>JAQPPZ010002750.1:0-1334455 GCA_028583015.1 Wollemia nobilis | reverse complement strand
CAATATTTGAACCTTAGACTTTCGTCCCCTTTACGGGGTTTGGTCGAACCAATTCGTCTACACCTCGAACTTGTCATATATAGCTTGTTAAAAGTATTTATCATTTAGTTTCTTTTTTTCCTTGAAAAAATTTATGATTTTCATTTCTAAGTTTGAAGAAAAATTACAATGCTACGATTATGAAGTACCCTCAATAATTTTTGAACTTAGAGGATTATAAGACTCCCTACTATAATATGTTACAGTCAACTTACAATCTAGAAACAAAATCCTAATAATAGGACTGACATGTGGAAAGGAGGAATAACTTCATGATCAATCACAGTTATCAAATGACTCTTACCTGAGTACTAAAACAACTCAAGTTTCAATTTTAAATACAAATGCTATTTTGAAGCTTGCCTTTCTAAAAAATAAAAGCAAGGGTCCCTTTCAAAACTTTTTGTTTTTTTGCTAATTACAGATCTCAAATATGATCCTTAATAAGAGGAGGATTGTGAGGAAACCCTAAGTCCTCTAACCACTTCTTTCATCTTCCAAGTACCTATTGGAAGGTTCAAATCATCTTTTGAAATACCATCTACTTATACATTTAGTTCCTTATAGATGTGCTCGTATGAAATTTTTGTTATAGAAGGTTCTATAATTTCACTTGCTCATAGAAAGTACTGGCGAGTAAGTTCTTCTTTTCAACATGATTTGCAACCCAACTTATTAAATCTCCATAAATATGTGAAAATTTAATTCCTTGCTCCACTACTATTCTCATCAAGAGGATCAATGCTTTCCATTATACCATATTATTTGTTCGTTCACCTAAACCTGATCTTATGATTTTTATTTAAATAAAGTGCTCTCCCTGCCTCACACCTACCTTGGCTGCCATAGCAAGCTCCATAAAATAAGGTTCATGGCTTCATAGTATCCACTATTAGTGTTCCTATATGCCTACTCAATTTTGATTTTGGGAATATTTTTAGAGTTTCAAAAATAGATTTAATTTATATTTGTACCTGAATCACTAGAATTTCCCTATATTCAAATAACTTGGCATTTCTAGCTAGCCATAACCCGCATCCCACTATCAAGGGATACATCTATTCTCCTTTAATAATATTTCTTTGAACCACTATTGCATGTTATTCAAAAGATTTATAGCAAGCCACTATCATTTCCCTTGAGTCAAACGTAGAATTGAACTCCACACTTCTCCTATGAAAGGGTAATGAACTAAAATATGGTCCATTGTTTCTTCTTCCTTTCTCAACATGACACATTGAATTGGTCCTTTCCAAGGCCTTCTTTGAAGAACACCCCATGTTAGTGCTTTTTTGGCTAGAGATAACTAGACAAATATTTTAGTTTTTAGAGGATATTTTACCTTCCATAATCTACTCCACCACCAAAGCTTTTCCTCATTGTTGTTATCAAAGCTTGCATTATACCCTTCTCTAACTATGTACTACCTAATTTCTACTTGTTGGATCCTTGGACCATATTAGACAGTCTCTTTGTTGATTTAGTAAATAATTACTTTTTTTTTATTAGGTAGAAAAACATTGGATTTTGAAAGTATCCTTAACCTTTTACAATGAGAGACATAAAAAACAAGAACAATAAGCAGATGAAGAGGAGAACAACCCCAAGGTACAATGAGATGCAACAAAATATCCATAAATAGGTAAAAGGAAGAAAATACCTTGAACAAAAAGCAAGAGGGAGAACCTTATCAACCAAGGACTAAAAGAGACCAAAATTTGAAACCAAAACACACTAAGTTAAAAAGGTAGGAAAATCCTTCACCCAGATTTGAAGAGCATTATAATTGACCCCCTAGTTTGCCAATATGCCAGCTTCCTTATTTCCTTCTCTAAATGTGTGTTTAAATTCAACACCTTACAAATTCTTAGTGTGATGATAAATATCTTCTATTAAATATACAATGGAACAACGGAGGGAATAATTTCCTTTGGCAATATTAATGATAGAAATATAATCATCTTTGATCACCATATTCTTTGCATTCAGCTCTTCCAAGATCATTACCCCTTGATAAAGCGCCCAAGATTTAGAAAAAAATCTATATTGAACACCTAAGATGTCAACAAAGGCCAAAATAATAACCCCTTTGTCATTCCTGATGATTTCTCCAACCCCTATGGTGCCTGGGTTACCCTTAGCTGCCCCATAAAAGTTCAATTTTATTCAACTCTAAGGCGAAGGCTACCATTTGATAAGATATCTAGGATTGGAGGTGGGCAGACTATAAATACATTCCAAATTTTGGATACTTAATTGGATGGTAAGCTTACCTTTGCTATGGAACCATTTTTCATCTTTGATAGGGATTATAGAAACATTTTGTTTCATTCCAAATACCCCAAAGAAAATGAGGTAAATAGAAAGACCAATAATTTCTAAGAAGAAGATTATGGAAGGGGGCAACTCATTGCAAAAACAGGTCCAAAATGTTATTAGGCATGACCCAGGTAACATTTAATTTGATGAGAATAATATGGATAACTTCTAAGGAGAAGGGACATTTAAGAAACAAATGATTAGCATTCTCCCAAGCAACTTCACACAAATAACACCTATTCAAAATGGGTAAGCCTCTTTTGTGAAGGTTTTCAATAGTAAGGATTTGTTTTGGACAGCCATCCAAAAGAAGAAATTAACTTTAGGTATGAGGTGTTTGAACCATATCTTATTGGTTGGAAACCAGTCCTCTTCCTCATCAAAATGAAGAAACTAAGTAGATTTAACTATGAAAAGACCATTATTATCTACTTTTCAAACAGAGGAATCAACTTATGGATTAGGATTGAGGAGATGAATTTTGAGAATATTGGATAAAGAATATAGAGCACGAATTTGCCTGGGGAGGGGTTAACAAGAGATAAAGTCTTCCAATTCCTTTTTCCATCCCTTACCTCAATAACATAAGTTACTCTAGATCCACAGGATCACATAGTAAAGGGCTCTAACCAGTTTAGAAGTTGGTTTCTAATCAAGGGCTCATTACGAATCTAACTATCATCCCAAAAACTTATTATCAAATAATATTAAATAAAATTTATCAAGACAAACATAAATTTTATAATAAGTTATGTGTGACTTCAATTGTGGGTCACTTCCGTTAAAATAACAAAACATTATAGTGCTCTCATTACATTGCTACGAGTTTAATTAAACCATATCCAACTTGTCTTTTTATCAAACATATATTTTTTTTGTCTTTCTATCAAAAATATTCCTCATATTCCTCTAAAACGGCTACATTGCTACAATCAACTCCTTGAAATCATTTTTATTAAGAAATAGATTGAGATAGATTATTACTCATCCAATTGTCTTTAAAAAATTTAATTTTTCTAAGATGAAAATCAACATCACTCGTGGCTAAAATATTTGCTATCAGATTTCCATATCTATAAACATATTATTTATAATAGTCTACCAACTCCCTAATACCTCTTATTTTAGGGTTATTGTTCATGCCTCTAATATTCAAAGATATCATTTTAATTATCACTTTTAGTGGGTTTAATATTGCTTCTTATTAAGCCTTGCTATAATTGTTTTTGTTTTATGTTGTGAATAGTTGTGTTTCTTTTTGAAGTACACCTTTGATAATTATTTTTAGTATAAAACATGTTTCCAAGATCAAATTTGATATATTTGCATTCTTCTTCTTATCTCCAACTTATGCATTCATACTTTAAACTCTAAAACATCCTAAGTGGATATAGACCTTAATCAAAGATATCATCTTTGATAACTAATTTTAGTATAACACATGTTCTTTGGATCAAATTTACTATATTTTCATTCTTCTTATTATTTCCAACTTTTGCATTCATACATTAAACTAAAACATCCTAACTTTCAAATATAACTTTTGTTTCATACTATCATCTAATAAAAGTTGTTCTTGAATCGCACCTACTTTCATACAAGATAATCATAAATTATTACTAATATAAATAAAACTATCTTCAATCCTATATAAATAATATTAAACAACAATATTAGGTACTATTAAACAACAATATGCGAAATATGGGACTTTTGCTTGTGTCAACCTAATATTTGATCTCATGTAGTTGACCATATCCAATCTTCATCTTATCCCACCTACTTTGAACACTCCGGCAGCTCATTGATGGCGCTTACTGTCCTCTTGTATTTTTCCCTCATTGAAAAGAAAGAAGGAATTCCTTTTCATCGGCAGCGAAAGATATTCAAATATTTTGGTGCAACAAGTCTCGAGTTCGAGTTCCTCTGATGGCAAAAGCAAGAGTTGGAATGGAAAGCATTCCTTCTTTGAGGGCTTGGTATTGCAGGCGGTCTTTCCGGCAAAGGCTGGAGACGATAGAAGAAGAAGAAGGTTGCAGTCCCACCTGTTGTGAAGGGCACTCAGCGGCTTTTGACGAAGCTTCCAATGTTGTGTTGGAGGGCAACAAGGGTTCCGATCAGAAGCTCGGCTTCAAACCCGTCGACGAGTCACCGGATTTGAATTCAATTTTATATAAAAATTAAATATAACAACGAGAATGACCTAAAAACATTTAGAGTTCTGATAATAAACACTGTATAACATCAAGGAAATTATTGTATTGCCTGAGAGAGATCATGTCAGGGGTTTTATGTTTGTGATAAACAAAATTATTGTTTTGCGTTGGGAGAAATCATGTCAAGGGTTTTATGTTTGTGATAAACATTAACATTTATTGTTGTGTGTTGGCAGGGAGAGATCACGTACAACCAGATGTTTAGTTTTTTTGTGATAAAAGGTAGAATTTTTTTTTTTTTTTTACAAGAGAGTTAGTTACAATTACATTATTTTTTAGTAATTGTTAAGTGTAAGGTGTCCACCAAACCTATTTCACATTGTTGTTGTTGACACGGGCCACACAATCAACTACCAATTCACCTAACCCTTAGGCCAAAGAATTTATGGTGTCACATCCCTGCTACTTGATATCTTTTTATTTGGAAGAATGTGATGTTGCATTGAGTTTTTGTGATGCAGGTATAGGTTTACGCATGGAGGCGTAAGAGAGTAACCACCCCTGATGGAGACTGAGGTTGAAAGGCATCAGGTAGGTGGGACATGATGTTGTGCTTCATTGCACCTTGGCCAGTGGATACATGGAATTCCACCATAGAATTTGCATATGAAATCATCCTGTCTGTTGATGCATTTGGGCATGTGTGTGATTGCACTTTGTACAAGATCGCTATTGCATTTCTTACTTGTCCTTTGATGTTGTGTGCATTTCTTGTGTGCTCCTTGTTATGGTGCAAATGTCAATGCTAAGTTTATTCAAAAGGGGGAATAAAAAGAAAAAAAATGGATATGTTGCTTGTTTGCCTTTGAGGGAAGAAACTCATGTATTGCAAGATAATACAAATAAATAAATATAAATATAACAAAACATAATGTGTAATTTAAAAAAAAATGTATTTAATAAATATTTCCTTGATAATTGCTTACATGGAGTTTAATTAATAATATGAATCCATTAGATAGGTGTCTTTGCAATCATTACGTTTAATGATGATAACCATCAGTAAGATCACTTTGTTTTCATTCCATTCGAAGAAAAAAATATAATAAATTAAAAAATATTTGGTTGTGTATGGGAGATGATTTGGCATAGCCATTATGTGAGGCGTCACCCATGGATAGTGGAGTAAGTTTTTAGTAATGATGAAGCAAAATGGATGCATGTCATCGATCGAGCATTAAGGAAGGAGTAGTTGGAGGGAAAAAGGGGGCATGCAAAGGAAATTGAAGGAGAAGTGTCAAGCAGGGAGAGCAGTGGAAGGAGCGAATCTGCTAGTGGAAGAAAAATAAACAGTCAGTGGGGAAACGTTGTGTAACCAGGTAGACTTGAGCTCCAATGTAAAACGCCTTCTGTGTGTTATAATTTCCTATGACTGAGATGGATTAAAATTGTATGTTTTTCTTGTTGTTGTTATGTGATAAACCACTGTAGTTTTATCGCAAATGAAAACTTTTAGTTTGAGAAAACTTACCGTGACAAAACATGGTCAATTCTGGAAAACATAGCAACCGTTAACAATGATTTGATGAATCAAAATTTTGAGAGATAGCCTTAATAAGCCAAAAATCTTACATGTGAAAACAATAACATCAAATCTGAACCATTAATAGTTGTATGCCTATGTTTTACATACGTAGAAGCCATTTTTATTTGGACTTCAAGAGATTTTTCTTTTTAAGAAAATATATATATACATAAACTGCATGCCCTGTATATTAAGTAAGTGAGTAAACTTCATTTTGAATTCCTGGAGAGTTCGAATTTTGCATGCCTGTGTAATGCATGTTGAGCATTGTTCTTCTTAACCTGAGTCGAGCTTGATAAAATACATGCCTAAGCGATGCATGAATGAGGAATCTTTAATGGGTTCATCGAATTGCTCAATGCAAGAATGGGAAATATTTATTGGAAAGAATTGGAAACCATGCATGTTGTGTGTTGGACATTTTTCATACTTCATGTTTGAATCTTGTATGCTCTGTGTATGGATTGTGAATAAAACCATCAATTAATTGGAAAAGGAGTCAATATTTTACATGCATTGTGAATTGCATGAGAAGGGAATTTTATTTCTTTTATTCTGAAAAGAGATTCAGCTTGATTGCTCTATGAGAGTGTGAATATATATCTAGAAATATTTTTTATTTCTATAGCATGCGTGCTTGCATGAGTACTATTTGCATTTAGATGCATAAATGGCCAAGCTGATCCCATACTCTCACCTTTAAACTCATTCTCCTGATGGGTAGTCTGAACGGGTGATTGAACGCGTGGTTCAAGGATGGCAATGGTGAGATTGTTGAGCTATGGTCTGCACATAATGTTTCGAAATTATAGCCATTTTCCTAGAATGAGCAGCGAAGTGTCTCATTTATACCAAATGCATTCTCTGGCTATGTTTATATATAGTGTTAGTAAGCCAAGGGTGGTTGTATATTGTCTTTCAAAGTGAAAGAAAACTAAAATGTATTATTATTATCCTGTAGAGTTTGAAGAGATGCAAACTTTAAATCTTTCAGACTTAGGAAAGTCTTTTGAGGTGTTTCATATAGTCTTTTATGACTGCATTAAATCATGTAATGTATTTATTTATTAAAAAAAACTCCTCAATCAAATCGCAAGATCATTTTATGTGCTTTTCTAAATTCTGAACGATGTAAAATATGAACTCTGTTGTTTAAAAGAAAATGTAGAATGTTATCCTGTTGGAGACAATATCTTTTTATGGATAATACATTGAAATTTTAGTAGAAAATGAAGGGAATGTGTGGCTACAGGATAGATTAAATAAAAAAAATCATAGTTTTATATAGTCTCTAAGTAGAAGACAATCAATTCGAAAAGGGTAAAGAGTGCTTAAAAGAAATACATATGATATTCTTTTGATAAGAAGTGAATAGAAAAAAAAGCCCATGAAAAAGAAGTGAACATGATTTGGATGTTAGATAATGTTTGAAGTTCTAGAAAGAACAATTAATGCGATTAATGTTTTCTTTAAAAAATAGTTTTTATCATACTCTTTTCATAGAGTCTTTATATTTGAAGAATGAAAAAAAAAAAAGATCTTAATAAGTTGATGCTTGAAGTTAGACTTTTTGAGTTATATTGTGTAATTATATGTTTATTTTTTTGAAGAAAGTAAATGGACTGTTATGATGCTATTTTAGAACTATTTAGTCAGCATCACAAATTTTCTAGTTGTATGACTGTGCAAAAGAAGAGACTTCAATATTATGCTATATGAAAACTTGTGTTTATGTGATTGGAAAATATCATATACCCAAAAGAATTCAAGCTGAAACTGAGCATTAAGCCAAAAAGAAACCTTTGCCAGAGAAACAAAAGATATTTTGAACGAAGTCAAAGTGAACAAGACTTCATTCTTACAATGAGAGCAAGTGTTCATCGAGGAGGATAACACTAAATGAATTTCGGTAGCCAACGGTGGCGGCAACCATGAATATGTATACATATATAAAGTGCTTATCGAGAAGGATAGCACTAAATGATCTCCGGTAGCCAGTGGTGGTGGCAACCATGATTATGTATACCAAATGAAGTGCTTATCAAGGAGGATAGCACTAACCCAACTCCGATGGCCAGCAGTGGCAGGAAACCGGGTATATGTGTTCCAATATTCAGCTAAGAGGTGAACTAGAGGTTCCACGCTGATGAGAGTAAGAGATGATGGTATGGGACATTGTCTCGAGAACACATGGATGGTACGTGAGGATTTTTACTACTTGCTTCGATTGTGGAATTGTCAATAGGACTCATAACCAGGGAGCTGGTATATGAGGTTGAAAAGTCTAGCGGTAGATGGGATGGGCAACATTACCACCAATCGAAGATGGAATTGAATAATCTGGTTTAGAAGCCATGCGATGGTGAACCCTGACTATACTTTAGTAGAAATTCAATGGTTAGTCACAGGCTTAAGCACGCCAGTTCCAAAGTGATTATCTAAAATGTGTATGAGTCGATGGACTCTCATGGTCATGAGCAAGATTGTGAATCCTTGCCCAACTTTGGAATAGGGGAGTTAAGGTGTTCCTCCTTTCAGGTGATATGGGCCCTGTAAGGACAAACCCCATGCCGAGAATGGTAGATACCCACGGTGGGGTAAAGTTCTATTTATGGCAAATATTGTGGGAAGTTGGCCGGTCTCGAGCACTTAAGACACCAGCTATAGTGGTGGAAATATTGAAGTGTGATACCCTTATGCCTAGTACAAATATTAAGTTGGGTGTATATAATGTAAAAGTGAAAGTTTGGTTATGCTCTCATTTAAAAAAAATTGTGTGTGTTTTAACAACCGGTGAGTAGGTCGGGTTGTTACAGTTGGTATCAGAGCCTAGGTTGTGAACCTTGGTGAATGAACATGAATAGTTATTCTGACATAACTCTTTTGATGCCAGGTATGGCGGGTACCTCGTGGAGGACCAGTGAAAATCTGCAAGAGGAAAATGCAAAAGTTCCACGAGTGGGAACAAGAAGACTCATGAGGGAGTCTAAAATAGAAGTTCCACGAGTAGGAACAAGAAGAAGACTCATGAGAGAGTCTGAAAGGATGCAAGCTACCAATACACCATGACGAGTGGTCAGAAGAGAGAAAGAGCCTATAGCTGCGAGAGCTACGCAGAATGATGAAAATATGGCTCAAATGATTCAGATGATGCAGGGGCAACTGAATCAACAGAATGAACAAATGCAAATTCAAAAATCTCAAATGAATGAGTATATGGATCAACAAAGGGCACAAATGACCCAACAACAAGAATTAATCACCCAACAACAAAAAGTCATTGAGAATTTGACTAATAGAAGGGGAGCTAAAAATGTAAGTGAATTTCCAGAGGGTTCCTCGAGGAGGAAAGTGGGTGAAGAATTGAAAAAGGAAATCAAGAAATTGGATATATCCAAGTTTGATGGAAGAGGTGATGGCGAAACCATTGTTAATTGGCTAAGTGAGGCCGAAGGATATTTTGCGATCCAACCTCTTTGTTCTGAATCCAAAACCACATGGGCAGTGGCTCATTTAGAAGGTCCTACAAGAGACTGGTGGACCACATACAAGAAAATTACTCAGAAGGAAGCAGTAGATATACCTTGGGAGGAATTTGAAAGAGAGTTTAAAAATTGCTTTCTTACTGAACAATTCTATATTGAGAAACATGGAGAATTTACCAATTTATGACAAGGTAATATGATGGTAATTGAGTATTACCAGAGGTTTGTACAACTTCTTAAGTATGCTCCAAAATTTAATGGGCAAGAAAAGTTCAAAGCTCATAAGTTTGTTATGGGGTTGCACCCAAAATACAGTCAACCGATGGGTAGAAAAGTACCTCAAACATTTTTAGTGGCCTATGATGTTGCCCGATATGAAGAGTCAAGCCAGAAAGAGGTAAAGGCTTACTATCAACAAGTTGAGAAAGAAAATTCTAAGAAAAGAAGGTATCCTAAGAAAAATAGAGGTAAATATTAGTATAAGAAATTTAGATATGGAGGGTGAAATAGAAATGATAATAGAGGCAAGGGTAAATTCTAGGGGAATAGAGGGCAGCCAGATCGAAGGAATTTCCAGGAAAGGAAAAACAATAATAAAGAACAGGGTAAAAATGGTAATCAGAATAGGGAAAGTGATAAACCAAAGAATGATGGACCAAACACATGCTTTACTTGTGGAGCACTAGACCATTTTTCCAGATAATGCCCTAATAGAGCTGATCGTAGGAATTCCACTGAGGAAGCACCGCATAGAATTTTTGTTGCCATAGGTAACCCTAATATTTCAGGATAAGCTACTCCATTTTTGATAAAAGGAAAGTTAGGCAAAAGAGATGTCCAAATTTTAATTGATAGTGGTGCTACAGATAGTTTCATCTCCAATAGTATATTGAGAGACATACCAGTTAAACCTGGGATTATGGCCAGAGGGTGGCAAGTTGAGTATGGTTCGGGATAAACTTACTTAGTCAACCAGTGTCTATTTGACCCACAAATAGATTTACCCCAAGGAAAAATCAATTGGCATCTGTATGTGGCTCCTTTGCATTCATTTGACATTGTCCTAGGAGTGGACTGGCTTAAAGCTCATAAGGCCCTTTTGAATTTTGAGGAAATATGGATGGATTATACGGATGATGTAAACCGATGAATCCGCATTCACTGCAATCGAACATTCTTTGAGCCTCATTTGATGACCACCATGCAGGTCAAAAGAGCCTGGAGGAAAGGATGTAAACTGTATGTGGTTAAATTAAACAAAAAGGAGGAAACTGATTCAAGCTCCGCAATATTTCAGCAATACCCAGTGTTGAATGAATATAGGGATGTTTTTCCTGAAGATTTACCTAGGCTACCTCCAAAAAGAGAATTTGATTTTTCAATCGAGCTTATACCAGGAGCAACTCCAGTAGTTCGAACTCCTTACCGGATGACATCTCTTGAATTGCAAGAACTTAAGATGCAACTACAAGACTTGTTAGAGAAAGGGCACATTAAACCTAGTGTTTCACCCTGGGGAGCACCAGTGCTATTTGTTAAAAATAAGGATGGATCCTTGAGATTATGCATTGATTATAGAATGCTCAACAATATGACAGTTAAGAATAAGTATCCCTTGCCCAGAATTGATGATCTATTTGATCAACTGAAAGGAGCTACAATCTACTCAAAGATTGATTTAAGGTCAGGATATCATCAGTTGAGAATCAGAGAGGAGGATACTTATAAGACTACCTTTAGAACTCGGTATGGACATTATGAGTTCACAGTGTTACCATTTGGATTAACAAATGCACCAGTTGCATTTATGAATTTGATGAATAGTGTATTTCGAGAGCAGTTAGATAAATTTGTGCTAATATTTCTGGATGATATCTTGATTTATTCTCAAAGTAGAGAAGAGCATGATCAACACATGAGGATAGTGTTGGAAATCCTTAGGAAAAATTAGTTGTATGGTAAACTATCCAAATGTGAGTTTTATACATCACAAGTTCAGTATTTGGGACATATTGTCTCCGCCAATGGAATAGTTGTAGATCCTAAAAATATTGAAGCTATAATGGATTGGCCAGCTCCAATCAATGTGTCAGAAGTAAGAAGTTTCATGGGAATGGCCGGATATTATCGATGATTTGTTAAAGGGTTCTCGAAGATTGCATCTCCTATTACTAACTTGCAAAGAAAAGGGAAAGCTTATAGGTGGATGACTCAGTGTGAAGAAGCCTTCAGAATACTTAAGGAAAAGTTGACAACTGCACCTATATTAAAAATAGTTGACCCAAGCAAATTATTCACAGTATGTACCGATGCTTCATTGGAAGGATTGGGTGGTGTGTTGATGCAAGATGAAGTTGTAATAGCATATGAGTCTAGAAAACTCAAGAGACATGAAATAAATTATGCTACCCATGATTTAGAGTTGGCAGCAGTAGTTCATGCTCTTAAGATATGGAGACATTATTTGATAGGCAAGCCCTTTGAGCTTAAAACCGATCATCAGAGTTTGAAATATATTTTTACTCAACCTCTGCTAAATGCCAGACAATGAAGATGGATGGAGTTTCTGGTTGAGTATGACTTTGGTATTGAATATATCAAAGGAAAAGAGAATAAATTGGTAGATGCTCTCAGCAGAAGAAGGCACATAGCAACAATTACAAAATGCCAATATGATCTAATGGAACAGATCAAGGAAATGCAAAAGAGTGATGAGTTTTGCAATCAATGCCACAATAAGGTTGAGCGAGAACCAGGAAGGCACAAATATTATAATATTAAGCAAGATCTGGTATATTTTCACAATAGAATTATAGTACCTAATGATGAGGGACTAAAAAGAGCTATCTTGCAAGAAGCCCATTATCCACCATATTCTGCTCATCCAGGGGTAATTAAAATGAAAGAAACCTTGAGAAAGGACTATTTTTGGCCTGGAATGAAAAAGGATGTGGTACAATTTGTTGCTAAATGCTTGGAATATCAAAAGGTTAAGGTAGAGCATCAACATCCTAGGGGACAGTTGCATCTGTTCGATGTGCTAGAATAGAAATGGCAAGTAATATCTATGGATTTTATTGTTGGCCTTCCTAAGACATGATTCTAGCATGATGCCATATTTTTTGTGGTGGATAAATTAACTAAAGTAGCACATTTTATACCAGGAAGCATACGTGATGATGCATCAGCCATTGCACAAAAATTTGCTCATGAAATTGTAAGATTACATGGCTTTCCTAAAATAATAATCTCGGATAGAGATTCAAGATTTACCTCTGAGTTTTGGTAGGCTTTACACCGAGCTTGGGGAACAAAGCTCAATATCAGCACCACATATCATCCTGAGATGGATGGATAGACCGAGAGAGTCAATCAGGTGCTAGAAGACATGTTGCGCATGTATTGTATGGATCACCAGAATAAATGGGAAGAATATCTCTTCCTGGTGGAATTTGCTTATAATAACAACTACCATACCATGTTGGGCATGGCCCCTTTTGAGGCTCTATATGGGCGTAGGTGTAGAACACCTTTAACGTGGGATAATTTGGATGATCGAGAGGCGATCGGTCCTAAAGCTATCAAAAGGATGGAGATCCAACTTAAAGAAATTTGTCAGCGACTTCGTGAAGTCGTTGATCGCCAGAAGAGTTATGCCGACTTGAAATGAACCCCCCAAGAATTTTTTGTAGGTGATAAAGTTTTTCTTAGAGTCAAACCGACCAAAAGTTCAATCAAATCCACCAAATTAAGTTCTAGATATGTTGGTCCTTTTGACATTGTTGACAAGATTAGTCCTGTCACCTACAAACTTGCTTTGCCACCAAATCTATCCAAAATCCATAGTGTTTTCCATGTGTCTCTCCTTCACAAATATGTTGTTGACCCATCACATGTTTTGGATGTGTCACATTTGCAGACGTCGGACCCGTAACTCATCGAGGTTCGACCAATTAAAATTTTGGGGTTCAAAACTAAAAACTTGAGGAAAAGAACTGTGGAACAGTGTAGGGTTCAGTGGGACCACTACTCTGAGAAAAATGCCACCTAGGAAAATGTTGCAGACATGAAAAATCAATTTCCATACTTATTTGAAAACTGTTAACCAAAAGATAAATTGCTATATGCATTGAGTTGTATATATTTTATATGTTGGCATGTCGAGATTTGATAGGGCATATTTGACTATTGTGTAATTTTTGATATTGTATATATATATGATAGATGTTGTGGATATCTGCATTTATATTTTCTAGTTAACACAGGGACTATGTTAATTCTTAGAGGGGGAGTATGTCACATCCCTGCTACTTGATATCTTTTTATTTGGAAGAATGTGATGTTGCATTGAGTTTTTGTGATGCAGGTATAGGTTTACGCATGGAGGCGTAAGAGAGTAACCACCCCTGATGGAGACTGAGGTTGAAAGGCATCAGGTAGGTGGGACATGATGTTGTGCTTCATTGCACCTTGGCTAGTGGATACATGGAATTCCACCATAGAATTTGCATATGAAATCATCCTGTCTGTTGATGCATTTGGGCATGTGTGTGATTGCACTTTGTACAAGATCGCTATTGCATTTCTTACTTGTCCTTTGATGTTGTGTGCATTTCTTGTGTGCTCCTTGTTATGGTGCAAATGTCAATGCTAAGTTTATTCAAAAGGGGGAATAAAAAGAAAAAAATGGATATGTTGCTTGTTTGCCTTTGAAGGAAGAAACTCATGTATTGCAAGATAATACAAATAAATAAATATAAATATAACAAAACATAATGTGTAATTTAAAAAAAAATGTATTTAATAAATATTTCCTTGATAATTGCTTACATGGAGTTTAATTAATAATATGAATCCATTAGATAGGTGTCTTTGCAATCATTACGTTTAATGATGATAACCATCAGTAAGATCACTTTGTTTTCATTCCATTCAAAGAAAAAAAATATAATAAATTAAAAAATATTTGGCTGTGTATGGGAGATGATTTGGCATAGCCATTATGTGAGGCATCACCCATGGATAGTGGAGTAATTTTTTAGTAATGATGAAGCAAAATGGATGCATGTCATCGATCGAGCATTAAGGAAGGAGTAGTTGGAGGGAAAAGGGGGCATGCAAAGGAAATTGAAGGAGAAGTGTCGAGCAGGGAGAGCAGTGGAAGGAGCGAATCTGCTAGTGGAAGAAAAACAAACAGTCAGTGGGGAAACATTGTGTAACCAGGTAGACTTGAGCTCCAATGTAAAACGCCTTCTGTGTGTTATAATTTCCTATGACTGAGATGGATTAAAATTGTATGTTTTTCCTATTGTTGTTATGTGATAAACCACTATAGTTTTGTCGCAAATGAAAACTTTTAGTTTGAGAAAACTTACCATGACAAAACATGGTCAATTCTGGAAAACATAGCAACTGTTAACAATGATTTGATGAATCAAAATTTTGAGAGATAGCCTTAATAAGCCGAAAATCTTACATGTGGAAACAATAACATCAAATCTGAACCATTAATAGTTGTATGCCTGTGTTTTACATACGTAGAAGCCATTTTTATTTGGACTTCAAGAGATTTTTCTTTTTAAGAAAATATATATACATAAATTGCATGCCCTGTATATTAAGTAAGTGAGTAAACTTCATTTTGAATTCCTGGAGAGTTCAAATTTTGCATGCCTGTGTAATGCATGTTGAGCATTGTTCTTCTTAACCTGAGTCGAGCTTGATAAAATACATGCCTAAGCGATGCATGAATGAGGAATCTTTAATGGGTTCATCGAATTGCTCAATGCAAGAATGGGAAATATTTATTGGAAAGAATTGGAAACCATGCATGTTGTGTGTTGGACGTTTTTCATACTTCATGTTTGAATCTTGTATGCTTTGTGTATGGATTGTGAATAAAACCATCAATTAATTGGGAAAGGAGTCAATATTTTACATGCATTGTGAATTGCATGAGAAGGGAATTTTATTTCTTTTATTCTGAAAAGAGATTCAGCTTGACTGCTCTGTGAGAGTGTGAATATATATCTGGAATGATTTTTTTTATTCTGTAGCATGCGTGCTTGCATGAGTACTGTTTGCATTTAGATGCATAAATGGCCAAGTTGATCCCATACTCTCACCTTTAAACTCATTCTCCTGATGGGTAGTCTGAACGGGTGATTGAACGCGTGGTTCAAGGATGGCAATGGTGAGATTGTTGAGCTATGGTCTACACATAATGTTTCGGCATTATAGCCATTTTCCCAGAATGAGCAGCGAAGTGTCTCATTTATACCAAATGCATTCTCTGGCTATGTTTATATATAGTGTTAGTAAGCCAAGGGTGGTTGTATATTGTCTTTCGAAGTGAAAGAAAACTAAAATGTATTATTATTATCCTATAGAGTTTGAAGAGATGCAAACTTTAAATCTTTCAGACTTAGGAAAGTCTTTTGAGGTGTTTCATATAGTCTTTTATGACTGCATTAAATCATGTAATGTATTTATTTATTAAAAAAAACTCCTCAATCAAATCGCAAGATCATTTTATGTGCTTTTCTAAATTTTGAACGATGTAAAATATGAACTCTGTTGTTTAAAAGAAAATGTAGAATGTTATCCTATTGGAGACAGTATCTTTTTATGGATAATACATTGAAATTTTAGTAGAAAATGAAGGGAATGTGTGGCTACAGGATAGATTAAATAAAAAAAATCATAGTTTTATATAGTCTCTAAGTAGAAGACAGTCAATTCGAAAAGGGTAAAGAGTGCTTAAAAGAAATACATATGATATTCTTTTGA
Organism: Wollemia nobilis; assembly: GCA_028583015.1. Classification (NCBI taxonomy): domain Eukaryota; kingdom Viridiplantae; phylum Streptophyta; class Pinopsida; order Araucariales; family Araucariaceae; genus Wollemia; species Wollemia nobilis. Next base: position 1,318,082 of record JAQPPZ010002750.1, on the reverse strand, counting down.
TAAGAAGTGAATAGAAAAAAAGCCCATGAAAAAGAAGTGAACATGATTTGGATGTTAGATAATGTTTGAAGTTCTAGAAAGAACAATTAATGCGATTAATGTTTTCTTTAAAAAATAGTTTTTATCATACTCTTTTCATAGAGTCTTTATATTTGAAGAATGAAATAAAAAAGATCTTAATAAGTTGATGCTTGAAGTTAGACTTTTTGAGTTATATTGTGTAATTATATGTTTATTTTTTTGAAGAAAGTAAATGGACTATTATGATGCTATTTTAGAACTATTTAGTCAACATCACAAATTTTCTAGTTGTATGACTATGCAAAAGAAGAGACTTCAATATTATGCTATATGAAAACTTGTGTTTATGTGATTGGAAAATATCATATACCCAAAAGAATTCAAGCTGAAACTGAGCATTAAGCCAAAAAGAAACCTTTGCCAGAGAAACAAAAGATATTTTGAACGAATTCAAAGTGAACAAGACTTCATTCTTACAATGAGAGCAAGTGTTCATCGAGGAGGATAACACTAAATGAATTCTGGTAGCCAACGGTGGTGGCAACCATGAATATGTATACATATATAAAGTGCTTATCGAGAAGGATAGCACTAAATGATCTCCGGTAGCCAGTGGTGGTGGCAACCATGATTATGTATACCAAATGAAGTGCTTATCAAGGAGGATAGCACTAACCCAACTCTGGTGGCCAGCAGTGGTAGGCAACCGGGTATATGTGTTCCAATATTCAGCTAAGAGGTGAACTAGAGGTTCCATGTTGATGAGAGTAAGAGATGATGGTATGGGATATTGTCTTGGGAACACATGGATGGTACGTGAGGATTTTTACTACTTGCTTCGATTGTGGAATTTTCAACAGGACTCATAACTAGGGAGCTGGTATATGAGGTTGAAAAGTCCAGTGGTAGATGGGATGGGCAGCATTACCACCAATCAAAGATGGAATTGAATAATCTGGTTCAGAAGCCATGCGATGGTGAACCCTGACTATACTTTAGTAGAAAGTCAATGGTTAGTCACAGGCTTAAGCATGCCAGTTCCAAAGTGATTATCTAAAATGTGTATGAGTCGGTGGACTCTCATGGTCATGAGCAGGATTGTGAATCCTTGCCCAACTTTGGAACAGGGGAGTTAAGGCATTCCTCCTTTCAGGTGATATGGGCCCTGTAAGGACAAACCCCATGCCGAGAATGGTAGATACCCATGGTGGGGTAAAGTTCTATTTATGGCAAATATTACGGGAAGTTGGTCGGTCCCGAGCACTTAAGACACCAGCTGTAGTGGTGGAAATCTTGAAGTGTGATACCCTTATGCCTAGTACAAATATTAAGTTGGGTGTATATAATGTAAAAGTGAAAGTTTGGTTATGCTCTCATTTAAAAAAAAATTGTGTGTGTGTTTTAACAACCGGTGAGTAGGCCGGGTTGTTACATATGGTAAACCAGTGCAATTTGAACCAATACGATTTGTAATAAAAGATGAAAATTATTTGTCTTTTTAAAATGGTTGCTTCTAGAATTTTAGTATATCCAAAAGCGAGGAGGAGGATACACATTACACATAACCAAGGAGATATATGAATATCTAATGGAGTGAAATTTTTAATAAATGCATTTAGAAAATCTATTAAATATCTGTTTACAATATATTAAAAATCTAAATCTAATAATCCGTTTTAGACTTTTTTTTTAATTTTTTATACATAAGAGAATCGGTAATTTCCCTTCATTTTTTACTATTAGATTTTGGGTTTAAATATCTGTCTTTATAACCCTACCTCACCTTGTTATTAGTGACCTAGTATGAGAGAGACTATCAATGACTCCAGATTGCAACTATCATCGTTGACATAGCCAAGACAGTCTACCTTTGCCTTAAGAAAGGCTTACCTCCAGGGTTTGAATTTGGGTCTCTTCTGAGTAAGTGTTAGAACCTACCAATCCACCCAACCTTTGAGACTACTTTTCTTTGAATTTTCAAGTTTTGTAGGATGCATCCGATCGATCAAGTTTTATATGGTTTAGTTTACCTCGTAACAAGTTTCATATGGTTTAGCCCCAAAGGGCTAGGTTGATTTGTAATTGTCTGTATGGCAAGACACTTACCAAGAAGAGACCTAGGTTCAAACCTTGAGGGCATGCTTGTTGCAAATTTAATAGTTTGATTTAAATCTTCTGAGTGTATGCCAAACCGATAATAATAGTACGAATCCCAAGCAATTGTTGGTCCCCTTCACATGGGTCATCAACAACAAGGTGTTATAAGCTTGTTGAGAGCAGCCCCCATAGTTTGAATGCACTTGGCAGTTACTAAAAATAGTGTGGATGTAACCAACTCCCCTATGTATCCAACAAAAAAAAAGTTTCATATGATTTAGTTGAAGTCACAGCAATATAATTTAAATGGAAGTATTTTAAATAGAAAACACACATAATTTATTTAAAAAATTAATATAAATAATAATTTATATATATTTATTTTGTCTATGGAGTTGAGTTCAAGTGATTTAGACTTTATCAATGAAAAGGGTTGAAGTTCAAATATAGATGAATACAAGGGACAAGTAGTAAGTGCTTCATCCAAAATCTCATTTAAAAAAAAAATAACTTGTTAAAAATTTGATATATACAAATATTTTATATATTTATTGATTTATTATATAATTTTTATTAAAAAAAAATACATATTTAAAATGAAAATGAAAAATAACTAATAAAAATATAAGTTAAACATTAAGTGAAAATGTAATATTTTGACATTTTAATTGAAGTGACTCCTAATAGAAGCCTTATATAACTTATAAATTTTTTTTTTATCAAATAATAATATATAATTTATCAAGACAATCATATTTTTTTAAGATAAGTTATGTGTGGCTTCTATTGTGAGCCACTTCCATTAAAATAACAAAACATTGAAGTGTTCTTATTTCATTGTTACTTGAACCATATCCAACTTCTCTTTTTATCAAAAATATTCTTCAATTGTCTTTCTATCAAATATATTCGTCATCTTCCCTTAGCTAATTCATTGTTGCAATTAACTCCTTGAAATATTTTTTAATAAGAGATAGGTTATCACCCAGTCTAGTCTTCTAATATTTTAATCCACATGTCCACTGACTATTAAAACCCACAAAACAAGGGAGGGAAATTGCCAAGTAACAAGCCAAAAAAATGGAAGAGAATGTTGGCCGAACAACCAATTTTATTAAATTTTGAATTTGAATTAGAGAGTGGCAATCCTTGAGAAGGGATGTTTGCTAATTAAATATATATGAGGAGATATTGATACAAAGATAAAAATCTCTAATAAAATATGTTTATCGCTTAAAAATCAAATCCTTTGCTCTTCACTACAACTTGCTCTCCTTCAGCTCTGTTATCTTCAAAATATTACAACCACTGCTTTGTTCTTATGATAAAATCATATATATGCATAATTTTTGGCAAGGGAAAAATTTCATTGGTTATAATAGTGTCGATTACTATGATTTTGATAGTTATGGCAGTTCAGCTACTGCCACATGGAAGGCCCACTATCGTTGGCAGCATCCTATAGACTGCCTCATTTGAAATTGAGCAGTGTGAGCTATCTAGGCCCTTTCAATCATATCCAAGTCATTTGTTCAATTCTATGACATTAATTCAATTTTATGACCATCATCAAACTCTGAGGTGCTTGTCCATTTTTCGTAAAATTCATCCAATTTTGGTTTTTTTCTATATTGTGAGGCTTCCTAAGTATTTTGGGGCATCTAAGGCATTTGAGCTCTTTTCACACAGTTCATTATCTAAATCCTTACAAGTTATGTGAGTTGGGGTTTCGCTTTCGATTCCTTCTATAGCCATCTAAGTTATCCATCAGTTCGGATTAGTTTACCTCCTTGAGAAGCAATGGTCCCCATTGTGTCAAGCTTGATCATCAAGTGTGGAAGTTCCTTTTTTATTTGAGTCTTCATGAATCACTTGGCTTGGTGATCGAGTTGACCCATTCAGATTACTCTGTATAGTTGTGTGGACTATTTTTTGGTGGTTTTAGTTCATGTGTCAACTATTGGTGCAAGACTTCTAGGATTGAACTCCTTTAGTACCAACTTTTTTGTTGCTCCTAAAGCAGGGTTATGCATAGTGACTATTTATCGCCAAAATGGCTAAAATTAGGATTTTTAAAATTTGGAATTGGCTAATATCTGGGACCCTTGACCAGGGCCCATTAGCCAAAACATTCTAGGTGCAAATATTTTTTTGGATCAATTCACCCCAATTTTATAATAATTTGATCATTTTAAGTTTAAATTTCCAATATTGCCTCTAATAATAGTGAACCTTCTACATGTGTTTAGACATTATTTGCCTAGATTTCGAAACTGATTCACCAAATTTTTAAAAATAGATTTTGGGGTCGACCGCTTACGCATAATCCTATGCTGACGTGTCTAGCAAAGGTGGGTAATACAACTTAAGAAGCTCAACATTAAAAATAAGATACAAACCAAGATAATGAGGTAGATCTAGCTCGAAGTAAATCTCTCCCACTTTTTTGTTGATGATATAAGGTCCATAGTGTAGAGGTATGTGTAACACATGGAAGTCACCATTCCAAAACTAATGAAATAATAGTTGAATGCTCTTTTATTGATTTTAAAGGGGTTACAACATAAACTTCTCTCAAGAAGGGTTTTCCTCTTTTCTCAATGTGAGTGTAGTGCATTCGTTGATGTCTTTTGGTGCCCTCAATGTAGATGGGCTTCTTGCATGTGAGCCATCGCTTGGGTGCTTGAAAATGTCCTTTGTACCTATTTGGGCCTGCAAAATTGACTTAGTACGTTTGGGGACCTGTCATTGATCAAATTCCATTTTTATAAAGACAAAATGATACTAATATGAAGGAAAACATAATGAAAAGTAAAAATAAATTTGTAGAAACTGCAAACAAGGGATACTTACCTGTTTTGTAGCTCTGGAATGGTTGTATACCGGGTTCACACGGTAGTGTGCGAAGCTCTAGCTTGGGTTCGCACGATATTGTGTGAACCAGACTTTTGTTGACCGGTTCTATGAATTTTTGTACGAAACAAGTCCTGGTACTGTTGCTTGATGTATGATGGGTACAAAAGTGATGAAGAATAGTTTAGAGTTATTTTTGCATAGTTTTGTTAAGTAAACCAAAAGAGCAAGAGTTATTTCTGTTGGACATTTTGAGTCCTCTAAGTCAAAGTTGTCATTGATGTCACCTGGTAGAGTTATCATTGTTATTAAGGAATTCGGCAAGAAATAAAGTCACCCAAGTCATCCAGGAAAAAGCTTCATCAGTGCAAAAATGAAAGGAAAAAGCTTCATCAGTGCAGAAATGAAAGGAAAAAGGCTCCATAATATTTTAATATTATTGGGAGCACATGTTAAGTGATTGGTTTATAAAAACCCAAGGTGGGTTATTGCAAACGTTAAAAGGGAGGTTTAATCATTATTTATAAATTATTTAAATTAACAAGGAATTTAAATTTTATAAATAATATTTAATTATACCAAGATTGGACATTAAGACAAGGTTCTAAGGTTTAATTAAATTAAACCTAAGGTTGGTTCTTTTTAATTTATAATATTTAAATTTAAATTTAAATTTAAATTAATTACAAATTAAAAATCACGCCAACGTCGAAATTATTCAAAGTGCCGACGTGATTGCAAAAAAGGACAAAGGCATTGTATAAATGTCATCAATTTTTTTTTACCAAGGCATCCATTGCAATAATTATTCGAAGCGCATGCGAAAAGATTTTGTTTTCGAAGGCCTTACAATTTATGTAAAGGCTAAAGGTGTGAAGGTTCGGAGGCTCTAAGCACAAAGGCCAGCGTGGCCTAGTGGTATGTTGGCTTGGTACTAAGGAGGAGGTCCCATGTTTGATTTTCGTGAGGCCTTTTGGATTGCAAGGAAGAAGAACTTGAATTGCTTGTTATTTTTTAGAGGAGCGTTGTTTACAGAAACTTTATAGCAGACATGCCATTTTAGACACGTCAAAGCATGTGGCCCAAAAATGGCTTGGCTTCGGCTAAGGTGTTTGGAAGGAGGACATCAGGGGATCGAATCCTGTCGAGGGAAAGGCAAGTGGATTTAATTTTTGATGTTTAATATTTTATTTTTTGCCAAGGTTGCCTAAGGAGAAATAAGGATATGGTATGCCCTAGGAAAGATAGAAATTTCTACTGATTTTCTTTTTGGAAGTATATCATATTATATATCATTGGAAATCTCTTTTCGAGAGCTATTTGTTTAGATTTCTTAGAGGGAGAAATAATGTGTATGCAAGGAGATATTTTTGGTTTTGTCAAGGAGTTTCAAAAGTAAGTTTGATTCATTCTTTTGAGGGTTTATTTCTTGCATAAGAGGGTATGGTGTATTTTATTGAGTAGGAGTAATAATGTGTTATTGAGATATTATTTTTATTATTATGTTATTACTCAAGACCTCTAACCCTTGTTGATATTGGAAAAGTAAAATGTGTTGAGTGTGGCATATTTAGTGGACAACTTGTAAGGCATCAAAAATGTATGGGCAATATTCTTCATTGACTTATTTGGGTGATTGATTTATGAAAATATCTTTGGATAGAAAAGGATTGATTGTGGTTTCATTTTTGAGGAGTTGTTGGTTTAATGCTTCAAGGTTTTCTAGTTTGAGAGTTGTGATTAAACCTTGTTTTATAAGCATTGTTGTTGAAGCCAATTGGTCATGCAAAGAACTTGAACTTGAGTTAAGAATATGAGTATCATTGTTATGTGAGATTTGTTGTTGAGCATTGTTGAAAACATTTTGAGTTGGTTGATACATGCTTGGAATAGGGTTTGTGGAAAGGATTGTTCCTTGAGGTGATTGGTTGAGTAGATTTGATTGAGCCTAGTCAAGTAATTGTGTGAAGTGGTTGTTCAAGTTCCATGAAACAAACTATTCTATATTTTGATTTGAGTTGAGATTGAGATTTGAGAATAGAACATATAGAGTCTCTAAAAATTCTCTTTATGCTTCTATGAGATTGATTTGAGTTGATATTGGGATTTGAGTATAGAACATATTGATTCTCTAACTAACCCAACCAAAAAGCGTGCACCCATCTACTGTATTACGTCGTATTCATTCATTCAAAGCATAAAATGACACAATTGCATAGATTCAACAAAATTGATTTCCTTGTATTAATATTTATAAAGAATCTTGGTTACAATTATGCCCCTCTTAGGGTCACCCAAATGACGATACGATTAATACAATGCCAAAGCCCTCAACAGGGTAGGCGCACTAATAATGCTTTTCACTTGGTCACAAACTGCTCTAGGGTGGAGGTGCCCTCTTCTTCGCGTTGGGGAAGGAACTTGATGGTTGGTTCTCCTTTGAAACTATTCCCTATGGTCAAGAAACAACATAGAAGTGTCAAAAATATAGGCAGCCTCTCATGATGAGGCCCTTTTAGGAAAATTGCATAAAGACACCATTAAACATGCATAATCAAGAAAACATGAAAAGTGCTTCTAAACTATGTTAATTGCATCAAGATTCATATAATAGCGTAAAGAAAGATAACAACTACACTATGCATGGATCAAATGTGTAAAATAAAGCATAAAAATGCATAAAGAATCCATTAATGTCCTAATTGATGCATAACATAAAGAAACTAATCTAACCTAATTCTACGGTCAAAAGTCTGCTAAACTGTAATTAAACCATGAAAATAACTAATCTAAGCTAATTAACCAGACATAAATGAAAAGGGAAAGGTGGTGATACCTCTGCTACAAACCGTAGCTCTGGTGAGTGGTCTGCACTATAAACCATGGCTGAAAGCCATGGTTAGCACTCTGATAGGTTTACCCTCAATTCCAAGGGTAGTGGGCTTGACCTCCTTGTCCAATTGATGTTCAAGGGTCGCCTTCGGTGTCCTTATGATTGGTTTGGCGGTTGATTCACTATGATGGGCCTTCGTTTGCCCGGATTTGCGTTTCTTGGCTCTTCTAGGCTCCTAGAACTTCCATGGCAAATTGATCTTTGGGTGAATAGCAAAGTGGCCTTCTCCAATGCATGAATTCAGTATGCAATTCGATAGGGCTTCGCTGCTCGCTTGATCAATTAACTCTCTATATTCTCTCCCCATTTGGAGGGGGTATTTATAGGATGCCCTAGGACTAGGGGTGGCTTCCTGGAGAAGCCAAGATCAAGAAGAGGTGGTTAGGATAGTTGGAATGGAAGCCTCTGGAATCTTCCATCCATTAACCACCTTCTTCTAGATCAAATGGTCGTTCAAACTGATTTGGCTCGGATTGAAGGCCAACTGAACTTCAGTTAAGACCGTAGGTCACAACTGTGGTCTAGACTATAAACCGTAGGTCTCAACCATGGTTCAGCCTGTAAACCATAGGTCTGGGCTGCGGTTCAGACTGATTAGGCCAAGGAGCCCAAATTGAGTGGTTAGAACCACTGCTCTATCTTGGAGTCTATCCAAGATCTTCCATATGGTCTTGTAGCATGTCCATATGAGTAGTCACCCTCGACATGACATATTTTAGGTGTCTACAGATGCCCCTTTTGAGATGCATTGTGAGATCGAACAATGCTGAGAAAAAATAGACCTCCTAAAATGATGTCGAAGGTTCTATGATGATCATTAGTCAGATCAACATTAGATGCCCCAGGTCCTGCAAAAGGATGCGCATCCTGGAATCATTGCTTCCAACTCTTTGGAGGCTTAAACTTGAAAAGCTTGCACTCACCATCAGTCATTCGGGTAGCGTTTTGATGCTACAATAGGAGTGGCCTATATAACCGAAAGGAGATGAGATACAAACAAATTATCATATTTGCTATTTTCCCCAAGCAAAGGGGTAAGCTTATGATAGCTATTGACAATGATTCGCAAGGATGAACACAATTTTGACAAGATCAAGGGATCTACGATTTCAGGGATCTTCTATTGATTTTGATTATGATTTGATATTATGACTACCCCCTCAAGCGATGAGTCGATGAGGGTAATGACAATGATTAAAGCGACGATGTCGCTTGACCACCATGGATGATCTGAACAAATTTAGATTTGAGCAAATTAATGCCTTGGCTAGGCCTAGTTCAACTTTTGATTCCAACTGTTAATAGTATTTGCACATTTCTATCCCATGGAGCAGTCAGGCTACAATAGCCATCTTAGGGAATCAAATTGATACAAATCCAATCAGATTTGTGTTGAATCAAATTATCGATGATTTGTTGAAAGATGTCATAGAAGAAATGACATGCAACGCCTCATTCCCGTGGAGCAGTCCAACCTCGAAGGCCTTCTTAGGGATTGAAAAGAAGCATATCAGATCAATGATGACAATTTTGCCCCAAATGTCCTTATGGTAATTTACTCATCTTGTCGGATTGCATGGAGCGCAAGTCGCTGCAACCGCCAAGTGTATAGGGTAAATTACTGAATACGAGGCACATTTGGTGTTTTTAATTATTTGATTTTTTTGAATGTTTTGAATTATGAATTGAGTTTATTTATTTGGTTGGGAGGTGCATCACTCCATGAAAGGATTGTCATAGCGATGACCTCGATTGAATGTACTTTATAATCTCAGCCAGATATTTGATTTTTAATTGGATCTCGATGCTTTATTATCACCAAATTTCCAAATTGATTGATTTTATTGAATTCTGACCCAATGGGAGGCATTAATTTATCTTTTTAGCCCTTCCCATGGTGGGATTTTATTAAATTGCTTGCCAGTTGCAAACCGTGGCTAGGGTCTACGGTTCCCATTTGCAATTTTGGGAACCGTGACTAGGGCCTACGGTCCACGCAAAATATGAAAAGCTTATAAAAATCCCAATTTTCAAATTTCTCTCATTATTCCCTAACAATGACTTGCAATCTAGAGCTCTGATAGTGATAGCTGAGAAACTGACCTGCACCCTACCAAACTTTACACTCACACCTACTCACAACATGATGGCAGAGCACGGGCAAGCTTCTTCTAGCCACGATGATGAGGCGAGGGCAAGGTAATTCAAAACCAAGACCTCGCATCCATTACCAATAAAATGAACCAAATTAAGTAATTGGTAAATCAATCACACTAAATTGTTGGTAATGAACCCCACCTTAGGCTAGGGTAGCTTAGGATTGCTTTTTTATTTTTTTTTTTGGCCATGGTATTAGACCGAGGGATCTCAATCGGAGACCGTAGGTACTAGCTATGGTTCCCAATTGATCAATTGGGGACCGTAGCTGCAATGTGGTCAGCATTTAAAATCCCAATGATCAATTTTTGATCGCATGCGGATTGTAGGGTTGACCCACGGTTCATAAACTTTAGAAAAAATTATCAAATTTTTAATTTTTCTAAGTTTTAATAGGCAATTAATGTCTTTTAATGCATTTTTGACCTGTCTGAATGACATTTTTGATTTTTAGGCTTGCATGATGACATGTTTTTGCAATTTTATCAGTTTTTAGATGTTTTTGATGATTTTTAGGTCATTTTTAAATGTTTTTGCTTGTTTTTAGTTAGATTTTTCCTTATATTATGCTTTCTATTTTAGAGATTGACCTCTAGAGCTCGAGAGCCTGACATTCTTAAGACTCTCCATGGAGAGCTCACTCTTGGGGAGCGGGAATGGTTCGAAGCTATCGGCTTTGGCTATGTATTGGATCTACCCACTATCAGGGTAGATCAAGCCTACTTGACTACGTTGGCCCGACGTTGGAATGCATGGACCAACACATTTCACCTACCTATAGGTGAAATGATAGTGACCTTAGAGGATGTCTACAGGATCTTTAGGATCCCCATTGATGGTGAGGCCATCATCTCTTCTACTTCTAGGGCTAAGGAGTCTATTTTTGATGCCATCTTCGGCACCTAGAGTGAGGAGGCTCAACATGACATTGACCATGGAGGGGTCCATATCGACTATTGGTAGGGGAAGAATGTCTTCTCTGTACGTGAGGCCATATTTATGCACCTGGTGGTGCAAGTTGTGCTTCCAGACTCCTCGGGTGAGGATTCCCTGGAACCTCTTAGCCACTATCAGGAGAGTTGTTCAGAGCACCATTCATCGACCACTATGACTGGCCTGGGGGAGCACCCTACTCTACCAGTTGTATAGAGAGCTCTACCAGATTATAACTAGAGCCACTAGGGATCAGTTGTAGTCTACTTCTTTAGATTTGGGGCTGGTAGCATATCAGGATAGAGCATCCTGGGGAGCTACCACTACATATCATGGAGATAGATGATGCTCACCAGTGCTATGCCACCTACTGGCCTCGAGAGGAGGAGGGGTTCAGGAGTAGGACCCATGTTGGTGACGTCCAACATTATATCACATGGTTTGTAGGACTCAGCCCAGATGATATCGAGTGGCGGCCTTACATGGAGTGCCCTGACTAGACTGAGGTCGATGAGTGGCTTCGATAGGCTCATCGAGATAGATGGCTACTCGATCGAAAGGCCGATATTAGAGAGTACCAATTTTATTCTCATCCTATGGTAGTTCGGCCTAGTACAGGACATTCTAGAGATCCCCTTCGTCTATAGGTGCTTGGCTTTAGAGACACATCTTCCATGGATCCAGCCTCCGGCTCTAGGGGATGATCTAGATGATTTCTAGGAGACTGGAGTTGACCAGCCTGTTACCACTCTAGCATATGATGGATGGTGGTCGATGCTATGGTGGCATGGATCAGGGCCTCTAGGTAGAGTTGATGATCAAGTAGAGGCAACGATGGATCTTGATGGGCATAGGGTGCACCAATGAATAGAGGGTGGATGGGGCATAGAGGCCACCATCGAGGAGGCTCCCGGGGATGACCCAGATGATGAGGCTCTAGAGGAGGGTGAGGTTCCTCCTGACAGTGTATAGGGGCTACTCTTAGCTCAGGTTGTTGACTTGTAGAGTCAGCTTGGTAGATATCAGACTCAGTAGCATGAGCGAGACACTACTATCACCACTCTAGAGGTGAAGCTAGCTGATCGAGATAGGCAGCTAGCTAAGGCATAGGAGGAGATCACTAGTCTCACAGAGTGAGCTACAATAGTAGAGGCTCGAGTCTAGGAGCTCACTAGCACCCATGATGTAGCAGTGGCATAATGGGGTGAGGCAGTTGTAGAGAGGGACCTTCTTAGGCTATATATGGGAGACCCTCTATCCTCTCAGGTTGTCATGGGACCTCCAACCGCTCCACTAGTCATAGGTGTGGATCCTATGGCAGAGATCAGGTGGCTCACTTCTCTCATGGAGGAGAGAAATGATCGATTGGATGCGAGGGCAGCTCACATCTCTCAGCTAGAGGGCTTCATCGAGCTGAGGGGTTTACAGGTTCTAGAGGACAGGTAGGTTGTAGGGTCATAGAGGACTAGGACCAGGACTACAGGGTAGTCCTCAATGAGTTCCAGCCATCGGACTCATAGGACCGAGTGGACTCATCGATCTTCTAGCACACATGAAGCCAGCTCTCATAGGAGCCATAGGGATACAGGCGATGATTCATAGGCTGGGGGCAGGCCCTCCTTAGTACACATTTTTGATATATGTATTGTACCATTTTTGAGTGTAAGGTCGAGGACCTACATAGTTGTAGCCTACGGGTATTTTTGTACTCCCGATGTACTCTGAGACACATATTTATATATGATATGATTGATCATTTTATGGCTCATTATTGTGTACTCATTTATTTTTTATTTTATGTTTATGTGATGCACATGGATGCAATGCTTATGTTATGTTGATGCTATATGATGTGATGTATGGATGACATGCACTAGATAGCTATTTGATTTATGATGATGATATGCAGTGATCTAGATGCTTAGATGTGCTTTTTATGATGGATGCATATGGATGCAATGTTTTTCTTAACACATATTTGATATTGCTTTATTGTATGCATTAATGTATGTAATGATTTATTTACATGATGCTAATCTAATGTAAATGAACCTGTATGCTTTAATCACTTAAAACATAAGGAATAAATGCAATATATGTTTATCAATCTAATGGATGACACCACAGAATGTATAAAAATCATGAATGTAATTGAAAATCCTTAAGATAAGAATTTAATCAATTAATCACCCATATATGAAATGCAATGGTATGCAATGTTATGATGCGAATGATATAATGTGTCATTCGATTTTCTTTTGCAAAATTTGAAAAATATGCATGATATAGTCAGTGGTCATCTAAATATTATTTCTAATATCCATCCAGTATCTATCCTATATGTTGATTGTGCTTTATATAATGATGTATCATGGATTCGATACTTTGCAATTTGATGATTTATATGGTTGCGATATTTGACATTTTGTTGCTATGGGAGAAATTTTTGAGGTTTTCCATGAGACTCAAACACCCTAATAGACTTATCAAAAGTTGCATACTAACCACACTAGACTTTTGAGATAAAAGGCTTTTGCTAGGATAGGCCCTAACTATTCATTATCCCTGTGTGTGCACATGATTATTTTAAGATAAGACACGAGCGTTCCCCGATGTCAGGTGGGATTCTTTCAGCCCATTGCTAAGATAGGGGTTCCACAAATGTCTTATCCAATCCCAAGTTTAGATTTTAGTTGGACTAAGCCACTAGGCAATGCAGGACACCTGAAGCTAGCTCTTCCACATTCAAACATTGGTCTTGTTCATAAGCGAGGTGCTAATGCATCAGACATATCATCATGCGTAAGGTATAGTAGTGCCGACAATTCTAGGGATTCAGGCTCATTCCTTTCTATCCTTCAATTTTTGGGATACTTGCTCATATGTAGTGAAGCAAGGGAGTCGATTCCATCTTCATTTTGAACTATCTTTGGATCTTCATTTGATCTCTCTTCGAACTGGATTTTGGATCTTCATTTGATCTTCACTTTGAACTTTGATTTAAGCCTATTTTCTGATCTTCACTCGATCTTCACTTTTCGGCATTTACATTTGATAATTTTCTTCAAAAACTTTCCTTTGGGGGGATTTACTTGGGAAAATTATTTCTGGTATATCGATTGAGAATATCGATCTTATGATATCAATATGGGATATCACTCTGGGAGTCGATCTATGATATCGATCTAGGGTATCAATCATGAGGATTGATGTGGGATATCTCTATGGGATATTGCTCATTTTATCGTAAGCAAGGGATTCTGAATAGGGAACTAACCTATCCTTTTTCCAACTGCCAACATTTCCCATACCATCCGCATAGAGGGATAAGCAAGAATAACTCTTTTCACTTCAGGATACCCGGTCCTGCTTCATGGCTTTCATCTTCCCCTAGTCCTTATTAGGATTGTTTAAATTTTTTGATTAGTGATAGGCTTCTGATATGCTAAGGGCTATACTAACTGAACCTTAGCTACAAAAGCAAAGCAAGCTTTCTACCAACTCTTGATAAGACTACTAGGTATGGTTGAATGACCGAAAAACCCTAGTATATCTCCATAGCAACATTATAGGTTGTGTTGAAAAACACAATTACTCACATGAATGATGGATCATGATAAATGCAGAGATGCATGATTTAAACACAAACGTGGTGTCATTTGTAAGATTGACAAACATAATCCCTCCTACTATGGAATGCAATGGATGATGAATGCCTATATGCAATGCAGTAATGTAGTGAATGCATGTGTGAATGCAAAATGACAATGCAAAATTCAAATGCAAAATGCAAATGTTTTTGGATTATATGCTTTACCAATTTTTTTGGATTTTATTGATTTTATAATTTTTATGGGTTTTGAGCCTCATAATTGACCAAACGGTGAGTACATGCCTCTGGAGCCTTTAGATTGACCAAGCAATTTTTAAGAATCCTTGGAGCTTTTAGGATTGACCAAAGGGATTATGGGTACCTTTGGGGCATTTTGGGATGACCAAGCGATTTTGAGAATCCTTGGAGCCTTTGGGTTGACCAAGCAGTTTTTTAGAAACTCTTGGTGCCTTTTGAGTTTGACCAAAGGGCTTATAGATGCCTTTGGAGCTTTTTAGGATGATCGAGCGATTATAAGAAAATCCTTGAGGCTTTTAATTGACATGACCAAGTGGTTTAGGAACCCTTGGAGCCTTTTGGGATGACCAAGTGGTTTTGACCAAACCCTTAAAGCTTTTGAGGTTGACCAAAGGGCTTATAGATGCCTTTGGAGCTTTTTGATTGACCAAACTACTTATGAGAGTGTTTGGAGCTTTTTAGGATGACCGAGCAGTTACAAGCAACTCTCGAAGCCTTTTACTATGCTCTTCAAGCATAAAATGCCTTAATATGGATGATGTTGAGAGGTTCAGGCTCTTCAACACCCCCTAGCGATGTTAGGCGATAGGTACCTGAACCAATATTTTTAGATATGATGTAGGGTCCTAGCCAATTAGCCATAAATTTGTCTCGCATATCTGGTGATAAATTAGAGTTCTGTTGGTTCTCTTTCAAGACAAGATCCCCAACTTCAAAGTCTCTCTGGTGGACTTTGATATTGTAAGCTCATTTTAGTCACTCTTGATAAACATGAAGATGCTCCAGGGCATTCATGCGATGTTCATCAAGTAGCATCAGTTGATCCAGTCGAGCTTGTCATGCAGTGTCATCATCGATGAACTCTTTCAATGCGATGCGCAGTGTTGGAATTTCTAATTCCAAGGGCATAATGGCCTCAATGCCATATACTAGTGAGAATGGTGTTGCCCTAGTGGGCATCCGAATACTAGTCCTGTAAGCCCATAACGCAAGGGGCAGTTGGATATGCCAGTATTTGTGGTTTTCTTGTACCATATTTTTCAATATGGCCACCACTATCTTATTTGAAGCCTCAGCCTACCCGTTTGCTTGTGGATAGTATGGAGTCACAAAACTATGTTTGATTCTATATTTAGATGTCAAAGCTCTCACAGTTTTGTTCTTGAAAGACGTTCCATTATCCGATATTATTTTGGATGGAATCCCAAAATGACTTATGATATGCTCCAAGTATAAACTCTGCTATACGAGCTCCAGTTGTCATTGTTAAGGGTATTGCTTCCACCCACTTTGTAAAATACTCAGTAGCCATGATTATGAATGTATGTCAGCCCGATGATGGAGGAGAGATCTTGCCTATAAGATCTAGTCCCCACTGAGCAAATGGCCAAGCCGCTTGGATGGGCTGTAAGGCCTACGATGGCAAGTGCATAAGATTAGCATGATGCTGGCATTTAACACATTTCTTGACATACACATTGCACTCCTTCTCCATAGTGGGCCAATAGTAGCCCATTCGAAGGATGCACTTGATGATGGCCATGCCACTAAAATGGCCATCGCACGTACCATCATGGGCTTGCAAAATCACCCATGATGCCTCTTGGGGCTCTAAGCAATGAAGGAGAACTCCATCGTAGCCTCATCGGTACAAGATGTCTCCTATTAAGACATATTTGGCCACTTTCTATTTAAATGTGTGCTTCACGACATGCGGTAATCCCTCTGGGATTATACTAAGCTTTAGGAAGTCTTTAATTTATGACATCCAATTTTGATAAATCTCAGCTTCGACTGCTAAGATGACTTGCTCCCCCTGCGTATTTACCTTTGCAAATGCAGACTCAAAAAAACCCTATGGTGAATGGTAGTACCACTCCCCATAGGACTCTAAGAGGTTAATGACCCCTAGGGTGCCTTCTTAAGAAAGTCTTCAACTTTGCAGAACCATTCAGCTTTTGGTTCTACACTGATCATGTTGATCGATTCTTTGTTATCATAGGTTGCACGCTCTACTATGGATGCGAGAGCATCTTGACATGGATGGTAGTGAAATCAGTAGATGGATTCTGAGGGATTAAAGATCCCAAATATGCCATGGTATCTACAAACCTATTTGATGATCGAGGGATTGCCTCAATGTCATACCATTCAAATTTGGCCAAATATGTGTCAACTAGATCTTTATAGGCTTTCAGTATGGGACATCGACACTAAAAAAGCCCCTTGACTTGATTTACTATGAGCAAGGAGTCACCAAAGATGTTCAATCTCTTAATATTCATGGTGACGACTATGTGGAGGCCCAGTAGTAGGGCTTCATACTCAGCATTGTTGTTGGTGCATGGAAAATCCAACTTGAATGACAAGGGCATTGGAGCTCCTTGCGGCATGAAGAACACTATTCTAGCACCACCTCCTTGTTCGCACTTCGAACCATCAAAGAACAGAGTCATATCAACATTGTTCTCTAGTTCTTCGGGTTTGGGAGCTTCAGATATGATGAAGACTGCATCGTTCGAGAAGCTCGATTGTTAGAGGCCTATTGTTTGATAGTGGTGCCTCAACTAATTGATCTGCTATGACCTATCCCTTAATGGACTTCTGGCTTATGAATTCTAGATCAAATTCTATCAATAGCATGATCCACTTTGTAGTACGTGTATTGTGATAAGTCTTACTCATCATGTACTACAAAGGATTCTGTTTGGATATAACATATGTCGTATGACTTAACATATAATGTCACAATTTCTTTGTAGCGAACACTACTGCTAAACACAATTTTTCCACATATGCATACCCGAGCTCATAGCTCACCAAGGTTCGACTAATATAATATATGGCCTGTTCTTTGCCTTGCACATTCTTTTGGGCTAACATGGTTCCCAGTGCAAAGTCAGTTGTCGATATATATAGTAGAAAAGGCACCTCTGGCCTTGGTGGAGCTAGCATTGGTGGCATCGCTAGGTATTGCTTTATCTCAGTGAAGGCTACCTTGCAGTCCTCATCCCAGTTGAATGGGACCCCCTTATGTAGCAGTCGATTCATGGGTCGACATTTATCCGATAGTTGGGTGATAAATCACTTTATCGAGGCTACCTTGCCCTGAAGGCTCCTTAATTCCTTAATATTGGTGGGAGGATGCATTTCCAAAATGGCCTTGACCTTCACTGGGTCTACTTCGATGCCTCTCTTAGAGATGATGAACCCTAGTAATTTTCTAGAAGTTACGCCAAATACGCACTTCTTAGGATTCAGCTTGACATTGTGCTCTATCAGGCGATCGAAGACTTTCCTTAAGACCTCTGCATGCTCTTCTCATAGCAATGACTTGGCTAACAAGTCATCGATATAATATTCAAGAATTTTGTGCATATAGTCATGAAAAATGTATGTCATGGCCCATTGATATGTGGCACCAATATTTTTGAGGCCAAATGGCATAACTTTATAGCAAAACGTTCCCCATGGCGTTATAAATATGGTTTTATGTTGGTCTTCGGGTTTAATCCAAATTTGATTGTAACCAAAAAAACCATCCATTAAGGAGAGCATTTCATGACCTATAGTTGCATCTATGAGAGCATCAATATTGGGCAATAAAAATGAATCTTTGGGTGTTGCCTTATTTAGGTCTCTGAAATCCATGCAAATATGGATTCTTCCATCGAGTTTTCCCATGGGTACCATATTGGACACCCATTCTGGATAATCGATGGAGATCACAAATTCCACATCCAACAACTTTTGTAGCTCATATTTCACCATTAAGGCTACTATTGGGTGCATTTTTCTAAGCTTTTGCTTGATCGACTTCTTCGTCAGATCTAGCGAAAGGTTATGCGTAACCAATTTTGGGTCTAGACCTGGCATATCCTTGTACGACCAAGCAAACAAATTTGGTCTCTCTTTCAGTAGAGGGATGAGGGTGGCCCACTCATCTGGAGTGAGACTCTCTCCAAATTTAACCTTCTTTGATTGGTGGGATCATTACTGATATCCACCTCAAAGGTTTCCTCTATCGACATATGTGATCCCTCCTCAAGCTGGTGAGGCGTAGGAATCAGATGGATGTCATCATCCGGGTTGATTGGTTCCATGTTGGAAGCATTTTTGGCATGATAAACATCATATGCATAGCCTGGTGCAAAATGGAAAGGTTGCAACATTTCTTCATTGGGGAAGAAATCCTCAGGCTCAATGGGTGAATCAGCGTGATCCCAGTCGATAACATCTTTGTTAAGATACAATGGTTTAGATGGATCTGCTAGATTGCGGAGTGGAGTGGTCAAATCAATGGAGACCATGTTTATGGAATGGAATTGATCTCCAGGACCACATGGACTAACCTCTACAAAATCTGTATAATCCTCATACCCATGATCTAGCTCTAATGGCACAGGCACAAAAGGGTCTTCCCTATGAGGACTATGAATAACTGGATCCTCCCTATGCACTGAATGCAAAATAGGATCATTTGGCTCATGGAGCTCCATGTAGGTCGATGGAAGGGGATTAACCAACCGATGGATTTGATCCAAGTTTAACCATCTTGCTCTCAGATATGGACCAACATGTAGCTATCGATAGACCTCATCAATGTCGATGGGTTGATGATGGTAACACAAATAAGGAGGACCAAGGTAGGCCCTCTCTAACTCATCTTCTTCATCACTATCATAATAGAATCCTTCATTCACCCCCACTCCTGGAGGGTGCTCCTCCAAATGAGGCCCCATGAATCTTACTTCTTGTATGTTGTCATCGCTATCTAGAAAAATTGGATAATTATACCTCATGTACGATGCTACCGAGAAAATTGGCTCGATCTCTTCCCCTAAATGATCAATGTTGGGAAGGATCTCTTCGGTATCCTATATCGACTCAATAGGCAATAGATGATGTGCATGCCAAGGCCTCTCATAGGCACCTTCGACTTCATCCCTAGATTCATCATCGTTTGAGGATTCTTCATCTACATCATAGCTTGGTCCACTCATATCGGAGGTGGACTCCACTCCATCTTCATTACAAAGATCTCCTAGCTCGAGATCACTTGTAGTAATGGGGTTATACCCCTGCACGTCTGTGTCATCGACTGCATCATGGGTTTGGTGTCCTAGGTGATCTCTGGGGTTCATTTCTATCTCAGTCTGCTCAAGGAGCCCTTCACGATGATCTTCGAGTGGCTCAATGGTGACGACAGATATCATAGGGTGATTCCTCTAGAATTTGGAAGGATCTGGATGATATGGATTAAAATCCACATCATCCACCATACTAAGGTACATATGATCTAGGGATGCTATGAGCAAATCATCCTACCCTCATATCTGTAACCCTAAGCCGAACCTATCAGTGACTAACTGATAATGAGGTTCCAATGGAGTCCTCCTTCCTTGTTCAAAGAGACCAAGGTCGTATCCATGCCAATGATATAGCTCAAAAATATGCATGGCATACTCTGGATTGGATAGATAATAAATGTTTACCATGAAAGGTTCCTCATCATCTTCATCCATGGGCTCTCACGTTGGAAGTTGGTCTAGCCCTACATAGATGAAGTTAGTCTGGTTAGGTGGCTCTCCCAATGGAACCATCGATCCAACCAGGTAACGATGAGCGGATGGTCGGCCCATCTCTTGTGCAGTCTTCAGAATCGGTCTGAAGGTCACATTCTACATAAGGTACTCACCTAATCTAGTGTTAGCGAGATGTACCATCACCCATGGTGTGGATGACCCTACTGAAGATGTAGGTGAGGTAGGCTGAGGTGCCTCCTCGGCTTTGTCTTGGGGTTCCTCAACTTCCATGGGAATGGGAACCTCCTCGATGATTGGCTCGGGCTCACGCTCTTTCTCTTTCTCACCCATTTTCACCTTCAACTTCTTGTCATCTCGATGCATGACTGATGTCGATGGTTTCAAGGAAGTGGTAGTGGTGTGCTCTGATCTATGTGACACATATGGCATTGGTTGAGCATGCACTACTGGTTTACCTCTTGGTTTCTTTATTGGTGATGATGTCGAACATCCAGGTGCATTGATGGGAGTATGAAACCCCTAGGAAAATCTGCTAGGTTCATAAATTTAAATGGCTCTTCATCCGATGCCACTACGTGAACCTATCCCTCATGAATATATTTCATGCACTGATGCAATATCGAGGGGACGCAATGCATTTCATGAATCCAAGGCCTACCGAGTAATATGTTGTATTGCATGGCCCCTTCTATCACATGACACATTATTGAGATGGTCTTCAGACCTACCTACATGGGTAGGATAATTGTGTCGATAGTCAAACATAGTGCATCGTTGAATGCTCTCAATGTAAATGTAGTTGGCACAATGTGTGATTTAGGTAGCTTCAAATGACTCAACGCCTTGGTCGTTATTATGTTGATCGATGAGCCAGTATCGATCAAGACCCTTTTAAATGGCATGTGATTAACACATGTAATTATGTGCAATGATGGGTCAACCATAGTTGTAGAAACCGTCCTTATCTCATGATCATAAAATTGGATCATCGGTTCCTAACACTGTTGTACATGTCCCACAAAATTAGTAAATGCCTATGCATCCTAGGATTGTACTTCAATGGACCTCAAAATATCCATAAGAGTCTCCTTGTGCCTCGGGGACTATTGTATTAATTCATATATTGACAACTTCGTAGGAGTTGTCTATAGGTTTTGGACCAACCTGCTCCTTATGGTCACCATCGGTCTTGTTGGTGGGCCTGGAATATTTTGCGTCGACCATTGATTCGGCGTGGCTTGTATTTGAATGGGAGCATGAGGTTGATTCTGTTGTTCATATCTCCCATGCCTAGTGACAATGTTGACCATGCCTATGAACCCCTGGGTAGGTGGTTCGACTCGCACCTGGTTGACTTGACCAACGTTGTTCCGAGGCGCCTCATGATTTGGCAAGGGGTTTTTGTAAATCCCCATATTCTGATTATCGGGCGCCTACGGGTTGTGTGGCACTACAAGCTCACCTTTTTCAATCATATTTTGCACCATGTGTTTGAAAGACTAGCACACCTCGATGTCATGGCCTTTCATTCGATGAAAAATGCAAAATAGATCCTCTTGGAACCCCTTTGGTTTGGGTTGATTGGGGTCTATCATCTTGACTTCGGGTAATCTAATCGCCTTGGCCTCGCATAGTTGATGGAAAATCGATGTCAATGATTCCGTCAATGGTGTGAACTGGCGAGGTGGGCATTGATCTTTGTTCTTGCCCTTATAATTGTTGTTGCGCTTGTCATATTGCGTAGGAGGAGGTTGGGCTTGATAATTCTATTTCTGTTGCCCCTTGTCCTCCCGTTGGAGATTCAATACCACTTGATTCACATGGGCCTGCTTGCCCTATTGTTTTGTGGCACTCTTCTTTTGTCCCTCTCTCCTATTTTTGAGCTTCAAGTTGCCTTCCTGCAACTTGATGTCCTCAATCACTTTGGCTTGCACCAAAGCCTCTTCGAATGTAGGATACTATTGCAGCTATAGCAGTAATGAGATGTGCTTGGCACAACTCTTCATAAACATTCGGGTTAACTCTATGGTAGGAATAGGGAATGGCAACTTCACCATTAGTCTCCTCCATCTCTTTTCGTATTGCTCTATTGGCTCATCATCGCGCTGAGCTAGCATAGCCAGATCAAAAATATTGGCCTATTTCTTGATGCCAAAGGAATAGCATTCAAGAAAGGCATCAACTAATTGCTCAAAACTAGTTATGCTATGTTTCTTTAGCTGATTGAACCACTCTCAGGCCGGACCTAAAAGTGTCATGATGAACGTATGCAACAATAATGCATCATTGCTTGCTATCTAAAAATAAGCATCTAGAAAGCTCGTGACATGTTCCTGTGCATCTTCATCACCCTTAAACTTGTCCAACCTGGGCATATCAAAATGCTCAGGGTAAGCCAGAGTAGGCACCAAAGGATCCAAAGGCTCATTATGGATTTTCCTTAATGTCAGCTTTTGAATAGTCATGCCTTGTCTCTCGATGGCTTTGATCTTCTCGGCTAAGGCCTTATAGGCCTCTGAAGATAGAAAGTCCTCCTCCCTAAGTTGACGTGGAGGTGGCTTAGGAGGTACTGTCTTCCTCATACGATATGGAGGGCATTGCTCTTCCTCCTCCTCAGCTCGGGAGCTCTCAGGATATTCTTGCTCGTATCCATCTCCCGTTGCTTCTTCATGTTGCCTCTACCTCTGATTATCGAGTGATGGTGGCCGCTCCCTCTGTTTGGCACTAGCATGAGTATGAGCATCTCTTTGCTCTTGATGCATATCGGCTTGAGATAAAGCCTTCCTATATACATGCTCTCTATGCTCATCTTGAGGATATAGGCTAGCCCTAGCTAACCTATCCTCCTACTCCATGCGTTCCTTCTGGGCAAGGATACGCTCTTCGTGCATGCATTGCTCATATAGCCTCTATCTAATGAGCCTCTATGCTTGAATATTTTCATCTTCAATGCACTGCCTCTCTAGGTGAGCATCCTCCAATTGATCTTGGAGGAGTTGGATTTTTGCTCCGATACCAATCGATGTGATCTATCGATCTGATCGGCCGTGGGAGGCCTCTGGTATCCCTGCTCTGTATGAGTGACCTTGTGGGTTCTGTACCCATCGAACTGATGTGTTGTGCCTTTGCCTCTATCTGTGAAGATGACATTGGCCTCCTATTGTGTCCTATACTATGAACCACCATGCGTAGATAGTGGGTGTGTGACATGAGGGCGCTTAGAAGCCTCCCCATGTTCTCTAGTAGTCTGGATGACACTCACGCTATGCTCACTCGGGGCTCGAGTGGGTGGAGCGGAAGGCTTGTAGCCTAGCTACTCTAAAACACTACCTAGACCCTCTAGCTACCTAGACCACCATCGCTCATGCGGCGGTGTGCCATTATCTCCCACCTTTGATATATCAATGGTGATCTTGCATGGTGGACCACGCATGGGAGTATGGTTAGACCTATGCTCGATAGCGAGCCTATCTGCCTACCCCTGAATGGGTGGATCTCTAGTCCTTCTATACTCAGAAGGTGGAGCCATGGATCCTCTAGTGGACTTAGTACGTAGGGGCACCAACCTGGTCCCCTGCACAACAAACTCTTCGGTCGATCCCATGGATGCACGTGCATTGCGGTCTCGATAATGGCTCTCAAGTGGAACACCCTCATGCTGGAAGGCTTCCTATTCTATCCTGTGCCTAGAGGAGTGTACTGAAGCTCCTCTATCTGGGGTTTGCTCTATAGGCTCCCCTCATGTCGAGTTATCTCCTTGAATGCTAGCCGAACGATGTTCGGTTCGCTCATGTGGTTGAGGAATTGACACGTACTATTGTGAATTGGTTAGGGGTTGGTCATCGGCATTGGCTTTGGACCTTTTCGACCACCCCGTGTATCCACCATTGTGTACCTAGCATCTAGATGTATTATTATTAAGCAAACAAGGTATACAATAATGATTATCTCATTTTAAATTTTGAAAGTGAGTCCTAAACTGTTTGATGTGTTTTCAAGATTTGTTGTATCAGTGTAGAAACTCTTATCATGTTTTGCAAAACTTGTTGGATTTTATTCTTAGTTTAATGGCTTTCACCTATACGCTCGTAGCTCGACAACTTGGCTATGAACTCCAAGTCATGTAATCCAACCTATAATGTGTGGTAATGAAGCCCACACATGGTCAAGGAGCACAGGTCCTCCCAGATCCTCACCCATTTTCCCCTAGTCAGCGTTATACCCTCCGAAGAGAATACATGCAAATTTTCTAGGGTACGAAAGGTTCTCGGATCCGGTATTGGTCTAGTATCCAAAAGGTTCATGGGATTTGGGCCAATGGATGGAAGTTACGCCCACCGTCGTTGAACCCTACTAGTGGTTGGATGTCAAGCCCAACTCACTAGCGTTTAAGTGCCAAGTGGTGTGTGTGGTTCCTTTTAATGTACATAAAATAAATGCATCATATAGCATACATGCTCATTTTCTAAATGCTATGCAAATGAAAGAACATTTCAAATTCAGAAAATGCAAGCTATTCTAGATGCTCTTTAAGACTATGCACATTACGATGATAATTGGCCACTAATTGGGCCTCACACATGCAAACCATTCACACAAATTCTATCAAGCACGTTGGATTCTAGGGTGGATTACAATCAGAGATCCACTATTCCTAGCAGCGCCTTTCTAATGACACGAAATATAAATGCAACTAAGACCTAATTCATTTTCTTTTCCTTTCTTAGTTTCTTAATTGCATTCAAAATTTAGCTTTCTAGAAAAACATAGAGATAGAAAAAATGATAGAGAGTGAGAAGTAGGTCCTACCTCAAATCCTCATCTGATTTAGCTTTATCCCTCTACTATCTGCTATGTCTATTGGAAACCGTAGGTCTGGGCTATGGTTCTGACTGTGGCCCATGGGTTGAACCTACGGTTCAATTGTTGGCCCATAGTTGGTAGCTGCGGTCTGTACCTACAAGTCACAAAAACCAAAAAACATAGTCAGATGCTAGAATTGTGGAGTTCCACCATGATCACCTTCTGACCCAACCAAAAAGCGTGCACCCATCTACTGTATTATGTCGTATTCATTCATTCAAAGCATAAAATGACACAATTGCATAGATTCAACAAAATAGACTTTCTTGTATTAATATTTATAAAGAATCTTGGTTACAATTATGCCCCTCTTAGGGTCACCCAAATGATGATACGATTAATACAATGCCAAAGCCCTCAACAGGGTAGGCACACTAATAATGCTTTTCACTTGGTCACAAACTGCTCTAGGGTGGAGGTGCCCTCTTCTTCATGTTGGGGAAGGAACTTGATGGTTGGTTCTCCTTTGAAACTATTCCCTATGGTCAAGAAACAACATAGAAGTGTCAAAAATATAGGCAGCCTCTCATGATGAGGCCCTTTTAGGAAAATTGCATAAAGACACCATTAAGCATGTATAATCAAGAAAACATGAAAAGTGCTTCTAAACTATGTTAATTGCATCAAGATTCATATAATAGCATAAAGAAAGATAACAACTACACTATGCATGGATCAATTGTGTAAAATAAAGCATAAAAATGCATAAAGAATCCATTTATGTCCTAATTGATGATAAACATAAAGAAACTAATCTAACCTAATTCTATCGATCAGAAGTCTGCTAAACTATAATTAAACCATGAAAATAGCTAATCTAAGCTAATTAACTGGACATAAATGAAAATGGGAAGGTGGTGATACCTCTACTGCAAACCATAGCTCTGGTGAGTGGTCTGCACTGTAAACCATGGCTGAAAGCCATGGTTAGCACTCTGATAGGTTTACCCTCAATTCCAAGGGTAGTGGGCTTGACCTCCTTGTCCAATTGATGTTCAAGGGTCACCTTCGGTGTCCTTCTGACAGGTTTGGTGGTTGATTCACTGTGATGGGCCTTCGTTTGCCCAGATTTGCATTTCTTGGCTCTTCTAGGCTCCTAGAACTTCCATGGCAAATTGATCTTTGGGTGAATAGCAAAGTGGCCTTCTCCAATGCATGAATTCAGTATGCAATTCGACAGGGCTTCGCTGCTCGCTTGATCAATTAACTCTCTATATTCTCTCCCCATTTGGAGGGGGTATTTATAGGATGCCCTAGGACTGGGGGTGGCTTCCTGGAGAAGCCAAGATCAAGAAGAGGTGGTTAGGATAGTTGGAATGGAAGCCTCTAGAATAAATTTTCTTTTACATGCTTTTAGCATAGACATTTCCTTTCCAATGCAACTTTCATTGTTCGCTTTAACTAGATTTTAGTTTTCAAAAGGCACTTTCTTTTTCATAAAATTTTCAAGCATATTTTCATTGCTTTCCTAAATTAGTTGCTTTCTCACATTTTTATTTCCTAAGTAAAATTCAACCCCACACACCTACATGGTTTTCACACATTGGTAAGGTTGGACTTCATCACCAACCCCCAATTGAGACCAACAATGTTGGATTTCATCTCCTTCCATTGGCTCACCCCCTAGACACCATAGTAGCCCCCTCAAGTAATTTTTTAGACTTCATCACCAAAAAATCCCCTACCCTTGAGAGACCCTCAAGGTAGGTTAGGATTAGATACCCTTGCTCATAGGGCTTCATATAATTTGTGAGTGTGCAACTATCACTATTGACTAAGCCTGACCAAGGGTGAAGCGAAATTTGGGTAGCCTACGTAGGTCATTAGATAATGTCACCTCTTTCATAAGAGGTTTTATATTTCCCTATTTTTGGTTACCCCAAACCATATCCATCATTAGACGTCATTCGCCCGCTATTGCATATTTATTCCTTGCATACCTTTGGGTATTGTGGAGAAACATGCATTGGCATACCTTCATAGAGTACATCCATCATATATCCTTTTTTGATCTTAAGCATTTTCAAAACAAAAGCACACAAAAATAAAAAATAAAAAATATCACAAAACAAGGAAGCAATCATCCATTGATTGCATAGATAGTTCAACAATACCCACAAAAACATAAAAACACATGCTTTTTGTTTGCAATAACATTTTGGTGTAATTAGGTGATTTATGTTACAAAAATTATCATAAAACCACAAAAATAGACTTGAACACACTTCCAAATCTACCAAAGTTAGTTCCTTCAAAATCAAATCTTGATTACTTATTTTGTACATATTCACACAGAAAGGTATAAATCTTTTCATTCATACGGATAGGTACAAATCTCAAGACGATTACACATACAGGTACAACAACCTCCAAAAATACATAGACAAACATACTTTTCACCTGAACTACTCTACCAACTTGACCCTATTACCCTTCACCCATAATGATGGTCCTCACTAGAATCCAAGAATATGAGCAAGCACACCTAGTTGTAGAAGCTTCTCGAGTTGCATCATCCCAATCCAAAAATCCACCAACACAATTGCAGTAAACAATCTCCATTGCTCCTCAAGATTCATCTGATAGTTCTTAGATCCTGAACAAAGATAACATATCACCAGTTGAACCCTCAACTTTAGAACAAATAGTGATACACACCCTCACAGATACCCTACACCTCGACAGTCCTACCGCACAAAATTCACCTACAAATTTTTGTCAACATGTCATATATGTTACTCATGCTAACTCTCAATCTTCCCTCTCTTATCATGATCACTCATCCCCTTCTTCATCCACTTCTACATATTTATTCTTACAACACCACCCCAACCTCTTTTGGGTAGCGATGACTTCATATTTTTCCAACTTGACCCTCATAATACCACTACCTCCCAAACTATAGGTATGGTGTCAACTGATCGCATTTCCTTCCTTGAGCATGAAACATCTTCATCACAAATCTTGTAGCAACAACAAATTCTTCAACACCAATTAATACCATAGCAACAACAAATGTTGCAATACCTACAAATCTCGCAACACCAAAAAATCTTGTAGCAACAATAAATGTTGCAATGCCAACAAATACCGTAGCAACAAAAAATGTTACCACAACAACAAATCCTACAACAACAAAAAATATCACAGCAACAACAAATGTTGCAACAACAGCAAATCTTGCTTTACTAGAAAATCCCCAAATAACAACAAATTTTGCTTCATCAACAATTCACTCCTACCTTCAACTCTTCATATCCTCTCACATCCACTCTTTCAAATCTTCCTTCCTAGTCAACTATACCTGATCTCATGTCTTCCTTCTTGCATCCTCTACCTCCAAATTATTTCTAGACTACCACATATGGGACTTTGCCTTCAACCCAACCACCTCCTTCATCTTCCTCGATATTCTATCTTCCCCAACCTCCTCCCTTTCATCCACCTCTTTTAACTCCTCTTTCTTCTTACAATCCCAACTATCCACCTTATCTCCAAAATTCATCATTCTACTCTACTCAACCTGCTACTTCTATTCTTTGACCATCTCCTTCTTCTCAACTCAATTCATTCACCTCTTCATCCTAGGGGTAAGCTTCTTCTTCTAATCAACCTCCTCCTCCACCACAACAAAATCAAAATTCTTTCTTCACTTCTCCCCCTTCTTGGGCCTCCACTCCACCTTCTCAACAACAAATCCCATTACAACATCAAGCATATTTGCAACAATAACAACCTCCACTCCAACATCTCGCTTCTTCTCAGCAACAACAAATGCCTTTTTGAACAACAACAAATGTTTGTCCAGTAATAACAAATACCTATCCATCAACACCAATTCTTTAACAACAATTATATAACAACAATAGGTTCCCATCCAACATCAACACATTCTTGCTATTCAATCTCATATTCCATCAATTCAATATCAATATGTGTTAGCACCAAATCAACCTTCGTCACTCTCAATAATCAATGGGCTGACCAACAACAACAATATCCACCCCATCCAAATTATCTACCTTCAACATCGCAATCCTATAATCCCCTCTACTCATACCAATCAAAACCACCCATTCTAGACACCTTGGTTTATCCCACGCAAACACCACATGCACCTTCTGATGAGTTCTAGATCTTGAGGGAACAAATAAAAAATTTAGACTTGTGCACAAGTGGTTATGGGCCTCAAAATCCCACTTATAGTCAATTATGCAATGATCCTATCAACCCATCTATAGTTGTTCACCCATATCCTTACAGGTTTGAAATACCAAAATTTGAAAAATTCAAAAGGAAGATCCAAGAGAACACATCAGTAACTATAGGTTTACCTGCTACCAAATCAATGGTAGTGACCCCCTCATGCTTCACATGTTTCCTTTGTCACTTGGGGTTTAGGCCCTAGATTGGTATAATAATCTTCCCCGACATAGTCTATTCACATTTGAGCAATTAGCCAATCTATTTTTAGAGCACTTCTCGATCAATATCAAGAAGAAAACATCGTTATCATATTTGTATAGTTTATGATAGTTTGATGAAGAGCCTATTACTGATTATGTTTCTAGGTGGTATGTCGTTATTCATGACCTAACATTTTCCATACCACCTACGAAACTGGTCAAGTTATTTGCAAAGAGTTGCACCAAACATATATCGACAACTTTGTAAATCCAACAACATCTGCACATTTGAAGATGCTATCGCTCAGGAAAAAGTGATTGAAGACATCAAAGTTCAAGCAAGGAATATTAAACTTTATAAGAAATTAGATTACCCCACCAACATAATATTTAATAGGAATCCTACCAATCCTGGCATGCCTAAACCACCTCAAACAAATCAAGTGGTCCTAAGTGCACAACCTACCTCATCACCCCAATACTCTCAACCACCACAACAAGGGCCTTACCAAACCAATCCACCCCCTCCACCTAATCAATCGTTGGCTCATATGTTGCATCCTCCTTGCCAACCCTATAACTGGACTCCCTTATCCGAACCTTTACCTAATTTATTTTAAAAATTGTATGATGTTGAACATATTGCTCTGCTTGACATAAAACCTGATGATCCCAATCATCCAAAACCAAGAGGCTATAATGAGCATGCATTTTGTGAGTATCATCGACAAAGGGAACATAACATCAATGCCTATCATATATTTTGACACCTGGTACAAGACCTAATTGATCATGGAGCTATACATGTCTCAAATCCTCTAGCTCCCCAAAATCAAAATTTGGGTATTTATCAAAACCCCTTGCCCAAACATGGGATACCACACACTCAAAATGGTACTTCCACATCACAAACTAGACCCTAACAAGTCAATCATGTAAATTGCAACCCATCTCAACAAGGTTTCATGGGCATGATCAATGTTACCATATGCAACCAATGCTACCCTTCCCCGTGTAACCCATAATAGAATCCTCCTACTATACCAACTTCTTCCAACATGTCATCGATATCAAGCGCCCCTCCCATGATACCATGCAATGTTATTACTATTCAGAGTAGTCTCACACACCAACTCCATACAACATCTACACGATTCTCCATATACGACCTCTTGCAGCAATCATAGCCTCATCACGAGGCTTTAAATGATATTCTATGAACTATCGATCTAGAAATAAGTGACACTAACGCTTTTTTCAATTTTATTGGCAATGTACAAACATGTATGCAACCTTCTATCATTTTCTATGATCATGAGATCACCACTCTTGAAGGCGAGGGGGCCAATCCCCCTATGCATATCATGGCCTGTATTAATGACATCGTGTCTAAATAATTATTGGTTCATCTATTAGCATCATTTCCATAGTCACCCTTCATCATTTGAACATTCCACCCACTCATCTTGCTACTTCCACCCTTGATTTATGGGATTTTGATGGCTCTATGCATGCCACAGTAGGATCTATCATTCTACCCATCCAAGTAGACATCAAGACCATATCTACACTATGCCATGTTATCGAAGGGGAGATGCAATACAATATTCTCCTAGGGTGACCATGGATTAGGGACATGTAATGTATTCCTTCCATGCTACACCATTGCTTGAAATATCTTCATGATGGCCATCCATTATCTTCTACCCAATTCACACCTACCATGATACAACCTATCACATCCTCACATTCATCCCCTTCATCTACAAATCAATCAAGCACTCTAATGACCAACTCTTCTTCTTCTTCATTTAACACATCACCTAACCCTCATACTCGCTCTGCTACACACTCATGATACAATCCACACCCACCATCAAGGTCTTCTTCTTCTCTTACACATCCTCCACCTCCATCTTCACAACCAACTCCCCCATGACCATGACCTCTTCCTTCTCCCAACTCCACTACTAACATCCCCATCCTACCCACTCCACATACTCCTACCAGTACCCTATGGCTTCAAGATCCATCTCATGCTAACCTCCCTTCCCATGAACCTCCTTCTCAACCCACTTCACAATTCCCACATGCAAACCATCCCATCTTATCCACTCCTATAGAATATCATTCTTGGGAGAAACATGTCGCCCGACTTGATGCCCAACTCACCTAACCTACTCCATCCATTTCTCCTTCCCCTATTCCAATTCCTCAAGAATCACAACCATCATCATCCTCATCACACTAGGGATCGTCATCCCAACAAGCGCATCATGGAATACCTCATGTATCTATACTCATGACAAATCCTGGTCTAGGAGAGTATAACATTCATAATGCTCATGTATCCCCTCCTAGTATACAATCCATTTATGACTTTGGTCACCCTCATAACGCACCCTTGACTATTGGTATTTTCATTCCTCTTGGTCCACCTACAAATTAGAAAAATTTCATTTATGGGGGTATTGATACATCCTTTGAAATACCTGAGCCCAAACAGCCTGAAGATAAATTATGTGGTAACCTTGATCACATGTCTAATCCAACTTTTACAATGCACTATTTCCAATGCTTTAACTAGTATGGATTTGGTTTGGGGTGTTATGAACAAGGATCTAGAGCCCTTATTGACCCACCTTTTCAATAACCTAAAGACAAATCTATCTTAGGCTATCAATATTTTAGAATATGAACTCCATCACCTTACCCTCGATCCTATAGAGGATAATTTTGATACTGAGCCTGAGTGTGATCTTCATAGCGATTGTCTCTCTCCTCATTCCATGGTCAACATCCCTGCTAATTTCTTTCAAGACTCCTCATAGCATTTCACTACTTCCACCTGTGTTATTGATGATCTCATTAAGAACTTTGATGCACTATCACTTACATCTTCTACCTCTGATGATGCCCCTATTCCCATTTCTTCATTACCCATCAACCCATACGACCACTTTTTGAATCAAATATGGGTTGAATGATCTTCACATCACCCCACTCTCCACCAATGGTTTTGCACCCTCACTTAAACCAACCATTACCTTCATCATCATCTGATATTTCTTCTACTAACTCTACATCCTCACTTTCCTCAACTATTTTGATAAATATGATCTTTGTAGATCTATTTGCCCCACTTCTCTATAATGCCCATCCTGATCGAATCATCTATACTAATCTTGACTACATTGACTTTGACCACATCTCTTCTGAGCCTTCTTCGCATGACTTTCTCCCATAAAAACACTTGCTACACTTAGCTAGTGCTCCCCTTTCCTCAATCCCACCTCATGCTCCTTTCATCAATCACATAGAAGTCTCTCATGATGATGAGGCTCCTATCCCTAATGTCACAGATGACCTACATCTTATCCCCATTCCCACTCAACTCAAGGATGGCTCCCACATGCTTGTGGAGGACACCATTGACATTGACATTGGTGATGATCCTACCAACCCCCATATCATTAAATTAGGCAAGGGTCTATCCCTTGAAGAAAGAGAGAACTTTACCACTCTCCTTAAAGAATATAAAAAGGTCTTTGCATGGTCCTACACTGACATGCCTAGTCTTGACCCATCTTTGGTCATTCATAATCTTACACTCGATGATAGCACCAAACCCGTTAAGCAAAAGCTTCAAAATATGCACCCTATAATTGCTTTAATGGTAAAAGAGGAGTTACAAAAACTCCTAGATATGGGATTCATTCAACCAATTAATTACCCTGAATGGGTTTCTAATATGATCTCCATTGAAAATCCTGAGGGAATTCACATATACACTGACTTCAAAGATCTTAATCAAGCATACCCTAAAGATAATTTCCCCCTACCAAATATCGACACACTAATCAACTCCATAATAGGTCATAAAAAAGTGTCCCTTATTGATGAATTTTCAATATTTAACCAAATCTGGGTTAATCCTAATGACCAACATAAAACATCCTTCACCACTCCTTGGGGGAATTTTTGCTACAAGGTCATGCCATTTGGTCTTAAGAATGTAGGTTCCACATACCAACATGCCATGACCTACATTTTTCATGATTACATGCACAAAATCATGGAAGACTATGTGGATGACTTATTGGTAAAATCTAAGAAGTGTCATCAACACATCGATGACCTACACAAAATATTTGATCGTCTCCTAGAACATAACATACGTTTGAACCCAAAAAAGTGTGTCTTTGGTATGACCTTAGGTAAACTTCTAGGATTCATCATTTCTCAATGAGGCATCGAAGTTGACCCACAAAAAGTCAAGGCTATCATTGATATGCCTCCCCTATAAATTTAAAACAATTACATAACTTGTAGGGAAAAATTCAAGCGATTCATCATTTTATCGCCCAATTGTCAAACAAGTGTAAGTCGTTCAATCATCTATTATAGAAGGGGTTACATTTAATTGGGACCATGAGTGTCAAGCCACTTTTGATACCATCAAGACCTATCTCACATCACCACTAATATTATCTCTACCTCACCTTAGATTTCCTTTCCACCTATATGTATATGCTACTGATTTTTCTCTAGGAATATTGTTAGCCCAAAAGAATGAGGCTAGCTAAGAACAAGCCATATACTACATTAGTCACATGCTAGTGAGCTATGAGATATGATACGCCTACATGGAAAAATTATGCCTAGCAGTAGTATTTGCTACAAATAAGTTGCATCACTATATGCTAAACCATACAACTTATGTCATAGCTTGAGAAAACCCGCTTTGATACATGATGGGTAGAACATACAATAACAATCAAACAACCAAATGGATTATGTTGTTAATCAAATTTGATCTAGAATTTATTAGTCAAAAATCCATAAAAGGCTAGGTCATTGTCGATCAGCTCATAGAGGCTCCCCTAAATGATGATAAACCACTTCTCATCGAGCTTCCTGATGATTCAATGTTCAACACTACTGAAGTTGAACAATATATTGAACCTAAAACACAGGTAGACCTGACCCTCTTCTTTGATGGCTCTCATTATGAACAAGGGGGAGGCATAGGAATTTTCTTCTTTACACTATAAGGGGCACCACTCCCCTTTTCATTCAAATTAGACTTTCCCTGCATGAACAATAACGTCAAATATGAAGCACTCATCCTCGGCCTTAAAACTATGCTTGCCATGTGCATCAAACGACTGCAAATCTTTGGTGATTCCCTTCTAATTATCAATCAAATAAAGGGAATTTATCAATGTCGATACCCCATTCTTAAACAATACAAGCAAGTCATTGATCAATTGCTCTCTCAATTTGAGTGGTATGATATAGATGCTTCTTCTTGCTCTACAAATCAGTTTGTAGATACTATGGCCTCTCTCGGTTCTCTTATACCATAAAATCTACATGACAAAACTACTCACGTATATGTACAAACACTTCATAAATAATCCATCTCATCGCAAACATCCTTTAATGATGCGAGCATCAATTTTTTCCAAGTTAAACCTTGTGATCCTTGGTTTTCTCAAATCAAGGACTATATCAAATTAGGTATTCTTCCCATAGATTTTCCTCATGCCCACAAATGCACATTCAAACAAAAGGTAATATGATATACCTTACTAGGGGACATCCTTTATAAATGTAGCTATGATGACATCCTCCTGCGTTGCCTAGAGCCACATGAAGCCAACCATGTTCTCATGGCAACCCATGATGGTACTTGTGGTGGCCACTTTAGTGGCATGGCCATTACTAAGTGCATCCTACGCATGGGTTATTATTGGCCCACCATGGAATGTGATTGTTGTACCTATATTAAGAAATGTATCAAATGTCAGCAACATGCTAATCTCACCCACCTACCATCTCAAGCATTATAACCTATTCAATCCATGTGGTCATTCTCCCAATGGGGCTTAGATCTCATCGACAAAATCACCCCAACCTCATCAAGCAACCATAAATTCATTATTACCACTATAGAGTATTTTACAAAATGGGTTGAGGTAGTTCCTCTTATCCAAATGATAGGACCTAAAATTGTTGATTTTATCACACAACATATTATCTATCATTTTGGCATTCCTTCAAATATCATCTTTGATAATGATACACCTTTCAAAAATAAGAATGTTTATGCATTATGTGACAAATACAACATTCAACATAGCTTCTCAACTCCATATTACCCCTAGGGTAATGGCCAAGCAGAGGCTACCAACAAAACCATTTGCACCATTCTTCGTAAAACCATTGTAGAATCTCATCATGATTGGCACAATCAAATACCTTTGGCACTTTGGGCCTATAGAACTAGTATCATAACACCCATTAGGGCAACACCATTCTCTTTAGTCTATGGCATAAAGGCCATCATACCCTTAGATCTCAAAATCCCCTCTTTGAGAATCTTACTACAAGAGTTCATTGATGATGATATTGCTCATCAAGCAAGATTAGACCAACTTACACTTCTGGATGAATGTCACATCAATGCTATCGAACATACACATGTTTATCAAGATCATCTTTGATGTGCATACAACAATAAGGTTCATCAACACGAATTCCAAATTGAATATCTAGTCCTCAAATAAAATCAACAAAATACAAGCCAACCATGCCACCTGTATGATAAATTTGCACCAAACTAGTTAGGACCATATATCATCATGCATAAATTTGGTTCTGGAGCTTATCACCTTGCCAATATTGAAGGAATTGAGGAACCCAAACCCCTCAACATCATCCACCTCTATGCATTTTATGCTTGATTAACATCCATCAAGGTTCTTAGCTTTCTGTAGATTCCAATCTTGGATATTACAAAAATATACAAAATTAAAAAACAATAACAACAATAAGAAAAAGAAATCAAAATCATCCATCAATGATGTATATTGCACTTCATCTTTCTATCTTTATTGCTTCTATTTTCTTTTTTCCTTCTACTTATTTTGTTTCCTATCAATGTTGTATGGTCACGCTTTGAGTGACTACATACCTTTGATTTGGTCCTATTTTCTTCTTGTCCTTCTTCTCTCTACTTTTTGTTTTCTATCAATGTTGTATGGTCATGCTTCGAGCAGCTACATACCTTTGATTGGTTACATTTCTTTCTTTCTTCTCCTCTCTTCTACTTTTCCTTTCCTTTTCTCCTTCTCTTACCACTTTCCATCCATTTCACACACTCATTTTTGATGCTCTTCCATCATAATTTGCATCCATCATTCATGTTGATACCGCCAAACATTGGTAACTTCTACTATTCATATCAATAAATAAAGCTTCATATGCTTTTTAGTCACCCTTTTTGTTGCACACATAATCATTGGGCAATCTTGCTTAGATTCTCTTTCAATCAATGACATGTTAAGTCGCATAAGTTTTTGCATAACTAGTTGCATTTTATAAAATCATGTCGCCATCATTATCATTATGCTCTCATGTCTTATCTCATGTTACAAATAGCGTGCATATACTCACCCCTCCATGTGCATACATACCCACATAGCAAAGCAAAAATGAAGAGTTAAACACACACTCGTTAGCGCAACTATTGTGGTGTCCAATCCTATTTTTAGGATACTTGGTAATGGAAATATTTTTATGATTCGACCATTTTTAGTTAATTCAATCAACCTTTATCCAATGTTGTCAAATTCTAAAAGCACTTCAAGGCTTCCCTTGGCTGACTTGAGTTCTTTCATGGCCAAAAGTACATATCAAACACTAAGTAAATTTTGAGCATAGGAAAGGCAACACCTTGCGTACACTGGCCACCTAGCAAAAGTTACCTCGCTCATCCTATCATTTGCATGATCCAAACCTGAGGATCAACAAAAGGACAAGCTGTAAAAAAAAAGAGAAGAAAAGCAAATGCAAAAAGAGCACCACAAAAAAATAAAGATACAAAGAGCACTATCAAAAATCCTTGAATCCTTGAGGTCCTCAGGTCCATAGATCATGGGGTTATAGATTCATGTCTGGTAGTGGAGCATGCCTTACAAGTGGTGACATGTCTGTCATATTAGTGACCTTCTTTTGTATAGACCATTATGCACTTATGGATGAGCTAGCTTAATTGGCTAAGTTTACAATTGGTTAGTCCAACCTCACTCAAAATGGATAAATGAACATCACTTCACACACACTGGTCCATGATAGACTTGATCTTAGTCAGGATAGTCAAGATTTCTATAGGATATTGATCGACTACTAGATGAGTTTGATTGTTCAAACTATGGTGTTTGACTCCCTTGAAATTATTCTAACATCCAAAAATCTTTGGAACAATGGAATGGATAAAATTGTTAGAATATTATGTTATATTACATTATTTTTACCAAAAGTAGCGCTCATAGGCGCTCTCCAATTTGGTTGAATAACCACTAATTGGTTAGAACCAACTTGTAACCAATTGTAACCTTTATATTTGAAATTAATGAGAATGGTCAATTGCTTCATCAAATTCATCATGGTACCAGAGCCAGGGATGATTAACCTACGGGGATGATAGACCTGCGGATGGAGGACCTGACAAATAACCGACAAACCCTAACGCAGACATAGACGATGGACGATGATAGAGGACCCTGACAGACAGCGGACAGACCGGACGCAGATAGAGGACCCTGACACACAGCGGAGAGACTGACGTAGATAGAGGACCTTGACAGACAGTGGATAGACCGGACGCAGATCGAGGACTGACGTAGACAGAGGACCCTGACACAATGGATAGACCGAACGCAGATCGACGGTGGAGGAGGCGAGTGGAGGCAAAAGGGTGGGGTTGGTTGCCCGAAGGCAACCGAAAGCTTTAGCACTTTCGGTATTTTTTCAACCCTCCCACAGTGGCCGCACAGGCCATGTGGGATAAATATTTTTTTTCCCCTCTCCGGCCTCGACGCGCATAATACCGCCGTGGTTCCCGATTTGTTTCATCGGGCCCTTCGGCTTTCGTGGTCGGTATGGTGGCTGTTCGGCGGTAGGTTGTGGTTTCGAATCCCGTCGGGGATTTTTTGACGACTGGTTCCGTCGCCTTTGACGCCTGTGCACTGTTGACGCCCGCCCGGCCAAGTTGACGCCCGCAACACGTTTTTTGACGCCCGAACTGAATTTTTGATGCCTGAAACGCGGTGTTGACGCCCGAAGGACCTGTTGACGGCCGTAAAGCACAGATTGACGCCCAACAGGCATCATTTACACCAAAGGAAGCATTATTGATGCCTTGAGGCTCCAATTTTTTTTCATTTGGGGATCTTTAACGGTATTTTTTTACCCATTCTTGTCTATTTTGCAATTTGAAGGGGGGAGTTCACAAATTTCACTTGCAAAATTGTCAGACAAAGGGGGGAATTGGTAATAGGAGCTATAATTTGTGGGCATTTATGATTGTTTTATTTGCATTTAAATACTCTGTTTTCTTGCATTATCAATCATAAATTACAAAAACATATAAGACCCCAAATTTATACCCTATTTGTGCAATTTATTGCACAACAATGTTCGGTATTTGAGATACCTCTCGGTCCACACTTACAGGTAATGTTGTCGTGCTTTGGACTACTGTATTCGCCGCCTAATATAGCTGCAACAACGACGTCTGAGCTTGTTCTCTATAAATCATCGGGGAGAAATAAGGCAAACCAGTTTTTTGTTTTTTTCCCATTTCATACCCACATCGTGATTGTTGTTAGGCGTAAATCCTGACGAAAGCTTTTTTTTCCAAAGTGTTTAGGGGAAGTTACGCCCCACGCATGCGGAATAAAACTTTCTATGGTAGGTGTCATTAACAACACGATGCCCTTTCAGTATCGCCTATGTTCAATATATTGTGCTTCTCATATGTACTTATAGTCTCCCTCACGTAAGGGCGAGTACATATTGAGTAGTATACTGTTCATATATACCTATAGTTTCCCTCACGTAAGGGCGGGTGTATATTGAATGGTTACAATATAAAGATCTAGCAGGTATAAAGAAAGGGAGACCAATTGGTGGTATAAGGAACCTTCATAATGGCCACAATTCATAAGTATCTCTCAGATTCACAATTGTTGAAAGGTCCTAACTTTGTTCCATGGAAGACAAAGATGAAAGCCATACTTCAGTTGGAAGATTTATGGGATGTAGTGACTGGCACTGCCAAACGTCCTCAAACAGTAGGAACAGATCAAGATGCTTGGGATAAGAAAGACAAGAAGAGTCTTGTGTTTATCTTGCTTGCTACTACAGATGAGGTGCAGCCTCATATTTGTGATGCGAAAACTAGTAAGATATCCTGGGATGCTTTGATCACAGTATATGAAGGGAAGAATCAATCCACTATTCTCCATCTTCAAACTCAACTACATAATCTCAGTATGAGTTCTGGAGAAACAGTTGACATATTCCTTTGCAGAGTGGCAGACTTGAAAGCAAAATTGAATGCTATGGGAAAACCTGTGGATGATGATGTCTTGAATTCTGTTATCTTGAGAGCATTACCAAGTTCCTACAAGATGTTGATCACTTCTCTCAATGTTTCTGGTAGACAAGTATCATTTGTGGAACTGGTAAACTTGCTTCAGACTGAGGAGGCAACTCAGGTCCAGAAAGATGATATGCCAGATAATGCTCTCTCCACACAACAAAGTGGTAAAAAGCAAGGCCAGTTTCAAAAAGGGGGTGCTTCTTCCAAAGGAAAAGGGAAGCAATCTCAGCAAAAAGATACAAAATATTGTAAAATTTGTGACATGAATAACCATGACACCAACAGGTGTTGGTTCAAAAACAAGCAACCAAATGAAAGAGGTTCACAAAAGAAGGGCAAGAACAAGCAAAAATACAATAAGCATAAGCAATCTAAAGGCCATGTTGCTTATGCTGAATCCAACTCAGACTCAAATTCTCCTGAGTCCGATTCAGATTCTGACTCTAAAAGAGCACACAAGGTGCTCATGACTCATACTTCGTCTTCCCGTATAGATGTTGTATGGTATATTGATTCAGGAGCTAGCAAACACATGACTGGGGATAAATCCTGGTTTGATACTTTTGTGGAGAAAGAGGGTAAGCCAGTCACAATTGCTGACAATCAAGTATATCAAGTAAAAGGAGAAGGGGATATTTCTGTGTCCCTTCCTGATGGTAATTGTCAAATTGAAAAGGTTCTCTATGTTCCAGGCTTAGCCAATAATCTGCTTTCAATCACACAAATGTTGGATAGAAACATGGAAGTCGTGTTTCGAGTTGTCAATGGCAAGAAGAGATGTTTTATCACACACAGTGGTAAACATGTTGCAACCGGATCTTACAAACATGGCTTGTTTATTCTCGATGCTATTTCCACTCCACATGTTGCTTTGGCTGCAACTACAAAGGAGGCCACCTCTCTCTGGCATCGGCGTTATGGGCATCTCAGTTCGGATATTTGCTTGAATTACACAAATATGGGATGGTGAAAGGTCTTCCACCCCTCTCATCTATCTTGCCAGTTTGCTCAGATTGCTTAGCAGGGAAGCAACATCGAGTACCTTTTGAAGCTAGCTCCTCTCGAGCTACAAACCCTTTAGAGCTGGTACATACCGATCTGTGTGGTCCTATGCCAACCAACTATGGTGGGAAAAAGTATTTTCAACTATTCGTTGATGATTGCTCACGAAAGATGTGGGTTTTCTTTCTTCAGTTGAAATCAGAAGCATTTCTCTACTTTCAACAGTTCAAGAAGCTTGTTGAGAAGGAGTCGGGATGTTTGATAAAAACCCTCCGCTCAGATCGAGGGGGGGAATACACCTCTGAAGAGTTTTCAGAGTTTCTTAAGAAACATGGGATAAAAAGACAACTGACTACCGCCTATACACCTCAGTAGAATGGAGTTGCAGAAAGAAGAAATCGTTCCATTATGGAAATGGTTCGATGTATGCTAAAGGGAGCACATCTTGAGGATCAATATTGGGCAGAAGTAGTAAACACAACATTATACCTCCAAAATAGAGCACCCACCAGAGCTCTACAAGGGAAAACACCACAAGAAGCATGGAGTGGTAAGAAACCTTCCATTTCTCATCTAAGGGTGTTTGGATGTAAAGCATTCATGCACATTCCAAAATAGAAAAGGAGGAAGTCGGATGAGAAAACCCTGCAATGTATCTTTCTTGGCTATGATGAGTACTCAAAAGGTTATCGATTGATTGATCCTAAGACCAAGAAGACACATGTAAGTAGAGATGTTGTATTTGATGAAGCTCTCACATCAAAAGACACATCCACAATTGTATACCTAGATGAAGAAGAGCCTAAGAAGGAGGTTCAACTTCTACAACAAAAATAGAAAGTCCCAAAATGGTATACTAGCACTTTGAGAGATGCTAAGTTGAAATCCCTTCCCGATCTATCTCTTGATAGGCCATGTACTCGCAGTATGACTCAACAGATGAGAGCAGAGGAATCTACTTCAGAGGTTGACGAACTTTGTCAACACTTTGATGATTTGTCAGTGGGTACAAAAAATGATAGAGAGGAAGATAAGGATGGAGAAAAAATTTATATGTCTACATTGAATACAAACGAACCCACAACGGTTCAATCTGCACTTGATGAACCACAAGTGGAAAGAGGCCATGGATGTAGAACATAAATCTCTCCTTAAAAATAATACTTGGAAGTTAGTCGATCTGCCAACAGGAAAGAAACCCATAGGCTGCAAATGGGTGTTCAAAGTGAAGTATAAGGCAGATGGATCTATTGATAAGCATAAATCCCGGCTTGTTGCAAAGGGATATGCTCAGAAAGAAGGCATAGATTATGAAGAGACTTTTGCCCCTACTGCAAAAATGACTACCATTCGTGTACTTTGTGCCATGGGAGCTCAGTTTGGGTGGAAATTGCATCAGATGGATGTTAAAAGTGCCTTCTTGAATGGTGACTTACAAGAAGAAGTATACATGACTCAACCAGAAGGATTCGTGGTTGAGGGGCAAGAACAAAAAGTATGCAAGTTGATCAAATCATTGTATGGGCTAAAACAAGCTCCTCGAGCTTGGTATATCAAGATAGACAGTCACCTTGTGCAGCATGGTTTCATAAGAAGTCCTTCAGATGCAAATCTCTATATTAAGAAAAGTGGTTCTGATATAGTGATTCTTGTACTTTATGTGGACGATCTGATCATTACAGGAAGCTCAGAAAGAATGATTGACTTAGTGAAAAATGACTTGAAGCAATCATTTGAAATGACAGATCTAGGACTTCTACACTATTGTCTTGGTTTAGAAGTTACTAAGCAAAAATTTCATATTAGAGTAACACAAAAGAAGTATGCCAAGACTTTAGTAGAAAAATATCGGATGACTAACTGTAAGTCAAAGGCAACTCCCATGGAGCAAGGACTTAAGTTATCTCGATATGATGAGTCACCTCAGGTAGATGGTACTCTCTATCGCCAGTTGATTGGGAGTCTCCTATATCTGACAAATACCAGACCAGATCTCAGTTTTGTTGTGGGATATCTTTCAAGGTTCATGCAAGAGCCTAAGATGACACACTGGAAAGCAGCAAAAAGAGTGCTTCATTATGTTCATGGTAGTACAAATTATGGTCTGGAATATAGAAAGAATAATAATTTTTTCTTACTGGGATACACAGACTCAGATTATGCCGGATCTATTGATGATCGTAAATCCACTTCTGGATATGTTTTTCATCTAGGATCTGGACCTATCTCATGGCACAATAAGAAGCAACAATGTGGTTGCTTTATCTTCTACAGAAGTAGAATATCGTGCAACCAGTGAAGCAGTCTACGAGATAATGTGGTTAAGTCGCATTCTTACAAACATGGGCCTTCCAAAGAATCTTCCTCTTCATTTGTTTTGCGACAATCAAGGTGTTTTGAATCTTGTCAAAAATCCAATCTTTCATGAACGTACCAAACATGTTGATACCAGATGTCATTTTATTCGAGATGAAGTTCCAAAGCACCATATACAACTTCAATACATTTCTACCGATGATCAAGTTGCAGATATCTTTACCAAAGCACTTGGGCGTATCAAATATGAAAAATTTTGAGATACAATTGGGATTTGCCAATAATGTAATAAGGGGGGATGTTAGAATATTATGTTATATTACATTATTTTTACCAAAAGTAGCGCTCATAGGCGCTCTCCAATTTGGTTGAATAACCACTAATTGGTTAGAACCAACTTGTAACCAATTGTAACCTTTATATTTGAAATTAATGAGAATGGTCAATTGCTTCATCAAATTCATCAAACATCACAACTAGTTTCACCAAAATACAAGTGTACTCTTCACTGGTTCTTCACATCATCTTCATCTAGTTGTTAGCTTAAATTGCTAGGATCAATATGCATAGTCCCTCACTGCATTTTCATCCATCACTTGCATCACCTACCGACCTATTATTAGCTTTGCATTCATAACATCCACTGCATGATTGATTATCTCATATTATAATGATATTTTATGCGACTATTTGTTGCTCTAGTGGAGTGTACATATAATTCAATTATTTTCAATATACATTTTTCTTCCAATACATATTCACAAAATATAACACGTACACATCATTTCATATATCTTCAAAACTATAAATCGTCAACACATAATCATATATACTCTATATTGATACACAAACACATTCATAAAATATCTGCACATATAATCAACATTGCATCTCATATATCATATATCAAAATTACATGTACATACTCAAAAGTACCCATAGGCTACAATATATGTCATACCACACCTATCAGGTTCATATCTCATACACACAATACATCAAAAACTACAATAGTATGGCATGACTACCACTCTCAAAAATATGTCAACCCTGTTGATCATCAAGAGTCTCTCCACTCCCTCATGACCGCTAGGATGATCCTCAACCCTCCTCTATGCTACATCTTCGTTATGCCCTATGGAAAATCCATATGTATGTGACATTGTGGGATCCACTACTTGAGGTACCATAAAAACCATGGATGGTGTACTCCTCTAACTTCATCGTGAGTGTGTGTGGGATCA
Organism: Wollemia nobilis; assembly: GCA_028583015.1. Taxonomy (NCBI): domain Eukaryota; kingdom Viridiplantae; phylum Streptophyta; class Pinopsida; order Araucariales; family Araucariaceae; genus Wollemia; species Wollemia nobilis. Next base: position 1,273,448 of record JAQPPZ010002750.1, on the reverse strand, counting down.
AGAGCAGGACCAAGACTCTAAATATGATGGAAGTGGTATGCCTAATCACACTAACTCTAACCTCAATTGAACCCTCTTTATATTCTCATGTACATACATGGCCTTTGTGTCATCTTACAATCATTGCAACCTCTACATATCAGCACCCTGTACCCTCAACTACTCCACCTCCTCTTGTAGCCTCACCATCTAAACCGTGGTCCTCTCTCATGTAGCTCCCACTACCCCCAACTCCTATTGTAATTGAGAAGCCTCTCCTACAAAACTATCTCTCTCGGTTATTGTTGTAATGAAATCAGATACCGCTCCATCACTCTCTAGTACTAGAGAGGCCCTCTCCACCATCCATTTTGAAGCTTAACTATCCTTATCCACCATTGCTACCTCTAACTCCTCTTGCAATCATTTTTTTCTTCTAGTGCTACATCTCTCTATGTTGCCATCACTAAATACTCTACGGTCCAAGCCCTCTATCTATCCTCCAACCAACCCTCCACCTGTCACACCCTTCTCTCAACATCTCAACCTCATCCAAAGTAGCAAGCATCTCTCACAAACCAATACTATAATAAAAATTTGATATCTACATGTGTAGTCCCACTGCCTCACCCATAGGTATGCCTACCCCCTCATCCATTGGTATCATCTCATCCATTGGCACTACCTCACCCATAGAAATACATGTCCCCTCATTCATAGATATCACCTCATATATTTGTGCTACCTTACCCATAGACACATATCCTACCTCATCCACTATCACCCTAGATGGGCCTACACCACTATCCATATTTTGCTACACATGTCTTCTAAGTGACTCCTCCTCTTCCTCCTAGCTCGACTCCCTCTTGACATCGATCACCATAATTGGAATCCCTTATCCTAACCTTGAGTCCCTAGCTATCACCTCCATGCCACCTGTGATCCATCCTAATCTTGATGCTACCTCTCTTGTTGACTCACTAGACCCATCCACCACTCTTAAGCTAGGTTCCCACCTCTAAATCATCCACCATACATCAAAATCTAGTGTGGTACCTGCATCATCCACATTTGGTATAGCTATAACCTCATATAATGTAGTATCCAAAGGGGTCCCCCTCAATCATACTCCATGATCTGCCCTCATCCTCTAGATCATAACTGGTGGATCCAGTACTACTTGTCATAGGACAAACTGGTGCAACACCCTTGAGTACAAAAAGAACTTTATCTAACTCACATATATATTGATGAGCCATCTGCCTTGTCTAACTTGTTCTAACTACACCACATTATCTATTCATATCGGTCCTCCTCTCCTCATGAGCCTACCTCATTCACACCTCCATGTCAGTACACCATCATAATGCATAAGGCACATCCTCTCCCATCAATGTATGTGCTTGATCAAGCAAATCCCTTGGCCTCACCATGATTATGTGCTCCTAGGCCCACACCTATAACAACAAGTTGCTACTCAATGTTGACCGCTGCACCATCCTCAAAGCATGAAGTTCCTTGAAGGCATGTGCTAGCAATATTTATCCCCATGCAAACCAGATCTTGTGCTCCACCATATCAAATGCCACATCAATCATATATCAAGGTATTTTGACCCCTGAAGTATCTAGTAATGCATAACTCGTAATCAACAACATTGCCATCACATGTCTATTCGAAAATGCCTTAATATTCCAATAATATTTATAGGGAACTCCCCCCTCGTGATTCACTATCTCCCATATATCCTTGAATACTCTCTGCAATATCACATCTCATTAATCCCTACTAGTCATTGCCATAATCATCATCCTAGCTATCAGAATCTGATATATCTGACATATATCCTCCAAGGTGATCATCATTTCCCTCGTTGAGAAATTAAAGGTATTCCTATCTAGGTCTCATCGCTCACATAATGTTGACATATAGGAATTATTAGTATGAACCATCAATATATCCCCTAGCCCATCAAATCTCACATCCTACAACTAATATCCATCTGTTAGCAGCCATACCTATCTCAAATCATCCAATAGTGGATAAAATCGATGTTGCGATTACACCTTTTTAACCTACATACATCCATCAAAATTACACATTCAACATCAGTCATTCACAATACTTAACAAAAAAATCATACATTTGTATGGACTCGTATGAATCCGTACAATTCATAAATTCGTATGGACTCATGTGAATTAGACAAAAAGCATGAATTTAGGTACCCATTTACCTGAAACCACCCCCCTCACGAAAATCATCAAAAACTCCAAAAAAAAGCATAAAACACACACACATCACACATGCATGCACATCAAAAAATGCATACCACAATAATTAAGCACAAAAAAATAACATGCCAATACGCTTGCACCCAACCCATTTTTTTCATTTTTCCCTATACAATGCTAAATATCCTACTCATCCTCTACGATTTCATTTCCCTATGAAATTTTTCCCTAGGGTTCATTTTTTAAATCTTAAAACACAAAAATTAGGGCAAAAATCTATTCACCCCCACTACACACCCTCCAACATTGACACTCAGTGTGCCTCCCATCATTTTGCTGCATCGACCCCAAAAAATGATTGTGCTTTGCTTCACAAACTCACCCTCATACCTCTCTTCCTCTCACTCCTTCGCATGAATTAAAATGATAAATGTGCACTACGAATGTTCTTATATAGCATGCTCCACAAGATTCATATGGACAGGTACAAATGCTTTGATTCACACCCATCTATACGAATCTAGTTTTTTGGTCGAAAATCGTGCCTACATGCTCCTACACAACTATATTTATATTTCTTTTTCCATTTTCTTCATATCTCTTCCATCATTATCCATTTAATCAAGAAATTTATCATCGTCTTTTGCTCCTTCAACCACCAACTCGTTGCTTGAGGGGGTAGACATTCAATAATAAAAAAATTTCCTTGCATGTGATCAATAATCAAACACTCAATCTTGGATATTACATTTGTCCAACAATATTTTCCTAAGATTATCACAAGCCCTCATTTTCTAGGACAAACAAAAAGTAGAATTTCTCTTCTCAACAAAACTCCAATTCAAATAAACATTTGGTAGGCCCAATGCCTAAGCCTTTAGATTAATTATGGATTACCTTCCTCATAGTGGCAGTCATAAGACCACTCGCAAATGAAACACCTGACAAAAATCTACCTAGGGTTGGATGATTTACCAAATCAAATCAAGTTCAACAATATATCAAAGGCAAAGTTTCAAAAAAATCATCTCTTCCACAATTGGGGCATCTTACATTGATCATAAATTAATATGATCTTATGTCTCCTGTCTCAAAACAATCATCATGGCATTACAAAAAGCCATAATCAGCCATAAATTATCCATCTTCAAATCACCCCTATTGTAATAAATCATGAATCACCTACAATAATCTATCATCAATCCATCCTTTCCAAAATCAAACCACCAAGTTGGTGTCATAATATTTTGTACTACACAATGTCTTCACACAATGTAATACAAAAAGGGGCAAATGTAGACACTTAAAAGTCTCACATTACCATTTCTCCTGTGATCATGGTTGATAAATCTGTAAAACCCATAAAATTTACCTATATTAACCTAAAAATACTATTCACTTAATAAAAGCACTATTAATGAACTATTTGCATGTCCTCTTTGGCCACTTAAGCCCTTTCCTACGCTTAACCCTTAGTCCCCATGTGACCATCATCCCAACCTAACCATGGACAACCTAACTCATGGCCACCTCACCTAGTCTATCCCTTTGACTAGTCCACCTGCCACCTAAGCCTAGCTCACTCTAGCCTAACCTTGGTTAATCCTTAACCTTGGTCAAAATCCACCTCATAGTCAAACCCAACCCATGGTCAACCTAACTCATGGCCACCTCACCTAGTCTACCCTTTGACTAGCCTAGCCTCCACCTCACCCACTTGACCTCAACTAAACCTATGGTCAACCTAATCAAGGTTAACTTTGACCCTTGCTCCACACATCTCCCCATGTGCATTAAACATCATAAATGATATTTGGAGACTTTTGTGTTTCAACAATTTTGCAGCTTCTTCAGCTATAACATTCTTCTTGTAAGCAATCATGAGAGCCATATTGCAAAAGTGATCAACCACCAGAAACCTAAAATTATTTCCATGCCTAGAAATAGGTAAAACTAAGAGGAAATCCATGGAAATATATTCTCAAGGCTTTGTGGGTACTTATAGGGGTGTGTACATGCCTAGTTTTCTGTTAACTAGCTTTGCAATGACGCGGGTGTGCAAGACTTGATGTATTCCTCCACATTGTTTTTCATATTTGGCCATAAGTGCTTTTGAAGGATGGCTAAAGTATTTCCCACACCAAAGTGACATGTTATACTATTAAAGTGTGCTTCCCATGTAATATTTTGTCATTCTACCAAGGGAACACAAATGTGTCCCATATGACATAGTAAACGTCCCTATAGATAAAAATCAGAAACATGCTTAGTTGACTGAAGTACTTGATATGTTTTAGCAAATTCAAGGTCGACACCATATAGGGTGGACCAATTGTATGTCTCATACCCATAAGAATCAATAATAGTGGTAAGTGTTATGATGGGTGGTCAACTTAGGTAGTCTACATCCGAGTTAGTGCTTCCCTTCTTGAACTTGAGAATCAAATGAAATTATTGCAAATATATGGTCATTTTATGATGCCTCTCATTCCTAATATTGTTCTATGTTTGTATGATTTCCATAGGTCTATGATCAGTGTGATCTATGATTTCCTTTCCCAAAATATAGGGCTTCCACTACTTGCAAGCTTGAACAATGGCATAGAGTTCTTTGTCATATGGAGGGTACTTTCTAACAGTCTCATTAAAATTCTCACTATGGTATACTACAGGGTGGCATTGTTGTGTAATAATAACTCCTACTGCATAATCTGATGCATCCGCCATCAACTCAAAAGGTTACCTCAACTCTAGCAGGACAAGTTTTGAGCACAATTGAGCTTTCAATTTCTCAAAGACTCTCTACTGTGTTTTTTCCCATTAGAACTTGGATTTGGCTCCCCATTTTGTCAACTATTTTAATGGCCATGCAATATGTGAAAATCCTAAAATAAATTTGTGGTAGAAATTGGCAAGATCAAAAAAGCAACAAAGCTCCATGAGAGTATTTGGAGTGGGCCAATTTTGAATAACCTAAATCTTTTTAGAGTCAACATCAACACATTTCTCATTGACAATGTACCCCAGGTATTGGACTTGCCTCATGCCAAATGTACACTTCTCCAAGTTTGCATATAATTTGTGATTCTAAATATTTTGGAGCACTTCTTGGACATGTTACAAGTGTTGTTCCCACATCTTGCTATAGATGATGATGTCATCCAAATATACAACTACAACGAATATGATGAAGGGCAAAAGAATGTCATCCATCATTCTCATAAAAGTTAGTGTGTTAGTCAAGCCAAAATTCATAACCAACCATTTGAACATACCCTCTTTGGATTTGAATGTTATTTTCCACATATTTGTGGGCTCAATGGAATTTGATGATAACCATATTTGAGGTCAATCTTGGTGGAGAACTATGCACCAAGTAGTTGATCTAACAGATCATTGATTCAAGGTAATGGATATTTATTCTTCACGGTGATCTTGTTTAGAGCTTGGTAATCAATGCAAAGTCTCCATGTGCCATATTTCTTTGGTGATAAGACAATTGGACTATTACAAGGAGAATAACTCATCCTAATATGTGTAGGCAGCAAATCCACCTCCTATAGAAAGAAGATGTGATTTCCTAAAGTTTTGAATATTTTGGACATGATTTGCTCCAGTTTTGTGAAACCATATAGTAGGGAGCAAATCATACATAATACCGTACAACTGAAGTGGTGAACTATACAGATCAGTGGCAAATCATACATGGCACACTGAAATTCACTAAAATGTAAAGGAATCCAATTTTTGAATGAAATGTTGCATGGATTTGCTAACCTAAGGTGTAAACTTAGGAAAATGTTAGTCTTACAATGACACTGAGAGGGGGGGTGAATCAGTGTAGCTCTTTAAACTTGAATTTACAACTCTTAATACAGTAGCAATTAAAACTAATTACTAGATACAACAAGTATAACACAAGAGCATCACACAACACAAGATTTAACGAGGTTCGCCAATGTGGCTACTCCTCAAAAATGACTGCTTGGACTACCATCCAAATCTAGCCTTTGCAAAGCACCAACTTTACAATCAATTTACTAGCACCTATTGGAAGGAGCACCAACCCCTTATTTATCTGCACCAACAGAAAGGAGCACCAACCCCTGATTTACCAAGCACCTACTGGAAGGAGCACCAACCCCTGATGCCAAGCTACAACCTGGACTTCAAATTTGAATCTATAAGTTTGATAGAAAGATACCTTTGTTTTTGCAAGATCCTGACTGGTCTTTCTTCACCTTTGCGCTCTCTGCACACTCTGCTTTCTCTACGCACTCACTTCACACACTCTGCTTCATTACAGTCGACCTTCACGATCATCTTCTCTCTTTTGCACACTCTGCTCTCTTCGCACTACGACCGAACTTCGCACACTTCAACAACCCCTCAAATCTCCAAACAACCCTCCTTTTATAACAAAATTTTGGTGATGAAAACCCTAATCTTAGTCGGCTGTAAACCCTAATCTTAGTCGGCTTTCATGACAACTATAAACCCTAATTTTAGTCGGTTGTTCATCGATCTTTGTCGGCTTCAACTCAACCATGAAAATACAACATGTCACGATATCGCGACACTTTTTCTTTCTCTCTCTTTCTCCTTGCTTTGGACCGCGAAAATACAACATGTCGCGATATCGCGACACTTTCGCCTCCTTGCTTCTTTTCTTGGCTTGTACCCACGAAAACACAACATGTCGCGATATCGCGACACTTTTGCCTCCTTGCTTCTTTTCTTGGCTTGTACCCATGAAAACACATGTCACGATATCGCGACACTTTCACCTCCTTGCTTCTTTTCTTGGCTTGTACCCACAAAAACATAGCATGTCACGATATCATGACACTTTCACCTCTGTACTCTTCCTTTTTACTTTTGTCATGATATTGCGACACTTCTGCCTTCTTACTTTCTCTCTCCTCCTTTAGTCATGAAAATGCGACATGTCACGATATCGCGACACTTTTTCTCCTTTGCTCTTTCTCTTGCCTTCGGGTCGCGAAAACGTGACATGTCACGATATCGTGACACTTTTTCTCTTGGACTCTCTCTCTTGCAATATGTCACGAAATCGTGACACTTTTTCTTCTGTACAATCTCTCTTGCAATATGTCACGAAATCGTGACACTTTTTCTCTCGGACTCTCTCTCTTGCAATATGTCACGAAATCGTGACACTTTTTCTTCCGTACTATCTTTCTTGCAATATGTCATGAAATCGTGACACTTTTTCTACTTGCCTTTTTCTCTTCCAACATGTCACGAAATCGTGACAGTTTTTCCACTTGCCTTTTTCTCTTCCAACATGTCATGAAATCGCGACAGTTTTTCCACTTGCCTTTTTCTCTTCCAACATGTCGTGAAATCGTGACAGTTTTTCCACTTGCCTTTTTCTCTTCCAACATGTCACGAAATCATGACAGTTTTTCCACTTGCCTTTTTCTCTTCCAACATGTCACGAAATCGTGACAGTTTTTCCACTTGCCTTTTTCTCTTCCAACATGTCACGAAATCGTGACAGTTTTTCCACTTGCCTTTTTCTCTTCCAACATGTCATGAAATCGTGATAGTTTTTCTTGCTTTTTCTCTCTCTTCCAATATGTCATGAAATCATGACAGTTTCTCTTGCTTTTTCTCTCTCTTCCAACATGTCGTGAAATCATGACAATTTTTCTTGCCTGCTGTATATGTCGCGATATCGTGACACTTTTCTTACTTGTCTTTTTCTTTGATCTTTTGCATATGGGCCACTTTGGTCTTCTTGGAAAAACATTGTACATACTCTGAGTAACCTTTGAACTCCTGTCTTCTGCATCTGAAAAGATTTTGAACTTCCTATCGACTGCATCAACAGATCTATCTGACTATGTTGACAACAATGACAATACTGTTGTTGCACCTTGCTCAACAATCTCCCCCTTTGGAATTGTTGGCAACACATGTGCACTTTCCTGTACCTCTTCTCCCCCTTTGACAATAATACCAAAGGGCTACTGCAGACTCCCCCTGAGTCCATGCACAACATTCTCAGGCATAATTTATTACACTTAGCAAAAATCATGACCACTCCCCCTGAGAATGTGATCCCTGTAGCTAGTCAATTCTTGGGAAGTGTGACCACTCCCAATTTATTGCGAAGGTACTCAAAAACTTCCTTGGGCAATGGTTTTGTGAAGATATCTGCTACTTGCTCTGTAGTTGGAACAAAATCCAACTTAACCTCACCTTCCGCAACTTTCTCCTTCAAAAAGTGATACCCGATAGCAATGTGTTTTGTGCGTGAATGCATAACCGGATTCTTGGAGATGTTAATGGCATTGGTGTTGTCACACTTAACTGATATTGGCTCACTGAAGCTAATACCAAGATCTTTCAGGGTTTGTTTCATCCATAATACCTGCGTACAACATGTTGTCGCTGCAATATATTCTGCCTCTGCTATCGATAAAGAAACTGACTCTTGTTTCTTATTGTGCCATGCGACCAATCTGTCTCCAAGATAGAATGCACCTCCGCTTGTACTCTTTCTGTCATCTACACATCCCGCCCAATCTGCATCTGAATACAAAATAAGGGTGAAGTCTTTACCTTTTGGATACCATAACCCATACTCCATAGTACCCTTGAGGTACCGAAGAATCCTCTTCATTGCTGTCACATGAGTCTCCTTGGGATTAGCCTGAAATCGTGCTACCATGCATACTGCCTACAAAATATCCTGGTCCGGTAGGCTGTCAGGTACGATAAGCTTCCAATCATAGATCTGTACATGGTTTGATCAACAGGTGGAGATTTGTCATCCTTGCTCAACTTGCGACCTGTCGTCATGGGAGTGCTAAGTGGCTTACAATCCTCCATTGTGAACTTTTTTAACATCTCTTTTACATATTTAACTTGAGAAATAAATATGCCCTTCTTACTTTGATTAACTTGCAACCCGAGGAAATACGACAGTTCACCAATCATTGACATTTCAAATTCTTTTTGCATCTTATTTGCTAAATCTTTGCATGACTCATCTTTCTGCTGCCAAATATGATATCATCTACGTATACAACAAGAACAATAAGATGCCCATTTTCTGTTTTGACATACAAATTACTATCCACCATACCTTTCTTAAACCTTTGTTGAGTGAGATAGTTGTCTAGCCTTGCATACCATGCTCGGGGTGCCTGTTTTAAGCCATATAATGCTTTCTTCAACTTGCAAACCAAGTTTGGATCATCACCAAGTTGGAAACCATCTCGGTTGCTCAATATAAACCTCTTCTTCAAGTTTCCCATTCAAAAATGCTGATTTCACATCCATTTGATAAACTTTGAAATTCTTGTAGACTGCTAAAGCCAGAAACATTCTAATTGCCTCTAGTCTAGCTACTGGTGCAAAAGTTTCCTCAAAGTCAATGCCTTCAACTTGTGCATAACCCTTACATACCAATCTTGCTTTATTTCTGACTACCTATCCGTCTTCATTCAATTTGTTTCGAAAAATCCATTTAGTCCCGATTATATTTTTATTTGCAGGTCTAGGTACTAACTCCCAAGTTTCATTTTTCTCGATCTGATCTAATTCTTCATTTATTGCCTTCATCCAACTTTCATCTTTGCTTGCGTCAGTAACATTTTTGGGCTCAATGCTGGATAATAGAGAGTAGTTACTTACTACTCTTCTTCTTGTCTGAACACCAACTTTGGGGTCTCCAATTATTTGCTCTCTAGGATGATTTTTTTGCCAGCTGCCTATTTTGAATTTCTTATTTTCTTCCACTTCTGAATCACAACTTGAGTCATCTGAGTCAATTTTTTGTATCTTTTCCATTTCGTTTTCCTCATCTCCTTCAATAACCTCTTCATAAATTGGGTAGTTCATTTCATAGCTAATTACTCGTTCTCTACCTTCATCAAATTTAACATCAACATTGTCCACAATTTTCTTTAGCCTCTTGTTGTAGCATTTGTAAGCTTTGCTTTTTGATGAATAACCAACAAAAATACCTTCATCTGCTCTGTCTTCAAACTTACCAAGATTATCTTTAGTCCTTTTGATATAGCACTTGCTGCCAAAAACTTTGAGGTATTTTGTTGTTGCCCTTTTACCGAACCACAGTTCATAAGGAGTTTTGCTTTCATGTGTTCTCAGCATGTACCTATTTTGGATATACACCATAGTATGGACTGCTTCTTTCCAAAATCTGTCTGCTACTCTACTTTTAGCCAACATAGTCCGTGCCATTTCCTGCACTGTCCTGTTCTTTCTTTCTACCACTCCATTTTGTTGAGGTGTCCTGGCTGCTGAAAAATGTCTCCTAATACCGTATTTTTCATAGTACTCTGCAAACTCCTCTGAAATGAATTCTCCTCCTCTATCTGATCTTAAGCATTTGATCCTCTTTCCTGTTTCATTCTCAACTTGGTTTTTGAAAATCTTGAACATATCAAAAGCTTCTGATTTATGCTTCAAGAAAAATATCCATGTCATTCTGGAATAGTCATCAATGCACAACATAAAATATTTGTCACCATTTATGCTTTGTGTTCTCATGGGTCCACATAAATCGGTGTGTATTAGTTCCAAAGGTTTGCTTGTGTAGTATTCTTTTGTTTTGAATGTGACTCTAGTTTGTTTCCCCTTTTGGCATGAAGCACAAATGTTGTTTGCAGGTTTGCTGATGGTGGGAATATCTCTCACTGCACTTTTTGAGATGATTTTTACTAGATTATCAAAATTGATATGCCCGAGTCTCTTGTGCCACAACCAGTTTTCTTCTTCCTGTCCAATAAAACAAGCTCCTTTTGAATTCTCTGAGAGCGTGTATAGGTTACCAGATGTCCTTGATCCAGTTGCGATCACTTTTCCACTGTTTGTTTTTCTGACTTCACAACCTTGCTTCATAAAAACTACTTCATGACCTTTATCACAAATCTGACTTACGCTCAACAAGTTATGTTTCAAACCATCCACAAACAAGACTTCTTCTGACTTAATTTTTTTGTCACTAATTTTGACTGAACCTTTGCCAACTATCTTAGCTCCATCATTATTTCCAAACTTTACTGAACCTCCTTCATATTTCTGTAACTTCTCAAATTTTTGTTTGTCACCTGTCATATGACTGGAGCATCCACTATCAAGTATCCATGGTACATATTTATTCTGTGCTTTGAATGTTGTTTGTACAATTAAGGATTCCTTTTCTTCCTTAAGTCGCTCTTTTCCTTTCCACTCCGTTTTGATAGTAGTTTTGGGCTCTTGTTTTGCCTTTCCCTTATCAGTAGTTTGTGCATGTTTTTCGGGAAGCTTTCTATTTTGTCTCATCCTATTTGGTTGAAATTTTCTTCCCTGAAACTGATTTGATGTAATTGTACTTCTACAGTTTCTTGCAATGTGCCCAAAATTATGACAGTTATAACATTCTACTGTATAATTCATCAGAGGAGAAAAAACATTTCTACTTGGTGAAATTCCTTGGTCTTACATTATATTTGCAGTCTGAGATTTTATGTCCATAGCCATTGCATTTAAAACAGAAACCGAAAAAGGGATAATTGAACCTGGGTGATGGTCTTTGCCATGTTGCCGTAGGAGCCATAGGTCTTCTTCTTCTTTGATGTGTGACATTGGTGAATCCATCATTGTCAATTCTCCTTTCATGCCTGGCATTATTGCTTTCTTTTGCATGAGACATTTTTCCTTGATCAACCTGTTTCTTATCTTCATTCTTTATGGATTCTACATTTCTGGCCTTTGATCCACTTGATGATTCTCCTTCGATGAAACCCGGACCAAATTTGATGCCTGTAGGCCTTTGGTCATTTATGATCTTATCCAGCTTCATAGAACTTTCTTCATGTTTATGATAACAACTAATTTTCTTATTCATCTCTTCTAGTTGCATTCTTAAACCAACAATCTCTTCTTCTAGCTTGCTGCAATAATCTATTTTCATGGTTATTTGCACTTCGAGATCTTCGGAGATTTTCTTGGATTCTTCTATCTCGTACTTTCAAACTGGTTATGATTTCATTTGCATCCTCAAGCTTTCTTGAAAGTTTCTTATTCTTTTTCTTTTCTATCTTCCACTCTTCAAGTGCAGAGATCAACTCACCTTCTAGATCTACTTCAGCTTCAAGGTTTTCACCACATACTTCAGAGTTCACTCCTCCTTTTTCTGATTTTACTTCTTCAAATGCCATGAAAAGAGCTTCACCTTTTTCCTCTTCAGACTCTTCACCGGAGCTGTCTTCTGATGAACTGACATTCTTGGAGATGAAACTTTTCTTCTTGAAGTTGCTTTTTCTGAAATTCGTTTTCTTCATCCAGTCACTTCTTTCTTGGTGCGATCCTTCATCATTTTTGTTCTTCTCTTTAAGTGGACATTTAGTCACAAAATGCCCAACGCCTCCACAGTTGAAACATTTAAATGGTAGCTTCCCTCTGTATTTCCCTTTTCCCTTTTTTAGTTTTCTAACAAAGTTTGCTTCCATTTCATCTGATGTCTCTTCTTCCTCGGACTCTTGTTTTGTGTTTTTATTTTTAAGGGCTTTAAAAGTCGCTTCTCTATCTGTGGGTTTAGATCTTCCTATCCTCATCTCATATGCAGTCAAAGAACCATACATCTCATCTATACTAAAATAATTTAGATTTTTAGCTTCTTCTATCACTGAGACTTTGGAATCAAACCTTTGAGGAAGAGATCTTAGTACCTTTTTCATGATGGCAGAGTCTCCAATATCCTCATCGAGCCCTCTGATCGCATTAATGATTCCATTAACTCTCAGCATATATGCCTCAATGTTTTCATCATCATTCATTTTCAATGCTTCGAACTGAGCTCGATGTGTCTGTAACTTGGCCTCCTTGATCTTATCGTCTCCTTCATGAATACTCCTCAGTTTGTCCCATATCTCTTTTGTCGTATTGCAGCTCATGATCTTTACTAGTTCACTGTCTGCTAATCCGCACATGATAGCATTCTTTGCTTTTGAGTTACTTTCAAACAGTTTCTTTTCATCAGACTCTTTTGGAGGAGTGATGGGTATTGTGTATCCACTAACTACTGAATCCCAGATGTCGTATCCCAAAGCACAGAGATATGTCTGCATCCTGATTCTCTAGAATGCGTAATTAGATCCGTCAAACAATGGTGCTTTGTTTGATGAGAAACCTTCACCACCTGCCATTGTGTTACTTCCAAGATCACCCTAGCCGGTTAGGCTTGTACAGGAACTTAGCTCTAATACCAATTGTTAGTCTTACAATGACACTGAGAGGGGGGGTGAATCAGTGTAGCTCTTTAAACTTGAATTTACAGCTCTTAATACAGTAGCAATTAAAACTAATTACTAGATACAACAAGTATAACACAAGAGCATCACACAACACAAGATTTAACGAGGTTCACCAATGTGGCTACTCCTCAAAAATGACTGCTTGGACTACCATCCAAATCCAGCCTTTGCAAAGCACCAACTTTACAATCAATTTACCAGCACCTACTGGAAGGAGCACCAACCCCTTATTTATCTGCACCAACAGAAAGGAGCACCAACCCCTGATTTACCAGCACCTATTGGAAGGAGCACCAACCCCTGATGCCAAGCTGCAACCTGGACTTCAAATTTGAATCTATAAGTTTGACAGAAAGATACCTTTGTTTTTGCAAGATCTTGACTGGTCTTTCTTCGCCTTTGCGCTCTCTGCACACTCTGCTTTCTCTGCGCACTCACTTCGCACACTCTGCTTCATTACAGTCGACCTTCACGATCGTCTTCTCTCTTTCGCACACTCTGCTCTCTTCGCACTACGACCGAACTTTGCACACTTCGACAACCCCTCAAATCTCCAAACAGCCCTCCTTTTATAACAAAAATTTGGTGATGAAAACCCTAATCTTAGTCGGCTGTAAACCCTAATCTTAGTCGGCTTTCATGACAACTGTAAACCCTAATTTTAGTCGGTTGTTCATCGATCTTTGTCGGCTTCAACTCAACCATGAAAATACAACATGTCACGATATCGCGACACTTTTTCTTTCTCTCTCTTTCTCCTTGCTTTGGACCGCGAAAATACAACATGTCGCGATATCGCGACACTTTCGCCTCCTTGCTTCTTTTCTTGGCTTGTACCCATGAAAACACAACATGTCACGATATCGTGACACTTTTGCCTCCTTGCTTCTTTTCTTGGCTTGTACCCATGAAAACACATGTCGCGATATCGTGACACTTTCGCCTCCTTGCTTCTTTTCTTGGCTTGTACCCGTGAAAACATAGCATGTCACGATATCGCGACACTTTCGCCTTTGTACTCTTCCTTTTTACTTTTGTCATGATATTGCGACACTTCTGCCTTCTTACTTTAGTCGCGAAAATGCGACATGTCGCGATATCATGACACTTTTTCTCCTTTGCTCTTTCTCTTGCCTTCGGGTCATGAAAACGTGACATGTCATGATATCGTGACACTTTTTCTCTTGGACTCTCTCTCTTGCAATATGTCATGAAATCGTGACACTTTTTCTTTCGTACAATCTCTCTTGCAATATGTCACGAAATCATGACACTTTTTCTCTCGGACTCTCTCTCTTGCAATATGTCATGAAATCGTGACACTTTTTCTTTCGTACTATCTTTCTTGCAATATGTCGTGAAATCGTGACACTTTTTCTACTTGCCTTTTTCTCTTCCAACATGTCATGAAATCACGACAGTTTTTCAACTTGCCTTTTTCTCTTCCAACATGTCATGAAATCGCGACAGTTTTTCCACTTGTCTTTTTCTCTTCCAACATGTCACGAAATCATGACAGTTTTTCCACTTGCCTTTTTCTCTTCCAACATGTCACGAAATCGCGATAGTTTTTCCACTTGCCTTTTTCTCTTCCAACATGTCACGAAATCGCGACAGTTTTTCCACTTGCCTTTTTCTCTTCCAACATGTCACGAAATCACGATAGTTTTTCCACTTGCCTTTTTCTCTTCCAACATGTCACGAAATCGTGACAGTTTTTCTTGCTTTTTCTCTCTCTTCCAATATGTCGCAAAATCGTGACAGTTTCTCTTGCTTTTTCTCTCTCTTCCAACATGTCATGAAATCGCGACAGTTTTTCTTGCCTGTTGTATATGTCGCGATATCGCGACACTTTTCTTACTTGTCTTTTTCTTTGATCTTTTGCATATGGGCCACTTTGGTCTTCTTGGAAAAACATTGTACATACTCTGAGTAACCTTTGAACTCCTGTCTTCTGCATCTGAAAAGCTTTTGAACTTCCTGTCGACTGCATCAACAGATCTATCTGACTGTGTTGACAACAATGACAATATTGTTGTTGCACCTTGCTCAAAAAAAAAGGCCAAAATAATATATTCAATTGTAATTGGGAAGTTGTGAATAACGGATTGTCTTAGGAACCACTTTGGAATAGCCTGGGCAACGTTATATAAGGCCCCATTTTTGAATTTATGAGGCTCGCTACTAGTTTACTGGTTCATAGTTGCTAGGATAGAGAGTTAGCCATATTTCTGAGTTATTGCTATAGTATGGATAGAGTTTCCACATTGTATTGAGTTGATCACCATTAATAATAAAGAACAAACATTGTGGATGATAGTGTATGATCTTGTGTGTATGGTTGATGCATTGTGGATGATTATTGTGTGATTGAGTTTCTTCCTTACTGTCATATGTTATTTTTAGTCTTCATTGCAGGTTGTGAGCATATTTCTACTGGTGGGAATCATGGAGAATGATATAGGAGAATGAGGACGTATTGAAGCAGACTGTACAATTTTTGGGCATAATTGCTTGAACAGAATCACTTATAATCTTGGATTGGATGCTTTGCTTGTGTGTGTAATCATCTTGTTTGGACTGTTAATACCTTACAAAAAATTTTGAAGAGAGATTGGAGCAGAATATAATTGCAAATACTATATTGTTGTACCTTTGGATCATACAAATCGTACATAGAATCGTTACCCAATTTGGTAAAATAGGTGATTGATAGAAACATACCCGATTTGGCAGTTTTGGTAATCGGCTTGAATGATTACAAAACTGTGTATAGCAGCCTCCAAAACAGCATCCGTAAGTTTTTCTGAGTGCAATATCATACCATCTTGGCCACTGTACGATATCAGATCGTACAGTGTATGTGTGGAAGGTCGTACAAGAGATTGATAGTCCGTACGAGGGTAGTTCGGGTACTTGGAAGATTGTTCGATTTGGTACTTAATATCAAGCTCATCCTAGGGATTATTCTAACCATAAAAAGATACCTCCCCATTGGGAATACTCCATCGTTGTGTTACATTTGGTACCGCTACCTTATCGAATTTGACATTTTTGTTAAAACGGATCGAATTTGACGAAATAATTGGAGGTGATTTCTTATGACAGACACCAGTACACGAAGCCATGGGAGAAGAGAACCATGAGAGAACATTCTAGTAAGAAGGAGCATAAGGATTGCTCAAAGAGGAAACATGAGTAACTCATATAAGAGTACGCATGAACCAGAGATAGAGCAAGTTTGGACATCCAAATAAGGATACTTTGAGACATTGTTGATTGAGATAGAAGACGAGGAGGAAAACCCACCGATCGTAGAGGATACGAGTGATAAATAGAAAGTGCACGACAATGGAGAGTGGATGGTAAGGCCTAAGGAAGTGATAATGGGGTTGCGATAGGGTGTAGAGGATGGGAGTCAGTCACCAAGGTAATAGGATGCGGGGACTCAGGAAGATAGACCAAGATAATCTCCATCACATCAACGAAGAAGGTCGTAGAGTGAGGACGCACGAGAATTGGGTCATCGAGTGACAGGACAGAATAAGATACCTCAAATTGATTCTTCTGATGGCAATGTAAGTAAGACACCTTTGAGGAGGAATTCGATCGAGATTCTATGGGAGACCTCGAGTGAGAGTGACGACTCTCCCAAGATGGCTAATAGAGCAGCCACGCAAAGATGTCCACCATTTTC
Source organism: Wollemia nobilis (assembly GCA_028583015.1). NCBI lineage: Eukaryota > Viridiplantae > Streptophyta > Pinopsida > Araucariales > Araucariaceae > Wollemia > Wollemia nobilis. The sequence continues at coordinate 1,256,241 of JAQPPZ010002750.1, read as the reverse complement.
AGGTGAGGGTAAGGAAGACCCCACATGGCATGTAGGAACTTGCATAACCATTTGGAGGGAAAATGGTGTAAAGAGGAAGATTTTCACTAGTGATGTAGTTTGTGACACTCCTCATAGTAATAAAAGATGCAGAATATGGTATGACATGGAAGATGTTGACATGGAAGAGGTTGACATAGAAGATGTTGTCATGGAAGATGTTGGCATGGAGGATGTTTTGATGGAAGATATTTTCCAAATAGAACAACCCATCATACACTCAAAATTCCCTAAGGAAGAATGGGATTGTATGACTTTACAAGAGGGAACTGTACGGTGGCTGGGTGATATCGTACGGTTGGCAGAGATTGTAAGATTTCAAGTCAAGTTGTACAATGTGAGATTATGCAATAGGAAAACATACAAGATGAAATCGTACAGAGTAGAACCATACAAAGTGTTCCATCCATGGTTAAGATAGGGTAAAAGAGAGTCAATGTGGAGTTGTTTAAGGAGGTTGAGTAAATAACCCCAAAGTGCTAAGGAAGAGAAAAATTTGACTTTGACAATGATGGTCTTAGCAATTTTTCTATTGAGGTTTCGGGGCTCCGTGAGGTATGCTATCCATCGACCCTGCAAGGGATGCTTGTCCCTTGACCCTACAAGGGGGTTCCCACCCCCTTGACCCCCATCATAGGTGGATATGGGCATTACCCATCATGTTGATGATGTTTTTTATCTTGAGCATGTTTAAAGTCACATTGTGGTGTAAGCTACATAATGAAGAGATGCCAGTTGTAGCAGACCTTTGGAATCGTCGAAATCCAAAGAAGCCTGACAAGCCATAATAGTATATTGTTTAGAATTAGGGTGAAAACCAGCAATGGTGACCCCTTCTGAAGAGATAAAGAAAAAAAAATGATGATGAAAAAAAAATTTGTGCCTTGGTTGTGAAAATCCCTTGGGACGCAATTAAGAAGGGCGAGGTTGAAAACCGGAAACGACGACCTCTCTAGAGAGAAAGCAAAAATTTTCTCTAAGTTATGAAATCGTACATTTAAAAAGTACAGCAAGAAAATTGTACAAAGCAAGATTGACCTGCAAATTATACAAGAGGTCGTATGGTACAATCTAGACTGTACAGTGTATGATTTTCTAACTAACTCATTAAATGCGGCATGCGAAAAAAGCAGCGGTTGGAGGAAAATTAGGGGGAAAAGGAAAAAAATTGAATTTTCACTGAGTTGTCAGTCATCCAATAGCCCAAATGGGAAATTGCATTCAAATTAGAGCCTTTGTGATTTAAATTTTAGGGTTTTTCTAGGGTTTTGGAAAATTTCTTTAAATAGGAAGAGATTTTACCCATTTTTTTCACAAAGTAAGAAAAGCACAAGAATTTGAATTTTTTCTAGGAGATTGAAGCGAAGAAGCATACGATTTAGAACTGGAACTACATGGGCAAATATTTTTCATGAATTTTTTGAAGATTACAGACCCATCATAATTTGTACCAGGACGTTCTTCTTCACTTTGAACAATTTTAACCCTATAAGAGAGAAATTAGGGTTTCTCCAGCAAAAAGGGGAGGACATTTTTGTTAATTATAGCCAGAGATGTTAGAATACATTAGCGTATGGATTCTAAGCAGGGAAATTGCACATTAAAGCCAAGAAAGCTATGATTGGTGGTGGAAATTGGTGGATTGGCAAGGAAATATGAGATTGAAACCCTAAAAAGTTACAGATCTAGCAAAGACAAGTTGAATAAGTGTGAGAAAAGGATTGTATAGTCGTACCAGAGCACCAAGAATTTGTCAAGTTGAGAGAAATTGCGTCGGGAGAAAATGAGTTAACGGTATGTTGTGAAAACCTAGGGAAAGGTAGATCGGGCCATTTTAGCAACTAGATCAATGTTGGAATTGCGGAAGGAGGCCAAAATATTGAGATTTTTTAGCATAAGGGTTTTTGCAAACATATTGTATGATTTTGGGCTATGCTGTACGATTTTTAGGGAAAAAGCACAAGTTGGGTGCTTATTTTACCATTTTTGGTAGTTTTTTAGCATATCATACGGAACCATATGGAATAATACTAGTTTTAAAGGGGAGGGCAGCCAATAGGAAGCAGTGTATAGAGTATTGGTGCCTTGTACTTTTTTCAATTCATCATGGTATGATTTTTTGGAAAAGTAACCATTGGAGGAGTGACAGAGACGGAAGGAAAAACTGTCGAAGGGTGTACGATTTGGGAGGAAGCGAAGAAAAGCAAGATCGTACATGGTACGCAGAATCATACATAGTACGCTTTTATGGAGAGTTGTATAATTTTGGATACATTTTTTATTATGGAGAAGCGAGTGGAGCAATCGACGAGATGTTGAAGGAATGATATCAATAGAGGATTTCGGACGTCAATTGAGGTGGATTGCAGCCAACAGGGTGGAGAGATCACCAGGGCCACTCCACGAGAGAGGTATTCTCATGACAATAATTTGGGTGTCAGTTTTAGTCCCATGATAGGCATGGTAATCGTCCATGGAGAAGAGGAGGACAAAGGTCATGGAGGAGACAAGGCCATTGGCAAGCGCATTTGAATAGAACACCACCAAGGTACAAAGCGATAAGAATGGCACACATCACTACCTCACAAAGGGAGTTGAGGAGTGAAGGACATGTACCACAACAGGAAGAACACCTGAGTAGTGGATAGGAATAATGCCAGGGGGAATTGAAAAATATGGTATTTGTACAACATGTTGTAAATGTGAACAGGGATTCACCTAACTAGGCTTAGAAAGATCCCTTTCCTAAGCCTAAGTGTGAACACACCCTATATTTGTCGGCAATTTTTGTCGGCAAATTCCCGTACCTTCTCTCCTAATATCCCTCCTAACTTCTTCCTATTTTCCCTCCTCCTTATCCCTCCGTGAATTCTTCTTTCCTCTTATCCCTCCAACTTCCTTATCCCTCCGCGTCTTTCTTTCCCTTATCTTCTCCCTCCTTATCTCCTATTTCCCCTTATCTCTCCTTTGCCGACATTCCTCCTATTCCATTTCTATATATTATGTAATTCGAATATGTTGAAAGGTTGAATGCTTCAATTTAATAAAGATTTTAATTTTTTGCCCTTTGCATTTTATTTTAGTTTATGTGACTGCATTCGAAATCTATATCTGGTATCAGATCCAGTCTTCGTCGTCTGTCGGGCACGGTTCCCGAGGCAAAGTGAGGTCAGCGCGGGCACGGTTCCCGAGGCACGACCAGGCGCGCATCCCGAAGTAGTTCGCAGCAGGGCTCGGATCTCGAGGCGGATCATGAGCAGGCTCGAGCACGCATCCCGAGGCAGTTCGGGCACGGATCCCGAGGTAGAGGTGGTAGCGGCACGCGGATCGAGGTGGCAGTTAGCTGGCTGACGTGGCAGCACGAGAATCGAGGCAGACTACTGGGTAAAATTTTGCCACGTGGCATGGTCTGATTGGTCAACTTAGCGGGTTACGTGGCAGTCTCCAATTGGTCGAAGAGGCGGCAAAAGGAGCGGGTTAAGTGATTGCCCGCAGGCAATCACTTAGTTAAGTGCGTCGGGGGCTTTAAAAACCCCACGGACGCGTCCGCCCACTCAATGTGGGATTAAAATTTTGTGTTTTTAAAAAAAAAACGAGGCGCCGGTGGATTAATTAATCCCCGCAACCTTTGAACTCACGTCCACGGGGCGTGGCGCAGTGGCCAGTCCGTGGTGCTGGCAGTAAGCCGACCTAGGGTCGAAACCCGTCGAGAGGAGAAAAACAATTTTTTTTTGTTTTTTATCCGTCGTGGAAGGATAAAGGGCAGCAAGGCCCTTTCCATTTCAAGAACAACCGCGTGGTGTAGCGGTTAAGGGCGGCCGCTTGTGTGGTGGAGGTTCACGGGTCGATTCCCGCTCGCTCCATGAAAAACAATTTTTTTTTTTAATATGCGCGTCGGACTTGTTTAAGGAGGGAGTCGCGTCTTTTTTGGCTCACGGAGGAGCCGTGTAGGCTAGCGGCTAAGTTGCTCGCTTCACCGACAGCAGGTCGCGTGTTCAAATCGCGGACCCAACAAAAAAAAAAAAAAAGGTTTTTTTTTTGTTTTATAAAGTTTTTATTATTTTAATAATGTTTTATTTAATTTTTTAAATTATAGTTTTTAAAATTTGTTTTTAACTATAATTAAAAATTAAAAAAAAACATTATTTATAAAACTTTATAAAGTTTTTTTTTGAAAAACTTTGATATTGCTGGAAAAGAAAATTGGAAAACAGTTTTTCATGGTAAATTATTTTCCTCAAACTGATGTGCAATGTTAGATGTTCCGATCTGAAGGGAGTTATCATGCACTTATCTCTCTGTTGAAGAGAGAATCGTCGGAATCCTTTGATGCAAGGGTTCGCCGAACTAGTCTGCACACTGTGTTGAGTCAGTTGGAGAATCAGGTGATCTCTCACCTCAGAAAGCCAGATTCAGGATATGAGGCCGACTCCGAAGACAATATCTTCGGACAGAGAATTGAAGAATCCGACACTGTGCAATTTGTTTCGGACGTACAAACTGGTGCCAGTTATACACCGGGTGTGCCAACAGATGAATTGAGTGTGGGCTATACACCACGCTCACCTGAGCCTGATCCTGAACCAGCAGAAGCAGAGGAAGAGGAAGAGGAAGAAGAAGAAGAAGAAGAAGAAGCAGCAGCAATAGCGACAGATCCGAGTGGAAGTGAAACCTGAGATTATCATCATTAGCAGCAGTTCTGAAGCAGAACATAGATGCACTAAGAAGGCGAGATTTGATTTAAATTATTAAATCATATTGTATTGCTTTGTATTTCCAGTTTGCCTCAATAAAAGTACTTGTTTGCTTTGAATAAAAAGTTGTTTATTCTGCAATGGCTGCAAACACTAGTCTACCAATCCCTGAATTTAATGGTAGTGACTATGAATACTGGTCTATAAAAATGAAGACTTTGTTGATAGGAAAAGGTCTTTGGGATGTAGTTGAAGAAGGTTATACAGAACCAACTACTGCAGAATGGGCAGCATTTTCTAATGCTGATAAAAAGACAAGAAAAGAAGCACAAAAGAATAATGCTTTTGCTTTATATCACATTCATGCTGCTTTAGACAAAACTATCTTTCCTAGGGTTGCATCATATGTCATTGCACAAGATGCATGGAATGCCTTAAAAGAGAGCTATAGAGGTAGTGACCAGGTGAAGCAGGTAAAACTGCAAACCTTGAAACGAGATTTTGAGAATCTCAAGATGCAGGAGAATGAAAGAGTCGATGATTACTGTGTGAGAGTGAAAGCAGTAGTCGACAAAATGGTCACACTAGGAGAGGATATCAAGCCAGAGATGATGGTGAAGAAAGTGTTGAGAACACTTCTTCCAAAATGGAATTATGTTGCCATAATTATTGAAGAATCAAAAGACTTATCCACATTGTCTTTTGATGCATTAACTGGTTCACTTCTCTCACATGAAGAGAGATTGCAGGAAACTCCTACCACCAGTTATGGAGGAGATGACAAGGCTTTTTCTACACATGAAGGAAGAGGTAGAGGCCGAGGCAGAGGTCAACAAAGAGGCAGAGGCAGGAATAATCAAAGAGGGGGAACTCCTAACAGAGGAGGTTCATCCAATAGAGGCGAAAACCAGAATAGAGGAGGACAACAGCAATACAGAGGAAAACAATCTGGAAAAGGAAAAGGAGGAGACAAGTCAAAGCAAGTTTGCTACAATTGTGGCAAACCTGGCCATTATGCTCGTGATTGTTGGTCAAAGACTTCACAAGGAAGCAGCAGCAACCAGAGCAGCAGTCAGTTTGGGAATTTTGGAGAAGAGGAAGAGCCCTCAAATCTCTTTCTCTCTTATGGCCAGACAGAGCAAAATATGAATGATACATGGATTTTGGACACTGGGTGTTCAAATCACATGAGTGGCAAAGAAGAACTCTTTGCTAATTTAGACTCCTCATACAAATCCAGCATCCGGTTGGGAGATGACAAGTCATTGGCAGTTGAAGGCATTGGAGCTATGGCGGTTCCAACAAAAGAAGGCATAAAACATGTAAGTGATATCTATTACACTCCTCATCTTCAACACAATCTGTTAAGTGTTGGTCAAATGCTTGAAAAGAATTATAAGTTGATTTTTGATGAGGGTAAATGCACCATTTTTGACAAAAACAATAGTAATAGAATCATTACACAAGTGCCAATGTCGAAAAATAGATTATTTCCTTTGAAGTTTGGCCAACCAGGAGGAAATAAGTTAGCAAATGTAGCTATTACCAATCCAAGTGTCCTATGGCACTTGAGATATGGTCACTTGAATTCTGCAAGTTTGAAATTGCTAACTTCACAAGCAATGGTGATTGGACTTCCCAAAGTTCAAGATAGTAAGGAAGTCTGTGAAGGGTGTGCCTTGGGCAAGCATGCCAGATCGAAATTTCCTCGTGGACAAGCATGGAGGGCCAACTATCCTCTTCAGTTGGTACATTCAGACATCTGTGGTCCGATGCAGACCAAGAGTCTAGGTAATCATTCTTACTTCCTACTTTTCATTGATGATTGCACAAGAATGTGTTGGATATACTTTTTGAAGCATAAGGATGAAGCATTTGCATGCTTTGTTGATTTTAAAGCAAAAGTTGAAAGTGAGAGTGGATATTCTATAAAATGTCTTAGATCAGATAGAGGAGGAGAATACTCCTCTAATCCGTTTTTGAATTTTTGTAAACATCATGGCATCAAGAGGCAGTTCACAACTGCCTACACTCCACAACAGAATGGTGTAGCAGAAAGAAAGAATCGCACCATTGTGGAGATGGCGAGATCAATGCTTCAGACAAAGCATTTGAGTAATGCATATTGGGGAGATGCAACAAGGACTAGTGTTCACATTTTGAACAGAAGTCCTACTTCGAGTTTGAAAGGGAAGACACCTTATCAAGCCTGGTATGGTAAGAAACCAAATGTGAAGTATTTCAGAGTATTTGGTTCATTGGCATATGCTCACATTCCCGATGAGCTGAGAAAAAGTTAGATCCAAAGAGTCAGGCTTGCATTTTTGTAGGATATTGTGAAAACACAAAGGGTTATAGACTCTACAATCCTACAACTCGAAAGATTGTGGTGTCAAGGGATGTGATTTTTGATGAAGGGGGAGAGTGGGGTAAGCCCCAAATATTCAGTGATGTTGAAGCCACTGAAGTTGTTGCTCAACAGGTGCAACCACAGCTACCACAGAAAGGAAAGCAGTCTCCACCCACACATCCACCAAGTCCATCTTCAGATTCAACTGCTTCTCCAAGTCCTTCTCCGCAGCGATCAGTTAGTTCCTCACCAATGGATATTGATGCTCCATCCAAAGGTAAGAGAACTTTACAATATCATCCATCCTCTCAAATGTTGGATAAGAATTTTTCAAGAAGATATACTAGAAGTCAGGCTAGTGAAATGGAATCTGTTTTACATAGATTAGAAAGTATGCACTTGTATGGTGATGATGAATCACAACGAAGAACCCAGAGGAGATCAAGTTAACTATGCATTGTTAACTAGTGCACAACTTGAACCTTCTAGTTTTGAGAAGGCATGTACTCAGAAGATTTGGCAAGATGCCATGGAAGAGGAGATAACCTCTATAAAAAACAACGACACTTGGGAGCTCGTGAAGCTTCCTAAAGGAAAGAAATGTGTTGGCTATAAATGGATCTTTAAGACCAAGTTTAATGCTGATGGAAGCATTGAAAAGCATAAGGCAAGGTTAGTGGCAAAGGGTTTTACTCAGAAGTATGGAATAGATTATGAAGAGACGTTTGCTCCTATAGCCAGACAGGAGACAATCAGAACAGTTCTTGCCTTAGCTGCACACAAAGGATGGAAAGTCCAACACATGGATGTGAAGAGTGCATTTCTCAACGGTTACTTGACAGAAGAAGTGTATGTTGAGCAGCCACATGGATTTGAAGTACAAGGTACAGAACACCTTGTTTACAGATTTAAGAAGGCACTCTATGGCCTTAAACAGGCACCTAGAGCTTGGTACTCACGCATTGATGGGTACTTCAAAGAATATGGGTTCACAAGAAGCAAAAATGAACCCACACTTTACTACCTCAAGCAAGGTAAAGACATTCTCATAGTTTGTTTGTATGTGGATGATCTTATTTTTATGGGTAGTAATGAGAAAATGAATAGGGAGTTCAAACACTCCATGTTGACACAGTTTGAGATGAAAGATCTTGGATTAATGCACTACTATCTTGGAATGGAGGTTCATCAATCAGATAAAGGGATCTTCATCTGTCAACATAAGTATGCTCAAGACATGATCAAGAAGTTTGCTATGGAGCATTGCAAACCAGTTGCAACTCCAGTTGGACATGGGATCCAATTAAGCAAAGATGATGGAGCACAGAAAGTTGATGTGACCACTTTCAGAAGCATGGTTGGGAGTTTGATGTTTCTTGCCAACACCAGACCAGATATTCAGTATGCTGTATCTCTTGTTTCTAGATTTATGTCTAACCCCTCAGAGCTGCATTTGAAGGCAGCTAAAAGAATTTTGAGATATGTGAAGGGTACATTGGATTTTGGAATCCAGTACCATAAATGTAATACTATCAAGCTTGTAGGCTTTAGTGATAGTGATTGGGGTAGCAATATTGATGACAGAAAGTCAACATCAGGCAACTGTTTTAGTCTTGGATCAGGACTAATAACTTGGAGTTCAAAAAAGCAGACAGTAGTAGCACTATCTTCAACAGAAGCAGAGTATATAGCAGTTACTTATGCTAGTACTCAAGCCTTATGGCTAAGGAAAGTACTAGAAGAGATTGGAGAACAACAAAGTGGTCCAACCGAGAATCTCTGCGACAACATCGGTGCCATTCGGTTGGCATATAATCCCGTCCACCATAGCAGAACCAAGCATTTTGATATGAAGTATCACTTCATCAGAGATATGGTGGAACAAGAAATTGTTGAGCTTCAATACTGTCACACTTTGGAGAACGTCGCTGACATCTTCACCAAGGCAATGACAAAAGCTCAATTTGTAAAGCTGAGAGACTGTGTAGTCAGTTCTCTCAACTTTAAGGGGGAGAATGTTGTAAATGTGAATAGGGATTCACCTAACTAGGCTTAGAAAGATCCCTTTCCTAAGCCTAAGTGTGAACACACCCTATATTTGTCGGCAATTTTTTGTCGGCAAATTCCCGTACCTTCTCTCCTAATATCCCTCCTATCTTCTTCCTATTTTCCCTCCTCCTTATCCCTCCAGTGAATTCTTCTTTCCTCTTATCCCTCCAACTTCCTTATCCCTCCGCGTCTTTCTTTCCCTTATCTTCTCCCTCCTTATCTCCTATTTCCCCTTATCTCTCCTTTGCCGACATTCCTCCTATTCCATTTCTATATATTATGTAATTCGAATATGTTGAAAGGTTGAATGCTTCAATTTAATAAAGATTTTAATTTTTTTCCCTTTGCATTTTATTTTAGTTTATGTGACTGCATTCGGAATCTATACAACATGGGGCAGAAGCATGTAAGAAATAGTGGAACGATGAGAAGAATAAATCTCATCCGTGAAATAAATAGTTTGAGAATGCACAGATGGTGTTCATTTCATAGATTTTGCCATTTCACAATACATTTTTTGAGAACTATATTCTCTATATAGTTCAGGCTTATGATGCGTCAGTAAGGACAGCCTATGTCAATGTGGGCAGGAGATCAGTGAAGGTTGAAGTGTCGACGGAGGCATTCAGGAAAACTTTTGGGCTACCAACGAAGAGTACAGAGATAGTAAAGAAACTGGTAGACCCTATTGAAGCATACCGCCTGGTAACTACTTTGATGACTATCAAATCAATGACAGAGGCTAATATTTTTGATGTAGGGACGTGCATAATAAAATAGAGCCACTTACGAGATGAACACTAGGCTTGTGCAATGAACACAGTCATGGCTTGACTATCAAGGGACATAAGGATGACTGAGATGCCTATGTGGATGGCCCAGTACGTAGAAGGTATTACCCAAGGGATTCCATATGATTGGGGTACCTATCTAGAGCGAAGAATGCATGAAGCATTGATGAAGAGATCGAAGAACTTTGGGATGGCCTTTTAGGCTATTGGTTTGCTTCTCAATGCAGTGACGAAAGTAGGGATGACATTCCCATGGTTGACGTAGCCTAGGGAGATTAGTCCAGATCAACCAACTATACTGAAATGGGTAAATATTGTACCCATAGCCAAGGTGAATCTAGAGAAACCACAGACACGGAGTGAGCAACACAAGAGTGAAGCTCAAGAAGATACTTCTTTGGAGAAGGATGTCGATGTACATCATCGGGGGAAACACCCAAGATGGTTGGAGCCAAAATTGGAACAATCGGTACCTGTTAGAAGGTAGCAAGAGCAACCTCTCGAGAAAGAAGGGGAGAGTACTCTGATTCATAACAAGACGAGAAGGTAGAGAGAGAGGATGGTAGGAAAACCAGCTCTCGAAGTACAAAGAATGAAAGATTCAGATTCAGAAGCGATGGAGCTAGATGAAGTGTATTGGGTAGAGGCAGAGAAAATAGTATACTCGCTAGAAATTTTCTCTCAATATGAGAAAATGGATGTCGTTTTACTTCTTTAGAGATTTTGAGGTAGGGCACAATGGATTGCCCACTACCCAAGAGGAAGTAGTAGTAGAGCTAAAGAAGAAGATGTAATACATATTTGTATCAGGAGGCTCTAGCAGACATGAAGTCTCAGAGAAGGAAGTGCCACAAGAAACTGAAGCACTTGTTGCCCCGAAGGTCACAATGGAGAATGCACAACAGTTATAGGAGGAAAGAGTGGCAGAAGATCAATAAGTGGAGGGCAAGGAGGAAGGTCGATACAATATAGAGGAGCCATAGGGAGGCTCATATGGAGTAGAGAAGGCTCAGGGATAGGATGAGCAGCAATATCAGGAAGAGATCATAAACATTGTAGATAACAAGGGGGAGGAGGAACAAGAGAAACATTATCCACCTCAAGAAAATATTGATACCAAGAGAGCACTTAGAGATCTTGCAAGAAGCTCTAGCCACCTTAAAGAAGAAGAAGAACTGAGGACTCCTTCATAGGAAGAACGACGAGGAATGCAATCTAGTTATCTCTTAGAGATACCATGGTTCAAAATAATTAGGATAGAAGAGGAGGCACGAGGTGTAGAGGATAAGGTGGAGCACTTCTTTAGTCAATTAGGCCATGTGATGAATAGTGCAAGAATAGTATTTTGTATTGGCCATGTAGGAGAATTGGCACTGTGGGAACAACAAGTGTCTCTCGAGTTGGAGCGTATAACGGAATGGGTGATTAGTGCGAAGTAGATAAAGAAGACAGAAGAGATCCACGCACAACATCCATGGAGGTTACCTAGGGAAGAGGTAACAACGATGTTGGGAAGAGAAGACTTGTCAGAAGGGACAATCACAAACTATAGGAGGGACCCAAGGATTTACCTGGATAGAGTGAGTCATCCAACCTACCCAACCAATACAACAGATGTGGAGTATAGACGGGTTGCCATAGGTGTGTCCATTAACCTGTGGAAGTTGAACTTCCTAACTCATTGGATAGAGTGGTTGAGCATTGGGTTGAAAAAAATCCATCAACTCAAGGAGGCGAAAGTAGAAGAGACTGTAGCCACTCAAAAGGAATTGCCTGCAATGGAGGAAGAACTACAAAAAAGTAGGGCAATGGTAGAAGAAAAAATAAGGAAGTTAGAGGAGGATCTATTGGGTTTCAGAACAAATTCTAAAGCCAATATTACAATGCTTGAGGAAGAGAAGTGATAAATCACTCAGATGACAGAAGATATGATCAAGGAGTTGGAGGCACAACTCAAAGCAAAGGATGAGTAGATGTCAGCTCAGTTGGCCAAGAAATATAAGCAAATAGCTATGCAGGCCAAGCAGATAGAGGAATTGATGATGGACGACAAGAAGCTCAATGAGATGGTCTTGGACAAGCAGGCTCAAATAAGGACCAAGGAAGACCAGATACGAGCTCTCTAAGATGACATCAAGCATCACTTGAAGACGATTGATGAGAAGAATGAAGAGCTTCAAGTGGCTTCTAGAGCAGAGGATCATTGGAAAGATAAGTTGTCAAATAGTGCCTCCGACCGAGAGAAAAAGATTATGGAATTCATGAAAGCCATCGAGGAAAAGGCTAACCTTCATGGAGCCAAAGCCGTCAAGATGGGGAGCTACGCAACTAAGCTAAAAATGAAATAGAAATGTATAAGACCCAAGTCAAGGACTTGGAGGATGAGGTAGCTCGACTAGAAACATTACAGAAGAAGCAGAATGAGTCATCGAGGATGCCGACTCAAATAAAGGGGAGGGCAGATGTAGGCAGCAAATCCACCTCCTAGAGAAAGAAGAAGTGATTTGCTAAAGTTTTGACTATTTTGGAGATGATTTGCTCTAGTTTTGTGAAACGTATAGTAGGGAGAAAATCATACATAATACTATACAACTTAAGTGGTAAACTATACAGAGAAATGGCAAATCGTACAGGGCACACCGCAATTCACTGAAATGTAAAGGAAATGCAATTTTGGGATGAAATATCGCATGAATTTGTTAACCTAAGGTGTAAACTTAGGAAAAGGCCAAAATAATGTATTCAATTGTAATTGGGTAGTTGTGAATAATGGAACCACTTTGGAACAGCTTGGGTAACATTATATAAGGCCCCATTTTCGAATTTATGAGGTTGGCTACTAGTTTACTGGTTCATAGTTGCTAGGATAGAGAGTTAGCCATATTTTTGAGTTATTGCTATAGTATGGATAGATTTTCCACATTGTACTGAGTTGATCACCATTAATAATAAATAACAGATGTTGTGGATGATAGTGTATGATCCTGTGTGTATGGTTGATGCATTGTGGATGATTATTGTGTGATTGAGTTTCTTCCTTACTGTCATATGTTAGTTTTAGGATTCATTGTAGGTTGTGAGTAGATTTCTACTAGTGGGAATCATGGAGAATGATCTAGGAGTATGAGTACATTGTCAAGAATTTATTGAAGTAGACTATACAATTTCTGGGCATATTTCTTGAACGGAATCACTTATAATCCTAGATTGGATGCTTTGCTTGTGTGTGGAATCATCTTGTTTGGACTGTTAAAACCTTAAAAAACCTTCCAGAGAGAGATTGGAGTAGAATATCATTGCAAATACTATCTTGTTGTACCTTTGGATCATACAAATCATACATCATACAAATAATACACAGAATCCTTACCCAATTTGGTAAAACAGGCAATTGATAGAAACTTACCCGATTTGGCAATTTTGGTAATCGGCTTGAACGATTACAAAACTGTGTACGACAACCTCCAAAATAGCATACATCATTTTTTCTAAGTGCAATATCGTACCATCTTGGCCACTGTACGATCTCAGATTGTACAGTGCATGTGTGGAAGGTCATACAAGAGATTGACAATCCGTACGAGGGTAGTTCGGGTACTTGGAAGATTGTTCGATTTGGTACTTAAGATCAAGCTCATCCTAGGGATTATTTTGATCATCAAAATATACCTCCCCACTGTGAATACTCCACCTATGTTTTACAATATGGCCCTTTTTAATCAATTCTTGAATCTACCTCTTGATCTCATCATGTTCAAGAACCAATCTATGATAGACAGGGGCATTAGGCAAAGGAGAACCATGAATCAAATAGATTGAATTTTTTACCTAATAGTGGAGTGGTACTTTGGTGGGTGACTTGAATACATCATCATATTCTACAATGATTTGATCCATTTGTCTTTATTGGTGCAATGAGTGTGTAGTCATTGTAGTAGAAATCATTTTCTTGGTAGATTAAGGCTTAATCATCAATAGAACAAATTGCTTCATTTTTTCAAACATCTTTTTGCATTGCTTAGCACTGATGAGGGAAATAGAGGTGGAAGGAGTTACCTCTAGTATCCTGGATTGCTAGTCCCCAAGGGTGATGATGGCTTTGCGGGGCTTTGACTCATACACATAGTGTATCTACCACATGTATGGTTGACCAAGGAGCACATCACAAATATCTAGTGGAACCACATCACAAAAAAACTCATATTTGAATGGTTTAATGGCACAAGAGAGAAGACGTTATTTGGTGACACGAATATCTCTCCCTTGGTTCAACCATCCAATATTATATGGTTGTAGGTGAGGCTTCATAGGTAGATATAAATTCTTCATAATATCAGCAGAAATCAAGTTCTTTTGACTCCCACTATCAACAATGAAATGTAGGGGCTTCCCCTTTACCTAGAACTATAGTGGCATAAATTCTCCTCCTCAGGATAACCCTCTACTTTAATTTACGTAGTAGATGTAGCAATAGTGACATGTGGTTTAGCCTCCATAATTTGCTTCCAGTTTTGATAGTGTTATTGACCTTCTTTGCTTGGTTGCTTTTGAGAATCACCCTTGCCTTTCTTGGGCTGGCCCTTGGTACTTTGGTTATTGTTATTCAAACCATCTCCTTTAGTGTTCTTGTGTTTGTACTTTTGCTCAATCTTGATGGCAAATTTGTATGCCCTACCTAATATCTTGAATTCAATGAAGTCCATTTCCTCCCTTATGTCTTGATGAGCCTAAAAAATGCTCATATTTTGTATGGGTTTCATCGATTATTATGCGACAATATAATAGGAACTATGTACTTTTATGAATGATTATGTAATTATTTAATAGAATTATGTGTGTTATCTAATTTGTGTGTTTTAGTGTGTTTTTGTGGAAATGTAGTTGGTTTTGACATATTTGGATCAGTCGAGGTCTTTCATGGACCTGGCACTCTATTTCTTTCGGGATCTAAGGCATGAAGGTAGGCGCCTTCCTCTTCAAGGAAGGCACCAACAGAAGGTAGGCACCTTCCTCTTCAAGGAAGGTGCCAAGAAAGGTAGGCACCTTCCTCTTCAAGGAAGGCGCCAATAGAAGGTAGGCGCCTTCCGTATAAAGAAGGCACCCGACATACTTAGGCACCTTCCGCATAAGGAAGGCACCCCATACAAGGCAAAGCGCCTTCCATATAGAGAAGGCACCCACATCAGTAGGCACCTTCCATAGGAAGAAGGTGCTCCACATCAGTATGCGCCTTCCACATACGAAAGGTGCCTATCAAAAGCACGTGAGGAAGGCACCTTCCTCATAGAGAAGGCGCCTCCATTCTTCGCCAGTTGACCAAGTAAAGCGACATGGGCAGAGTTGATCGATGTCATTCCAGTTCCACATCATGCAAGATAATTCTGGGAGTTGCACCAATGGACGAGAACGTCTTACCTACGCCAGGTGAAGCATGCACCAATCAACAAACGCACAACCATTAGGAACAAAGCCTATTTTTAGCAGATGTCGATTACGTTTACCAGACTGTCCCAGTTTAGTCTAGACTAAACTACTATTGTAACTTCTTTGTAATAGAAGATCTATGTGTGTGCTATATAAACACACACAGACCTCTCTGATAGAATATCCAGAATCCAGAATCTAGATTGAGAATACATTTGTCATTCTGAGGAAGTAGAAGCATTGTAATAATTCTTTTGCAAATACAATAAAGTTTGAGAGTTCCTAACTACGTGTTCAGCTGGAAGGGAGTTGCTGGAGCCTAGGCCCACTCCAAGCCAGTATTCCTTCCCTTTTATTTATGCTTTCCTAGATTAGTTTCCTTCTTTCATAGGTTTATTTTTTGCACTGTTATTTTCATTTTCATAGTAGGTTTACTTTTATTATGCACGTATGAATATTTACATTCTCAGGATTTAATTATTCATACGTAAATTATTGTGGTGTGGATGAATGATTGACAATATTTTAAACCCCCCAATAGTAGAATTAGTCGGACTCATCTCAAAGTGGGTATTGTAAGTGATCTTGTCTGAGACACTTCTGAAGTTTATGAAGCTCCCTAGGTTGACAATTTAAATGATCGGGCAGTGACAAAATAGGAGCAAAATTCACCTGTGTTTGGCCCGCAATATTTTGGCACCATTGTTGGGGAAGCGCCTCTATTAGATTAATTGCAATACCTAAAAACCTTCTATCTAACTTTGTATGAGTTCTTCGAGAAGAAGAGGACCTGACGATCGGTTCATAAAATAAAGTCCACCAAAATTTGAGTCAGCCGAACATTCTGAGTTTGAACTAGATTCACCCGACTCACCGCCAGCAGTCCACTGGAGTGAGGATCCTCACCTTGTGCAAAGTGCTTCCTCATCCCATCAACTCGGGGAAGAATGAACCATTGTAAACCCATTGTTTAAGAGGACACCCTCAGAGGAAGCACTATTGTGGAAAGTTGTAGAAGATCGAATGATAACACCAACCGATCTTAGAGCCTTGACTCAAAAAGTTTTGAATGATCGTAAGGCCATAAGAACTGCATTAGAGACCACATTTCCTAAAAAAATGGCCGACGAAGAGGCTTCATATGGCTTTAGTTTCCCGATTGAGGAAGGAGTAGGAGAAACCAAAATGAAAAACATATCCCCTACTCATCTTCCTACCTTCAGAGGATACCCGACCGAGGACCCTGACCTATTTTTATTTAAGTTTGATGTTCTATGCAGGTCTGTGGACTACAAATATGATATGCAGAAGCTGAAGCTCTTTCCTTCCACATTAGATGATGCAGCTCTATGATGGTTCATTGGTCTGGGAGACAAACACATTGCCACATGGGATCAAATGAAGAGGCTCTTTTTAGAGCAATATCAAGACTTCGGGAGAGCCAGAGACTCTAGAGAAGAGGTCTTGAGCATGACGCAAAAAGAAGATGAGTCTCTTGAGGAGTACTAGGAGAGATTCAACTTCAATCTTCAATGATATCCTCATGCGAAGCTAGCTGATAAGTCTCTTAAAAGCATATTTTTGAGAGGACTTAACAATGAATCATTAGAAGCTCTCAACATGATTTTTGGAGGTGATGTCTACCAGCACGCTATGGAAGATATCCGACAATTATGTCGAAACTACTCAAGAAGGAGAGGCAAGACCACTCCTAGAACCATGAAAGCGACTGCTTCGGTCACAAAAATAGAAATAGGCAATATGCTGGAAGATTTGAAAAGTGAGATGCTTTCATCTCTGGCATTGCAGATGGATACACTACTGTTAGAGAAAAAGAAGTAAGAAAATGAGGCAACATTGGCTTATTTATTCCCAAAATGCAGAGGAAAGCATGCAAAGAATGCATGCCCAAAAAATAAAGTTAGAGTATGCATGGTCTGTAAGCTAAATCATAAGACCCGATTGTGCCCACAATTGCCCAGTATCAAGGAGGATGTTGATGTTATGAAAGCCTATTTTGTAGGCAATCGAAGAAGTTGGCCACAACCCCCTATGGGAAATATGCCACCAATGCCATCATACGAGGGAGGACCATACATGCCACAAGGCCAGCCTCAACCACCTAACATGGGGTGGTGGGGGCCATCTCCTTGGTCCAATGCACCCCTAGGAGCAACATTTCCGAACCAGCAACCCTGGATGCAATATCAATACCCTAGGAAATAGTGGAGAGGCCATGCTCCATGGAATCTGGCTCCATAGAATGTAGCACCAGCTCACCCCCATCAAAACCTGTCGACCTTACCTATAGTGAGACCTACGTAGCTACCCGCACAACCGATGGCAAATCCCAATAATAGAGTAAATCAATCGGTATATAATGTAGAAGGTGAGATGTACCCGATGTATAATATTAGTTGTAATCCTATTCAGCTTAGATCAGGTAGACAACTAGGAGTAGAGACACCTCCGCTGATAGAAGAGGAGGCAGATTT
The DNA here is from genome assembly GCA_028583015.1 of Wollemia nobilis. NCBI lineage: Eukaryota > Viridiplantae > Streptophyta > Pinopsida > Araucariales > Araucariaceae > Wollemia > Wollemia nobilis. The sequence continues at coordinate 1,238,399 of JAQPPZ010002750.1, read as the reverse complement.
AGAAGAAACACCTCTTATAGAAGAGGTGGAAGAAGAAGTGGTTGAGAGAACAAAGGCTCCATTTCCTAACCGACTGCAAGAACAGAGGAAATTAATGCAGCCGGAGTTTGATATTCTTTCTAGCTTGAAAAATCTCACAGTGACAATTCCACTTTTTCAAGCTATCCGAGACGTCCCGATATATTCTAAAGCAATAAAGGAGATGTGCCTAAGAAATTCAGGATGAAGAGTGACCCAGACTATCAATGTCATGGGTAAGTTGGTAGATTTAATGATGGGCAAGATGTGTCATCCTAAGTACGTAGACCCAGGCAGTCCAGTGTTGACTGTAAAAATTGAGGGACATTCCTTGACCAATACGTTGGTCGATCTCGAGGCAACCATCAATGTAATGCCTTAGGAGACCATGCAGAGGCTACAACTCATAGACCTGAGACCTACCTCAATGGTTCTACAGCTAGCTGATCGATCAACCATAGCATCGAAAGGAATGCTTGAAGATATAATAGTGACGGTTGATGCATGGGAATATCCAATCGACTTCCTGGTTTTGCAGTCTAAAACCAGGTTGGGTGGCTACCCACTTATTTTGGGAAGACCATGGTTGGCGATAGCCGATGCTTACATCAGCTACCATGATGGGTTGATGACCATATCCAATGGATAGAACATAAAACGGTTGACCATTTCACCCCCGTATAGTCTGTTGATTCGTTGGGAGAGTCTACGTTGACCAAGCACAAAGAGAAGGAGTTGTCCATCATCCATATGGTGATGGCATTAGATGAATTGGTAGAGGAAGAAGATGAGGATGGTGCTATCATAGAATTCCTCCAAGGAGAATCCTCTAGCACCATGCCTGAGTCACCATTAGCTGGCACCCAAGACCACCACATTCAGCAGATAAACGTTGGGTCAGGAAAGATGTTGAATTTCAATAGTGGGTTAACCCCCACACAGCTAATGGAAGTAGAAGAACTCCTGGTTAGGCACCAATGGGAATTTGCATGGGACTACTCGGATATGAAAGGTATCAGCCCAAAAATCTGTACCCATCGAATATACCTCGAAGAGCAGGCGACTCCAAGCAGGCAGCCATAAAGAAGAATGAATCCGACAATGAAAGACATTGTCAAGGTAGAATTGCAAAAACTCTTGTCTACCAGATTCATCTATCCAATTTTTGATAGTGAGTGGGTGTCACCGCTTGTGGTGGTCCCCAAGAAGAATGGGAAGTGGTGGATTTGTGTGGACTACAGGGCATTGAACAAAGCGACCAAAAAGGATCACTTCCCACTCCCATTCATTGATCAGGTCTTGGATACACTTTTAGGGTGGAAGTACTTCTCCTTCCTGGATGGATTCAATGGATATAACCAGATCTAGATAGGAGAAGAAGACCAGGATAAAATGATGTTCACCTACCCTTGGGGAACGTTTGCTTATCGGGTATTGCCTTTCGGGCTATACAACGCACCTGCCACCTTCCAAAGGGTGATGCTGAGCGTATTTTCAGACATGATAGGAGATGCGGTTGAAGTGTACATGGATGACTTCACCGTTTATGGAGAAACCTTTGATGAAGCAATGAAGAACTTGGAAAGAGTGCTCAAAAGAAGTGAGGAAAATAATTTGTCCCTTAGTAATGAAAAATGCTTTATGATGATGCAAGAGGGCATCGTATTGGGACACCATCTCTCCATGAAAGGAATAAAGGTTGACAAAAGGAAAATAGAGGTCATCAAGGACCTACCCAGCCCTAGAATGCAGTGAGAGGTGAGAAGTTTCCTCGGATCTATCGGGTATTACCGATGATTTATCATCAACTTTAGTAAAATTGCAAGACCACTGCACACTTTATTGTCTAAAGATGTGGAGTTCAACTGGATGGAAGACTACGAAAGAGCATTTCAGTCGCTCAAGGAAAAGCTGATATCTACACCTATTCTAAGGGGACCAAATTGGGCCATACCCTTCCATATCTATTGTGATGCATCCAACAATGCGATTGGAGCAGTCCTCATGCAGAAGGATGGCGAGGAATTTTATGCCATCTACTACCTCAACAAAAACTTGGCAGGGGCTGAGCTCAACTATACAGTGATGGAGAAGGAGTTCCTTGCAGTTGTGCATGCCATAAATAAATTCTGCCATTATATCATCGGATATCATGTGTTTTTCCATACGGACCATGCAACTATCAGGTATTTAATGAGCAAACCGACTATTGGTGGAAGAGTTATAAGATGGCTTCTACTATTGTAGGAGTTTGACATAACAATAGTTGACAAACCTGGCAAAGACAATGTTGTAGTGGATTTTCTATCCAGATTGACACCAACAGACCATGCGGTAGTGGAAGACCAATTTTTGGATGAACATTTGTTCACCATCAGTGAACAAATGTCATGGTATGTAGACATAGCCAATTACTTGGCCATCGAAAGAACCTCGCCTGCTCTCTCCTCATGAGAAAAGTAGGTGGTAGTAGAGAAGAGCACCTCCTTTTTATGGGTTGATGACCTCCTATTTAAAATAGGATGTGATCAGATTATAAGGAGGTGCGTAGCAGAGTAGGAGTTCTTAGAAATACTCAAAGCTTGCCATGATGAACCATGCGAGGGACACTTTGTGGGGAAGCGGACTGCCTATAAAATCCTATAGGTTGGGTATTTTTGGCCCACTCTATTCAAATATGCGGCCACCTACGCCAACAAGTGTGACGAGTGCCAAAGAATGGGTAGACCAACCCATCGGGACGAGATGCCCCTTCAACCGCAAGTGCATCTAGAGCCCTTCGATAAGTGGGGCATGGATTTTGTGGGGCCAATTAATCCACCTTCGATAGGTAGGAGATTTATTTTAGTCTACACAGACTATGTCACCAAGTGGGTGGAAGTCCAAGCATTGAGGGATTCAAAGGAAAGAATAATAGCCAATTTCTTATTTGCTCATATTTTTACATGATTCGGGGTCCCTAGAGAGATAACAATAGACCAGGGGCCTCAATTTACCTCCAAATTGATCGAGGAGTTGATGGAACAATATAGAATTTGGCACAACAAGACTACGCCCTACCACCCACAGGAAAATGGGCAAGTGGAGGTGACAAACAGAGAGATTGAGAACATCCTAACAAAAACCATGCAACAACATAGAAAATATTGGGCTACATGGCTTTCGAAGGTAGTATGGGCATACAACACCATGTGGAAGTCGACCACCGACTTCACACCCTTCCATATGGTCTATGGGAAGAGTGCAATGATGCCCATCGAGTTTGAGATTAAGACACTGAGAACTACTTTAGAATTAAATTTGAGCTTGGAAGAAGCTCAAAAAGAGAGGGTTCGATAGCTGAACCAATTGGATGAATTCCGAATGGATGCTCTACAAAGAACGGAGATCATACAAAAGCAAAGAAAAAAATGGCATGATCGACACATCAAGCTGAAGCAGTTCCAGGAGGGAGAATGGGTGTTGTTGTACGATTCTAGGTTCCAAGAATGGAAGGGAAAATTAATGCAGAGATGGATGGGACCGTATGAGGTGGTAGAGCTCATCAAGAATGGTGTTGTGCATGTCAGAACCATTGATGACAACAACGTTGTATTGACAGTGAATGGCCACCGACTGCGGCCCTACAACACATCCAAAAATTTACTAGTGGAGTCTAGAACAGGCATGGGGGAGACCCCATCCTTGTAAATCTGGACCAAACTCTCAGCAAGTAAAATGGTGGACATGGAGGTGTCCACCAAAATTAGTTAGTTTAGGTTTGTTTTATTTCTTATGGTGTGTTTTGCAGGGATGACGCCCGCATGCAAGCTGCAGGCATCCTAGTAGAGGGCCTACTAGGCATGGAATGCGTCTAACTGCCTATAGTTTTCTTTTATTTTTGTTTGCTTTTGTAGGTGAAGGACTTGATAGCTCAAAAAATAGGTATCTAGGAAACCAGGCCTGAACCGGCTCAACATCTCGACACCTACGCACGTAGTTTAGAAGCAGCACCTATCCAAGCTCGGGCGAAGGCAACAAACTCTCCTCCGGGGGAAAATCACATGCCAGGCCTGGCAGGAGGATGCTGCGACAACATGAAGAAAGTTTGAGGAGGCTTGATCACCCTTGCCCAGATGATCACGATGTGTTGCTAAGAAAAATGCCTTGCAAAAAGCCTTCATCTTCAAAGCAGACTCTCCACAGGAGGAATGATACCTTCCTCTTCGAAGAAGGTGCCTAACGAGGGTGGACGTTCCCATCATGAAGAAGGTATCATGCTGGAGGCAAGGCGCCTTCCTTATAAAGAAGGCACCCCATAGAAATAAGGTACCTTCCTTATAAAGAAGGCACCCCATAGAAATAAGGTGCCTTCCTTATAAAGAAGGGGTTTTATAGGGAAGGTACCCAACTGAAATAAGGTGCCTTCCTTATAAAGAAGGTGCCCATAGGAGAGTTCCTAAAAAAAATGTTGAGAAGGCACCTTCCGCATCATGAAGGCACCATGAAAAAAAAATGATGATCAAAGTGCCTTCCATTCTAGGAAGGTGCATCCATTCAAAAGCGCCTTCCATAGTGGGAAGGCACCATTCTTCAAAAGTGCCTTCCATAGTGGGAAGGCACCATTCTTCAAAAGCACCTTCCGTAGTGAGAAGGCACCATTATTCAAAAGCGCCTTCCATAGCAGGAAGGCATCGACATGCAGAAGCGCCTTCCACCTAGGGAAGGCACCATTCATTTAAAGCACCTTCCACTTCGGGAAGGCACCAAAAGTGCCTTTCATGTACAATCGATGCTTTGGTTTCACGTGCACCTCGATTCAAATGAGATCAACACATGATTGGGTAGCACCAGATTACCACCAGACCCACGTGATGAAAAATCCACCCCAATCAAAAATTATGCAGAGTTACGGGGCGAGATCCTCGTGCACGCCTCAAAAATGATGGATAGATAGTTTTTCAAAGACCAATCAGGAGCCTATCTTCGGCATCGAACCTCGAACAATGCAACAACGAAGTCCAACATAATCCACACATGTGAAATACCCATCCTCCATGTCATAGGCCGATGAATCACTACTCTTCATGATGCATGGAACATCCAATCAGGTATGCACATAATTTTAATTAAATTTTTATATAATCTTTCATGAATTATGCAGTACTAAAAAATAATGCCACCATAAAAATCATGCACCCCCATGACCAAAACATCATGCTAATGATATGGATCGAAATGCGTACCTTACCAACCCCAAAATTGAATGCTAGAGTTAGGCGCCTTCCTTATAAGAAGGTGTCTTCTTGAGAGCGTAAGGTAGGGACTACACTGGCTATACCACCTTCAAGAGCAGCCAGGGTGGTAACCTCAAATAGGGAGCCAAGAGATTGAGCGAAGAGTGATAGACGATGATGGTTGCCCCAACACCATAACTCTGTAGAAAAAGAAAGACCGCACCTCCCGATGTCGGTCCATAGAAGAAATAGTCATAGGTCGTAGGTACAACCAGATCCACTGGAAAATGGTGACGATGAAGAAGTATGAAGAGCTACCTATAGTTTTGATGCCATGAGGGCGTGGCATATGTTAGGCATGGGGGGATGATGAGCCTAAAAAATGCTCATATTTTGTATGGGTTTCATCGATTATTATGCGGCAATATATTAGGAACTGTGTACTTTTATGAATGATTATGTAATTATTTAATAGAATTATGTGTGTTATCTAATTTGTGTGTTTTAGTGTGTTTTTGTGGAAATGTAGTTGGTTTTGATAGATTTGGATCAGTCGAGGTCTTTCATGGATCCAACAGAATGTAGGTGCATTCCTCTTCAAGGAAGGCACCAATAGAAGGTAGGCGCCTTCCTCTTCAAGGAAGGTAACAGAATGGTAGGCACCTTCCTCTTCAAGGAAGGAAGGCGCCAACATAAGGTAGGCGCCTTCCGTATACAGAAGGCGCCCGACATACTTAGGCGCCTTCCGCATAGGGAAGGCACCCCATACAAGGCAAAGCGCCTTCCGTATAGAGAAGGCGCCCACATCAGTAGGCGCCTTCCGCAGGAAGAAGGCGCTCAACATCAGTATGCGCCTTCCGCATACGGAAGGCGCCTATCAAAAGCACGTGAGGAAGGCACCTTCCTCATAGAGAAGGCACCTCCATTCTTCGCCAGTTGACCAAGTAAAGCGACATGGGCAGAGTTGACCGGTGTCGTTCCAGTTCCACATCATGCAAGATAATTCTGGGAGTTGCACCAATGGACGAGAACGTCTTACCTACGCCAGGTGAAGCATGCACCAATCAACAAACACGCAACCGTTAGGAACAAAGCCTATTTTTAGCAGATGTCGATTACGTTTACTAGACTATCCCAGTTTAGTCTAGACTAAACTACTATTGTAACTTCTTTGTAATAGAAGATCTGTGTGTGTGCTATATAAACACACACAGACCTCTCTGATAGATATCCAAAATCTAGAATCCATATTGAGAATACATTTGTCATTCTGAGGAGATAGAAACATTGTAATAATTCTTTTGCAAATACAATAAAGTTCGAGAGTTCCTAACTGCGTGTTCAGTTGGAAGGGAGCTGTTGGAGCCTGGGCCCACTCCAAGCCAGTATTCCTTCCCTTTTATTTATGCTTTCCTAGATTAGTTTCCTGCTTTCATAGGTTTATTTTCTGCACTGTTATTTTCATTTCTGCAGTAGGTTTACTTTTATTATGCACGTATGAATATTTACATTCTCAGGATTTAATTATTCATACGTAAATTATTGTGGTGTGGATGAATGATTGACAATCTTTTAAACCCCCCAATAGTAGAATTAGATGGACTCATCTCAAAGTGGGTATTGTAAGTGATCTTGTATGAGACACTTTTGAAGTTTATGAAGCTCCCTGGGTTGACAATTTAAATGATCGGGCAGTGACAAAATAGGAGCAAAATTCACCTGTGTTTGGCCTGCAACATGTACCAATGTAGCCCACTATGGTACTTGAGAATTTGGTGCATCTTTGTGTCTTGGATGCTAAGTTTTGCAAATAATGAATGGAAAGGATTGGTGTAGTCCTGAAGAGACTATTCGTTTCCTTGGCATAGTTGTTGCCATCACATGTACAAATCTTCATAGACACCCACTAGGTAATATTTATTCTTGACTGCTTCCATGTAGGGCCTTTTGAATCTTCTTGACTCTTGTATTATGCTTCCCACCAATTTTGGACTAATATTGAAGATTTTAGCCGAGAAAAAATGATCTTCTCTTTATCAGAGAAATGATTGATAGATAAATACACAGATAGTTGGGCCAACCAATTCTCCACAGCTTTCGCATTGATTTTTCCCTCAAACACTAAGATTTCAAAATTCACTTGAACTTTTAATGGTGTTGGACATTGAATGGTTGTGTTGTGGCATGGGAAGGCAATAATCGTTGAGGAATCTAGGAAAATTGGTGCAGCATCTGAATCTTTTGTATTTTAAGGCTTCATCCACCATCTACTTGGAAGGATATGTTGTCTCAATGTTCTTTGCCATTTGAGATCGTCTGAGATGACTAAGTAAATAATTAGAGGGATCGCACATTAGACCCCCAAACTTCTGATAGCTTGATCTTGTCTTTGAGATCATACACCTCAAACAGACTGCTTTGATACAATTGATCCACAAGTTCGGTGATTATTAAAACCCAAAAAATAAGGGAAAGAAATTGCAAAGTAACAAGTAGGGGAAGAGAATGCTGGCCAAACAACCAATTTTATTAAATTTTGAATACAAGTTACAGAACGACAATCCTTGAAAAGGGATGTCTACCCATTAAACAATCTATGAGGAGATATTGATATAAAAACAACAATCTCTGAGAAAAGATGTCTTTCACTTAGAACCACTCAAAGAGAAGGATTTATTTTTCCATTGTAACTACAACTCCATTGCTCTGCTTTGTTTTAGCTCTGTTATCTTTGAAAAAATTGCAGTCAATGCTTTATTCCTGTGATAAAACCATATGTATTTATGCATAATTTTTGGCAAAAGAGGAAGGGAAAAAGTCAATTGGTTATAACGATGGCGGTTACATAATTTAGACAGTTGGAAGGCCTATTGTTGTTGGTAGCATCCCATAGCCCGCCTCACTTGAAATTAAGTCATCCAAGTTATTCAAGGCATTTGTTCAATTCTACGATATTCATTTGATTCTGCGACCTTCGTCCGACCCCGAGGCATTTGTCCATTCTTTGCAACATTCATCCGATTTCGATTTTTGTTTTCTATAGTTCGAGGCTTCCAAAGCATTCTAGGGCGTATGAGGTGTCCAAGCTCTTTTTGTTTAGTCCATTCTCTATATCCTTCCAAGCTATGCGAGCCAGGGTTCCACTTTTGATTCCTTTAGTAGTCATCTGAGATGTCCATCTGTTCGAATCAAATTGTAATTTTGCTAAATCTCAAATGACTAAAGTATTTTTAATTAATTTTCATATCTATAAATATATTATGTATAATAGTTGTCAATTCTTGATACCTTTTATTTTAGGGTATTATTTATGCTTCTAATATTCTAAAATATAATTTTCATTTATTATATATATTTTTTTATTTGTGAGTTTAACTTCACTTTTTGTTAACATTAGTGATAATTGCTTTTGTTTTCTTACATTAGTATTTCTTTGAGTTTCCTTTTCTCTTTGATTTGGCTTCTTAGATTTTCCTCTCTGATTTTCATTCCCACCAACACATTTTCGTCGATCTTTTTAAAATTTTCATGTTATTCATAGTAAGACTTAACATCTATAGGTTTGTCTTGCTAAAAAGATTTAAAGTGCAAGGAACAACCACAAAAGCAATTTCTTCTTTATGTTGTCCTCAAATTCCTATTCTTTATGTTTTCTTTGAAATTCTAAAATGCAAGAATGCAAGTCCATAACAATATCTTCATTTTTTTTATTATGTTGCTCTTGAAACCTTAAGTACAATAGATAACCTCTACACTAATTCCATTTTTATTGTTACTAGAAAATTCTATATGACTTAAGAAAAATAAAGACAATTTACTTATTATAAACTTAACAACTTTTTACATCTTTTATTTTAAAATATCTTTTCTTAACTTCCTTTAAACCTTTAATTTTTTGAATTTAAACTTGCCTATTTTACTTTCTCACCCTTGTATCTCTTTATTTCTAATAGTAGACTTTGCTCCTTGTATCTAGACTTTGCCATCTGATGTTAGAGATACGCTTTCTTTATTTAAGTGGAACATCTTTTAAGTTTATATATCTTTTTTTCTCGTTACATAGGAGAGTTGGGCTACTTCCACCAAACTTATTTCGCTTCGTTATTATTGACTCGACGTGAAGGGGACCACGGGTCACTCAAAATTTATACCATCATCATAAATCTGGCCCACACTCAGAGGATATTGTTCAAACTATTACCTTTGCAAACACTGTCTTTTAGATAAATGCCTAGCTAAACAAACACTTAACCTTTAAAGGCTTAACTTTATATATCATTAAAGGCTTTCAGTTTCTGAACGCCAAGCTTTTAACATCTACGTGACTTTCTCTTAGCATAACTACAATCACATGATCAAGATGGGGGATATTTTTCTATTATTTTCCAAACGTGACAGACAGGAACGACGCATGGAAACTCGCGACGACGGGATGACACGTTGTTCACGCCTCACAACCTTACAAATATTAATGCGCCTCCTCTGCCATGGACAAAAGCACGCCGACATACCGGCCACCTAGGCACATGTTTCATCTAAAACGATGAGGTAACAATAAGTCCTACTTCGTTTTTGACAGTGACACGGTAGCACTTTGCCCTCCACAAGCTATCTTTTTAGACGCACAGTATTCTGGGCGATGTTACGTGTCAAAATTATTAAATTGGAAGAATTCAACCCCACTCTCCGGGTTTCCTTGATATAAGGGTCCCTTCATTCTATTCCTTTTCATCGGTAACGAAGTTTTAAAGATATTCAATTATTTTGGTGTAACAGGTCTCGAGTTCGATTTCCTCTGATGGCAAAAGCAGCAGTTGGAATGGAAAGCATTCCTTCTCTGAGAACTTGGTATTACAGGCGGTCTTACCGGCAAAGGCTGGATACGATAGCAGAAGAAGAAGGTTGCAGCCCCACCTCTAGAGAAGGGCACTTCGCGGCTTTTGACGAGGCCTCTAATGTTGTGTTGGAGGGCAACAAGGGTTCCGAAGCAGAAGCTCGGTTTCAAACCTGTCGTCGACGAGTCATCGGTTCTGTTTTCAGTTTTCAAAGGGAAACCACGTCTTAGGAAAAACAAATGCTCCTATCTACATGAGTATACCAATATTATTTATTTTATATCTACGAAGAAGAAACTATATCTATATCCAAATAGATATAAGGAGCATACAATTTTAAATTATTTGCTTTTTTTTTTTATGTGACATGGATAAAAGATGTTTTTATTCTTTGCCTTTTTAATGGATGTGAAGTTTAAAACTTTTACTTGAAACAAATCAAATAACATATCTGTTAATAACATATAAGTAAATTATCTATCATTTTATTAGAATTTTATATATTTTTTAATTATTTTTGTTTTTTAAAATGAGAAATTTTATTAAAAAAAAAAATGAATGGATGCTCTTTTATCTTTTATTTATACCACAATTTACTGTAATGAAAGTGCGATTGGAATTAAATTTTGCAAGATAGAGCATTATGAGGGGAGAGAAGAGAAAATGTTTTTGTTTACGTTTACCAATTTTTTTTTTAATTATTCTTTATCTACGAACAGAGAAATCACCCTTTTTTTTTAATATATAATAAAATAACAACAGGAAATATGGAGTTCAATAGGAAATAATAGAGTGTGAAAGGTTGTGAATTGATAAGTTTTTTTTAGGAGATTTAGGTTTAAATTTTGAAGGTAAGCTTTTTTTCAGCAAAGGTAGTAGATTGTTCTAACTCTGAATAAAATATTGAAGGCAAGCCTTTCTTGGAGCAAAGGTAGTAGACTGTTCTAACTTCTTAACAATCCGAAGACTGTTATAATCTCGTTACACTGGTGGTTCTTTTCAAGTCAGGTATCTAATAATAAGATGAGGTAGTAGTTATAAAGGCAACTCCAAATATTTGAGGTAAAAGTTATAAAGACAACTCCAAATATCTGAGGTAGGAGTTAGAAAAGCAACTCCAAATATTTGAACTTCACTCTAATAATAAAAACATAAAAAATTACCGATTCTTCCATCTATATAAAAAAACAATATTTTTTCTCTATGCATTTATGCCATTTCCACCTATTTAATCATTAGGTTATGCGCTTCAAAATTATTACTGAGGTTTATTCATGTGAGAAACAACATATTGAAGAAATCAGTATAAGTTTGAACACCTTCAATGTGGGAAAGAGTCTAAGTAGGGATATTATACTTTAATTTTACTCATCTTCACTTTTTAATGGGCAATATTCATATGTTCCTTGGGGTTGATATTTTAAAAATAAATCCAAATAGCATGAAATTATTTTAATTTATTTTTTTGAATTTTAGTTGATTTTATTGGAATTAGTATGAATTGGAACTTGTAAGTGGGATAAGGTTTATAAAAGAAAAATATAATAGGAGTAAGTTAGTAGAATTGTAATCTTGTGAGTTTTGTATTTAGTAGAATTGTAATCTTGTAGTTTTGTATTAGGGATAAAATTTGTCTAAATGTTATTTAAATATTAAAGAAATAGTTAGGAAAAAATATTACTTCAAAAATTTATAGGTTTTCTTGATGTAAATAAAATGTTCAGGAAACAAATCATCTAGAGGATCACCAACATGGAACTTCATTTCAAAAAATATATAATTGATCAAGAAACATATTGAATTGTTAGTAAATGATAATTTTTTTGTTTGATGTTTGGTTGAAGCCTTATCCTCTTATTTTCATTTTAAAAAGGTATCATTAGCTCAAGCATGTCTAACTTGTAGAGGTATAAATTTCAAAGATTACATTAATATGAGCAACAATTCTAGATCATGATTTTTAATAGCAACCTCGTTGAAGGAGAGGGTCTCAAGCAAATAGCAAATGAGGTTTAAAAGATGCTTCAAGAGTTTTATTTGCCTATGTTAACATGGAAGGATAAGTTAAATTAGAATCTATCAAAAGACGATGGATACACACTCAAGTTGGGATATAAGTATCTAGATAAATTGTAAAGAAGTTTGGTAACTTGTGGCTCCTCGTAAGGTCTCAACATTCTTTTGTTTAGTAGTCCAAAGCAAGATTTTTACAAGGAAGAGTGCAAATAAGAGGATATCGTTTGTGTGTTTGGTCTACCAGTAAGGACACCGCTTGCATTATTCGTGATGAGACTCGAGTTCAAACCCATGGCGGATGTGTATAAGTATTGATTAAAAAAAGAGGATATCATAAACCTTTTAAATATGCCTTGTGTAATAAGGATCTAGAAACATCAAGACATTTACTTCTTCATTATCCCTTTACTTAGATTGTTTGAGGCGCCTTCTTTAAAAATATGAGAATATATTATATAGCTCTATCAACATTGAAAGAATTAATAAAATGTTCAATTAATTAAATCAAATCTTTAACATTATATATTCTACCAGGGATTTGGTCATATTATTTGTTGGAATTTATGGCTTGAAAGGAATACTATATTTTTTAAAATAAATCTCAAAATCATGGCCAAGTTTGGAATTATATTATTGCCTCTCTTGCACAATTTTTATAGACATGGTGCTCATTATGGAAAATCTCACAATTTTTATAGATATGGTGCTCATCATGAAAAATATCAAATGAGGAAAAAAAGTTTTAACCTCTTAGTTACATGATTTGAATATACATGAACATATTATATGTAACAATGGAGTTAATACAAAAGATCTGTTTCAATCTATATTAAAAAAAAAAATCTAGAAATTGGTTTTAGCAAAATTAATTGGAAAATTTAGAAAGTGGAGGTGATGTTTTTCAAACAATGATGGAAAGTTATCCTCTCTTACTCAATATCATATGGAACTTTGAAACTAACAAGTATGTAGAGGGTAAGGGTATTTCTTGCATAGATCAAAATTTCCATTAAAAATATGGAAATAGATTGCAGTCGATGTGATTTCACAAATTATTATTAATGAGATAAAAAAATGTGGGATTTGAATAACAAATAATATTATTTTTTATTTCCTTTGATTATTATTGGATGCACTATCTTAGAAATGTCAACATATTTCTAAAGAAAGAAACAAAGTAGCAAATTAATCAGACGATCATTGTGTTGATCTTCTTCTAACAAAAATAAAATTTTAGAAGAAAATTGTTTATATGAGATTTTATCTCTTAATAATAATGATGTCAAAAATGTTTGTGGGTCTAGGTGGATTGGTAAGTTGGGGCGCTTACCGAGAGGAGACCTAGGTTCCAATCCCATGGGCTTGCCCATGCATAGACAGTAGCCCATATCTGATTCCTCTGAGTGGTGTGCCAGATTGATGACGACGCTACAACCCCTGTGCGTCCGGCGGTCCCCATATCACGTCGGGTTACCATGTACCGAGACGGTGGAAGTCTTGGGAACCTTCGTAGATAGTTTGAACCCTACCAGTTGTGTTGGTAGTTACTAAAAATCGTGATTGTAACCATTGCTTCTATATACCCAAAAATAATAATAATAATAATGATGTCAAAAATTATTGCTAAAACATAACAATTTAAAGAAGCTGGAGAATAATATTAATTGAAAGGCAAATGAAAATGACTTTGATAAAATTACAAGTTTGATATGGTTTATTTGACTTGACAACAATATAATATTTTATTATTTTTTATTATATTGATAGAAGTGATCTAACTAGAAGCCATACATAGCTTATTTAAAATAAAAATAATAAGTTATATATAATCATTTTGTCTATGGAGTTGAGCTCAAGTGGTTTAGATAGATATTTTTCCATGAAAATGGGTCAAGTTCAAGTGTAGACAAATGTAGGGGTCCAAGTACTAGGGGCTTCACCCAAAATCTCATTATACAAAAAAAAAAATTAACCCATTTAAAAATGATATATACAAATATTTTACATATTTATTAAATCATTATATAATATTTATTAGAATTAAAGACACATTAATTGTTTATGGAAATGAAGAATAATTTTAATAAAAGGACACACTGGATATGGTTTAATTGGCCTCATATCAAATGTATTATTTTGGTATTTTAATTGAAGCAACTCTTAAAAGAAGCCATATATAACTTATTAAAAAAATTATTTGTGAAATAATTACTTATTATTAAATAATATTATATAATTTATTAATATAGTCATAATATTTTTAGTAAGTTATGTGTGGCATCTAGTGTGGGTCACTCCCATTATAATAACAAAAACATTACACTCCTCTTGTTACATTGCTAAAATTTTAATTAAACCATATCAAACTTGTCCTTTTATAAAAATAATTTTCATTTGTCTTTTTATCAAATATATTCACTCAAATTTGTTGTAGTCAACTCCTTGATATCATTATTAAGAGATAAATTAGTACTCATCCAATTATCTTCTAAAAATTAAATTTTGCTAAGATAAAAATCAACAATATGAATGGCTAAAATATTTGCGATCCAATTTCCATATCTATAAACATAATTTGTATAATGGCCTACCAATTCCCTAGTACCTCTTATTTTAGAGGTATTATTCATGCCCATAATATTTTAAGATATTATTTGTGGGATTAACCCCACTTCTTATTAACACTTGCAATATTTGCTTTTGTTTTCCATATCAATATTTCTTTGAGTTTTTTCTCTCTATTTTTTCTTCATGGGTTTTCCTTTCTATTTTTCGTTCCTACCAATACTTTCATATTCATTAATCATTTTTAATTTTTCATATTGTTCATAGTGAGACTTATCATCTATAGGTTTGTCTTGTTGTGAAGGATCTAATGTGCAAGGAATAACCTCAAAAATACTTTTTTCTTTATGTTTCTCTTGAAACCCTAATGTGTAAGGATGTTGGTCCATAACAATTATCTTCTTATGATGCCCTAAAAACCCTAAATTGCTATGGATTATTATTTCTTTATTATGTTGCTCTTGAAACCCTAAAGTACAACGGATACAATGTACACTAATTCCATTTTTATTGCCATGAGAAGATTCTATACGACTTGAGAAAAATGAAGACAATTTACTTGGAATATACTTAACCTTTTCTGCATCCTTTGTTTTAATATTTTTCTCCACATCTTCCTTTACACCTTTAATTCTTTCTTAACTACAACTTGCACACTATACATTCTCATCCCTTGTGTCTTCCTTTGCCTCTTTTTTTGGAATGGAATATCTTTGACCTAATCTAGCATCTACTATAATATGTCTCCTTCCTTCATCTTGAAGTTTGTATCATGATCAATTTTTTTGTCTTATTGATTTTTTGTTGTTGAAAAGTGCCTTGTATTATTGAAAAATAGCAATTACATTGATCACACAAAAATAGCAGGTGGTATGGAAGCACACCCCACAATGTCAAACATATATTCTATCTAGAATTGAAAATAAAGATTTAGGGACTTACATTATTACATAGTTAAACTGAAATTAAAATAGAGCAAACAACTTGAAGCCCTAATTTGTAAACGAAAACATAAATGAGACCTAGTTCTAAGAAGTGTTGACATCGTCGCATGTCGCCTGTGCACTTGTGAAGTCATACCAAGTAGTCCTTGCTAGGGGACCCCTAAGAGCAAATGAAAGGATTGATTCCTCGTCATCTTGCTTCTATTTAAGCAACTAACATACTACATAGAACAAAGAAGAAATTTGGAGATTCTACTAATGCTTGCTCAAAAACAAGCCACTACGACTACAAAAGGACATCAAAAAATTGTAATTGTTGGAGCCTTCAGGGTCATCATCAAATCTCCGCAACTGAATGTGGGAAATTGGCTATTCCATTGAATCCTTGTCATCCTAATTCTATTCAAGCAAATCCAAAACACCGTAGTTGTTGAAAATACTTATTCTGGATGGATGAAACTATTTTTTGGGTAAACTATTCTCTTTCGAGAACTGCAAGAACATTGAAATCACACAAATGGAGAAGGGGAAAGAGAACTTTCCAGAGAGTGAGACAAATGAGCCTCATATTTCTCTTCCTTTATAGGGACCGTCATTTCCATCGTTGATGGCTCTGTATTTTATTGTGCTTCATCCTTGGGTGAAGACTATGGAGCAAAAAAATAATTGTTTGTGGAGCTGAGGGCTATGAGCTTATGATGACCACTGGTTGTGGAGCTGATGACTATAAGCTTATAACAATCATTGTTTGTGGAGCACAAAAACTACCGTCTGTGAAGTTGGAGTGGCACCAGAATGCTAATTTTTGAAATGACCTATAGTGGTCCAACCCTCCTCCTTAGGGTAAGTGGTTGCCCCATGGATGGGCATGAAAGTTGGCTTCAGCTTGAGATGCAACGTATGTGAATAATATTTCACCTTATGATCAAGTGTTTGGTAGCGAAAATAGGTGTTCGGGAGATTAATGTAAACCACCCTCTAAGAAATGGTGGTCTCCCCCACTTGAATGTTGATGGTGTTTGGAATATCCTTAGACAGATATACCTCTACACGTGTTGGGATTAAGGTGCCATCAACCTTGTAAATCTCATGTAATTTTAATACTCCTAATATTGGTTGTAATTCACTCATAAGGGATGGAGGGGATTTATCGATAGTTGTATAGTCATCATGATAATTACTAAAAGGTGGTTATTTGGAGCTTATCCCATGGGAGACAATCTAGGAGGATATGGGAGATAATTTCTATATTGGGTACCTAGTTTATTTTTTATGCAAGATTTGGTGGATAGGAAGTTGTGGATCACCTTGCTATTGATAGGTTGTAAGATGGATGCCCATGTGGAGTCATTTAATGCTTTTTTATCTCCATGGATAAGGTTAATTAGGTGGGTGTGAATTTTATACTAGTGGATTTATCCACTTGTTTTGGGATACTATAGTGGTATTCCATCCACCTCTCATCTATAAATTGAGTTGTGGAGGTAGAGGAAGTATTGTATTATTTATCAAGTTCATGGGGTGTTGGTGAAGGATAGAGAGAAGGATATTATTGTACAACTTCTTCAGTTTAATAATATACTTGGCCTATCTTTTCCTGTGGAGTTTTTTCCTGAAAGGGTTTTTCTTCACATAAATCTGGTGTTAATTGTGTTGCTGATTTCTTTTATGTGATGTTATGTGCAATCACTTTTGTTGTTTTAGTTTTGGATTAACTTATTTTCAGATTTGCATACACATAACTAAGTTATTGCTGCTATCTTCACCTTGTTTTTTCAACATTTAGTATCAAATCCATTCGGTTCTGTTGAGAGGGGGCCTCTTTTTTCTTAAGTATTAAAGGTTTTTTGTTGCAGTGGGAGCTTTTGTTGTGTGGTTTTGTAGATTTGTGAAGTAGATTTTGAAAACCATGGCCTCTACTTCTCGCATGGAAATTGAAAAGGTATGGCCCACCAAATTTTTGGTGTGTATTTGCTTTATTGAGTACTAACGATGAACCCAGATCCTATAGGGAAACTCTCTCTTTGAAGGAAAGTGAGTCTTGAATGCAGGTCATGCAAGAGGATATGATGACCTTGGATTGTTGTGACACCTAGGATCTTATTAGTTTACCCAAAGGAAGAAAGCCCATTGGATGCAAGTGGGTATTTAAGAAGAAATTTGGTGCAGATGATGGATTAGAGCGGTACAAGGCCATATTGGTGACCAAGGGCTACTCCCTAAGAGAGGGAGTTGATTTTGGTAAAATTTTCTCTCCTGTTGCTAAGTCAGCTTCTATTATATTCCTTTTGTCTATTATTGTTGCTTATGATTATGAGATAGAGCAAATGGATGTTAAAACAACTTTCTTGCATGGGGGTCTTCAGGAGGAAACTTATACGTGATAGCCTGACGGTTTTGTTGTGAAAGGAAAAGAACAATTGGTTTACAGGTTAAAGATATCTTTGTATGGTTTGAAAAAATCACCCAAGATGTGGTATCGGAAGTTTGATGCTTTCGCATTGAATTTGGGTTTTATGAGGAGTGAGGAAGATCATTGTGTATATTTTAAAAATATTTATGATCATATACTAATCATTGTCTTGTATGTTTATGACATGTTGTTTATTTGTAACAATAAGGTGATGATTAGAGAACTCAAGACTCATATTTTTGGCACATTTGATATGAAGGACTTGGGGGATGTAAAATGTATTCTTGGGATGGAAATCAAGAGAGATTGAGCTAACAAAAATCTTTGGTTAAGTCAAAGTAAGTATGTTGATACTATTTTACAGAGGTTTAATATGCATAACTGTAAGCCAATTAATATTCCATTTTATGTTGGTACTAAGTTGATTTCAGACATGAGTCCTAGTAGTGATGATGATTTTGATGATATGTCTAACGCTCCTTATGCTAGTGTCGTTGGGATTTAAATGTATGCAATGGTTTGCACTAGACCAAATATTGCCCAAGCAGTGGGAGTTTTGAGCAGGTTTATGTCTAACCCTGGTAGAGAGCATTGGACTTATGTTAAGAGGGTATTCAGATATTTACGAGGTACTTTAGATAATTGTTTGGTTTATTGTGGTACTAATGGTGTTGTTGAGTCATTGGACATACAGGGGTTTGTTGATGTTGATTGGGCAGGTGACTTGGATAGTCGAAGGTCCACAAGTGGCTATGTATTTACTTTATTTGGAGGTGAAATAAGTTGGA
This sequence comes from Wollemia nobilis, assembly GCA_028583015.1. Lineage (NCBI taxonomy): Eukaryota > Viridiplantae > Streptophyta > Pinopsida > Araucariales > Araucariaceae > Wollemia > Wollemia nobilis. The sequence continues at coordinate 1,219,604 of JAQPPZ010002750.1, read as the reverse complement.
TGAGTAAGAGGCAGCCCAAGGTTGCTTTATCCACCTCATAAGTAGAGTATATGGTTGCTACGCATACCTCTAAGGAGGTGGTATGGTTACAAATACTTGGTGTTGGTATTGGTTTTGATTGCAAGACTATGAGGATCAGATGTGACAGTTAGAGTGCTATCTGTTTGACCAAAAATCCTATGTATCATGCTCGTACTAAGAATATTGATGTTCAGTATCACTTTATGCAAGAAATGGTTGAGGGTAGGAAGTTCCTGATACATAAGGTTAACACTTTGGAGAATGTTGCAAATTCTCTCACGAAGTCAATAACCACGAAGAAGTTCACTTGGTGTAGGAAGGCCATGGGTCTTGATCATTGTGCTTGATTTATTTTATGTTTTCCTATGGGTGTATTTACAATGTATGATGTCAAGTGGGAGAATGTTGGGATTAAGGTGCCATCAACCTTGTAAATCTCATGTAATTTTAATACTCCTAGTATTGGTTGTAATTCACTCATAAGGGATGGATGTGATTTACTGGAAGTTGTACAATCATCATGATAATTACTAAAATGTGGTTTGGAGCTTATCCCATGGGAGAAAATCTAGGAGGATACGAGAGATAATTTCTATATTGGATACCTAGTTTATTTTTTATGCAATATTTGGTGGATAGAAAGTTGTGGATCACCTTGCTATTGATAGGTTGTAATATGGATGCCCATGTGGAGTCATTTAATGTTTTTTTATCTCCATTTATAATTTTGGTTAGGTGGGTGTGGAGTCTTTTCTAGTGGATTTATCCACTTGTTTTGGGATACTATGGTGGTATTCCATCCACCTCTCATCTATAAATTGAGTTGTGGAGGTAGAGGAAGTGTTGTATTATTTTTGCAAGTTCACAGGGTGTTGGTGAAGGATAGAGAGAAAGATATTGTTGTACAACTTCTTTAGTTTAATAATATACTTGGCCTCTCTTTTCCTATGGAGTTTTTTTCCCTAAAGGGTTTTTCTCCACATAAATCTAGTGTTAATTGTGTTGTTGCTTTCTTTTATGTGATGTTATACACAATCACTTTCGCTATTAACTTATTTTTCAGATTTGCATACACATAACTAAGTTATTTTTGCTATCTTCACTTTGTTTTTTTCAACAACACATACCCGCATGGCCAGATGAACATTGAATTCTTTTTCATATGCAATGAAAACAACATTCCCAAGCACACTTATGATTTGGTCCAAACCTTCCCACAAAGGAAGGGGAATACTGGGGAACTCCACTCAGACTAGGGTTTTATGCAATTTCGCCTCAAATCCAATAAAATCATGAGTCCATGAGAACTAGCAAAGAGCTCCGCAATTGCTAGGGACCATGCTAATAAAGAGATTTAACATGAGTAGGCTTAACAAAAAATAAAAATAAAAACTTTTGGCAAGATTTTGTACCAGATGAACATTAATGCCATGAGGGGCCTATGCCAAAGTGACCCAAGCCCTCAAGAATGACTCAATCGGGATACACCCAACAAAATATCTGACCAAGGTGTGCGACTCCAATCAACTACATGCAGATTCAACAAACTATGAAGGGAAAACAACATTAAGGGATGAACCCTTACCTTGAGAAATTTTAGTAGAAGCCATTTTCGAGGACACCCCAAATGTGACATTGATAGAATCCATCTCCCCTTTAGTACCAACACAAACCATCAGGTCATCGAGGTTAGGGCCCATGGAAAACTCCAAAAAACTATGAAAATCCTAACTTGACTCACACCAAAAACCCTAGTAGAGCCCTCACTTCAAATTCCTTAACTTTATTTATTTTTAACTTTAGAAATGCAAGTCGATCATCTTATTGTTTTCACTTTGCAATCTCTTTCTATGTGTCCAATATCATAACAATTGTGATATCGAAATGCAATGTTTTCATAATCCACTTGTTGATCTCATTCTCTTGATTTAGATTTAATCTTAATGAGTTGTGGCAAAGGTTTTGAAATATCCATAACAACACATATCTAGGTATATATAGCATGTTTTTGCTTCTTAGTAGTTTGTCCCTCCTTGATGAACTCCCCTAGGATATTTCCAGTATTCTTAAAAACTTTATTAATAAGTTGATATAAAAGTTCATAAAACCTAACCCACACATAAAGCTTTTTAAAATATTTTATTTTGTAAGAAAAAAAACTCGCTCCATGGTCTTAAATAAAGGACATCTCTTCCCCTAGACTATAAGTCATCACCTATTATTTTAATATTAATTCTAAACTTGAAAATATAATGATGCAAAACCTTGAGGAAGAAAAGTTGTGAAGTAATTTGAATTTTAATTCGCACTTCCACTTGGTTTAATTTTGAAGATCCAAAGACCCTAACTAGTATCCATGCACCTTACAAATTAACCCTCTACTTTTAAGAATCATTATATCCTGCTCGATCATCTCATCTTTGACAATCGCTTTTGGTGTAACATATGTTCCCTAGATCAAATATATTTATTCTTCCTCTTATCTCCAACTTAAGCATCCAAACTTCTAACTAGGACATCCTAACTTCCAAGTAGAACTTTTAAACAAGGCTTTCCTTCCATACTACCACCTACCTAATAAGACTCCTTGATTCACACTTATTCTCAAATAAGACAATCATATTTTAATACTAATATATAATATAAATGAAACTCTTTTTAATCTATATAACTAATTAAACAAAACATTTAATATTTTATTCAAACTAACAATACATAGAATTTACCCCGAGGGGTAGGTGGATTGGTAAGTGCGTGTCTGGCTAGGAACTTACTAAGAAGACACCCAGGTTCAAACCTCGAGGTAGCCTATTTGCAAAGTAGAAATCTGATCTGAATCCTCTAAGTGCGCATCGGATCGAAAATGATAGTACGAATCCCAAACGATCAATGGTTCCCTTCACACGGGTTAACAATAATGAGACATAATAAGTTTGGTGGGCGGTATGAATATCGAACGACTGATGGTCTTATTCACATGGCTCAACAATAACGAGATGGAATAGGTTTGGTAGGAACAAACCATGCGGTTTGAACCCTACACTTATTGGTTACTAAAAAATAGTGTGGTTGTGACCAACTCTCTAGGTAACCTAAAAAAACAATACATGAAATTTGGGACTTTTGCTTTTGTCAAGCTAATAAATGATCTCATGTATTTGTTTTTTTTTTAATATTTCTTATACACATCCACTATGAAGATTGAACCTGTATCACATCATGGATAATACAAGTGGCAGGTTACGTCCTTACTAATAAACTACAGGTATAGATCTCATGTAATTGGCAATATCCAATCTTCATCTTATCCCACCAAATTTGAGCACTCCGGCAGTTCACTGATGGCGATTTCCTTAGTTGAAAAAGGAGGAGTATTAAAGAGAAAAAAACATCAACGTGTTGCTTGCGACGGCCAGTTGAATGAGACTTGCCCGCACCTCGAACTGAAATTCTTTGAATTTTTGAGTAGGAAGGAACTTCACATGCAAATGTTGTTCTTGCTGACACGGTTCTATTATCGTAGAAACATTAAAGGCTTTCTGAACGCCAAGCTTTTAACACTTACGTGGCTTTTTATTAGCCTCCAACAAAGAAAGTACAAGGTTTTTTTTAAGCTTTGCACGCTAACCACATACTCTGACTAGTAAACATTTACTACCACGTACTTTGACTAGTTAACATTTACTGACAATCACATGATCAAGATGTCGATATTTTTCTATTATTTTCTAACGTGACAGAAACGACGCAGGAAAACGCGTGACGACGGGATGACACGTTGCTCATGCCTCACCACCGTACAAAATTTCAATGCGCCTGCTGTCAAATTGACAATAGCAATTGACGTAATGCCGACATAGCGGCCACCTGGACACATGTTACACCTAAAACGATGAGCTTCGTAATTGATAAAGACACGTTAGCACCTTGCCTTCCACGCAGTATTTATGATGATATTACGTGTGAAAATTATTAATTTGGAAGAATTCAAATCCTAGATCGCTTTTGCTTCCCTGGGTCTCCTTTATATAAGGATCCCATCATTCTATAATTCCTATTCATCGGCAGCTGAGTACTCACGGTTCTAAAGGTATTCGTATATTTTGGTGTAACAAGTCTCGAGTTCGAGTTCCTCTGATGTCAAAAGCAGCAGTTGGAATGGTGGAAAGCATTCCTTCTTTGAGGGATTGGTATTGCAGGCGTTCTTTCCGGCAAAGGCTGGATACGATAGCAGAAGAAGAAGGTTGCAGTCCCACCTGTTTTGAAGGGCACTTCGTGGCTTTTGACGAGGCCTCCAATGTTGTGTTGGAGGGCAACAAGGGTTTCAAACCTGTCGTCCACGAGTCACCGATTTTCTTTTCAGTTTTCATATAACAGCAATTTTTTTTTTTATTAGATGTTATATATGTATATAAGTGTCTAAAAACATTTAGAGTCCTGGTAAGAAACACTGTATAGCATCATGAAACTCAACTCCTCTTGCTATGATTATAATATTGCCTGAGAGAGTTCATATAAGGGGTTTTATGTTTGTGATGAACAATAACAATTATTGTACTGCGTAGGGAAAGATCATGTAAAGGGTTTTATGTTAAATGATGACAATTATTTTAGTGTATTTAAATGGTTGCTTCTACTGGATTGGCATTTTAGTATATCCAAAAGCTAGGAGGACACAAATAAAACAAAGAAAGATTTGGCTATCTAATGAAGTGAAATTCATCAGCAAAAGCTTTTAAATATCTGTTTCCGGGGGACCAATATCTTTTCTAAAAGCATCACCTTGAATCTCCCTTCTAAATACCTTCAATATCCCTTATCCCTTCTAAATGTTGTGTAATCTATTTGTCTTTCTAAATTTTCTTTGAAATAGACTAATTGATAACCAAATGTTGTGTAATCTATTTGTCTTTCTAAATTTTCTTTGAAATAGACTAATTGATAACCATTTTAGGTAACCTACCTCAAATAGAGAGTCAATCTACTTCTATCTATAATCGTGAATCGGTCCCTAGGAGACCGGAGGGAGGTGGGGATGATGGTCCACAATGATGCCCGGGGAGGGACAGGGCATCCTAATCCTTTGATCGATAAAGCCAGAGTATGCGCCGTAGCCCTAAACGAAGTGAGGGGCGGAAGGTGAATCTACCCCATAATGATATTGGCATAGATCATTTGGTAGTCCTTTAATGTTTATTGATAGGTTATATTTGGTGAATTTACCCCATAATGATATCGGTATATGGTAGTCTTATAGTGTTTATTGATAGATTGCTTTAATTTTTTGAAATTTAGTTTAATTTTTTTTGGAATATTAAGTCTAGTTAATTTCTTTATATAATAAGATAGGGTTTAGAGTGACATCATATTATTAGGGTTTAGAGTGACATCATATCATTTTGTAGTGACAACATTTATATCAGAATTATACTGTAATAAACAAAAATCTAACAAGTAAAAGTTTATGATAGTCATTTAATGTTTATTGATACGTTGTTTTGCTTCATTTTTTGAAATTTAGTTTAATTTTCTGGAATATTAAGTCTAATTAATTTCTTTATCTAGTAAGTTTTGTCTAGTGTTTGAAAGCACTCCACTCCCCTCTGCTCCCTGTCTAGTGTTTGAAAGCACTGTTCCCGTTCCTTTCCCCGTATATTGAGTTTTCATGTTCCTTGGCAATTCTTAAGCCAACCGGGCAAGTATGTCACATTTTCTTAAATTCATTCAGATAATTTTTTTTTACAATGATTGGCGCAAATCAAACATTACACCAATAATCATTCCAGCGATTAAAATATACTTTTCACAAAAAGATTTTCTCCTTCCTCACATAAATTCTTTTATATATAAAAAAACATTTTTTTATATTTTCATTAGCAATAATTTCTTAGACATAATCATATAGCTTGTTTTATTGTTATTATTTATAATTAATAAAAATTTAATAATTATATATATATATATATATATATATAAAGTTTGTAGATATATTTAAAATAATAATAACTTTTTAAATACTTTAACATCTTGACAACCAACACAATCAACAACTATGCAACTATGTATCATTATTCACTTTTAGCTGTATAAATTTGCCTTCTTATTCATATAACATCTCTAACTAAATGTTTTCAACTATATCATTTTTTATTTGATTATTTTTGAAAAAAAAGTGAAGACCAAAAAACTTCAAGCCAAATATAAATTAGTATTAAAAAGTTCCGTCAAACTTGTAACCACTCGTTAACACTCTTCTCTAACGAAGGTTATTAAACAAAAACAAATAATTATATATATATATATATATATATATATATATATATATATATATATAGTATAAAAGAAAATATCCGTATTTAAAAAATTATTAATTTGAGATTCTTAAACTTCGTAATGACTTTCTACATCCTAATTTTTAGTAAATTTATATCAACATAGACTCAACTTATTGCATCCAAAGTATAGGGGATGTAGAATAAGTATGACTTATTTTCATAAGTTATCTATAATTTTTATTGGAGTTATTTTTATTATTAAAATAAATTATTATATTGTTCATATATATATATAATTTTTTTATGAAAGATATTTTTCATTTAGGATTTTATTAAATATATTTTTCATTTTTCTTACTAATAAATTTCCACAATCAATTCCTTTTATATCAAATGTCTTCAAAAATTTAAATTTTGTGAAGATGAAATTCAACACAATGAATGGTTAAAATATTTGTTGCCAAGTCGATAACAACATTTCAATATTCTAATACTTTTTTTTTGGGTTCTTATTTATTCCCTTAATATTCCAAGATATTATTTTCATTGTTATTTTTAATTTTATTTGTGGGTTTAGTCTCATTTTTTGTTAATACTTGTGATATTTGCTTTTGTTTTCCCATATCAATATTCCTTTGTGTTTCTTTTCCCTTTGTTTTTGCTTCTTGGGTCTTCCTCTCATTTTTTTAATTCTCAATAATGCTTTCATCTTCATCAATCTCTTCAATTTTCTCACATTGCTACATAGGAAGACTTATCATCTTTAGGTTTGCCTTGTTCAATATCCCTTTGCGTTTTTTTATTTGTTTTTGCTTCTTGGATTTTTTTTTTTTTTTTTTCAAATTCTCAATAAAAATTTCATCTTCATCAATCTCTTCAATTTTCTCACACTGCTCATAGGAAGACTTATCATCTTTAGGTTTGCCTTGTTCTGAAGGATTTGAAGTGCAAGGAATAACCTCAAAAGCACAAATCTTCTTTATATTTCACTGAAGACCCTAAAGTGCAAGGGTGCTCTTATGTAGCAATTACTTTCTTATTTTGCCTTAAAAACCTTAAATTGTTATGGATATCCTCCAACCTCATTTCTATATTGTAGCAATTACCTTTTTATTCTTCCCTAAATTGTTATGGGTTTCTTCCAACCTCATTTCTATATTATTCTACTCTTTAAAACTTAAAGTGTAAGGAATAACGTCTTCAACACTTTCACTTTTATTACCTAAAGAGGATTCTATACTTCTTGAGGAAAATGAAGATGATTTACTTGGAATAAATTTGACCTTTTTTGTTGTCTTTGTTTTGGGTTTTATCTCCACATCTTATTTTGCACCTTTAATTCCTTCTAAAATTACCAATTGATATTGTCAATATGATTTATTTGCCTCTTATTTTGGAGTGGATTATCCTTGATCTGATCTAGATTCTATTATTGAATGATTTTCTTACTTCATCTTCATGGTTAGAATTTTTTGTCTCTTTCTTCATAATTTTTACTTTGCAAACTCTTGCCATGTATCCAATCTCATAACAATTGTGGCAACGAAATGCAATATTTTTATAATCTACTTGTTGATCCCATTCTCTTGATTAATATTTAATCTTAATGGATTGTGGCAAAGGTTTTGAAATATTCATAGCAAAACATATTCGAGTATATATAGCATGCTTTCGCTCCTTAGTTGTTGGTCCTTCCTTGATGAATTCCCCTAGGGCATTTCCAATATTTTTCAAAACATCCTTATTTATAAGTTGATATGGAAGTCCAAAAAGCCTAACCCACATTGGAAGCATCTTAATAGTTTTTGACTCAACAAAAAAAATTTCATTCAATGGTCTCAAATAAAGTGCATCTCTTCCTCTAAACCATACGCCACCAACCATTATTTTATCCCTAATTTCTGAAGTGGAAAAGATGATGAGGAAAAAAACTTTAGGAAGAAAAGTCATAGAATAATTTGAATTCAATCCTTACTTCCACTTGATCCAATTTTGAATCTCTAAAAACCTTGGACATGATCTATGGAACTTACATATTAGCCCTCTACTTTTAAGAACCACTATATCATGCTTAATCATCTCATCTTTGATACTTACTTCCAATGTACCATTTGCTACCTGGATTGAACTTGTCATGTTTTCATTGTTGTGCTTATCTCCAGCTCGGGCCTTCATATTTCCAACTAGGATATTTTTATTTCTAGCTAAGGCATCCTAAATTCCCATTTGGGCTTTGGCTTTCCTATAGCTAATGGGGATTGCTATTGACTTGCACTCCCTCTTGGTTCACACTCCCTCTCTGCTCACACTTGCTCTTGCTCCTAGATTGCACTCTCTTGCCTCACACTTGCTCCTGACTTGCACTTCCTCATGGATCACAACTGCTCGTATCTTCTTTTTCTCGGTGTTCCTTTACTTCAAATTTTTTTGGAAATAATGTTCCACGTATTCGTGGTAAGGGTTTGAAGCATTGATGCACTTTGGATGAACTTGTCGCTCTTTTACCATGATTGAGTCTCGAATTGCACTCATGCTTAGTTTACATTACCTTTTGGTTCACACTCTTTCCTGCCTCGCACTCATTTCCAGCTTACACTCCCTCTTGGCTCACAATTGCCCTTTTATTTTCTTTTTCTTGATGTTCCTTGGCTTCAAATTTTTTTTGGAAACAACTTTCCACACATTCATGGTAAGGGTTTGAAGCATTGATGCACTCCAGATGAACTTGCCATTCTTCTGCCATGATTGAATCTCAGCTCACACCCCCTCTTTGTTCACACTCCCTCTTTGATCTCATTTGCCTCTCTGATTTCATTCGCTCTCGGCTTGCACACTCACTCCCAATTCACGCTTGCACTCGTTGTTGCACTTGCTTTCGGCTTGCGCTTGCCAAAACAAGGATGTTCATTACCACCAACATTTTTTGAATTTATATTAATAATTTTAATGACCATTATCTTTATAACACTTAAAGATGTGAGGGGATATAGTCTTTATGAGTTGCTCATAACAAAGTTTTCATTTGCAAATGGCATTATTATTTGTAAGTACCTTTATAATTGACAATATCTATTATAATATCAAAAACAAATTAAAAAAAAAAGTTTATGAATTCAACTATTTACATTTTAATAGTGAAAATAAAAGCATAATAATTTAAGGAAGATAAATAATATCTTTAGTTTAAAAATAAACCAATAACATATCTGATAATATTAGATATATGTTTTCCATTGATCATATTCATTGTATTTTATAACATTAATGTGTTTTCATACAAATTATTTATTAAAATATTATACAACTAATAGTTTGGATATGGTGAAGCAGATTACGATAATGTGAAGTTTTGAAAATATTGCTCTACTAAGATGCAATGCATAGATTAAAAAAAATCAATAAAAAATATGTTGAATTTTAAAATATTTGTATTTTTTTTTGCTTGGAAGATCTAAACAAATGAAAATCAAGAAAAAAATATAGATATTTAGGTATAGCAATTCAATTATAATTTGTAAAATATAAAAGACTTGAGTACAACATTTTTCTAATATATATATATATATATATATATATATATATATATATATATATATATATATATATAATTAATTAAGATAACATGGTGAAAATGACTACAAATAAATTTACACTTGCTTTATTTTAAAAAATATAATATTTTATTATTTAAATTGAACTTACGTGATCTAGATAAGTCATTTAAAAAAAAAATCAACAAATATAAAAACACCTAAATTTCATGGTAAACAAAATGCTAAACATTAAAATAAAACATATTTAATTATTTAAAAAACTATTCTACCCACAATTTGAGTGGGTTTAAGAGTAAGAATTTGAAACTTTGAATGGTTCACGTTTTAAATTTTAAAGTCCAAGCCGTGACTTTTGGTTGTGTTAATTTCCTATTGATAAGTGTAGCTCTTGACTCTACGAAGGGTCATGGTTGGGAGGAGACTACTCAATCCTATGCACCGGTCATAGGGGTTTGTCACATTACCCAAATAAACTTGTATGGGCGATAACGTAATGATTGAGGCTTTGGTTCTTCTTGGGGAGTCCAGGGTTCAAACCGTGGCATGAATGAGTGTGTGAGGGGATGAGTGTGTGTACATTACCCAAATGAACTTGTATGGGCGATAATGTAATGATTGAGGCTTTGGTTCTTCTTGGGGAGTCCAAAGTTCAAACCGTGGCATGAATGAGTGTGCGAGGGGATGAGTGTGTGTATGGTTGTGTGTTTGGCTTCTATTGATAAGCTCAGCTCTCATATTTATCAAAGGTCATGGTTGGAATGGAGATGTTGAACTCTCACCCTTATTGGAGGTCATGGTTGGGATGGGAATGTTGAGTCATGGACGTCCATATTAAGGGTTTTTCACACTAACCTCAATAAAAAAAATTATAACTATCATATAAATAAATTATTTCACAATTGTAATAAGTGTTATTTATGGTATTTTTTATTGAAAAGACCTAGGTTCAAACCCTGGACATACCTATTTGTGTAAAGGTACTAGTGTGCTGATTACATGCCAACCCAACAATACCAATCCCAAGCTCTTGGTGTTCCTCACGCCGAATTAAATAACAACGAGGTGGAAAAGGTGTTGTTGGAGCAGCTCTAGGATTTTTTTAATACATAGGGGAGTTGGTTACAACCACACTATTTTTAGTAACCACGCTTGATAGTTTTTTTTTTATTACATAGGAGAGTTGGTTACAACCACTATCTTTAGTAACTGGCTAGAGCAGGTTTCAAATCATAAGGACTGCTTCCAACAAACTTATATGTCTCGTTCTTGTTGACCCGATGTGAGATAGGGACCACCGATCGCTCGAATTTGTATTGTCGTCAATCTAGCATGCACTCAGAGACTACTACCTTTGCAAAATGTTGGCTTCCTCCAAAGTTTGAACCTAGGTCTCTTCTTGATAAGTGCCCACACCTGCACTTACCAATCCACCTAGCCCTTGGGGTAGCCCTACTTAATAATAACCACACTATTTTTAATAACCCAAAAAAACAGTGTATATGTCACCAACTCCTTATGGTTAATAATAAATAAATAAAATTAATTTAAATGGTTGCTTGAAGGACAAGCTTTTTAACATCTACGTGGCTTTGTCCCAGCCTCCAACAAAGAAAGTAGAAGCTTTTAAGCTTTGCACGCTACTAGCTACTATGACCAATAACATTTACTGGCCTGTCACTTTATAAGGTGCACTATGGGTCTACATGTCAAAATTTACCGATAAATAAAATTTATAAATTTTAATGTAATTTTAATAAGATTATTTATCTTATTTTTTAAGAATGTATGTTAATATTGTATATTATGTTAGAGAAGTTTTTAAATTATTATAGCTGTATAAGGTTGTTTATTTGTCTATAAGTATCGTCTACTAGTAATGGGGTTTTCTTAAGAAAAGAAATATCGTCTTGAATTTTATAGTATAACTATAAGAAAAACCAATAAAAACTGTTCAACAAAAATAGTAAAAATGGATGTGGACTAGTCTAAGGATTTGATTTAAAATATCGTGAGATCTTTTTATTATAGAACAAACTAAAACATAATAATTTCTTGGTTCTATTACAAAATTATATCGACTAATGATCATTAGATTAAAGGGTTTTCAATTATTAAATTATCATTAGTCAGCATGGAGGTCTCTTATGGTGTAAGTAATCAACAAATGATTGAATGTTAGTAAAAGAGATCAAAATGCTAGCCATCTACTCATCCAACCTTGAAATTGTCTCATCCTAAGCATTGATCTAGTAATGCAACTATTAGATGACAAGCATTCAAGCTTGTTCACTACTATATTGACGTTGTTGGTCAGATTGTATACATATCTATGTATGCCAAATACCTATAGAATTAATTCAACAAGTAATATGTCAGATACCTATAGAATTAATTCAACAAGTAATTTTGATGCAAATATCCCTAGAGGCATCAAACTAGTAAGCAATACTTGATATATTTGTTCTAAAACATGCTTCAAGGTAATTAACCTACATTATTCCCATAAGGGATTATCACAGATAGGGTTTGAAAAGCCTACAAGTACAAGTTTCCAAGAAATTTGTAGGTTATGAAATATTAGATTGATGAATAACCAAAATTTTTGAACTAAATGGAAAATTAAAAAATGATGGAGAATGGACTCTACACTTGTTAGCACAACCTAGGATATGGACAAGAGCATCATATGATGGCATTTTAAACTAGAGGAGACATCACCTTAAGTCTTGATTCTTTCCCTCTACGTTAGTTTTCCACATATGACTTAGAAGATAAACCCATTATCCTTCAAAAATGAGACTTGCCATTTATAATTAACTATAGGTGCAATAGAGAAGAAGGAAGCCAATGAGTATAAATGAGGTGGGACTTATAATCTTGGATGTGTGCTTAATTTGGCCAACACTAATAATGAAGGATATTAATCATAGAAGTGACAATTTGAATAAAGACTTCATCTAAAGGTAACTAGTTCTTTCAAAAGCAATTTTCAAATGTGTGGCAAGTTGAATGCATCCTTGGCTAATCTCCAATTGATCAAGTTATATGCAACATAATATTAAATATCCATCATAAATATATATATATATTTTAAATATGGATACCTTAATATCAAGATGTAGAGGTAATATTTATAGTTGAATTAGATCACTTTATGCCACCATAAACATGAGTATCCATTATTGATCTATGTTCTTAGTGTGTAATGCTTATAAGACAGATATGACACAACCACACCCTAGGATGGCCAATTATTTGTAAAAGGTATTCATCCAGTGATCTAAAAATATTTTATATTTAAAACCTTATCTTCCCATAGTATATTCTACCATTTCCTTTTATAAGTAGTCTGAGAGAATCTATGTTGCACCAATTATTTTAAAGGATCAAGAACCTCAAGACATCTAACTATTTATTTTGTGGCCAAATAATTGCTTTGAGTTAAAAGATCAAGAATATCAAGTCCTTCTTTGTTCTTGGGGACTATGCACAACTTCTAGAATATTCTCCCCATTTGTAAGGACCCAACCCATTTAGACCAAAGATACTTATGAATGGTTTGGTTAGTCTTTACTAAAAACTTTTGGAAGCTAGTTAGGTTGATGAGTAGTACATATGAGATGCATTTAGACATTTAATAACTATATAGGTTTTTTTAGGAACATATTTAGCATGATTGTAAGTTGAGGTGGTTACAACCTCTCAATACAAGGTACTTGCATCTAGGTAGTTAATGTATGTTATACTATAATGGGTAAGGCAATAATGTATAAATATATCCAATCCAATAATGCAAAACATCAAAGCATTCCTATCAATGGTATTATAGTAGATCGAAGTAAGAGCCAACTCTCCTTCTAATCCATCTTCTCACTTTGACACAAAGAAGTTGTAAACCACTCTATTAACAAATTAGACGCTATGAAAGGGAACTCCTTGCATACCAACAATAGTGTGTTGTTGGAATATATTACATTATTTAGTACATGCTAATGTACCAACTTGCGCACATATTTAGATTAGGAGAGTGTCCTAAATTAGAGTGTGAGTATTTACTTTATGCAATGCAATAAATGCACAACTATTATTAGAATGTGCAAAGTATTTAATAATGTAAATGTGCATAATAGTCCATGTGCACATGAATCCGTAGAGTAGGAAAGTGAAGAGTCTCAAGAAGAGTGAAGGCCAATAGTACTCCATATGAAGAGTCACATTCCATTATAAATGTGTCTAAGTGTGTGTGTATAAGAGACAATGTAGAGTGAGAGTGTGTGGAAGTATGGTGTATTGAAGATCTTTACTATACAGATATTATTTGCGTAAGCATTTGTTAATAGAATTTTTATGAGTTTTTGTAGAAGTTATTTATGAGTTTTATATGTTTAGAGTATTACTATTGACTTATATTTCTTACTATAACTTTATTTTAGATCTTGTGGTTGTTTTGCTCTAAGTATTAAGCATCAAAATCTAATCGTGGTATCAAAGCCACAAGAGAGATTGATAAGGGATAGGGAGAGCCATAAGAGAGATTGAGAGGAGAGGGAGATTTCATTTATAGAATTTGAAATCTGTAGTTTGGCTAGAGTCTTTCCACATTGTTGCAAAAACACTCGTCAAGACTAGGACTCAACATAGATTTATTTCCTTTAGATTGAAGGATAGCTAGTGAAGCTTATTGATTTTAGAATTATGGAGATTTACATATATTTGGTTGCTATTGTCTAATTTTTTAATTGCAAAAAATTAGTTCTCAGAAGTTGAGAAGCTTCCTACAACATATAGGGAAGAATTTCACCTTTGGTTGCCTAAAATTTTATGTGCTTTCCTCGTGCAGGGATTAGTTTTGAATTGCAGCAAAAGAGTAGACTTTGAAGATTGAGGAGACCTAATAAAGAGGTCCCCATTGAAGATTGAAAATTAAATATTGAGGAGACCCAAGAAAGAGGTTCCCATAGTAGATTGAAGGAAGAAGAGAGAAAAACACTAGAGAATCCCTATTGAGAATGTTGAAGAAGTTGTCATTAGAGAAGATTTGAAAAATTTTGAGGTAGAAGATTGCAAGAAGAAGAAAATACTGAAAAGAGGTAATAATATCAAATTTGGAAAAATTGTTATCATTCAACAACAAGCCCAAAAGGATTTGTGAAAATGATTCAAGGAGAAAATTTTTGGCAAGAAGTTTTGCCAAATTTAAGAAAGTGTTTTTGGAGACTTACAGGACATTCAAATTCTTGAAGAAGAGGCTAGCAAAGAGGCCAAATTCAAAGATAGAATTTAGTGAGAGCTAAGGAGGATAAAGAGGATAGAAGAGGCCACCAAATTGAGAAGTTTGAAGATAACCATTAAGATTTTGAAGGCTGATTTGTAAATAAGTTTGTTGATTTTTGAGGCAAAAGTTGAAGGGTCACAGGATAGAAAATTGAAGGTGACATAGAGCTGCAAATTGGAGAAAATTTGGGTAAATTTTCTAGTACCCTTGAGTAAAGATTGAAGGAGAATTTAACAATAAACTAGGGCAATGGATTGGAGGAGTTAGAGACTATGGACAACAAGATACATGACAATAAATCAAATTATTGGAGTAGCATTTGAAGAGTTTTGGACTACGAATTTGGGCAACATTGGAAGGAGATAGTAGAGTTGTGTTTTGAATATTTTTGGAGCAAATTTGGGAGAGCTTTGGACAACAAAGTGAAGGAATATTTGGCAAAATTTGAAGCTACAAAAATCATATTTTGGGTAGCAAATTAAAAGAAAGTGAAGCTACAAAATTTGTAAATTTGAGATAGCAAAAAAAGGTGAACCAAATCACCAAGGATATTAGCTACAAAAGAAGGCAAAATAGGTTTGTAATATTGGTGCTATAAAAGTTTATTATTCAAGCATTCAAATCAGCTTATTATAAAGTTTTTTGAAAGCACCATATTAGAGTTATTATAGCCAACAAAAGATAGTCTAAGTTAAGTGTCTCCAAGCCAAGGAAGGAAAATTCCATATATATATATAGTTTTATAATCTAAGAAAGTGTAGAATTTTTAAGTCTTATTTAGAGAGATAGAATAGTGCAAAACAAAGTTAGAGTATCCAAAGACACCATAAAGTATAGGTTACAAAAACTATTGGTGAATAAAAGTCATCAAAGGAGTGGTAGAACCACCAAGCACAAGTATAGGCACCACCGCATTGAAGGAAGGACCATAGAAAAGAAAAGTTTGAGCACCATAGGAGAGAAGCTAAGGTGTTTTTAGAACGAAGACGAACATACATAGCACAAAGGGCAAGCATTCAAAAGTTTCCTAGATCCATCATTCAAAGGAGGAGAGCCATTGTGCAAGGGAGTGAAGAACACAAGCTTATACTGAGAGGGGGGTGAACAGTATAAGACCACTTTTTACTTTTCTTTCCCAATCAATATTATGCAATGTATAGATAGCAATATCAATAGTAGTAATCAAAGCAATGTATAAAACACCACACACAATAGAGACACCACAATTTATGTGGTTCACCCAATGTGGGCTACTCCACGAAGAAAATATTTCACTAAAATTTTCTCGATCAATCTCTTGGGAATCCTTTCCCTATTACAATGTTTATGGACCTCTGTCCAAAGGAGATGTTGATCCCCTAAATCAAGTTTATGGATCTCTATCCATAGGAGAACTCCTTCTCCTCTGCTCTAGCTGGTGATCCTCTAGAAGACTACTGCCTCCACTACATTGGCTTGTGGATCTCTCTCCATTGAAGACTCTTGTCCCCACTCAGAAGACCTATCCTCACTACCCTGGTTGATGGATCTCTATCCACTAGAGACTACTATCCTCTCTGCTCTGTCACCTCCAAAGCTCTATCTCAAATCTACACTAAACATAGTCCTTCGGTCTAGCACAAATCTGCTCAACAAGTCCACATAAAAAACTTCTCAAATCTTAACAAGTCCACAAAACTTGCTCAAATATGCTCAACAAGTCCACATAGAACTTGCTCAAATCTGCTCAACAAGTCCACATAAAACTTGCTCAAATATGCTCAACAAGTCCACATAGAACTTGCTCAAATCTTCTCAACAAGTCCACAGAACTTGCTCAAATATGCTCAACAAGTCCACATAGAACTTGCTCAAATATGCTCAACAAGTCCACAAGAACTTGCTCAAATCTGCTCAACAAGTCCACATAGAACTTGCTCAAATCTGCTCAACAAGTCCAAAGAACTTGTCAAATAAAAGTCCACAAGAACTTGTCCAATCTCATAGAAACATAAAGAGAATTGTTAGAGACTCAATATGTTCTATACTTATCACAATGCTCAATTACTTTCAATCACTCTCTTAGAAACATAAGGAGAATTGTTAGAGACTCAATATGCTTCCAATTCAACTCAATGCTCAATCACTTTCTCAACTCAATTCAGAATATAGAATAGTTTGTTTTATGGAACTTGAACAATCACTTCACACATCCACTTGACTAGGCTCAACCAACTCTACTCAACCAATCACTTAATGAAACAACCCTTTCTCACAAACCCTAGTCCAAGCATATAACCACCAACTCAAAATGTTTCCAACAATGCTCAACAACTAATCTCACATAACAATGATATTCATGTTCTTTTCAAACCCTAGTTCAAGTTCTTTGCATGACAACCCACTTCAACAACAATGCTTATAAAACAATCTTCACATAACAATGATACTCATGTTCTTTTCAAAACCCTAACTCAAGTTCTTCACACAACCAATGGCTTCAACAACAATGCTTATTAAACAAGGTTCTAATCACAACTCTTTATTCCAGAAAACCTTGATGCATTAACTCAAACACTCTCAAAAAGGAAACCCTAATCAAGTCCTTTTCACTCCAAACTTATTTTCCAGAAAACCAACCAATCAATTTTAACTTTGGAAAATGTGCACATACCTTTTTCTTGATGATGAAGGAATCTTCTAAATCTTCCAAAATCTCAAACACTTCTTGCCAAGCTCAAAGAAATTATAAGGTGATTAATTTCCTCAAATTACAATGCAAACATTAAAACATACATACACCTTATCACTCCATATTTAATAAAACATTCATCAACATTTACAAAAAGTAAATTACCACTTACACCTTATAATCTCCCACTAATATTCAATGCACTCTTCTTTTCAAAAACAACCTAAGACAAGAAGCTCCCTTTATCCTTTTAATATTTCAATAAATCAATATGCCAAAACACTTTATTAAAATAAAACTTAACACCTTATTCCTCCAACTAATCAAAAATCATTTCCAACTAATAAACCTTTCATGCACCCTTTTAACTCCAAACTTTAGGCATCACACAAAAATTAAACTTCAAAATTAATTACCTTGCCTTGGAGGGGAATCGAACACACAACGCAGCCTCAACCGATGCCCTAGCCATGGCTCCCAATGTCGTGCAAGCTAGGCACTTGCTTGGGGATAAACGAGCACCACGTGCTCAAAACCTTCCCCGCTCACCTTGCACAAAATGTGCACCTTCCTTGGCGCTCAACACCAATGCAACTACCACAAACAAAAATTTGTCATCGAGTTTCGAACATAGACCTCCTTGCACCTAACGTTGTCCTCTTTGCCACTAGGCCACTTGCCTCATTGGCGCTTGGTCTTTTGGCGCAAGTCCCCTTGACGTTATTCGTTGGTGCTTAAACAAAAATGTTCGCTGCTCTTTCTTCCTTATGAATTCAAAACACTATTGCACGCTTTGATTATCGAGCAAAAGGATGATTTCAAATGCCTTTAAGGCATAGCTTATATACCAAATTTCTTCCTCCATGCATGACGTCGATGCTTGATTTACCCTCAATGATTTTTGGACATCGACGCTCGAATTACCTTTGGAGCTTTATTAATTTATAATTAATTCTTTAAACCCTATGGTTTTATTTAAACCATATTTCACTTTGCACCTTGGTATAAATAATATTTATTTATAAAATTTAAATTCATTTTGAATTTAAATAATTTATCAAATAAATATTAAATCTCCCTTTAGCTTTTCAAATAAACTTTCTTGGGTTTTTATGAAAACCATTTAACTTATGCTTCCACATAATATTTAAAAATATTATGGAGCCCTTTGCCTTTAACCTTTGCATTTTTCCTCTTGACCTTTGACTTTATTAGAAGCTTCTTCCTGAATATCAATGACAACTTTGATAACTTGTTTCTTGACAAATTTTTGGATATTAATGATGACTTCCTTTCTTGACATCAATGACAACTTTGACTTGAGGACTCAAAATGTCCAACAATCTCCCCCTTTGTCATTGATGGCAACCCAAATTATTTTTATCAAAAACTTGACTTTTTCCTGTTCTGCTCCCCCTGGGACATTGCTCCCCCTGGCTCAATGCTCTCTTCAAATACCAAATCTCTCCCCTTACTCAAATCTCTCCCCCTTTGACATCAATGGCAAAGGGTCACCTTTGGGGCTCGGGGCTAAGAATGAGCCTCTTAGCTTAGCCCCTCCCCCACCTCCTCTTGAGGTGGTTAATTCTGGGGTGGGAGTATTTCTACTCCCAGAAAGCATTGTTCTTTACCTTTATCCTCTTTCCTTCTTATCTGATCCTTCTGATTCCTTTGACTATTTCTTTCCATGTCCATGTTCCTATCCATGTTTTTGTTCATATCCTTGTTCCTGTTCCTATTCTTGTTCCTATTCATATCCATGTTCTTGTTCTGTTCCTGTTCTGTTCATATTCTTGTTTATGTTCCTATTCATATTCATGTTCATGTTCTTCCTGTTCATATTCATACTTGTTTCTGGAATGTCTGCTCTACACCACTTTGTTGTGTGACCATCATTGTTGCACTTATAACACTTAATGTTATTATTCCTTGGAGGTGCAAATACCTTAGGATTTCTCCTAGTGAAGCCATATCCTCTTCTATCATGAACCCTACAATTCATTGCCTTGTGACCAAACTGATTACATGAGTAGCAATACCCATGGAAAAGTTATTTGTTCCCATATTCCTGTCTTTCCCGTGTCCTGCACTATGAAGCCATGTGCCCAAACCTGTGACATGAAAAACATCTTCCATTGAAGTTTCCTTGTCTTGACCTCATTGGTCTCTTAGTCTCTCTTGACCTGTTCTGATTGTTGTTCCATATGTATCTTCTTTGTGCATTGTTCCTATCTTTTTTGAACTCTCTATTGTCTAACTCATCCTTAGATGTCTCACTTTCTTTTACACTATCTTCTTCTGAAGTATCTTCATCTAAAGTTTCTTCTCCTCCAAAACTTGAGGATGATTCTCCTTCTTGTTTCTTTTGAGCTTGTTCAAAACCAAGGCCTATTTTGTTTGATGTAGTCTTTTGTGTCTTGATGAACTTATCCAAGTTCTTTGAGCTATTTTTGAACCCTTTCATCTTGATCTTGGAGTCCTCCAAATCTTCTCTTAGTAGTGCCACTTCTTGTGCTAACTTCTCACATTCTAAGATCTTTGCTTCTAACTTATCCTTGAACCTTTTTGCCTTAGCCTTTGATTTTTCTAAATCCTCTATAAGCAAACTTCTCTCTTCATCACATTCTTGGAATTGAATTTCAAGTTTAGAGTTTTGCTTTCTTACCTTCTTTACTATTTCAAGGGCATAGATAAGTTCTCCCTTGAGATCATATCCATCCTTTTCTGAATATTCCTCTATTTGTTTACCTTTATCCGCATCTTCATTTTCTTTTGTCTTGTCTTCTATGAAATCACCTTCTTTATCTTCCAATGCCATTAGAATATTTTCATCTGGTCCTTCAAGTGTATCTTCATATTCATCATCACTGAAACTATAACCATCCTTTGTACAACTATCTTCAAGATGTCCAAAGTTACCACATCTAAAACACTTGAGAATGATTGGAGTCCTTTTCTTAACTGGTTCTTTCTCTTCAATCATAAATAGGACTTCATCTCTATCATTGTCTGAAAAACTAGCATCACTATCACTTGAGTACTTACTTGCCTTATCCGCATAGTAGCTTCTCTTTTTCCTTTGAAAGAACTTCTTTCCTTGTCTGCTTTGTCCATCCTTGCTTTTATTCTAGTGCCTGTATCTTTCTGATTCCCTATTTTTGTGATCCTATTTTTCTTCACCATTGTTGTTCTTGGGTTCTTGAAAATCTGTTGCAAAATGTCCATACTTTCCATAATTGAAACACTTAATAGATATTAGATCTCTGGATCTTCTATAGTCCTTATCTCTTCTACCATAGTTAGCTTCTTCATCACTGGATGACTCATTGCTTGATTCTGACTTCTTACCCTTTGTCTTATTGATTGCTTTGAATGTTGCTTCCTTCTGGGGAATAGGATATTTTGTTCTTATCTCAAATATTGTGAGCATACCAAGCAACTTATCTCTTGTCAAAGTATCACCATCCATTGACACTTCTATAGCAGAAACCTGTTCACTAAATATTTTTGGAAGAGATCTTAATACTTTATCACAAACATCAGATTCATCAATCTTCATTCCAAGTCCTTGCATACCATTAACAACCTCATCAATTCAAAGTAGATAAGCACTAATATTTTCCTCATCATTCATTCTTAATGCTTCAAGTTGTCCTTTGAGATTTTGCATCTTTGCTTTCTTGACACTTTTATCTCCTTCATATATATTTTGCAATTTATCCCACATTTCTTTTGTAGTTTTACAATGCATAACTTTCATAGACTCTGTTCTATGCAAACCTCTCACAAGTGCATTCATTGCTTTTGAATTATAGTGTTGTAGAAGCTTACCTTCCTTATCTATAGGAGGATTGACTAAGGGATCGTATCCAAATTCCACTACTTCCCAAATTTCATTGCCAAGTGCCATCAGGTAGATCTTCATCATCATACTCCAATACATATAGTCACTTCCATCAAATACTGGTGCTGAATTATTTGAGGACACCTCCTTAGGATCCATTGTGTTCTTGTTAGATTTTCCTTCAAGTTGTTAAACTCTTCTGAAGGAACCCACTCTGATACCAATTGAAGAACACAAGCTTATACTGAGAGGGGGGTGAACAGTATAAGACCACTTTTTACTTTTCTTTCCCAATCAATATTATGCAATGTATAGATAGCAATATCAGCAGTAGTAATCAAATCAATGTATAAAACACCACACATAATAGAGACACCATAATTTACGTGGTTCACCCAATGTGGGCTACTCCACAGAGAAAATATTTCACTAAAATTTTCTCGATCAATCTCTTGGGAATCCTTTCCCTATTACAATGTTTATGGACCTCTGTCCAAAGGAGATGTTGATCCCCTAAATCAAGTTCATGGATCTCTATCCATAGGAGAACTCCTTCTCCTCTACTCTGGTTGGTGATCCTCTAGAAGACTACTACCTCCACTACACTGGCTTGTGGATCTCTCTCCACTGAAGACTCTTGTCCCCACTCAGAAGACCTATCCTCACTACCCTGGCTGATGGATCTCTATCCACTAGAGACTACTATCCTCTCTGCTCTATCACCTCCAAAGATCTATCTCAAATCTGCACTAAACATAGTCCTTCGATCTAGCACAAATCTGCTCAACAAGTCCACATAGAACTTGCTTAAATCTTCTCAACAAGTCCACATAGAACTTGCTCAAATTTGCTCAACAAGTCCACATAGAACTTGCTCAAATATGCTCAACAAGTCCACATAGAACTTGCTCAAATATGCTCAACAAGTCCACATATAACTTGCTCAAATATGCTCAACAAGTCCACATAGAACTTGCTCAAATCTGCTCAACAAGTCCACATATAACTTGCTCAAATATGCTCAACAAGTCCACATATAACTTGCTCAAATATGCTCAACAAGTCCACATAGAACTTGCTCAAATCTGCTCAACAAGTCCACACATAACTTGTCCAATCTCATAGAAACATAAAGAGAATTGTTAGAGACTCAATATGTTCTATACTTATCACAATGCTCAATTACTTTCAATCACTCTCTTAGAAACATAAGGAGAATTGTTAGAGACTCAATATGCTTCCAATTCAACTCAATGCTCAATCACTTTCTCAACTCAATTCAAAATATAGAATAGTTTGTTTTATGGAACTTGAACAATCACTTCACACATCCACTTGACTAGGCTCAACCAACTCTACTCAACCAATCACTTAATGAAACAACCCTTTCTCACAAACCCTAGTCCAAGCATATAAACACCAACTCAAAATATTTCCAACAATGCTCAACAACTAATCTCACATAACAATGATATTCATGTTCTTTTCAAACCCTAGTTCAAGTTCTTTGCATGACAACCCACTTCAACAACAATGCTTATAAAACAATCTTCACATAACAATGATACTCATGTTCTTTTCAAAACCCTAACTCAAGTTCTTCACACAACCAATGTCTTCAACAACAATGCTTATTAAACAAGGTTCTAATCACAACTCTTTATTCCAGAAAACCTTGATGCATTAACTCAAACACTCTCAAAAAGGAAACCCTAATCAAGTCCTTTTCACTCCAAACTTATTTTCTAGAAAACCAACCAATCAATTTTAACTTTGGAAAATGTGCTCATACCTTTTTCTTGATGATGAAGGAATCTTCTAAATCTACCAAAATCTCAAACACTTCTTGCCAAGCTCAAAGAAATTATAAGGTGATTAATTTCCTCAAATTACAATGCAAACATTAAAACATACATACACCTTATCACTCCATATTTAATAAAACATTCATCAACATTTACAAAAAGTAAATTACCACTTACACCTTATAATCTCCCACTAATATTCAATGCACTCTTCTTTTCAAAAACAACCTAAGACAAGAAGCTCCCTTTATCCTTTTAATATTTCAATAAATCAATATGCCAAAACACTTTATTAAAATAAAACTTAACACCTTATTCCTCCAACTAATCAAAAATCATTTCCAACTAATAAACCTTTCATGCACCCTTTTAACTCCAAACTTTAGGCATCATACAAAAATTAAACTTCAAAATTAATTACCTTGCCTTGGAGGGGAATCGAACACACAACGCAGCCTCAACCGGTGCCCTAGCCATGGCTCCCAATGCCATGCAAGCTAGGCGCTTGCTTGGGGATAAACGAGCACCACGTGCTCAAAACCTTCCCCGCTCGCCTTGCACAAAACGTGCGCCTTCCTTGGCGCTCAACACCAATGCAACTACCACAAACAAAAATGTTGCCACCGAGTTTCGAACACAGACCTCCTTGCACCTAACGTTGTCCTCTTTGCCACTAGGCCACTTGCCTCATTGGCGCTTGGTCTTTTGGTGCAAGTCCCCTTGACGTTATTCGTTGGTGCTTAAACAAAAATGTTCGCTGCTCTTTCTTCCTTACGAATTCAAAACACTATTGCACGCTTCGATTATCGAGCAAAAGGATAATCTCAAATGCCTTTAAGGCATAGCTTATATACCAAATTTCTTCCTCCATGCATGACGTCGGTGCTTGATTTACCCTCAACGATTTTTGGACGTCGACGCTCGAATTACCTTTGGAGCTTTATTAATTTATAAAATATTTAAATTCTTTTGAATTTAAATTTTATAAATTAATTCTTTAAACCCTATGGTTTTATTTAAACCATCTTTCACTTTGCACCTTGGTATAAATAATATTTATTTATAAAATTTAAATTCATTTTGAATTTAAATAATTTATCAAATAAATATTAAATCTCCCTTTAGCTTTTCAAATAAACTTTCTTGGGTTTTTATGAAAACCATTTAACTTATGCTTCCACATAATATTTAAAAATATTATGGAGCCCTTTGCCTTTAACCTTTGCATTTTTCCTCTTGACCTTTGACTTTATTAGAAGCTTCTTCCTGAATATCAATGACAACTTTGATAACTTGTTTCTTGACAAATTTTTGGATATTAATGACGACTTCCTTTCTTGACATCAATGACAACTTTGACTTGAGGACTCAAAATGTCCAATAGGGAGAAGATCCACCAAGCAAGTAGGAGGAAACATAAGCATTGATAGAAGGATTTGAATAGTCATTTACATTAGCATTTGCACCAAGACTGAGCACTACCTGAAAGGAGTTGAAGGAATATTAAAATAAATCTAAGAGACGTAGATGAAGAGCCATAAAGGAGGTCTAACATCTAAGTTTACAATAGTCGTATAGTGAGGAGGAATATGAAGAGAGCACTGTTGATGAAGCCAAGCGTTGAGGAGGAATCCAAAGTGTTGATAATAAAACCAAGCATTATTAAGGAAACTGAGCATTGAGGAGAAAGCCAAGGGAAACATTGAATAATGGACATTGAGAAAGAAGATATAGTACTAAGTCATGTGCCATTGATAAAGTGTTAAGGAAGAAGAGCTATTTGAAAAGAGGAGTGTTGGAGAAAGACGTAACATCTTCTATGCATACCAAGAGTCAAAGTGACACTTGTCATTTCTCAAACAGGAGTGCCAACCATCACTAACTGGAATCAAAATATTTCGTGCACACCATTAATGCATGAGATCCATGTTTAGGTAAAAATATTTCAAAGTTCTTGAAGAACGTAGATCGCATCATAAAGGACAAAATATTGGAGGCCAACGAATATGCAAAAATATTTCAAAGACTTGAAGTTTCAATATTAGAGGATAAAGAGGCCAACGAATACGCAGAAGGAGGTCAAATATTTAAAGACCTAAAATTAGCATGTCCTATACAAGGAAGTATAGAAAATTTGAATTAATTTAATCCTTTGCAAAGATTAAGGATGTATAAAGAATAATATTATTAAGGTTATCTATTATACTTGAGATTAATTGAATGAGTGGAGAAATAAGGTAATGAATTGATGAATTATTACCTTAGAATATTTGTTGAATGATTTGGAATATTGTTGAAGCAAGAAGTGTCTAATTTGAATGTTTTTGAAATTATTCTATTCTATTTTGAAATTCAAGTTGCATCGAAATATTTACAAATAGATTAACTTGGAGGAATAAGGATTTCTACATCGAAATAGAAATATTAAATTTGCAAATACCTTTGCTTTCTAAATTTCTAATTGAAGAGTTATAAGGAATTCAACACCAACATAGTTTGTAGAATTTAGAAACCATATTATTGAAATTTGAGAGATATAAGAAATATAGCATAGAGAGTTTTGAAAGTTGAAAAAATACATTGATATTAGTCTCTTATTCAAAATTAACGAGACATAAGGATTCCAACTTAAAGTCTTTGAAAGAAGAGAATTTTATCAAAATTGAAATTGCATCAAAACTATCTTTAGCTTTCCATTTATAATTAGGGAGACAAAAGGGATTCAACCCAAAGGAAAACTTAGAAAGCTAAGTATTTTATCAAAGCTATTTTACATTCAAAATACTAGGGAGCTATAAGGAATTCTACTTCAAAGGTTTAAAAGATACAAAGCTATAGGACTATGGATGAAATAGTGAAGAAAGTATTTAATGAAGATAGTGAAGAAATATTACATGCACTCAAGTTTTATTCACATGGCTTAATATCCAACATTGATGGAGATCAAATATTTGATGTTCTAAAAGACAAATTGATTTTGTTTTTAAAGAATCTAAAGAAGGAAAATTTACTACTTTTATGGGACATCTTCATGAGAAGCTTTTTAGATCTTATTGGGAATCTCAAAATATCATTGTACTCACTTTAGAAGAATGTCTAATGATGTATCTTTCATTAATTATCTTTGAACTTTGTCAAGAAAATATACAAGTTGAAAGAAATGATCTCAAAGAAGAGTCATTTGAAAAAAGGTCATATTATTGTGATGATTTGCTAACACAATGCTTAGAAGGTGAATCATCAAAGAAGATACAAAAGCAAAGAAAGAAAAAGAAGAATAGAAGAAGTCACATCAGAAATATTAAACAGGAACCATATAGTGCAAGTTCTGATATTGTTGTAGTTCAAAACAACACTAATGGATTTTTTGAGGAACAAATTGTAGGAATTGAAAAACCTATTTATCATAAAAATCAACATGCAAATCGAAGATTCAGAATCAAAAATATGAGAGGACAAAAATACTATGGACTACTAGTTCATCTATAAATTAAAGAAGATGAAGATGAATCTGATCAAGTTGAAGGACTTATAAAACATGAAGATCCATATTGAATACTAAGGTCTTTAATAACCAAATAATGTAATATAGGGGGTGTTGGAATATATTGCATTATTTGGTACATGCTAATGTACCACCTTGGGCACATTTTTAGATTAGGAGAGTGTCCTAGATTAGAGTGTGAGTATTTAATTTATGCAATGCAATAAATGCACAACTATTATTAGAATGGGCAAAGTATTTAATAATGTAAATGTGCATAATAGTCCATGCACACATGAGTCATAGAATAGGAAAGTGAAGAGTCTCAAGAAGAGTGAAGGCCAAGAGTACTCCATATGAAGAGTCACATTCCATTACATATGTGTGTAAGTGTGTGTGTGTGTAAGAGACAATGTAGAGTGAGAGTGTGTGGAAGTATGGTGTATTAGAGATCTTTATTCTATCAAGATACTATTTTCGTGAGCATTTGTTAATGGTATTTTTATGAGTTATTGCAGAATTTATTTATGAGTTTTATATGTTTAGAATATTATCATTGACTTATATTTCTTACTACAAATTTATTTTAGATCTTGTAGTTATTTTGCTCTAAGTATTAAGCATCAAAAGCTAACATGCATAGATAGATTCTTCAATTTCCATTCTAACATTTGAAAATAAGATTGGTAGTACAAACTGAACATATTTTATTCGTAGAGGTGCCATCAGATCTCACATCTATGAGAAATTACACAAAGTAGAGCATCTTCTAGAAGGGACCCGCCCAGATTCAAATAGGTGAACCCTTGATATGCATTATGTTTTTTAGTTCTACACCTAATGGGTTACCTACTTCAAATGAGTGTTATGTCCTAGTTCACCTCATGCATTTCATTTTTTATTTGGATTGCTTTTTTGGTTTGTTAATTGATGAAAAATAAATTGGCTTAATTTTGCATTGACTAGAAAATATATACAATTGGTCTATTCAAAAATTAGATGCTAGAGATGATATTGTTAGCACTCTAAAAATTTTTACTTTTAAGTAGCATAAATTACCTCCACTCAAAATAAGAAAAAATAAAATAAACTTACCCTAAAACTAGCATTGAATCTTTGAATATGATGTTGACACAAAATTATGTCCACTTGGAGCATGAACATGTGATCAACAATATTGTAGTTTTGGATACACGTGATCTTCCCTACTATGAAATTTGTCTATTGGATGTC
This sequence comes from Wollemia nobilis, assembly GCA_028583015.1. Taxonomy (NCBI): domain Eukaryota; kingdom Viridiplantae; phylum Streptophyta; class Pinopsida; order Araucariales; family Araucariaceae; genus Wollemia; species Wollemia nobilis. The sequence goes on along the minus strand of JAQPPZ010002750.1, from coordinate 1,191,442 downwards.
AATGACCACTTATAAATTTCTTCACTGATAAGGCATAACCACCTATAAGCATCACAATTGAAGGATATTCATGATTTTTTTGATCAAAAATGAAGGACATGAGGTGCTTGTGGAAAATGAAATGCATTAATGTAGCCATAAAACTTGTGACTCAAAAAAGGTGCTCATGGAGGACATAACCTGTGCTAAGTTTTGTTTAAAATTGGATCTGGGATCTATCCGTGTTAAATAGCATTCTTTGTTTGAAGAGAAGATTTACCTATTTGGTTTGTGGTTCTAATGATATGAGGTATTTGATTATTAAGCCTATGCCATAGTTGTTTTGTTGTTCATCTTCTAAAAATAAGGAGGAGAGCATCACTAAACTCAAGTCCCCACAATGTAAAATTTAATTTGTGGATACCTTCAATGAAATGCATGTCCTCACCAGCAGAAAAGTCTAAGGTGTCAAATTACATATTCAACCTATCAAAGATTGAAACAATATCAATTTGGTATGCCAATCAAGTAAATTTTTTCATAACTATAGTGCTAGTGAAGAATATAAGAATTCAGATGTTTTTTTGTGTAGAAGGTTATGCAAACCAAGAACGTGATGAATTCCATTGGTGAAGGAAAAATGCACTAAAGATTAATTTTAAAGGGTGTAAGGGAATATTTTTAATCACTAAGAACATATTGTTGGAATATTCTGAATTGAGGAAAAAGACCTCAAATCCCCTACATATATTTTCTTGCCCAATAAGACATTTAAATTATCATAAGTTCAACGCATCAAGAAATTAATGAGTATAGGTTATACTCATTGGAATGTACTTTTTGAGGCCAATCCATCAAAATTGATTTTTTTATGTGAAGGTTTAACATGGCTAGTGGTGCACCAAAGTTCCTATTGTTTGATTTCCAACTATTACAAGGGAATAATTACTTTGTTTGTAAAACCAAACTCAAAACTCAACATGAGTTTGAGGAAGTGTAGGAGGTTGTAAATGGGTCCATTACCCATCCTGATATAGATGATGAAAAACAGATGATTGTTTTTAAATAAGATAGAAAGACTCATTTGATCATTATGTTTGGTGTTTTTGATGAAGTACAACCATACATTTGTGACTCGACCATAGCCAAAGATGCATGGGACAAGCTCTAGATAATATTTAAGATAAAGAACAAGAACCAAATATTGTTCCTTTAAGATCAACTTCATTTCTTAAAAATGAAGAATGGAGAAAAACTCAAGTTATTCTTGAAGTGAGTTGTAGAGCTACATGCATCACTACAATATTTAGGAGAAAAGTGCTATGACGCACATATTCCCATTATTCTTATATCTCTCCCTTCATAGAATAATGTGTTTGTGATAACTTTAAATTTCACTAAACAAACACCAAAATTTGATAAATTGTTGAATCTATTTCAAAAAGTAGAGGCCTCTCATACATCATAATATGAAGATCGAGTTATTTCAAATAAAAAAGGAAAGAAACTAGTAAAGAGAGGTACAAGAGCCCAATATCACTTTCAACATTAAGAAGAAAAACTGCATAAAAAAGATGTGTGAAATTTATGGCAATAATGGTCACACATTGAAGTAATGTTGGCATAATCCTTTCACAAATGGATCCTCTTCTAAAGAAATGCATTCACAACAGAAAAAGTTACGAATCGATAAGAAAAATCTAAAATAAATGAAGATATGTCTACAACATAGTAATATTGCCAATTTTGACCACTTAGGAGAAGAACAACATGTTTTTGCTACTCGTGCTCAACTAAGTCAGCCTAATGATGTTTGGTATGTCAATTATGGAGCAACCAAAATATATGACTGGTCAGAAAGATTGGTTTCAAAATCTAGACTATTCTAGTCATAAAGAAAATATATCTTTGGGTGATGACACATCCCTTGACATAAAAGGTATAGGTGATGTCAAACAATGACTTGGATCACATACATGCAAGATAACATAAGTCTTGTATGATCCAATAATAATTAAGAATATTCTCTTCATCAATCATTCAATTGATCATAATTTGAAGGTTGATTTTGACAAACAATAGGGATCCAAGGTATGTCTCATTCACGAAAAAGCCAAAAGTTCATGATTATTACATATGGTAAAGGAATAGAAAAATGTCTGAGCTTCATACAATTCATCATGAAATTCATTGATGATATAGTCATCTAAGTTTTAGCCATCTTATTGCACTTCAAAATAAGCACATGGTCAAATATCTTTCTTATTTGGATCTTATTGCACTTCAAAATAAGCACATGGTCAAATATGTTGTTGCTTAGCTGGAAAGCAACATTGAGCTCCATTTGGATCTTTATAATATCGAGCCAAAGGACCTCTCTATTTTGTCCATGTCAATATTTTTGGACCCATGGTTTCAAGCTATAATATCTCTAGATATTTTTAGCATTTTGTTCATGATCATACTCGAAAAATGTGGGTACTATTTTTGAAGAACAAAGATGAAATATTTTTCTACTTTAAACAATTTAAGACTCAAGTTGAGACATTCATAAGTCATCATATACATGTCCTCCACTTAGATTGAGGGGGAGTTTACTAGTAATGATTTTTCAGCTTTCTTGAAGAAACATGACATTCATTGAGAATTGATAACTACTTACACACCACAAAAAAATGGTATTGCTAAAAATAAAAATATAACCATCATGAAAATGGTTTGTTGCATGTTGAAGGATTCTAAACTTGTATCCTATTTTTGGTTAAAAGCAACACATACTACAGTCTACTTACTTAGTTATGCCCTCACTACATATCTTTATCACATCACTTTAGAAGAAGCATGGACCAAACATAAGCCATCAATCTATATTAATATGTTTGGTTATACCACATATATGCACATCCCTAAGGAGAAGAGAAAAATATTAGATGAGGAGTATTGTCAATGCATTCTATTAAGCTATAGTGATGAATCAAAAGCCTATAAGTTATTTGATTTGGCTACCAAAAAATTATATATTATTCGTAATGTTATTTTTAATGAGAAAGACAATTCATCCTCATTTTCTACATAGGAATCTTCATCCAATTCTATTCTAGTACTTCAAAGTGATGAAGATGAAGAATATACTAATGAATAAATTTTTAGGGATAATAATGATGAAGACACTGATGAAGATGTGGACCAATCTACTTTGCCACATCACACACAAAAAATATCCAAGTGATATATTAACACATTAAGAACCTCAAGGATAGATGAAGTTCCAAACACATCTATCATAGGACCAAAGACATGTAGCATGACTTGTGAGGAGTTAAATATGGCCCTAATGAGTACTATTGAACCATCTATAGTATAGGAAGCTCTTAAATATAATTCTTGGAAGAATGCTATGAATATTTTATATCAAGCATTATTGAAGAACAAGACTTGGAAGCTTCTTGATCTTCCACTAGGAAAGAAGGCCATTGGATGCAAATGGATTTTCAATATCAAATATAAATCATATGGTAGTATTGATAAATACAAGGCATGACTTATAGCCAAGGGCTATGCACAAAAATAAGGCATCAACTATGAAGAAACATTTACACCTACAACTAAAATAAATACCATTAGAATGATCTTTGCTCTAGCTGCATAGTTTGGATGAAGGATTCATCATATGGATATCAAAAGTGCCTTCCTCAGTGGAGACCTAAAAGAAGAAGTCTACATGACTCAACTAGAAGGATTCATTACACCTAGACAAGAAATATAGGTGTGTAAACTGGTCAACTCTCTATGGTCTGAAACAAGCTCCTAGATCCTAGTATATAAAGTAAATGAATATTTTGAAAAACATGGTTTCAAGAGAAATTCATATGATTCAAATTTCTACCACAAGGAATAAGGAGGGCAAGTTGTGATCATAATTGTATGTGTATGACTTTGTCAACACAAGAATTTATGAGAGAATAATTCTTGCAGCTTAAGATGACTTGAAAACTCATTTGACATGACCTATCTTGGACTATTGTGCTATTCTCTAGGATTGGAAGTGTGGCAGACACATCACTCCATACTTGTCACAAATCAAATATGCCAAACCACTTTTTGAGAAGTATCATATAAATGACTACAAGTCCATGATGACTCCTATGGAACTAGGGCTACAACTCTTACTGTTTGATTCCTCTCCACCAGTGAATGCAACTCTCTATTATCAGTTGGTTGGACATCTCATTTACCTAGCATACATTGGATCAAAGTTAGCTTTGCAATAAACTACCTCTCACAATTCATGCAAGAATAAAAAATGTCTCATTAAAAGGCAATAAAAAGGCTATTAAGATATGTCCAAGGTACCATTATGTAAGAAACGACAAACAATTGCTCTATCTTATATAAAAACAAAATATTGTGCTATAGGAGTAGTCTATGAGGCAATATGGTTGAAATGTATGATAACAAGTACAGGTGTACCACAAATAAACCAACAACCATATACTATGACAATCCAATATTCCATAGATAGACTAAGCACATTGATGTTTAGTATTACCTTATATGAGAACATATTCAACAACACAATATTAAGCTCAAATTTAACCCTACTCAAGAATAATGTACAAATATATCCATTAAATCATTGACATATGTTAAACTTAAAATATTTCAAAAAATATATATTTAAAACTTTAAACTATAATATAATAAAAACCGACAACTGGGAAGCTTTTCTAGCAACTTGTTTGAGTCGCTTGCTATTCTGGGTGACTCTGATGAGGTCAGAGGAAGTTTGATCCTCGACAGGTCAGAATGATTTTTCTATCATGGAATGTTAGAGGACTGACGGACCCAGTTCAGTCAGGGTCTGCATGCAGACAAAAACCGACAACTGGGAAGCTTTTCTAGCAACTCGTTTGAGTCGCTTGCTATTCTGGGTGACTCTGATGAGGTCAGAGGAAGTTTGATCCTCGATAGGTCAGAATGATTTTTCTATCATGGAATGTTAGAGGACTGACGGACCCAGTTCGAAGATACATGGTTCACGATGATATTACTTTCTGTGCAACCAAGTATGGGGGCCCAGATATCGTTTGCTTGCAAGAAGTTAAAATCATTGAGTTCCAATTGCAGTGTGCTCGTGCGCTCATTTACCCTAATAGTCAACTTTTTTTCCACCAAGCACCCTCCCGGTCGTGGTGGTGCTGTTATTCTCCTGGCAAATAGATGGCATGGGAATTTTGTTGATTGGGGGGTTGACCCTTCTAACCAAGTTGTTTGGATTTTTCTTGAAGTTGACGGAATGTCCTTTGGAATTTTAAATGTATATGCCTCCAATAGTGCTTCGGAGCGTTGTTTGCTTTGGAAATGGTGTGCCTTTTCTTTGCCTCCTGCAGTTTGGATCGTCTATGGAGATTTTAATATGGTTGAGCGTGCTTCTGATAAAATTGGGGGTCTAAACCACAGGTGGGCCCTTGGTGAGCGTGAAGCCTGGTTTTTTATGAAAAAAAAATATGTTTGTCTGACCCTAATTCCTGTCTTTCTCCCGCTTCTTTTGATGAGCACCTTTGGTTTACCTGGAATAACTTTCAAGTTGGGCGGGCAAGGATTCTCAAACGTTTAGATAGAGCTATGTTGTCAGACCATACCCAGTTTTATTTTCATCGAAAGCATGGAGATGCTCCAGTTGTGGAGGTTATTGCTGGTACTGTTGGGTCTGATCATTCCCCAATTATGTTCACTGTTTTATCTTCTGTGGTACCTGTTCAGGGTATTAAGTCTCAGTTTTTTCTTAACACATCCTTTCTTCAGCATTCTTCCATGATGTGTCATATTCGGAGAGTCTGGAATTTGGGGGACAGACCTGTTGGTGAAGAAGGATGGATTGAGTGGTGGAATGATGCTATATCCCGAACCACAACCCTTCTTCGCAGTTTGGGCAAGAAAGTTGCTCAGTTTAGAAAATATTCTTTGCTTGCTTTACGCACTGAACTGACAAAAGCCTCTTGTAGGCTTGAAGCCAACCCTCTCTGTCCTGTTTTGCAGGGGCATGCTGCTCAGGTTCATCATGAGCTCAAGGTGGCAGAGCTCTATGAAGCTAAAGGTGCTCAGATCAAGGCCCGCTTACATTGGCTTAAAATTGGGGACAGAGTTTCTAAGGAATTCTTCCAAAAGTTACGTCCTCCTCGCAATGCCACTAAATTCAAAGCTATTGTGGACAATGGTATTCGCCATACCTCTCTACCCAGTATTGCTGACATTTTTGTTAAGCATTACACTCAAGTTTTTGCTGCTCAGTCTTCTTCTCCAGAGAGGGATGAAGCTCTCAAGCTTTGCATGGATGTTGTCCCTAACAAACTCTCTGTAGCTCAAAGAGAGGAGTGTGAAAAGTATTTGTCTGTTGATGACCTTGCCTCAGCATTAACTCAAATGGCCAATGAGAAGGCCCCAGGCTTGGATGGATTTCCTTGTGAATTCTACAAGGCATGTTGGGACTTTGTTGGTTCTGATTTACACAAAGTCTACCTTGAAGCCATGCACAGTGGCTCTCTTGGAGCAATTTTGAACCGAGGTAATATCAAGTTCATTCCAAAACAAGGGGATCCTGAATGTATAACAAATTGGAGGCCAATTACCCTGCTCAATGTCAGCTATAAGATTATTGCCAAAGCCCTGGCTCTGAAACTCCGGCCCCTGTTGCCTCTTATTGTTAGGCCGGAGCAAACAGGATTTATTAAAGGCAGATATATCTTGGATAATGTCATTGCAGTTTGGGAAGGTATGGAATGGGCTAGGCGGTCTGGTCAGCAAGCCCTCTTCTTGAAAATTGATTTTGAAAAGGCCTATGATAGAATTGAATGGAACTTCATTCTTTCCATGTTACAGTCTTTAGGGTTTGGGCCTGTGTTTGTTCAATCTGTCAATATTCTTTTTCAGGATGCTTCGATTGTTTTATCTTTGAATAATCATCAAACTAGGCCAATCGGTTTGTTCAGATCTGTTCGGCAAGGTTGTCCCTTGGCTCCTTCTCTGTATATCCTTGCTGCTGAAGCCTTTGGATATTTGCTTGCTAGGCATGCTTCTTTGGGCCAAATTAAGGGTATTTCTCTCCCTGATAACCAAGGTCAGCTCATTAATGGTCACTTTGCTGATGACTCTTTTCTCACTCTTTTAGAGGAGGAACACTCAGTGAAGGAAGCACTCAGATGTTTGGAAGTTTTTTGTCAGGCCTCTGGTTCTAGTATTCAGTGGAGAAAAACTTCTTGTTATCGGCAGTCCCCTACCCCGCTCCCTCCTTGGCTAGAATAGTTTCAATGGCATTGGATTTTGCCAGGAGAAGTGTTCAAATTTCTAGGGATCCCTTTTGCCTTTTATGGTTCCCCTGTTCAGTTATGGAACTATGTTCTGCAGAAAGTTGAGAAAAAGCTTGAGTATTGGATTACTAAAAAGATGTCTTCGGTAGGAAAATTCTAGATTTGTTCTAAGGTCCTTGCCTCTACTCATGTGTATTACTCTTCTTGTTGGGTCCCTTCACAAGCATGCTACCTTAAGCTTGAAAGACTATTGAGGAATTTTTTGTGGGCAAACTCAGCTGAGAAGAAAGGTTTTCATCGGGTTGCTTGGGATATGTGTTGTTTACCTAAAGCTTCAGGAGGAATGGGCATGGTTGACTGTAAAATACAAGGCATGACTCTCTGTGCCAAATGGATCATACGAGCCCTTAAAGGCTCGGAGGCCTGGAAAATCCTCATCAGACATTGTATTTCTTCAGGGCTGCCTTTGAACAAACAAGCCTAGAGAGGAATTGACCTCCCTTCCCTAATTGTAATGCCAATCTTTGTGAAAATCTCTGGTTCTTTTGTGATTAAAAGTATTTGGAAATCATGGCAGCAATTCACTCCTTGGCTTAAGTGGAAAGGGAATAGAGGCCATAAAGGACTTTCCATCAATTCTTTAAACATCTGGTGGTCTTCGATGATTAACATTCAGGGAACTCCTCTTGCTCAGGTCCCGTGGATTCATGCCCAAAAGTTTTTTAAAAAAGGTATATCTACAGTTTCTGATTTTTATTCTCAAACCTCGAGGGATTGGATCCCTTGGCCACTTTTTAAACAACAATTTCAGTTGAGCACTGGTGACAAGCTCACTTATGACTCAGTAATTGACATTATCCCCTTTTCCATGTGGCACAAGTGTGGGCAACACTCTCAGAGGCCATGGTGGAAAGATTGGTCCTGGTTTTCGGATATACCATTGTTGAATTACTCAACTAAATTGGGTTACAAGTGGCTCTCCCCAATGTTGCCAATGGTCCCTAGACTTAATGATAAATGGGGAGATCCAGTGGCGGTTTCTGGTTGGAAGGCTCGATTTCAGATAGTTTGGTCTTCTTTTCTTGAGCCAAAACAATCTTTTTTTGCTTGGAGCCTTCTCTTTCAAAGTTTACCCTTAGGAGACAGACTCAGGCACTTGGGAGTTGCAAACCCTAAATGTGCATTCTGTAATGAGGATGAATCTTCTCCTCATATTTTCTGGTTCTGCACAAGAGCAAGGAGTGCCTGGGAATGGGGATGGTCTTTTTTTTCCCAATTCCAGGATGAATCCCTTACATGGCAGCAAGCTCTGTTAGGGGATAAGATTAAATTTTTTCTTCCCTTGTCCAAAGTGTGGCACATCTTTTGAATTAGTCTTCTTTTTCACATGTGGAAATCTAGAAACAAGATAGTTTTTCAGCATCAAAATCCTTCTGATGAATTTTCTCTAGCTGACAAAATAGAGGTGTTTCAAGATACATGGTTCCAGATTTGCAATCAGCAGGCTAAACTTGACATTGAGCAGGCGCACATGAAGGCACTTTTGGATGACTGGAAAAATGCACCATGCTCAGTTAGCAGGGTTTCTCCAAACAACGCACAGCAGACGTCCTGTTCCCGCTCGAGGTCTCATCAACTGCCACGTCTGGTGCATGCACAGGGAGGTTGGGGACATGACAATTTTACCTACAATGATGGATGGAATGCACAGCCAATTCAATCACCATCATGTTCTCCACCCAGAGGTGCCTGGGATGAGCTGGTGGAAGTTAATGGTGGCACACAGGATCGTGCCTGGAATGCAGGGGATATAAGTGCACATAATCGCCAGCTTGATAGATCTCGAGGATAGGGCTGGGGAGATTCAAATGTTCATGAGGATCAGGGACACACAGATGGATTACCGCATACCTTGGCCATTCCATGGGACTCCAACGTAGACGTGCAGCCACAAACTTTTCGATTGCATGCAAGTTTCACTGCTTGTTTGATTGATGTTGCCTAGTTTGTAGTGAGCTCTGGTTTGTGGTTTCCCAACCCGTGGTTAGGGTTGGTTTGTTTCTTCCAAGGGTGTGATCATTGCCACCCGCCACTTTTTTTCATGTTAAACTTTATTATTAATATAATTTAGCTTTTCATCAAAAAAAAAATATTAAAAATTATTACAACACAAAATACTTCATCCATGTCTATAGACTATCATATACAAATATTTCTAATCTAATAAAGAAAAACATCGAATCATTCCTATCAGATTTTTCCAAGTAACTGAAAGAATTTTACACACCAAAACTTAAGAAGGACCCACTTTCGCATCTTTCGAGGAAATATTTATACCAAAACAAATCGTCATGTATTTGACAATCAGATTCATTTTGATTGGTGAGATTTTGGGTATTTATTAAGAAGAGATTTAGATTTAAATCTTGGGTATATTTAATTTGGTCAAAGGTAGTAGTTTAACTTAAGTTTGCTAAGTGCGTTCAGCTTGACGATGGCAGTACAGACCTTGATACGTCGGGTCTCCCTCACTCACAGACGGAGATGCAGGGGTTATAGAGACCCTCACTTCAAGATGTGTTCATCGAAAAACAAAAACCTTGAAAAGGCCGACATGCAGTTGCCCTAATGGCTAAGATGGTGTTGTTTCTTAAGTGGTCTTGTGTTCAAAACCCCTTTAAGGGTGGTTGTTGATGTAATCTGTAAACGTTCTAAAAAAAACAACCTTGAAAAGAATATCTGTCCCTATATTCAATAAATAAAAATGAAAAAATGTTAACCATTCCTTGATAATTAAAAAAAAAAAAATTACCTCTGGTTGGAAGAACGGGAAAAAATAACTCAATTTAAACATAGAAACATTACGGTATAAAAGTTTTGTGCGTTGTATCAATTTCCTTCTTACTATTTTATAAAAATGATATGCAAGATAAATCTTGATAATAGATTGGGTTTTAGACAATATAATTCACGTAAATAATTATCTACAGAACTTTACGCCTATTTATCATAAAAACTTTTTACTATATTTATGTAGACATTTTTTTAATAAACGTTTATATATTTGTTTTCTCTTTTCTTTGCGTTGTACTAATCAACGTCAGCGTTCCTGGCTTTTTAAGAAAAAATTTCCTTCCTTATAGGTAAATTTTATTTTACTTTTTAACGCTGTTATTATAGAAACATTAGCTTTAAAAAAAATCATTCAGATAAAGCCAAGTTCATAGATTTTATTGTACTTTTTAACGCTGTTATTATAGAAACATTAGCTTTAAAAAAATCATTCAGATAAAGCCAAGTTCATGCTTCACGTGCCTCTGAAGAATAAAGTACATGCATATAAAGGTGAGTTGTTTTGGTGCAGAAACTTCTATTATTAGCACATTATATTTTAGGATGGTAGACATTTTATCATATCTTCGGACACCACAAGGATGAACATATCCTAGATATTTTTATCCTATTTTTCAACGTGACACGAATGTCATAGGCAAATATGGGACGACGACTATCTAAAATATTTATTTTCCTTTGGGTTTAATAATTTAAGGGTTTTTGTAGATTTAAAATTCACAATAAAAACATTATATTTTGTTTATGGATTGGTAAGTGTAAGTGTGGTCAATTGGTAAGGATGCCATTTGTATGATGTGACCTTGGTTCAATCTCAACGGCGGATATATATATGTATAAGAAGTATTTACTCAATTAAAAAAAAGTGTGAGTATGGTTGGACATTCATCAAGAAAAGATCTAAGTTCAAACATTGGGAAAGCCAATTTTTTGTAAAGGTAGTAATTTAATATGTATCCTCTGAGTGCCCATAAAGGGACGACGGGGATGATGTATAAACCTGCAGTCTACATTTCACACCACGTTACCAAAAAGGAGACGTAGGTTTATTGATAAATCCCTGTGGTTTAAACCTACATGTACCATGTACCACAGCACAGTAAGCATGGGCCTCTGCTGGCCAAACTCCCACCTCACACGTTGTTCACGCCCCACAATCGTTGGGAGTGTTCATGCCTCACGTGGCTATAACGCCAACGTTAACGGCTGTAAGCGGCTTTTACAGACGCGTCATTACGCAAGGATGAGGTCACGATATGGCTCAGTCGATGATATTTAATTGAGACAACGTGTCCGTCTTGCAAGCCACGCATCTTCTTCCTAGCAGGGCGGCAAACTCTAACCTTTGCCCCACCTTCTCCCAATTTAACGGTCCTGCTAACTCTATCCTTCACATTGTACAGTGGAGAAAACCAGGATTCGTGGGCGTTTAAATATTTCTCTTGAGGAGGTTTCGAGTTCGAGTTGTTGTGATGGCAAGAGCAGCAGTCGGCATGGAAATCGTTCCTCGTTTGAGGGCGTGGTATGGCAGGCGATCTTTCCGGCAAAGGCTGGATACGATAGCAGAAGAGGAAGATTGCAGTCCCACATGTTGTGAAGTGAAGGTCAGGGGTTTTTATGAGCCCTCCAATTCTCTGTTGGAGGGCGACAAAGGATCCAAACAAAGAAGCTCGTTTTCAGACCCGAATTTCAGTTTTGTAGAGGAAATCAGGTTTCCAAGGAGGCGAGAATTATTGTATTCTATTACATAGGAAGAGATCCTGTAAAGTATTTCATGTTTTAGATAAATGACAACAGTTATTATAAAATCGTTGCTTCTTCTTTCAGGATGGGCTGTGTGGTAAACCCACTTTCCTTTTGTTTGTTTTTTTAACCGGGTTCCTTTTTGGACTGGAAGCAATCTGAGTGTAAATACTATTTGGAAATGGAGCCCCTCAAGTCAGTACGATGGAGGGTTAGTTATTTATTTAGTTGTAAATATTAAACTTATTTATTTAATCTCTATTTATTTAAATTATGCAGTATAATTAAAATTATTTATTTAATTTTTAATTAATACATAGTATAATTAAAATTACAAATTGAGGTATAATACCATTATTATGATTTGGATTAAAAGTTTAACAATATAATTCGAGAGTGATGGATTTAGTTACGTTCAAGGATATTCTAACTGCAGGAGATACCAAAGCGGTTTCACATGATGCATCTTTCTCTGTCACAGGTAAGAATATTTCTAATTCTTCCTGTAGGGTTACCTTGTCTCCTAGCCGTGAGATGTGTGATGCGTTAAACCATGAACAAGAAAGGCTTAAAAATGTTGTTATTTTCTTTGTAGCGTTAAATGTTGAAAATTTACCTTCCAGAAGGTTTTTTGATGAATGATTATTAAATGTATGGGGGAAAAAGTTGGATATACAGTTGTCATTTTGCAGAATGGTTCAAAAAGGGATTTTCTTGTTTATTTTTAAATTTGGGCAAATGCAAAACAAGGTGTTAAAAAAGCAGTTCTGGAATTTTGGAAGGTCGGTTTTTAGGGCTTTTGCATGGTCGCCGAAAATATTATGTGAGGAATTGTTTTTTGTTTCTCACCCTAGGTGGGTAGTGTTTAAAAATTTTCCACTGGTTCTTTGGCCCTTTCTGCCACAATTTCTAGCTTCATTTGGCATAACCCTTCAAATAAAAGACTCAAAAACTATTCTTCCACATATGGACGCTAGGGTTTTTATTTCTATCTTTCTTGAGATTGATTTTTTGGATGAAGTGGAGTGAAAATGTGGAAATAATAGCTTTGTTTGTAAATTGGAACTATTAGGTGGCATGAATGCTTGCTTTATCTGTAAAAAATAAGGTCATGTTCGCAGAAATTGTCCTCTTCTTCGTAAGAAAAGTGGGGGTTTCTCTTTTTCAGTTGATAATAATATTTCTCCTAATAACATACATTCGGTTGGTTCTCTTGTGAAATCAGTAAATGATGTGAGGATGAGTGTAAACCCTAACCTTAATCAGGAAGCTTGTATGGTTAAAATATTTGATGGGGTTTCTTCTTCTTCTGTGGAAAATGGTTTTGTTGGTCAAAATAATAATGTTGATGTTGGAAATATGAATATTACTGGTTCTGTGATGAATAATCTTTCAGAGTCATCGTCTGTTATAAATATGAATGTGGCCTCTTGCTTAAACTCTTCGAATGCTGGAAATGAAAATGTTGGTTCTAATAGTAGGGTTGTTGAAAATGTGAATACTGTTGAAGAGAATAATATTATTTCTTCTGATAATGTGGCAAATAATGTCTCGACTGGTTTACATCTAGATTATGTCATGGTTGTTAACAATGGTGTTGTTACTTGTGAAGTTGCTCCCAATCACTATAAACATAATGTTGATTTTGAAGTCGTAGAACCTGTTAATGGTTGTATTAATATTGATTTAGTTAATATTCAAGATACTTATGCCCAAGGTTGTGGGGTTATTGTTAATAATATTGATGTGCATGTGATATCTTCAGTTTGTGATGACAATGAAGTTAATGATTTTCATTTGGTTAATGATATTAATTCTGGTTTTGGGCATAAAAGGAATGCTCAGGAGCTTGCTCTTGCTACTATTAATCAAAGAGCATTAGATTATAAGAAAAATAACTCTTTTAAAATATTTGAGTCATCAACAATAACTAAAAACTTAACTAAGGAGGATATTTCTGATGTGCTTGCTCTTCCCAGTATGGAAATAATTAAGTCTATTGATAATCATATGGTAAGGGATGTTGATGCTATTCAGGATATTGGTTGGTCTGTTGTGGAAAAGAAGAAAAGAAGACGGGATTTGGATCCTGTTACTAATAATAAATTTGTTAAGGCTACCAAGGAGTTGGATAGAGGTAGATCTAAATCACATAATTTTGAAAATGACATTTAAATGTTTTAGCTGGAATGTAAGGGGTTTAGAATCCCCTGAAAGGAAGTATTTTGTTAAGAATTTCTTACAGTCTGTTGGTAAAATTGATTGCTTTTCCTTGCAAGAAGTTAAAGCTTCAAGTTTGTTATTGCACTTTGCTCTTAAAGTGATTTGGAGAGATGCTTGTTATTTTTGTACCAATCATTCACCTGGTAAAGGTGGTGCTGTGATTTTATTATCACCATATTGGTCATCTAAGGTTATTGATCATGGTTGCTCTCCTTGTAATCGAGTTGTTTGGGTAATTTTAGAAAAGAACAATAGTAAGTTTGGAATTTGCTCCATTTATGCGTCTAATGATCATCGAGAACGATGTGATCTATGGAAATGGGGTCTTAATATTCAGAAAATACCATGGATTTTTTGTGGTGATTTTAATATGGTGGAATCACATGAAGATAAATGTGGAGGTTTAAGTGTAGAATGGAAGGGTGAGGAATATTTTCACTGGTCAAATCTGAAGTCTTATTTTAATCTAATGGATCCTTTGGAGGGCCAAAAAAATAGTCATAAGGGGTTATGGTTTACCTGGTGTAATATGCAAAAGGATATCAATAGGATTTATTGCAGATTGGATAGGTTTTATGTTTCAAGTTCCTTTTTTTTGGTTGATCAAATGTCAGATGGAAGCATGGTTCTTGTATCACCTAATCCGTTCTCAGATCATTATCCTATTGTTGTTCAGTTGAAATTTTATGATGAAATACTGCATAATGTGAATACATCTTGGAAATTTCATCTTAATACTTCATTACTAGAATCTTCAGATTGTTCAGATGCTATTTTTACTCTACGAGAGATTAATAAATGGTTACTTAGTAAGTCCAGTGCTATTGATAGATGGAATATGAATATTTGTAGCTGGAAGAAGATTTTTCAAACCATAGGAAAGCAACGTGCATTAGATTCAAAGAAATATGAAAGATCTCTTCAATCAAGACTATTTCAGCTTGAATCATGTCTTCAAAAATATCCTTCTAATATAGATTATCAAGAAGAGATTATTTCCATCAAAAATGATCTTAGGAACCTGCAAGCCAATAGAGTTCATGGTCAAAGAATTCAGGCAAGGCTTAGTTGGCTTCATGATGGAGATAAAGGTTCAAAATTTTTCTTCAAGTTTTTGAAAGAAAGAGGTTTGATTGATAAAATAGCTGGTATATAGAATGGTCATGAGTTGATTGTTGATCCAAGTATTATTAAGAATATTTTTTTTCAATATTATAAAGATTTATTTTCTTCTGAAGATAATGATTCCAGATTAGAGGACAGGCGATATTGTTGCTCTCTCATCCCTCGTAAGATCTCTGATCAGGATGCTTTTATATTAGATCAACCTATTTCTAAAGAAGAAATTCTTAAGGCCATTCAATCTATTAATAATGATAAGGCTCCTGGGCCTGACGAGTTACCTATAGAATTCTATAAGAAAAATTCTCATTGGATTATTGATGACCTCTTCCAGTTGTATTCTGAAGCTATTAATAATGGTTCTTTGGGGAAGGAAATTAACACTGGTATTATCAAACTTCTCCCCAAAGATGGTGATAAGTCCTTGGTTAAAAATTGGAGGCCAATAACGTTGCTTAATGTATCTTATAAAATTTTAGCCAAGGTATTGGCTCTAAGAATTGCTAAGTACCTTCCTAAATTTATTAATTCAGTCCAGACAGGTTTTGTAAAAGGCAGGTATATACTTGAAAATTTGATTACCAGCTGGGAGGCGTTAAATTGGTCAAAATGTTCCAGTCAAAATGCTGGTATTCTTCTTTTAGACTTTGAAAAGGCATATGATAGAGTTGAATGGGCATATATTCTTATGGCCCTTGAAGCTTTTGGTTTTCCTCCTCTTTTTTGCAAAATGGTCAAAGTTCTTCTTATTGATGTTGTTGCTTACATTGATGTTAATGGTTCTCTTTCTGAACCTATTCTTTTACAAAGATCTATTTGGCAAGGTTATCCGTTAGCTCCATCCCTATTTGTGATAGCTAATGATGCTTTATTCTATATTTTAAGAGAAAATTGTATCAGTCCTCCTGTTCGTGGTATTACATTACCAAATGGTCGAGAGCTGATCAACATACATTTTGCTGATGACACTTCTATTTTTGTTCAGTTAACTGAAGAAAATTTTGTATCTCTTTTTGCTAAGTTATCATGTTTTTGCAATGCTTCTGGAGCTAAAGTTGCTATGTCTAAATCCATTTTATTAAGTTGGGATTTCATGGCTCCAAGTTGGCTGGCTAAATTTGATATTCAGTGGGGAGGTCCTTCTAAACAGGTTAAATTTTTGGGAATCCCTTTTGCAGTTGATCCTAATCTGAAGGAAATGTGGTTATGGGTCAAAAGCAGGATTATTAATAAGTTTAATAAGTGGAATAACAAATATTTATCCATTGCGGGAAGACTTCAAGTTTGTCAAAAAATCCTTTCCTCTTATACAATTTACTTTGCTTCAGCCTGGCTATTCAGTTCATATCAAGTTAATGATATTCATAAATATATCAGGAACTTTTTGTGGACAGGCATTAATACTTGTAACAAAAGGCATGTTGTCAAATGGATATGGTGTACAACCAACAAAATAAAAGGTGGTTTAGGTCTGAAAAATTTAAGAGTGCAAGGAATGGCATTAGCTATTAAGTGGATTGTTAAGAGTATCGAAGGTGATGAACCTTGGAAAGTTTTAATTAGACATAATATTATCAATTCTATCCCAAAAAAAGCTCATACTTGGAAAGGCCTGCATATGATTGATATCATGTTTGGTAATTTTTTAGCTACTCTTGCAGGTTCAACTATTTTTAAGAGTCTTTGGAAAGCTTGGGATTTGGTGAAAGATAAAATTCTTATTGATAATCATCACATTGTGGATAATAATGTCTTTTTTGCTCACAACTCTATATGGTGGTCTTTATCTAATAATAATAAGCTTCTTGCCTTAACCCAAGGTTGTTCTGCTAAGAAGTGGGCTTATAAAGGTATTATTACTTTTGATGATATCATGGATAATGGTGCTCTAAAATCATGGCAGTCTCTTAGTTCTCAGTATGATATTCCTCTATCTCAGTGGAGAACATATTCTTTACTAAGAGATTCTATCAGGAAATCTAAGCCTATATATGATGAGCATAATTTTTTTGACAAGGTTATGTGGCAAGATGGTACGAAATTTAGCAAAGTTAAACCTAAATTACTTTATAATCTGGTTATGGATAATAATGGTATCATTCTTCATATCATAAATAGTTGGCATCTAGATGTTAGCACTATGTTTGGGCAAAACATGTTGAAGACTATCTGGTTCAGTATTTTACAGCCTAAAAAGAGTTATTTTCGGTGGCTTTTTTTGCTTCAAAGACTTCCTATATCTAGAGATCCGAAGGATATTACATTATGTTCTATCTGCAAGGTTCCTGAATCTGCTCAGCATATATTTTTTGAATGTTTTTTTGCTAAAGAAATATGGCATCTTTTTTTCTGCGATACTTCAGGCTGGAATTATAATCTTGATATGGTTAAACAACATGTTATTTTTGGTTTTATTCCGCATATGGGCAATTGTTATAACATATTTTGGCTTTTACTTTCTACTGAGATTCTATGGTTTTTATGGATAGCCAGAAACAAGGATATTTTCCAAGCGGATCAGAGGTTTCTTACTGGGTCTCTTAGGAGACTCACAATTTTCAAAATTGCTATACAGGTTTCCAGGAGCATGTTGTATTACAAGGACAAGTTCAGGAAGCTTCTCATGAGTTATCAGGTTCAGGATGATAGTAGGCACATTTCAGATTCTAGACAGTTTGGTTATAAGTACTTTATGTTATTCCAGCATTGTATAAATAGCTTTAAGTATAAGTTTTTTGAGTTATATTATTGTAGTTTGGTTATAAGTACTTTATGTTATTTCTGTATAAATAACTTGAAGTATAAGTTTTTTGAGTTATATTATTGTAATAATCAAAGACATATGATGTAGTCTTTGTTTTTTATATTGTATTTTTTCTTTTATATTAATACAAGTTTACGATCTTCAATTCAAAAATTAAAAAATATAAAAATTGAAATAAATTATGTTTAACACGTGCGTTGATTATTGCCGTTCGGCTAATTAAATCTATAATTTTTATTTTTTCTCGCACTTCTTTTTGCCATTTGAGCATTTTTGTTTTATACATGATCACCTTGTGCAAAATAAGATATTAAGGCCGGAGTTAAAATAGGTTTTTTACCAGTATTTATAATAAAAATTATTAAAAAAATAATAATTTAAATTAATATATATATTTAATTTAATTATAATTTTTATATTTTATTCAAATAATTTATTATAAATTTTCAGTAAAGAAATTTTAAACAATTTTTTTTTGAACAATTGAAGTGCTTTTCAAATTTGGTTCCACATGAAGTGTCATGTTTTCCTTGCACGAATTGTCAATGACACTTGCCTAGTTTACATCTTGGGCATCTAGCCCGTTCCAACCGACCGACTGCATTTTGCCTTTTAAATGTTGAAACAAATGAATCTTGAGTTGAAATTTGGTAGATAAGTGGACTGTAATAAAAGAACTTTCCATATAAATTGTTTCTTATTTGGGCTATAAGGAAAGAGGAAATAGGACTATAAAGTAGACTCTCTTAAGTTTTCTTTTAAATTGGACATCATTTTAATAAGTTATTTTTAGCTTAGTTTTTTTTCAAATATTGTCTACATCTAATAATAAATAAAACGTGTTGATTGTTCATATAGTGAATTGCGAGCTCAGATGAAATTTTATTGAAATATGATTTCATTTGAAAGAGTTATGGATAAAAGAGGATGCTATCTTATTTTAAAAGCTTGCTAATTATCACTCCTTTATTTGGTTGTTAACCTATTAATATGCTTATAAGTGATTTATTATGGATCTATTTGAATTAAGGCTCATCTTTTACATTATTTCAAGGAACTAAATTTTGGTGGTTGCTACTTGATAAGCACTACTAGAATTTAACTTAAGAATCATTATTATGTATGGGGTTTTGTGAAATAGAAAATCAAATTGCCATTTAAAAAAAATCTTCTCTTGAAAATGTCTTCCTTCATAAAAATTATTATGAAAACTTAAACAAGTATTTGAAAGATGAGTTGTAGGTTTAAAACCATGCAAAAGCATTTTTATGCCAAGTTATATTTGTTCTTTCTTTCTCCATGTTTCAAATTTGTCCCCATCTTAATATGAGATAACATTTATTGAAGAATAAACCTATAATTATAAAAACTTAAAATCTGTCAACAAACACCCATTGAAATTTTGTAGCTTTCTTTCTATAATGAAACATCTTCTTAAAGGAAAAAAATAATAATTTTCATGTGTAATTATCAAAAGGATGATTCCATGTCGATACAAAGCAATTGTACAAGTGCATATTTGATGCTTTTCAAGAGCTTCTAGAACCAAAGTTATCCAAATTGTGTGCCTCAATATATCCCAATTGCCATGACCTCTCTACATTGATCAATTTGAAATTTTCACCAAATGTCAAGCACATCTATAGTGAAAATATGACCAAGACAGAACCCCTCTAAGAAGATTGTCATCTCTATAGAATATATAAATTCCATGGGGATTAGAACAATTGGTGGGAAGTGAAGGTTTCATAACATAAACCAAGTTGATATCTCTTGGGTGAACCTTAACATTTGTTCTATGGTATTTGGTCTAGTGGTATGATTCTTGCTTAGGGTGCAAAAGTTCCCGAATTCAATGTTTAGAATGTCTCATTTGTGCTTTTAACTTCTTTGAAATATGTGGTGGTTAAGCTTCACTTGAGGACATGACTGACTTTGTATTATATTGTATGTATAAGTCCTTTGGGTCCTTGTAAACCTTGTAAAATTATTTTGTGTTATATTATTGTTTAACTTAAAGGTCATATTTTTAACATTGATCTAAAAATAACTTATAATTAGGTATAAATACTCCTTCCTAACAACTATTTTATTATTGGTTAGAGTGTATTTTATTTTTTTCAGTGAGATTATTTTGTGTCTATGGGTATCCCTTTATATCTTGTGTATTATTTTTTTGTGTTACTTTTTAGCCTTTCTAGGTAATGTGTTGTTTCCATTTATTTTTGGAAACTATTATAAAATCTAACATGGTATTAGAGTGGACATGAATATCTATTACTCAATTGCTTATCTTTGAGAAATCAACTTCTACAATATTTCCTAAGGGTAACAATGTTTGAAGTAACTAGAAGAATTTTTGTAAGCTGTCAACAATTTGTAATTTAAAAAAATAAAACTTGTTGATTTGACGAATTGGATAGTTTTTTATGTAAGTTGTTGCGCCCCTAAATTCGAGTTTCAATAATGTTGGATGTGTTTTCCATGGGCTTCCCCTAACCTCTAGAATAAGATCAAATCCTTTTTTTTTCATTTTATCTAATCTAAACTAGATATTTGCATGAAATTGAATGCACACATGAAAGTAAAAGCAAAATTTGGAGTACATAATTAAAATGCATGACTTTTAGAGTGTGAGATATGAAAGCAAATATCACTATTACACTATATCGAGAATATCATACAATCAATCAATACATGAGAACTAGATTAGCATCAATGCCCACCCATTTATTTGATTATGTAATTGATAAATGAATGACAAGATGGGCTAGAAGGGTAGTACCCAACTATCACATTTATGAAAAACCATGAGGTAGTACCTCTAATGGGATGCACAAAGACTTGCTAATTTCTTACAACCTCATGAGTACAAAGCACAATGTGGGTTTCACAAAGTGTAGCTCTGAATTCTCATGGTCAAAATATTAATACAATGAGGGTCCTAAGCCTCTACTTATAGTAAGAGTTTACTCCTGAGTTACATGGGCTGAAAAACAATTACTCCTAGAAAAAATAAAAATTTGGGGGGAAACTTTAGTAAAATGTTGTACCTCCAAATGTTACATGTTTCAAATTATGCATCTAACAAGCTTAGAAGACTCCAAAAATTCTTAGTGTGCCATAAAAAGACAAAAAAGTCACTTTCCAAAATATTTTCCTAGAAAATTGTATAGATTTTTACTTTGGCATCCTGATTGAGCAATTCGTTTGTTATGTCAAGCGATTTTCTCACTAGATTGAGCAAATTGCTTGCATTAGCAAGTGGAGTAAATTTCTCTTTGATCGAATCAATGCCTTTGTTAAGATAATAATTCATTTGATCCAATTGGTATATTTTTTGAGTGAGTCACATCTCATCCAAAACTCAACAAAATTTTGAGATTTTGGAGGATTTTTTGTCATCAAGTCCCCATTTGCTACTCCTTACTTCAAAATGTACAAAATTTCTAAAAAATGTAGTATTAAATTACTACATTTATGGTGACTTCATGGTACACCAAGATGGATTGGCATAGAATGCCAAATCCTATTTTTATCCTTGGGAGCAAACTAAAAAAAATTGGAATCTTTGTTGCAAAAATTGATAAAATTGGTATATCTATGGTGCTTGTATCCCCTAGCTAGTCTTGGGTGGTAACATATTCAATATCTTCTACCACTCACTGCCATAAAACAATTGTACTATTCCAAGGTATTTAGCTTCCCCTACAAAGTCTTTAAAAGGTTTTTTTGGCAGTTCATCCCCTTTGGTTGCTAGCTCTCTCAGCTTCACAAGGATTGGATTTAATTTTCCATATATTTCATGGGATTTATCTTTGTTAAATTGATCATTTTATTCTTCAATCATGGTATTAATGACGCCATCATATAATACATATTTTATATCATTAAAGGTGTCTAGAAATCCTACAACAATCAACTCTTGAATTTCTTTTTCCATTTCTTGGACCTAGGTTTTTAGATATGCTAATATTATCTTTGCAAGTGTACAAGTTTTTATGGGAATTTAGGATTTTTTTTATTTTATTCACCATATCTTTGTGATCTATCGTATGTTACTTTGTCTACATTGGGGTCATAGTTGTAATTTTTTTTAGAATTTCTTGGTATTCACCTCTTGTAAAAAGTTGCTCTTCTATTTGCTTTACAATGTTCTTAACTATTTTCAAGCTTTCTCCTATAGAGGATGGTACTCTAAAGGCGTTTTATACCTCTTCGTTGATCTAGTCCTATGTGGCCTTAGTCATTTATATTTATCATGCTAATTTAGGGTCTAGCTCATTTTCTATGTACATTGAGGCTTCCAACTCTCTAATTTGTTAGTCTTTCTTCTCTAGGTCTTCTAAAAATTTACTTTGTTCTTTAGTAATTTCTTGCACAAGTTGTTTAGACTCGACAAGTTGAGCTTTAAATTCTTCTATTTGCTCCTTCCATTGATCCTTTTTTACCACCTCTTTCTTAAACCCGTCATGTTTTTGCCAGAGTTGGTCATTCTCATCCTTAACCCTAGCCAATTCTACTCCAATCTCCTATTTCTAAGTATCTTTGTTTCATCCTCAACTGCTATATGATCACATGTTATAGTCATGCCCAATGTGAGCTGATTTTTCTATTTTAACCATTTGATAAGGATCTATCTTATTTAGGTTCAATTATGACACTCTAATAGTTAAGTTAGTAGAGATCTATTTTTCTTTAGAAAAATCAACCTATGTGGCTTCAACAAAATATATTCTATCCCATTTTTCTAAAAGTTTTTAATGAAATATCATAGAAGCTTTGGAAGTCCTCCAAGTGAGAATATTGTATTTAATCTTCTATGAATTTACTTCGGTGAAGAGTATGTCTATTGCCTTGATTGCATCAGACTCCCTAATCTTGAAGGTATGAATAAGCCTAGATCCTTATGTTATACTAGCAATAGGGGATGCTCCTATAGGCTCATCTCCTTGTATAGGGGTGTTGAGAGTCATTGCTTGCAATAGAAATTACCTTATATGAGATGGAGGGTGAGTAGAAGTGGAAGTCATATTGAGGAGGACAAACTAAGTGGTGAAAATAAGAAATATAGTGAAAGTGGAAGGAATGGGTTGTGATACCAAATCAATCAGGATGACCAAAAGAGGTGTCATAGTTTATGCAATGGTGGGGTGAGATGCAATGAGTTATACAAATTGAGAGTTGATGGAGGTGGTACTTGTTGTGATAGTGATGGTAGGGAGAGGATTACCCCTTGTGATATGTGAGGTGAATAGCCTGTCAAAGACACATGGGCCATGTTTGTGGAGGATGAAATAAGCACAATCAAAGCATAGAAAATAGGAGTAGGGATATATGAGAAAGAAGAACAAATTGGAAGAGAAAGGGAAGTAGCAATAGAAGTATAAATAATAGAGTGAGAATACGGAATGGTGGATTGTGAGGGGAAGTGAATTCAACCATGGCCATTAGACTAACTGATCGACTTGGAGTAGCACCTCCTTGTAGGATGTCCTTGTCCTCGACCTAAGTATCCATTCTTTTTGTTGTATTTTTTTTGTTGCAATCACTTATTCAAACATATACCCATTAATGAAATATAGTTTTTGTGATATAAGGGACATAAATAGTTTGTGACACCAATTATTTGAATATTATTTATGAAGATAGAGTTTATGTAGAAGGTGGTTGTGTTAGCCATGATAAAGGTCATATTATTAATGTTGATAGTGATAGTGACACTTCAAATTATGTTGATGATGATTATGATAATGATGTATGGTATTTGAATGATGCTGACAGAAATTAGAGAGATGATAAAGAATTTGAATATTTTGAAAGGCATACAAAAGGTATTGGTTTAAAATTGTTAAGAAGTATGGGATACAATGGTATAGAATTGGGAAGAAATGAGAAAGGTCTGAAATATCCCATAGTACTAGATATAATGCCAAAGAATGAAGGCCTTGGATATACAAGACAAGTGGTAGTGAGACCAAGTTTGTAAAAATATAATCATGTGCAAAAGATGAAATAAGTAGTACCACTAAATTTGTGACAAGTTGCGATAACACAAAGTCTATGAAAAAGGAATCATATGCAAATGTTCCTAGTGTGGGTTGTTGCAGTTATTATGTAATAAGTGGATATGTGACAACTAGGTGGTTGAACCTGTATTCTTGTAAACATTGTGGAGTTAATAATCACTCTAGAAGAAAGTGTTGTCATAAACAAATAGTTACTAAAAAAATATAGATGAATTGTGGAAGGATGAATGTATGTGATTGGGATAAGATAAAAGAAATATTCAATGGTTTCTATAGAAGGATACCACGTTTGTTGAATGGAAAAAATGTAACTTTTCCATGAAAAAATATCTTGGGAAACTTGAGAAAAATTATTTAAGTATTAGAAGAATATGAACCAAGAAGTGCTTGGAATACCTATAATGATAGGACCTACAGATAAAATATTATTTAAATGATTTCAAGATTATGGAAGATTCCAAGGATATATTCCAATGGTAGTTTCCTATAGGTAATGACCTAATGGCTTATCTAGGGGCTAACCTGGAGGATATTATGATCCGAAGGCAACCTAGAGATATGATCCATAGGTAATGACCTAGAGGTGACCTAGAGGAAACCTAAGGGTAAGGACCTAGAGGTGACCCAAAGTTAATGATGACCCAAAGGCAGAGACCTCAAGGTATTGAACCATACATAAAACCACTGATATACTAAAGAAGTATATCAAGTGGAGATTAATTTGATCCAACTGAGCCAAAGCTGATAAATTAAAATCCTACCAACCAATAACATAGAGGATCCAAAGCCAAAGTCAAAGAGAGTGTGAGATCTAGAGCCAGAGAATAATTTCAATGTGTCACTTCTAAGTTAGGGGAGTGTTAAACTCTATTACATTATTTAGAGTTATGCAATAATTTGATGTTTGTAATTATTAGGGGATTTATAATTATTTCTCCCATGAGAAAATTGAATAGTCACATCTCCCATGAGAAAATATGAGGATATGAAAAGATAGCTGAAGGTGAAACACCAAGAACTGCAAATATTGAAGAGTCTCTTGAAAATGAAAAGACATATTGAAGCATTAAATATGCATGATATATGAAATATGTGGATGATGAAATAAGGTGTATATTGAGATAAGTAATGTGAAATATTGCTTGAATATTTTGTGAAAATATTGTGATAATAGTGTGAAATATTATCTAGAATATTGTGTATGACTTTCCCCATTTACAACATACATTAATGTGAACAATAATTTTGGATCATGGGTTTCTATTAGTAACCTAGTTGGAGGATCATAACTCAAACAAATAGCAAATGAGCTTAAAAAAATACTTCAAGAGTTCTATTTGCCTATCTTTACATGGAAGGATGAGTTGGTTTAAAATCCATAAAATATTTTGAGGTATATTACATTATTTTGTACATGTTAATGTACCCCCATGGTATAATTGTAAATATGTAATAGAGTAGGGTTGAGTCTTTAGTTTAGATGAGTGTTTTATATTTCTCTTTTTATGTAAGTATCAATGTGCAAGAAATACCACAAAGACTAATGGGGACAGTCACATGTCAAATAACATGGCTTCTAGTCATCTTAGTAATTTGAGGTTGATTGATAATCACAAGGCAAGAAAGAAATGTTAATATAATACTTTGAATCAGAGCCACTTGGACCACCAGATAACCACAGCCATAAATCTAACCAGCAGGTTCACTTATCCAAGGCTGATTGGCCAAGATGGGATGTGGTCCCAAAGCATGTCATATACGAAAGAAAACAATTACCAAAGAATTATTAAGAGTAACTGTCAATACAGAGCTTGTGGGAGTTTTTTTCAATACTCTGCTATGTGTGTCTGCAACTTTTTGTTTCTCCACTGTTTCAAGGAAGGGATATGTGTTTGTTTCTTTTTTCTAATTATGATGCAAGTGTGTTTTCTCGGGGTATACCCAAAATGTTGTATGGGAATTTTATTTTTTATAACAGTCTATGTGCCTTACCGGATATAATGGCTTTGGTGGTATGTAGATTTTACATATATATGATCCTTAGTAAGGACATGTTCATCAACAACCTTGGGCTGATTTTTGTAAAAGGTTTTGGGTCAACCTGTAAAACCCGGTGTTAATGCTATAGTATCTTATCTACCCAAAAAAATCAATGTGCAGGAAATGCACGAGTGTCATGTAAGAGTGCAATGTATAGGAAATGCATAAGTGTCATGTAAGTTCGAGTCCAAGTATAGATTGAGAGAATGTGCACAAGTGTCATGTATGTAAATGTGCAAATATGTAATGTGAGGATGTACACAAGTATCTTAGATTAGGATTTCATGTAGAAGTATAAGATTCATGTATATGTGTGCAAGTTTCATAGAGTCAAGTTTCCATGTAAGAAGAAAGTGAAAAGTCTAGTATGCAAGTGGCAATATGACAAGCCAAAGGTCATGAGACTTGTCATATGAAGAGCAATAGTCAAGTACTTGAAGAGTCACATTACTATGGCTATATTATGGAGATAATACTCCATAAGAAGTAGATCAAATATGAGTATTCTATTATTTGGTTGTAAGAGGAATAAAATGAATAAAGCTTGTATACAAATTTTTGAGCCATTAATATTTTAAGTTTTTCTTCATTCATAGTTCATGAACAAATTAGGCCATTTACATTCATATTTGATATTATATAAGTAAATGTTATTTCTTTATTATATTGGCCTTGATATACATATTAAATTGCTCATATATTCTACTCTTTATTATTGATATTTTGACCTTTAATATTGTGGTTATTTTATATTGGGACCTATGTTATTTTGTGGTAGTAATAGTAAGGCTTAAAAATCCAATAGTGGTATCAAAGCTACCACTTGAATTTATCCATTTTTTATAGAGTTATTTTATTAGCTACCATTATCAATAATTAACTTTATTCATTTTTGATAAAGTTAATTTAGAGTCTATCCACTTTGAAGGTAGTGTAGACTTGGACTCTATTTTTTAAAGGTCTATTTAAGTAGAAATTGAGGGAACAAGGATTAGTCACCCTGATTTGAATGCTAGGGTATTTCCACTTGGTTGAAGGAAAACTAGTGAATACTAAGACTCAATTATATTGATAGCAGGGACCAACTTAGGAGAAAATTTGGACATTTATTGATTCGAAGCCAACATCAAAATATAGTTGGTCATTCAGGGACATTCAAAGTTACCCTGATATTGATATTGGATTATCTATAAGGGAAGATAATCATATTTGGTTCTTAGGTGCAACCTAAGACATTGTAGAGCCAAAATACTATAGATAGATGAGAAACATATTATTTCTTCCTACAAAGATAGAGAAGAATTCTAGCTTCTAAGGATAGAGTATCATCATAAGCCAAGTGAAATAGGAGTATTTCAACTATCAGAGACAATGGAGCAATATTCATCAAGGAGAATACTAAGTTAGAGTATTATAATCTATAGGCCATACTACAAAGGTTGATATTGAGAAGGGAGCCTACAACAACAGAGTCAATTGAACAAAAAATCATTGTTATGAGTAAAGTGCTAGAAAAGGTGTTACCTTTTCATAAAAGGAATAGAGAATTCAAGTGTTAATAGAGTGCCCCATTAAACGCTAACAAAAGGCATTATCTTTCATATAAAATAACATAGTCAAGTGTTAATAGAGCACCCAATTAAGCGCTAACAAAAGGTGCTACTTTTTAGAATACTCAAGTGCAAGTAGAGCACATAGAAAAAATGCTAGTAGAGGTGCTACTATTGAAAGTAAGAAGCACTAAAGAAGTGCTTATTTTATTAAGGAAAATCATAAGACTCTAAGTGTTTATTAAAGACACTAGCTATAAAGGAATTAGTCTAAGCACTAACAAAATAGTGCAATATCAAGATGTCAATAGAGTAAGAGTGGTATCTAGACATTAGCAGCAAATAGATGAGACAAAGTGGTGTCTAGGTGATTAGCAACAGAGAAATGAGACGAAGCACTATCCAGGTGATTAGCATTGCACTCACAACAGAAAAAGTCACGAATTGATAAGAAAAAATCAAAATAAATGAAGATACGTCCACAACATAGTAATGTTGCCAAAGTTGACCACTTAGGAGAATAACAACATGTTTTTTTAGCTCATGCTCAACTGAGTTAACCCAATGATGTTTGGTATGTCAATTCTAGAGCAAACAAAACATATGACTAGTTAGAAATATTGGTTTCAAACTCTAGACTATTCTAGTCATAAAGGAAATATCTCTCTGGGTGATGATACATCCTTTGACATAAAAGGCATAGGTGATGTCAAACAATGACTTTGATCACATACATGCAAGATAACATAAGTCTTGTATGATTCAAGAATAATTAAGAATATTCTCTTCATCAATCAGTAACTTGATCATAATTTGAAGGTTGAGTTTGACAAATGATAGGGATTTGAGGTATGTCTCATTCGTGACAAAGCTAAAAAGTTCATGATTATTGCATATGGTAAAGGAATAGAAAAATATCTGAGCTTCATACAATTCAGCATGACATTCATCGATGATATAGTCATCTAAGTTTTGGCCATATTATTGCACTTCAAAATAAGCACATGGTCAAATATATTTCTTCTTTGAAGAAATCTACTCAAATTTGTTGTTTCTTAGCTAGAAAGCAACATTGAGCCCAATGCAATAAAAATGCATGTTGGGTTCTTTGAATAGATCAAATAATTTGAGTTTGATCTGTTTTACCGAGAAGGTCTACGGTTCGAGCCCGTATAGCCCTATATGTTCCACTAAGTTTTGGTACTCTTATATTCCCTTTTTTTTCATATTGTCCTTCTGACCCAGTCCTAACCCGAAAGGCTCTTTCAGATTGTATCCACTCTTCTCTTCTACTTATGAAAATCAATAGGAACATGGGAACAGGGCAAATCATTAATTCTCATTGATCGAAATTGATTTGATATTAGATGATTGGATCTGTCAATTTGTTGATTAATATAATTAATTTTGTTCATTTAATAAAAAATAGATTGATCCCATCTACCGACGGAATTACTCCGTAATTCATTGCTCTAGCAAATGATAAAACCACATTGTTTTCACTTAGGCCTTAACAAACGAATTGTTGTTAGTTACAAATGAACTGTTGTTTAGCATTTATTTCGTTCCACATGTATCACTCCAAATTTTTCGCATCCTTACCTTCAGGCTATAGGATCCGTGCCCAGAAGGGGGATGCGAGAAGGATGGGACAATACCTCGGACTGAGAGGCCCTTTGAAGGTCCCGCCTCTCGGGGGAGGGGTATAAGGGTGAATTTTCGACGGATGGTGGGTTCACCAGGAAACTTTTGAGTGGCAGTTTCCATGCCTAGGTTGATAGTGGGTTTGATGTGTTCATTTTGCACTTTAATCATTCAATTCCTAGGTTTGGCCAAGATGAATCTAAACTATTCTATATGCCAATGCTGATTTTTATGGATACAAAAAACATGAATAAATGCTAAACATAGAGAATATGCTGAATGGGACAGAACATACCTGATTTCGGATGTCTGATGAAGATTCTGAGTCTTGCAGCAGTCCAAATCGTCTCAAATCATACGTAATCATCTAGAATTACATAGAATCATCTCAGATCTCAGTCGGTCATCTGAGATCAGATGAGATCATCGTCGATCTGACAAATTTGTTAGACGAATTCATCAAGAACCTGCAATCACAGAAACAGATACAAAATACCAAAATGCAATTGCAAAAGCAAGGGGAAATGATAGAAATAACATTAAACTTACTTAAATGATAAATCCAGATAGCAATTAAAAGGAAATGCATCAATTTGACAATTTATTTTGACTTTATCATGCATCTATATTAAATGAGGTGAACTCCAAGATGCATAAATATAATAACTAAGATAATGCATAAAGAAATGCAAAAAAACAATAAGGAAATGCAAACTCTGGGCTCTGATTGCCCCCAATCTGGATTACAGTCGAGATCGCCTCCAATCGTATGAGATCATCGTCGATCTGCGATAGGATCGTCCGAAATCATCTGGAATCGCCTGCGACGATCCAAGCTTGCTCCAGCTGAAGAACAATAAGATTCCTACAAGAAAACTTGAAATATGCAATGCAAACAAAAGTATGAAGGTGTTCTAAGGCACAAGGAACTAAATTTGTAGGGAAATCCGTCAGCTAGGGGGTTCAGGGGGATAAAATGAGAAAGTCCCAGTTTATATAGGATTAGGGAGAGGTTAGGAGGTTGGAGATCATCCCAATTTGGGAGATCTCCAACGGGGGAGACTCTAACCGTGCAGACACACTTTCTGTCCAAGTTAGAGAAGCCGTTGAAATAGAAGCTAATTATGAAAATTTGGTTTTGGGACGAAATTGTCTGGACGTTCTGTTCCAGACGAATTCGTCAGATCTGGGATGATTTCGTCTGATCTGCGATGATATCGTCCAACGGTCAAAACAAATCCTAAAAATGGCATGAAAAACAAGGAAAGTGGGTAACGGGCGGTTAACGGGCGGTTTGGGGTTAAAATTCAAATTTTTATCTTTTTACTAAGGTTTAACTGTGCCAATTTTAGGGTGCTACATTTTGCCCCCTCTTTAGCGAATTTTTCAAAGAAAATGCGTTAAAGACGAGTTTTTCCCGTTTTACGAGAAAGCAAAAATGTACTCAATTTTCTAGACGACGATTCTTGGTCGAATCGTTCGACTACTGACTATGGTGCCCCCTCCGTGTTTTTACCCAAATCGAACGTTTGAGGTAAAAACGCGAAAAAGCAAAATTTTTTTAAAATGTTGTTGATTTTAAAATAAAATTAAGAAAATAGGGTAAAACCCTAATTCATTTTTACTATTCATTTTTATTGGTTTTAGAGCTCTGCAGAAAAAAAATGGTTGAGACAGCGCACCGATCGACAGAGGTCCGGCGCGGGCTACGGGTAAGGATCTAATCCTAGTGAATTATGTTTGGATTTAATTTGTGCAATTTTTTGTTTGAAATTTTGATTGTTTTGGGGCATCGCGGCCATTTTTAGGCCGTCGACGACGTCGGGACGAAATCGTCCCTATTTCATCGAAATCGTCTCTAGATCGTCGATTTCGTCTGAAGGCAAAATCGGTGAACTAGGGGCGATCTCGTCCAACAAGGGGCGATCTCCAAGTTGTGAAATAGGAGATGATTTCATCCTACAAAGGACGAATTTGCCCAATTTAGGATGATATCGTCCAATAGTGGACGATATCATCATTTTTATGAAATTAAGCTTGTTTAAAATGTTTTTAATTTGATTTTAATGCTTGGTTTATTAATGAATTTTATTGTTTTATTGTTTGTTTTGCAGAGGGGATTACTAAAGAGTCGGGAGTGGAAATACGGTAGGCTACGAGATGACATAGCCACGCTCGATCAGGCAGAGCACGACCGACTGGCTCAGGTCGGTTTGCAGCATGTGGCAGAGATGCCACAAGTACCGATAGACATGGGGCTACTGACAGCCCTAGCAAAGAGATGGTATCCGGGGTCATCCTACTTTCGGTTACCGACAAGGGAGATGGATCCCACACTAGAGGACGTATGGAGGATCATGAGGATCCCCATACAGGGATGGTTGATGACTCCTACGGCCAATCAGGGCCAGGCGATGATGAGGCTGAGCGGAGACCCGAGCTTCGCCCTGGAGAAGGGCGGAGTGAACATCGAGTCTCTAAGGCAGATGCCTGGGGCATCTAGGCTGACTCAGGTTTTGGTAGGGGTAGTAGGTGGCTTACTATTGTGCCACCAGAGTGGGTGCAGATTACCCTGGCTCCTCTCAGATGTGGTCTACGATATGAGAGACCACGGATACAGATTTGCATGGGGCAGTTTTGTGCTATGCCGCTTGTATAGGATCCTACATGGGGTCGTATACAAGGGAGGCCGATGTCTGGTCTTGACATCGCTACTGTAGGTTTGGTGCTGGGAGCACATCATGGTGCGAAGGTCGGTAGGGCTCCCACTGATAGGGGTTGATCGGGAGAGGCCCCGGGTTTTCTATTGGTGGTTACAGAGGGGGTCACAGCGACGGATAGATCTGCCGATGTCACGAAGGTTGCTAGACGACCTCATCCCAGACTAGATCACCTGGAGGCCATGGAGAGAGCACCCAGGGTGGGGAGAGGATGGATAGGAGTTGGCTCGCATCAGGCGAGTCTGTTGGCTATGGATGGAGCGGGGAGAGGTAGAGCTCCACCGCTACGATCGGGTTCTACGATAGTTCGGTCTACAATAGGGGATCCCTTCTCTTAGGGATTACGAGTACTCCTAGACTGTCCAAGATAGTACCACGCTGAGTGGGGCTCCAGACATGCAGCGGTTCTGGAGTCAGGACGTAGACGATGCCCCCATCCAGCCAGTGGATGGTGACGATGCTGGGGTCACAGATGGGTATGATGCCTGGTACGTAGGCATCCGCCCTCCTCGAATGACGAGGGCATAGGGTCCGATGCACGCCATGGTGCGACGGATGGGGAGGTGGCGCCAGGCTGCTATTGAGGTAGCGCAAGGTCATGGTGGGAGAGAGCAGCGACGGTCTCCGTAGGAGAGATGCCAGAGGATGGCACGGGCTCCACAGAGGCCGCAACAGATAGGGAGGAGGGAGGAGAGATTCCCTTCTTAGAAGGGGGAGAGGCCACCATCGCCCGATAAGGGCAAGGGTGTCGAGGTAGGGGAGAGCAGCGAGACGATGGCTCTCCGTGCTGAGGTTGTCCGCCTTCGGGCTCAGGTGCAGACACTTCAGGATGAGGCTACATGGCTCAGGGCTCGAAGCGAAGGGGCAAGCATGGAGGAGCTGGTGCGGTCTATGATGCAGACCGCATTCTACCAGGGGGTATACTTCCAGCTGGTTCCAGAGGGCCAGAGGGTACAACTGCCAACCGACATTGTTGAACCAATCAGGATGGGATCGGCGAGGACATCCTCACGATCGACAGCGAGGACCCGGGACACAACACGGACCTCTATGAGACCACCTCCTCCATGCCAGGGTGGGGGAGGAGATGAGGCTGAGAGCTCGAGGGCTTCTCGAGGCTAGCTGCTGCAGAGTGCAGAGATTGTATAGATTTTTGAGAGGATTGAGTATGCCAGGGTATAGATTGTGGCATACCAATCCAGTTTTGATATGATGTACATAATTTGATATATATATATATATATGGTCTTGTTTTTTATGATATGACTTGTGTAAATGGTGTATGATGCTTTAATTTTGGATATGTTGATTGATGATTCATGTAATTATGTCATTTGGAAATAAATTATAATTTTTATGTCATGGCATAAAATTGTAAATGAAATAATCTGATGTGAATAAATTGGTTGTTTTGTTGAGGTGATTTGATGAAAAATAAAAGGGACTTTTAACAATAATTTCAAAGGACATTGTCGCTGTTATAGACCATTTCATGGAGTCGTCGCTCGCTAGGTCGTCAAGCTAATCCCAGTATAGAAATATTGTTAAAAGTAAAAGAGTGCTTAAGAGACTGTCTTAAGGCTTTGGGTTGTGATGATGAAAAATGATGATGGTGATGATTTGTTTGCAGATTTTCATAAAAAATATTATGCATGACATATTAAAGAAATATGATTTTTTTCTAGGCATACATTCCTAAGTGTGATAAAATTTTTGAATAAGTCCCTAGGAACTATACCATCATTGCAAAATTGAATGTTGACATAATGAAATAAAAAAAATGTGTTCGTTCTTGTTAAAGCATAATTGTGTAATATAATGATGTAAGCCATATGTTTTTATAAATTAAAATGAATGGGAAAATAAAATTAGAACAATGGTTTGCGCTAGGCATAGAATTATAGGTATAGACTTATACCATCATCGCGAAATCCAAAGAAGAAATTGATATTTTAGTTTTATTGCATGATTGA
Source organism: Wollemia nobilis (assembly GCA_028583015.1). Taxonomy (NCBI): domain Eukaryota; kingdom Viridiplantae; phylum Streptophyta; class Pinopsida; order Araucariales; family Araucariaceae; genus Wollemia; species Wollemia nobilis. Next base: position 1,157,495 of record JAQPPZ010002750.1, on the reverse strand, counting down.
TTTTTGACTTTTGATAAACAAAAAATAATAATATGAACATGACTTTATTGATTATATTTGTGTCATGTGTTGTTTGAAAGCATTTTGTGATTTTTGAAAACAATGTATGTAATTGTTTTTATACGAAACAGGTGTTCTGAAATAAGAAGATAAAATTATTCCAAAAAGAGTTGCAGAAATATTTTACATTATCTCAAAGACAAATGTAGATTTATAAGGAACCCTCATGTGCAAATGTGAGTTCATTAGCGATCTTGCTTTATCATAATGATACAAAATCTCTCAAATACAAATGTGTGTGCAATTGTATTGTTCATTCACCAATTTTGAGCAAGAAAATTTGATACAAGTGATTTTGACTTAACCAAATGAGTGTTCCTTGACCATGATTTATATGCATGTAACCATACCAGACTACTATGTAAGTCGGGTTATCAAGAGCTAGCTAATCCATAAGCCGACATAGGTCTGTACAAAAGAAGGTCGCTAATGTGACAGACATATCACCATGCTAGGAGTTACCCAAGGCCAAGCGGGTTGGGCACAAACCACCTGTTATGGGGCTTACCTCACGGTTTTCGAATAATTGAGAATTCCAGGGATTCAAGCTCATTCACCCTTCTTTTCTTTTCAAGGGGTAGGGAAAGGGATTTTATTTCTTTTGCTTTTGCTTTTCTTTCTCTCGTCTCTTTTTTTTTTTTGTATTTTTGCGTGGGACTGAGATAATGCTGAAATATTGTTGCGATGGTATAAAATGATATTTTTCTTTTTCTCATTTTCTTTGACTTTTCTTTTTCTTCCTATGCTAGGGATACTTGCTCGGATTGGCTGTAGAGCAAGGGATTTTTATTCCGGGTAGGGGTGAGCTTGTCCTTTTGTCAATTCTCAAATATTCTAGACCATGTGCATGATAGGATAGCAGGGGAAACTTTTCGCTCAAGAAACCACTTCTACTATGTAGCATCATATTGAATTTGCAATGAAATCATTTTAATGTGAAGAGATGTACTTGGTTCAAGTAAATAACAAGATCAGTTCTCTATGCTCAAAACTTTATTTAATTCAACTGTGGACTTTGATATAAGAGAGATTAATAATCATACCAAATAAAATCAAGATATTTATGCATGTGAGTGTGAAAGTGCGGGATTCCAAATAAATGCTAATTTATTCAAAATAATTGAAAATATGACTGCAATACTTCAATAATTGATGGGTGCAAAAATAGAAAATGTTTTTTGAAGATTTTGATTTTTTTATATTTTGATTTTAATTTATGAATTGAAAGAAGAAATACTATTACTGTTTTTGAAATTTTTATATAAATGACTAAAAGGAAACAATATGCAAAATACACAATATATACAAATGATGAAAATGACCAAATGTTACGCATAATAACGCTTAAGATGCATAATGTTCATAGGTTCTTTAAGATCTTTACCATCTAAGGTAGCTAATCGATATGCTCCCGAGCCAAATTTAGCAGTGATGACATATGGTCCAAGCCAGTTGGGCTCAAATTTACCTTTAAGGTCTTTAGTTGCATTAGTATTTTTTTTATTTTCTTTTAAGACAAGGTCACCGATCTCAAAGGATCGATGATGAACTTTCTTGAGGTATGCTCTCTTAAGCTTGTTTTGGTAGGCACGAAGATGCTCCAAAGCATTGATGCACTTTTCATCTAGGAGTTCCAACTGACTAAATCTGCCAGCACGATATTCATCTCCTACTTCAGTATCTTGAAGTAGTAGAGCTAAAGAAGGAACTTCTAATTCAAAGGGAAAAATAGCTTCAGCGCCATAGACCAAAACAAAAGGTGAAGTACCGGTGGGGGTGCGAACGCTAGTTCGATAGGCCCACAAAGCAGGATATAGTTGGATGTGCCAATCTCGACTTTTTTTTTCCGCTTTTTGGGGGGTTTTTTTATTTTTTTTTTTTTTTTTTTGCTTGGCCATGGCCCTACCCCAGGGGAATAGGGGGGGTGGACCAATGATGAATAATATATTTTTTACATAATTTTTTTATACATCTTTATTTTTGAAACAAGTTCCATTATCTGAAATGAGATTTGCAGGAATTCCAAACCTACAAATAATTTGATTAAAAATAAACTTGGAAACTTGGGTTCCCATGCAAGAAGCTAAGGGCATAGCTTCAACCCATTTCATGAAATACTCAGTGGCGGTTATGATGAATTTGTGTCCATCAGATGACACAGGGTTGATTTTTCCAATGATGTCTAAGCCCCATTTTGAAAAGGGCCAAGGAGATGAAATAGCCTCGTAGTTCTTGTGCAAGCGCATGGACAAGGTCAGCGTGTTTCTGGCACTTGTCGTAGTGGCGCACATAATCATGTGCATCATTCTCCATGGTAGGCCAAAAATATCCTATCCTAAGGAGCTTCTTAGCAATGGCGCTACCACTAAAATGCCCCCCACAAGATCCATTGTGGGCTTCACTCAAAGTTGATCTAGATTCTTCTAGATTCAAACATCTCAGTAGGATGCCTTCAAAAGATCTCCTATACAAGGTATTACCAATAATCACGAAGTGACTTGCTCGTCTACGTAATAACCGATGCTGGTTGCTATTACAACCTTCAGGAAAGGTCGCATTTTGCAAAAAATTAAGTATATCAGTGTACCATGGTTCAAGAGTAGTTTCGTTGATTAGAAACACATCCAAAGGTTCTAAGCATGATTTGCTTGAAGTGGGTTCCTGGAGTCGATGAATAATGATGGTAGCATATTCATCATCTAACTCCAAGGGCAAAAGAGATGCAGCTGCAGCCATAGCGTCAGTCACACAGTTGCTAGTTCGAGGAATAGCTTCCAAGGTAACTTGATCAAATAAAGATAATAATTGTAAGACATGTTTTATATGGGCGTAATTTATCATCTCTGGTCTGATAAACATCATTGATTTGATTTATGACAAGTTGAGAATCACCGAAAACCAATAAATTTTTAATTTTTAGTGCCAAGGCAGCTCGTAATCCAAGGATTAGAGCTTCATATTCAACAGTATTATTAGTGCAAGCAAACGTTAATTTAAAGGACAGAGGGATAAGATGTTTCTACGGAGATATTAAAATAATACCTGCACCAGCCCCACTCATGCATCGGGCTCCATCAAAGTATAGGGACCATTGCTCAGGATGGTCTGCCTCTAATTTAAGGCATTCATCAGGAAACTCAATGATGAGGGGATGGGTAGACTCTAAGGGTGCAACAGCTAATTGGTCTGCTATGATTTGACCTTTAACAGACTTTTGTCCTATAAACGTGAGTTCAAACTCGCTTAGCGCAAGAACCCACTTGGCTGTGCGACCAGATAAGTACGGTCGACTCATGAGATACCGCAAAGGATCGAATTTAGCAATAACATATGTTTTCTGACTGAGCATATAATGGCATAGTTTCTGTGTAGAAAATATGACTGTGAGACATAACTTCTCTAATACCGTATAATGAGTTTCATAACTGATTAAGGTTCTGCTGATGTAATAATTAGCACGTTCTTTCTTCTCATCGTCAAGTTGAGCTAACATAGCTCCTAAGGCAAAATCTAAAGCAAAAATGTACAAGATAAATGGACGATCAGATCTAGGTGGTGAAAGCACCGATGGTTTAAGGAGATATTGTTTGAGGAGTTCGAATGCTTCCTGACATTCGTCATCCCAATGAAAAGAAACATCTTTCTTAAGAAGCTTAAGAAAGGGTCCGGTTTTGTCCGCCAACTTATCAATGAAGCGACGAATAGCTTGAAGCTTACCTTGTAAACTTCGTAATTCAGATATATTTGTGGGTGCGGGCATATCAGTGATAGCCGCAATCTTGAGAGGGTCAATTTCAATGCCACGTAAAGAAACGATAACCCCCAATAATTTACCGGACTTAACTCCGAATATACATTTGGCTGGATTTAGTCGGATAAGATATTCCCTTAACCGATCAAATACTTTTCTCAAGTCATCTAAATGATCATCTTCTTTGATGGAACGAGCTATAATATCGTCTACATAATCATGTAGAATATCATGCATCATATCATGAAAGATATAAGTCATGGCTCGTTGATATGTTGCACCTGCATTCTTTAAACCGAATGGCATCACTTTCCAACAAAAGGTTCCCCAAGGGGTAATAAAGGTTGTTTTAGCCTGATCTTCAGGGGCTATCCTGATCTGATTATAACCAGAGAATCCATCCATTAGGGATATCATTCCGCTCCCAGCAATAAAATCAATGATCTGATCCATGTTGGGAAGAGGAAAATCGTCTTTAGGGCATGCAACATTAATATCTCTAAAGTCTATGCAAACCCTAACTTTGGTAGCTTCTTTCTTAGTTATTGGAACTACATTTGAGATCCATTCAGCATAATCAATGGCTTGTATAAAAATAACCTTCAAGAGTTTTTCTAATTCTCCTTTGACTAGTAAGGCCACTTTAGGATGCATTTTTCTAAGTTTCTGTTTAACAGGTTTAGCATCCGGATGGACTACTAGGTGATGCATAACTACAGAAGGGTCTAATCCTGGCATATCTTCATATGTCCAAGCAAAAATGTCTTCATATTTTTTAAGGAATGAAATGTATTTATCTTGTTTTTCTTGGCTCAATTCTGATCCAATGTTGATTATGTGAGGGTTATCTTCGGTTCCAATGTTAATTTTTATAACGTTTTCAACTTCCATATGTAGATCTCTCTCAAAATTAGATGGGGCGGGTGAAACGCCTAATTCTTGTAATTCTTCCAAGGTTAGCTTGGATAATTCGTCTTGAGGAGCCATGGCCTCAAGCTGGGCTATACTAGGTATAGAGCCATCGAAATAAAATCCGTTATGTAACAATTCCTCAACGGAGACATCATGGAAGATATCCCCCTCCAACTCATCATCGGATTCAGCAATCATCTCAGGGTAAGCTATGGATAGCATATTGCATGTAAATGGATTATCCCTTAAATGCAAAGCATCGCATTTATCCAAATAATCTTGGTAACATATGAGATGGTCATCATCCTCGAATGGGAAGGGCTGACCTTTACTAGGAAATAGGCCCACACCACATCGGGCGAGCCATGGTTCTACCTCAAAAGGTTCTTTCATACCATTTTGGGAAGGTCCCAAACCTTTCCCTTTATATCCCAATTTAAGCATTATAGGCTTAGCTTTAACATACTCATTAGTAAAATAACAGTGAGCATACCCATCATAATGAGTCTTGATGTTTCTAGGTATTCTTCCCCAGTCATATCCCTTATAAATAAAAGCACAACTCCCGACTTGGTAGATACTTCCCATAGGCTGTGGGAGGCCCAAGGTATGAGGAGAGGGTGGCAATTTATTTAAAATATGGGAATCTTGCATAGCAACGTTTGTTTTCTCTGATACAAGAATTTTAGATAAATCGGGTAAGAGCTCATCAGTAAGAGCGTAAGAGGTAGAAGGATCATTTCCTATGTTTTCGGATGCGGAAAACATGCCTTTGATAGGCGTAGACGTTGTAGAGATGTCGATGGATGGGTCTAAAGGTATGGAAGTTATAGGAGTAAAACAAGAAGCATTGGTTGTGGGTTTAGGATCTTTTTGAGGTCCTAATGTGGTTTGTTCGGGAGATGGTTGAACTATATGTAGAGGTGTAGTTGGTGGAGTAGATGATGTTATGAGTGTGTGTTTCACACGTTTAGATGGTTGATGAGAATTAGGATGTGTGGATGACAGAGCAGGGCAAAATTGAACTCCAACAGGTTATGCCAAAGCACACATATCAAAGGGTCTAGGATCACCATGAATGGTAACCAACTAATTTTTAAATTCAAATTTAACACACTGATGTAAAGTTGAGGGAACAACTCGCATTGCGTTGATCCAAGGGCGACCCAAGAGTATATTGTACGATGTAGGGCAATGTACAATAAACACGGTCGTGTCTAAGGTTCTTGGACCAACTTGCAATGGGATAGTGATAACTCCACATGTTTCTTGTGTTTCGTCATTGAAGGCTTTTATGATCATATCAGTTCTTTTCATTTCGTCACTTCTAAACCCAAATCTTTGGTAGAAGTCAAAAGTGCATATGTTTAAAGATGAACCATTATCAATCAAGACTCGTTTAACTACTACATCTCCAATTAGGGCAGTAATATATAAGGGGTTATCCTTATGTAAACTATGTTGTGGTATATCTCTATCCCGAAAGTCAATACAATCGACTTCTCGAGTTATGATAGTATTGGACATGGCTTCAGAGTTGAATATTTTGTGGTACCATCATTTGGCTTAATGTGAGCATTAATTCATCCCTATGGGTAGGAGAAGATCTTAAAAGGTCCAAAAGGGAAATTCTAGTTGTAGTATTTGATAATTGTTCATTAATATTATAAGGAGGTTTAGGTTGAACATTAGGCGCATGATTCCCTTTATTGGGATTTTTCAAAACAAATGGAGCTGATCCATCATTCTGAGTTTGATCCTGTTGAGAATTTTGAGCTTGTTGTCGAGTAACAACTCCGATGGTACCTACAATATTATTTTGTGGATGATGAATGGGTCTTGGTCTAGCGTTTATGGCTTGTTCATTAGAAAGTAATTGGTGAGAAGACGGTCGAGTAGTGACTCTTCTAGGAAATGGTTCTTCTGGAATCATAGAACTTGTGATAGGTTGAATAGGATCTGATTCATCTTCAGAACTATTCGATTGATTTGAGGTGATTTCCATGTCACTTTTAGTCTCATATTCGGTATCACTAAGATCAGGTGTCCGAATATTATGTAGAGGTCTGGCCGTAACCATGGATAAAGTTGTGTCAAAGATTTGCGGATCATGAACAGGTAAATGTCCACTAATAGTTCCTACATATCGAGTAGGAGGGGGAACATTATGATGCTCAATTTGATTAGCCACCTCTTTACCATGCTTTGGTAAAGGATGTTGAAATATGTCCAATGATTGATTGGCATTCTGATTCTGATTTTGGGGGATGTTCTTTTGAGCATTATTAGGAGGATTTTGTTTAGGTTGAAAGGCTTGCACCTCCATCTCATTGTTATCAATCAGGTCTTGTATTTTATGTTTTAATATTTTACAAGAGTTGGTAGCGTGTCCAGGTCCTCTATGGAAATCACAGTGTAAATCGTCTCTGTATCCGGGTATAGTTGGATCGGGTTCCCGGATATTTGGTAATTGGATCAATCCTCGTGCTAGTAATTGCGAGAGAATGGCTGATAAAGGTTGATTTAACCTAGTAAATTCTTGGGGTGGTTTATCGGGAGGTTTCAGTATAAATTTCTCTGTTGTTTTTGCAACATTAATAGTAGCGATATTTCTACTATCAGTGACTCCATCGCCCACAACTTGTTTATTTTTATATTGATTTCTGGATGTTTTCTCATCATCTTTCTTTTTAATTTGACCTCTCCTAACAAGAGCATCTTCCACTCTTCGGGCTAAATCTATAGCTTGATCGAAGGTGGTCAAGGTAGCGATTGATAACTCATAGGATAGTTGTTCTTGTAAATTATTGATAAAGATATCCAACATTTCCCGATAAGGTAACACAAAGTGCAATTTTCCTATCAACTGTCTCCATCGAGCTAGGAAATCAGCAAAACATTCATCTTTGTCTTGTTTTAGGTTGTACAAATCTTTAATGGTTACATGCCTTTCAATGTAGGCACTAAATTGATGCACAAAAGACTCGACGGTTTCTTCGAAATTTCTCAAAGAATGAGTGGGTAGTTGATAATACCATTCCAATGCCATCCCTCCTAAAATTTTTGGGAACATTTTTAGTAATAACAAATCATCATGGGATATATCATGACACGCTATCCTAAACATACGAAGATGCTCTATGGGATCTTCGGTTCCTTTGTATATAGGTAGGACAAGCATAGGAAAGTGTTTAGGATATGGTTGTGCTACAACTATAGGATCTAGAGGCTGACTACACATCTCTCGATAATTGTACGAGGGATGGTAGGGATCTATCTGGTCCATGCGGGAGACTAACTGTTTCACCATGGCTTCCAGATTACCAGTTTGTCCACCATATTGGTTTGGTGGTACATGAGTATGGGATTTGTGAGCGTAGGATGGCGTGACGTAAGGATTAGATGCTATATTGCTATTATGCAAATGGTTGGTAGGAAGAGTATTATGAAGAAGATTTGTTGTAGCATTATGTTGTACCCCAGATTGTTGGAAATTGGTATTTGGTTTTGTTTTAGGCTTTTGTTGATTTGAGGTATGTTGATCAATAACTTGGAAAAATAGAGCAGTGAATGATGGTTTCTTTTGTGTGGGAATAACCCTAGGCTTGGTAACAGGCACTCTAGATGGTTGGGTAACTTGTTGTTGTTGCATGTTCTGGATTATAGCGGCCATATCCAAATTGGATGGTCCAGCTTGATCACTTTCTTGATCAACGAAGGACAAGGGATTAGTGCGTGTGTGATATATGTCTTCTAGGGTTGCTTGAGTGTCACTAATTTGATCCTTGTCCATATGGACTGCTCTATTAAGAGTGCCAATATTAGTATTGAGGAACTTCCAGAAATGTTCCATGTTCTCAAAAGTAACAGCTCCTTCCGGAGATATTTTAGGAGATGAGGATCCTTCTTCTCTAACAATTTCTCTTTGTTCATTTGCATCAACAAACTCTTCTTCTTGTTGGTCTAGGGTTCCTTCTTCCTGAATTGGGTCTTCAGGAAGGACATCTGGTTTATTTATTGTTTTTCCTAACCAATCTTCTTCTACTTCAGTCTGTTTTCCATTCCTGAGTCTAGTCATTATGTTTAAATTTAGATTTTAGCAAATATATATTAATATATTTGCAACAAATTTGGGAGGTATATATTTTAATTATATACCTACTATAATACTTAAAAGAAAATGTTTTGATTTTTGTTATGATTTTGTTTTGTTTTTATTTTCTTTTATTATTATTTTTTTTTTGTTTTTATGATTATAAAGACAACAAACAACACACTAAATGCAAGAAATAATAATAATAAAAGAATGGCTTAGTTTTCTATAAATAGTTTATAGATGTCATTGATAGGATCAAGTTCATCAGGAGTCATGAAATGCTCCTCTTCAAATTGGAAATGGTTTTTCAAGAATTTGACAAAGTGTGCTATGGTAATGTTATCTACTTCTGACTCTAATTTGTAAAAATAGAGCTCATGGCAATACTCTCGATATAACACAGCTCTAGGAACTCTATTCCATATTTTTCTATCCATAAGGACGACCTCTTGATCCTCTATACGAGATAGAAATTTATGTACTACAACTGCATTGTCGAGGTATTCCTCAAAGGTGTACAACTCAGAAGACACAAGGGCTCTTTTATCTGCTAACCACCTATGGCAAGCTCTCTGAAGCTCATGATACAAGGTCACTTGATCAGGATCCAGGATTCTATCTAGGACAAACCTCTTGATTTGCCTAAGTTCGGTTGATCTATATTCAATGATATTCAATCTCCTATCAAGTTCGTCCCATAAAGGTTGAACCCTATTTGTTTGAGGTACTCTAAGTACAGAAGTAATCTCTATAGCCGCTAATTGATTCTCAACATTAATGGTGACAACTCATCTTTTATTATAATCTACCATCTAAATATGATATGTAATCTTTGATTCTAAATGCATTTATGTTTTGTTTTTTTTTTTGGATTGTTTTCAAAAGGTTTTTAGTTTTCACGTCGGGTTCACCAAAATGTATCGCTCCAAATTTTTTGCATCCTTACCTTCAGGCTATAGGATCCGCGCCCGAAAGGGGGATGCGAGAAGGATGGGACAATACCTCGGACTGAGAGGCCCTTTGAAGGTCCCGCCTCTCGGGGGAGGGGTATAAGGGTGAATTTTTGACGGATGGTGGGTTCACCAGGAAAATTTTGAGTGGTAGTTTCCATGCCTAGGTTGATAGTGGGTTTGATGTGTTCATTTTGCGCTTTAATCATTCAATTCCTAGGTTTGGCCAAGATGAATCTAAACTATTCTATATGCCAATGCTGATTTTTATGGATACAAAAAACATGAATAAATGCTAAACACAGAGAATATGCCGAATGGGACATAACATACCTGATTTCGGATGTCTGATGAAGATTCTGAGTCTTGCAATAGTCCAAATCATCTCAAATCATACGTAATCATCTGGAATTACATAGAATCATCTCAGATCTCAGTCGGTCGTCTGAGATCAGACGAGATCATCGTCGATCTGACAAATTCGTCAGACGAATTCGTCAAAAACCTGCAATCATAGAAACAGATACAAAATACCAAAATGCAATTGCAAAAGCAAGGGGAAATGATAGAAATAACATTAAACTTACTTAAATGATAAATCTAGATAGCAATTAAAAGGAAATGCATCAATTTGACAATTTATTTTGACTTTATCATGCATTTATATTAAATGAGGTGAACTCCAAGATGCATAAATATAATAACTAAGACAATGCATAAAGAAATGCAAAAAAAAATAAGGAAATGCAAACTCTGGGCTCTGATTGCCCCCAATCTGGATTACAGTCGAGATCGCCTCCAATCGTACGAGATCGTCGTCGATCTGTGACAGGATCATCCGAAATCGTCTGGAATCGCCTGCGACGATCCAAGCTTGCTCCAGCTGAAGAACAATAAGATTCCTACAAGAAAACTTGAAATATGCAATGCAAACAAAAGTATGAAGGTGTTCTAAGGCACAAGGAACTAAATTTGTAGGGAAATCCATCAGCTAGGGGGTTCAGGGGGATAAACTAAGAAAGTCCCAGTTTATATAGGATTAGGGAGAGGTTAGGAGGTTGGAGATCATCCCAATTTGGGAGATCTCCAATGGGGGAGACTCTAACTGTGCAGACACGTTTTTTGCCTAGGTTAGAGAAGTTGTTGAAACAGAAGCTAATTATGAAAATTTGGTTTTGGGATGAAATCGTCTGGACGTTCTGTTCCAGATGAATTCGTCAGATCTGGGACGATTTCGTCTGATCTACGATGATATCGTCCAACGGTCAAAACAAATCCTAAAAATGGCACGAAAAACAAGGAAAGCGGGTAACGGGTGGTTAACGGGCGGTTTGGGGTTAAAATTCAAATTTTTATCTTTTTACTAAGGTTTAATTGTGCCAATTTTAGGGTGCTACACCACACAATGTGCAATTCGGTCGGATATATTGTTTTCTTATCAGCTTCTCTTTAAAAAGTTCAAGAGTTCTGTTGAAGAAGTACCATCTGTTTCACGTAATCCGTACACCCAGTCATTCCTAATTACTGGATAAATCAGACATGGGGGGGGAATAGCATTTCCAATGGTTGTTCGGTGTACCATGTTTTCTTATTATATTAAAAAAATAATAATGGGATATTGCGGGGTAGAGCAGCTTGGTATCTCGCAAGGCTAATAACCTTGAGGTCACGGGTTCAAATCCCGTCTTCGCTAGAACACGGTAAATTTTTCTTTCCCAAAGAGGATGAATCTATCATTTGAGAATGAAATTACAGGTAAGAAAAAGTTACGGCCAAACCCATAACTATTCCTGGCTCTATTCCATCCTTCGGATGGGCGGGTGGTGAGGATCGAACCTGCATCTTCTCCCTAGCAAAGAAGAATTTTACCATTCAACCATACCCGCATTTGACTCGTTCTTGGCATTATATATATATATATTATGCCATATATTTGTACACAGATCTAATTTATGAAATAACAAATTTTTCATTATTTCATCATTGAAATAACCCCTCCCCTGAGCACTTTCTTTTGGTTTCTTGGGACTTGTCGGAAACACCCTTCCAAACTATAATATCCTTCGGGGAGAGGGGGGAGAGATTTTCACAAAAATATCTAGAGCATATATAAGATATGAAATAATTAAGGATACCTACTAAAACTACTAATCCAATCCATAATGATACACCCAAAAATAAAACATTTTTGCTACTTGACCAACCATTAGGAGAGGCAAGTGCGATAGGTACACCAATCACTAGGAGAAATGAAATTGCAATTAATGGAAATAAAGACGATTGGAAAGCAATAGTCATGGTTGTGATCTTAAAAGCTTCCAAAATATTCAATAGACTATACCATCTTATCCCTATTCGGTCAATTTATAACCAATTGCACTATGGATTTGATTTTATCATAAATTCATCGAGTTTAAAAAATCTTTTCTTTTCTATCAAATTTCTATTTGAGTGGGAGAGAAGAGGGAAAGATATTTAGAATCGCAAGCCAAAGGACCTCTCTATTTGGTCCATGTTGATATTTTTTGACCCATGGTTTCGAGCTATAATATCTCTAGATATGTTTAGCTTTTTGTTCATGATCATACTCATAAAATGTGGGTATTATTTTTGCAGAACAAAGATGAAACCTTTTTCTACTTCAAACAATTTAAGACTCAAGTTGAGATATTCATAAGTCATCATATACATGTCCTCCACTTAGATTGAGGGGCGAGTTTACTAGTAATGATTTTTCAGCTTTATTGAAGAAACATGACATTCATCGATAATTGATAACTACTTACACACCACAACAAAATGGTGTTGCTAAACATAAAAATATAACCATCATGAAAATGGTTTGTTGCATGCTGAAGGATTCTAAACTTGCATCCTATTTTTAGGCAAAAGTAACCCATACTAAAGTCTACTTACGTAGTTGTGCCCTCACTACATCTCTTTATCACATCACTCTAGAAGAAGCATGGACCGAACATAATCCATAAATCTATCTTAATGTGTTTGGTTGTACCACATATATGCACATACCTAAGGAGAAGAGACAAATGTTAGACGAGGAGTCTTGTCAATGCATTCTATTAGGCTATAGTGATGAATCAAAAGCCAATAAATTATTTGATTTGGCTACCAAAAAATTGTATATTAATCGTGATGTTATTTTTGATGAGAAATACAAGTCATCCTCATTCTCTCCATAGGAATCTTCATCCAATTATATTCTAATACTTCAAAATGATGAAGATGAAGAATATACTAATGAAAAAATTTCTAGGGATAATAATGATGAAGACAATGATGGAGATGTGGACCAATATACTTTGCCACATCACACATAAAAAATACCCAAGTGATATATTAACACATTAAGAACCTCAAGGATAGATGGATTTCCAGACACATCTATCATAAGACCAAAGACATGTAGCATGACTTGTGAGGAGGTAAATCTAGCCCTAATGAGTACTATTGAACCATATATAGTGCAATAAGCTCTTCAATCTAATTCTTGGAAGGATGTTTTGGATATTTTATATCAAGCATTAATGAAGAACAAGACTTGGAAGCTTCTTGATCTTCCACTAGGAAAGAAAGCTATTACAAGCAAATGGATTTTCAAGATCAAATATAAATCAGATGGTAGTATTGATAAATACAAGATGTGACTTATAGATTAGTGCTATGCACAAAAATAAGGCACAAACTATGAAGAAACATTTTCACCAACAACTAAAGTAAATACCATTAGAATGATATTTTCTCTAGCTGCATTGTTTGGATGGAGGATTCATTAGATAGATGTCAAAAATGCCTTCCTCAATGGATATATAAAATAATAATTCTACATGAATCAACTAGAGGGATTCATTACACCTAGACAAGAAACATAGGTGTGTAAATTGGTCAACTCTCTATGGTCTCAAACAAGCTCCTAGAGCCTAGTATATAAACTAGATGAATATTTTGAAAAACATGGTTTCAAGGGAAATTCATATGATTCAAATTTCTACCACAAGGAATAAGGGGGGCAAGTTGTGATCATAATTGTATATGTGGATGATTTGGTCATCACAAGAATTTATGAGAGAATGATTCTTGCAGCTTAAGATGACTTTAAAACTTATTTGACATGACCTATCTTGGACTATTGTGCTATTCTCTAGGATTGGAAGTGTGGCAAACACATCACTCCATACTTGTCTCACAAATCAAATATGCCAAACCACTTCTTGAGAAGTATCACATAAATGACTACAAGCCCATGATGACTCCTATGGAACTAGGGCTACAATTCTCATTGTTTAATTCCTATCCATCAGTGAATGCAACTCTCTATTACCAGTTGGTTGGACATCTCATTTACCTAACATACATTGGATAAAATGTTAGATTTGCAATAAACTACCCCTCACAATTCATTCAATAATAAAAATATCTCATTAGAAGATAATAAAAAGGGTATTAAGATATGTCTAAGGTGCCATTAAGTAAGAAACAACAAACAATTGCTCTATCTTCTACAAAAGCAAAATATTGTGCTACAACAGTAGTCTATGAGGCAATATGGTTGAAATGTATGCTAACAAGTATAGGTGTACTGCAAATAAACCAATAACCATATACTATGACAATCCAATGTTCCATGGACAAACTAAGCACATTGACGTACATGTTCAACAACACAATATTAAGCTCAAATTTAACCCTATTTTTTTAAATAAAGGGGTAAAATTTTATTGATAAAATTTTTGGATTATAGAGTACAATTGAGATTTCAACCAGGACTCAAATAAACAACCAAACAGGCTAAAACCACTAGACTAGATTGACACCCGAAGAAGACAACAAGAAAAAACCACATTAAGTCTGTACATCCTTGTGGATCAACTCCCACAGGCGTTGAGAGTCCCCAGATGGGAGACTATCCCAGTTATCGATAATCTAAGGATCCAATAGCTTAGAAGCTCTTTTGGCCAAGTAATCAGCAACCACATTCCATTCCCTTGGAATGTGCACAAAGGATATAAATTCAAACTCTTCGCTCATTCTGAGAATCTGAATGGCTATAAAGGCCAACTGCTAGTTAAGTTCCTCCACCCTTTTACTATTTAAAATATTAACCACAATTTGAGAGTCAGACTCACATATAATCATACGCCAGCCAAGAGAAAACCCCCACTGCAAGGCCTCAAGAATTGCAAGAGCTTTCATAACATTGTTGGAGTGAACACATTTATAAATGGAAAAGAAAAAAAGACACCACCAGTAGAATCTCTTTTAACACTGCCAATGCCAACATGTCCAGGAGTATCCCTGGACGATCCATTAGTATTAATTTTTAAAACTCCTCTAGGGGGTGGCCTCCACCTACCATCTCTTTTAACCTTCTTATTGAGTCGAGGAACCCTACTAGGGCTAGAAGAGTTCACACCATCCCCAAAGAGACCAAGGGCTTGTTGTACCTTCTCCTCCCTAGAATCCAAAAGAGGGTCCACATCACATTTACTATGGATGGTTTCTTGAACCATACACAAGATCCTTTGCCAAATTTGTTGAATAGCCAAATGACTGCCCTAAAATATGTGACGGTTTTGTTTGAGCCAAATCTACAAGATGATGTAAGAAGGGCCCAAATTCCAAGCAACCCGGAGGAAGAGGGCCTTGGACGAAGGTTTGACAAGACTAATACAAAACTCCACCAAGGACAACACATGAAAACTTGGATGGTTCCAGGAACTCCACCAACGATGCCAAATGTCTCTGGCAAAGCAGCATTGGAAAAATAAATGAGAAGAGTCATTCTCATTCTTACTATAAAGGAAACAAAAATAGGGACCCTGAAATCCCCTCTTCCTCACATTATCCCAAGTGAAGCATTTATTATGAGCTACCATCTAGAGAAAGAAGTTACATTTCGGCCAAGCAAATTTGTTCCACACCTTTTTCCACCAAGTGATAGGAAGACTCACGTACTTTTGCTTATCAAGAACCTAATAACCATAGGCTATTGAGTAGGTTCCCTTGGGATCAGGGTTCCAAGCCATAATATCTTTACCCCTAAATTAAGAATATGGCCTCCCCATAATAATAAGAGCAAGTAACTCTCTATCCTTGTTCAATCCCCTAAGGGCAATTCCTGTGGATCTTTACACCTATACATCTCCATATTTCCAAAATATTGGATTTTTTAAAGTCCTCCACACGAGACCAGCCCGATTCCAAGAAAAAAATGCTTAGGGAATGTAACCTGGGATATTGATTCAAGATGGGAGGGTGGCCATCCCAAGAATCCTCTCAAAAAAGAGCATCTTATCCCCCGATTTTTTATCCAGAAAAAACCCGTCTTGATTAAATTAGCTCCTCTTTTTAGAGTGTCCCAGATAACTGAACCTTTCCCAACCAAGTTGACTCTAGGGATCTCAATCTCAGAAATACCTCTCAAGTATTTACAAGATAATATTTTAGCCAAAGTTTGATCTTGAGAGGTACACCATCTCCAATTAAGTTTTGCAGCCAAAACCTACCCAAAAAGAGTTGTTTATCACAACCCAAGGCCTCTCTTTTGCACCGACCTACATATAGAATCCCACCTAACAAAACTCCATTTAGATTGATCAAGTTTTCTAGACCACAAAAACTGTCTTGATAAAGCATCCATGTCCTTAATGAAATGAGAGGGAGCTATTTGTACAAAACAACTATAAATGGGTAAATCTTGAACAACAAATTTTAAAAGCAACACTCTACCTGTAGTGGATAGCCATCTGAAAGTCCAGTGATTCACCTTCCTTCTAAACTTATCAAGCATAGACTGCCAAGAAGATCTAGGTAGAGGATGAGATGAAATTGGAATACCAAGATAAATTAAGGGGGGAGTCCCGACCTAGAATCTTAGAATGCGGGCAATCTTGGCTTGAATAAGAGGAGGGGTATTGAAGAAGAAAATAGAATACTTGTCCTCATTAATCAATTGTCCAGAAGCACCAAGATATATGTCAAGATATTGTCTAATATTGCCAAATTCCTTGATAGTGGCAACTCCCAACAAAGTATTATCATCAACAAATTGAAGGTGGGAAAGAGGTGGCAAACTACTATCCCACTTCCACCCCTAAATGAGACCCTTCCTGACTTAAGACTTGAGCAATATTTCCAACCCTTTCGTCATAATGATAAACAAATAAGGAGATAAAGTATCTCCTTGCCTCAATCCCCTTGAGGCCTCAAACAACTTTGATGGCTCATTATTAACAAGAACAAAGAATGAGGAAGAAGAAACACAACTCATCACCCATCTAATCCATTCCTCCTTAAATCCAAAAGCAGTAAGAATTTTTTGAAGAAAGGACCATCTAACCCGATCATAGGCTTTGGCCATGTCCAACTTAATAAACATAGTTTTCTCCTTAGAAGTTTCCATCGAGTGAATAACTTTTGTAGCAATAACAACCCCATCCAGGATTTGTCAACCAACAACAAACCCTCCTTGCTCCTCAGATATGATTTTTCTCAACCATATCTTTAGCCTCTTAGCAATAATTTTTGTGATGATCTTATACACAACATTGCAGAGAGCAATAGGCATGAACATATCCAAGGAATTTGCTCCCTCTTTTTTAGGAATAAGCACCACAAAGGTAGCATTTAGGGCCCTTAGCATCTGTTGGTTCTTTTAGGACTCATGAACCATATCTAGAAGATCAAATTTGATTAAATCCCAAAAATATTGATAAACTCAATAGGGAATCCATCTGGGCCTGGGGATTTTCCCTTTTTCATATTGAATACAACATTTCCCAACTCTTCAAGGGAAATTGGATCCATCAAGTTCTCATTCACCTCTCTAGAAATAATTGATGGAATACAGTTTAGAATAAGCTTTTCATTCTCATCATCTGAGAGGGAGTCCTCCTTGAAGAGAGAGGAAAAATACCTCTTAGTCTCTTTTGAAATATCCTTGAAAGAAGAGAGCAGGGCACCCTAAGAATTCACAAGAGAGGTAATCAGGTTACCATTACGGTGAGCCTTAACTGAGTTGTAAAAGAAGGTTGTGTTCCTATCCCCTTCCTGAAGCCAATCTATTCAAGCTTTTTATTTCCAAAAAAATTCTTCCCTCAATTCCCATTCAGCAAGGTCTATCGTAGCCTTAGATTCCTCAACGAGAAGCTCCTCCATGAGTCCCTGATCTCTAATATTCCTTGAAGCTTATTCTACCCTCCTAAGAGTTGTCATCTTAGCAAAGGAAAGGTTCCAAAATTTTAATCTATTCCATCTCTTTATGCTTTACAAATTGTAGTCGCTTCATAAAGGAATACATAACAATGCGATGAGGAGGTTTGCCAGTGGTCCACCAGACTCGCATGAAATCATGAAGCTTAGGATCACGAAGCTACATAAGTTGAAACTTAAAGGAAGGATTATTCTTTAGCCCTAACTATAGAGCAGAGAGTTTTATAGGCCAATGATCAGATCCCCTACCCTCCAGAATCACAGAAATAGCACTTCTGTTATTACCCATCCAATAACTAGATATCAAAAACCTATCCAGTCTCTCTAATATGGAAGCTTCCCCACACCTTCTATTGTTCCAAGTAAATATCCCATCATCTGGCTTGATGTCAACCAATTTTAGGGCCTGGATATGAGCACTGAAGACAGAAGAAAAAGGCTCGAGACGGTCAACCCCATTGTGTTTCTCCTCCATACAATTGATAGAGTTGAAGTCTCCAGCCAAAATCCATGGGTATAGGGGAGCCAAACTTCTCATAAAGAAAATGTGCTCCCACAAATTCACTTTACCATTGTAATCAACATGAGCATACACATTTGTAAGTAGAATGATTTCACCAGATTCATTATCATACCCAATCATCGAAATAGACCATCTGCTGGAAATCTAAGTAAGATGGGATATCTTAACCAGATTCCATAAACAAGTGACACCACTAGCATATACACATGCACCAATACACTAGAATTGCCCCCTTCTCCACAACTTGGGAGTAATATTGAACACACTATTAGTAACCAATTTAGTCTCCTGAATAAACACCACATCTAGAGAATGTACACGAACCAAATTACGAACAACTTTTTGTCTAGGGATGTTGTTCAACCCCCTTACATTCCATGAAAGGATAATTATTTTTGGAGTTTAGAAAAATGGGAGTCCAATTTTCTCACCAAGCCTGAATCCATAAAAGTATCCCCCATTAAATTAATTTTATCCCAGTCCTTCTTTCGATCCACCTTAATATTCTTATCCGGAAAACATTTTTTAATTATTTTCTGCTGCAATCCCAACATTGTAGAATTTTTGCAGTCCAAGGATGACTACATCAATGCCTGAGTAGGAGAGGACATAACTAAATCTATACCACTTTCCAAAATAGTTTTCCTTCTAGGGCTAGATCCAACCATGTCACCTATACTCAGATACAAAGCCATTTATTCTTCATTTAAACCCCTAGATGTGATTCCTTAAGTTCCACCTTAAGAAGAGACATCTGATTCGGCCCTGTTATATTTGCATCAGGTAGCGATGTTTTAGGTATCTCTATAAATTGATCAATATCATCTAATATTTCAAAATGGTTGAGTAGAGCATATGGCTAGCTATCCTTAAGGTCTCTATTTACCCTTCATCCTATGTTTTGGGCTTTTATTGGAACAAAGCCTTCCTTATCCCGCTCCCCTTCTTTTATTGAGGTTTTTCCTTTATCTAAACTTTGTCCAGACCGAGAGGGCCCATGATTTGAAGCCACAAGCGGGATAAACTTAGGGTATTTTCTAAGTAGGTGGCCATATTTATGACAAATCCGACAACAAAATAGAAGAGCTTCATAGTCAAGTTTTTGAACCCATGTAGTCGATCCAAACTGTATTTCAATAGAATCTGGAATAGGATTATTTAAATCAATTTTAACATAGATATGGGCAATAGAGATTACCTTTTTATCCATTGTCTATTGTGACGGTCCAACCAGCTTCACAAGAAGAAGGACAATCTTATGCAAGATATCAGTTCTCCAGAATTCCAACGGGAACCACAAAAGTCGAACCCATACTATAAACCGCGATGGTCATTCCTCTGTCAGGGTGAAACCCACATGCCAGGGTTTAAGAAAGATTCCTGCTTGGTTATAAAAATAAGGACCCCCTTCAAATACTTTGTTACGATCTGCAATACAAGAGAAAACCACCATAAAATAATTGTTCGCACTCAACATCACCTCCACGTCACCTTCAGGATTCCAAGTCTTCCTGACCCAAGCCTCCACAAAGGGGAGAGAAATTCGAATGCCCAAAAATTTGCCAATAAGTGCATGTTTGGTTAGATACTCCACATATCTTGCCATCGAGTCTGGTTGAACCACTAGAACCGACATGGCTTCACATTGTTCCAAACATCCATTATTCTTTAACAAGTGGTTCTCGACATGTATTGGGAAATCCTATTCCTTCCAATCATTTTTAGATGAAAAAACATCACAAGCATGCACTCTCTATGACGGACCCGATGCCATCATGACATTCCTCCAATTTTTTAGACCTCCTCCAGAAGCTGTTGCCATCCCCACAGAGCAGTTTTTCCTCATCAAACCCTAGCAGAGTAGTTTTTCCTTTCAAATTTAACCTTATTCAAGAACAATGTACAAATATATTTATCAAATCATTGGCATATGTTAAACTTAAAGCATTTAAAGAAAATTCTTAAAAAAATTCTAAACTATGATATAATAAAAGAAAATGTTAAAAACTATTACTATCATAATTAATATAAAATTTAGTTACAACCATTCATCCATATAGTTAATGTCTTTGGACAATCATATAAAAATATTTCTAATCTAATAAAGAAAAACATTGAATCATTCCTATCAGATGTTTCCAAGTAATTGAAAGAATTTTACACACCAAACTTAACAAGGACCCACTTTCACATATTTTGAGGAGATACTTATTCCAAAACAAAACGTTATATTTATACGTTATCTTTATACTTATGTGTATAAATGGTTATACGTTATAAATATTTTTTAATAAATAGCATGAGAGTAAGAGTATTACAACATATCTCATCCTCACATTCATAAAATTGAACTTTCATGGATTTTTTAAAGTCAAACATTCTTGTTAATGAGTTTTCAACTCTATAAATATTTTTTAATTAGTTTAATGATAAAAAATAAACCTCACTTGTATTATGTCTATTTGAATGAATTTGGTATAAAATTTCTATACTCTTGCATATTTGAACTATAAATAGGTGAAAAAAAATGAAATTAAATTCATGCATTATCATATGTTTTGCTTTTACTTCCTACTATTTTCTATCAAAATTTTAATATCCCTTAAGGAGTCTATGTTAAAAAAATCTCAAAAATAGTCTACAATTTTATTTTTTTCCTAGAGAGCAGAGTGATGGTGGAGATGGAGAGCAGTGATGATGGCAGTGGGATTTGAAATGCAAGAATGACACAGGAAACAAGAGGAGTAGGTCTAGGTAAGAATGTTGAAGGTGAAGCGAGACCCCGAGGGACGCCCCACATGGGCCCTCGGGACAAGGAGCCTCCCGATAAAATACCGGATGACAGATCCATTCCTGGGAGCCTTGGTAGGTCATATTACGTGCAGGTCACCTTTGGCGAGCCGATCCCCCCAAAAACCTTAGATGCCCACCTATCCTAGGTTGGACCTGATATTATCATACCAGCAGAGGTTTTTTCCAACTATGTTTCCAAGGCCTCTTACTCCCTGATCGGGAAGTTTGTCGGGGGATGACCAGACATGGAGACCATAAGGCGTTGGGCCTTCTCCAAATGGAAGACCTCAGGAAACATGGAGATCGTAGCCCTCTCAAGGGGTTTCTTTATCATAAAACTTGGCAACCACGATGATGCAAGTCATATTCTAATAGGAGGGCCCTAGTTCCTAGGCAGGAGGAGCCTGTTTCTCAGGATATGGGTGGCGAACTTCAATCCAAATACTCAAAGCATAAATTTTTCTCCCATATGGGTTCGTATCCTAGATCTGCCTTTCCATCTCTGGCAAGAAGAGGTCCTGAAAGCTATTGTGGGAATAGTTGGCAAGTTGGTGGCCATTGACTCTGCAACAAAAGCAGGTTCCAGAATGGTTCACGCCCGCATTTGCGTTAATTCCAATCTTGAGTCTAAGCTTCCATACTTTGTTAACCTGATCTTGAGGTCCTTCAGATGGCACCAACCACTAGAATATGAAAATAAACTAGCCTTCTATGTCCAGTGCCGCATGCAAGGCCACCTCCGAAACCAGTGCCCTCTCCTCAAATCTAAGCCTATAGAGGAAATCGAGGTTGGTGACTCTTTCTCGAGGGCCCCCTAGACCCCAAAATCGGTTCCTTCTACCCCAAACCTATCATCCAAAGAATGGGCGACCTGCTCCCTGAAATATCGCCCCAACAGATCAGTCGAACCAAGCTCCTGTGCAAAATACAGGCGAGCCCTCTAAGGGCAAAGGGAAGCAAAAAGTTGATCCTCCTCCGGCCCCAGATCCTGATCAGGTATGTCCTCCTCCCAAATCTAACCCTGGTTACGTTGAGGAGAATGTGGACCCCCCTTGGATGACCCTCTTCCCCCTTCCCTCTCTGATCCCCCCAAATAGGACCAGCAGAAATAGTTCTCTTTGAATCCCCTTCCAAATCAGGTCCCTCCCTTCCCCCACTTGTAACTTCCAGACCAACTTCCTGCCAGTCCGATGATGATGATGAGGGAAGTCTTGTCCCATCCTAGTCAGCCCCGAAAGGCTTCAGCCCCAAGAGGACCCGGAGTAAAAAATCCACTACCAATTTTGGAAGTGACAAGAAGAGAGGGCGTCCAACCCTTGGTGAACAGAGAAGGAAAGAGGTGGAAGATGATATAGCAAATGGCTTTCAAGCCACATTATTGTTCGACTCTCTCAATTTGATAAGAGACGAACCAAAAAAATCCAAACCTCCTTCCCAATAGGGGAAGGGAGGCAAAAAATCCCTCAAAAAGTTTTAAATGAAGATTCTCACTTGGAATGTGAGAGGGCTTAATGGAGCCCCCAAGAAGTGGATAGCCGCAAACCTAAGGAAATAACACAATCCCTCAATCCTCATCTTGCAAGAAACCAAATTGGATGAGATTTCATCCCCCAGAGTTGCCAAAGCTATATTGAACGGGTGTGAATTTATCTTCACCCCGACCCAAGGAACGTCCGGAGGACTATTATGCATGTGGGATCCATCTATAGTTGAAGGAAGACTGATTTCCTCCTCCAGTAGAATCATCAACATGTTGTTTCACTGTAAATCCAACAACATCACTTGGATCCTTTCCAATGTCTATGCCCCTAATAACCCTTTGGAAAGAGCCATGCTATGGGAATCGATTAGCCACATGAGAAACTCATTCAAAACCATCCCCTGGATCCTCACAGGAGATTTCAATAGCCCCTTGTTCCCTTCAAACAAGAAAGGAGGCAACACCCTGATTACCAGAAGCATGGAGGAACTTGGGGCATTCATAGATGTGAACGAACTCATGGATGTTCATCTGAAGGGGGCTAAGTTCACTTGGAGCAATAGAAGGGCTGGAACAAATCTTATTCAAGTCAAATTGGATAGGGTCCTACTTTTGAGAGAGGCCATCCCTATTTTTGTAGATGCCACCCTCAAACCCCTTCCCAAAATTGGCTCTGACCACAGTCCCCTTCTCTTTGAAGTCGATAAATCTCCCTCTTTCAAGAGCCCTTTCCACTTTGAGGTGATGTGGTTCCACCATCCAGAATTTAGGGGCCAAGTCACCCAATGGTGGCAGCAACCCTTCAAAGGATCCCCGTCTAGGAAATTATATCAAAAACTTAGATTCATCAAGGATAATCTCAGGGTGTGGAACAGAGAAACCTTTGGCAATATTTTTGAAAATAAAAGGATGATCAAAGAGAAGTTAGAGCTCATAGAACAACAATTCTAGGAGGGCACTCAGGATAACAACTCTAGGGTTGAAGAGAGCAAATTGCTAGCAGATTTCCACAATATCCTGGCTAGAGAAGAAATATATTGGAGGTAAAAATCGAGAGCCCTATGGCTCAGGGATGGTGACTCGAACACCAAATTATTCCATGCCTCTACCCTGAGAAATAGGAGCTCCAACAAAATCTTAGAACTCACCTGCAATGATGGCAGGGTCACAAGGGAAATCTCTGAGATCCGGGATGAGGCAACCAACTTCTTCCAGTCCCTCCTAGGCACCCCCTCTCAGTCCTCCCCCTAGGAGGCCAAGACTCTCTTAGACCATATCCCTCATTCCATTCCTCCTACCACCAATGAGATGCTCATCAGCCCCCTAATGGTTGAAGAAATCAAAGGGGCCCTATTCTCTATGTAGCCTGACAAGTCCCCTAGCCTGGATGGTTTCCCTCTGTGCTTCTTCCAAGCATTTTGGGACTTGATCGGGCCTGAGGTGTGTGTTGTAGTTAGAGATCTTCAGTCTACCAAGGCCATTCCTCGAGGAATCAACTCAACCTTCATCGCCCTGGTCCCCAAAGTCCAAGCCTCCAAATCTCTTTCTGACTTCCATCCTATCAGCCTCTACAATGTCCTTTATAAAATCCTAACCAAAGCTCTAGCTAATAGGCTCAAGGGAATCCTCCCCCTCATCATCGATCCCTTCTAGGGTAGCTCTGTCAAAGGGAGAGTCATTATAGATGGAGTGATCACCATCCATGAGGCCTTGCATTCAGCCACCTTGGCCAAGAAACCAGCTTTCCTTCTCAAGTTGGACATGAACAAAGCCTTCGACAGGGTGAGCTAGGATTTTCTTATTGAGGTCCTCCTCAAATTTGGATTCCACCCAACCTGGGTTGACTTAATCAAAATATGCATATCCTCTCTGTGGTTCTCCGTCTTAGTCAATGGGTCCCCTACTGGGTTCTTCCCTAGCTCTAGAGGGCTGAGGCAGGGAGATCCCCTATCCCCTATTTTGTTCATCATCCTGGCCGAAGCTCTTGGGAGGACCATTGCAAGTGCTGGTAGAAGAGGGCTCATCTCTGGAATCAAAACTGCCTCTGGTCTCAACCCAGTTACCCACCAGCAGTTCGTTGATGACACTATCTTGGCCACTTTAGCTTCCATTGCCTAGGCCAAGACCATTAAGCACATTCTCCACCTCTACGAGAATGTTGCAGGCTAGAAGATCAACCTCCTCAAAAGCAAGATCTACTTCATCAACACCCCCTAGACCAGGCAAGTGAAGATTACGTGGATCCTTGAGTGCTCCTCGAAGGTTCTCCCCACTTCCTACCTTGGGCTTCCACTATTCTCTGGTAACCCCACCAGACCCATGTGGAATAATATCATCGAAAGGATCTAGAGGAAGCTGGCCTCTTGGAAAGGTCACCTCCTCTCCCAGGTAGCCAAAGCCACCCTCACTTTGGCCTGCTTGTAGAGTATCCCGGTCTACTTCATGTCTGTGTTTAGAATCCCAGCCTCTGTGAGCGCCAAGATAGAGCAAATCCAAAAGATATTCCTCTGGTCTGGGAGTGAGGAGAAGAAGAGGATCCCCTTGGTGGCCTGGGACTTGGTCTGTCGCAGCAAGAGTGAAGGGGGCATCGGGCTCAAGAAAGTTTCCCAAATGAACCTCGCTCTCCTTGCCAAGCATGCATGGAAGGTTTACACCAACAATGAGACCGAGTGGGTTCAGATAGTCAAAAATAAATACTTGCAAAACCATCATTTCTTAAGTGATCAAGGACCCCGTAATGGTTCAACATTTTTTAAGTCTCCTCTTGATGGGTTTTTTTATTACTGTTTGTTTTCCTTTCCTGTTGATTTCCTGTTTTAGTGTTTTCCCCTCTAAGTTGATGAGGGCTTTTGAAGTAGGTGATAGCACTGTTTTGTAAATGTTGTTTTTAATTACGACAGTCTAGCCCTTTTTGTAATAAGGTTTTGGGTTCCTTTCAAAACTCGGTTTGTAAATATATCTTAAATTAATAAAAAAAAACTATAAATATTTTATTTCGAGTATCCAGTATATAATACAAGATATTAACTTTTAATCTTTCAATGAAAATTTTAGTTTTATAAGGTTTAAATCACATATATTCCACTTATTTATTTAAATAAATTCCACCTATCTATTTAAATGAACCCGGTATAAAAATTTCACCCTTTTAGATTTCACCTTAGATTTCTTATTTGAAGTACCCAAGGATGTAAGATAATTTTCACTTTTTAATATTTAATGACTATTATATTCCTATAAAGCTACAACTTACTATTAAATGTGTAGATATTTATCTTTTAATCTATAACATTTCTTTTCATAGAATAGTTTACTACCTTTAGGAGGGTTAGTTAGACATCTTAGTGATTTTGCAAGTAGTCATGTTTGGTAAACTTTGTTCAATAATATTTTATTTTCTTTTAATTATTATAATGAAGATGGATTATTGGTTAATAAGAGAAAAAATTATAAGCAATCTTATTTTTCTTGAGAAAACGAAGAAATAAGATAAAAGGTATCTCTAATTTATACCTTCAAATAGTATTTTTAACTATATATGATTGAAACTGGTTATACATTGTAATGGTTTTTTTACCTACATAACAACATTACAACATATCATGTTATTTTGACATTCATGGAATTGAAATTTTATGGAGATAGATATATTTTTTAAGCCAAAAATTCTTATCAATGAGTTTATAGATGTGATAGAGAGGAAAGGCTTAATTTGTCGATTCATGGGTTTTTGACCGACTCTTGCTACCTTGCAATGGGATGCCAAAAACTGGAGCACTAAAGGTAAGTTCTAAATTTTTACTTACCCTAATGGCTACTTTCTTATTTGTTTTGTTAATGAAGAATATAGGGAGAATATTTTTCAAGGGGGGCCATGGTTTTTTGGTAGGGCAAGGCTCTTCATGAAGCCTTGGCATACCAAGTTCAAAGTTGAGGAAGAAATGCCATCAACTGCCCCTGTTTGGGTCTGTTTATTTAGTCTTCTGATAGAATACTGGCATCCAAAGATATTCGCAAAAATTGGAAATCCTTTAGGATTTTACATGATGACTTTTGATAGCACCCAACACTTAGAGCATATGATCTATGCAAGAATTTGTTTTTTTATTGATTTTGACAAACCACTTCTAGAGAAGATCACTTTACAATATGGGGAAGAAATATAGGAGCAAGTAGTAGATTATGAAAATATTCCATTTAGATGCAAAATTTATCATGAATATGGCCATCTAGCCAAGGATTGTCCACATAAGGTCCCTAACAAAGAGAAAGATGATGGGGACTTGGTAGGGTTTCAAATTCCTAAAGAAAAAATAGCAACAAAAGAGAAAACAATAATTTCACCTAACACATTTGAAATTCTCTCCACGAATGAGCAAGTAGATGATGAGGATGGTCAAATGAAAACAATTATTATGGAAACACAATTTGATGAAGAGAGGGAACAGGAAGGATTTCATGATAAGAAATCACTATAAAAAAATATGACGAATTTTACAATACAACTAATTGTCCACCAATTATAGTAAAAAACGATGTGGACTAGTCTTAGGGTTGGACTTATAATGCCATGAGATCATCTTACTACAAAGTGAACCAAGACATAATAATTCCTTGTTGCTATTACAAAATTATGTTGACTAATGATCCTTAGATTGAGGGGTTCCCAACTATTGAATTGTCATTAATTCTAAGGAAAGTAGCTGGCATGGAAGTATTATGATCCAAATAATCAACAAATGAGTGAATGCTAGTAAAAGTGGTTGAAAGGTTAACCATCTACTTAGCTAACCTCAAAATTGTCTATTATTGAGCATGAATATACATTCAATCTTATTCACTACTGCATTGACACTACTAGTCATGTTATGTACATCTCTATGTATGTTGGATACCTATAAAATTAGATTGACAAGTAATTTTGATGCAAATATCCCCTAGGGAGGTGTCAAACTAGTAAGCACACTTTGACCTCTCTATTTCCAAATATACTTCAAGGTAATCAACCTACATGGATCCCATAAGGGTTTTTCAAATATAGGGTTTGAAAATCTTAAGAAAACAGTTTTTCAAAATATTTGAATGTTAGGAAATATTATATTGATGAAGAACCAAACATTTTCAACAAAATAACAAATAAAAAAAGTTGGAGAATGGACTCTACAATAGAATAAAATGCACACTTGTTAGCACAACCTTGTATATGAATGAAAGCATCATATATTGGCATTTTAAAGTAGAGAAGACACCACATTAAGTCCTAGCTCTTGGACTCTAACTTAGTTTTGTATATTTGACTTACAAGATAAATTCGTTCTCCTTTATAAAAGGAGACTTGTCATTCATTATTAGGTATAGGTGTAGTAGGGAAGGGGGGAAGCAGGTGTGGATAAACGAGGTGGGACTATATTCTTGGATGCATGCTCTATTTGGCTAGCACTAATCATAGAGGATATCAATAATAACAGTGTAAATATTAATAAAGACTTCATCTAAACTAAAGTAGCAAGTTCTTTCAAAAGCAATTTTCAAATGCAAAGACAAGTTGAATGTAATCTTGGCTAGTTTCCAATTGATCAAGTTACATGGAACTTAAACTCAAAGATCCATTATAGAAATAATTTCTTTTTTCAAATTATGGATGCCTTAAAATCAGGAGGTCGAGCTAAAGGTTTTTAGGAGAATTGGATCACCTTATGCCACCATAAACATGAGCATCCAATATTGAGCCATGTTCTTAGTGTGTCATGCTTCTAGGATAAAAATGGCACAACCTCATCCCATGAGTTAGATGATTTAGAATCCAAGTCCTTCGTTCTTGGTAGTTGTGCACGACTTCCAAGATATTCCCACCATTTCCAAGGACCCATCCTATTTAGACAAAAGATACTTGTGAATGGTTTGAGTTAGTTTATAACCACTTTTATAATCTACAATATAAAAGGTCTAAATTATTGTCTTCCAACATATTGAAACATTATGGGTTTGCTTCATTGAGACCCTTATCCACTCCTCAACTATGAGTGGCTTTAAATACTTTTCATAAATAATCTTATTCCATAACCCTTCCTTTGATATTATCTTCCAAACACACTTTGTTGTTAGAGCCTTGCTAAATAATAAGATAATATTAAGTCCCTATCCTCCATTTTTCTTGGACTTGGCTAAGGATTACCATTTAACTAAGGGAATACCTTCCTTTTCCCTTTTTCCTATCCATAAAAACCTATACCTTAACTATATAATTTTAGAGCCAAAGATTGCCAATATACTAGTATTATTTTCAACATAGACTTCAAAATCAGTCTTCCTTTATTACACTATATATATATATATATATATATATATATATATATATATATATATATATATATATATATATATTTTCTCCACCCTTTTTAAAAACCAATTCCAATATTGTTTAGTATAATCATTAGATTAAAAAACAACCATAGATATTAAAACCCCTTTTAACATATTTGAGGATGAACATTACATAGGATGCTCGATAGACAACGTGTCCGTCTTGCAAGCCACTCATCTTCCTCCTAGCAGGGCGGCAAACTCTAGCATTTGTCCCACCTTCTCCACTATTTAAAGGTCCCGCTAACCCTATGTCTCACATTGTACAGCGGAGTGGATAAGATATATTTCTCTTGAGGAGGTTTCGAGTTGGAGTTATTGCGATGGCAAAAGCAGCAGTCGTCATGGAAATCGTTCCTCGTTTGAGGGCGTGGTATGGCAGGCGGTGTTTCCGACAAAGTCTGGATACATAGGAAGAGATCCAATTCTATTACATGGGAAGAGATCCTGTAAAGTATTTCATGTTTTAGATAAATGGCAACAGTTATTATAAAATCCTTGCTTCTCCACGATGGGCTGTGGGGCAAATCCACTTTTTGTTTTTGTTTTTTTTGGTTTTCCCGTTCCTTTTTGGACCGGAACAATATAAAATCTGAGTGTACGAGAGTTATTTGTTTTTTAAATGAGTTTACTCACATATATTTATTCTATTATTTTTAGGTTTAAGTTTTATTTTTATTTTTTTAAGTTTTAACTTTAATTATTAAGTTTTGAGTCATTTTTTTTTAATAGAACTAAAACCCTAATCATTTAAGTTTCCTAAGAAAATCTAAAGCTTTAATCATTATAAGAACAACTAAAGTTAATTACCACTCTTACCACTTTCGTTTATTTATTTATTTTCAAGCAATATATAGGAGAGTTGGTCACAATGGCATTATTTTTAGTAACAAACAAGGGTATGGTTCAAACTACATGGGTTGCTTCCATTAAACCTATTCTGCTTCGTTATTGTTGACCGATGTGAAGGGGCTTCGTTATATAGGAGAGTTGGTCACAATGGCATTATTTTTAGTAACAAACAGGGTATGGTTCAAACTACATGGGTTGCTTCTACTAAACCTATTCTGCTTCGTTATTGTTGACCGATGTGAAGGAGACCACGAAACTACCGTTTTGGGATGTCATTGTTAGTATGATACGCACTTAAAAGATTCAGATCACACTATACAGTTGCAAACAAGCTGGCACTTACCAATTCACGTAACCATCGAAGGATGTCTTCTTGATAAGTGTCTGGCAGACAAGCACTTACCAATTCACCTAACCCTCTAAAACTACGTAATGTGAAATATACCTGAAAGTATAAGTGTGATTCAAACTTAAATAATTTAAATATAAGTTTAACACCATACTACAAAATATCCCAACAAGAACATACTTTAAAATATGCCACTAAAAAAAGTGATGGAATTTGTTACCATTTTAAAAAGTAATAAAATTAATAGGGGCGGGCCGCCTAAAGACTGACCGATAGGTAGTGGGGTCATGGGCTTTTAAAGTTTACCTTCACATATTTTATCGTAGTTTCATATCGATTATTTTTAAAACCTACCAAGAAACTTTGTTATTAGTGCGGGGAGACGAGGTCTATTACTCCTCACGTTTTATCCAAAACGCCGCTAGTGTGCGTCTAACCGTTCGGATAATTAAATCCATTATTTTTATTTTTTCTCGCACCTTTTTTTTAACTTTTTGAACGAAAGTCTGGTTAATTTTGTTTGTTCGATAAATATGCCGTTTGAGCATTTTTGTTTTAAACAGGGTCAAGGTGCGCAAAAAAAATATTAAGGCCGGAGTTGAAATAGGTTTTTTAACTGAAAGTATTATAACAAAAATTTATAATTAAATATATTAAGGCCGGAGTTGAAATAGGTTTTTAATTGAAAGTATTATAATAAAAATTTATAATTTTTTTTAATAATATTTTTTATACACATTTTTTTAAGATTAAACTTAGATCAAATTATCGTTTTTACAGTTAAACTATATTCACGTGGATAAAATTTATAAATTTTAATATATATATATATTGAATTTACAATGGAGTAAGTTATCCGGTTTTTTATATGTTTTTTATAGCCACCACAGTTATTCTGCATTGTCCCGTAGAAACCACAGATCTTAGTGCAGTCCATCCCCCTACCACACTCATTTTAAACCTTAGACAAGCCTTCAATCCCACAAATATATTATATATATTTAATTAAATTATAATTTATTTTCTCTAAAAGATTAAACCATTTTTAACAATTTAAATGTTTTTAACTTTGGTTTCAATCGAAGTGTCTTACTTTCCTTGCACTTATTGACATAGACATTTGCCTGGTTCACTTCTTGGGCATATAGAAATTTTAAATCAGCTCATTCTCATTCCAACGTTGGATGTTTTGTTTTTTGTTTTTTTTGTTTTTCTAAATTGTCAAAAACAATTGAATTTGGAGTTGAAATTTGGTAGACACTTGGATTATAATGAAAGAGCCTTTTATATAATTTTTTTTATATTTTAAGATAAGAGGAGAGAGAAAATAAGAGTATAAAATAGAGTGTTTTTAATTTTAAAGCATTAAATATATGTTTTTTTTGGGTTAAAATAACACAATAATGTGAATTCTCTTTTATGTAGAAAATAACTCTAAATAAAACGTCTTGATTGTTAAATTGGATATCATTTGGTTTACTTATATCTAATAAATAAAACATCTTGATTGTTTTTTTTTTTTTTTCATGGTGAAAGGGGAGAAGAAATTGAGACAAAAAGGTAAAATTTTTATCAAAATGAATAAATTTGAGTTTTTATGTTTGGAGCAATTAACTAAAAAATGTGAGACATTCACTTGTTAACAATGGTTGGATGTGAATTGTTGAAGGGAGTGATTTGCTCAAAAAGGAAGGTAATTTGCTTC
Organism: Wollemia nobilis; assembly: GCA_028583015.1. Taxonomy (NCBI): domain Eukaryota; kingdom Viridiplantae; phylum Streptophyta; class Pinopsida; order Araucariales; family Araucariaceae; genus Wollemia; species Wollemia nobilis. The sequence goes on along the minus strand of JAQPPZ010002750.1, from coordinate 1,125,432 downwards.
GTTTTTAAGGGAGAGTAATCAATTGGGATGATGAGTGCTTCACTCGAGAGGTTGAGAGATTTGCTTGTATTTACGAGTGATTTTCTCATTAATGGGGACTTGGAAAAAAACATTGATTCAAATTTAGTTTAATCTATTTCAATTGATTCACTCATTTACTAGCAAGGAGCCCCAATGAGGTTGTGAATCGCTTGGCCATAGACTCTCGTGTGTGCAGTTGGTTGTGAGGTAGGGTTTGTTGGAGGGCAAGTGTGGTTTGCTCTGCAAACTTACGATTGGTTTAGTACTTAGAGTGGGGTATTATAACCCCCACTTGGGATATTTATAGACCTGTCACCTCGGGAAAGGTGCACCCTGCCCATGCTAATGATTAGCGAATCATAATTGTTTTAACATCATTGTGTACAAATATGTTGATAGACATGTCAAACTTGATGCAACACTATTTTGAGGGGCAAAAGACATACAAAGAGAGAAGAAAATAATGAGACAGAAAATTGGTAAAATAAGAAATGGAAGTAATAGCGTCAATGTCATATGTACATATTTATTATTGTTGCATTAAGTGAAGGTGTCACTCATTCATAGAGATAGGTAACATTACCTCTTCCATAGAGGCGGGTCTATAGGCATTTGGACGTATGATTTTGATGATCTAGTAAGGTCTACTCCACAAGGAAACAAACTTCTAATGAGCTCCTGACTTTGCATGATCTTCATCCCATTTGAGAGTTAAATCCTTCAGGAAATGTTCCTTCCTTGAGGAACTTAAAAATATCTTCGTACCAGGGTTATGATAATAGTAGCTTCTTCATCTTCCAATTCTAAAGGGATGAGAGATGCAATTATTGCCATAGCATCGACATGGTGATTGCTAGAATGTGGTATGGCTTCTATAGTTATTTGATTGAAATAAGTTTTTAATAAGTCTACAATATCTTTGTATGGTTTTAGCTTTTCATATTTGGTTTGATAGGTATCATTCACTTGGTTGATCACTAGTTGTGAATCACCATATACTGTTATGTTTTTTATATTTAGTTTTGTTGTGGCCCTAAGACCTAAAATAAGTGCTTCGTATTTTGTTGTGTTGTTGGTGCAAGAAAAGTGAAGTTTAAATGATAGTGGGATGAGATGTTGTTGCGGGGTGACTAGGATAATTCCTGCCCCTACGCCTTTCGCACATCTCGCTCCATCAAAGTACAAGACCCATGTTTTGGGTTCTTGGACTTCTATTGATGAGACCATCTCATCAGGAAAAGAGATGTTTATAGGATGTTCTGATTCTAAAGGAGCTATGACAAGTTGATCTGCTATAACTTGTCCTTTTAGCGACTTTTGGTTTATGAATTCTATGTCGAATTCACTGAGGGCTATGACCCATTTGGTAGTTCTACCTGATAGATAAGGTTTCGACATGAGGTAACGTAGTGGATCTACCCTTGCTAAGATGTAAGTCTTCTGACTGAGCATGTAATGTCTTAGTTTAAGATATGAGAAGATGACCACTAGGTAGATCTTCTCTAATGGTGTGTAGCGAGTTTCGTAATTCACTAAGGTCCTACTAATATAGTAGATTACCCTTTCTCTATGTTGTTCATCGTATTGGGCTAATAGAGCTCCTAAGGCATGTTCAGTAGCGGCTATGTATAGCAATAATGGTTGATTTAAGTTTGGTGGCACCAAGATAGGTGGTGTTAAGAGATAAGTTTTTAGGGCTTTGAAGGCTTCTTGGCATCCTTCGTCCCATTCAAATTTGGCTCCTTTCTTCAATAATTTGGAGAAAGGTTGACACTTGTTTGCAAGTTGTGATATGAATCTACGTATAGCCTACAATTTTCCTTGAAGGCTTCGTAACTCAGTTAGATTTTTGGGTGGTGGCATGTTGGTTATGGCTATGATTTTGGAGGGATCAATTTCAATCCCATGATGAGATATGATGAATCCGAGTATCTTTCCTGATTTCACCCCAAAAATACATTTTAGGGGTTTTATTCTGACTTTATAGTCTCATAGTCTTTGGAAGATGCATCTAAGATCTCGAGTATGGTCTTTCCTTTTTTGAGATCGACCTATGATGTCATCCACATAATCTTCCACTATTTTATGCATGAGATCATGGAATATGTAGGTCATGGCTCTTTGATAAGTTGCTCCTACATTTTTAAGGCCAAAAGGCATGACCTGATAGCAGAAGGTTCCCCATGGGGTAGTGAAAGTTGTTTTAGATTGATCTTCTTCTATGATCTTGATTTGGTTATAGCCTAAGAATCCATCCATTAAGGATAACATTTCAGATCCTATGGTGAAGTCGACTATCATGTCTATATTAGGTAAGGGGAAATCATCTTTAGGACAAGCATTGTTTATGTCTCTAAAGTCGATACAGATTCGAATGGATCCTTCTTTCTTAGTGATAGGAATGATGTTGGAGATCCAATCCGAATAGTCTATGGCCTTTATGAAGCCAACATCTAGTAGTTTTTGAAGTTCATCCTTTATTAGAAGGGTGACTCTTGGATGTATTTTTCTTAACTTTTGTTTGATGGGTTTGGCATCAGGATGTACTACTAGATGGTGAACTACCAATGAGGGGTCAAGTCCTGGCATATCATCGTATCCCCAAGCGAATATGTCAGAGAATTCTTTTAATAGGTTTGTGTATTCTATTTATTCTTCTTGGGTTAGGACTTTCCCTAGTTTGATAAGGTGTGGATCTTGATCTGTTCCAATGTTGACTTCTATGGTTTCTTCGATTAAAGCTTGTGACTCATATTCAAAATGAAGAGGGGCATCTATAATCCCTAGTTCTTTAAGTTCTTGAGGATCTATAGATGTTTGTTCCAAGTCAGAAGGTTGGGCTGAGTTTAAATTGAATATCTGATCTAGAGACTCTTCTATATGACAATTGTCTAAAGATTCTTCAAGACCTTCATGGATTGAGATGGCTTCTGGATGAACTAACTCTAACATGTTAATGCTCCCAAATCATATAGTTTTGTGGGGGTTTTGATTGAGGAGTGACCATAGTTCTTCTTCATCCTCTTCACCCCATTGAGAGCCATGTATTGATCCAAAGTAGTCATCTTTGTCCTCTTCTCTAGATAGAGGAGAGGGTTCATTTTTGTTGGGGATAAATCCAATCCCACATCATGCTGGCCAAGGTATAGCTTCTAAAGGTTCTTTAATACCTTGTTCATAATGACCTAGACCTTTACCTTGATAACCCATATTAACAAGCATTTGTTTAACTATGGGAAAGGTAGGTGACATGTAACATGTAGCGTAGGTTCATTTGGTAGGCATAAGGTTGCATCCTTGGATATTTTCATCGAAGGTAGTCCCTCCATGGATGAAAGTGCAAGACCCTATCTAGATTTTGAGTCCCTTTCTATTAGGCATGCCTATGTCTCGAGGAGAAAGGAACATGCTTACTAGTTCTATGAAAGGATCTGGTTTTTGACAAATGTGGTTAATTTGATTAGCGATAAGGGATGATTGGGGAGTTTCCTCTAAGTCTATAAGAGGTTCCTCTAACATTTTCTTTCCTTTATCCATTTTTGGTTGATCATTTGACTTGGCTGATTGTATGGAAGGGCAGAGGTTAAGTTCTTGTAAATCTATGGAATTGCACATGGCAAAAGGTTCTGGGTCTCTAGGAACGTGGATGACCCTTCCTTGATATTCGTATTTAAGGCATTGATGTAAGGTAGAGGGTACGACCCTCATGGCATGTATCCATGGTCTTCCAAGAAGCATATTATAAGTTACATCACATGATATGATGTAAAAGAGGGTGTTTAAGACATGAGGCCCTACTTTGATAGGTAAAGTAATGGTGCTTGTCACCTCTCATTCTTCATTATCGAAGGCCCTAATGATGAGGTCTAATTTTTGTAAATCATTTTTGGTTAAGTCAAAATTTCATAAGAATTTAACGTTACAAACATTCAAGGCTGATCCATTGTCTACTAGAACTCTCTTGATATATTTATCGCCTATTTGAGTTATGATGTAGAGGGGGGAATCCCCTGATATGGTTTCGAGAGGAGTGTCTTCCTCATGAAAGGCTAAGATAGCATTATTAATTCTAGTCAACCCAACCATGTTGGCGATGTCATTTGGAGATAGGTCTTGAGGGACTTCTTGTTCACTTAAGAGTTTCAACAATATTTCCCTATGAGTGGGTGATGTTTTTAGGAGTTCTAGAAGAGAGATCTTTGCGGGTACTTCTAATTGTTGACGAAGATCAAATGTATGCAAGGTGTTTTGAGAAGGTGTAACTACCAAGGGTGATTTATTAGGAATGTTGATTCTTGCTTTTGGGACAACCACTGGGGGTTGGTCCAAAGATTGATTCTTTTCTTGTTGTCTAGTTATGGCATGGGAAGATCTTGATAGGCGAATGGCACCCACAAAGTTAGCTGATTTTTGATCACGTGTTGGTAGGGGGTCTTGAAATATTCCCATACCTTTGTTAGGGTTTTGTGGTTTATTAATTGTCACTTTCCCTTCCTCAATGAGGTCTTGAATAATGTTCTTTAGGGTTCTACACTTGTTGGTAGTATGCCCTTCTGTTTGGTGATAGTCATAGTATTCATCTTGTCTATACCAAAAGGGTGCTCCTTTTGATAAGTCCCAAGGTCTAATGGGTGGAAGTTCTATTAGTTTGGATTCGAGGAGCATTTTTAGCATGGCTGTTTGACTTTGTCCCGTATTGGTATATTGCCTTTGAGGTTTGTCCTCCTTTTGGATAACCAATTTTTGAGGAGCATTTTGAGTAGTGTTTACATTGTTGTTTTGTCGAGAATCGGTTACACCATCTCCTACGACATGTTTGTTTTTGTATTACCCCTTGTTAGAGGGCTTTTCATCCTCTTTCTTGTTATAGTTGAGTTGGCCTCATCTTATGAGGATGACCTCTACCCTTTTAGCCATGTCAACGACTTCCTCGAAAGAGGTTAAGTTTATCATCTCCAAGGGATATGACAATTGTTCATGGAGGTTTCATAAGAAAATATGCAAGAGTTCTTTAGGAGGAGGAATGTATTGGAGTCTTCCTATGAGAGCCCTCCATTTGGCCAAGAAGTCTAAGAATTTCTCATTTTTACCTTGTTTAAGTTGGTAAAGGTCGTCTATGGTAACCTTATCTTCTATATAGATCAAAAATTATTTAATGAAGGCTTCCATAAGTTCTTTGAATTTCTTAATGGAATGACGAGGTATTTGAAAGTACCATTCTAAGGCTAACCCACTAAGGCTTTTAGGGAATAACCTAAGGAGAAGTTTTTCATCATGATTGATGTCACTACAAGCTATTTGAAATAGCCTTAAATGGTTGATGGGGTCTTGTTTTCCATTATACATTTGAAACTTGGGAGTTTCAAAGTTCTTTGGAAATGGGTGATTAAGAATTTTAGGATCTAAAGGTTCATTATAGAATTATTCAAAAGAGTATTTAAGTTTAGATGTCCCTTGAAGGGAGGCAATTTGATGCTCAAGTTCTTCAAACTTGGCATCTCTCTTTTCTAAGTCTAAAATTTTGGTATTGATATTTTGAATATCATTTGATGGAGGTTGAGTATGTGATTGAGCAAAAGTATGCATCGTAAAAGGTATACTTGTAAGAGTTGAAGCATTTTGATTTGAAGTTATGATGTGAGGGACTTGACTAGGTCCCATGTTGAGAGTGAAAAAGGGATTTGTAGAATTAGTTGTTTCGCTAGGAAAAGTTGAAAAAGGATTTCCTAAAGTGGGTATTTCCATAGACAAGGTAGGAGGTGTTGTAGAATCAGTAGGTTGTGCTGTAGCCACATTGAGACTTGCCAAGGTGTTTTGAATTTCATTGATTTGAGTAGCTATTGATTGTTCATTAGAATAACCTATGTTTTCATGCATTGTGGTGGATTCCGCTTTCGCTTGTTCTCTAAGTTCTTCTTTAAGAACATCCAAAATGATGTCTTTGTTTCTTTTGATATAATCTCGAACATGGTCTATAGTTTGATAAGGAATTTGTTCAACAACTAATTGTTCCCTTGGTACTTGTTGTGACCAAGGGTTTACTTCTTGTTCAATTTATCCTTGAGAGGATGATCCTTCCTATGAAGGAATAGGTACACCCTTGTTTCGGGTGTTATAAGGATGTTGAGACATGGCTAGAAGACTTAGCTTCAAAGAGGGGGTTAATTTATTAAATTTTTGTTTCCAGAGTACTTATAGCAAATAAGAGAAGATGTTTGATATCCTTATGTCACCCAGATAAGCAACCCTCCTTATGACTCCCACTAATCCACCGTAATATACTTGCCAAAGGAGATTGCTCCCCTAAGGTTCGTACATCGGTTTACTCAAGGGGTCGTTAACCTTCCCCCAGTAGGATTAGCAATTGGTTATGTTCTTGTTATCTTAATTTAATGTGATGTAAACTAAGCAAACAAATTAGATGGTCTATTTAAGTTCAACAAACTTTTATCTTTGTTAAGGTAAAAGGAGTGTTCACGTCGGGTTCACCAATTTATGTAGATGGTAGGAAAACCTCGTGTTCTTTTCCCTTTTAGATCTAATTAATGTCAAGTGTGCGCAGGGGAGATTCATTAGAATATCTGCTTCCCCACTTGAGGATCTCTTTCCAAAGGAGATCCCGAGGATATGAAAATCCTCAACACAACTAGACCCCTACTTTTATGCTTTTTCCTATGGTTGTATGAAGGTTGATGTAATGCTTGTTTTGCGGTGTTTATGGGTTCAATTAAGACAAACACCTAAAATTTTTGGATCTCTATTAATCTTGACTCTTTATCGAGCCTTAACGGTTATTTGAACCTAAATCATCAAGAATCATCTAAAATGCAATGCTTAGTTTAAATCACACAAATGCAAGCAAACAAGAGCTAACCTATATGCACTTCAAGTTTTGAATGCACTAGACTAAGGAGATTTTGATTTAAGGGTAAACAAAGAGAGATGCAATCAAACAAGCTAGCCTAAATGCAACTATATGCTTTTCAATTTCTTGCCTAAGTACTTGAATATGAAGGAAATACTAAAACTAAGCCTAGGGTTCCTTGATTGATTAGTCTTTTAGTGTTTTGTAAAGAAACTAAAGCATTTTGTGAAGAAATTGTAAGGTTTTGTAAATGATTTGGGTTTTCTAACTAGGATTCCTTAATTTCCCAAAATAAGTGTGATTTATGTTTCAAAACAGTAGAAAATCAAAAACAGAATACAGAGAAAATCAAATTGTTGAGCTAAGGATGGGCCAAGTGGCTGGATTACCTCTCTTTGAGTATGTTTTCCAAATTTGTCCACTGATGCCAAATTCACCACAAGGATGGCGAATTTGGTAAAACCTGCACAAAAACTAAAAAAATAGGTTTTTTGGTTTAAGGGGTCTATCTGAGGGTTGGATAGGGTAAAAACTTGTCTAAACAACTGATCAAACCCCTTATTGATAAAAAATAATTATGCTTACCTCCTAGAGTGGAATTTGGCCTGTTTCCAAATTCACCACTAGGTCTACCAAATTCACCACTAGTGAATTTGGTCTGAGTGGTGAATTTGGTTCTATTACTCTGGTTGCCAAATTCACCATAGGGGTGGCGAATTTGGTCTTAGGCGAGGTTTTGGGGTTGATTTTGGCAGGTTTTGATTGTGTTTTTGAGCTAAAACTTAGTGAGAAGGATCCTACTGTGATCTATAAGGTTTTTGAATCACAAAATTAGAGGATTGAACCTCTAAAACTTGATTTTGCCAAATTCACCATAGGGGTGGCGAATTTGGTCCTTGGCGAGATTTTTAAGGTTTCGAGGTCGATTTAGGACTGATTTGAATAGGGTTTTGGCTGAAATTGATAGGGAAGGATCCCACTATACTTTAGAAGGTCTGTATGCAAGAAAATTAGGGAATTAAACCTCTAAAATAGAGAATTTAAGGACTAAAATTTTAATAGCAGAAGAAAAGATGAAATCCCCCTAGGGGTCTATAAATCTGATAAATCAGAGTTGTAAAAGGCTATGGGATGCAATCATAAGGTTAAGGAATGCTATATTAGGGTCAACCTAACCTCCAAAAATATTACATCAACAAATTATAGTGACATATCAGAGAATTTAATAAACTATGTCAAGAAATTGCTCAAAACTTTAAAGAAATGGACAACATGTAAGTATGAGAAAATAGAACTGAAATTTGATTTAACAGAAGTATTGAGGATCTAAAATCCAATGCTAAATGTTAGGAAGTGTAAGAAACAACTAATTTAACTTAATGAAAGCAAATTAGCATTCAAATGATATGAAATGGCTTAAAAATAGAGTAAGCATAAATGTTCATGAAATGAAAGAAATGCTATTGAAATGCTTGAACAAGGGGAAATAGAATGCAACAATGCTTAATATATGAAAGAAAAATGGCATGGAGGAAGATAAAAGAGGTTAGTATGTTGTAGTCAAGATATAAAAGCTGTAGTCAAGAGATTTAGTAAGGATTTTATCCTAAAACATGCAAAAAGAAGTATAATGAAAATCCTGCAAAACAAAGGATCGGAGAGAAAATGGGAAAAAGATAAATGCAAACTAAAATAAGCCTACAAATAAATGTTAGAGATGGTAATAAGGATGCTATAATTGAATAAGAGGGCTGCCAAAACACTGTTAAGATGCTACAAAATAGAGTTAGGGGCTGCCAAAGAGAAGGATTAAAACCCTGCAAGAGAAATTAGAGCATAAAAGATGAAATGCATAAAAGAGATATGATAAGTTAGCAAGGCTACAACCTAGAGGACAAAATGCCATATAATGAACACCCCCACTTGTTGGTTCTAAGTTATTTTGGTTTGTGCTTGTTTGTTTTTGCAATGAAATGATTGGTTTTGCTTGTTTAGTTTGAGACATTGACTTGAATTTCATTCATAATGCAATAAGGAAACAAACATTTGAACAAACGATAAATTTGCAATAAGGAGATTTATTTATTTAATTTTTTGACCTGAAAGTACAGGTCTGTATTTGCACAACAAACTAGAAATTACATAACTAAAACGTTCATTTGCTCGTAACTCGATCACCGAAACTCCGATTCCTTCCTCGTAAAGTGCAGTTGTCTCTCCCAATGAAGCCGCCCAAAATGTAACCTTCAAAAATGTGAATCCAAGCCCAATTAATTGTTGCACGCACCTCGAGGTAGCTGCAGGCAAGATGTACGACTGTTGAAGGGTTTGACCTTACCTTGAAATTCGTGCCTCACTCTAAATACCTTCAAAATACCACTAAAATGATCAACTAGTGAGCCGAAGAGATTGGTAAATTGCCCAGAATGATTCGATGGGATATTTCCCTACTGTGAGCAAATGACATGATTCCCTAGGCACCCATATGTTGTACGGCCTGCTCCAGTATTGCATCTATCACTCCAAAATCAATCAAAATGGCACTGACCCAAATGAAGTATAGCCAAAACAATATAACCCGGATGGTCAGTTCATCAACCCAGATGAATTCAAAATTTGGCAAACCCTTGTCTGCCTCTGTTAAGCTCAGATAATCTCTCTGTGATGAGAAATTCAATCCCTGATCAGCTAGAGATGGTCTCACACATCTGAAACTGATAATCCTGCTGAGAAATCCACTCCCAACAAGCCCTGTAGATTCTCTGACGAAAATCTCTGCAACTCTTCACAAAAAACACAAAATCTCCATATGCAAAATGAGACCCAACGTGAAAATATGAGGTGAGGGTCGAATTAGGGTTTGGGCGCCACATTTACCTTGGGTTTTTAAAATTCAAATGATGTCTTTTAATACATGTAAAGGGGCCACGCCCACCCCCATGTCCTAGTCGAGTCACTTTTTACCTTTTAAGTTATAACTTAACATTATAATTCATCATTATAACATGTTCCCCTTTCCTAGCGACCATCTGCCTTGGTCAACACTTGTAGTTGATAGAATTAAGCCCTGTAATTGGTAAAATATCTTGTGCCAAGGTAAAACTGACCTCCTAAACCAAAATTGAATCTCTGCCATGGATTAAAATAGTGAGATCTTCACCAAATTGAGTCCCACACCATTCTGTTTAGCCTAGGGGACCCCCATGACTAGGCTAATAGGTCCTTATTTCTCCTACTATTGAGAAGGGGATATTACAGTCTCCCCTTCCTAAAATTGCTTGTCCCCAAGCAATTGGAAACCTGGAGTCTGCAATATTGACTCTCCCTCCCATGTGGCATCTTCCTCAGGTAAATATTTCCACTTGATTAAATATTCCTTAATGGTTCTCCTCCTGAGGGTACATTCACGTTGGTCAATCACTGCCTCTGGAATTAGTACCAGCTTGCCTTCTTCATCCAGAGGTGGCAAATCTACTGAGGGTGTGACATTGTGTCCCAAGGCCTTCTTGAGGCATGACACATGGAACACATTGTGTATCCTACTACTCTCTGGTAGCTCCAACTCATAAGCTACCTCACCCACTCATCGAGAGACTCAAAATGGGCCATAGAACCGAGGTTTGAGCTTCTCAGCTCCACTCCTCTTCAGTGATGACTGTCTGAATGGTTGCAGTCTCAGATAGACCATATCTCCTACCTCAAATGTGCATTCAATTCTCTTCTGATCAACATATTTTTTTTGTTGCTCCTGTGCCTGTCTGATGTTCTCTTGCAATGAACACATGATATCCTGTGTCTCCTATAGAAGATCTTTGGCTCTGGGAACCCGATTGTCACCTAACACCAAATCCATGAAGCTAGGAGCTTCATACCCATACAAGGCCATGAATGGGGATATTTTTATTGACATGTGATAGGATGAATTATAGCAGTACTCACTCAGATGTACCCACCTAACCCATGCCTTTTGTTGCCCCGACACATAATTCCTCAAATATCCTTCTATCCATTTGTTGACAATTTTGGTCTGACCATCTGTTTGAGGATGATAACTTGTGTTGGGTGTCAACTCTGTCCCACACAATCTAAACAACTCCTACCAAAAGAGACTCATAAACTTACTATCTCTATCACTGACTATGGACTTAGGTAGGCCATGCAATCTAAAAACTTCCCTGAAAAAGAGTTCAGCCACCTGTGCTGCTGAAAATCCTATGGTGATAGCAAAGAAATGGGTAAACTTGGTAAGTCTATCTACCACCACAAATAAAGAATCCTTTCCCTATGCCTTGGGAAGTCCTGTAATGAAATCCATAGATATACTTTCCCATTTTTGTGAAGGAATGGGAAGTGGTTGTAGTAACCCTACTGGAAAAGTATGCTCATGCTTGTTCTGTTGGCACACAGAACACTCTCGGATGTACTGTAGAACCTCATCCTTGAGTCCTCTCCAAGAAAACCTCTCACGGATCAGCTTGTAAGTCTTGTAGTAGCCAGGGTGACCAATCATTGGTGCATCATGTAAAAGCCTGAATATTTACCTCTTGAATTTGGAATCTGTAGGAATCCAAATTCTCCCTTTGTAATAAATCACATCATCCCTGACAATATATCTATCATCATCCTGTGTACTATCCAATACTCTATGAGCAAACTCATCTTTGGCATAGTCTACCATAAGCTTAGGCCTCCAATCTTCTGAAATCTCTATCAATGAATATAAATGTGGGCGTCTAGATAGTGCATCTGCTACTATGTTCTTCTTTCCTTTGACATATTCAATGTCAAAGTCATAAGCCTGTATTCTACTGACCCATTTCATCTACCTATCATTCAAATCCTTCTGGTTCATGAAATATCTAAGGTTGTTATGGTCAGTTTTTACAATAAATTTCCTACCCACCAAATATTGCCTAAATTTTGCCAACGCATGCATAATGGCTAGCATCTCTCGATCATACACTGAATAACTCATCTCTCCTCCCCTCAAATTCCTACTCTCGAAGGCTATTGGATGCTTATTCTGCATCAACACTACTCCAATGCCCTCTCCTGATGCATCACACTCCACCTCAAATGGTTTGGTGAAATCAGGTAAAGCCAAAACTGGACAGCTGCTCATAACCTGCTTAAACCTGTCAAATACCTGTTGTGCCCTTTCTGACCATTGGAATGCTCCCTTATTTGTTAAATATATCAAAGGTGCCACCAACTATGAAAAACCTTTGACAAACCTATGGTAAAATCCACACAAACCGAAGAATCCCCTGAGCTGTGTTAGGTTTGTGGGTGTTGGCCATTCAATGATTGCCCAAATTTTCTTTGGGTCTACTCTAACTCCCTGTGCACTGATGATATGACCCAGATACAATAATTCGGTCATCCCAAATTCACATTTAGTCTCTTTAGCATAAAGAGACTCTGACTCCATAATACTAAGCACCTCTTCAAGGTGTACCAGGTGCTCTTCCCATGATCTACTGTAGACCAAAATATCATCAAAGAAGACTAACACTGTCTTCCGGAGCTGCCTGCTAAAAACCCTATTCATTAAAGATTGAAATGTTGTTGGGGCATTAGTCAACCCAAAGGGCATGACTAAAAACTCAAAATGGCCATAATGACATCGAAAAGCTATCTTTTCCACATCTGATTCCCGCATCCTTATTTGATGGTATCCTGATCTTAGGTCTATTTTGGTGAAGTATCTGGCACCATGTAACTCATCAATCAATTCATCTATTCAGGGAATTGGGTATCGATTTTTTATGGTCTTTTTATTGAGATCCCGGTAATCAATACACATACGCATGGACCCATCCTTATTTTTTACCAAAACAATAGAGGATGCAAATGGGCTTTTGCTTGGCCGTATGTGTCCCATATTAATTAATTCCTTGATTGCTCTCTCTATCTCATCCTTATGATATTTTGGATGTCGATAAGGAGTGGTAATGATAGTTGTAGCTCCTTCCTCAAGCTCAATAATGTGCTCTGTACCCCTATCTGGTGGTTGCCCTGGTGGTATATCACTAAATACCTTATTGTATTTATTGAGTATTGCTTGGATGTCCGGATGATATGTCTTGTGCTCCTCCTCTGTAAGTGCGGGTAAAATAACATAGTGGGCTGCCCACTCTATCTGATTATGCCTCCTAAACCTCTCCATACGTTTGAAAGAGACAACACGAGGTTCTCCTGTTGACATCCCTCGTAACACCACCTGTCGACCATTCACCTCAAACTTCAACTCCATTTTCTTGAAGTTGAAGGTAACTTCACCCAATATCTGCAACCACTGAATACCCAACACTACATCCAAACTCTTTGTGCTGACCACAAAGAAATCATCACATACCTCATAGTTTCCTAGAGTAATCTGTAACTGTGGTACCTTCCTGGTGCAGGTAATAGAGAAACCATCGACAATCATTACTTTGAACTCATCCACTTCAACTGTCTCTAATCCCCTTCTGGCTACCAATCCCTCATCGATGAAGTTGTGTGTGGCACCTGTATCAATCAACGTTACCACACGCTACCCCTTAAGAACACTCTGTATTCTCAAATATTGGGCTCCCTGAACACTATGAAGATGAGCTAGAGTGTTATTGTCCTTCCCTGCTTGATCCTGGGTGGTCTCTTGGTCTTCTAAGGCATGTTCATCCTCACTGTCCTGATTTTTTGATTGCTGATCAGAATTTTCAGAATTAGTTTCATCATCTGAATGATATTCTATCAGTTGTAACTTACCCTTAAACTCACATTTATGCCCAGGAGTCCATGACTTTTTGCAAGTAAAACATAACCCCTTCTTTCGGAGTTCATGAAGGGTGTTTGGATCTAACTTTTTGAACGTGCCCTTTTGTTGGTCAGCCTTTTGTTGGTCAGTGTCCTTTTTGATTGGTTTTTGTTCCTTCTCTTTTTTGAAATCCTTCCCTTTGTATTGACTCTTAGACTTGTATGAAGTGACTTCCATGTCCCTAGCCTGTCTAATGGCATCATGCAAGGTAGTTGGGTTGAATGCTTTGACCCAACCTCTCAAAGGTTCAGATAACCCATCCATGAATAAAACCACCAAACGTCTCTCTGACATATCTGTGACCATCACTGACAACCTTTGGAATTCAGTTATGTAGGAGTCCACTGAACCCCATTGTCTCAAATGTGTCAACTCCTTGAATTCCAATTCTTGTTCCTTCCTATCAAATCTCTGCATAAGTCTCTCAGTGAACTCAACATAAGTATCCACCCTGTCATGTCCTAAAGTGTGCATACCGTGATGCCACCAATCATGGGCAACACCTTCCAAATGCAGAGTACAAAATTTAATGGCCTCGTCTTCTATCATTGGGTTCAACTGCAAATAAGTGTCCATTTTTTGGACCCAGGCCTTAGCTATCATTTTTCCTGATGCATCAAAGAAGGGTATGTGGATTTTTCCTATCCTCCTCTATATTTTTGGGCATCCCTGAGATGTAGACTGTACAGGATCTCCCTATCCCTGTTGGAATTGCCCCTGCTAAAACTATCCCTGGTGAATGGGCCTTCCCCTATTTCTAGGAGTTTGCCTATTACGAGTGTCCACGAAGTCCCTGAATGACATGAGATTCTAAAAATCAGGACCAAGTGCCTCCCACTCATGCATGTACTACTGATACTGATCTACCACTAAAAGTTTTGGTTCCTCTTCTACTGGGGCCGCTACTGGGGCCACTGGAGGTTCAGGACGTGGTAGAAATTTGGGCATAAATGGTCTAGAGCTACTAGCTCTCTCTGTCCTGGTATGAGTGACCACCCTGTTAACTGTTGATTCCTCATTTCTCGTTTCCTGTCCTGCATTAATTTGTTCAATCCGTGGGCCTTGTGCATTAACCAAAATATTAATCCCATGTACCTGTTGTGTCATCAAACCCACTAATTGTTCCAAACTGTGTTGCATGTTATGTTACGTCTGTCTGATATCCTCAACCATTTTCCTCTCTATTTCATCTTGTGCATTTCTATCCCCCATGGCAATAGATGGTTCAAAAAATGAACTTGTGGATATTCCCAATATGTCAGTTACTCTCTGATCCGAAGGAGGTTTGGGCCACTACTTCTGCCTATGCTGCCAATTCAAATAGTCTTGTTCTGCTTTTTTCTTCTCCCTCTCAAAAGCCCGTCTGTCCCTCTCACTCATGAAATGTGGGCTTCATAGGCTGGCAGGATTAAGTGGCTCTGATACCACTATAATGAACACCCCCACTTGTTGGTTCTGAGTTATTTTGGTTTGTGCTTGTTTGTTTTTGCAATGAAATGATTGGTTTTGCTTGTTTAGTTTGAGACATTGACTTGAATTTCATTCATAATGCAATAAGGAAACAAACATTTGAACAAATGATAAATTTGCAATAAGGAGATTTATTTATTTAATTTTTTGACCTGAAAGTACAGGTCTGTATTTGCACAACAAACTAGAAATTACACAGCTAAAACGTTCATTTGCTCGTAACTCGATCACCGAAACTCCGATTCCTTCCCTGTAAAGTGCAGTTGTCTCTCCCAATGAAGCCACCCAAAATGTAACCTTCAAAAATGTGAATCCAAGCCCAATTAATTGTTGCACGCACCCCAAGGTAGCTGCAGGCAAGATGTATGGTTGTTGAAGGGTTCGACCTTGCCTTGAAATTCGTGCCTCACTCTAAATGCCTTCAAAATGCCACTAAAATGATCAACTAGTGAGCCGAAGAGATTGGTAAATTGCCCAAAATGATTCGATGGGATATTTCCCTACTGTGAGCAAATGACACGATTCCCTAGGCACCCATATGTTGTACGACCTACTCCAGTATTGCATCTATCACTCCAAAATCAATCAAAATGGCACTGACCCAGATGAAGTATAGCCAAAACAATATAACCCAGATGGTCAGTTCATCAACCCAGATGAATTCAAAATTTGGCAAACCCTTGTCTGCCTCTGTTAAGCTCAGATAATCTCTCTGTGATGAGAAATTCAATCCCTGATCAGCTAGAGATGGTCTCACACATCTGAAACTGATAATCCTACTGAGAAATCCACTCCCAACAAGCCCTGTAGATTCTCTGACGAAAATCTCTGCAACTCTTCACAAAAAACACAAAATCTCCATATGCAAAATGAGACCCAACGTGAAAATATGAGGTGAGGGTCGAATTAGGGTTTGGGTGCCACATTTGCCTTGGGTTTTTAAAATTCAAATGATGTCTTTTAATACATGTAAAGGGGCCACGCCCACCCCCATGTCCTAGTCGAGTCACTTTTTACCTTTTAAGTTATAACTTTAAGTTATAACTTAACATTATAATTCATCATTATAACATGTTCCCCTTTCCTAGCGACCATCTGCCTTGGTCAACACTTGTAGTTGATAGAATTAAGCCCTGTAATTGGTAAAATATCCTGTGCCAAGGTAAAACTGACCTCCTGAACCAAAACTGAATCTCTGCCATGGATTAAAATAGTGAGATCTTCGCCAAATTGAGTCCCACACCATTCTGTTTAGCCTAGGGGACCCCCATGACTAGGCTAACAGGTCCTTATTTCTCCTACTATTGAGAAGGGGATATTACATGCCATGAATCCAAGGTGAGAGGAGAGAAGAAATAAGTTGGGAGAGCTATCTTTCTTACCTCCAATGGTGATCTCCTTGGTCCCAAGTCCTCCTTGCCTTGCTTGACTTACTCTTCTCACAAAGGATGCTCAAATGCTTGATGAAGACTTAGTAATACTTGAGAAGAACTTGGAATAGAGAAATGCTATGAGAGAAAGGATGCTAGAAAAATATGGGCAAAGCTTTGTGGTAGGGTACCTAGGAATAGATATTTGGGGATATATTATTATATTGTATAAGGGTTGGCATGGGCCACACATAACCCAAGGTTGATTGTATTATAATATTATATTATATTTTAATATAATATAATATTAGTAGTAGGCTCTCCAAAGTAGAATAAGAATATGGATATATAAAGAAGAGATATTTGTCATTGTAAGGATATTCATATCATTGAAGAAGAATCTTATGTAATCGTCGTGCCCACGAAGTGGCCTCTCATCTTGGGAGATCTTGTGGAGTTATTCCTTCCTTAAGGATTATTATTGGTGTTGCCCTACCTTAAGGGTATTATCTATCTCTCTCTCATTTGTGGATTGTTATTGTGGATAATATATTGTGGATGAATGATTTGATATTTTTGCATATTGGTGAATGGTTCATGTTTAATAATAAAAGTTATGCAACAAGTGGTATCAGAGCAACGATTTTGGCAAAGTGGGGATTTTTGTGTGAAACCCTAGAATTAGGGCAATTTTTTTTGGAAAAACATCTCATCTTTCAGGAGCCATATCTCTGCACAAGTTTATCCGATTCAGGTGATTCTTGGATCAGATTGTGCAGAATTTGAAGAGCTTTAAAATGAGTGGTCATATGATGGAATCTGAGCAGTATTGAGGGAGATACGACCTTTTGAAGTTAGTCATCCGAAACAAGGATAGTGACGAATTTCGCAGATTTTTTTTGGAAAAATGTCTCATCTTTCAGAAGCCATATCTTTGCGACAGCTAATCCGATTGAGGCGATTCTTGGATCAGATTGTGCAGAATTTGAAGAGCTTTAAAATGAGTGGTCATATGAAGGAATCCGAGCAGTATTGAGGGAGATACGACCTTCTGAAGTCAGCCATCTGGAACAAGGAAAGTGACGAATTTTCAAGTCACGAATTTTTCAAAAGACAATTTGTTTAGTTCGGGTAAGCAAATCAGTTGCACTTTATTTTGTTTGGAAGAAAAATTGCAGATGTAGTTGTCTATGGGATTTTTAGCTTCAACTTGGTGGGAAGATATTTTTTTTCCATAAAACCCTAGTTTGCATTAGGGCATGATATTTATTATCAAAAAAACCCTAGTTGCATTAGGGCATGAACAATGGTACTCCAAAGTTTTTCTAGAGAAGATGATATTGATGCTAGAGAATGGTGGAAAAATTTTAGATCTCTATATTGTAATGTCTCATGGGGGAAACCCATGCTTGGTATATGTCTTCAAGGGAAAGCTTTGTTTTGGTGGATAAAGTTTTGTGAAGAAAGGAATAATGAATACACTTGGGATGAAATAGAGCATGCATTCTTGATTAAATGGGACCCATATTATGTAGATCGCATAATAAATTTCATCGAAGACCTTGAAAAGAAACTACAGGAAACTCAAAATGAGCGAAATACAATAAAAGGAGAATGGGAAGTTTTCAAGAAACAAAATGAAGACTATGAAAAAGAAATCAAATTACTCAAGAAGAAAGAGGAAAAGGTCAAGGAAGATAAACAAGATGTCAATATGCAGACAAAGGAAACCATACCTTTGGTAGAAGATAAATTAGAAAATGGACAAAGGAATTTGTTTGAATCTAAAAAGTCTATTTTGCAGGTTCCTGGAAGCATTCAAAAGGAGCAGGTTATTATTTCCATTGACCCCGGTAGCAGATTTAATTTTATTAATATTGCTTTGGCTAAGAAGTTGCAAGTTCAAGCAACAAAAATTAAGGACATACAAGCTAGAGGGTGAGCATGTTCAGATTTTTGAAGATTTGAAGATCACCATGGATAAATATGTTTTACATTCAGATTTCTATGCTATTGAGATGGATGATGAGGATATTGTTCTTGGTTATCCTTGGTTAGATTCTTTGGGTACTATTAACATTAATGTGCAAAAGAAGTTTATGAAGTTATGGTACAGAAAAAGAAGATAACATTGCAGGATATTTCTCAGCTTGAGGAGCAAGGATACAAGGAAAATCAAGAAGTGGTTGTAGAAGAACAAATTGAAGAACATGAAACAGAATCCAAGAAGGCAATAGTAGCAACAGAGTCCATGAAAGAAGTAGCAGTAACTAATTCAATGGAAATAACATTGCAGGATATTTCTCAGCTTGAGGAGCAAGGATACAAGGAAAATCAAGAAGTGGTTGTAGAAGAACAAATTGAAGAACATGAAACAGAATCCAAGAAGGCGATAGCAACAATAGAGTCCAAGGAATATTTGATAGAAGAGCACAAGGACACACCAAACAAAGATAACATGAAAGAACAAGGTGTAGAAGAATTTAAAACAATGAAGCCAAAGGTTGAAAAGTCAAAGAAGGTAGAACATCAAGTAAAGGTTGCACCATATCGCCATCCACACCACCATGAGCGGAAACAATATTGGAGGCATGGTTCAAGGCAACAATATTATGGTTCTACATGTAATCGATAGGGCACCAACTATGGCAAGTGTTTGGCAAAGAAAGCATAGTGATCATGGTTTTCAGCATGGTTCATCAGCATCAAGGAACAAGTGGACCCATCATTCAAGTTATCAAAATACAGCAGCAGAAGCATGGAGCCAACGAAGCAGATTTGGATACTCAAGTAACAAAATGGCATACCAGCATCATCGGGTTTCACTTGGATGGATGGATGAGCGAGATTGGTACCAATTGCTAACATTGCTTAGCAAATCATACTATCAAGTTTCTTCATATGTTTCGAGGACGAAACATTTGTAAGGAGGGTGGCATGGTAGGGTACCTAGGAATAGATATTTGGGGATATATTATTATATTGTATAAGGGTTGGCATGGGCCACACATAACCCAAGGTTGATTGTATTATAATATTATATTATATTTTAATATAATATAATATTAGTAGTAGGCTCTCCAAAGTAGAATAAGAATATGGATATATAAAGAAGAGATATTTGTCATTGTAAGGATATTCATATCATTGAAGAAGAATCTTATGTAATCGTCGTGCCCATGAAGTGGCCTCTCATCTTGGGAGATCTTGTGGAGTTATTCCTTCCTTAAGGATTATTATTGGTGTTGCCCTACCTTAAGGGTATTATCTATCTCTCTCTCATTTGTGGATTGTTATTGTGGATAATATATTGTGGATGAATGATTTGATATTTCTGCATATTGGTGAATGGTTCATGTTTAATAATAAAAGTTATGCAACACTTTGCTACAGTAGAATTCATTGCCAAATGCTTCCCCATGACCTCCTTAAATAGGATTTGGGAGGGGACTCGGGGGGAATGAGAGGATAAGATCAATTCAAACCAATTCATCCTAGACCTTCTCAAAGCATGCGAGATAAATTTTTGAGGTGAAAGGAGGCTCAATTCGCACCTAACTGGTTCATGTGGAAGATTCCCGACCATTTTTCCAAATTCATCACAGTTTGCCAAATTTGCCACAAGTGTGGTGAATTTGGTTCTAAGTTGAGAATTTGGTAAAGAATCAGATCAAATTCTAGCCAATTTGAATTTTTTAAAATTTTCCAAATTTGCCATTAGCCAAATTCACCATAGGGGTGGCAAATTTGGTAAAAAACTGTTTCTGGCTAAAGAAGGTTGATTTTGCAGTTTTGCCAAATTCACCACTCAACTTGCTAAATTTACCACTGGTGAATTTGGTTAGAGTGGTAAATTTGGTAAAGGTAAAATTTGATGCCCAAAGTGATAGGAAATGACAAATTTGATGTTTTTTGAATTTTAGAATTGATTTTGGGAAGTTGTGACTAGTGTGTCAAAATTGGGTGTATATATTTTGCCCTAGTTTTGACATGATATGTAAGATGTTATGTCAAAATTTAAGTTGTGATACTCAATTTTGATGCTATGTTGTATTTTTGTTTTGATGCTTTGTTTATTTGTAGAGTTGATTGATATTTTTGCTATTTTTGATGATTTTGCATATATATGTCTTGTTTTGCATGCCTCGAATTTTGGAGAAAATTGTTTGATCTCAGGAAAATTTCTTACCCTAGAAACATGATCTCTTCAAAACCATGTGCCCAATTACAAGTTTCAGAGCAAAATTATAAGACATGGGGTGCTTAAATTGATTAGAACTGATAGGATAGGGGATTAAAATGCAAAAGAGGAGGTGAAAGTGACCTCATTTGCACCTTTACTTGTTATAGAAAGTTAGAGGGCGAGATAGAGTGGTTGAAGAGGATGGCTCATATTTAGGATGGATGCATTATGTTGATGCAGTTCGAGGGACAATTGAGGTATTGGAGCGAGATCGGGAGGTAGGCATTCATTTTGGCTTAAAAATTTTGTATTTAGGGTATTTTTGTTCATGTTTTTGAAACTTGTGGTGAATTTGGTGCTAGTGGCAAATTTGGTAGAGGTGCCACTAATGATTTTGGTCCTAGTGGCAAATTTGGTTAAGGATAGCCAATTTTGCTTTGCATTTTTTGACTTCGATATGTGTGTAAATATAGATATATTTATACTTTCCAGAAAGCTCTTTTTGAGGGCTATCCAATGGTAGTGTTTTTGTGAAATTTTAAGATAATTTGATGAGCTTTCCAACTCATTATTTTGGATGGATTTTTGGTAGGAAATAAATGTTTTGACGAGCAGGGAGCATCACCCTAAATGCTTAGGGAGAATCCTAAAGGGTGAGAAATTTTTTGAGAATGCGGTGCTCTTGTCAGTGACAGGGCTATACTATGTCATATACATGTCTAAGTTGGATTTTGATTGATCGCTACTAATAGCTCTTGTGGAGAGGTGGTATCTGTCCACCAACACCTTTAGATTACCGACAGGTGAGATGATTATTACTTTGGAGGATGTATGGCGCATCCTCAAGGTGTTATTCTAAGGTGTACCTATTCATTTGAGGATGAATATTATTACTAGGAAGCTAGCCTTTTCAGAGGATGGTGACTTTTCAGGAATGATAAAGGGGCTTAGGATCAATGATGCTTACATTGGAGGGCACATTGATCGAAGCACTACACTTTTGGCTGTGATGGTATTTGGATTGATGATGAGTGATACCAATAGGAGTTTCATGTTGTGGGGATGGGGATGGATTATAGCAGGACTAAGGGATATTCAAATAGTTTATGCCTAGGCCCCAACCGTCTTAGCCAAACTATATCATAATTTGTATAGGGTGGTCTACATACAGGGTCATAGTCTAACTTGTTGCACTTTACACCAAGTTTGGGCATGGGAGCATATATATATTCGATGACACATTAGTGACGAGGAAAATTGGCCTGTAGAGTCCTATAGTTTATATATAGGATAGATGCACTCATTCTTCATCTTGTAATTTGATCTGGATGAGGCATTCGGGTGGTGCACATAACATGGTGGTCATGGAGAGATATATATGCATGGTATAAGGACAACCAGGAGCTAGCTAGAGTGACATAGGTTTGGTGGCTAGATGATGGGAATAAGGCTTATGAGTTGTACCGATATGATCGAGTGACTCATCAGTTTGAAGAGGTACAAGGAGTACCAACTATTGGGGAGGTTTGGATATGACGAGTGCATCATGAGACCTAGTGGGATCCCATGGATCCTCTTACCCACCTGGAGGCTAATGAGGATGATCCCGTTGTCCTGATTTCTAAATTGGATGATGTAGGGGTAACAATAGACTATGGTTCTTGATACATATGGTTTAGATCTTATCGATTAACTATGGATCCACCACCAAGGGATAAGAGGTAAATATTTTAGGACATGTTGAGTGCCTTACGAGTAGCTAAGCATCATTGCAAGAGAGAGGGATGGCAGAGTACAATGGCTAGGTGAATGATAAAGAGGTCAAATCCTTTAGATGTAGCTCTATTGATTACTATCCCGCTCTTGTATGTCCCAACTGGTGGAGGAGCATCAAGTTCATGTAGAGTCAAGCAGGATTTTAGTGGAGCAAATCCAGATCTTGGTGGAGGTGTGGGTCCTAGTAAGATAGTTGAAGAGGCTATAGTGATAGAGTTGAGGGTACTCCGTCACACTTTGGAGGAGGTGAGAAGCCAGTTATTAGCTTTTGAGGTTTTGCGAGTGGAGGAGGTTACCAAATTCAGCGATGAGATAGCTCGACCTAGGGATGATATTTATTTGGCACAGATGGATAGTTGGGGGACCATTTCTAGGCTTCATTCATCCTTAGATTAGGTCATGGAGGAGTAATCCATTGATCAAGCGATTATTAATGGCCTTAGATATGATCTAGAGAGATTAACGAGAGAGAGAGAGAGAGAGAGAGAGATGAGGCTCGAGCCATGGTCGGTTGGGGCTTGGATAGTACCATGGTGGCTATCATCACCGAAACCACTTGAGTGTGAGCTTGCGGCTTCTAGGATAGCAATGGATATTATGAGGTTAAATATTACAAAGCAGGTGCATCGCTTGTCAAATTGGGTTGATAGGGCATGAGGTAGGAACACACACTATCGTGAGTTGTATCACTTGGCAGTTCCTGTGGAGTAGTGAGCACCATCTACTTTAGGATCATGATCGATGGTTGCAACAACAAGTGATCTTAGAGGACTAGCAATTTTTAGTCGTCTCCTCCTCCTCCACTAGGGGATTCTAGGGATGTTGGATCCTCTTGTTAGGTGATCTTAGGCGTATTTAGGAGTGAGTGCACCGATTTTTGGGATTGTGGTGCATCCTCCTATGATGAGTTGAGTGTATTATTTTTCTCTTTTGTGATGCACCTTCTCTATTGGCTTGTATATTATGAGGCCTATATATATGATGATGCTTGTTATTTTGGATTATGATGAGATTTTTTCGATTTTTATGGATTGTAGTAGTGGTGTGTTGATGTTTTTATTTGCTTTGATATAATTATGTTTAGATTTTAGAAATGATATGGATGAGGGGAGATGCCCCAATTGTGAGATGTGTTGAGTATCTTGGATGATGGATGACCATCCTAAAATATCTATATGTGAGTGGTGGTCTCTAGACCTGATATAGGAGAACACTCATTTTATTTAGAGGTAAATATTATGCCTTTCATTTTGTTCCTATAGGTGGGAATATGATCTCATTAAGTTTAAATGGTGTTCTATGATGTCCTATTATTTATTTCATTTAAGACATAATGGGGTACCTGTAATATGTACAATGGAGTATATTTTTTTCAAAATAATTTTCTTCTCATCAATGTTTAAGTGCCATACTCTATGAAACACTTAACTGCATAGATGAGGTACCTGTAGTATGTACAATGAAGTATAATATGTTTTCTTCTCATCAATGTTCAAGTGCCATTATCTATGAAACACTTGACATCATAGATGAGGTACCTGTAGTATTTACAAATTGTGGTGTATTATTTTCTTCTCATCAATGTTAAAATACCATTCTCTATGAAACATTTGACTGCATAGATGAGGTGTTTACCCTTCGTCAATGTTCAAGTGTCATTCTCTATAAAAAACTTAACTGCGTAGACAAAGTTATTTTGATTTTCATCAATGTCTAAGTGTCATTCTCTATGAAAAACTTAGCTGCATAGATGAAAAAATAGTTTGATTCTCATCAATGTCTAAGTGCCATTCTATATAAAACACTCAGCTACGTAGATAAAAAATAGTTTGATTTTCATCAATGTCTAAGTGCCATTTTATATAAAACACTCAGGTAGGAAGAAAATTAAGGTGGAGTCAACCCTTGTTAGAAGCTTCCAGCATCTGAAGCTAAAGGAAGTTTCAGAAACCCCACATTCCATCTCAGGCAAGCCTCCCAAAGCCCAATCCTCTTCGCTTGATTTGGTTGATAAATTTCTCCATAAGCTGATCATCCATGCCACCAATGCATCCATCACTCACTTGGAGTCTACCTACATTGCCATCGGTAAGGCCATTGAGAGCCTCAAAGAATAGAGAAACAACCTTAGCCTGTTCTTCTTTTGTGATAATTTCAATGGTTCTGCTGTTGAACCCTCCTCTGATGTTAAAGGAGGGGCTACTGAAGACGAGATTGTAGAAATTACAAAAGATACCTACCTTGATGGTTTGAAGGAGATTCCAAAGGTGAAATAGACCTCAAAGGATGTAGAGAAGGATGCAGCGAAGGACAATATTTTGAATATTGATGTCCACACTTTTCTACAGCCCGATGCTCTTTCTTGATGGCATTTTCTGTTGGTCTCGATCGTTGTTTTGGGTTGTTCTCCATTTCCTCTGGTTTCGTGGTGTGTTGCTGGGTCTGTTCCTACTTGTCTCCTTTCTGCATTTTGGTGTTGTTCCTTTTTGTTCCTTTTTGCTAAAGGATCGTTGGTAATCCTTCAGGTTGCTTTTTGAGTGTAATGGCTTTAGGCCTTTCATTTTTGATGAGCTTTGCTCTGTTCTTCGTGTTTCTCTTTTCCTCCTCTTGTTCCTCTGAGTTCCTTTTTGTAAAATGTGATAGTGCGCCTTTGAAATTCCATTTTTGAATTAATATAATTAACTTACCAAAAAAAAAAGTGTCATTCTCTATGAAATACTTAGCTGCATAGATGAAAGATAGTTTGATTTTCATCAATGTCTAAGTGCCATTCTCTATGAAACACTTAGCTGCGTAGATGAAAGATAGTTTGATTTTCATCAATGTCTAAGTGCCATTCTCTATGAAAAAATTAACTGCGTAGATGAAAGATAGTTTAAATTTCATCAATGTCTAAGTGTCATTTTCTATGAAAAACTGAGCTATGTAGATAAAAAATAGTTTGATTTTCATCAATATCTAAGTGTCATTCTTTATGAAAGACCTAGCTGCGTAGATGAAAGATAGTTTGATTTTCATCAATGTCTAAGTACTATTCTTAATAAAACACCTAGCTGCATAGATGAAATATTTAGATCAATAGGTTCTTGTCAATGTTCAAATGCCATTCTTTATGAAACATTTGACTGCATAGATAAGAGTTTTGTTTTGCAAGCCTTTTGCAAAGCTTTGATATGAATGCTTTTGATGCTGATTGCAATGATTGTGTGATGTTTTTCCTGTATGATTTTTGCAATGTCTTGCAAATCTACGGAGATATTTTTGCAAGTGTTTTGCAAAGTAAAAGTAATGATGAGAACACCTTCGTGATTGTATTAGTATTCTTTGCAAATATTTTACAAAGTGATGGAGAATGATTTTTACAAATGATCTTTGAAAATGCTTTTATGATTTGATTTTGCATTCTTTGCAAAGTGATGGAGAATGATCTTTACAAATGTTCTTGTAAAGTAATGGAATGAATTTTACAAAGTGTTTTGCAAAGTAGTGAAATATAGCATCCTTTTGCGAATGCTTTTGCAAAGTAGACGTTTTTGACTTTTGCAAGTATTTTTGCACAGGAATGAAGTGGTTTTTGTAACTATTTTTGCAAAGTACTATTTTGATTGTTGTTGATGTTCTATTTTTGCTATTATAGTGAATTACAATAAATCTTGAAATGGTTGCAAAATTTTGCAAAAAGGCTTGCAGAATGATTTTGTGTTGTTCTTTTATTTGTCTAAAAGCAAAATTGCTTTTAAGGAAAAATATTTAGTGTTACTAAATTTCTTAACATATGAGAAAGGGTAACAAGAGTATACAAGTTTATTACCTAACACATATGCAAATAATTACATGTACGTGAGAAATTGTGCTTGATACTCATTGCCCCCTCTAATGTTTTTGGAAGATTTGAGAATTGTGTAAATAAAATCTTTCCAACTGAGGGTAACGCTCCTATATGGATGATCCAAGAGAAGAAGAGGTCCTTATCCTATGCCTTGCATGTGTACAAAGACTTGTATGTATGCAGAACATGGGAAAAGGACATCCCCTTATCTAGGAGGTCTATATGACAACATTACCTTGAGTTTGAAGAAATATTTGTGTATGGATGAGCAGATGACATTCATGCTAGCTTATAGGTTGTTAGGATGCACAAGGATTTGATAATCAACTACTTGATGCAGTTATAAATAATTATGGGTACGTAAAGTGCCGATTATCAAACCCCAATGTCCCCAAAGATTCTATAAGTCAGCCAAGATGTTTTAGTTTTGAAGGAAGGAAGAATTGATAAGTTTTTATCAAGTATCAAGGAGGAAGTTCTCTATCTATTTCATGGGAACAAATAGAGAATATCCAGATTGATAATTAATTTTCTTAGCCTTTTGATGCTTTATTGCATATTTGCATAATATAGCTGGCTGGAAACAACTCTATTGATCCAGTAGCATTATTATGAAAATAGTTGATGGTGACACTATGATTTGTAGATAATTTTTTGTTGTAGAGGCTTAGGCGGCTATGAAGATAATATAGATCTAGTTTCTGGTGAAGCGTACAAGTGATTGCATGCTCACAAGGCATTGGATTTATAGGGTCTCATAGTTTGATAAACACTTTTAAACAATAATCTATGGGAGACTTGATTTCATTTGATAGAATTCCAATGATATGAACAAGGAGGATACGTGGAAAACATCGATCCAGTGCCTAGTGAGGTACACAAATGATTGTGGACCTACAAGATATTGGATCAATGAAGTCTTCGACATCCTCATGGATTGTCGAAGGTAATCATTGAGAGTTGTAAGAATATGATGGCATGTTGACACAATAAATCAAAGAGGAACTAAAGGTAACATTGATCCATTTCCTAATGAGATTTGTGAGGAAGTTACAAACCTGTGTGTCATTGGATCAAGGAAACCTTATGATACCTATGACTTATTGGAAAGATAGTGCATGAGGATTAGATTCATGTTTGATTGCGTATTGAAAATAATATTTCAAGTGGGGAGGAGTATCCCTAATCATCCATTCTTAAATAAAGTTGACAAGTAATTTTTAATCCATAGGGGAATGGATGATTAGGGGACTCTTGGACCGTGCGACCAACCGAATGAGTAAGCAAATGATGAAATATTAGGTATGATTTGGTGAACTCAAATGATAGGCCAATTAGGGAAGGAAACTCCATTCAACCAGTAACTAGTAGAATTCACAAATGATTATAAATTTATGATAAATTGGTTAAATGTAATTTATCATCCCTGAATGGACTATCAGACGAGCTATATGTGAAGAATATGATGAATAGATGTCATGATAAATTCAATAGATTGCTCTTAAATTCTCTTATACAATCCATCATTTTTCATTATAGGAGAGAAAGAGGTGTTTTTGAGGAGTCTATAAAATAATCATGAATGTTGATAGAACATAAAATTATTTTGTTGAGAGACATTGTAGATATGTATTGTTGCTAAATGTTGTAAAACATTGTTGATATTGATGGTGTGATAATGTGTGGAATAGAGGAAAGTAAGTTGTATGTAATGTTCGCTTTAAGAGATAGAAGTGAGATAGATGAAGATTTAATTATCATTTGTTTGTTGATTTCCCCCAATATTGGGACATAAGAAAGGGAAAATGTCATATCATCAGGGCCACGGATGATCGCGTCATACATCACTTAAACCAAGAGAGGGAGAAGAAGAGAAGAAATATGTTAGCAGCGAAGTGGGATGTGGAGGAAGATTGTAGAGTACAATATTTTTGTACAAAGAGAGTTTACACAACATATTAGTTAGCCTACGTGGATGCAATGTGGATGTATTTGTAATAAGGATTGGCCTTTGCATCATAGTAAACCCTCCTGACTCGATATTTTTATTAAGAAAATGAGGCAAGCATCCAAGAGGAAAAGTGTGTATGACTATATGGTGGTTTTTGGTGTGTATCCAATCAAGTGAGCAAGTAAACGACTCGATGTGCTTTATGCATAATATCGTTTAAGATGAATGATGTTAATTGGTTCTTTGTGTTCCTGGTCATCCAATGTAGCTAGGTGGTAGACCCCTGACCTGAACTTGGTTGTGATAATAAAGGGTCCTAACCAATTAGGCTCGAATTTTCCTTTAATATCGACATCAGGGTTAGTGTTCTTTTAATTTTCTTTAAATATTAAGTCCCCAAATTGAAAATATCAATGATGTACCTTGTTATAAGTGCATCGAAGTATATTATGGTATGTTCTAAGGTGTTCTAAGGTATCGATACATTTTTCTTCTAAGAGTTATAGGTGTTTTAAGTGGCTTGAATGGTATTCATCCCCTACAGAAGAATCTTGTAATAAGACTCTTAAAGAAGGGATTTCAAGTTTGAAGGGAAAGACTGCATCGGTACCATAAACTAACATATATGGTGTTTCCCTAGTCGGAGTACGTACCCTTGTATGATATGCCCATATGTCAGGATAAAGTTGTAAGTGGTGGTAAGCATGATATGCTTTGATGTTACATATGTTAAGGGGTGGTAAGCATGATTCTATTATAGAAGGTTCATTGATTGACCTTATGATAATAGCAACTTCTTCATCTTACAAATCTAAAGAGATGAGATATTCAATTGTTGTTATAGCATCGACATCGTGATTGCTAGAACATGGTATGGGTTCTACAGTTATTTGATTGAAACAAGTATTTAATAGGTCTACAATATCTTTATATGGTTTTAGCTTTTCATCTTTGGTTTGATAGGTGTCATTTACTTGGTTGATCACTAGTTGGGAATCACCATTTATTGTTATGTTTTTTATATTTAGTTTTATTGCAGCCCTAAGACCTAAAATAAGTGCTTCGTATTCTGATGTGTTGTTAGTGTAGAAAAAATGAAGTTTAAATGATAGTGGGATAAGTTGTTGTTGTGGTATGACTAGGATAATTCCTACCCTTGCGCCTTTCACACATCTCACTCCGTCGAAGTACAAGACCCATGTTTCAGGTTCTTGGACTTCTATTTATAAGACCATCTCATCAGGAAAAGAGATGTTTAAAGGATGTTCTGATTCTAAAGGAGCTACGACAAGATAATATGCTATAACTTGTCCTTTTAGAGATTTTTGGTTTATTAATTCTATGTCGAATTCACTGAGGGCTATGACCCATTTGGTAATTCTACCTGATAAGGTTTTGACATGAGATAACGTATCAGATCTACCCTTGCTAAGATGTAAGTCTTTTGACTGAGCATGTGGCGTCTCAGTTTAAGAGACAAGAAGATGACCACTAGGCAGATCCTCTCTAATGGTGTGTAGCGAGTTTCATAATTCACTAAGGTCCTACTAATATAGTAGATTTCTCTTTCTCTATGTTGTTCATCGTATTGGGCTAATAGAGCTCCTAAGGCATGTTCAGTAGTAGCTATGTATAGCAATAATGGTTGATTTAAGTTGGTGGTACCAAGACAGGTGGTGTTAGGAGATAAGTTTTTAGGGCTTCGAAGGCTTCTTGGCATCCTTTTTCCCACTCAAATTTGGCTCCTTTATTCAACAATTGGAGAAAGGTTGACACTTGTCTACGAGTTGCGATATGAATCTATGTATATCTTGCAATTTTCCTTGAAGGCTTTGTAACGTAGTTAGAGTTTTGGGTGGTGGCATGTTGGTTATGGTAATGATTTTGGAGGGATAAATTTTAATCCCACAATGAGATATGATGAATCCAAGTATCGTTCTTGATTTCACCCTGAAAATGCATTTTAGGGGTTTTATTCTGAATTTACAGTCTCACAGTCTTTGGAATATGCATCTAAGATCTCGAGTATGGTCTTTCCTTTTTTGAGATCGACCTATGATGTCATCCACATAGTCTTCCACTATTTTGTGCATGAGGTCATGGAATATGTAGGTCATGGCTCTTTGATAAGTTGCTCCTATGTTTTTAAGGAGGAAAGGAATGACCTGATAGCAGAAGGTTCCCCATGGGGTGGTGAAAGTTGTTTTAGATTGATCTTCTTCTACAATATTGATTTGGTTATAGCCTGAGAATCCGGTCATTAAGGATAACATTTCAGATATTGCGATGAAGTCGACTATCATGTCTATATTAGGTAAGGATAAATCATCTTTAGGACAAGCATTGTTTATGTCTCTATAGTTGATACAGATTCGAATGGATCCTCCTTTCTTAGCAAAAAGAACGATGTTGGAGATCCAATCCAAATAGTCTATGACCTTTATGAAGCCAACATCTAGTAGTTTTTGAAGCTCATCCTTTATTAGAAGGGCCAATCTTGGATGTATTTTTCTTAACTATTATTTGACGAAATTAGCATTAGGACGTACTACTAGATGGTGAACTACCAATGACGGGTCAATTCCTGGCATATCATCGTATCCCTAAGAGATGTTAGATAATTCTTTTAATAGGTTTGTGTATTCTGTTTGTTCTTCTTGGTTTAAGACTTTCCCTAGTTTGATAAGACGTGGATCTTGATTTGTTCCAATGTTGAAATCTATGGTTTCTTTGATTAAAGTTTGACTCATATTCAAAATAAAGAGGGGCATCTATAATTCCTAGTTCTTTGAGTTCTTGAGGATCTATATATGTTTGTTCCAAATCGAAAGGTTGGGCTAAGTTTAAATTGAAGATCTGATCCAAAGACTCTTCTATATGTTACATAACTTTTATTATTAAACATGAACCATTCACCAATATGCAGGAATATCAAATCATTCATCCACAATACATTATCCACAATAACAATCCACAAATGATAGAGAGATAGATAATACCCTTAAGGTAGGGCAACACCAATAATAATCCTTAAGGAAGGAATAACTCCATAATATCTCCCAAGATGAGAGGCCACTTCGTGGGCACGACGATTACATAAGATTCTTCTTCAATGATATGAATCCTTACAATGACAAATATCTCTTCTTTATATATCCATATTCTTATTCTACTTTGGAGAGCCTACTACTAATATTATATTATATTAAAATATAATATAATATTATAATACAATCAACCTTGGGTTATGTGTGGCCCATGCCAACCCTTATACAATATAATAATATATCCCCAAATATCTATTCCTAGGTACCCTACCACTATATGACAATTGACTAAAAATTCGTCAAAACCTTCATGGATTGAGATGGCTTCTAGATGCACTAACTTTAACATGTTAATACTCCCAATTTGTATAGTTTTGTGGGGGGTTTGATTGAGAAGTGACCATAGTTCTTATTCATCCTCTTTGCCCCATTGAGAGCCATGTATTGATTTGGAGCAATCATCTTCGTCCTCTTCTCTAGATAGAGGAGAGGGTTCATTTTTGTAGGGGATGAACCCAATCCCACATCGTGCTTGTCAAGGTATAGCTTCCAAAGATTATTTAATACCCTATTTATAGCAACCTATACCTTTACCTTGTGTAGCACCCTAAAATTGGCGCAGTAAAACCTTAGCAATAATTAAAATTACCTTAGTAATAATTCAAATTCAAATTCAACCCCAAAACCGCTCCAAAACCATCGTTTAACCCGTTTCCTCATTTCTCGTGCCATTTTTAGAGTTTGTTTTGACCGTTTGACGATATCGTCGCCGATCAAACGATATCGCCTCAGATTGGACGATTTCGTCTGGACTAGGACGTCCAGACGATCTTGTCCCAAAACTAATTTTTCATAATTAGCCTCTGTTTCAACGACGTCTCTAAGTTGGGCAGAAGCGTGTCTGCGTCGCTAGAGACCTCCCCTGTTGGAGATCTTCCAAATTAGGATGATCTCCAACCTCCCAACTTCCCTCCTAAGCCTATTTAAACCTTAGGACCCCCCTTGACTTTCCCCTGGCTGAAATTTCCTGTAACTTGACCTTTACACGCATTAGAATACCCAGGATTACCATCTGCATTTGTACTTTCCAAATTTTGTTGCAGGAACCTTGTCATTCTTCAGCCGGAGCAAGCTCAGATCATCGCAGACGATCCTGTCCAATTCGAGATGATTTCGTATCAATCCGAGACGATTTCGACTACAGTCTGCATTGGGGCAATCAGTGCCCAGAGTTTGCACTTTTTCTATACTTTGTTGTTATTTTATTCTGCATTTAGTCAGTTTTATTATTATTTCCTGTTATCTTGCATCTTGGAGTTCACCCATGTAGTTTAATTGCATAATAAGATCATGATTAGCTATTAAAGTATCGTAATTTATTTGCATTTCCATTCGGGATTATCTTATTAACATCCTTATTATTGTTTCATATCATTTTCCTTTATCATAATAGTTGCAATTTTGGTATTTTGTATCTATTTCTCTGTTTGCAGGTCTCTGATGAATTCGTCAGATCTCAGACGATCCTGTCAGATAGGAGACGATCCTGTCAAATTCCAGACGATCTGGACTGCTTCAAAAATCAGAACCTCCATCAGACATCCGAAACTAGGTATGGATTTCTTCACTTAGTTTGTTCTCTGTGTTTTCTGTTAAATCTATTTTCTGTATTTAAATCTGCATTTCATATAGAATAACTTAGATTCATTTGGCCAAACCTAGGATTTGAATGTTTAAAGATAAAATTGAACACATAAAACACATTCCCAACCTAGGCGTGGAAACTGCCACTAAACGTTTCCCGGTGAACCCCACCATCCGTCGAAAAATCACCTTTATACACCTCCCCGAGAGGCGGGACCTTCGAAAGGCCTCTCAGTCCGAGGTATTGTCCCATCCTTTTCACATCCCCCTTTCGGGCACGGATCCTATAGCCTGAAGGTAAGGGTGTGAAAAATTTGGAGCGATACATTTTGGTGAACCCGACGTGAAACTAAAACCTTTTGAAAACGAAAAAAAAAAAAAAAACAAAAAATAGATGCATTTAAAATCATTAGAAAATTACTAAGTTGCATATCATGTTTAGATGGTAGCTCCTAAGAAAAGACTAGCAGTTATTATAAATGTTGAAAACCAATTAGCAGCCTTAGAAATTAATTCTGTGCTTAGTGTGCCTGAAACAGATAGAAACCAACTTTTGTGGGACGAACTTGATAGAAGACTAGGTGTCATTTCATCTAGGTCAACAGAACTTAAACAAATCAAGAGGCTTGTCCTAGATAGAATCCTGGATCCTCATCAACTTATTTTTTATCATGAACTTCGGAGAGCCTCGCCATAGGTGGTTAGCTTATAGGAGAGCTCTTGTGTCTTCAGAATTGTTCACCTTCGAGGAATACCTCAAGAACGCAGCTATGGTACACCAATTTCTAGTTCATATAGAAGTCCAAGAAACTGATCTTATGATTAGAAAAAGATGGAATAGAATTCCTAGAGCTATGTTATATCGTGAATATTGTCATGAGAATTATTATTATCAACCAAAATCCGAAATACATGGTATTGCTATAGCACTTTTCATTAAATTTTTGAAAGAAAATTTTCAATTTGAAGAAGAACATTTCATGACTCCTGAAGAACTTGAGCCCATTAATGATATTTATAAATTGTTTATAGAAAACTAGATCATTGCTTTCATTATTATTATTTCTTGCATTTTGAGTGTTGTTTGTTATCTTTATAATATTGTTATAAAAAATAAGAAAAACCAAAAAACATAACAAAAACCCAAAACATTTTATTTCAAATATTATAGTAGGTATATAATTAAAATATATACCTCTTAAGCTTGTTGCATATATATATATATATATATATATATATATATTTGCTGAAATCTAAGTTTAAGCATAATGCCTAGACTTAGGAATGGTAAACAAACTGAAGAAGAAGAAGAAGAATTGGTTAGGCAAGACAAAATAAAAAATTCAAATACCCTTCCCGAGGAATCAATTCCGGAAGAAGAAACTCTAGAACAGCCGGAAGATGACTCGGTTGAAGAAAATGAACAACAAGAAAATGTTAGAGAGGAAGGATCCTCATCCCCTAGAATGGCTCCAGATGGAACTATTGCTTTTGATAACTTAGATCATTTCTGGAAATTCTTCAATAATAATATTGGTGCTCTTAATATGGCAGTTCGTATTGATAGGGGACAAATTAGTGACACTCAAGCAGCCATGGAACATATGTTTGACATACACACTAATCCCTTGTCTTTCATTGATCAAGAAAGTGATAAAGCTGGACCATCCAATAGAGATATGGTCACTATGATTCAGAATATGCAAAAACAACAGGTTACCCAACCTCCTAAGGAACCTGTTATTGAGCCTAAAATCATTCCCACACAAAAGAGACCTTCATTCACTGCTTTATTTCGCCAAACTATTAATCAATATGCTTCAAATCAACAAAAACCTAAAATGAAGCCAAACACCAATTTTCAACAATCTGGGATACAACATAATACAACTTCAAAACTTCTTCATAACACCCTTCCTACCAACAATTTACACAATAGCAATATAGCATCTAATATGCATGTCCCTCCATCATATGCTCACAAATCTCATATTAATGCCCTACCGAACCAATATGGTGGGCAAACCAGGAATCTGGAAGCCATGGTGAAACAGCTTAGCTTCCCGCATGGACCGGATAGATCCCTACCGTCCCTCGTACAATTATCGAGAGATGTGTAGTCAACCTCTAGATCCTATGGTTGTAGCACAACCATACCCTAAACACTTTCCCATGCCCGTCCTGCCTATATATAAAGGAACTGAAGATCCCATAGAGCATCTTCGCATGTTTAGGATAGCATGTCATGATATATCACATGATGACTTGCTATTACTAAAAATGTTCCCAAAAAGTTTAGGAGGAATGGCATTAGAGTGGTACTATCAATTGCCCACTCATTCTTTGAGAAATTTTGAAGAAACTGCTGAATCTTTTGTGCATCAATTTAGTGCCTATATCGAGAGGCATGTAACCATTAAAGATTTATACAACTTAAAACAAGACAAAGATGAATGTTTCGCTGATTTCTTAGCTAGATGGAGGCAAGTTGACAGGAAAACCGCACTTTGTGCTACCTTATAGGGAAATGTTGGATATTTTTATTAATAATTTGCAAGAACAA
The DNA here is from genome assembly GCA_028583015.1 of Wollemia nobilis. Classification (NCBI taxonomy): domain Eukaryota; kingdom Viridiplantae; phylum Streptophyta; class Pinopsida; order Araucariales; family Araucariaceae; genus Wollemia; species Wollemia nobilis. The sequence goes on along the minus strand of JAQPPZ010002750.1, from coordinate 1,089,911 downwards.
ATATCCTATGAGTTATCAATCACTACCTTGACCACCTTCGATCAAGCTATAGACTTAGCTCGAAGGGTGGAAGATGCTCTCATTAGGAGAGGTCAGCTCAAAAAGAAAGATGATGAGAAAACATCCAGAAATCAGTACAAAAATAAACAAGTTGTAGGTGATGGAGTCACTGATAGTAGAAACATTGCTAATATCAATACAACCAAGACAACAAAAAAATTTATATTGAAACCTCCTGATAAACCTCCTCGAGAGTTTACTAGATTGAATCAACCATTGTCAACTATTTTACCCCAATTACTCGAAAGAGGTTTGATTCAATTACCAGCTATCCGGGAACCTGATCCAACCATACCCGGATACAGAGCCGACTTACACTGTGATTTCCATAGAGGGCCTGGACACTCTACCAACTCTTGTAAAAGGTTAAAACATAAAATACAAGATCTGATTGATAATAATGAGATGGAGGTGCAAGCTTTCCAACCTAAACAAAATGCTCCTAATAATGCTCAAAAGACCATTCCCCAAAATCAAAATCAAAATGCTAATCAATCATTAGATATATTTCAACATCCTTTACCAAAACATGGTAAAGAAGTGGCCAATCAAATTGAACATCATAATGTCCCTCCTCCTACCCGATATGTAGGAACTATTAGCGGACATTTACCTAATCATGATCCTCAAATATTTGGCACAACTTTATCCATGGTCACGACCAGGCCCCTACATAATATTCAAACTCCCGATCCTAGTGATGTAGAATCGGATACTGAAAGTGAAGTAGACATCACCTCAAATCAATCGAATAGTTCTGAAAATGAATCAGATCCTATTCAACCCATCACAGATGCTATGGTTCCGGAAGAACCATTTCCTAGAAGAGTTACTACTCGACCCTCTTCTAATCAATTCCTTCCTAATGAACAAGCCATAAACGCTCAACCGAGACCTAGTTCAGCATCTTCAATATAACATTGTAGGTACCATCGGAGTCGTTACCAGACAACAGGCTCAAAATTCTCAACAAGAACCAAATCAGAACGATGGATCAACTCCATTTGTTTTGAGAAATCCCAATAAAGGGAATCATGCTCCTAATGTTCAACCTAAACCCCCTTACAATATTAATGAGCAATTATCCAATACTACAGCCAAAATTTCCCTTTTGGACTTGTTAAGATCTTCTCCTACCCATAGGGATGAATTGATGCTTACATTAAGCCAAATGATGGTACCTCAAAATATTCAACCCGAAGCCATGGCCAATACTATCATCACTAGAGAAGTTGATTGTATTGACTTTCGAGATAAAGATATACCACAACATAGTTTACATAAGGATAATCCCTTATATATTACTGCTCTAATTGGAGATGTAGTTGTTAAAAGAGTCTTGATCGATAATGGTTCATCTCTAAACATTTGCACTTTTGACTTCTACCAAAGATTTGGCTTTAGAAGTGATGAAATGAAAAAAACTGACATGATTATCAAAGCTTTCAATGACGAGACACAAGAAACGTGTGGAGTCATTACTATACCCTTGCAAGTTGGTCCTAGAACCCTAGATACAACCGTGTTTATTGTACATTGCCCCGCATCGTACAATATACTTTTGGGTCGCCCTTGGATCAATGCGATGCGAGCGGTTCCTTCCACTTTACACCAATGTGTTAAATTCGAATTTAAAAATCAGTTGGTCACTATCCATGGTGACCCTAGACCCTTTGATATGTGTGCTTTGGCAGAACCTGTTGGAGTGCAATTTTGCCCCGCTTTGTCATCCACACATCCTAATTCTTATTTTTCATCTAAACGTGTGAAACACACACACATAACATCATCTACCCCATCAACTACACCTATACATTTAACTCAACCATCTTCTAAACAAACCACACTAGAACCTCAAAAAGATCTTAAATCCACAACCAATCCTTCATGTTCTATCCCTATAATTTCAAAACCTATAGACCCATCTATTAACACCTCTACATTATCTACATCTATCATACCTTCCACATCTAAAGATATAGGGAATGATCCTTCTACATCTTATGCTCTTTTTGATGAACTCTTACCTGATTTATCTAAAATTCTTATATCAGAAAAAACAAATGCTTCTATGCAAAATTCCATTATCTTAAGTAATTTGCCGCCATCTCCTCGTACTTTGGGCCTCCCACAACCTATGGGAAGTACTTACCAAGTCGGGAGTTGTGCCTTCATTTATAAGGGATATGACTGGGGAAGAATACCCAGGAACATCAAAACTCATCATGAGGGATATGCTCGATGTTATTTTACTAATGAGTATATTAAAGCTAAACCTATAATGCTTAAAATGGGATATAAAGGGAAAGGCTTGGGACCTTTCCAAAATGGTATGAAAGAACCTTTCGAGGTAGAACCATGGCCCGCCCGATGTGGTGTGGGCCTATTTCCTAGTAAGGGTCAACCCTTCCCTTTTGAACATGATGATCAACTCATATGTTATCAAGATTATTTGGATAGGCGTGATGATTTGCCTCTACAAAATCAGCCATTTACATGCAATATGCTATCCATAGCTTATCCTGAAATGATTGTTGGATCCGATGATGAGTTGGAAGGTGATATTTTCCATGATGTCTCCGTTGAAGAGATGTTACACAATGGGTTTTATTTTGATGGTTCTATACCAACTATAGCTCAGCTTGAGGCCACTACTCCTCAAAATGACTTATCTAAGTTAACCTTAAAAGAATTACAAGAATTGGGCGTCTCACCCGCCCCACCTAATTTTGAAAGAGATCTACACATGGAAGTAGAAAACGTCATTAAAGTTAACATGGGAACCGAGGATAATCCTCACATAATCAATATTGGGTCAGAATTAAGTCAAGAAAAACAAGAGCAATACATTGCATTCCTTAAAGAATATGAAGATGTCTTCGCTTGGACATATGAAGATATGCCAGGTTTAGACCCTTCTGTAGTCATGCATCACCTAGTAGTCCATCCGGATGCTAAACCTGTTAAACAGAAACTTAGAAAAATGCATCCTAAAGTGGCTTTGCTAGTCAAAGGGGAGTTAGAAAAACTCCTGAATGTTGTTTTTATACAAGCTATTGATTATGCTGAATGGATCTCGAATGTAGTTCCAAGTCACCAAGAAAGAAGCTACCAAAGTTAGGGTTTGCACAGATTTTAGAGATATTAACGTTGCATGCCCTAAAGATGATTTTCCTCTTCCAAACATGGATCAAATCATTGATTTTACTGCTGGGAGTGGGATGATGTCCCTAATGGATGGATTCTCCGGCTATAATCAGATCAGGATAGCTCCTGAAGATCAGGCTAAAATAGCCTTTATTACCCCCTAGGGTACCTTTTGTTGGAAAGTGATGCCATTCGGCTTAAAGAATGCAGGTGCAACCTATCAACGAGCTATGACTTATATTTTTCATGACATGATGCATGATATCCTACATGATTATGTAGATGATATTATAGCTCGCTCTATTAAAGAAGATGATCATTTAGATGATTTGAGAAAAGTATTTAATCGGTTAAGAGAATATCTTATTCGATTAAATCTTGCTAAATGCATATTTGGAGTTAAGTCCGATAAACTATTAGGGGTTATAGTTTCTTTACGTGGCATCGAAATCGACCCTCTCAAGATTGTGGCTATCACTGATATGCCCGCACCTACCAATATATCTGAGTTACGAAGTTTACAAGGTAAACTTCAAGCCATCCGTCGCTTCATCGATAAGTCGGCGGACAAAACCGGTCCCTTTCTTAAGCTCCTTAAGAAGGATATCCCTTTTAATTGGGACGATGAATGTAAGGAAGCTTTTGAACTTCTTAAACAATACCTCCTTAACCCACCTGTGCTTTCACCGCCTAGACCTGACCGCCCATTTATCCTGTATATTTCAGCTTCAGATTTTGCTTTAGGAGCTATGTTAGCTCAACTTGATGATGAGAAAAGAGAACGTGCTAATTATTATATTAGCCAAACTTTAATTAGTTATGAAACCCGCTACACAACATTAGAAAAACTATGTCTAGCAGTCGTATTTTCTACGCAAAAATTATGCCATTATATGCTTAGTCAGAAAACGTATGTCATTGCTAAATATGATCCTTTGCGGTATCTCATGAGTCGACCTTATTTATCGGGTCGCACAACCAAGTGGGTTCTTGCTCTAAGCGAGTTTGAACTCACGTTTATAGGACAGAAGTCTGTTAAGGGTCAAATCATAGCAGATCAATTAGTCGCTGCACCCTTAGAGTCTACCCATCCCCTCATCATTGAGTTTCCTGATGAATGCCTTCAATTAGAGGCAGACCATGTTGAACAATGGTCCTTATACTTTGATGGAGCCCGATGCATGAGTGGGGCTGGTGCAGGTATTATTTTAATATCTCCACAAAAGCACATTATACCTTTGTCCTTTAAATTAACATTTGCTTGCACTAATAATACTGTTGAGTATGAAGCTCTAATCCTTGGATTACGAGCTGCCTTGGCGCTAAAAATTAAAAATCTATTAGTTTTTGGTGATTCTCAACTTGTTATAAACCAAATTAATGAAGTTTATCAGACCAGAGATGATAAATTGCGTCCATATAAAGCATATGTTTTACAATTAATGTCTCTATTTGATCAAGTTACCTTGGAAGCTATTCCTCGAACTAGCAACCGTGCGGCTGACGCTATGGCCGCAGCTGCATCTCTTCTGCCCTTGGAGTTAGATGACGAATATGCCACCATCATTATTCATCGACTCCAGGAACCCGCTTCAAATAAGTCATGCTTAGAACCTTTGGATGTGTTTCTAATCAATGAAACTACTCCCGAACCTTGGTATACGGATATATTTGATTTTCTTCACAATGGGACTTTCCCTGCCAATTCTAATAGAAACCAACGTCGGTTATTACGTAGACGAGCAAGTCGATTTGTAATAATTGGCAATACTTTATATAGGAGATCTTTTGAAGGTATCCTATTGAGATGTTTGAATTTAGAAGAATCCAGATCAGCTTTGAGTGAAGCCCACGATGGATCTTGTGGAGGACACTTCAGTGGTAGTGTCATTGCTAAAAAGCTCCTTAGGATAGGATACTTTTGGCCTACCATGGAGAATGATGCACATGATTATGTGCGCCATTGCGACAAGTGCCAAAAACATGCCGACCTTGTCCATGCCCCTGCACAAGAACTGCAGGCTATTTCATCTCCTTGGCCCTTTTCAAAATGGGGCTTAGACATTATTGGCAAAATTAATCCTGTGTCATCTCGATGGACACAAATTCATCATAATCGCCACTGAGTATTTCACGAAGTGGGTTGAAGCTATGCCTTTAGCTTCCCGCACTGGGACACAAGTCTCTAAATTTATTTTTAATCAAATCATTTGTAGGTTCGAAATCCCTGCAAATCTCATCTCAGACAATGGAACTTGTTTCAAAAATAAAGATGTTAAAAAATTATGCCAAAAATATAAGATTCAACATCGCTGGTCCACTCCCTATTATCCTCGGGGTAATGGCCAAGCGTAAGCTTCAAACAAAACCTTAATCAAAATTCTCAAAATATTGGTCAATAAATCTGGCCGCGACTGGCACATTCAATTATATCCAGCTTTGTGGGCTTATCGAACTAGTGTTCGAACCCCCACTGGAACTTCACCTTTTGTTTTGGTTTATGGTGCTGAAGCCATTTTTCCCTTTGAATTAGAAGTTCCTTCTTTGGCTCTACTACTTCAAGATACCGAAGTAGGAGATGAATATCGAGCTGGCAGACTCAGTCAGCTGGAGCTCCTAGATGAAAAGCGCATCAATGCTTTGGAGCATCTTCGTGCCTACCAAAACAAGCTTAAAAGATCATATGCTAAGAAAGTTCGTCATCGATCCTTTGTGGTCGGCGACCTTGTTTTAAAAGAAAATCAAAAAAATACTAATGCAACTAAAGACCTTAAAGGTAAATTTGAGCCCAACTGGCTTGGACCATATATTATCACTGCTAAATTTGAATCAGGAGCATACAAATTATCTACCTTAGATGGTAAAGAACTTAAAGAACCCATGAACATTTTACATCTTAAACGTTACTATGCATAACAAAATTTGTCATTTCATCATTGTATATATTTGTTTAAAATATTTCAAAAAAATCACTATCTTGTATTTCTTTCAATTTATAAACTTAAAAATCTAAAAAACATTCAAAATCATCAAAAACATCTTTTATTTTTGTACTTCTCACATTGTGACGCATTGCAGTTATATTTTCAAATTATTTTGGATAAATTAGCATTTATTTGGAATCCCGCACTTTCACACTCACATGAATAAATATCTTGATTTATTTGGTATGATTACTAATCTCTCTTATATCAAAGTCCACAAAATTCAATTAAATAAAGTTTTGAGCATAGAGAATTGATCTTGTTATTTACTTAAGCCAAACATATCCTTTCACAATAAAATGATTATATTTGTAATGTCCATGCTATCCTACATAGTAGAAGTGGTTTCTTGAGCGAAAAGTTTCCCCTGCTATCCTATCATGCACATGGTCTAGAATCTTTGAGAATTGGCAAAAGGACAAGCTCACCCCTACCCGAAATAAAAATCCCTTGCTCTACAACTAATCCGAGCAAGTATCCCTAGAATAGGAAGCAAAAGAAAAGGAAAAATCAAGCAAAATCATTTACCACTATTTCAGCATTATCTCAAATATCAAAGCAAAAGATACAAAAAAAAAAAAGAGAGAGAAAGCAAAGAAAGAAAGACAACAAAATGAGCAAAAGCAAAAGCAATAAAATCCTTTCCCTACCCCTTAAAAAGAAAAGAAGGGTTGATGAGCTTGAATCCCTGGAATTCTCAATTATTCGAAAACTGTGAGGTAAGCCCCATAACAGGTGGTTTGTGCCCAACCCGCTTGGCCTTGGGTAACTCCTAGCGTGGTGATATGTCTGTCACATTAGCGACCTTCTTTTGTACAGACCTGCTTATGGATTAGCTAGCTCTTGATAATCCGACTTACATAGTAGTCTGGTATGGTTATATGCATCTAAATCATGGTTAATGAACACTTATTTGGTTAATTTAAATCACTTGTATCATAGTATCTTGCTCAAACTCGGTGAATGAACAATACAATCGCACACACATTTGTATTTGAGAGATTTTGTGTATCATTATGATAAATCAAGATTGGAAATGAACTCACATATGCACATGGGATTCCTTATAAATCTAACTTTTGTCTTTAAGATACTTTGAAATATTTTTGCAAATTGTCCGGAATAATTTCATTTTCTTCTCTGAGAACAGCTTGTTTAGTATAAAGACAACTACATGCATTACCAACAAATCAAAATCATTTTCAAAAACATGCAATAAAGTTACATATAATTTTTGACTTTCGCGACGATGGTATAGTTCCAAAACCAAAATTGGAATTTTATGCCTAGCACAAGTCCTCATCTTCATATTTTCTGTTTATTTTCAAAAATTAAAAATCAACCATGCAATAAAACTATTTATTTTCTTCTTTTGGATTTCGCGATGATGGTATAAGTCTATACCTAAATATTCTATGCCTAGCGCAAACCATCGAACTAATTTTATTTCCCATTTATTCCAACATATGACTTAAATCATTATGTTCCACAATTATGCTTTCAAACATAATGCAACTTATTCTATTTTTCATGTCATTATGTTCAAATTCAATTTTGCAACCATGGTATAATTTCTAAGGAATTATTCAAAATTTTATCACACTTAGGAATTTATGCCTAGCAAAAATCATTTTAAAATATTTCATGCATATCATTTTTATGAAAATCTGAAAACAAATTACCATCAAACCATCATCATTTCTATCATCACAACAAAGTCTTAAGACAGTCTCTTAAGCACTCTTTTTACTTTTAACAATATTTCTATACCGGGATTAGCTTGACGACCGAGTGAGCAGCGACTCCATGAAATGGTCTATAATAGCGACAATGTCCTTTGAAATTATTGTTAACAGTCCCTTTTATTTTTATCAAATTATCATCTCAACAACCAATTTTCATTTAAATTTTAAAGCATGACATTCAAACTATAATATTTTCAAACAACATAATTACATGAATCATCAAATCAATCACATCAAAAACATTAAAGCACCATACATAAGACAAGTCATATGATCAAAAATATCATATATATATATATATATATATATATATATATATATATATATATATATATATCTCAACAATGTATGTACATCATATCAAAACTAGATTGGTATGCCACAATCTACATCTTGGCATACTCAATCCTCTCAATCATATATCCAGTCTATGCAGTGCAGTAGCCTAGCCTCGAGAACCCCTCGAGCTCTCAGCCTCATCTCCTCCCCCGCCCTGAGGTGGACGAGGTGGCCCCATCGCAGTATGTGTGGTACTACGAGTCCTAGTTGTCGATCGAGATGAAGTCCTCGATGACCCAACCCTGATCGGATCCGCAATGCCGGCTGGTAGCTGTACCCTCTGGCCCTCTGGCACCAGCTGGAAGTAGATACCCTGGTAGAACACGATCTGAGCAATCGACCATGCCAGCTCCTGAGTGCTCGCTCCTCCGCTCCATGCTCTGAGGCGTGCAACCTCATCTCTGAGCTGTGTAGCCTCCGCTCGATGACGTGTAGCCTCATCCTGTAAAGTCTGCACCTGTGCCTGGAGATGGACAGTCTCCACCCGGAGAGTAGCCATCTCGCTACTCTCTCCTACCTCGACACCCTTGCCCTTATCGGGCGATGGTGGTCTCTCTCTCTGTGGAGAAGGGGGTCTCTCCTCCCTCCTCTCCCGCTGCCATGGCCTCTGCTGAGCTTGTGGCCTCCTCTTATCTCTCCCGTCGTGACCCTGTGCCACCTCAATGGCCGCCTGGCACCGCCTCCCTATCCGATGCACAACTACATGAATCGGACCCCGAGCCCTCGTCATCCGAGGAGGGCGGATGCCTACGTACCAGGCATCGTAGCCGTCGGCTACCCCTACGTCATCCCCATCCACTGGCTGGATGGGGGCATCATCCGTGTCCTGACTCCAGAATCATTGCATATCTGGAGCCCCGCTAACTGTAGTGTTATCCCGGATGGTCCGGGAAAACTCGTAGTCTCTAAGAGATGGGATCCCCTGCTGTAGACCGAACTACCTCAAAACTCGATCGTACCGATGGAGCTCCACCTCTCCCCTCTCCATCCTCAGCCAGCAGACTCGCCTGACATGAGCTAGCTCCTGTCCATCCTCGGCCCACCCTGGATGATCTCTCCAAGGCCTCCAGGTGATCTGGTCGGAGACAAGGTCGTCAAGTAGTCTCCGGGAAACTGGCAGATCTACTCGCCGCTGTGACCCTCTCTGGAGCCACCAGTAGAAAACTCGGGGCCTCTCCCCGTCAATCCCTATCAGTGGGAGCCCTACCGGCCTCCGCACCATGATGTGCTCCCAACACCAAACCTGTAGTAGTGATGTCATGACCAGACATCGGCCGCCCTTGTATACGACCCCATACAGGATCCTATACAATCGGCATAGTACAAAGCTCCCCCAAGCAAACCTGTATCCATGGTCTCTCATGTCGTAGACCACATCTATCAGTAGCCATGGCAGCCTGCATCCACTCTGATGGCATAGCAGCAGACCACCTACCACCCCAGCCAAAACCTATGTCAGCCTAGATGCCCCAGGCATCTGGCGTAGAGACTCGATGTTCACTCCGCCCTTCTCCAGGGCGAAGCTCGGATCTCCGCATAGTCTCATCATAGCGTGGCCCTGATTGGCCGTAGGAGTGATCAGCCGTCCTTGTATGGGGATCCTCAAGATCCTCCATACATCCTCCAATGTGGGAGTCATCTCCCTGTCGGTAACCGAAAACAAGAAGAACCCGGATACCACCTCTCTGCTAGGGTTGTCAATAGCCCCATGTCTGTAGACACTTGTGGCATATCTGCCACGTGCTGCAAGCCTACTCGAGCCAGCTGATCTCGCTCTGCCTGAGATAGAGCGGCCAAGTCATCCCTTAGTCCATCGTATTTCCATTCTCGGCTCTTTAGTAATCCTCTCTGCAACATAAACAACATAAACAATAAAAAATCAACAATAAAAATCATTAAATCATTAATCAAAATGCAAGTAAAATAAGTTCACTTTCACAAATGATGATATCGTCCACCATTGGGCGATATCGTCCCAAATTTGAGCAAATTCGTCTCCGATTTTGCATGAGGGAATCGTCCCTTATTGGACGAAATCGTCCCCATATCATCGATTTCGCCCTTGGACGAAATCGGCGATATCGAGACGATTTCGAAAATCGAGACGATTTCGTCCCGACGACGTCGACGGCCCAAAATCGGCCGCGATGCTCAAAAATCAATCAAATATAATCTAAAAAGCATGAAATTCTAAATTAAAGCACTCTAAATTCAGTTTAGACCCTTACCCGTAGCCCGCGCCGGACCTCTGTCGATCTGTGCGCTGTTTCGACCATCTTGTCTGCAGAGCTCTAGAAAACAGTAAAAATGAACAGTAACAATGAATTAGGGTTTTTCCCTATTTTTCTTAATTTTATTCAAAAACACTTAACAACTTTTTTAAAATTTTGCTTTTCCGCGTTTTTACCTCAAACGTCGATTTGGGTAAAAACACGGAGGGGGCACCATAGTAAGTTGTCGTACGATTCGACCTAGAATCGTCGCCTAAAAATGGGAATAATTTTTGCTTTCTCGTAGATCGAGAAGAACTCATCTTTAACGCATTTTCTTCGAAAAATTTGCTAAAGAGGGGGCAAAATGTAGCACCCTAAAATTGGCGCAGTAAAACCTTAGCAATAATTAAAATTACCTTAGTAATAATTCAAATTCAAATTCAACCCCAAAACCGCTCCAAAATCGCCGTTTAACCCGTTTCCTCGTTTCCCGTGCCATTTTTAGAGTTTGTTTTGACCGTTTGACGATATCGTCGCCGATCAGACGATATCGCCTCAGATTGGACGATTTCGTCTGGACTAGGACGTCCAGACGATCTTGTCCCAAAACTAATTTTTCATAATTAGCCTCTGTTTCAACGGCGTCTCTAAGTTGGGCAGAAGCGTGTCTGCGCCGCTAGAGACCTCCCCTGTTGGAGATCTTCCAAATTAGGATGATCTCCAACCTCCCAACTTCCCTCCTAAGCCTATTTAAACCTTAGGACCCCCCTTGACTTTCCCCTGGCTGAAATTTCCTGTAACTTGACCTTTACACGCATTAGAATACCCAGGATTACCATCTGCATTTGTACTTTCCAAATTTTGTTGCAGGAACCTTGTCATTCTTCAGCCGGAGCAAGCTCAGATCGTCGCAGACGATCCTGTCCAATTCGAGATGATTTCGTATCAATCCGAGATGATTTCGACTGCAGTCTGCATTGGGGCAATCAGTGCCCGTAGTTTGCGCTTTTTCTATACTTTGTTGTTATTTTATTCTGCATTTAGTCAGTTTTATTATTATTTCCTGTTATCTTGCATCTTGGAGTTCACCCATGTAGTTTAATTGCATAATAAGATCATGATTAGCTATTAAAGTATCGTAATTTATTTGCATTTCCATTCGGGATTATCTTATTAACATCCTTATTATTGTTTCATATCATTTTCCTTTATCATAATAGTTGCAATTTTGGTATTTTGTATCTATTTCTCTGTTTGTGGTCTCTCGACGAATTCGTCCGACGAATTCGATCTCGTGATCTCAGAGACGATCCTGTCAAATTCCAGACGATCTGGATCGCTTCAAAAATCAGAACCTCCATCAGACATCCGAAACCAGGTATGGATTTCTTCACTTAGTTTGTTCTCTGTGTTTTCTGTTAAATCTGTTTTCTGTATTTAAATCTGCATTTCATATAGAATAACTTAGATTCATTTGGCCAAACCTAGGATTTGAATGTTTAAAGATAAAATTGAACACATAAAACACATTCCCAACCTAGGCGTGGAAACTGCCACTAAACGTTTCCTGGTGAACCCCACCATCCATCGAAAAATCACCTTTATACACCTCCCCGAGAGGCGGGACCTTCGAAAGGCCTCTCAGTCCGAGGTATTGTCCCATCCTTTTCACATCCCCCTTCCGGGCGCGGATCCTATAGCCTGAAGGTAAGGGTGCGAAAAATTTGGAGCGATACACCTTGATAACCCATATTAACAAGCATTTGTTTAACTATGGGAAAGGCAGGTGACATATAACATGTAGCGTAGGTTCGTTCCATAGGCATAAGGTTGCATTCTTGGATATTTTCATTGAAGGTGGTCCCTCTGTGGATGAAAGTGCAAGACCCTATCTAGATTTTGATTCCCTTTATATTAGGCATGCCTATGTCTCGAGGAGAAAGGAACATGCTTACTATTTTTGTGAAAGGGTTTGGTTTTCGACAAAGGTGGTTAATTTGATTTACGATAAGGGATGATTGGGAAGTTCCCTCTAAGTCTATAAGGGGTTCCCCTAAAATTTTCTTTCCTTTATTCATTTTTGGTTGATTATTTGACTTGGCTAATTGTATGGAAGAGCAAAGGTTAAGTTCTTGTAAATCTACAAAATTGCACATGGCGAAAGGTTTCGGGTCTCCACAAATTTGGATGACCCTTCTTTGATATTTGTATTTAAGGCATTGATGTAAGGTAGAGGGTATGACCCTCATGGCATGTATCCATGGTCTCCCAAGAAGCATATTATAAGTTACGTCACATGATATGATGTAAAAGAGGGTGTTTAAGACACAAGGACCTACTTTGATAGGCAAGATAATGGTGTCTGTCACCTCTTGTTCTTTATTGTCAAAGGCCCTAATGATGAGGTATGATTTTTGTAAATCATTTTGGATTAAGTCAAAGTTCTGTTAGAATTTAACGTTACAAACGTTCAAGGTTGATTAGTTATCTACTAGAACTCTCTTAATATATTTATCGCCTATCTGCGTTATGATGTAGAGGGGGGAATCCCCTGATATAGTTTCGAGAAGAGTGTCTTCCTCATGAAAGGCTCAGATAGTGTTATTAATTCCAGTCAACCCAACCATGTTGGCGATGTTGTTTGGAGATAGGTGTTGAGGGACTTCTTGTTCACTTAAGAGTCTCAACAATATTTCCCTATGAGCGGGTGATGTTTTTAAGAGTTCTAGAAGAGAGATATTTGTGGGTACTTCTTCTAATTGTTGACGAAGATCGAATGTATGCAAGGTGTTTTGAGAAGGTGTAACTACCAAGGGTGATTTATTAGGAATGTTTATTCTTGCTTTTGGGACAACCACTAGGGGTTGGTTCGAAGATTGATTTTTTTCTTGTTGCCTAGTTATGGCATGGGAATATCTTGATATGCGAATGGCACCGACATAGTTAGTTGATTTTTGATCGCTTGTTGGTAGGGGGTCTTGAAAGATTCCTATACCTTTGTTAGGGTTTTGTGGTTTATTAATTGTCACTTTCCCTTCACCAATGAGGTCTTGAATAATGTTCTTTAGGGATCTACACTTGTTGGTAGTATGCCCTTTTGTTTGGTGATAGTCATAGTATTTGTCTTGTCTATACCAAAAGGGGCTCCTTTTGATAAGTCCCAAGGTCTAACGAGCAAAATTTCTATTAGTTTGGATTAGAAGAGCATTTTTAGCATGGTTGTTTGACTTTTTTTCGTATTGGTATATTGCCTTTGAGGTTTGTCCTCCTTTTGGATAATAAATTTTTGAGGAGCATTTTGAGTAGTGTTTACGTTGTTGTTTTGTCGAGAATCAGTTACACCATCTCCCACGACGTGTTTGTTTTTGTATTGGCCCTTGTTAGAGGGATTTTTATCTTCTTTCTTGTTATAGTTGAGTTAGCCTCATCTTATGAGGACGACCTCTACCCTTTTAGCCATGTCAACGAGTTCATCGAAAGAGGTTAAGTTTATCATCTCCAAGGGGTATGACAATTGTTCATGGAGGTTTCATAATAAAATATGCAAGAGTTCTAGGAGGAGGAATGTATTGGAGTCTTCCTACAAAAGCCCTCAATTTGACCAAAAAGTCTAAAAATTTCTCATTTTATATATGATAACCTTATCTTCTATATAAATCGAAAATTGTTTAAGAAAATATTTCAAAAGTTCTTTAAATTCCTTAATAGAATGATGAAGTATGAAGTATTTAGAAGTACCATTCTAAAACTAATCCACTAAAGCTTTTAAAGAATATTCGAAGGAAAATATTTTCATCATGATTGATATCACTACAAGCTATTTGAAATAACCTTAAATGGTTGATGGGATCTTGTTTTTCCATTGTACTTTTGAAACTCGGAGGTTTCAAAATTCTTTGGAAATTGGTGATTAAGAATTTTGGGATCTCAACTTTTAAAACTATTTACTTTTGGGAGAATGCTATATTTTGTTCCACCATTAGGCCCGTGATGGGCAGAAAGCATGGGCCTCTGCTGGCCAAGTCCCACCTCACATGTTGTTCACGCCTCACAATCCTTGGGAGCGTTCATGCTCCATGTGGCTTTAACACTAAAGTTAACGGCCGTAAGCTGCTTTACAGACGCGTCATGACAAAAGAATATGGCCCAGTTGATGGTATTTTATTGAGACACCGTGTCCGTCTCGCAAGCCACGCAGCTTCCTCCTAGCACGGCGGCAAACTCTAGCCTTTGTCACACCCCCTCCTTATTTAAAGGTCCCGCGAACCCTATGCCTCACATTGTACAGCGGAGTGAATCAGGATTCGTGGGCGTTCAAATATATTTCTTGAGGAGGTTTCGAGTTCGAGTTATTGTGATGGCAAAAGCAGCAGTCGTCATGGAAATCGTTCCTCGTTTGAGGGCGTGGTATGGCAGGCGGTGTTTCGGACAAAGTCTGGATACGATAGCAGAAGAGGAAGATTGCAGTCACACATGTTGTGAAGTGAACCTCGGGGATTTTTACGAGCCCTCCACTTCTCTGATGGAGGACGACAAAGGATCCAAACAAAGAAGCTTGTTTTCAGACCCGAATTTCAGTTTTGTAAAGGAAATCAGGTTTCCAATGAGGCGAGAATTATTGTAACCTATTATATGGGAAGAGATCCTGTAAAGTATTTCATGTTTTAGATAAATGACAACAGTTATTATAAAATCGTTGCTTCTTCTTCAGGATGGGCTGTGTGGTAAACCCACTTTCATTTTCTTTATTTTTTACGGTTCCTTTTTGGACCGGAAGCAATCTGACTAGACTGGTTTGTTTTTATAACAAGTTTTAAGAATAATTAAAGTTAGTTACTACTCTTACAACCTTTATTTATTTATTAAAAAAATTTAAAGTTCTAATAATCACTATAAAAATAATTAGGGTTATAAGAATAATTAAAGTTAGTTACCACTCTTATTATTTTTATTTATTTATTTTTTAAAATAAAATTTAAAGTTCTAATGATCACTATAAGAATAATTAGAGTTAGTTATTACTTTCACTACTTTTATTTATTTATTTATTTTTAAATAATATAAAAATATAATTGAAAACTATCTTCTTAAATTAATAAGAAAATCAGCTTTATATAATTCAAACTTAAATATTCTCAATAAAATATCGCAACAATAAAACGATGGAATTTGTTACCATTTTCAGGAGTAATAAAATTAATTGAAAATTAGGGGGCCGCCTAAAGACTCACCCATCCAAAGGTAGGATCATGGGCCTTTAAAATTTACTTACACATTTTACCGTAGTTGTAAACCAAAAACACCTAAACCACTACAGAAACTTTGGCCAAAATGTTATTAGCCCGGGGGAGCCGGGGTCTATTTCTCCCCACATTTTATCCAAAACGCCGCTAGTGTGGGTCTAACCGTTCGGATAAATAAATCTATAATTTTTCTCGCACCTTCTTTTTAACTTTTTGAACGAAAATCTGGTTAATTTTGTTTGCTAGATAAATATGTCGTTTGAGCATTTTTGTTTTAAACAGGGTCAACTTTTTTAATTAAAATTATTATATTAAAAATTTATAAATTAAAATATTAAATCAATAAATAAATATGTTCTATTAAAAGCTTATATGAGTAATAGTAATTTTCAGTAAAGAAATTTAAACAAATTTAAAAGCTTTTGAACAATCTTAATTTGGTTTCAATTGAAGTGTCATACTCTCCTTGCACATATTGACATTAACCCTTTTGTCTAGTTCACTTCTTGGACATTTCGCAAATTTAAATCAGCTCATTCCAACGTTGGATGGACTGTTTTTTAACCTTTTAAATGTCGAAAACAAATTAATTTTGAGTTGAAATTTGGTAGACACTTGGACTATAACGAAAAGAACCTTCTATATAATTTTTTTCTTATTTTAAGCTATGAGGAGAGAGAAAATAGACTATAATATCGAAACACTTGGATTATAACGAAAAGAACCTTCTATATAAATTTTTCCTTACGCTATGAGGAGAGAAAATAAGAAAATAAGATTATAATGTCGAAAACAAATGAATTTTGAGTTGAAATTTGGTAGACACTTGGATTATAACGAAAAGAACCTTCTATATAATTTTTTTCTTTTTTTAAGTTGAGGGGAGAGAAAATAGGATTATAATATTCAAAACAAATGAATTTTGAGTTGAAATTTGGTAGACACTTGGACTATAACAGAAAGAACCTTCTATATAAAATTTTCCTTATTTTATGAGGAGAGAGAATAGACTATAAAGTAGAGTGTGTTTTTTATATTAAAGGATCAAACAGATGTCTTTTGGGCTAAAATTTATAAAATATAATAATTTGAATTCTCGTCCATGTAGAAAAGAATCAATCATATTCTACATCATTTGGTTTACTTATATTTAATAAAGAAAATGTCTTGGTTGTTCTTTTCTATTTCTTTTTGGTTCATATGATGCATTATGAGCTCAAGTTAATTATTAGCATTCTAGCTAGTGTTAAGAATCTTCTTATGATTTTTTATTGAAATGTGTGGTGGTTGTTATGGGCGGAAGGGGAATAACAATGGGAGGGGTGTAGATGTGGTTGGTGAAGATACTACTAAATATTTTTGTAGTGAAGGGTTGGTGGAGGTAAATGACGTTTCCATGGTGAAAATGGAGAAAAAGTTAGGACAAAAAGGTAAAAAATTGTTAAAATGAGCAAATGATAATTTTTATGTTTGGAGCAATTCATTAAAATGTGAGACATTCACTTGTTAACAATGGTTGGGTGTCATTTGTTGAAGGGAGTGATTTTCTCAAAAAAGGAGGCAACTTGCTTGGTTTTTTAGGGAGAGTAAACGACTGGGATGATGAGTGGTTCACTTGAGAGTTTGAGAGATTTGCTTGTATTTACAAGTGATTTGCTCATTAATGGGGACTTGGCAAAAAAAGTTCATTCACATTTACTATGATGTATTTAAAGTGATTCACTCATCTACTAGCAAGGAGTCCCAATGAGGTTGCAAATCATGTGACCTTAGACTCTCGTGTGTGCGGTTGGTTGTTAGGTGGGGTTTGTTAGAGGGTAAGTATGGTTTTCTTTGCATGATTGCAATTGGTTTAATGCTTAGAGTGGGGCATTATAACCTCCCACTTGGGGTTATTATAGACCCCAAGAAACGTGCACCTTGCCCATGCCTTGATACACTATGCTCATGGTAGGGTGTGGACTACTCAAACGGGACAATCGATCCATTAAGGGTCAATTTGTCGTGCTAGTGATTAGTGAATCATAATTTTTAACATCATTGTGTAAAACTATGTTGTTAGACCTATTAAACTTTATGCAACATCGTTTTGAGGGATAAAAGACAGATACAAAGAGATATAAGAAAATGATAAGATGGGAAATTGGTTAAAGCATAAATAGAAGTAATATCCACATCTCCTAGTCAGTATTATATATACATACTTATTTTTGTTGCATTAAGTGAAGATGTCGCTCATTCATAGAGATAAGCAATATTACATCTTCCATAGAGGCAGGTCTATAGGCATTTGGACCTATGATTTTGATGATCTGGTAAGGTCTACTCCAGAAGGAACCAAACTTCTAACAAGTTCCTGGCTTTGCACAATTTTCATACCATTTGAGGATAAGGTCTCCTTCCTTGTATTTCACTTTTGCTACTCCTTTATCTAAGCATATCTTTACATATTTTTACCACTGAGCAATTTTATAGAAGGTTTTTTCTCTCCTCTTCAAGGGCTAATAATGCATGATCAATGTTAATGTCTTCTAGCTCAAGTTTTTATGGTATTTGAAATAAAGAGAGATTAAGATTGATTAGTAGCACAACCTCCTTACCGTATACCAACTTATAAGGGGGTGATCCTATAGATTCTTTTGGTTTCACTCTATCTTCTCATAATGTCTTATATAACTTCATGTGGCATTCCCTCTATGATTATAAAATAGTTCTCTTTAAGATTCTTGTGATGCTCTTATTGGTTGACTCATTCAATTTGTTCCCTTAGGAATAGTTATTGGATGACGTTTTGAGTAAAGAACTCATGTTCAAGGGTAAACTTCGTCACCTTGGCTCCTTTGAAGTAAATAGAATTATCTATCACTATGGCAACAGGGTTCCAAACCTAGTGATGATATCTTTGAGTAGTTATACTACAATCTCTTGATTGGCTACTTTGGTCGGGATTGCCTCAACCCTTTGATGAAGTAACCAATGGCGATGAGTATCTACCTATGACCAACACTTGAAAATGGTTTGGTGTTATCTATGAAATTGAGACCCATTATTGGAATGGTTGGTTGCAACAACTACTTTTAGTGATGGTCAGAATCTCTTCTTCCTTCCATGTAATATGTAGGAATATCTACAATCCTTGACCCATTGATAACAATCAATAAATAATGTAAGCCAATAGTATCTAGCCCTCAAAAAATTTTAATCTATGGTAGATGTGGAGAAGTATCCTCCTTCATCCTAATACTGCTTGATAATGACCCATTTTGTATCTTCTTCCATGCATCAGAACAAAATGTCATCATAGTTCTTTTTGAATAAGATGTTATCTAGCCATTAATTTTATGTTATCTTTTGTCGAAACCTTACATTTTCTTTAATGGATAACCCCTTAGGGACCCATCTTATAGGTATGTATTTGCGCATATAACTCATCCAATCAATGCCCCAATTATTATCCATGTTTTCAATTAGAGCAACATGTTCTTCTAACATAACCCTTGCTAGTCTTTCACATAAAGCCCAACCACGAATTAGGTTTGTAGATTTGATCTGAATGTTAAAATTTTGTATCTTATTGATCCAACCAACTATATTTTCTCCCAATTCACCATGTAATACAATAGATCAAGCATCAAGGTGTGCCACAAAGATAGTAATTTTACTTTGTGAGAGATAGTATCTTAACTTCTTTAGAGCCTTCATGATAGAAAACACTTGTTTCTCAATTAGGATATACCTCTTTTTATAGTTATGAAGTGATTGAATCATGAAATCGATGGTATGTTCTTCATGTTGATTATTTTTCTAAGTCAAGATGGTTATGATACTTTTTGTTGTCCCAAACACATACAACCTAAATTCTTTAGAGAAGTTGGGGTTGATTAGGATAGTGGCTTTGATAATGGTATCTTTTACATCTCAAAAGGATTTCTTTCCTTATTTGCTTCATTGTAAGGAGGCATATTTCTTAAGCATCTTGGTTATAGGCTTGACCATATATGCAAAGTTGGTGATGATTTCTACCCTAAGAATGAATTTGATTCTATCAAGATATATGGTGAGGTCCTCTTTGGATGCCACATGGCCTAACAAATTCCCATATTGGACCATGAAGATAGACTTTTTTAGGTTTAGGGAGATATAAAATTCTCTACATCTTTGAAAGTAAAACTCTAAATGTTTGATATGCTTATATTTATCTTTAGAAAACACTGTCAAGTCATCAAGGTAAATTAGAATGATCTCACCCATAAGTCTTGAGAAAGTTATATCCATTTTCCTCTAGAAGGTATCCCTAACATTTGATAGAATAATAAGTATTTTTGATAAGTGAAAGTACATGTTGATATTCATCTTCACCCAGATATGATTGTAAATAAAGAAAACATCTAGAAGTGATAACATTTGTGAACAAGCCATAAATATTTTAGTGACTATTATATTCCTATAAAAATATAACTTAATACCTAGGCATAGATCTTTGTCCTTAAATTTAAAGAATTTATATAACATTTTACTACTATTGGGAGGGTTATTTAGATATCTCAATGATATTGCAAGGAGTAGTCATGTTTCGTAAATTTTGTTATATTACATCTTATTTTATTTTAACTATTATAATGAAGATGGTTTATTGGTTAGTGGAGTAACAATTTACAATCTCATTTTCCCTTAAAAAATGAAGGAAGAAGATAAAGGAGCTCTAATTTTTACCTCCAAATAGTTTTTTCACTATTGAGAATAGGACTTACCAGTAGATTAGTGGCAGAGGAGGAGTTCTAGTATTGAGATGTATATAAAAAGATGGTAAAATATGGAAGGGTGATGAGGAAATGGATGTACCTCGAAACATTAATATGTGAGGAATGATGTTGTTTTGAGGTCTTATTCTTGAAAGGAGGGTAAAATCATCTTCGCCCATGTATTTTATGTTCTAAAAATGAGCAATACTTAAGGAGAGGTCCACCTTTTGTCCCTGTATTCCAATTATCATGTGGGCGGTTGGTTATTTTCTAGAAATTCCAATTAAAACTCACCCTATTTTATGGTAAAAATACCATGGGGAAGGAAAACAAAGATTTAGCACATAGAATTCATTTGTACGAAGTTTTGTGGTATGGCTAAAATTAAGGCCACTTTTGGGTGACTTGAACTTGTGTTGGTAAATAGAGATAGTAGATTTGCATAGCTAGGTGGGAGTGGAATTTGAAAGTATTTTTTGGAATACTCATAAAAAATATTAGAGTGGGGTTGAAAGTGGAAATGGTAGATTGCATGTGTGACAAATTGTAAGATATTGTTATTGAAATAATGGAAGCGACAATTTTGGGGATAATATTTTGGAAGAATGGAGAAGAACATAAAATATTTCTATTGCATCCACCAAATGATGGGGTGTATTTATCATTATTCCCATACAAAGCCTAAAAATGAGATCTAGGACTTGAGTAGACCTAACGGTTAAGACTTGGGAAATTTAAATAGAGGTTCAAAGTTTAAATCCTATGGGGGGTTGGGTTGTACACCATGCTTCGATAATTAAAGTATGGTTGGATAACCATATATTGGGTAAACAACATTCTCCATGAGTATCATCCCATATGGCCTATGGCCTCGTGGATGGTAAGAACTACTTTATCTTTTTTAATAAGAAAAGATGCACCATTTGCTTTAATAATAAAGAGTTTGTTACAATGCTTCTCTTTTTACAAGTGGCCCTCTTAGGGCTTACAAAAGGGTATCCAAGGTGGAGAAATCCCTTCTATAACATGCAATATCAATGGTGCTCAACTAGTCTTCTCTTATCACCTCCTAAGGGTGGATGGGTTGCTAGTTGGACCATCCTAGGTTGCATGCTCCTACATAACACCTGGACACAACCCACAACAAGATGTTAGTAGCATCAAGTGGGCCCACCTTGGTTAGGCCCAAACCTATGAAGATACAAATATAAAAACTCTAAAACCCTTGATTAAAGGCATAACATTGGATGAAAATGTTACAAAACTTTATAAATTTACCTTTCTTACTTTATTGACCTACCTACTACTTATTTGGTATCTACTACTGGTCTAATAATGTAACCATTTGGGGGTGGTAGTTGGGACTATTGACCACTTGGGTGCAAACAGTTAGGTCTTTCCTATTTAGAATACTATGAAATTTGGTGGAGACCTTATTTTGGCTGTCGTGAACCTATTTTTAAAATTTGGTATCAATTGGAGTTCAGATGTGTGAGTTATGACCAAAACAAGTTGGGAAGCTCTTGCTAAAAATCTAGTCTCTACTAACCATCTAGGGGTAGGCGGTTGGACTTGCTAACCATCGAGGGACATACGGTTGGCTCCTTACTGCTATGGTGGTGCTGATATTTGGTGTGACCCTTTTATGGACTGCAAGGAGACTCTAGTGCTAGTCTGGTGCGGGTTTGACCTCTTGTTTGAGAGCAACTTCAAGGTGAACATAGATATATGCTTAAATACACATTCATTCCATGTTTGTTTTGTGCACACAAAAGGAGGATGATCACCTTAAGGGACTTGAACACACACAAAGGATTAAAGAATCGGGAGTAATATTGGTAGATTTTTGGCTAGGGAACTTAAACATATCTTGCAAATGAAGAAATGAGGGGGGTATTTATAGAAATTTGCAAGGGAGAGGGGGTGGTGACTAGGAGGTGAGGTGGCATCCATGTGGTAAGTATAGAGGATGAGAAAAATTTGGAAATTTTTATTTGGAGGAATGTACACCTTCCAACATTAATGACCTTGGGTGGGGAGATTCCTCACCCACCCAAGTGTCATAAATGGGCATGGGGATGTGGAGACCTTGGGTGATGTGGAGGAATTTTAAATTCATAAAAATATGCAAGGTGAGTTTGGAGGGATTTGAAAATTTATTAGAGACATTTATTGGGGGCTTTGACTTAGGATTTGGGGAATTTTAAATTCACACAAAATTGCTAAGGAGGATTTGAAAGGACTTGGGGATTTAATGTGATTATTTTCTAGGAGATTTTGTGGGGATTAAGGGTTGATTAGGATTTTTGGGGATTTGATTTAGGATTTGGGAATTTATTGTGGGTTTTATTAGGGATTTGACTAGGGGTTAGGAAATGATTAGGGTTTTATTAGAGATTTGATTAGGGAATCAGGGATTAATTGGGATTTTTGGAATTAAAAATAATTAGGGGGATTTAGAAGGATTTAAGGGAATTAAGGAATATTTGAGGAATTAGAGAGATTTCTAAGAATTTAGGGGGATTAAGGAGGAAATAGAAGAATTTAGAGGGGATTAGAAGAAATTGGAGGAATTAAGAAGTATTAAGGAGAGATTTGGGGATTTTAGAGATTTATAGGAATTAGGGGATTTTGGAGAGAATTTATGGATTTTATATATTTTAGAGGAATTATTTATTATTTTGGTGAATTATAAGGATTTTAGGAGGTTTTTTGAGAATATGCAAAATTAACCAAAATTTGGGTTTTTAGGGGATCACAAAATGATATGTTTTTGGTGTCTACATTTTCCCCTTTTTGTATTGCATTACGTGTGAACACAATGTAGTGGAAAAATATATGACACTAGTTGTTTGATGATGGATGCTGATGAATAGATGACCATGGCTTTTAACATGCCACAACAACAACTTGAGGAGGTAGATACAAGATTGTATTAAATCAAGAGCAATGTAGGATTCCCCAATCATAGAATGGATAATTGCCCTTGAATATTTACCTTCGACATATGTATGAGATCATTTGATGTGGTAATATTACTAGCCATTGGTAGATATCCTCATGACACCTCAATAAATTTGTTGAAGTGCAATGTGTGAGTAACCGTACAGACATAGGCATAGGGCATACAAAATTCATTGAATTGGAGTTTTTATTGAAGATGAGAAATAATGTTATTTGCACTAGCATATTGGGTTTAATGATAACCTAAAGCAAATATTCTTGGACCTATGCAACTCTAGAATTAAGTATTTGGGTATTGGATCGCTTTGAGACAAAAATTTGTGGATATTGTCTACCCCCTCAAGTGATGAGTTGTGGAAGGATGAAAGAGAGGACAATAATAAGGTGCTTGAAAAGAAGTTATTGCACGATGAAGAAAAATGAGATGAATTAGATGGAGGATAAGATTTGGGGGTTAAATGGAGCAAAATTGGTTAGTGGGAAACTATCTAGGGGTGGGTGGTTAGTAATGGTAACTATCACCAATAGTTGGCAACTATCCCAGGTGGTCAAGCATTCACCAACCGTCTGGTGCGATCACCAGGGTGACCCATGTGCAGGTTTTTTGTAGGTTGGGGGACCAAATAATGTCATAATTGGATAAAAATATACTAACCATTACCTAAATATGAACAAACATAATAATCACATTACCTAAATATTAGTATAAGTGGAATAAATAGTAAAAAGGAACATTTAAAAATAGAAAAAGTGTTCTTGGTACCTTATCACTAATGATAAAATATTGATCACACTAACACCATGGATCAATGAAGGGTGGAGTATAAATAATCATTTTATTATATTTACACATATTCTAAGAAATTGTAAATAGACATATTATTTTTTAACAATATCATACTACAAGGTGAACTATGGGCTCATATATTTATACATATATTATGTTAGACAATATCAAAATTTCCTAATAAATAAAAATTTATAAATTTCAACATAATTTTACTAAAGTCTTATTTTTGTTACTCGTGAAGAATGCATATTCATATTCTATACTACATTCGAGGGTTTTTTTAATTATTATAAATATATAAGGTTTCTTATTTTTCTATAACTATATCAAATACTAATAATGAGATTTCTTTTCAAGAAAAGAAACAACTAATATAATCTTCCATTTTCAAAAATAAGAGAACTTTTACAATACAACTATAGACAAAATCAACAAAATGGTTCACCAATAATAGTAAAATATGATGTGGACTAGTATTAGCGTTGGACTTATAATGCCATTAGACCAAATTAATATAACGTAAATAAAGACATAATAATTGCTTGTTGCTATTACAAAATTATGTTGATTAGTGCTCCTTAGATTGAGGGATTCCCAACAATTTAAGTGTCATAAATATTGAGGAAAGTAGCTAACATGGAAGTATTATGTTCCAAGTAGTCAATTACTATTGAATGCTAGTAAAAGTGGTAGAAAGTTTAACCATCTAATCAACCAACCTTAAAATCATCTATTCTTGAGCATGAATATGGTGATGTACTTGTTGGTTGATAGACATTCAAGCTTGTTCACCATTGCATTGATGCTACTTGTCATGCTATGTATGTCTCTATGTATATTGGATACATTTAAAATTAAATAAACAAGTAAGGTTTGATGCAAATATACCCTAGGGAGGTGTCAAACCAATAAGCAGACATTGATTTCTCTATTTCCCAATAT
This sequence comes from Wollemia nobilis, assembly GCA_028583015.1. Taxonomy (NCBI): domain Eukaryota; kingdom Viridiplantae; phylum Streptophyta; class Pinopsida; order Araucariales; family Araucariaceae; genus Wollemia; species Wollemia nobilis. The sequence continues at coordinate 1,064,742 of JAQPPZ010002750.1, read as the reverse complement.
ACTTCAAGGTAATCAACCTACATGGTTCCTATAAGGGTTTCTCAAAGATAGGGTGTGGAAATCCTAAGAGTGTAGTTTTCCAGGTTATTTAGAATTTGGAAAATATTGAATTGATGAAGAACCAAAATTTTTGAGCAAAATGTCCAAACAAAAAAAGATGAAGAATGGACTTTATAATTGAATAAAATGCACACTTGTTAGGACAACCTAGAATATGAACAATATCATCAAATGTTGGCATTTTAAACTACAAGAGAGACCACATTAAATCTTAGCTCTTGGAATCTACCTTAGTTTTTCATATTTGAATGACAAGCTAAACCCATTCTCATTTGTTAAAGGATACTTGTCATTTACCATTAGTCTAGGTGTAATAGGGAAGGGGGGAGAAAATGTGGATAAATGAGGTGGGACTTGTAATGTTGGGTGCATGCTTCATTTAGCCAACATTGATCGTAGAGAATATCAACAATAGAAGTGCAAAGATAAATGAAAACTTCATTTGAACTAAGGTGACAAGTTATTTCAATAGTAATTTTCAAATGCAAAAGCAAGTTCAATGTAATCTTGGGTAATTTCTAATTGATCGAGTTACATGAAACATAATTTCAAGAATCCATTATAGAAACATTTTATTTTTTTAAATAATGGATGACTTAAAATCAAGATGTAGAGCTAAAGGTTTCTAGTAGAATTGGATTACCTGGTGCTACCATAAACATGAGCATCCATTAGTGAGCCATATTCTTAATATATCATGCTTCAAGGATAGAAATGATACAACCTTATCCCATGAATTAGATTATTTGTAATACCAAGTTTTCCTTTTCTTTTTTCTAGGTAGTTATGCACAACTTTCAAGATATTCCCACCATTCTCAAGGACCCATCCTATTTAGACAAAAGATACTTGTACATGGTTTGAGCTAGTTTATGGTAGGCACTTTTGAAAACTAGCTAGGATGAGTTGTAGTACATATAATTAAAATTTTGCTAATAATTCCTGCGGGACACCCATGTGGTTAGAGCTTTGGGCTTTCTTTTGGGAGACCCAAGTTCAAATCACTCTAGGCATGTGCACGTGTGTGAATGATCTTATGTACAAAAAAAATTTGCCTAACTAGTGAGAGGAATTTTACAGGCCATAACGAAAACATTTTCTAAAACCTAGGAAGGACCAACTTCTACGTCTTTTAAGGAGACATTAATACCAAACAAAATGTCTAAGTATTTGACAATATAACCATGAGGAATTACTTTCCACCCTATCTCACATTCGAAAGAAAAATAAAAAGACTCAATTTTAAAATCATTTATTACAAATCCAACAATATTACAATATAATTAAAAAAAAATTAAGTTGTAACAATTTCTTTTTTAGTGTAAGTGAAGAACACGAGCTTGGCCCGTTGAATGGGAGGTCCACGATTAGAACTTCTACGATACAAAGGAGGACACAAAAAAATCTCTTGTGGCTTCCCTCTATATAGTGGTATACCTGGATGAGACGACATTGTTGGCCACCTAAGAGAGGCTCTCGAGGTTTTCTCTACCTTAAGAGTTTTAGCCCCCAAGGGCTAGGTGGATTGGTAGTTGCTTGTTTGACCAGACATTTACCAAGAAGACACCTAGGTTCAAACCTTGGGGGCAACTTGTTTGCAAAGGTAGTAGTCTAGTCTGAATCCTCTAAGTGTGTGCCAGAGCGACAACGATGGTACAAATCTTAAGAGAATGTTGTTTCCTCTCAGGTCGGATCAACAACAACGAAGTGGAATACGTTGGGTGGAAGCAACCCCTATAGTTTAAATCCTAAACTTGACAGTTACCAAAAAAAAAAAAAAAAATTAAAAAAAAAGTGTAATTGTAACCAAACTCTCTCATGTATAAAAAACAATTTCGTTCTAACTATTTTATAAAAAAAACATAAATTTACCAACAAAATAAAAGATGGTCACAGATTAGACAATTTCATTCGTGTACACAATTATCTAAACAAATTTACACAAATCTAAAATAAAGGTTTTTATTTAATATATGTATTATGTATATGCACTTTTTTAAATTTGTTCATATATTTACTCACTTTTCCCGCGTTTTAGTAATCAACGTGGGCATTCTTATACCTCGGAGTGTGTTAATTTTCTAAGAACTCTTCCATTCCCAATAGATTGTTGTTTATTAAATTTTAAGCAATTTAATATTATTTTTTAAGGCTGTTCCTCTATAAAACATTATTTTTTTACTGGTTTTTAAAATATAAAATAAAGAAAATCTGCATGTCTTCCTCATCATTGCCTCCAACGAAGAAAGTATAAGGTTTTCAAGGAAAGAAGTTTGGGCGAAAAAATACCTTATAAAAAAAAAAAAACCTTATAAAAAAAAAATACCTTATCTTACCTTATATGTTTTTATTGGGAGACGCTGTCATTATCTACTCCTATCATTGGGAGACGCTATCATTATCTACTCCTATCACCAAATTAGTCACTTTACTTTTATAGGAAGGTAGATATTTTATCATATTTTAAAACGCGACAAAGATGAACAGTACATAGGATGCTCTATATTTTTATCGTATTTTTCAACTTGACACGAATGCTGTAGACAAGTGTCCGACACTCGCTGCCTAAAATATTTATTTTTCTTTAGGTCTTGGAAAGTTTAATATTTAAAATTAGATAAGGTTGTGCCAAACCAATTTAAATAACCGATAATCTTATAAATTTATAAAAATATTGAATGTGATCTACAAATAAGGATACCTTAGTGATGTGACTGAAGTTCAATCGATGTGTAAGTATGAACCTTAGTGATGAGTTCAATCGATGTGTAAGTATGGGCCTCTGCTGGCCAAATCCCACCTCACATGTTGTTCACGCCTCACAATCACTGGGAGTGTTCATGCTCCACGTGGCTTTAACACTAAAGTTAACGGCCGTAAGCTGCTTTACAGACGCGTCATGACAAAAGAATATGGCCCAGTTGATTATATTTTATTGAGACACCGTGTCCGTCTCGCAAGCCACGCAGCTTCCTCCTAGCACGGCGGCAAACTCTAGCCTTTGTCGCACCCCCTCCTTATTTAAAGGTCCCGCGAACCCTATGCCTCACATTGTACAGCGGAGTAAATCAGGATTCGTGGGCGTTCAAATATATTTCTTGAGGAGGTTTCGAGTTCGAGTTATTGTGATGGCAAAAGCAGCAGTCGTCATGGAAATCGTTCCTCGTTTGAGGGCGTGGTATGGCAGGCGGTGTTTCGGACAAAGTCTGGATACGATAGCAGAAGAGGAAGATTGCAGTCACACATGCTGTGAAGTGAACCTCGGGGATTTTTACGAGCCCTCCACTTCTCTGATGGAGGACGACAAAGGATCCAAACAAAGAAGCTTCTTTTCAGACCCGAATTTCAGTTTTGTAGAAAAAATCAGGTTTCCAATAAGGCGAGAATTATTGTAACCTATTATATGGGAAGAGATCCTGTAAAGTATTTCATGTTTTAGATAAATGACAACAGTTATTATAAAATCGTTGCTTCTTCTTCAGGATGGGCTGTGTGGTAAACCCACTTTCCTTTTCTTTCTTTTGTCCTGGACCGGAAGCAATCCGAGTGTACGAGACTTGGTTTGTTTAACCGGAAGCAATCCGAGTGTACGAGACTTGGTTTGTTTTTTTAAACAAGTTTTTGTTGTTTTTTAATTTTTATCTCTAAATTTTATTTTATTTATTTTGTTTTTGTGTTTTTTTACATAGGAATTGGCAACTGCATTTTTTTTTTGAACAACTGGTCACATGGTCAAATCACATTGCCTCCGGTGGTAGCTTCAAATCATGGAGCTATCACTATAACCCCTACCTCGTCTCCGGTAAACACGGCCTCCTACCCTCACTGAGGGAGGGGGTGGCTCGGAGTCGGGATCATCAAGTTGACGCACACTCAACGGATTCTAGTCTTCTAGTAAGACTACTACCTTATACCTACGAGGTTATAAGTGTCCAACATCTCTAAATTTTATTTATTTAAGTTTTTTTAAAAAAACTTTAAAATTTTAATTAGAAGATAGTTAAAAACCCTATTATAAGAATAATTAGAGTTAATTACCACTCTTACCAATTTTATTTATTGAGAAGTAATATGAAACTCTTACCAATTTTATTTATTGAGAAGTAATATGAAATACAATTGAAAGTATAATTAAAAGCTATCTTCTTGAAAACACAATAAAATCGCTTTCTTTTCTTTATAATTTAAACTTAAATATTCTCAATACCACAGGAATATGGCAACGAGAAAACACTTCGAGAGTGATGGAATTTGTTACCATTTTCTAAGAGTAATAAAATTAATTGAAAATTAAGGGGCCGCCTAAAGACTCACCCATTCAAAGGTAGGATCATGGGCCTTTAAAGTTTACTTTTACACATTTTACCGTAGTTGAAAACCAAAAAGCGCCTAAACCACTACAGGAAACTTTGGCCAAAATGTTATTAGGCCGGGGGAGCCGGGGTCTATTTCTCCCCACATTTTATCCAAAACGCCGCTAGTGTGGGTCTAACCGTTCGGATAAGTAAATCTATAATTTTTATTTTTTCTCGCACCTACTTTTTAACATTTTAAACGAAAGTCTGGTTAATTTTGTTTGCTCGATAAATATGCCGTTTGAGCACTTTTGTTTTAAACAGGGTCAACGAGTGGAAAAAAAATATTAATGACGGAGTTTAAATAAGTTTTTTAATTGAAATTTTTATATTAAAAGTTTATAAATTTTTAAAATAAAATTTAAATTTAAATTAAATCGTATATATATTTAATTCGATTATAATTTATTTATTTATTTTTTGAATTTACATGGTGGAATCGGTTGCCGCCGCCACGAATTCGGGCAGACTGTTTAGCTTTTATGGCCGCCAGAGTATTATGCATTGTCCGCCCCAGAAGCCGTTACATAGATATTCGTGCAGTCGCCACGAATCCAGGCAGATTGTTCAGCTTTTATGGCCACCACAGTATTCTGCGATGTCCGCACCAGAAGCCGTTACACAGATCTTCGTGCAGTCCGCCCCTATAACCACCATGCCACAATCATTTTAAACCTTTTACGCCATTGAAAGCATCAGGAAAGTTACAAGCGTTCAATCCGACCAGACCCAAGATTTGAACCTTGGACCTCCGCCCCTTATGGAGTTTGGATGAACCAATTAAGCTACACCTCGAACCTATAATTTATTTACTTTTATTTAAAAGTTTTTACTAATAATTTTTAGTAAAGAAATTTAAACAAATTTAAAAGTTTTTTGAACAATTGGTTTCAAGTGAAGTGTATGCTTTCCACATATTGATATTGACCCTTGTCTAGTTCATTTCTTGGGCATTTCGCAAATTTAAATCAGCCCATTCCAACGTTGAATGGACTGGTTTTTTCACCTTTTAAATATCGAAAACAACGAAAACAAATGAATTTTGGGTTAAAATTTGGTAGACTAAAAAAAACTTTCTATAAACTATATTTTAAGCTATAAGGAGAGAAAATAAGATTATAAAGTAGGGTGTTTTTTATTTTATGTTTTTTATTTTAAACGATCAAACATGTATTTTGGGATAAAATTTATAAAATATAGTAATCTGAAAGAAAAGAATCACATACATTGGACATCATCTGGTCAACTTATATTTAATAAACGTGTTGATTGTTTTTTTGGTAATATGATATATTATGAGCTCAAGTTCTTTTTTATTAACGTTCTAACTAGTGTTAAGAACTTCTTTTTGAAGTTTTATTGAAATATATGGTGGTTTTTATAGGCGAAAGGAGAACAACCATGGGAGGGGTGGTAGTATATGTGGTTGGTGAAGATATTACTAAAGATTTTTTTTTGTAGTAAAGGGTTGATGGAAGCAAATGAAGTTTTCATGGTGAAAAGGGAAAAGAAAATGGGATAAAAAGTAAAAAAATTGTTAAATTCAGTAAATTTTAGTTTTTATGTTTGGAATAATTTATTTAAAAATGTGAGACATTTACTTGTTAACAATGGTTGGGTGTGATTTGTTGAAGGGAGTAATTTACTAAAAAGGGAGGCAACTGGCTTGGTTTTTAAGGGAGAGTAATCTACTGGAATAATGAGTGATTCACTTGAGAGTTCGAGAGATTTGCTTGTATTTAAAAGTGATTTGCTCATTAATAGGGACTTGGCCAAAAAAGTTGATTCATATTTAGTCTAATGTATTTCAAGTGATTCACTCATCTACTAACAAGGAGCCCTAATGAGGTTGCAAATAACATGACCTTAGACTCTCATGTGTGAGGTTGGTTGTTAGGTGGGGTTTGTCAGAGGGCACATGTGATTTGCTGTGTGCACTTGTGATTGGTTTAGTGCTTAGAGTGGGTTATTATAACCCCCCACTTGGGATATTTATAGACCTCGAGAAAGATACACCTTGCCCATGCCTTGATACATTATGCTCATGATAGGGTGTGGACTACTTATATGGGGAATTGACCCATTAAGGATCGATTTGCCCTGCTAGTGACAAGTGAATCATAATTTTTTTAACATCATTGCCTACAACTATGTTGATAGACCTATTAAACTTGATGCAACATCATTTTGAGGGGTAAAAGATTGATACAAAGAGATAGAAGAAAAATATAAGATGGGAAATTTGTAAAAGCAGAAATGGAAGTAATAGCCGCATCTACTAATCGATATCATGCGTACATACTTATTCTTGTTGCATTAAGTGAAGGTGTCACTCATTCATAGAGATAGGCAACATTACCTCTTTCATTGATAGGGATTTATATGTATGACTTGTTTCTATATTAATATTTATTTCCATATTAGTATTTGGATAAGGCTTTTATCTGAAAAAACTAATATGGAAATAAATATTAATATGAAAAAAAATATTAATATGGGAACAAGTCATACATATTAATCCCTATCATCCATAGAGGAGGATCTATAGGGATTTGGACCTATGATTTTGACAATCTGGTTAGGTCTGTTCCACAAGGAGTCAGAATTCTAATGAGCTCTTGGCTTTGCACGATCTTCATCCCATTTGAGGATAAGATCTCCTTTCTTGTATTTCATTTTTGTTGCTCCTTTATCTAACTATTGCTTTACATTTTTACCACTAAGAAATTTTCTCGAAGGTTTTTTATCTCTCCTCTTCAAGGATTGATAATGCATGATTAAAGTTAATGTCTTCTAGCTCAAGTTGTTATGATATTTGGAGGAAAGGGAGATTGAGATTGATCGATAGCGCAACCTCCTTACCGTAAATCAAATTATAAGGGGATGATCTTATAAATGCTTTTGGTGTCACTTGACCTTCCCATAATACTTTGTACAATTTTATGTGCCATTCCCTCTATGATTATAAAATAGTCCTCTTTAAGATTATTGTGATGTTCTTATTTGTTGACTCATTCAATCCATTACCCTAGGGATAGTTAATGGATGACATTTTGAGTAAGAATCCATGTTCAAGGTTAAGCTTCATCACCTTATCTCCTTTGAAGTAAATAACATTATCTATCACTATGGTAGTAGGGTTCCAAACCTAGTGATGATATCTTTGAGTAGTTGTACCACTATCTCTTAATTGGCTACTTTGGTCAGGATTGCCTCGACCCATTTGGTGAAGTAATCAGTGGCGGTGGGTATCTACCTATGACCAACACTTGACAATGGGTTGATGTTATCAATGAAATTGAGGCCCCATTATTGGAATGGTTGGTTGCAACATTTGGTTTTAGTGATGGTCAAACTCTCTTCTTATTTTCCTAGAACATGCAGCAAGATCTACAATTCTTGACACATTGATAACAATCAATAAACAAGGTAGGCCAATATTATCTAGCCCTCAAAAATTTATGATTTATGGCAAATGTGGAGAAGTGTCCTCCATCATAATACTGCTTGATAATGACCCATTTTTTTGTTCTTCCATGCATTAGAACAAAATATCATCATAGTATTTTTTGAACAAGATGTTATCTAACCATTAATAATGTGTTACTTTTTATCTGAACCTTACATTTTATTTGATGGATAACCCCTCAAGGACCTCTCTTATAGGCATGTATCTGCACATATAACTCATCCATACAATGCCCCGATTGCTATCTATTTTTTTTATTAGAGCAACATGTTCGTTTGACATAACCCTTACCAGTATTTCACATAAATACCTGCCACTAATTAGGTTTGTAAATTTGATCTCAATGTCAAAATTTTGTATCTTATTGATCCAACCAACTATCTTTTCTCCCAATTCACCATGTAATACAATAGATTGAACATCAAGGTGTACCACAAATATAGTGATTTTACTCTGTGAGAGATAGTATATTAACTTCTTTAGAGCCTTCATGATGGAAAATACTTGTTTCTCAGTTAGGATATACCTCTATTTATAGTTATGAAGTGGTTGAATCATGAAAGAGATGTTATGTTCTTCATTTTGATTGTTTTTCTAAGTCAATATGGCTATGATACTTTCTTTTGTCCCAAACACATACAACCTAAATTCTTTGGAGAAGTTGGGGTTGATCAAATAGTGGCTTTGATAATGGCATATTTTACATCTCAAAAGGATTTCTTTACTTCTTTGCTTCATTTTAATGAGGCATATTTCTTAAGCATCTTGGTTATAGGCTTGACCATATATGTAAATCTGGTGATGAAATTGGCCGTAATTTGAATCTACCCTAAGAATAACTTTGATTTTATTAGGATCTATTGTGAGGTCCTCTTTCAATGCCACATGGCCTGATAAATTCCCATCTTGGACCATGAAGATAGACCTTTTTAGGTTTAGGGATATTTAAAATTCTCTACATATTTGAAAATAAAACTCTAAATGTTTGATATGCTTTTATCTATCTTTGGAAAAGACTATCAAGTCATTGAGGTAAATTAGAATGATCTCACCCATAAGTCTTGAGAAAGTTATATTCATTTTTCTCTAGAAGGTTTTCCTAACATTTGATAGGCTAATAAGTATTATTTGATAAGTGAAAGTAACCTATTTAGTGATGAAGGTTGTCTTATGTTGATCTTCATCCCTGACCCAGATATGATTGTATATAAAGAGACCATCTAAGAAGTGATAACATTTGTGAACAAGCCATAGATCTTTTAGTGACTAAATTATTCCTATAAAAATATAACTTACTACCTAAGGCATAGATCTTTGTCTTTTAATTTGGAGGATTAATAGAACACTTTACTATCTCTGGAAGGGTTATTTAGATATCTCAATGATTTTGCAAGGAGTAGTAATGTTTGGTAAACTTTGTTATGTTGCATCTCATTTTATTTTAACTATTATAATGACGATGGTTTATTTGTTAGTGGAGTAACAATTTACAATCTCATTTTCCCTTAAAAAATAAAGGAAGAAGATAAAGTAGCTCTAAATTTTACCTCCAAATATTTTTTCACTTTCGAGAATAGAACTTACCACTAGATTAGTGGCAGAGGAGGAGTTCTAGTATTGAGAGATATATAAAAAGATGGTAAAATATGGAAGGGTTATGAGGAAATGGATGTACCTCTAAACGTTAATATGTGAGTAAGGATGTTGTTTTGAGATCTTATGCTTGGAAGGAAGGTAAAATCATCTTAGTCCATGTATTTTATGTTCTAAAAATGAGCAATACTTAAGGATAGGTTCACATTTTTTCCTTATAGTCCAAGTATCATGTGGGTGGTTGGTTCTTTGCTAGAAATTCCAATGAAAACTCACCCTATTTTATGACAAAAAAATCATGGGAAGGAAAACAAATATTTAGGACATATATATCATTTGTACAAAGTGTTGTGATATGGCTAAAATTAAGGCCACTTTTGGGTGACTTGAACTTGTGTTTGTAAATAGAGATAGTAGATTTGCATAGCTAGGTGGGAGTGGAATTTGAAAGTATTTTTTGGACTACTCACAAACAAAATTAGGGAGGGGTTGAAAGTAGAAATGGTAGGATCCATGTGTGCAAATTTATAAGATATTGCTATTGAAATAATGGAAGCAACAATTCTGGAAATAATATTTTGGAAGAATGGAGAAGAACATAAAATATTTTTATTGCATCCACCAAATTATGGGGTGTATTTATCATGATTCCCATACAAAGCCTCAAAATGGGGTTTAGAACCTGAGTGGGCCTAATGGTGAAGACTTGGAAAATTTAAATAGAGGTTCAAATTTTAAATCCTATGGGGGTTTGGGTTGTACACCATGCTTCAATAATCAAAGTATGGTTGGATAACCATATATTGGGTAAAAAACATTCTCCATGAGAATCATCCCAAATGGCCTATGGCCTTATGCATGTTAAGAACTACCTTACATTTTTTTTTTGTGTGGAAAACATCCCAAAAGGGATGCCACTTTTGGGTAAGACCCAAGGAGGTAGGGGTATCCATTCTGCCAAAAATGCCCAGGACTCGGACCTGGCCTACCACATTTGACATACTCAAGGAGCAAACAAACACACAAAACCAATTTAAAAATAAGTAAATAACAACAAAAATAATAAAATAAAATAAAAAACATGCTTCTTGAGTGTGTCAAAAACAAAAGCACAATCAAACACGCACAATAAGATAAAAGAAACCACAACACAAACCACATAGAAAAACACAAGAACCACATAACAAAATACAAACAAGACAAAAACAACACTCAAAACACTAGAAAGACATAACCCAAAAAAAACATGAAAAATAAACACAACCAAAACCTAAAAAATTAAAAAAGTTAAAAATAAAAAACAACCAACAACAGACAAAAAACAAAAAACAAAAAACATAGAAAACACTCACACATAAAAACACGAATTAACACAAACAAAGAGAAACCTAAGAACAAAAACGAAAAAAACACAAGAACAATAACAAAAAACATTAAAAAAAAAAAAAACACAAAACAAAAAAAACACATGAACAACAAAAAATAACTACCTTACCTTTTATAACAAGAAAATATGCACCATTTGCATCAATGATAAACAATTTATTATAATGCTTCTCTTTTTACAAGTGGCCCTCTTAGGGCTTACAATAGGGTCTCCAAGGTGGAGAAATCCCTTTTACAAAAAGCAATATCAATGGTGATCAACTAGTCTTCTCTTGTCACCTCCAAAGGGTGGATGGGTTGGTAGTTAGACCATCCTAGACTGCATGCTCCTCCATGACACCTACACACAATCCACAACAATATTTTAGTAGCATCAAGTGGGCCCACCTTGCTTGGGCCTAAACCTATAAAGATGTAAATATAAAAGCTCTAAAAACCTTGATTAAAGGAATAAAAGTGGATAAAAATATTACAAAAAATTATAAATTTATCTTTCTTACTTTATTGATCTGTTTGTTGCTAATTAAGTATCTGGTATTGGTATAAGAATGTAACCACTTGGGAGGTGGTATTTGGGACTACTGATCACTTGGGGAATGAAGTTGGATCTTTGCTACTTTGAATTCTATGAAATTTGATGGAGACCTTATTTACGTTATCAGGAGCCTACCTTCAAAATTTGGTATCGATTGGAATTTGTATGAGTGAGTTATGTCCAAAATAATTTGGGCTATCTGGCTAAAAAATCTAGTCTCTACTAACCACCTAGGGGTAGGCAGTTAGATTTGCTAACCATCGGGGGATAATAGGTTGGATCCCTACTGCTATGGTGGTGCTGATATTTGGTTTGGCCCTTGTATGGACTACAAGGAGACTCTAGTTCCAATCTGGTACAGGTTTGACCTCCTGTTTGAGAGCAACTTCAAGGTGAACATAAATGTATGCTTCAAGACACCTTCATTCCATGGTTGTTTTATGCACACAAAAGGAGGATGATGACCTTAATGAGATTGAACACACACAAAGGATCAAAGGAGCTAGAGCAATTTTGGTAGATTTTTGGCTAGGGAACTCAAACATCTCTTGTAAATGAAGAAATGAGGGGGTATTTATAGAAATTTGCAAGGGAGAGGGGGTGGTGACTAGGAGGTGAGGTGGCATGAGGTGGCAACCATGTGGCAGGTGTGGAGGACAAGAAAAATCTGGATATTTCTATTTGGAGGAATGTGCACCTTCCAACATTAATGAACTTGGGTGGAGAGAGTCCTCACCCACAAAAGTGTTATAAATGAGCATGAGTATGTGGAGACCTTGGGTGATGTGGAGGAATTTTAAATCTATAAAAAAATGCAAGGTGAATTTGGAGGGATTTGAAAATTTATTAGAGGCATTTATTAGGGGCTTTGAATTAGGATTTGAGGAATTTTAAATTCACTCAAAATTTCTAAGGAGGATTTGGAAGGACTTGGGGATTTAATGTGAGCATTTTCTAGGAGATTTGATGGGGATATTGAGGGTTGATTAGGATTTGATTTAGGATATAGGAATTTATTGTGGGTTTTATAGGGGTTTTGACTAGGGGTTAAAAAATGATTAGGACTTTATTAGAGAATTGATTAGGGAATCAGGGATTAATTGAGATGTTGAGAATTTTGAGGATGATTTGGAAAATTAAAAAGTATTAAAGAGAAATAGGGGGATTTAGGGGAATTATGGAAATTTGAGGAATTAGAAAGAATTAAACAATACTTAGAGATATTTGGGAGAATTTAGGGGAATTAAGGAGGAAATAGAAGAATTTATATGGAATTGGGTGAATTAGAGAGGGGATTAGAAGAAATTAGGGGAATTAAAAAGGATTAAGGATAAATTTGGGGATTTTAGAGAGATATATAGAAATGATAAAGGAATAAAGGTATTTTGGAGAGAATTTAAGGATTTTATGGATTTTAGAGGAATTATTTATGATTTTAGGAATTTTTGTGAATTACGAGGATTTTAGGTGTTATGGGAATTTATGAAATTAACCAAAATTTGGATTTTTAGGGAATCACAAAATGACATGTTTTGGTGTCTACATTTACCCATTTTTTGTACCACATTGTATGTGAACACAATGTGGTACAAAAACATATGAGTCTAGTTATTGGATTGATTATGGATGATGATGAATGTATGACCACGACTTTTAGCACACTGTAATAACAACTTGAGGAGGTAGATGCAATATTATCTTAAATAAAGAGCAATGTAAGATGCCCCAATTATGGAATGGATAAATGCCCTTGAATATTTACCTTCGATAGATTGATGAGATCATTTGATGTGGTAAGTTGACCAACCATTGGTAGGTATCCTCATGATACTTTGATCAATTTGTTGAAGCATGATGGGTGAGTAATCGTACAATCATAGGCATAGGGCATACCAAATTGATTGAATTAGATTTTTGATTGAAGGAGAGAAGTTATGATATTTGCCCCAACATATGGGGTTTAATGATAGCTTCAAGCAAAGATTATTAAACCTATGCAACTCTAGAATTGAGTTTTTAGGTATTGAATTGATTTGGGATAGAATTTTATGGATATTGTCTACCTCCTCAAGTTACAAGTTGTAGAAGGAAAAAAGGGAGGACAATAACGAGATGCTTGATAAGAAGTCATTGTACAATGGAGAAAAAAGTGATAAATTAGATGGAGGGTGAGATTTGGGGGTTAAATAAAGCAAAATTGGTCATTGGGGAACTGTCTAGGGGTGGGTGGTTGGAAATGGTAACTATCCCTGATATTTGGAAACCATCTCAAGTAGTTGGCAACCACCCCAAGTGATCACCAACCATCCATTGTGGTCACTAAAGTGACCCATGTGTAGGTTTTTTGTAGGTTGGGAGACTAAATGATGTCAAAATTAGATAAAACTATACTAATTGGAAAGATCTTTTCTAGACTAATCCAATGGTGGTGGTTTTAGAAAATTTGGAGAAGGTTTTATAGAGGAAAATTTGGCTCAAATATGACCTTCATTTTTGAAGCAATAAATGCTCAATTTTAGGTCTTTGTAAAGTAAATTTGGCTTGATTGGTTTAGAGGGAAATGCATGAGGGTAAATTGTTGAATATTGATGAAAAGTGGGTTAACTGGTAGTATTTATAGAGATGGAACAATAGCAAGGTAGTGATAGTGATGGATGCTAGTGGGTGTGGTCGAGGGACCATAATTTTATAGTCTTTATTTTTTGAAGGGTGATGAGGATAATGTTTGTATATGGATATGTGATGGACTATATTTATTCATTAATAATAGAGGTATGATGATGATTTTATGGTTGATATGATATGATGTTATGTATGGATGGTGTTATGCATGTTTTTAGGGTACTTTTAATGTGTATGATGGAGAAATTTCTGTGGTTGGATAGATATGATATGTTAGATGACATGGATTGGATATGTTGATGTGTCTACTGATTTGCATGATTTAGACTCATATGTGTTTGTTGGATCACATTTTTAGATCTTTTTATATGTGTCTCATAATAAAATAAGTTTACTTAATCAATGATAAAGTAGTCAACATGATGATACATAATAGGACGTGAGATATGACAATTATATGGATAGTGTATGTGAACCTAATAAATGATGACAAAATATATAATACATGATATAAATGGAGACATGGAGACGTGTGTAACGAATGGTGTGGAACTAAAATTCTATGTTGCCCTAGAAACATTAGGGTTTTTAGATCCTAGATGTGTTTCAAGAAACTCAAACATCCTAGTTGCACCAATCAAATGCATCTATTAGCCAATCAATTTTTCTTAGAGACCTAGACCATCCTAGAGAATTCAAGCCACACAAGGACCAATGTGTGTAAAATGAGATTCATTTTTTTTATTTTGAGTGAGGTTGGACTAACCAATTGTAGCTCAAGTTATTATAAGTTAGCTCATTTGTGAGTGGTCAAATTTTTGTACAAAATAAGGTTGCTAATGTGGCATACATGTCACCACGCAAAGGGCATACTCCAAGTCTAGTCAAGCATCTATAGCCCGATTGGAGATAGCCCCATAATCCTTTGATATAGCTCCACTTCTAGCTAAGCATCTATAGCCCCGGTGCAGGCATCTAAAATGTCTAAGGATCCATGATTATTAATATTTCTATTTTTTTGACAAACATGTTATTTGGATCCTCAAGTTCAGATTATCTAAAATATGTTAGGGAAAACTGTTTTCTTTATGGTAAGAGCTACGGATGACTTCATATTTGCTAGACTCAAAATATGATTAATATGTATGATATATATATGGTCCAAGAGAGAACTCTAGTTAGCTAGGGGAAACCTACATCACCTTAGGATATGATGACATTCAATAAAGGTTAAGTGGAACACTAGGTATGGCTGAATAATCGAAACAACCACTATGTATGAGTAACCTAAGACATTGGGACAATGGAAACAAGTAGGGTGTGTGATGAACAATCAAAAGATACATAATGGGTGTACTAGATAATGGATAAAATAATATGACACATGACCAAACAAGACATAATGGACAAGAATGGAAAAAACAACATGCAAGACATAAAAATGTAGACAATATGGAAAACTATTTGATGTCATTGATTAATTACACGAATTGAGATGAAAGAACATATATTCATAGATCCAAAAGGAGATAAAATTGACATGCTATAAGCCTAATGCAAGACTATACTGGATGAATGGGGTAGGAAAATACAATGAATGGGTGTGATGCAATGATATTGACGTCACAAAGGGAGTGAACTCCTTTGGGCACAAAATTGGATGGGAGGGGGCGATTCCCCCTAGTCAAGAAAGAATGGTTATGAACAGGGTAGTAGGAATGAATGAAGGTAGATGAAAGGATGTTTAGGAATGGTTGGAAGAAAATGAAGAACGATGAAGGAAATATAGGATGTAGAATATGTGATGAAGGCACTAAAGGATGTCAATGGATAGTTGGATGAAAATAGATAATGATGAAGAAATGAAGTAGAATGGTTGGATAAAAATTAAGAAGTTGAAAGGATGTTGAATAATGATTGGATGAAAATAAATAATGACAAAGAAAAGAGGTGATACAGAATGTGTGATGAAGACACTGAAGAATTTTGAAGAAAGGTTGGATGAAAATGAAGAATGATGAAGAAAGGATATGAGTAGTTGGGAATTATGTGATGTGACAAAAGTGGAGGTGAAAGGGGTTGCAACCCCCTATAGACCAAGGGGAATGTGGAATAAGTAGGACTATCCTAAAATTAGATGATGGATTAGGAAAAGTATGGATTCTCCTAGACTAGAGGCTAGTTGGGGAGGAGGAGAATAATGAAAAAAATAGGAAGGTTGAGGGAGGTGTAAAGTATAAGGAAATGAAGGGAAGAGGAAGGGAAAAAAATAGAAGAAAGGTAGAGAATGAAAATAAGGGTAGAGAAGAGAAATAAACTAACCATGGATAAGTAGCTGATCGAAGCATGACTGTACAACCATGACATAGAACCTATCAAGGAAGATGTGTGGGAGGCTGAATAGATGATGGAGAAACTAGAGTGGGATTAATGAGTTATGGGACGATGATGGTGGTTGGTAAGGGATGCAAAGGGGATGAAAGTGACACTTTAATAAGGAGACTTAAGATTATCTCGAATCATGATCAATGCAAGATGTCCCAGTGATGGAAGGGACATATATATTTGAACCTTGTTATTGATATATTATTGAGCATATTTGATTTGGTAGATGAGCTAGCCATATGGTAGGTATCCTCATGATACTTTTATTGAATTTTTGAAGCGTGATGTGTGAGTAAACCGTACAATCATATAAATAGGGTATACCAAATTGATAGTGTATTAGAGTTTTTATTTGAGAAAATAAGTTTTAATTTTTCTCCAACAGAGGAGGGGGGCTAGTGATAGTCTCAAACAACATTCTGGGATAGACAAAGATTCTAAAAATGGATGTTGGATTTGATCAAATTCATGAAAATATTGATAATGTAGTATCCAACTCAAGTGATAAGGGTATTTGTGATGAGGTGTGTTTGGGATGTGTGAATTCAAGTGGTGGTTATGTGTAAGATATAGATAGGAAAAATAAGCTAATTGATGAAGAGGAAGAGATCGAGGAAGAATGGAGCCATTGGAATGGGGTCATGTTGATGAGATGGCTAATTCCCTATGATCTAGTAGATCTTGTACTAGATGCTTGAAGTTTCGACTATCATAATGTCATGACCTTTTTGATGATGGTAGATGCAATAGTGATCTTATTTGTACCATTTAGGTCTCTACTTGTTGGTTTGCTCTGGGTGAATGTCAAGTAAAGAAATTACTTGTGCATCTTGCAACTTTTTGAAAATTGTCAACTTTGGCTCTGACAAGGGTGTCCAAGTATGAAGTGCACGAGAAGGATGATGAAGATGACTGGAAGATTTATAAGAAGGTGATCGAGTAGAGGAAGGTTGGATGGGAGAAGGTTTTGATAATTATGGGAAAGTCTTTTGATGACTTGGCTACATCTCAAGATTTACAATTTCATCTAAGATATGATGTAAGTTAATTGGATATGGAATAGGAATAGTCGAGACATGATTGGTTTGAGAGGTGATATGATTAGGATGAAGGTTATAGGAATGAGGACATAAGTGTGGGAAAGGATGAGGGAGAGGAGGATATGAGTGGTGAAATTATGAGTGTAAGACCTTGGGGACCATGTAGGATAAAGGTTAAGGTGTTGGGAGGAGAGGAGGGAGAGATGGTGTTGGAAGAAGAGGTGGAAGACACGATGTTGATTGATACAAGGAGGATAAAGTAGTCCTCTTAAGAGAGGTTTTGGTTAGAGTGGTAGAGGTGGCCTGAGATACTAGGTCTAGATTATAATGGGAGGATCAAGAACGGGTCTTAATAGTTGGAAATGGGATAGGATGGATGGTGGAGAAGGTATTAGATGGTATGAGAGAGATTTCCCATAAATGGATTGGAGGAGTTGTTAAAGGATAGGTGATTTTATCAAACTTCTCCATGGAATTATGTGTTTGGACTCTAGTTTGGTTGAGTCTAGACTATAAGAAACTAAATACATGATAGGATGGGAAGGAATGGATTTTTGGGGTGTTTCAATGGTTTTGGTGGTGGTTTTTTATGGCATGCATGAAATAATTGCGCTATCTACACAAGAAAAGAAACAAAGAAGCAAACAAAAAATAAATAAGAATGTGGATGCTTAAGTGAGTGTGTTTTTGTTGTTTGATATTGTTTGGAAGTTTTTGGGTGTGGTTTGGTTTGTTGATATTTGTGTTGGTGTGCTATTTATTTTTTATTTTGTGTTTTGATGTATCCTAATCCTAGGATCTACAAAAATGAGTGGATATGGTGGTATATACAAAGGTATGTTCATGCACGCTTCTCAGTAATAAGTAGTACACAAATGGCTAAAATGACTTCCTAGGACAGGTTTGGCTCTAGGTATCCTAAGGGGAAAATAAACCTCAAAAGGAGGTAGCACTGTATAAAACCTATGTAGGCCAAATGGGCTTCTGCTTCACCCTCGATTGGGATCAATAAAAAATGATAGTTGCACACCCACTAATTATTAAGCCCCATGAGCAAGGGTGTCTAACCTCAAATTACCCTAAGCTAGTCCCAAGGTTAACCAATTTTCCAATGATTAAATCCAAGAAATAATGAGATCCAAACTATGGTATCTAAGGGCTCAACCAATGGTTGGGGATGAAGTCCAACATCACTGGTTGGTTTTATTCATAAAATTTTGTGGAAAAATATGCATGTGTGTGTGATTTAAATTATTTTATTATTTTTAGCATGTCAAATATGTCTATTTTCAATTAATATCTAAAGCTAATCCAAAAGATGCAAGATTCAAAAATGTGCCTATACTAAATGTCAATACTAATCTAAAATGCTTGTTGACTATCTAGGATGCAATGTAAAATCTTGAGAGCTAATAACTTTTAGAAAGTAAATTCTAGTCTAACAATAACAAGTTGCAAAAACATGAAGGCAAATCTAATCTAAGAAAGTAAAGTACAAGACACAAAAAGAATCTATGTATAATAAAGTAAAGACAATTGCATGAAATTAAAACTAGACTAAAAAAAAAAACAAAAGTGATTGATGGTGAGAGATGTGATAGACATGTGGTCCCCAAGGAATCACAAAACCTAAGAGATAAAAATAAAAGTGATTTATGGGGAGAGAGATAACGAACCTATGGTTACCAAGGTGATTGACTAGGTGATAAGAAATCACACACACCTGAGCCAAAGAAATAAAAATAAAAGTGATTTATGGGAGAGAGGTGATAGAAATATGGTCCCTAAGGTGATTTATTAGATGGTTAGGAATCACACACACCTAATCCTAAGAAACAAAAAAATAATAATTTATGAAGAGAGAGGTGACAGAACTGTGGTCCCTAAGGTGATTGACTAGGTGGTGAGGAATCACACACACCTAAGCCTAAGAAATAAAATAAAAACAAAAGGAAAATGTATGAAAGAAAACTATCCTAAGAAGGGAAGACAAAAGCATGAAATAAAAGCTAATCTATGACATGAAATGAACGCTAACCTAGGAGAGGTAAATATCATGACATGAAATAAAAACTAACCTAGGAAAACAAGTAGAATGACATGGAAAGGAAAACTAACCTACGAAACCAAGTAAATTGCAAGAAAAAAAACCTTAGGGAAACAAGTGAGACATGAAACTAAAAATTAATCCAGAGAAAAAAATGTAGGGACAACTTGGCATATTGATGTAGGGACTATGGATAGTGACTATAGATAATTTGGTGGCTGATTCTAGTCTAATCTAAGCTAGATGAAGAAGACAAAAAGCTATACTAATGGAGAAAATGATGATGATGAACCTATCCTTATGGAAAGAAGGGAGGCATTAAAAAATAAGAAAATAACTAACTACTCTAAAAATATTAAAAACAACAATTGTAAATAAATGAAAAATAACCATTCTAAGAAAATGAATAACAATCATTCTAGGACAAGGAAAACCAACTATGCTATGAAAAACAACTAATCAAATGAAAAATCAAGTGGGATTGACTCAATTGGTTAGATTCCTCAATATTTAAAAATAGGAGACCAAGGTTCAAATATTGCCAAACGATATATGGACAATATCTAGGCTTTGTTGTAATACCACTATTTGGTGATGATGTAATACAAGTGGGACCCGTTTCAATTCCATATAACCAAATGAAAATAAATAAATAAATAATAACTAATGGTAGGAATATGACAAGAAACTAAGCTAAGGAAATGAAAAGCAACTAATCTATTAAAATGAAGAGCAACTACTCTATGGAAATGAAAAACTACTAGAAAGATGAAAGCAATTAAGCAAAGAAAGTGAAAACTACTCTATGGAAATGAAATATAACTATGCTAGAAAGATAAAAGACAACTAAGCTAAGGGAATGAAAAGCAAATTTTTTAAGATATGAAGAAAACTATGCTAATGAAATGAAAAAAACTATGCTATAGAGATAAAAGTAACCATGCTAAAAATATGGAAACAATTATAATAAGGAAGATGAAAAGAAACTACTCTAAGGAAAGGTAAACTTACTATTCTAGGAAATGAAAGGAACTATGCTAAGGAAAAGTAGCTAAGCTAGTGAAAGTAAAACACCTAATCTAAGAAAGAGGAAAGCATCTATGCTAGGAAAAGTGAAGCAAGTAAAATAAGATAAAAAAAACTACTATGCTAAGGGATTTGGTTAGAACAACTAAGCTAAGGGATTGAAAGACAACTAAAGTATGGAATTAAAAATAACTACAAAAAAGAAAGCATAGGAATGATGATGATTTAGACTACAATATGAGAAGAAAAACCTCTAACCTGTGGTCCTATGTTTTTGGTGGAGTTGGTGGAAGGTGTTGTTTGTATTTGTGGTCCATATTACCTCTAGAATCCCAACTACTCAGGAGCAAGTGGTTGGCACAGGTAACTTTTGGGCACTAAATTGTCATAAAGTTTTACTTGATACTGCAACTGTCTATCTTCCAATTTTCTATCCAAGCTTGCACCTAATAGTCACAACTCAACACTCAACATTGGATGGACCAAATACTACTTCAATTAAACCTCCATAGTAGGTTGGTTCCTTGTCAACTTAGTAAGATGTTGAATCAATAAATATCAGTAAGGGTTTGAGGAATATGGTTAGAAAAAATTTTAGGGTTAGAGAAATATGCATTAATAGTGGTCGGATAGGATAACAACATAGGCATCCATAGGCAAAACCTCCAAAAAACTATTTTTGGTGTCCCACACTCAGGATTAGCAACACCCAAAACATGAAATCTTCATATAACAAAGCACAAACAGAGATATGTCCCAAGAAGCAATTCCAATATCCAATATATTGATAACCCAATTTAGCAGAACAGATCAATATCCAAATTTTGCAAAAAATAAACTTCCTACCAACGCAGATCTAACTATGAACATATTTAAATTACTTTAAAAGCAAATAGAATGAACTAACTATTGCAACATTTACAAAAATGTAATTCATAGCTTTGAACCTGTTGGTTTGACTTTTATATACACCCTGTGAATAATGAGCATAAAATATCGATAACACTTATACGGGATAAATCCCACTCACTTTAGGATCTTGCTGGATATCCAAGGTGTGAGTTATAGAGTTGGGTCGAATGTCTATTCACTCTTTTACACTTCTGGAATAGTTTCAAGTGGACTGTCTGTTACCTTACAACGGGCTCGAGACTTCAGTTCAATAATGTTTTTGGAGTTGGTTATCTTTATGGATAATCAGATTTACAATCAGTTCTTTGATCTAGCTCTTTATGCTTTTAACAGATTTAAATAAAAGACAAATTTAAAGAAAGATAAAAATGGATCATTTCACGGTGGAACAGAGAGAGTAGGGTAGGGCAGGAAGAGAATTTTATCTAACTTGGCTGCAAAACCAAAACTGCCAATTTTAGTTATACCGGTTAGCTTCACAATAGAACAAATCAAAGAGGAAAGTATCCAACTTTCTAAGATCACTTTCAACTAAGAGCATAAGCCAAATATGAAACAGATATAACAAAAAATTATAAACATAAGAGAAGTCGGTTAAAATTGGTATCTCTCACCAGCAACCTAGCTCGCACAGTGAGGACAGAGCAATTAGAACAAGCCTGAACCTTAAATCTGTAATTTTCCCTAACATACAATAAAGAAAATGAAGCCTAGCAGCATATCCAATCCTGGTAACACAGCTCTATAACATAATTTAAATAAACCTTAATGAAATGAAAACAAAAGAAGATGAACTTATCACAATCTGAAATAGATTAGGCTCCTGGCCATGCTATCACAGAAAAAGAAAAATCACACCAACTCTAAGTCCAGAACAAAGCATTCAAATAAGATTTGCAGGAAATTGCTCCAATAGATTTTATTTCTAAGTTTTCGCCTCTCGTGATTTACATTCAGAAGAAGTATTTATAAACCCGGGACAGACCCTGATATTTTAAAGAATATCTTCTTCTCAAACCCTAAATTTTATCCTCTTAACCTTACTACCTCGGGTTTTACAATATAAGCTTCTTTAAAAATAGAGTTTTGAATAAACCCTAACCACTCGGCAAATCTGAGTGTAGTTACTTTCCATAAATGGAAAAGGCATGATCTGATGTTGTTCTCATCCATCTGTAACTGCAAGTAAATATCTTCATTTTTTTGGTGCACTTGCCGGGAGGGTCTCATTAATTCCTCAAAGAAATTCGGATGAGTCACCGGTTCCTCTAACAGTTTATATTCGCAAAGCCGCTTCTGAGTTGAAATTCTAAGCATGCCATTACTTTCACCATAAATTCTTTTGTTAAATGCGTCCATCTGTAGATTTCGGTAATTGTGTAGATATTTTCATTTTTCGATCAATTGCCGACATACTCCATTAAATGGGCAACTGCTTAGTCACCGTAAAGTCTCTTTGCGGCTAGATCTGTAAAATCTGGATGAAACAGCAATTCCCAACATCTCCAATTTCCATCTGACGACCTTCATTTAATTTGTGCTTATTTTGTCTTTCCCGCCATTACTTTCGTTAGTATGCAACTGCCAGATGGCTTTCTGCAAAAGACATGCAAGGATTAGTACTTTAATATTATTAAATCAAAACCTTAATGTTCATTATATGTCGACTTTATTTGCTTTTGACATGTGTCATGATAACATGACGCTTTCCTCCAACTGTTTTTCATTTCGGCCTTTTTGTCCCTTTTGGCATGAAACTGCGACATGTCGTGATTTCGCGACATGTCGTGAAATCACGACGTTTACAGTGCCTTGGCAGCTCTTTGTTTTGTCTATCGTGAAAACGTGACATATCACGATTTCACGACATGTCACGAAATCGTGACGTCCCTAGCGCCTTGGCAGCTCTTTGTTTTGTCTGCCGCGAAAACGTGACATGTCACGATTTCGCAACATGTCACAATTTCGCAACGTTTCTAGCGCCTTGGCAACTTTCTTCTTCCTCCGTCGTGAAAATGCGACATGTCGCGATTTTGTGACATGTCGCGAAATCACGACGGTCTCCATGCCTTAACCATTTTTTGCTCCTCTCGTCGCGAAACCGTGACATGTCGCGATTTCATGACGTGTCGCGAAATCGCGCCCTTTTCATCAAGACTTGCATTCATCCAAAATGTGTCGCGATATCGTGACGTTTTTATCACTTGCACTTTTCTTCCAAAACACGTCGCGAAATCGCGACGTTTTCATTACTTGGCACTTTCTTTCCAAATATGTCGCGATTTCGCTACATTTTCATCAAGTTTGGCTTCCGACTCAAACCTGTCGCGATTTCGCGACCTTTCCAAAAATGAAAAGTGTCACGATATCACAAATTTTCCAAAAATGGAAGTGTCGCGATATCGCGACTTTTCTAGGACTTAGCCATTTTTTTAAGACCTGTCGCGATTTCACAACATTTCCAAAAATGGAAAGTGTCGCGATATCGTGACTTTTCCAAAAATGGAAGTGTCGCGATTTCGCGACGCTCTCAGCACTTAGCAAAATTTCTCAAGACCCGTCGCGATTTCGCAACATTTCCAAAAATGGAAAGTGTCGCGATATCATGACTTTTCCAAAAATGGAAGTGTCGCGATTTCGCGACGTTTCCAGTACTTAGCAAAATTTCCAGAATTTGTAGTTTGACTTTAATGAATTCATTCATCTGTATTTTGCATATTTAGTGAAAGATTTTCTTTACTCAGAAATGACTCTAACATTTTAAAAATGAATTCTAAATTGAAATCAAAGCCACAGGCAAGCCTACTTGGATACTTTGGTATATGCAAAATTTGAAGGAGGCAAGAAAAATTTGGAATAAAAACCTGGAAAACATCAAGAGGGTCCCTACTATAAAATGAATAGCTAAATATTTTCAAAGGATGGAAATTCATTTTTCAGTGGGGGTGTGTTGCTTCTCAACAGAACCTCTTAAAAGAAAGATATCATAGATAACAAGCCTCAAGTCAAAAATTTGAGTAATGCTCCTTCCATTAGTTGGCAGAAAATATTTACACAGTAGGGCAAGCAAACACACTAGAGTCGACCCTGAAAATAAAGGGTTTGACCTCTATTTATAGTTTACAATTGAAAGAATAAGAGGAGACATTACAAGAATTTAAGAATTTATAGATCAGAAAAGAGCTATGCTAGAATTATCTCATTCGCTCATCGAGTCCAGGAAATCCATTGGAAGTAATCCGCCATGGCAGCTCAGCTCTGCAACTTATTGATTTGTTAATGGGAGTTGACCTTCAAGCTGTTATGAATAGATCTAGACCATTCATTGTTATTTGAAACTCCATTCCACCATAGATCTACAATTGCTCTAGTTCTTGGTTCTTGGAAACCCTTCGATGCTTCACATTCCTGCATCGAACTGAATGTCCTTTAAAAATATCTATCATTGATGATCTCAGTGGACGACTACGATTAAATATTAGAAATGCTTTGCAAAGCAGCAAGGGAGAAACAAAATGCTATTCTGCTAAAAATTAATGCTGACATCAACTTTTATGGCTTCAGTCAGTGAAATCGAGTTTCGGTGAGAAATGCACTGAGATGTGAGAAGAATCAAGTTTGTCATTAATTTGCTACTTATCCTTTAAAATGTCTAACTTCTTTCTCACATCCACAACATAAAGTTAAAGTCACAATCCACTCAAAAATCATGCTGACATAAACTCTAACTCGATTTTACTGTGGAATCGCCAATCCACTCCATAAGCAATGCAAATAGCCCTTGTCACCATTCAACTCCATTTACTTCCTTTCAAATGCCTTCGACCTTCTTGTCACCATTCCGCTCCAAAATAATCTTGGGACTCAGTGGAATGCATCTTGTCAATACTTAGTCACTAGAGCACATGGAAAATAGAAGCATCACCAGCCTACACTTTATATCATGCTGACATCATTAAAGCTTAAAATATTTACGGATTAGAAACTTTGCCAAAATATGCTACCAAATACACTAAGCCTCGAGTAGAATAGAACACTCTATTGATGTCATGAAAAAGCACTAAGTGTTGATCAGAATAAAAATTTCCTGCATGGATCCACTCCAAAATACTCTATATCTTTAGCAAAATAGAAATTTTCCATGCCTTCGAATAAATTTTTAAAGTTTTCTAAGGATGTGACCATTTTGGACCTATATTTTGGTGCCTCTTGAGTGGATTTGCTCGTAAAGCCATCGAACTCAGAGTCTTATCCATTGGGTATTAAAAGTCAGAAATTGTAATCTTCAAACAATGCTTCAAAGAATAATTTCCATATGATCACTATCCTCTGAAAAACCTTGTGAATTCACCCAGAGGGTAACAGTTCATATCAAGATCATGCTAGAAATAAAGATATCTCTGCCACTCCTTCAAGAACTACACCAATGCTTTAAACAAAACATAAAGCAATGTTCTCTTTATAAAACCTTTTCAAAACAAATGATATGAATGCCTTCACAAAAAATTGTTGTTCTCTACATGAACCTGGCCTCATGCTTTTATTATTGTCTTCTGACAATGTCAGAGTAAAAATATATTAAAATAAATACAAAACTTTTGCATGACTAAAAAATATACAAAACCAAAAATTCTAAGCTTGTGTTCCTTTTAGGTCTACAACATCTCTATTTGGTTCTTCACCCTCTTGTTGAGCTTCTTCTTCAGCATTATCTTCTTGCTCTTACTCAGCTTCTTCCTTAGATGATTCTTGCTCTTTATTTTACTTTCCAACATCCTTTCCAAACAACTGGACCATCAGCTTCAGGGTTTGTAAAGCTTGTTTCCAAACTACTTCAGAGGGATTGGAAGTCTCTTTGAGATGCTTGTGAATGTAATCTAACTCACCAGTGTCCTCATAATTTGGAGCGCTTCCTTTATATACCAAGTCCTCCATAAAATCTCTAAGTTTGGTAAAATCAATAATAATTTGTGAAACCTACTCCTAGTCAATTGTCTCTTCCAGAGCATCGATCTTAGACTCATATTGAAGGCTCTCGGAAGCACTCTTTTTAATCTCTTTTACTGATAGCAAGGTGTTATATTCCATCCATAACCCTCTGAAACCATTCGGAATCATTTCTTTATTTATTTCCACTATATCCCTGATCATATTTTCAACCTTATCAAACAATAGCCAAGCCTTTTGGAGAATTCTATGCTTCTTCACTACAACTCTAGCAACAATTCTGGCAGTGTTCCATTATTTTTTAGGAATAGGTTTAGCAGTCCCACTAAGCCTGCTATCTACCAAATTATAAATCTGCTCAGCTGGAATCACCATGGGTTGTAGCTCTCCAATGAAGCTATCTAGATCTTCTTGAATATTTCGAAGTAGGTGACTGACATCATCCATGTAATCAATGATGGGCTATAACTTTGAGAATTTTTCTAGAACTTTAGACAACAATTCTTTCCTTAATTTCTTTAGCCATGCATTAGAGAAACCTAAAGACTTAGCCTTTGCAATCTAAAGCTGCTGCTTCAAGCTCTATATTTCTTTGTCTTGTTCTTTGTTTTTCTTCTTTTGTTCCTCTATTTTATCCTTGAGCTTATTGGTCTCTTGAAATTTGTCCTATTAGTTCTTTGCTTATTTTCTGAGAGCTTTCTCTATTTGCTTTTGGTTGGTGATGGTTTTTTCAAGCTTTTCAATTATCCAGTCCAACTTGTCCACTTTATCTTTGTATATATCACCCTTGAAATAGAAAGTGTCCAAGTGAGCCTTAGCTATCACCAACTCATCTTCAATAGGTAACTACTCAATATCTTCTGTGTATTCTTATAGACGGTAGTCTTGAGCAGTCGTATCAATCTCAGGCTTGCTTACTATAGGAATAATGGATTTGGATGTCCTCTACCTAGAAACTCGATCAGTAGATATTGTTCTCCAATTCATAGCCATCCTCTTGGATGGTTTGGAAAAAATTTCAACCCAAAATTCTTGAATTTTCTTTGTAGTTTTCTTCTCCTTTTTCAAAGTTGCTAGTGTAGGATAAGTCATAGGAGGAGGAGGAGAGGCTATAAGGTAGGAGAGAGCAAAATTAGTGACTAATGATGGCTTGGTAGAAGTAACTACAGTGAAATCTATGACTACCGCTGCCGTTGCAATTGGAAAAATCATGGAAACTATAGTAAAATTCATAGAAGGGTGAGTGGGTGCAAATGAAATAGCTTGCTTTTCAGATGATAGAGGAGGTTGCAATGGCAAGGATGGAATTATAGGATATGATGAAAGAGGAATTTTAGATGATGAAGAAGGAATTTTAGATGATGAAGAAGGAATTCCAGGTGACTTTGGAGGATATGGGTTGGTTTAGCCTTTAGTGTTTACTAGTGAAATAGGTGGTGAACTATGAGGGGGAGAAGGCACCTTTGTTACAACTTCCTGATTAGAAGGGGAAGGAATTTTCTATGGGGAAATAGGAGGATATTGAGAAGAGGGAATAGAGGCCATACCTTCACCTACAAATGTAGGGTGTTCTAGAGCTGCCTCTATTCTATGTTGTTGCACTAGTTGTACTTCTTCTATAGCTAAAATAGGGGTTTTCTCAACAATTTTTTCTCTATCTCTCTTCTACTTCTTATAGACCCTTATGAGCTCTTTCTGGTGCCTTTTGGATTTTCTTTTAAATACTTGTAAAATTTTCAACTTATCATTCTCTATCTTCCCCAAAATTTTCTTCTTGTAATGGTTCCTCCTACAATGTTTCTTCAACAATAAAAAAAAACTCCACTATAGCTACAATAGTGAAACTTACTGGTGTGAACACAAAATTCTCATCCTTATCATTCTAGTCTATCTCTGTATCAGAAGGTTCTCCACCCAGGGCTAGGCACTTGGATCTACTTACTATCTTTATGACTAGTGTGCTAATGGTCCTCTCATTAGAATAGTGCATCCTACTCATTAACTGTGCCCCTTTTGGAAAATTCTCTAATTGTTCAATTGATTGTTAAAATATCTTCAAAAATTTAGCAACAGTTAATGGAGTACCAAATCCTTCTTCTTGAGCTTCTTCTTACGAATGTGGGGATGGAGAATCTGACCCTATTTGTGGATTCTTATAGATTAGAACTATATTCTTTGGTATTTTGCTTTCCAAGTTGTGATATTCTTGTCATATCTATCGAAAAACTCTTTGTCAATTACTAGTCCAAACTTGGACTTCTCTTTACCAATTTCAACTCTCATCCTCCACCAGTCTACTATATTGGCTTCATTCCATTTTTTTTTACCCTCAATGTCTTTGATAGTAGACTCTTGCAACTGATGTTATTCTTTATTATTTATTTTGTTTTCTACCTCTCTGATGGTAGACTCCTACAACTGATGTTTTTCATTATTGTTTGGATCAAAATCAACAACCTGTTCATAGAAATCTAACCATGGAGGGATTTGTTCCATCTTAGCCATATTCCAATCCAAAGGAGCATTTTTCTTATTATTTTTGCCTTATTCAAAATGAGGCCTGGACTTTTTCTCAAATTTATTGGCCTTCTCTCCATTCAGGACTATGTTCCTCTTGTAGAATATATCATCTGGGTCATATATCCATCTTTGGGGAATGTGGAACAAGCCCAGCCTATCCATATATTGGTCGATTTGTTCACCTTGGCCCAGTGAAGTCGTATAGTCTAATGACTATGCTCTCTGTACGGATATACCAATCTCCTTTCTTGGCACCCTTTGTTCTTAAAATTTTCTTGGTAAGTCGTGGTAACCTAGGGCATTTCCCATACATTATCTTCAGTGTTGGCCCTAAAAATTCCAAGTAAAATCTATAAAAGGACTTAGTGCTCCTAAGATGAGCAGTACAATAGTAAAGAAGAATGGGGTCTCCCTGATTGTACTTTTCCTTGACCAAAATCCAGGGCATCATTTTCCTTACAATAACAAAGAACATCCAAACCAAACTTGAGCAATGCCAAAAAGAGGGTGTATCAGAATTCCTTTTTATTCTCACTAATTGCTCATGTATTATTTGAGCAAGGAAATATGGTCAGTCAAAGTAAATGTCCTTAACACCATTTTGAAGAACACAAGCTTATACTGAGAGGGGGGGGTGAACAGTATAAGACCTCTTTTTACTTTTTCCTTTATACTTCAAAACAATAAAACAATATATCCAAAGCAATATCAAAACAATGCACAAGATCATCCACAAAGTGACACCAATTTTAACGTGGTTCACCCAAAAATCTGGGCTACGTCCACAAAACTTTTCTCTAAAAGTTATCTCAAAGTTCTTTGGGAAACCTTCCCAATTACAATGTTTATGAGCCTCGGCCCAAAGGAGATACCTTCCCCCAATCTGAATTTATGAGCCTCTCGCTCAAAGGAGATACCTTCCCCTAGCTCTGCTCCGGTTGGTGATCCTCTAGAAGACCTCTCCCTCCGCTGCCCTTAGCAAATGGAACTCTATCCACAGAAGACACCTGTCTTCCCTGCTCTGGCTGGAGACCTCTGTCCTCAACTCTATCACCTCCAAAGCTGGTCCTCGAATTTGCACTAAACACAGTCCTTCGGTCTAGCACAAATGTCCTCGGGTTCTTCTCATAGAACCAATGCACCTCTATCCTCAAGTTCTCTGATAGAACTATCAAACTCAGCTTCACAAGTCCTCTGCTAGGACCTGTCCAAATCTGCTCACAAGTCCCCAACGAAACCTGTCCAAAACCTGCTCACAAGTCCCCATCGAAACCTGTCCAAATCTGCTTACAAGTCCCCAACGGAACCTGTCCAAAACCTGCTCACAAGTTCATCAAGAAAAACTTGCTTGGCATGAACCCACAAAGAGAATTGTTAGAGACCCAATGTGATTCATCAACCTCATAGAAGCATAAAGAGAATTGTTAGAGACTCAATATGTTCTATACTTAACTCCCAATCTCAATCTCAAATCTCATAGAAACATAAAGAGAATTGTTAGAGACTCAATATGTTCTATACTTAACTCCCAATCTCAATCTCAACTCAATCTCAAATCTCAAAAGAATAAGATAGATGTAGTATGCTTTTCTCAAGAACATGAAACACAACCCAACAATTGCCAAACATGCAATATCTCATATAACAATGCTACTCATGTTCTTTCCACAACCAATATCTTTTCTCAACCAATTAGGGCTTCAACAACAATGCTCATAGACAAGGTTTAACCAACATCATTCAACTCAACATTAACCTTGAAGCATTCATCCAATCATCACAAGAAAAGGAAACAAGTAGAAATCCTTTTCCCTCCAAAGATATTTGAACAAAATAGCCACCAACACAATATCACTAAATGCAAAGAAAACTTGCTCAAATCAACTCAATGGAGTAAGCCCAAATCATGTATCAAGTAAAGCACTAACTTGATCAAAACAACCTCTATGGAAGCAACTCATCCATTAATATCAAAATAGCCAACTAAGGGTTTCACCATCTCAATGCAAGTAGCAAGACTTACAAACATAAACCCTAGTGCACAATGCTTCCACTACCTCAAACCAGAATTATGCATTCACCAAAACTCTCATCAAGGATAACAATGCATAAGTAGTCTTCAACAAACCAGAAAATAGGATTTACACCCAACCAAAGGAAACCTAGTTGAATACCTTTTCACTCCAATCTTATTTCAGGAAAACATACACCAATCATACTCATAAGAAGAATGTGCCCATACCTTATTGAAGATGAATAAGCCCTTGAAAATCTACTACCATTAATAATTTTGATCTTCCATAAAAATTATTAACCCAACATTGTCATGTCAAAATAATTCAACCACCATGGCAATTATTTCCCTTTTAAATTTCAATCCAACTATAGCAAAAATATTAAACTTGCATTCCTTATACCTCCCAAAGCTAACCTTAGCAATCAAAATATTAAAATTTAATTGTTGTTCTTTTCGCAAAAATCTGAGCGCATGAGCATACCTCTTACACCCCTAAAAAGGGATTCAACGTGATTTGACCCACCATCTCCTCTAGCCAAGACGCTTGGCTAAACCGCGTGGGCCATCCACACCCACGTGAGGAAGGGAGAGGGGCCTCCCGCTTATCTCCGAACAGGTCTCTTCCTTGGCACGAAAACCCGAACCCTCCGTCCTGATTACCGCGTGCGCCTCCTCCTTGGCACCACGACCAACTCGTCACAGCTTTGACCATGCAATGTTTGTCCACCATGTGCGCCTCCTCCTTGGTGCCACGACTAACTCGTCACTCCTTTGACCATGCCATGCTTGACTTCCTCCTTCGCTGGCGCAGGGGCTCGATGTCGAAAATGAAATGCATCAGGATTAATATCGACCTCTTAGCACCAACATTAATGAAATCATTTGCCTCATTTTATATGCACTTTGATGCATTTCCAAACACGTCGGCCCTTTTTAACATGATTTCCGTCGGTGGAAAATATTTTAATTTAATTTTAAATTTTAAATAAATAAAATTTAAACTAA
This sequence comes from Wollemia nobilis, assembly GCA_028583015.1. NCBI lineage: Eukaryota > Viridiplantae > Streptophyta > Pinopsida > Araucariales > Araucariaceae > Wollemia > Wollemia nobilis. Next base: position 1,032,823 of record JAQPPZ010002750.1, on the reverse strand, counting down.
ATATTTAAAATTAAATATCTCCATCACCGGGGCACCTTTTTCAATGAAACGAAAAGCCAACTTGGGTTTTAAGAAAAACCCATTTCAAATCTGTTGTCCATGGTTTTAAATAAAACCTTTTATTTTGTCTACCTTGGTTTTCACAAAAACCCTTCCTTGAACTTAGATTCTTTTGACATCAAATCAAATTCCTTCAAAAGCTTCTTGACATCAATGACAACTTATACACTTGAGCAAAGGCAATGTACCCAAAGTACCCAAAATTGCCAACAATCTCCCCCTTTGTCATTGATGGCAAACCTTTACTGAAAAACACTTCTCAAGAGCCAAAACTAAAACCAACTATGCCCACAACTGAGAATCTTCCTTTGAAGTTTTGCTCCCCCTGACTTGAAGCTTTCCTCTTCACTTTGAAGCTCTCCCCCTTACTCATATCTCTCCCCCTTTGTCATCAATGGCAAAGGGTCACCTTTGGGGCTCGGGACTAAGAATGAGCCTCTTAGCTTAGTCCCTCCCCCACCTCCCGATGAGGTGATTAATTCTTGGGTGGGAGTAAAACTCCCATTAGGCACCGATCATCATCAGCGTCTATAACTTCCTTGTCGGGCCTTCTCTTGAACTCTTTGTCCATATTCCTTTTCTCCTGTTCTCACCGTTCTTGTTCTTGTTCTCATCCCTGTTCTTGTCCATGCCTTGATCCTTGGACCTGATCATGCCACTGTTCCTATTCTTGTATCCTAGAATTTCAGCTCTACACTGTCTAGCTATGTGACCTTTATTGTTGCACTTATAACAAGTAACAATGTTATTTCTCTAAGGCATACCTGATCTTTGAATCCACCTGTTCTGACTAACCCTGTTCTTGTTATTTGCCTTGCAATAAACTGCCTTGTGCCCAAACTGTTGACAAGAGTAGCAATACCCTTGAAAGTAACTAGCACTTCTGAAACTGTCATTTACCTTCTTCACTTGAGCCATGCAATGTGAAGCCATGTGACCAAACCCGTGACAAGCAAAACATCTGCCTTGAAATTTTCTTTTATTTGACCTCTTGGGTCCCGAAAACTTCTTCTTCTCATTCTGAATTCTGTTTTCTATTTTTGTGCATCTATCATTCAAGGACTCATGATCTGAAATACTTTCCTCATCAGAACTCTCTTCCTTTTGGAGTCTCTTACTAGACTCTCCAACTTGTTCCTTGTGTGACTTAACAAAACCAAGGCCTGTTTTATCTGTTGTCTTTCTTTGACCTTTGATGAGTGACTTAACCTTTTTGGAGCTATCTTGAAACCTATAAAGCTTATCCTTGTACTCTTTAGTTTCCTCTTTCAAAGAAGCCATTTTATGTTCTAACTCACTATACTCAAGAACCTTAGACTCTAACTCATCCTTGAGTTCTTGTGTCTTAGCTATAGAGAAATCAAGATTTTCAATAAGATCATCTCTCTCCATACAACATTCATCTAACTTATCCTTGAGTCTAGCATTCTTCTTTCTTTCCTTTTTCAAAGCACTAAGAGCACTAGTAAGTTCACTTTCAAGATCTCTTCTTCTATTTGTTTGCTTTTGAATCATCAAAGCCTTTTTCAGATTTCTTATCACTAGAGGTGCTACCCTTTTCAAAAACCATACATGCATCTTCCTTATAGTTTTTTGAAGCATCCTCATACATACTAGAAACCAAATCATTATTTGTGCAATCATCCTCAAGGTGACCAAAATTTCCACATCTAAGACATTTCATGATAATGAATCTATGTTTCTGTTTCTTCCTCTTTTTTCGATATGAACAACATCTCATTTTCATTATCACTTGAAGAACTTTCACTATCACTACTAGAACACTTACTTGCTTTGTCTAGGTAGAAACTCTTCTTGTGCTTGTGAGAATACCTCTTTCCTTGATTGTTGTGCTCATATTTGTTTTTCCTGTGATGCTTGTGCTTTTCAGAATCCTTGCTCATAGAATCCTGTTTATCTTCATCACTTTCATTCTTGGGAACAGTACAGTTAGTAGCATAATGACCAAACTTTCCATAATTGAAACATCTTATATTTTTCATACTTTTGTGCTTTCTAGAGAACTTGCCTTTCTTGCTGAAATAAGCCTCTTCATCACTAGAAGACTCATCACTATCTTGAAGCTGTTTACCCCTGGAATAATCCATTGTGTTCTTTACTAGCTTTTCCTTCAAGCTGTCAAACTTTTCGAAGGCACCCGCTCTGATACCAATTGAAGAACACAAGCTTATACTGAGAGGGGGGTGAACAATATAAGACCTCTTTTTACTTTTTCCTTTATACTTCAAAACAATAAAGCAATATATCCAAAGCAATATCAAAACAATGCACAAGATCATCCACAAAGTGACACCAATTTTAACGTGGTTCACCCAAAAGCCTGGGCTACGTCCACAAAAATTTTCTCTAAAAGTTATCTCAAAGTTCTTTGGGAAACCTTCCCAATTACAATGTTTATGAGCCTCGGCCCAAAGGAGATACCTTCCCCCAATCTGAATTTATGAGCCTCTACTCAAAGGAGATACCTTCCCCTAGCTCTGCTCTGGCTGGTGATCCTCTAGAAGACCTCTGCCTCCGCTGCCCTTAGCAAATGGAACTCTATCCACAGAAGACACCTGTCTTCCCTACTCTGGTTGGAGACCTCTGTCCTCAACTCTATCACCTCCAAAGATGGTCCTCGAATTTGCACTAAACACAGTCCTTCGGTCTAGCACAAATGTCCTCGGGTTCTTCTCATAGAACCAATGCACCTCTGTCCTCAAGTTCTCTGATAGAACTATCAAACTCAGCTTCACAAGTCCTCTGCTAGGACCTGTCCAAATCTGCTCACAAGTCCCCAATGGAACCTGTCCAAAACCTACTCACAAGTCCCCACCGAAACTTGTCCAAATCTGCTTACAAGTCCCCAACGGAACCTGTCCAAAACCTGCTCACAAGTTCATCAAGAAAAACTTGCTTGGCATGAACCCACAAAGAGAATTGTTAGAGACCCAATGTGATTCATCAACCTCATAGAAGCATAAAGAGAATTGTTAGAGACTCAATATGTTCTATACTTAACTCCCAATCTCAATCTCAAATCTCATAGAAACATAAAGAGAATTGTTAGAGACTCAATATGTTCTATACTTAACTCCCAATCTCAATCTCAACTCAATCTCAAATCTCAAAAGAATAAGATAGATGTAGTATGCTTTTCTCAAGAACATGAAACACAACCCAACAATTGCCAAACATGCAATATCTCATATAACAATGCTACTCATGTTCTTTCCACAACCAATATCTTTTCTCAACCAATTAGGGCTTCAACAACAATGCTCATAGACAAGGTTTAACCAACATCATTCAACTCAACATTAACCTTGAAGCATTCATCCAATCATCACAAGAAAAGGAAACAAGTAGAAATCCTTTTCCCTCCAAAGATATTTGAACAAAACAGCCACCAACACAATATCACTAAATGCAAAGAAAACTTGCTCAAATCAACTCAATGGAGTAAGCCCAAATCATGTATCAAGTAAAGCACTAACTTGATCAAAACAACCTCTATGGAAGCAACTCATCCATTAATATCAAAATAGCCAACTAAGGGTTTCACCATCTCAATGCAAGTAGCAAGACTTACAAACATAAACCCTAGTGCACAATGCTTCCACTACCTCAAACCAGAATTATGCATTCACCAAAACTCTCATCAAGGATAACAATGCATAAGTAGTCTTCAACAAACCAGAAAATAGGATTTACACCCAACCAAAGGAAACCTAGTTGAATACCTTTTCACTCCAATCTTATTTCAGGAAAACATACACCAATCATACTCATAAGAAGAATGTGCCCATACCTTATTGAAGATGAATAAGCCCTTGAAAATCTACTACCATTAATAATTTTGATCTTCCATAAAAATTATTAACCCAACATTGTCATGTCAAAATAATTCAACCACCATGGCAATTATTTCCCTTTTAAATTTCAATCCAACTATAGCAAAAATATTAAACTTGCATTCCTTATACCTCCCAAAGCTAACCTTAGCAATCAAAATATTAAGATTTAATTGCTATTCTTTCCGCAAAAATCTGAGCGCATGAGCATACCTCTTACACCCCTAAAAAGGGATTCGACGCGATTTGACCCGTCGTCTCCTCTAGCCAAGATGCTTGGCTAAACCGCATGGGCCATCCACACCCACGTGAGGAAGGGAGAGGGGCCTCCCGCTTATCTCCGAACAAGTCTCTTCCTTGGTGCGAAAACCCGAACCCTTCGTCCTGATTACCGCGTGCGCCTCCTCCTTGGCACCACGACCAACTCGTCACAGCTTTGACCACGCAATGTTTGTCCACCACGTGCGCCTCCTCCTTGGCGCCATGACTAACTCGTCACTCCTTTGACCATGCCATGCTTGACTTCCTCCTTCACTGGCGTAGGGGCTCGATGTCGAAAATGAAATGCACCGGGATTAATATCGACCTCTTAGCACAAACATTAATGAAATCATTTGCCTCATTTTATATGCACTTTGATGCATTTCCAAACACGTCGGCCCTTTTTAACATGATTTCCGTTGGTGGAAAATATTTTAATTTTAATTTTAAATAATTAAAATTTAAACTAAATATTTAAAATTAAATATCTCCATCACTTGGGCACCTTTTTCAACGAAACGAAAAGCCAACTTGGGTTTTAAGAAAAACCCATTTCAAATCTGTTGTCCATGGTTTTAAATAAAACCTTTTATTTTGTCTGCCTTGGTTTTCACAAAAACCCTTCCTTGAACTTAGATTCTTTTGACATCAAATCAAATTCCTTCAAAAGCTTCTTGACATCAATGACAACTTATACACTTGAGCAAAGGCAATGTACCCAAAGTACCCAAAATTGCCAACACATTTTTCTATGGTTTTAGCTCATATATCTTCTCATTAGAAATGTAGTATGCAGTAGCTACTTTCCAATCAGTCATGAGTCGATTAGAATCCAAACCCTCCATACATGCTAGCATTTTCTAAAGCTCTAGGTTAGCAAATTGGTCGATGGGTATTGGAACTTCAAGTATTTCATCTTCCTCTTTGATCCTTCTAAACTATAATCGAAGCCATATTTCCATGACTTCCTTCTCTTCTAAAGCCATTAACGAAGCATAAACCCTAGCTTGTTCTGCTATGTCAAATTGCTTAGATTCTAAGGGTGGGCTCACCCCTATAGTGAACAAATCATGACAAAGTTTTTTGGTAATGGTGAATAGCCTTATACCATTAGGAGTTTTCACTGCCCTCTTCTCAGGGTCATATGGTCATAAAATTTAATCATTGTAGAAACCAACTCAGGACAATGGTGGACAAAATCACAGATGTAAGAAAATAAGAAGGATTTTATAGCGATGATACCTTGAGGTTGAATTATTCTTCCTTCAAAGTATCTGAATTCAAAATTGCTTCTCAAGAAGGTCCTTCTTACTTGGGTCATTACCGTATCTGCAAATTACCTCATCTGGTTTACATGGCCATCTAGCTCTGCTTCCATTTTCTACATTTCTATCAATGCTTTCTTAGGATCCATTTTCACAAGCAAATTTTTAGAATGTTCTCTTTGGAATTTGCAGATAATGCTCAACTATTCTTCAACTATTTCTACTTGGAGATTTTTTCTTTCATTGAATGAATATTCTGTGCTTTTGAACACTTTTAATTATCCATGCATGCACACCTTTCGTCATGAATGCAACTGATGTGATAACTATCCATTTTGCACGCTTTTCAATTTGAAATTAAGAATCTCGGTGTCTTGGAGACGTTATGCTGCTTTCTGATTGGCTATAACTCCAACACCTTATTGCACTCGCAATTTCACTCATATTTTATTTCCTTTGGAGCGATACGGGAAACTCAATCATTAATTTTGTGAATATTTACCCTTTTAGAAGCATTTTGGTGCCAAATTCAGTTTTTGCTCAAGAATGGTTGTGCACCCCGATGGATTGGAAATTTTGCCATGATTCGCTACCACCGTAGTCTCTTTTAAAGGTGAAATAGAACACAGAGAATTATTTTGACACTTCAGTTCATTTGAGTGCATATTAGAACTTATTCATCATTCTGCTTCTTTCTTAGTGCATTTGAGGGTGGAATGGAAACTTGTTGTTTTTCTGCTGACACTTAGCTTATTTTTTGCAACTTTTTCACTTTATATATATTTAGCATTTTATCAAAACAAAACTTAATATAAAATAAAAAAATAATATGATACAAAATATGTACATATGTTACAATGAGCTATATTTCAATCAAAATAGAGTTTAAGGTGAAAACCATTGACCCAAATCGACTGTATTTTTCTCTCAAGATATTCAATATGGAAAACATTGGTCTCTTTAAACTCTGCTATCTTGAAAGGGCCATCCCAAAAGGAGTCAAACTTTTGATGATGTCCTGGCTTAGCTCTTTCAACATTCCACCTGAGTACAAAATCTCCAACTTGGAATTTCTTGAACCTTACCTTCTTGTCAAACCATACCTTGATGTTAAAGAAATGCTTTTAAAAATCCTCATATGCCTAATTCCTCTTTTCTTCTAACTACAACAGGTATGCCAGTCTTGTTTCCACTAGATTTTCTTCAAATTCCTCTTTTGTGTTGATTGAGTGTTAGAATCTCCAAATGAACATGTAACACTACATCTTTACCATATACTAAGGCATAAGAGGAGGTATTGATAGAATTTTTAATAGTGATTATTTCTTCCCACAGAGCTTTCTCCAGCCATAGGTGCGAACTCCTTTTATTACCCTCTAATGATCTCCTCAAAATCCTCAACATATTCTTGTTATTTGATTCTGCAAGTCTATTTCCTTGGGGGTAGTAGTTTGAAGTATTCTTTATGATAATGCCATACTTGCTGGAAAACTCAATATATTTGGCTCCTATGAATGCTAATCCATTATCACTTACCAAAGCCTCTAGAACACCAAACCTTGAAATTAAGATTTCCATGAAATTTATCACTACTTCTTGGTCTGATTTCTTTGTAGGAATATCTTATACCCATCTAGTGAGGTAGTCTGTAGCAGTCAGAATGTATTTATGCTCAGCTGAGGAATGTAGATTGATAACTCCTATGAAGTCCAAACCCCATTGTTGGTAGGGCTCTTCCACTTGAATAGATTTAAGGGAAAATGACGCATTCCTTGTTCTTCCCAGATACTGCTAGCATTTATCACAGGCTTTAGTGAATTTGAAGGTATCTGCAAATATGGTAGGCCAGTAATAGCCTGCTTTGATAATCTTCAAAGTTGTTACTCTTCTTGAGAAGTGTCATCTGAATAGTCCTCCATGGAACTCCTCTATGACATTTTGTTGTTGATCGTCTTTTAAGAACCTAAGGAGAACTTCATAAAGATTCCTTTTATATAGACCCTCTATCAGTAAGACATACTTCAAAGCCTAAATTCTATATCTTCTTCTTTATAACACATTAAGATCATGAGGGAATACCTCAATTTGAAAGTACTTAGTCATATGATCTAACTAGTCTAAAATTCTAATCATCTGATGTTGACTGAAAAGCTATTAGGACCCTCCTAAACATAACCTACTAATTATATTATGTTCTAAAGGGACACATCCCTTAATTTTTCACCTTTTAGCTAGGTATATTAGGACAATGAAGATGATCCAAAATATCATCGAAGAATGTATTATTTAATTCTATTATGGGTTTCTACCTTACAATAAAAGGTGATTCAATATAAAAGTGATTCTTCCTTCCTATTTCTGCATTATAACCACATCTCATTGTTAGTTTCCTAACATATGGCATAAGAGCCATACCAATTTTTTTTTCCTACCAGATCATTACGACTATCGGTGATAACAATCATTGTAGAAGCATAGCACTTTTCTAGGGATTCGCTGCGTTTTCATAATAAATTTATTTCCATCATCACATTGCACTGTAAAAACTAGCGACTAGCGAAGGGTAACAGGGACAAGGGCATATCTGACAGGGAACAAAGCTTCAAAAATTGGTAGCGTGAAGCACAAATTTTCAGCCAAAGTCTCACTACTAGCTTTACTTAGACCTACCTACCTTAAATGACACTGTAAGCTATTGTGTCTACCTACTTCAACAACATGTTGAGCAAGGTGCAGAAACAGTATTTTCATTGTTGTCAACACAGACAGATAGATCAGTTGATGCAGTGGACAAGAGTTCAGAGTTCAGTGAGAGCAGGTACAGTAAATTTCTAGGAAGACAAAAGTGGCCCAGATTCACAGAATCAAAGAAAAAGACAAGTAAGAAAACTGTCGCGATATCGTGACATGTTTTCTGTCGCGATTTCGCGACATATTGAAGAAGAGAGAAAAATATGGAAAAGTTGTCATGATTTCACGACATATCGAAGGAGAGAAAAAGCTGGAAAAGCTATCGCAATTTCGCGACATATCGAAGGAGAGAGAAAATGCTGGCAAAACTATCACGATTTCGTGACATGTTGGACGAAAGAGAAAGTGCAAGATAAACTGTCATGATTTTGTGACATATTGGAAGCAAAGAAGGCAAGTAAGAAAACTATCGCGATTTCGTGACATGTTTGAAGAAGAAGTGCATGCAAGGAAAACTATTGCTATTTCGTGACATGTTTGGAGAGAAGGCGCAGGCAAAGAAAACTATCATGATTTTACGACATGTTTGGAGAGAATGCGCAGGCAAAGAAAATTGTCACGATTTCGTGACATGTTTGGAGAGAAGGCGTAGGCAAAGAAAACTGTCGTGATTTCATGACATATTTGGAGAGAAGGAGCAGGCAAAGGCAAGGCAAAGTGTCATGATTTTGTGATAATTTGCAAGAGGAAGCGCTAAGGAGGAAAAATGTCATGATTTCACGACATGTCGGGTTTTCGTGATCCGATGAGAAGAAAAGTGCTAAGGAGGAAAAGTGTCACGATTTCGTGACATAATGTAGGAGAGAGAGCTCGATAGAAAAAGGTGTCACGATTTCGTGACATGCTTCATTTTCGTGGTCCAAAGCGAAGAGGAAGAGGAGAAGGATGAAGTGTCACGATTTTGCAAAAGAAGCAAAATGAAGAAACATGGAAGCAGAAGCATCGTGATTTTGTGACAAATTCAAGGAGGAAGAGCTCAAAGGCAAAAGCATCGTGATTTCACGACATGTTATGTTTTCGTGGGCCAAAGACAAAAAAGGCACAAGGCAGCAAAAGTGTCACGATTTCGTGACATGTTCCGTTTTCATGGGCCAAAGACATAAAAGGCACAAGGCAGCGAAAGCATCGCGATTTCGTGACATGTTCTATTTTTGCGAGCCAAAGATAAAAAAGGCACAAGGCAGTGAAAGTGTCATGATTTCACGACATGTTCCGTTTTCGTGGGCCAAAGACAGAAAAGGCACAAGGCAGCGAAAGTATCGCAATTTCACGACATGTTCCGTTTTCACGGGCCAAAGACAAAAAAGGCACAAGGCAGCAAAAGTGTCACGATTTCATGACATGTTCCGTTTTCGTGGGCCAAAGACAAAAAAGGCACAAGGCATCAAAAGTGTCACGATTTCACGACATGTTCCATTTTCGCGGGCCAAAGACAGAAAAGGCACAAGGCAGTGAAAGTGTCACGATTTCAAGACATGTTTCGTTTTCGTAGGTGAAAGGTAGAGAAGTGCAAGGACGCAAAAAATGTTGCGATATTGCGACATGTCATGTTTTCGCAGGTAAAAGGCAAGAAGAGCACAAAGAGATAGAAGTGTCACAATTTCATGACAGGTCGCAATAGCATGATTACAGACAGTTAACTGGAGTCAGTGTGACAGTTACAGGTGCAGTTATAGATATAAATCATGCAAGTTAGTTTAAGAACTGTCAAAGAAGTAGAGATTGAACAATCACATAAATAGAATTAGAAAATGCATGCATGCACAGAAAAGGATACGAACAATCATGATCGAGAATACGAACAATCATGGTAGAGGTATACGTTGCATGTAACATGTTTAACGAAATACCCACTCTATATATACAAAATGAGTTACATAAAGAAGGAGTTACAGTTGTCAAGTGGCAGAAGAGAATATTAAAAGAATAATTACAATTGAAAAGTGGCGTATGAGGAATGAAAGAAGGCGTTATAACTGGAGTTACAGAGCAAAAAGTCAGTTATAAAAGGGGAGTCACCTAGAGAATTAAAGCTGATGCTGAATGTGTGAAAGTGTTGTCGAAAGAGGGTTAGAAGAGTGCTGTAAGAGAGATACAAGAAGAGAAGTAAGGGTTTACTGAGTTTTGATAAATTGGAGACCAGTCAGGGTCTTGAAAAAGGGAAGGCATTTGTATGTCATTGATATAGCTTTCAAAACTATGATCCAAGTTGGTGCTTGGATAGGGTTTGGTGCTCCTTTCTGTTGGTGTAGATAAATCAGGGATTGGTGCTCCTTCCAGTGGGTGCTGGTAAACAGATTGTAAAATTTATGTTTTGCAAAGACTAGATTTGGACCGTAGTCTAAGCAGTCATTCTTGAGGAGTAGCCAAATTGGTGAACCTCGTTACATTGTGTGTTGTGGTGTGATCTCTTGTGATAATTTCTCTATCTATTTTTAAGTTCTCTTTGCTTCAGTTTTAAGAGTGGTAAAATTGAATTTTAAATAGCTACACTAATTCACCCCCCATCTCAGTGTCATTGTGAGAATATCAATTGGTATCAGAGCAATGTTCCTGAACAAGCTTAATCAGCTAAGGTGATCTTTGAAGGAACACAATGGCAGGTGGTGAAGGATTCTCATAAAAAAAAGATCCTTTGTTCAATAGAACTAATTACTCATTCTAGAGACTCAAGATGCAGACATATCTGAGTGCATTAGGATACGACATTTGGGAGTCAGTAGAAAGTGGATGCATAGTACCTGCTACTCCTCCAACAGATACTGCTAAGAAGAAAAAGTTTGAGAATAACTCTAAAGCAAAGAATGCCATAATGTGTGGGCTAGTAGACAGTGAACTGATAAGGATCATGAGCTATAAATCAGCAAAAGACATGTGGGACAAACTGAAGAGCATCTATGAAGGAGACAAGAAGATCAAGGAAGCCAAGCTGCAAACACATCACGCTCAGTTCGAAGCATTACAAATGAATGAAGATGAGAACATAGAGGCCTATATTCTGAGAGTCAATGGAATCATTAATGCAATCAGAGGACTCAAAGAAGAAATCAAAGATGTGGTTGTCGTGAAAAATGTACTTAGAACTCTTCACAAAAGATTTAATTCTAAAGTTTTTGCAATAGAAGAGGCTAAAGATCTAAATAATTTTAGCATGGATGAGATGCATGGTTCTTTGACTACATATGAAATGAGAATAGGACAAACTAAGCCCATAGACAGAGAAGCTGCTTTTAAAGCACACAAAAATATAAAATCTGAACAAGAATCTGAGGATGAAAAGACATCGGATGAAATGAAAGCTAAATTTGTTTGAAAACTTACAAAGGGAAAAGGAAAATATAGAGGAAAGTTATCATTTAAGTGCTTCAATTATGGAGGGGTCGGTCACTTTGCAGCTAAGTTTCCAATGAATGAGAAAACCAAAAGTGATGAAGGGTCACACCAAGAAAGAAGTGACTAGAAGAAGAAACCAAATTTTAGAAAAAGCAACTTCAAAAAGAAAAGTTTCATATCCAAGAATGTCAGCTCTTCTGAAGATAGCTCAGGTGAAGATTTTGAAGAAGAAACGGGTGAAGCTCTGTTCATGGCATTTGAAGAAGACAAAATAGAAGAAAAATAGGAAGGTGACACAAACATTAAGGATGAGGCTGAAGTATATCTGGAAGGAGAGTTGGTTGCTGCACTTAAAGAGTTGAGTACAGAAAGGAAAAAGAATAAAAAGGTCTCAAGAAAGCTTGAGGATGCGAATGACATAATAAACACTTTGAAAGTACAAACAGAAGAATTTAATAAAATGTCTGAAGAACTCGAAGTGCAGTTAACCATGAAAATAGATGAGTGCAACAAACTGGAAGAAGATATTGTTGTCTTAAGAATGTAGCTAGAAGAAAAGAATCAAAATTTGAGTTGCTATCACAAACTTAAAGGTAGTTCTGGGAAGCTTGAAAATATTATAAATAGTCAGAGGACTACAGGCATCAAATTTGGCTTGGGCTTTGTCGAAGGAGAATCGTCAAGTGCATCAAAGGCCATAACTATAGAACAAGTAAAGAAAGAAGACAAGATCAAGGTTGATCAAGGAAAAATAAATCAGGCAAAAGAAAGCAATAGTGTCAGGCACGAGAAGAGCGCTGACAATGAGGGATTCATAAAAGTTACACATCAAAGGAGAAGAAAATTTGTGGCTTCTACTATAAAATGGCAAAGACCAATTCCCAGGTTCAATCATTCATTTTTTGGTTATTGTTTTAAATGCAATGCTTACGGTCATAAGATTTCAGACTACATTCATAATATAGGAAAAAGAAATTTCACCAGTAGAAATGTCTTTTCACCCTTGATGGATTATGCAGTAGAATGCTATAACTGTCATAACTTTGGACACATTGCAAGAAATTGTAGAAGCACATATGTAGCAAACAGATATTAGGGAAGAAGATCTCAAACAAACAGTTTAAGACAAAACAAAAAAATTTCAGAAAAACATGCACAGGCTACTGACAAAGAAAAGTCTACACAAGTGACCAAAACTGTAGCCAAACCAGAGTGGAAAGAAAAGGAGCGACCCAAGGAAGAAAAGGAATCCTTGATTGTTCAGACAAAATTCAAAGAACAGAACAAACCTGCACCATGGATATTGGATAGTGGATGCTCCAGCCACATGATAGGAGATAAACAAAAAATTGAAAAAATTACAGAAATATGAAGGGGGCTCTGTAAAGTTTGGAAATAATGATGGAGCCAAGATAGTTGGCAAAGGATAAGTCAAGATAAGTAATGGAAAGATCAATTCCAAAGAAGTTTTGTTTGTGATTGGTTTGAAGCACAACTTACTGAGCATAAGTCAAATATGTGACAGAGGTCATGAAGTCATCTTTAAGAAGCAGGGCTATGAAGTAAGAAAAGCACACAGTGGGAAGCTGATAGCTACTAGATCGAGGACTTCTGGAAATCTATATACTCTCTCAGAAAATTTAGAAGGAGCGTGCTTGATTGGACAGGAAGATGAAAATTAGCTGTGGCACAAGAGGGTCGATCATATTATCTTTGACAATATGGTAAAAATAAGTTCAAAAATGGTAGTAAGAGAGATATCCACCATTGGCAAACCAGTAAATAGCATCTATGCTTCATGCCAAAAAGGGAAACAAACTAGAGCCACATTTAAATCAAAGGAATACTTCACCAGTATGCCTTTAGAACTAATACATACTAATGTGTGTGGACCCATGAGAACACAAAGCATAAATGGTGACAAATACTTTATGATGTTCATAGATGATTACTCCAGGATGACATGGGTACTATTTTTAAAGCTTAAATCAAATGCCTTCGAGATGTTCAAGATTTTTAAAAAATAGGTTGAGAATCAAACTGGAAAAATAATTAAATGCCTAAGATCAGACAGAGGAGGAGAGTTTATCTCAGAAGATTTTGTAGAGTACTGTCAAAAATATGGGATCAGAAGACAGTTTTTAGCAGCAAGGACACCTCAGTAGAATGGTTTTGTAGAAAGGAAGAACAAGACAGTGCAGGAAATGGCACGGACAATGTTGGCTGAGAACAAAATAGTTGACAGATTTTGGAAAGAGGCAGTCCATACTACGGTTTACATCCAAAATAGGTGCATGCTAAGGACGCATGAAAGCAAAACACCTTATGAGCTGTGGTTCGACAGGAAGGCAACAACAAGATATTTCAAAGTGTTCGGCAGCAAGTGCTACATCAAACAAACTGAAGATAATCTCGATAAGTTTGAAGATAGAGCTGACGAAGGTATTTTTCTTGGTTACTCAACAAAAAACAAAGCCTACACATGTTACAACAAGAGGCTAAAGAAAATTGTGGAGAGTGTTGATGTTAAAGTTGATGAAGGTAAAGAACGAGAAATTACTTATCGAGAAAACTACCCTATTTATGAAGAAGTCATTGAAGCAGATGAAGAAAAAAAAACAGAAGAAAATCAAAAAATTGACCCAGATGATTTAAGAATTGACTCAGAAAAAGAAGAAAACAAGAAATTCAAAACAGGCAGCTGGCAAAAAAATCATCCCAGAGAATAGATTATTGGGGACCCAACAGTTGGTATTTAGACAAGAAGAGTAGTAGTACGGAACTACTCTCTATTATCCAAAATTGAGCCCAAAAATGTTGCTAAAGCAAGCACAGATGAAAGTTGGATGAAGGCTATTAATAAAGAACTAGATCATATTGAGAAAAACAAAACCTAGGAGTTAGTACCAAGGTCGACAAATAAAAATATAATCGGTACTAAATGGATTTTTTGAAATAAATTGAACGAAGATGGACAGGTTGTAAGGAATAAAACAAGACTAGTTTGTAAAGGCTATGCACATGTTGAAGGTATTGATTTTGAGGAAACCTTTGCACTAGTAGCCAGACTAGAGGCAATCAGAATGTTTCTAGCTTTAGCAGTTCATAAAAATTTCAAATGGACATAAAATTAGCATTTCTGAATGAAAAACTGGAAGAAGAGGTTTACATTGAGCAGCCAGATGGTTTCTAACTCAGTGATAATCCCAACTTTGTTTGCAAGTTGAGTAAAGCTTTGTATGGTTTGAAACAGGCACCCAAAGCATGGTATGCAAGGTTGGATAACTATCTGATTCAACATGGGTTCAAGAAAGGTTTGGTGGACAACAATTTGTATGTCAAAATAGAGAATGGCCTTCTTATTGTCCTTGTTTATGTAGATGATATCATTTTTGGCAGCAGCAATGATAAGTCCTGTAGAGACATAGCAAATAAAATGAAGAAAGAATTTGAGATGTCTATGATTGGTGAACTTTCTTATTTCCTCGATCGCAAGTCAATCAAAGTGAAAAGAGCATTTTTATCTCTCAAGTTAAATATGTGAAAGAAATATTGAAAAAGTTCACAATGGAGGATAGTAAACCCGTTAGCACTCCCATGACAACAAAGTTGCAAGTTGAGCAAGGATGACAAATCTCCAGATGTATATCAAACCATGTACAGGTCTATGATTGGAAGCTTGTCGTATTTGACAACTACCGGACCGGATATCTTACAGGCAGTATGCATGGTAGCAAGATTTTAGGCTAGTCCCAAAGAGACTCATGTGACAAATTGTGAAGAGGATTTTTAGGTACCTCAAGGGTACTATGGAGTATGGGTTGTGGTACCCAAAAGGTAAGGACTTCACTCTTATTGCATATTCTGATGCAGATTGGGCAGGATGTATTGATGACAAAAAAAGTACCAATGGAGGAGCATTTTATCTTGGAGACACGCTGGTAGCATGGCACAACAAGAAACAAGAATCAGTCTCTCTATCCACAACAGAGGCATAATACATTGCAGCAACATGCTGTACACAGATATTATGGATGATACAAACCTTGAAAGATCTTGGTATTCACTTCAAAGAGCCAATTTCTGTTAAATGTGATAACACCAGTGCTATTAACATCTCAAAGAATCCAGTTATGCATTCTCGAACCAAGCATATTGCAATCCGATATCACTTTTTGAAGGATAAAGTTGCAGAAGGGGAGGTTAAATTGGATTTTGTTCCAACTACAGAGCAAGTAGCAGATATATTCACAAAACCATTACCCAAGGAAGTTTTTGAGTACCTTCGAAGTAAGTTGGGAGTGGTCACGTTTCCCAAGAACTGACTATCAATTGGGACCACATTCTCAGGGGGAGCATTTGTGCCTATGTTTATAGTTTTGCTCATATTCATGATTTTTGCTAACTATAACAATGTGTGTCTAAGAATGTTGTGCATAGACTCAGGGGGAGTCCACAGTAGCCCTTTGGTATTATTGTCAAAGGGGGAGAAGAATTACAGGAGATTGCATGAGTGTTGCCAACAATTCCAAAGGGGGAGATTGTTGAGCAAGGTGCAAAAACAGTATTGTCATTATTGTCAAAACAGACAGATAGATCAGTTGATGTAGTGGACAAGAGTTCAGAGGTCAGTGAGAGCATGTACAATAAATTTCCAAGAAGACAGAAGTGGCCCAGATTCACAGAATCAAATAAAAAGACAAGTAAGAAAACTGTTGCGATATCGTGACATGTTTTCTGTCACGATTTTGCGACATATCGGAGGAGAGAGAAAAATATGGAAAAGCTGTCACAATTTTGTGACATATCGGAGGAGAGAGAAAAAGCTGGAAAAGTTGTCATGATTTCGTGACATATCGGAGGAGAGAGAAAATGCTGGCAAAACTGTCACGATTTCGTGACATGTTGGATGAAAGAGAAAGCGCAAGATAAACTGTCACGATTTCGTGACATATTGGAAGCAAAGAAGGCAAGTAAGAAAACTGTCATGATTTCATGACATGTTTGAAGAAGAAGTGCATGCAAGGAAAATTGTCACGATTTCGTGACATGTTTGGAGAGAAGGCACATGCAAAGAAAACTGTCGTGATTTTGTGACATGTTTGGAGAGAAGGTGCAGGCAAATAAAACTGTCATGATTTCGTGACATGTTTGGAGAGAAGGCGCAGACAAAGAAAACTATCGCGATGTCACGACATATTTGGAGAGAAGGCACAGGCAAAGAAAATTGTCACGATTTTGTGACATGTTTGAGAGAAAGAGCTGGCAAGGCAAAGTGTCGCGATTTCACGACAAATTGCAAGAGGAAGCGTTAATGAGGAAAAATGTCACGATTTCATGACATGTTGGGTTTTTTGCAAGTGTGAATAGGATTTCTTTGTAAGTGGCTTAGAAAAATCTAGTTTTCTAGCCCTAAGTGTGAAAACCTAAAAAATTTGTCGGCAAGTTTTTGTCGGCACACTTTGTCGGCAAGTTTTCTAAGTCCTATTCTCCCCTATTTCTTCTCCTATATTCCTTCTCCTTATCCCTCCATTTCCTCCGCTATTCCTTCTTTCCCCTTATCCCTCCAACTCCCTTTCCCCTTATCCCTCCATCTTCCCTTCGTCGACTTCTTCCCTATCCTACATATATATTCACTATTAGTTGCAATGTTTAGAGGTTGGAGAGTGTTCTTTTTAATAATTAAATATTTTTTTCGCTGCATTTTATTGGTTCATGTTGTCATAGTGTTCATCCGATCACTGGTATCAGAGCCAGTTAGTCAGGCACGGTTCTCGAGGCAAGTGTCAGGAATGCGGATCGAGGTCGACAGCAGGGCTTGGATCTCGAGGCGGATCGCGAGCAAGTTCGAGCACAGATCCTGAGGCAGATCGGGCATAGATCTCGAGATGAATCGTGTGTAAGCTCAGCATGAATCTCGAGGCAACACGTAGCAACAGACAGTAGGCTCAGTACGGATCTCAAGGTGACACGTGGCAGCTAGCGAGGTGCTAACTGGGCATCATGCAGATCGAGGTGGCTAATGTGGTGATGCTGAGGTGGCAGTTGATGGCATGCAGATTGAGGCAATTGACGTGGCGGGGTGTGACGTGGTGACGCGTGACTGGTTCAAAATTTTTCCACGTAGAGACGAGTGGTGGATTAGTTGACGTGTCAGTTTGAGATTGGCTGCGTGGGTGACAAAATTGCGAGATCTGACTGCCCGAAGGCAGTCAAATATTATTCTGTGCCTTCGGGTTTAAAAACCCCGCCTGCGCTCTCACACAGCGCATGTGGGATAAACCCACGCATATTTAAAAAAAAAAAAACAATTCGTCGCTATCGTGTTTAAATATATCCCGGTGCCTTTTGAAGACACGTCCGCGGGACGTGGTGCAGCGGCCAGGGTGGTCTGCTAGCTAGGAGACAGCCCGGGATCGAATCCCGCCGGTCGCATAAAATATATATATATATATTTTTTTTTTTTTTTTTTTTTTTTTTAAATTTGCCTTCGTCAAGGATAAAAGGGCGAAAACCCTGTTTGGTCTCAGCCGAGCCGCTTGGTGCAGCGGTAAAGCCCTCCTGCCGTATTTGGGAGGTCGTGGGGTCAAATCGCCCGCGTAAAAAGGTAAATTTTTTAAAGGTTTTAATTTTTTTATTAAAGTTTAAATTATTTAATAATTTTAATTATATTTGTTTTAAAATTATCTTTTTAATAATATATTTAAAAGATAATTTAAAAAAAATATAAAAATTTATTAAATTTTTTAAGACTATAAAAATTTTAAAAACCTTGTTTGAAGAGTATTTGAAAAAGGAGAAATAATGTTCCTGTGCAATGATAGATGATCCAGTCAGTGGGGTGTTATAATGCACTTCTCTCGATTTTGAGACGAGAGACACCAGAATCCTTTTATGAAAGGGTTCGACGAACAAGTCTCCATACAGTGTTTTGTCAGCTGAAAAATCAGGTGATTGATCATCTGAGGAAACCGAATTCTGGGTACGAGGTAGATTCTAAAGACAACATATTCGGACAGAGAATTGAAGAGTTCGATACTATGGAAGTTGTACCGGAGGACCAAGCAAGTGCCAGTTATACACCTGGTGTATGGGTAGCAGAATCAAGTGAGAGCTATTCACCACGCTCTCCTAAACCAAAAGCAACATCAGAAGAAGAAGAAGAAGATCCAGAGGAAGTGGAACCTGAAGAACTTGAGGTCATTGTCATCAACAGCAGTTTCGAAGCAGAACTTGAATGTACTAAAAAGGCGAGATTTGATTTGAATCATTAATCTCTTTGTACTACTTTATAGTACTTGTTTGCTTCAAATAAAGTTTGTTTTCTGAAATGGCATCCAATACTAGTCTGTCGATTCCTGAATTTAATGGAGGAGATTATGAGTATTGGTCTATTAAAATGAAAACTCTTTTGATAGGAAAAGGTTTATGGGATGTAGTCGAAGAGGGCTATACTGAACCAACTGCTGCTGAATGGGCAGCTTTCTCTAATGCTGATAAAAAGGCTAGAAAAGAAGCACAGAAAAACAATGCTTTTGCCTTTTATCACATACATGCTGCCTTAGATAAAAGTATCTTCCCTCGGGTTGCCTCTTATGTAATTGCACAAGATGCCTGGAATGCCCTAAAAGAAAGTTATAGAGGTAGTTACCAAGTAAAACAGGTAAAATTGCAAACATTGAAACGGGATTTTGAAAATCTCAGGATGCAAGAAAATGAAAAAGTGGGAGATTACTGCGTGCGAGTGAAAGTTGTAGTTGATAAAATGGTCACACTAGGGGAAGATATTAAGCTAGAGGTTATGGTGAAGAAAGTGTTGAGAACACTTCTTCCTAAATGGAATTCTATTGCAATAATTATTGAAGAATCCAAAGACTTAACCTCATTGTCTTTTGATGCATTAACTGGTTCACTTCTCTCACATGAAGAGAGGTTACAGGAAACTCCTACCACCAGTTATGGAGGAGATGATAAATCTTTTGCCACATATGAAGGAAGAGGTAGAGGCCATGGTAGAGGACAACAAAGAGGCAGAGGCATGAATAATCAAAGAGGAGGAACTCATAACAGAGGAGGATCATCCAACAGAGGCGAAAATAAGAATAGAGGAGGTCAATAGCAATATAGAGAGAAACAATCTAGCAAATGAAAAGGAGGAGATAAATCAAAACAAGTTTGCTACAATTGTGGCAAACCTGGCCATTATGCTCGAGATTTTTGGTCAAAGTCTTCGCAAGGAAGCAGCAGCAACCAGAGCAGTCAGCTTTGGAAATTTTGGAGAAGAGGAAGAGTCCACAAATCTCTTTCTTTCTTATGGCCAGATAGAGCAAAATATGAATGATACATGGATTTTGGACATAGGGTGTTCAAATCACATGAGTGGCAAAGAAGAACTCTTTGCTACTTTAGACTCCTCATACAAATCTAGCATCCGATTGGGAGATGACAAGTCATTGGCAGTTGAAGGCATTGGAGCCATGGAGGTTCCAACGAAAGAATGCGTCAAGCAAGTAAGTGATATCTATTACACACCCCATCTTCAACACAATATTTTAAGTGTTGGTCAAATGCTAGAAAAGAATTACAAGTTGATTTTTGATGAGGGTAAATGCACCATTTTTAACAAGAACAATAGTAATAGAATCATTACACAAGTGCCAATGTCAAAAAATAGATTATTCCCTTTAAAGTTTGGCCAGCCAAGAGGAAATAAGTTAGCAAATGTTGCTATTACCAATCCAAGTGTCCTATGGCACTTGAGATATGGTCATTTGAATTCAACAAGTTTGAAAATGCTAACTTCACAAGCAATGGTAACTGGACTTCCCAAAATTCAAGATAGTAAGGAAGTCTGTGAAGGGTGTGCCTTAGGCAAGCATGCCAGATCAAAAATTCCTCATGGACAAGCATGGCGGGCCAGCTATCCACTCCAGTTAGTGCATTCAGACATCTATGGTCCGATGCAGACCAAGAGTCTAGGTAACCACTCTTACTTCCTACTTTTTATTGATGATTGCACAAGAATGTGTTGGATATATTTTTTGAAGCATAAGGATGAAGCATTTGCATGCTTTGTTGATTTTAAAGAAAAAGTTGAAAGTGAGAGTGGATATTCTGTAAAATGTCTTAGATCGGATAAAGAAGGAGAAATACTCCTCTAATCAGTTTTTCAATTTTTGTAAACATCATGGCATCAAGAGGCAGTTCACAACTGCCTACACTCCTACAAAGAAATGGTGTAGCGAGAAAGGAAGAATCGCACCATTGTGGAGATGGCAAGATCAATGCTTCAGACAAAGCATTTGAGTAATTCATATTGGGGAGATGCAACAAGGACTAGTGTTCACATCTTGAACAGAAGTCCTACTTCAAGTTTGAAAGGGAAGACACCTTACCAAGCCCGGTATGGTAAGAAACCAAATGTGAAGTATTTCAGAGTATGTGGTTCATTGGAATATGCTCACATTCTTGATGAGCTAAGAAAGAAGCTGGATCCAAAGATTCAAGCATGCATTTTTGTAGGATATTGTGAAAATACAAAGGGTTATAGACTCTACAATCCTACAACTCGAAAGATAGTGATTTCAAGGGATGTGATTTTTGATGAATGGGGAGAGTGGGGTAAGCCCCAAATATTCAGTGATGTTGAAGCCACTGATATAGTTTCTCAACAGGTGCAACCGTAGATCCCATAGAAAGGAAAGCAGTCTCCTCCCACACATCCTCCAAGTCCATCTTCTGATTCAACTTCTTCACCAAGTCCTTCTCCACAACGATCAGTAAGTTCCTCACCAATGGACATTGATGTTCCATCCAAAGGTAAGAGAACTCTATAGTATCATCCATCATCTCAGATGTTGGATAAAAATTTTTCAAGAAGATACACTAGGAGTCAAGCTAGTGAAATGGAATCTGTTTTACATAGATTAGAAAGTATGCACTTGTATGGTGATGATGAATCCCAACAGGAACCTAGGGGAGATCAAGTTAACTATGCTTTGTTAACTAGTGCATAGCTTGAACCTTCTAGTTATGAGAAGGCATGTACTCAGAAAATATGGCAAGATGCCATGAAAGAGGAGATAACCTCTATAAACAACAACGACACTTGGGAGCTCGTGAAGCTTCCTAAAGGAAAGAAATGTGTTGGCTGTAAATGGATTTTCAAGACCAAGTTTAATTCTGATGGAAGCATTGAAAGGCACAATGCAAGATTAGTAGCAAAAGGTTTTACTTAGAAATATGGAATTGATTATGAAGAGACTTTTGCTCCTGTAGCCAGACAGGAGACTATCAGAACAGTTCTTGCCTTAGCTGCACACAAAGCATGGAAAGTCCAACACATGGATGTAAAGAGTGCATTTCTCAATGGTTACTTGACAGAAGAAGTTTATGATGAGCAACCACAGGGATTTGAAGTGCAAGGTAAGGAACTTGTATCGCTCCAAATTTTTTGCATCCTTACCTTCAGGCTATAGGATCCGTGCCCGGAAGGAGGATGGGAAAAGGATGTCGCGGTACCTCGGACTGAGAGGACTTTGCGAAGGTCCCGCCTCTCAAGGGAGGTGTATTTTGATGATTTTTCGATGGATGGTGGGTTCACCAGGAAACATTTAATGGCGCTTTCCACGCCTAGGTTTGGAATGTGTTTTAATGTGTTCGTTTTTAGCCTTAAGCATCCATATCCTAGGTTTGGCCAAATGAATCTAAATTAATCTATATGCAAGTGCAGATTTAATGAATACAAAAAGCAGGATTAAGGACAAGAAATAGAGAAATTATAGAAGGTTAAAAGCAGAATACCTGATCCGGATGTCTGATGAAGATTTTGATGTTGAAGCAGTCAGGATCGTCTGGAATTCGATAGAATCGTCTGAGATCAGACAAGATCATCTGAGATCTGACGAATTCGTCAGACAAATTCATCAGAGACCTACAAACAGAAGAACAGATGCAAAATACAGAGAATACTACTGTGCTAACAGGGGGAAACAACACAAGATGATAGTATGAATACTAAAAAATAATCATGAACAGAAATTCAAACAAATTATGATGTTCTAATGATAAATTATGATCTTATCATGCAAGTTGAGCTATATGGGTGAACTCCAAATGCAAAATAATAAGCAATAAGGATAAACTAACTAAAATGTAGAATAAAATAGTGAAAGAAATATGAGAAAGCGCAAACTCTGGGCACTGATTGCCCCCAATGCAGATTGCAGTCGAAATCGTCTGGAAGTAATGAAATCGTCTCGAATTACGACAGGATCATCCGAGATTTGAACGAGATCATCTACGATGATCTGAGCTTGCTCCAGCTGAAGATCAATGAGGTCCCTGCAAGAAAACTTCAAAATAACAAAGGCAAAATAATGTTCTAGGTATTCTGATGCACGCAAAATCAAGTTACAAGGAAATTCAGCCAGGGGTTGGGAAGGGAAGGTCTTAATGATTAAATAGGCTTAGGGGAGTAGTTAGGAGGTTGGAGATCATCCCTATTTGGGAGATCTCCAATGGGGGAGGGTCTCTAATGGTGCAGACACGCTTCTACCCGGATTAGAGACCCGTTGGAACAGAAGCTAATTGTGAACAATCGGTTTTGCGACAAGATCGTCTGGACGTCCTAGTCCAGACGAAATCGTCAGATCTAGGGCGATATCGTCTGATCGGCGACGATATCGTCAAACGGTCAAAACAACCTCTAAAAATGGCACGAAAAAGGGGGAAACGGATTACCCGACGGTTAACGGGCGATTTGGGAGGTTAAAATTTGAATTTAAATTATTTACTAAGGTGAATGTAATTATTACAATTTTACTGCGCCAATTTTAGGGTGCTACATTTTGCCCCCTCTTTAGCAAATTTTTTGAAGAAAATGCGTTAAAGATGAGTTCTTCTCGATCTACGAGAAAGCAAAAAAATATTCCCATTTTTAGGCGACGATTCTTGGTCGAATCGTACGACAACTTACTATGGTGCCCCCTCCGTGTTTTTACCCAAATCGAACGTTTGAGGTAAAAACGCGAAAAAGCAAAATTATTTTTGAATAAAATTAAGAAAAATAGGGTAAAACCCTAATTCATTTTTACTGTTCATTTTTATTGGTTTTTAGAGCTCTGAAGCAAAAATGGTGGAGACGACGCACAGATCAACAGAGGTCCGACGCGGTCTACGGGTAAGAGTCTAGACTTAGCTAGAATGCTTTAATTTGATTTTACATGCTTTTTAGGTAGATTTTGATTGAATTTTGAGCATCGCGGCCATTTTTGGGCCGTCGACGTCGTCGGGACGAAATCGTCCCGATTTCGACGAAATCGTCTCGATTTCCTCAATTTCGTCCAAGGGCGAAATCGGCGAAAGGGGGACGATTTCGTCAAATTAGAGACGATTTCGGCTTGCAAAATCGGAGACGATTCTGCTCAAATTTGGGACGATATCGTCCAATAGTGGGCGATATCATCAATTGCATAAAATTGAACTTTAACTTGCATTATTAATTACTTGAATTGTTTATTAATGATTGTTTGTTGTTTTGTTGTTTATGTTGCAGAGAGGTTTGCTAAAGAGCAGGGAATGGAAGTATGGAGGGTTGAGAGATGACTTGGCCGCTCTCACATAGGCAGAGCGAGATCAGCTGGCACAGGTCGGCTTGCAGCATGTGGCAGAGATGCCACAGGTGTCTACGGATATGGGGCTACTGACGACCCTAGCAGAGAGATGGTATCCGGGTTCCTCATGTTTTCGGCTACCGACAGGGGAGATGACTCCCACTCTAGAGGATGTATGGAGGATTCTAAGAATCCCCATACAAGGACGATTGATCACTCCTACGGCCAATCAGGGCCATGCTATGGGACGATTGTGTGGTGACCCGAGCTTCGCCCTGGAGAAGGGCGAAGTGAATATCGAGGCACTACGTCAGATGCCTAGGGCATCTAGACTCACACGGGTTCTAGCTGGAGTAGTTGGTGGACTTTTGCTATGCCACCAGAGTGGGTGCAGGGTGCCGTGGATGCTCGTAGATGTGATCTACGATATGCGAGACCACGGGTACAGGTTCTCTTGGGGCAGTTATGTACTATGCCGGTTGTACAGGATCCTGTATGGGGTCGTGTACAAGGGCGGCCGATGTCTGGTGATGACATCGCTCCTACAGGTTTGGTGCTGGGAGCACATTGCAGGTGCGAAGGCTCGATAGGGCTTCCTCTGATAGGGGTTGATGGGGAGAGGCCCCGAGTCTTCTACTGGTGGCTCCGGAGAGGGTCACAGTGGCGGATCGACCTTCCGATGTCCCGAAGGCTACTGGATGATTTAGTCCTGGATCAGATTACCTGGAGGCCATGGCGAGGGCACCCAGGGTGGGCCGAGGATAGACATGAGCTAGCTCATGTCAGGCGAGTCTGTTGGCTTTGGATGGAGAGGGGAGAGGTGGAGCTCCACCGCTACGACCGAGTTTTGTGTCAGTTCGATCTACAGCAGGGGATCCCATCTCTGAGGGATTATGAGTTTTCTCGGACTATCCGGGATAACACCACAGTTAGCGGGGCTCCAGACATGCAATGGTTCTGGAGTCAGGACACCGACGATGCCCCCATTCAGCCAATGGATGGGGACGACGTAGGAGTAGCCGATGGCTACGATGCCTGGTACGCAGGCATCCGCCCTCCTCGGATGACGAGGGCACAGGGTCCGATACATGCAGTTGTGCGTCGGATAGGGAGGCGGTGCTAGGCGGCTATGGAGGTGGCCCAGGGTCACGGCGGGAGAGATCCGAGGAGGCCACAGGCACAGGAGAGGCCATGGCAGAGGGAGAGGAGGGAGGCGAGACCCCCATCTCCACAGAGGGAGAGGCCACCATCGCCCGATAAGGGCAAGGGCATTGACACGGGGGAGAGTAGCGAGACCGCTACTCTTCGAGCGAAGAGAGATCATCTCCAGGCACAGGTGCAGACATTGCAGGCCGAGGCTGCATGCCACCGAGCTGAGGTGGCACAGCTCCGAGACGAGATTGCATGCCTCAGGGCACGGGGCGGAGGGGCGAGCACTGGGGAGTTGACACGGGCTATTGCCCAACTTACTTTCTACCAGACTTTGTACTATCAGCTGGTGCCAGAGGCGGATAGACTACCCCTGCTAGCCAACATCGTAGATCCGATCAGGATCGGGTCGTCGAGGACCTCGTCCCGATCGAGGACTAGGACTCACAGCACCACTCAGACTGCGATGGGGCCACCTCGTCCACCTCAGGGCGGGGGAGGAGATGAGGCGGAGAGCTCGAGGGGCTCTCGAGGCTAGAGGACTGCACAACTTTGTACAGATTGACATGATAGCATTGTATTATTATTATTTTTTTGTTGATAGAGGATTGAGTATGCCGAGGTACGGATTGTGGCATACCAATCCAGCTTTGATGATGTATATATACTTTTGACATATATATGATATGTTTTTGATCATATGACTTGTGTTATGTGTATGTTTATGATGCTTTTATGTTGGATTTGATTAATTTGAGGATTCATGAAATTATGTCGTTTTGAAAATTTATAATTTTGATGTCATGCGGTAATATTTTAAATGAAATAATCTGATGTAACAAATTGATTGTTTGTAATGTGATGTAATAAAAAAATAAAAAGAGACTTCTAACAATAATTTCAAAGGACATTGTCGCTATTATAGACCATTTCATGGAGTCGCTGCTCACTCGGTCGTCAAGCTAATCCCAATATAGAAATATTGTTAAAAGTAAAAGAGTGCTTAAGAGACTGTCTTAAGACTTTGGTGCAATGGTGAAAATGATGGTGATGATGGTTTGTTTTTCAGATTTTCATGAAAATAGTATGCATGAAATAATGTTAAAATGATTTTTGCTAGGCATAAATTCCTAAGTGTGATAAATTTTTTGGATAATTCTTTAGGAATTATACCATCATTGCAAAATTGAAGGTTGACATAATGACATAAAATAATGAAAATGTGTTTGCTTTTTAAAAGCATAATTTGTGTAACATAATGAATTAAGTCATATGGTTTTCATGATTTTTAATAAATGGGGAATAAAAATTGTTACAATGATTTGCGCTAGGCATAGAATATGTAGGTATAGACTTATACCATCATCGCGAAAAGCAAAAAGAGATAGTTTTATTGCATGGTTGATTTTTGTAATAAACAAAAAATATGAAGATGAGGACTTGCGCTAGGCATAAAATTCCAATTTTAGTTTTGGAACTATACCATCGTCGCGAAAGTCAACCAGATATATATATTTTGATTGTATAGTTTTGAAAGGAATTTTTTTTTTTTTTCTATTATATGGTTGTCTTTATAGTAAATAACTGTACTTGATTTATTCCAAACAAGTTGCAAAAATAATATTTCAAAGTATTTTGAAGACAAAAGTTAGATTTATAAGGAATCCCATGTGCATATGTGAATTCATTTCCAATCTTGATTTATCATAATGATACACAAAATCTCTCAAATACAAATGTGTGTGCAATTGCTATGTTCATTTACCAGTTTTGAGCAAGATAATATGATACAAGTGATTTGAAGAAACCAAATAAGTGTTCATTAACCATGATGTAGATGCATATAACCATACTAGACTACTATGTAGGTCGGATTATCAAGAGCTAGCTAATCCATAAGCGGACATAGGTCTGTACAAAAGAAGGTCGCTAATGTGACAGACATATCACCACGCTAGGAGTTACCCAAGGCCAAGCAGGTTGGGCACAAACCACCTGTTATGGGGCTTACCTCACAGTTTTTGAATAATTGAGAATTCCAGGGATTCAAGCTCATCAACCCTTCTTTTCTTTTCAAAGGGTAGGGAAAGGGATTTTATTGCTTTCTTGCTTTCTGCTTTCTTTTTGAACTTTGCTTCTTTTTCTTTTTGTATTTTTTTTTGCTTGATTTTTGAGATAGTGCTTGAAATATTGTTGTAATGATATAAAATAACATTTTTCTTTTCTCTTTTTCTTGAACTTTTCTTTTCTTTTTCTTTGCTAGGGATACTTGCTCGGATTAGTCTGTAGAGCAAGGGATTTTTATTCTGGGTAGGGGTGAGCTTGTCCTTTTGCCAATTCTCAAAGATTCTAGACCATGTGCATGATAGGATAGCAGGGGAAACTTTTCGCTCAAGAAATCACTTCTACTATGTAGCAAAACATGGAAATTACAAATATAATCATTTTATTGTGAAAAGATGTGCTTGGTTTAAGTAAATAACAAGATCAATTCTCTATGCTCAAACTTTATTTAATTGAATTTTGTGAACTTTGATATAAGAGAGATTAGTAATCATGCCAGATAAAATCAAGATATTTATTGTTGTGAGTGTGCAAGTGAGGGATTCCAAATAAATGCTAATTTATCAAAAATAAGTTGAAACATATAACTGCAACATTTGTAAGAAAATGTATATATAAACACTTTTGAGAAGTTTTGAGAATACTGACTCTTTCTTTCTTCTTTATTTTGTTTTGGTTTCGAAAGAGTCAAGCATATTGTTGTTTTTATATTTTTATCATTATTTTGTTTTTTGGTTTTATTTTTGTTTTTGAACAAAAAATTTAACAAGTGCCATAAATAAATGCAACAAATAGTTTTGAAGATTTTGATGATTATGAATGTTTTTGGTGTTTTTGAATTTTATAAATTTGAAAGAAATACAAGATAGTGATTTTGAACAAATATATACATGGATGAAATGACCAAATTTATGCATAGTAACGTTTAAGATGCAAAATATTCATGGGCTCTTTAAGTTCTTTACCATCTAAGGTAGATAATTTGTATGCTCCTGATTCAAATTTAGCAGTAATAATATATGGTCCAAGCCAGTTGGGCTCAAATTTACCTTTAAGGTCCTTAGTTGCATTTGTATTTTTTTTATTTTCTTTTAAAACAAGGTCGCCGATCTCAAAGGATCGATGACGAACTTTTTTAGCATATGATCTTTTAAGCTTGTTTTGGTAAGCACGAAGATGCTCCAAAGCATTGATGCATTTTTCATCTAGGAGTTCCAGCTGACTGAGTCTGCCAGCATGATATTCATCTCCTACTTCGGTATCTTGAAGTAGTAGAGCCAAAGAAGGAACTTCCAATTCAAATGGAAAAACTGCTTCAGCACCGTAAACCAAAACAAATGGTGAAGTTCCAGTGGGGGTTCGAACACTAGTTCGATAGGCCCACAAGGCTGGATATAACTGAATGTGCCAGTCACGGCCAGTTTTATTGACCAATCTTTTGAGAATTTTGATTAAGGTTTTGTTAGATGCTTCTGCTTGACCATTACCCTGAGGATAATAGGGAGTGGACCAGCGATGTTGAATCTTATATTTTTGGCATAATTTTTTAACATCTTTATTTTTGAAACAAGTTCCATTGTCCAGAGATGAGATTTGCAGGAATTCCGAACCTGCAAATGATTTGATTAAAAATAAATTTAGAGACTTGTGTGCCAGTGCAGGAAGCTAAAGGCATAGCTTCGACCCACTTCGTGAAATACTCAGTGGCGGTTATGATGAACTTGTGTCCATCAGATGACACAGGATTGATTTTGCCAATAATATCTAAACCCCATTTGGAAAAGGGCCAAGGAGATGAAATAGCCTGCAGCTCTTGTGCAGGCGCATGGACAAGGTCAGCATGTTTCTGGCACTTGTCACAATGGCGCACATACTCATGTGCATCCGTTTCCATGGTAGGCCAAAAGTATCCTATCCGAAGGAGCTTTTTAGCAATGACACTACCACTAAAGTGTCCTCCACAAGATCCATCGTGGGCTTCACTCAAGGCTGATTTAGACTCTTCTAAGGTTAAACATCTTAATAGGATACCTTCAAAAGATCTCCTATATAAAGTATTGCCAATTATTACAAATCGACTTGCTCGTCTACGTAATAACCGATGCTGGTTTCTATTAGAATTGGCAGGGAAAGTCCCATTTTGGAGAAAATCAAATATGTCCATATACCAAGGTTCAGGAGTAGTTTCATTGATTAGAAACACATCCAAAGGCTCTAAGCATGACTTATTTGAAGTGGGTTCCTGGAGTCGACGAATAATGATAGTGGCATATTCGTCATCTAACTCCAAGGGCAGGAGAGATGCAGTTGCGGCCATAGCATCAGTTGCACGGTTGCTAGTTCGAGGAATAGCTTCCAAGGTAACGTGATCAAATAGAGACATTAATTGTAAAACATAGGCCTTATATGGGCGCAGTTTATCATCTCTGGTCCGATAAACTTCATTAATTTGGTTTATAACTAGTTGAGAATCACCAAAAACTAACAGATGTTTAATTTTTAGCGCCAAGGCAGCTCGTAATCCAAGGATTAGAGCTTCATACTCAACAATATTGTTGGTGCAAGCAAATGTCAATTTGAAGGACAGAGGAATAAGATGTTTTTGTGGGGATATTAAAATAATACCCGCACCAGCCCCACTCATGCATCGGGCTCCGTCAAAGTATAAGGACCATTGTTCAATATGGTCTGCCTCTAATTGAAGGCATTCGTCAGGAAACTCAATGATGAGGGGATGGGTAGACTCTAAGGGTGCAGTAGCTAATTGATCTGCTATGATTTGACCCTTAACAGACTTCTGTCCTATGAATGTGAGATCAAACTCGCTTAGAGCAAGAACCCACTTGGCTGTGCGACCCGATAAATAAGGTCGACTCATGAGATACCTTAAGGGATCGTATTTGGCAATGACATACGTTTTTTGACTAAGCATATAGTGTCGTAATTTTTGCATAGCAAAAATGACTACTAGACATAATTTTTCTAATGTTGTGTAGCGGGTTTCATAACTGATGAAGGTTCGGCTAATATAATAATTAGCACGTTCTCTCTTTTCATCATCAAGTTGAGCTAACATAGCTCCTAAGGCAAAATCTGAAGCTAAAATATATAGGAGGAATGGGCGATCGGGTTTAGGTGGTGAAAGCACAGGTGGATTAAGGAGGTATTGTTTGAGAAGTTCAAAAGCTTCTCTACATTCTGTGTCCCAATTAAAAGGGACATCCTTCTTAAGGAGTTTAAGAAAGGGACCAGTTTTGTCCGCCAGCTTATCGATGAAGCGACGGATAGCTTGAAGTTTACCTTGTAAACTTCGTAACTCAGATATATTAGTAGGTGCGGGCATATTAGTGATGGCCGCAATCTTGAGAGGGTCGATTTCAATACCACGTAAAGAAACTAAAACCCCTAATAGTTTACCGGACTTAACTTCGAATATACATTTTGCTGGATTTAATCGAATAAGATATTCTCGTAATCGATTAAAAACTTTTCTCAAATCATCTAAATGATTATCTTCCAAAATAGAGCGAGCTATAATATCATCTACATAATCATGTAGGATATCATGCATCATATCATGAAAAATATAGGTCATAGCTCGTTGATAAGTTGCACCTGCGTTCTTTAAGCCAAATGGCATCACTTTCCAGCAAAAGGTACCCCGAGGGGTAATAAAGGTTGTTTTAGCCTGATCTTCAGGAGCTATCCTGATCTGATTATAACCGGAGAATCCATCCATTAAGGACATCATCCCACTCCCGACAGTAAAGTCAATGATTTGATCCATGTTTGGAAGAGGAAAGTCATCTTTAGGGCATGCAGCGTTAATATCTCTAAAATCTATGCAAACCCTAACTTTGGTAGCTTCTTTCTTGGTGACTGGAACTACATTTGAGATCCATTCAGCATAATCAATAGCTTGTATAAAGATAACATTCAGGAGTTTTTCTAACTCCCCTTTGACTAGCAGAGCCACTTTGGGATGCATTTTTCTAAGTTTTTGTTTAATAGGTTTAGCATCCGGATGGACCACTAGATGATGCATGACTACAGAAGGGTCTAGACTTGGCATATCTTCATATGTCCAAGCGAAGACATCTTCATACTCTTTAAGGAATGCAATGTATTGTTCTTGTTTTTCTTGACTTAATTCTGATCCAATATTGATTATGTGAGGATTATCCTCAGTTCCAATATTAATTTTAATGACGTTTTCTACCTCCATGTGTAGATCTCTTTCAAAATTAGGCGGGGCGGGTGAAACACCCAATTCTTGTAATTCTTGTAAGGTTAATTTAGATAATTCATCTTGAGGATTAGTAGCCTCAAGTTGGGCTATAGTTGGTATAGAACCATCAAAATAAAATCCATTGTGTAACATCTCTTCAATAGAGACATCATGGAAGATATCTCCTTCCAACTCTTCATCGGGGTCGACAATCATTTCAGGGTAAGCTATGGATAGCATGTTGCATGAAAACGACTGATTTTTAAGAGGCAAATCATCACGCCTATCCAAATAATCTTGATAACATATGAGATGATCATCATCTTCAAAAGGAAAGGGTTGACCCTTACTAGGAAATAGGCCCACACCACAGGGGGAAGGCCACGGTTCTACCTCGAAAGGTTCTTTCATGCCATTTTGGAAAGGTCCCAAGCCTTTCCCTTTATATCCCATTTTAAGCATCATGGGTTTAGCTTTAATATAATCATTGGTAAAATAACACCGAGCGTATCCCTCATGATGAGTTTTGATATTCCGAGGGATTCTTCCCTAGTCATATCCTTTATAAATGAAGGCACAACTCCCGACTTGGTAAGTACTTCCCATAGGTTGTGGGAGGCCCAAAGTACGAGGAGATGGCGGTAAATTATTCAAAAGAATTGAATCTTGCATGAAAGCATTTGTTTTTTCTGATATTAAGGTTGTGGATAAATCTGGTAAAAGTTCATCAGAAAGGGCATAAGATGTAGAAGGCTTATTACCTATATCTTGAGATGTGGAAGGTATGATTGATGTTTCTGTAGGTTTTGAATTTATAGGGATAGAACATGAAGGATTGGTTGTAGATTTAAGATCTTTTTGAGGTTCTAGAGTGATTTGTTTAGAGGGTTGTTGATCTATATAGGAGGATGAAATTACTGGAGGGGGAATAGGTGAAGTTATGGGTGTGTGTTTCATAGTTTTAGATGAAAAATAAGAACTAGGATGTGTGGATGACAGAGCAGGGCAAAATTGCACTCCAACGGGTTCTGCCAAAGCACACATATCAAAAGGTCTAGGGTCACCATGGATAGTGACCAACTGATTTTTAAACTCAAATTTAACACATTGGTGTAAGGTTGATGGGACCGCTCGCATGGCATTGATCCAAGGGCGACCCAAAAGTATATTGTACGATGTTGGGCAATGTACAATAAACACGGTTGTTTCTAGGGTTCTAGGACCAACTTGCAATGGGAGGGTAATAACTCCACACGTTTCTTGTGTTTCGTCATTAAAAGCTTTGATAATCATATCAGTTTTCT
Source organism: Wollemia nobilis (assembly GCA_028583015.1). Lineage (NCBI taxonomy): Eukaryota > Viridiplantae > Streptophyta > Pinopsida > Araucariales > Araucariaceae > Wollemia > Wollemia nobilis. The sequence goes on along the minus strand of JAQPPZ010002750.1, from coordinate 999,940 downwards.
TCATTTCATCACTTCTAAAGCCAAATCATTGGTAGAAGTCAAAAGTGCAAATGTTTAGAGATGAGCCATTATCAATCAAGACTCGTTTGATGGCTACATCCCCAATTAGAGCAAGTAATGTATAAGGGATTATCCTTATGTAAACTGTGTTGTGGGATATCTTTATCCCGAAAGTCAATACAATCAATCTCTCGAGTGATGATAGTATTGGCCATAGCTTCAGGTTGAATGTTTTGAGGTACCATCATTTGGCTTAATGTAAGCATCAACTCATCCCTATGGGTGGGAGAGGATCTTAATAAATCCAAAAGGGAAATTCTGGCCGTAGTATTGGACAATTGCTCATTAATATTGTAAGGGGGTTTAGGTTGAACATTAGGAGCATGATTCCCTTTATTGGGGTTTTTCAAAACAAATGGAGCCGATCCATCATTCTGATTTGGTTCTTGTTGAGAATTTTGAGCCTGTTGTCGGGTAACGACTCCAATGGTACCTACAATGTTATAATGAAGACGTTGAACTGGTCTCGGTTGAGCATTTATGGCTTGTTCATTAGAAAGGAATATATTAGAAGAAGGTCGAGTAGTAACTCTTCTAGGAAATGGTTCTTCTGGAACCATAGCATCTGTGACGGGTTGAATAGGATCTGATTCATTTTTAGAACTATTCGATTGGTTTGAAGTAATGTCTAGTTCACTTTCACTATCTGATTCCACATCACTAGAATCAGAAGTTTGAAAATTATGTAAGGGCCTGGTCGTAACCAGGGATAAGGTTGTGTCAAATATTTGAGGATCCTGAACAGGTAATTGTCCGCTAATGGTTCCTACATATCGGGTAGGAGGGGGAACATTATGATGTTCGATTTGATTGGCTACCTCTTTACCATGTCTTGGTAAAGGGTGTTGGAATATGTCTAATGTTTGATTAGCATTTTGATTTTGATTTTGGGGAACAGTATTTTGAGTATTATTAGGAGGGTTTTGTTTAGGTTGGAAGGCTTGCACTTCCATTTCATTATTATCAATCAAATCTTGTATTTTATGTTTCAACCTTTTACAAGCATTGGTAGAGTGTCCAGGTCCTCTATGGAAATCACAGTGTAAGTCAGCTCTGTATCCGGGTATAGTTGGATCAGGTTCCCGGATAGCTGGTAATTGGATCAAACCTCTTTCGAGTAATTGAGGTAAAATAGTTGATAAGGGTTGATTTAATCTAGTGAATTCTCGAGGAGGCTTATCAGGAGGTTTCAATATAAATTTTTTTGTTGTCTTCGTTGCATTGATATTAGCAACGTTTCTGCTGTCAGTGACTCCATCACCAACAACTTGTTTGTTTTTATATTGATTTCTGGATGTTTTCTCATCATCTTTCTTCCTAAGTTGGCCTCTCCTAATGAGGGCATCTTCTACTCTTCGAGCTAAATCTATAGCTTGATCGAAGGTAGTTAAGGTAGCAGTTGATAGCTCATAAGATATTTGTTCTTGCAAATTATTGATAAAAATGTCCAACATTTCCCTATAAGGTAGCACAAAGTGCAGTTTTCCTGTCAATTGCCTCCATCTAGCTAAGAAATCGGCAAAACATTCATCTTTGTCTTGTTTTAAATTGTATAAATCTTTAATAGTTACATGCCTCTCGATGTAGGCACTAAATTGATGGACAAATGATTCCATTGTTTCTTCGAAGTTTCTCAAAGAATGAGTGGGCAATTGATAATACCACTCTAATGCCATTCCACCTAAACTTTTTGGGAACATTTTTAATAATAGCAAGTCATCATGTGATATGTCATGACATGCTATCCTAAACATGCGAAGATGCTCTATGGGATCTTCGGTTCCTTTATATATAGGCAGGATGGGCATGGGAAAATGCTTAGGGTATGGTTGAGCTACAACTATGGGATCCAAAGGTTGACTACATATCTCTCGATAATTATACGAGGGACGGTAGGGATCTATCTGGTCCATACGTGAAGCTAACTGTTTCACCATGGCTTCCAGATTACTAGTTTGCCCACCATATTGGTTTGGTAGGGCATTGACATGGGTTTTATGGGCATATGATGGAGGAACATGAAGATTAGATGCCATGTTACTATTGTGTAAATTATTGGTAGGAAAAGTATTATGAAGGAATTTTGAAGTTGTATTATGTTGTATTCCAGATTGTTGAAAATTGGTGTTTGGCTTCGTTTTAGGTTTTTGTTTACTTGAAGCATATTGCTCAATAGTTTGGTGAAATAAAGTAATGAAGGAAGGTTTCTTTTGTGGGGGAATGATTTTAGGTTGAATAACAGGTTCCTTAGGAGGTTGGGTAACCTGTTGTTTTGACATGTTTTGAATCATAGTGACCATATCCGTATTGGATGGCCCAGCCTTATCACTTTCTTGATCAATGAAGGACAAGGGATTAATGCGCACATCATACATATGTTCCAGGGCTGCCTGAGTGTCACTAATTTGCCCTTTATCTATACGAACTGCCACATTAATGGTATCAATGTTATCATTAAGAAAGTTCTTGAAATGATCTATGTTGTCAAAAGCAATAGTTCCATCTGGAGCTACTCTAGGGGATGAGGATCCATCCTCTTTAACACTTCCTTCTTGTTCATTATCTTCACCTAGGTCATGTTCTGATTGAGCTAGAGTTTTTCCTTCCGAAGTTGGATCTTCAGGAAGGACATTTGGGTCTCTAGTTGTATCTTGTAACCAATCTTCTTCTTCTCCTAAAGTTTCTTTACCATTCCTAAGTTTAGGCATGGTGCTAAATTTTGATTTCAGCAAATATATATATATATATATATATATATATATGCAACAAAATTAAGAGGTATATATTTACTTATATACCTACTACAATATTTGAAATGAAATGTTTAAGTTTTTGCTATGTTTTTTAGTTTTCAATTTTTGTTTGTTTTTCTTTGTTTTTGAAATAATATAATAAAGACAACAAATAACACAATAAATGCAAGAAATAAGACTGAAAGTAATAATCTAGTTTTCTACAAACAATTTATAAATATCATTAATAGGCTCGAGTTGTTCAGGAGTCATGAAGTGTTCTTCTTCAAATTGAAAGTTTTCTTTTAAAAATTTGATGAAAAGAGCTATAGTGATATTATCGGTCTCAGATGCTGGTTGATAAAAGTAAAGCTCGTGGCAATACTCTCGATATAACACAGCTCGCGAAACTCTATTCCATATTTCCCTATCTGTAAGAACAACCTCTTGGTCTTCTACACAACCTAGGAACTGGTGTACAATGGCTGCGTTCTCGAGATATTCCTCGAAGGTGAATAATTCTAAAGATACTAGAGCTCTCCTATAAGCTAACCATCTATGGCAGGCTCTCTGAAGTTCATGATAAAAGACAAGTTGATGAGGATCCAGGATTCTATCTAGGACTAGCCTCTTGATCTGTTTAAGTTCTGTTGACCTAGATGAAATGACACTAAGTCTCCTATCAAGTTCGTTCCACAAGAATTGATTTCTACTTGTTTCAGGCACATTAAGCATAGAGTTGATTTCTATGGCTGCCAATTGGTTTTCTACATTTATAGTAACTGCTAATATTTTCTTAGGAGCTACCATCTAAACATGATTTTAAACTTTAAATGTTTTAAAATGCATCTATGTTTTAGTTGTTCTATTTTTTTTTTTTTTTTTTGTTTTTTGTTTTCAAAAGGTTATGATGCATTCACGTCGGGTTCACCAAAATGTATCGCTCCAAATTTTTCGCATCCTTACCTTCAGGCTATAGGATCCATGCCCGGAAGGAGGATGGGAAAAGGATGTCGCGGTACCTCGGACTGAGAGGACTTTGCGAAGGTCCCGCCTCTCAAGGGAGGTGTATTTTGATGATTTTTCGATGGATGGTGGGTTCACCAGGAAACATTTAATGGCAGTTTCCACGCCTAGGTTTGGAATGTGTTTTAATGTGTTCGTTTTTAGCCTTAAGCATCCATATCCTAGGTTTGGCCAAATGAATCTAAATTAATCTATATGCAAGTGCAGATTTAATGAATACAGAAAGCAGGATTAAGGACAGGAAACAGAGAAATTATAGAAGGTTAAAAGCAGAATACCTGATCCGGATGTCTGATGAAGATTCTGATGTTGAAGCAGTCAGGATCATCTGGAATTCGACAGAATCATCTGAGATCAGACAAGATCGTCTGAGATCTGATGAATTCATCAGACGAATTCATCAGAGACCTGCAAACAGAAGAACAGATGCAAAATACAGAGAATACTACTGTGCTAACAGGGGGAAACAACACAAAATGACAGTATGAATACTAAAAAATAATCATGAACAGAAATTCAAACAAATTATGATGTTCTAATGATAAATTATGATCTTATCATGCAAGTTGAGCTATATGGGTGAACTCCAAATGCAAAATAATAAGCAATAAGGATAAACTAACTAAAATGCAGAATAAAACAGTGAAAGAAATATGAGAAAGCGCAAACTCTGGGCACTGATTGCCCCCAATGCAGATTGCAGTCGAAATCATCTAGAAGTAGATGAAATCGTCTCGAATTATGACAGGATCATCCGAGATTTGAACGAGATCATCTACGACGATCTGAGCTTGCTCCGATTGAAGATCAATGAGGTCCCTGCAAGAAAACTTCAAAATAACAAAGGCAAAATAATGTTCTAGGTATTCTGATGCACGCAAAATCAAGTTACAGGGAAATTCAGCCAGGGGTTGGGAAGGGAAGGTCTTAATGATTAAATAGGCTTAGGGGAGTAGTTAGGAGGTTGGAGATCATCCCTATTTGGGAGATCTCCAATGGGGGAGGGTCTCTAACGACGCAGACATGCTTCTGCCCGGATTAGAGACCCGTTGGAACAGAAGCTAATTATGAACAATCAGTTTTGCGACAAGATCGTCTGGACGTCCTAGTCCAGACGAAATCGTCAGATCTGGGGCGATATCGTCTGATCGGCGACGATATCATCAAACGGTCAAAACAACCTCTAAAAATGGCACGAAAAAGGGGGAAACGGATTACCCGACGGTTAACGGGCGGTTTGGGAGGTTAAAATTTGAATTTAAATTATTTACTAAGGTGAATGTAATTATTACAATTTTACTACGCCAATTTTAGGGTGCTACAGGAACACCTTGTTTACAGATTGAAGAATGCACTCTATGGTCTTAAACAGGCACCAAGAGCTTGGTACTCATGCATTGATGGGTACTTCAAAGATTATGGGTTCACTAGGAGCAAAAATGAACCCACACTCTACTACCTAAAGCAAGGTAAAGACATCCTCATAGTTTGTTTGTATGTGGATGATCTCATTTTTATGGGTAGTACTGAAAAAATGAATATGGAGTTCAAACACTCCATGATGACGCAGTTTGAGATGAAGGATCTTCGCTTAATGCACTACTACCTTGGAATGGAGGTTCATCAGTCAGATACAGGGATCTTCATCTATCAACATAAGTATGCTCAGGATATGATCAAGAAGTTTGCTATGGAGCATTGCAAACCAGTTGCAACTCTAGTTGGACATGGGATCCAATTAAGCAAAGATGATGGAGCACCAAAAGTTTACTTGACCACTTTCAGAAGTATGGTTGGGAGTTTGATGTTTCTCGCCAACACCAGACCAGATATTCAGTATGCTGTATCTCTTGTTTCTAGATTTATGGCTAACCCATCTGAGCTGCATTTGCATGCAACTAAAAGAATTTTGAGATATGTGAAGGGTACATTGGATTTTGGAATCCATTACCATAAATGTCACACTATCAAGCTTGTAGGCTTCAACGATAGTGATTGGGGTAGCAATATTGATGACAGGAAATCAACATCAGGAAACTATTTTAGTCTTGGATCAGGACTAATAACTTGGAGTTCCAAAAAGCAAACAGTAGTAGCGCTATCTTCAACAGAAGCTAAATATATAGCAGTTACTTATGCAAGTATTCAAGCCTTATGGCTAAGGAAAGTACTAGAAGAGATTAGAGAACAGCAAAGTGGTCCGACCAGAATCTACTGTGACAACATCAGTGCCATTCAAATGGCATATAATCCTGTCCACCATAGCAAAACAAAGCATTTTGATATGAATTACCACTTCATCAGAGATATGGTGGAAAATGAAATTGTTGAGCTTCAATACTATCACACTTTGGAGAATGTCGCGGACATCTTCACCAAGGCAATGACTAAAGCTCAATTTGTAAAGCTGAGAGACTGTGTAGTCAGTCCTCTCAACTTTAAGGGGGAGAATGTTGCAAGTGTGAATAGGATTTCTTTGTAAGTGGCTTAGAAAAATCTAGTTTTCTAGCCCTAAGTGTGAAAACCTAAAAAATTTGTCGGCAATTTTTTGTCGGCACACTTTATCGGCAAGTTTTCTAAGTCCTATTCTCCCCTATTTCTTCTCCTATATTCCTTCTCCTTATCCCTCCATTTCCTCCGCTATTCCTTCTTTCCCCTTATCCCTCCAACTCCCTTTCCCCTTATCCCTCCATCTTCCCTTCGCCGACTTCTTCCCTATCCTACATATATATTCACTATTAGTTGCAATGTTTAGAGGTTGGAGAGTGTTTTTTTTTAATAATTAATTTTTTTTTTCCGCTGCATTTTATTGGTTCATGCTGTCATAGTTTTCATCTGATCAAGGTTTTCGTGATCCGATGAGAAGAAAAGCGCTAAGGAGGAAAAGTGTGGCGATTTCACGATATAATGCAGGAGAGAGAGCCCGGTAGAAAAAGGTGTCATGATTTCATGACATGCTTCATTTTCATGGTCCAAAGCGAAGAGAAAGAGGAGAAGGATGAAGTGTCACAATTTCATGACAAAAGCAAAATGAAGGAGCATGGAAGCAGAAGCATCACGATTTCACGACAAATTCAAGGAGGAAGAGCTCAAAGGCAAAAGCATCGCGATTTCGTGACATGTTCTGTTTTCGCAGGCCAAAGATAGAAAAGGCACAAGGCAGCGAAAGTGTCGCAATTTCGTGACATGTTCCATTTTCGCAGGCCAAAGAAAGAAAAGGCACAATGTAGCGAAAGTGTCATGATTTTACGACATGTTCTATTTTCGCGGGCCAAAGACAGAAAAGGCATAAGGCAGCGAAATTGTCGCGATTTCACGACATGTTCCATTTTTGTGGGCCAAAGACAGAAAAGGCACAAGGTAGCGAAAGTGTCACGATTTCGTGACATGTTCTGTTTTCATAGGCCAAAGACAGAAAAGGCACAAGGCAACAAAAGTGTCATGATTTCGTGACATGTTTCGTTTTCACGGGCAAAAAGCAGAGAAGTGCAAGGAGGCAAAAAATGTCGCGATATTGCGACATGTCATGTTTTCGTGGGTAAAAGGCAATAAGAGCACAAAGAGACATAAGTGTTGTGATTTCACGACAGGTCGCAACAGCACGATTACGAACAGTTAACTGGAGTCAGTGTGACAGTTACAGGTGCAGTTACAAATATAAATCATGCAAGCTATTTTAAGAACTATCAAAGAAGGAGAGATCGAACAGTCACATAAATAGAATAAAAAAATGCATGTATGCATAGAAAAGGATACGAACAGTCATGGTAGAGGTATACGTTGCATGTAACGTGTTTAGCGAAATACCCACTTTATATATACAAAAGGAGTTACATAAAGAAGGAGTTATAGTTGTCAAGTGGCAGAAGAGAATATTAAAAGAATAGTTACAATTGACAAGTGGCATATGAGGAATGAAAGAAGGCGTTATAACTGGAGTTACAAAGCGAAAGGTTAGTTATAAAAGGGGAGTCACGCAGAGAATTAAAGTTGTTGCCGAATGTGTGAAAGTGCTATCGAAAGAGGGTTAGAAGAGTGTTGTAAGAGAGAGACAAGTAGAGTAGTAAGGGTTTACTGAGTTTTGATAAATTGTAGACCAGTCAGGGTCTTGAAAAAGGGAAGGCATTTGTATGTCATTGATATAGCTTTCAAAACTGTGATCCAAGTTGGTGCTTGGATAGGGGTTGGTGCTCCTTTCGTTGGTGCAGATAAATCAGGGGTTGGTGCTCCTTCCAGTGGGTGCTGGTAAACAGATTATAAAATTGGTGTTTTGCAAAGACTAGATTTGGACCGTAGTCCAAGCAGTCATTCTTGAGGAGTAGCCAAATTGGTGAACCTCATTACATTGTGTGTTGTGGTGTGCTCTCTTGTGATAATTGCTTTATCTATTTTTAAGTTCTCTTTGCTTCAATTTTAAGAGTGGTAGAATTGAATTTTAAATAGCTACAATGATTCACCCCCCCCCTCTCAGTGTCATTGTGAGAATATCACAACACAATTCGGTTGTTGTGCGTAAGTGCCTTAACAAAAACATGAAAAATGCACGATGACATCGCAACACCAAACAACGGACCCTAACCCTGCATACCAGCTGCACCTACACTATAAATTCCAATCGATAAATGCTAAAAACACACCAAAATTCCAAGAAAAAGATAAAAAATACATCAAAATTCATAGCGAGGAGTTTTAGGCGACGACGACAAAGTTTCACAATAGACAAAATCAATTTTTTTTTAAGTATTAAAGGTTTAAGTTAATTTTCGATCGCCGACGTCAAAAATCGAAGGGCCTAAAATCTTTTTAAAATATTTATCCCACATTCACTGTGGAAAAAGCTTTTAAGGGATTTATTAAAAAAAACCCCCTAAAGCTAATTGCCTAGCATGCTAGGCATAGACGTTGTGCGCGTAGGCAGCACCCACCACATGTGGCATCATAGAATTGTGTTGTCGACTGTTGACTCAAGTCCACTCTGCTTCACCGCCCGAAGCCACTCTCCACTCTGCCCGAGCTTTGCTCTGCCCGTCTACCACCTATTGGCTCCACTCTGCCCTTGCTCTGCTTGTCTGCCACCTATTGGCTCCGTTTCGCATGTATGCCACCTTGCTGCTTTGCTCCTCCCATCTGCCACCTCTATGCTCTGCTAGTCCACCACCTCTACTCCGCCCCATCTTAGCTTCGTCAACAACAAATTTTTTGGTGATTTTTTTGACATGAAATTGTTAAATTTTTGAAAATATTGACACAAATTTGCAAGCAATTTTCAAATTATACAAATTTTTTTTCAATTCTTGCAAACTAATTATGCAAACACAAAATAATTTTTTGCACATTCAAATCACTTATAAACCAACCACACCCTAAATGGCTGAGCGAAGACGATATCAGGACACAACGAAGGATATTGCAAAAGAGGTCTCAAAAGAAATTGTGAAAGAACTCTCGAAGTTTTCCAAGGAAATGAGAGACATGATGTAAAGAATGGTATTTTGGAAGGACAATTTAGAAGATAAAATTACTGCTAAAATGACATATTTAAATATGAATATCAATAACTCAAATACAAAAATATCCACTAAATTGGATGCTACAACCCATTCCATGGACTTAGTACAGTAAAATTTGCTGCTCATGTAGAGTGGAAAACAAAACACTATGCCACCACAACAAACATTAATATGGGGACCACAAACATCTATCCTTCCTCATACCACAAAACTAGATTTCTCAAAATTTTATGGAGGCGACCCCAAAAATTAAAAAAAATAGGACAGATCAATATTTCGCTCTATATCAAATTCCAAAGATTCAAAAAGTTCGTATCGCATCATTTCACTTAGAACAAATTGCTACCCAATGGTATCAATGGTACGATAAAATTAAAGTCCCTTCCACATGGATTGAATTCACAAAGGACCTAATGTTGCAATTTGGTCCTACCAAATTTGAAGATTTCACAGGATCTCTCACCAAACTTTGCCAAACATCTACAGTAAGAGAATACCAGGCACAATTCGAGAAATTGGCAAACCTCACATCAGGACTCAATGCATCATTCTTTCAAAGTTGCTTCATCAGTGGCCTAAAATATGACATTCGAATAGAACTACATATACAAAACTCAATGATATGATGTAGGAAGTAGTCGTAACACAAATGGTGGAAGAGAATATCAACAACCAACATTGACTTGGAGACATATCTACAACAGACTCACAAAATACTTCCACAAACCAAAAATTAACTAAATTCATGCCAATTAAATGCATTAGCCATGAAGAAATGAATGAAATAAGAGAATAATATCTTTATTTTCATTATGATGATAAATTCATTTCGAATCACAAATGTATTACACCCAAACTTTATATTCTCGATGTAGTTATTCCTATTCAATCAACACTAGAGGAAGAAGAAATCAAGTTCGAACCAGTCAAAGATATACCTGAAGATAAACCTCGAGGTCCGTTAGAAATTTCCTTCAATGCCCTCACCGAGAATTCATCCTCCCAAACTATGAAAGTTCTTGGCTCCTTTAAACAACAAAATCTTATTGTGCTTATTGACTCTGGAAGTACACATAATCTCATCGACCCACGCATGGCAAAACAAACCAACTACTTTATCCATCCTTGTAATAATTTTGAAATCATGATCGGTAATGGGGAAAGAATCACTTGTAATGGGAAATGTCGTAATATTAAGCTCACCTTGGGCAATTACACAGTTAAACATGACATGTATACAATTCCATTAGGAGGTTGTGATATTGTTTTAGGTGTGCAATGGATATGAATGCTCGGTATAATTCAATGGAACCTAGACGACTTATGGATAAAGTTCACACAAAAGGATCACACATATACGCTTAAAGGGATAAAATCTAGCCCTGCTCTCCTAGCAAGCTCTCATCGCATGGAGAAAGTTGTTCCTAGAGGAGGAAAGGCAAGGGTTGCCCATTTATTTTCTCTCCAAGCCATGACAAAGCCACCAACACTTCCACCTTCCCAATATCCTTGCTTGAGGAACAATGATATTAAAATAGTGCAAGAACATGAGCACATACTACTAGCAAAATAGAGGATGAAGGTTCACACTACGAGCTTTGAGGACAAAGCTCCTTTTAAGGAGGGTGGCATGTTAGGACCCTCCTAAACATAACCTACTAATTATATTATATTATATTATGTTCTAAAGGGACACATCCCTTCACTTTTCACCTTTTAGCTAGGTATATTAGGACAATGAAGATGATCCAAAAGATCATCGAAGAATATATTATTTAATTCTATTGTGGGTTTCTACCTTACAATCAAAGGTGATTCAATATAAAAGTGATTCTTCCTTCATTTTTCTGCATTATAACCACATCTCACTATTAGTTTCCTAACACAAGCTATCATTTTTGCTGAAATTGTTGCTTCTGTCAGACCTTGGCATAGGGATCTGCCTCTTACTAGCTTGGTAAGATGGATTTACACATCATATTATTGGATCTTAGTGATCCAAATAGCTCTCTTATATCCCATTTCTCCTTGTAAAATAAAACTTCTTACATCTAGATGAACTACATAAACCAAGGTCTTGCTTTGAACCAAGTATTACCTAATTTTTTTCAATGATTTCATAACAACAAATACTTGTTTCTCGATGAAATTATACTTAACCTGATATTCATGAAGAGTCTAGCTCCAAAATAATATAAGGTGCTCCTCTTATTCATCATTCTTCTAGGTGAGCACTGATGCATAGCTTTCCTTAGCTCCATAAGCATAAAGAATGAAGTCTTTGCTGAAATATGGATTTACTAGCACTAGAATTGTAGCAATGGATTGCTTTATGATTTCAAAGGCTTAATATATTACCTCAGTCTATTTAAAATCTGCATTATTCTTCAGCAATTCAGATATAGGCCTTACCTTCTGAGCAAAGTCAGAGATGAATTTCCTGACAAAGTTTATCTAACCAAAGAAAGACTGCAAGGCCTTTTTATTTATAGGCAGTGGAAGAGCAAGAATGGATTTGATTCTATCTGGATCAATGGCCATACCTTCCTTGGAGACGACATGGCCTAGCAACTTTCCCTCATGAACTACAAAAAATGACTTCTTAGGATTGAGGGAGATGTCAAATTATCTACATTTCTAGAAGACTTGTTCTAGGTGTGCCAAGCGGTCTTTCTTGTTGTGGGAAAACACAGTCATGTCATCTAAATAAATCAAAATGACCTTGTTAATTAGCTCCCCAAAGCATAGTCCATTGCTCTTTGGAATGTGGCCCCTGCATTAGATAGCCCCAAAGGTATTCTTTGATATGAAAAGGTTCCTCATTTTATGGTGAATGTTGTCTTAAACTGATCTTCATTATTCATCCAAATTTGGTTATATCTAGAGAAACCGTCTAGCAGTGAGAACCTTTCTGCTTCTACCACAATCTACAAGATTTGATCAATCTATAGGAGGGGGTAGTGGTCCTTAAGTGGTGCTTGATTGAGATTTTTGAAATCTACACATAGGCGAATGTCACCATTCTTCTTCCTTACAGGTACCAAGTTGGCTACCTAGGTTGAATGTTTTATTGGATAAATGATCTTACCATTTAAAAACTTTAATAGTTCTTCTATAATTATGGCTTTGATCCTAGGATTCATAGACCTCTGTTTATGCCTGAATGGTTTTGCATTAGGCTCTAGCTTAATTGTGTGTTGGATGACTTTCTTGTCATATACTTTGAGGTCCTCATATGACCAAGCTACAATGTCTTGGTACTTTAGGCATAAAGCTTTTATATCCTCATATTCTTCTGGGGAACATTGGATTCCAACCTTGAGCTTATTTTCTTTTTCTATTTCAAATTCTTTATAGATTTTCTTATTGACTTCCATGGACCTGATCTTTTTCATGTCTTCATTGTCAAACAGGCTCTCTAGAGTAACCAAACCTCTAGGTATGTGATTATTCTTGAGTTGAATGACATCCTGTTGATCAATATACTTTGGATTTTCCTCTTGAACAATGGATAAACAGGATTCTCTCACTAGAAAATCAATGATTTGTTCATCACTTTCAAAGACCTACTAGAAAATCTACTTATCTGGCACTATAGGCCTAAAAATAATTTTGATCCCTTTATCCTTTTTAACTCCTATGACTACAAAAGGGTTGAAGTTGACCCCCCTTACTACTAAGGAATATTCCAAGGTATTATTTCCTCTAGGAATAAAATTAAATTTTAGGGCGTGAAAGGATTCCATCAAATCCTATACCCTATTTCTATATGCTTTCAGGTAATTATGCTTAATGTTGCACATTTTCCTTACCCGATTTACAATCAATTTAGATTTGTCGTATATGTTTAAGATCTTGATACCCATTATTATAGCTTGCATCAGTCCAAGGCATAAAGCCTTGTATTCAGTAGAATTATTAGTGCATGACCATGTTAGCCTATAGGCAAAACTCTTTATACCTTATGATTGGGACCGTAATACTACATCAACACCAGCATAATTTTTGCATCTAGCACCATCAAAGTGCATGGTCCATACTTCTATTTCTCTCAAGGACTGGTTAGATATAGTAGGAACTCTTTTCTATCTCTGCAGAAATATTGTATGTGCCCATACCTATCCCAAATTGACTATAATCCTCCTTGAAAGGTAGTTCATCTTCGATTTCCAAATATTCAAACTTATCCATAAATTCAAACTCTTCAATAGGAGTGAGATTGCACATGTCCCCTTAAATTTTTCAATGTGGTAAGACATAGGATTTTTAGGTGTTATTCTTATCCTCTTTCCTTTGAAAGGAATAACCATGCTGGAATAGTCCATATACATGCATCCACCCAACTTTGCAGTGAATTCTCTTGAAAGGCATAAGCCAAAATAAGGCTCCAGATCCAGCACCACTATTTCTTGCACTATAGTTACCTCAGGTGCTCTATGTAGCCTCATTGAAATATCTTTTATCACTCCCACTATCTTCATAGGTGTCCCATCCAATTGCAAAACTCCAAGGCAAGATATTCCATACCCATCTCCTTGCAAACTAATTTAGACATGACTATAGTAGATGCCCTTGAGTCAATCATACAATTGTGAACCACCCAACCTTACATCCTTAGATAGATATAAAAAGTAGGGATTTATTCTTTAAAGTGGTAGGAGACATTTCTTTCTTTTAAAGGGTATGTTGAGGATTGTGGTGGCTTGCTTATCCTGTGGATATTTATTTAGAGAAGCCTTTAGCAGGTCTATTTGGTAAAGAATAAAGAGAGTATCATATACGCTAGCTTTCAATGGTATCCTCTTCATTTCTTCCACAATCTTGTATTCAAATTTGACATAAGTAGGTCTCTCAGGTCTTCTTTATGGCTCACCATATTTTCTTTTATACTGTTGAGTGGCATCAATTCTCTGCCTTTTGGTAATGGAAGGGAACCTAAGCCTCTCTTGAGATTCATTCTTGGATCTCATTATGTCTCCCTCAGTTTCTTTCCCTAATCTCTTGGGAAGACCAACTTCTTTTTCTTTGGCCTGGGAAATAGGGAAAGTATCACTGCTTTGGGGAGGTGGATCTTTCTTCTTTTGAGAGGGGACCTAAAATTGACCCATATTTTATGGATCAACTTGCAGGGTTTTCTTGCCTGACCTTGTCATGATAGTAATAGGTCCACCCTCATCAATATATTTTCCAACCATGATTTGCTTTGGATGCCAGAGCATGTTCACTCTTCCTTTCTGATTTATTTATGCTTTCTGCATAGCCTGTTGTACACGGTGTTGGTACATAACACAAGATTGTGAGTCATGAGGATCATTGCACATTAAACACCATACGTTCAAAAGACTTATTTTTTAAGAACACTTAGGATCTTCATATTTTGGATTTACTCTAACCCTATTACTATTGCTAGGACCAGGTATTTGATATTTTTTCATATAAGGAAATCTCCCTTGTTGATACCTCTTCATATCTCTTTTCTCCATTGAATTCATCTTATTGCTAAGAGTTTTCAACATATTTTGTATATCAATGATGATAGAATATTCTTATGGAGTCTGAGAAGAAAGTGGAGGGAAAAGAGCTATAGCAGATGGTGCTTTTGACTGATGAATGAGATTCATATATGGAAATGGGGATGACAAAGAAGGAGGGTCCATATAAGATGAAGCAGTAGTTTGACTTTGGACATTAGTGGTTTCCAAATTGTAGGGTAGCACAACTTTTGGGGGAAATCTCCCCACATTAATAAGGACATTCTCTGCATGAACAACTACATTATAGACCTGTGCAAAGGTCTCCACCCTAGATTTTTGGGTTTGCAGGCCTAAATCTAATCCAAGATCTCTGATATAATACATGTAAGCAAGGCTTGAAATTGGTCTAGCAGTAGGGGGAATTCTCTTCTAGGTTCTACTAAACCTTAAATTGAAATTTGAAATAGTTTCTTGTTGATGTTTGTGCATAGATGTGAATTGATTAAGGATGGAAAAAGGATCAACAAAATCATTAAATTCCTCCACAAAGGGCTTAGCCAATTCTACCCATGAGGTAATAGTATTTTCCTCAAGGGTTCTAAAGCAATGCAAAATATTTCCTCTTAAAGATAGGTCTAGAATCCTAACAATAACATATTTATTTTGTATATTGTGTATTACTACCAAATTTAGAATATCTTGGTAGTGCTCATATGCAGATTTTTCAGATCCATCATAGGTGGGAATGGTCTTAGACACAACTTGGATAATGTCATGCATTTGGGTTAGTCTAAGGGGGCCAGCTGTGTTCCATCTGGGGTACTTTTACAAGGGGTGATTTGGAACTACATTTTGTGCCATGTTCCCAGGTGTAGCTCCTATTGGAGGTGTTTTTGGATTAACTAAAGGATTATCCTTAAGAGAATTTTCTTTTGAATGAGAATATTGATTTAAATCCCTTATAATAGTAGACCCTCTATAAGGTAGCTCATAAGAGAAAAAGGAGTCTAGGTTATTCCTATTGAATGACCTGGTATGCATGAAAAACTATGGTTTAAAAGGATAACCTTTTTTCTTTCTGGGTTTATAAACTAGAGAGTCACTAGGTGAATTTGTTGATCACCACTTAGCAAGGTCAAGACAATTCACCAAATCTTGATTCCTCTAGGTAAATATAAAACAATAAAGCATGTGATGGGTTTTATTATTCTTGTAAACATGTCCCACCAGGCGTGCCAAAAACTATTGGGTACTAAATTGTCATCAAGTTTTACTTGATACAACAACTGTCTATCTTCTAATTTTCTATTCAAGCTTACACTCAATAGTCACAGCTCAACACTCAACATTGGATGGACCAAAGACTACTTCAATTCAACCTCTAGAGTAGGTTGATTCCTTTTCAACTTAGTAAGATGCTGACTCAATTAAGTTGAATAAGGGTTTGAGGAATAGAGTTAGAAAAATATTTAGGGTTAGAGAAATATGCATTAACAATGGCCATATAGGCTAACAACATAGGCATCCATAGGAAAAACCTCAAACAAACTATGTTTGATGTCCCACACTTAGGATTAGCAGCACCCAAAACATGAAATCTTCATATAACAGAGCACAAACAAAAATATGTCCCAAGAAGCAATTCCAATATCTAATATATTGACAATCCAATTTAGTAGAATATATCAATATTAATATTTTACAAAAATAAACTTCCTACCAACACATATCTAACTATGAACATATTTCAATTACTTTAACAACTAGTAATCCAAAGCAAATGGAATGAACTAACCATTGTAGCATTTATAGAAATACAATTCATAGCTTCAAACCTCTTAAAATAAAGATATCACATATAAAAATCCTCAAGTCAAAAATCTAAGTAATGCTCCTTCCATTAGTTTGCAAAAAATATTTACACAGTAGGGCAAGCAAACGCACTAGAGATGACCCTAAAATCGAGGGTTCGACCTCTATTTATAGTTTAAAATTGAAATAATAAGAGTAGATATTACAACAATTTAAGAATTTACAGATCAGTAAAGAGCTATGCTGGAATTATCTCATTCACTCATCGAGTTCGAGAAATCTTCTAGAAGTAATTCGCCATGGAAGCTCAACTCTGCAACTTGCTGGTTTTTTTATGGCAATTGAGCTTCAAGATGTTATGAAATAGATCTAGAATGTTCACTGTTATTTGAAACTCCATTCCATTATAGATCTACAACTGCTCTAGTTCTTGGTTCTTGGAAACCCTTCAACGCTTCACCTTCCCACCTTGGACGGACTGTTCTTCAATCCGCCAAGAATCCACATTTATACGCTATAACAATGTTAGCAAAATCTCTTTCGTTGATGCTCTTAGTGAATGATTGGGATTAAATATTAGTAATGCTCTGCAAAACAGTGGGGGAGAAACAAAATGATATTCCACTCAAAATTAATGTTGATGCCAGCTTTGATGGCTTCAACTAGTGGAATCAAGTTTCAACGAGGAATGCACTGAGATGTAAGCAGAATCAAGTTTGTCATCAATCTACTACTTAGCCTTTAAAACTTCTAATTTATTTCTCATGTTCGTGACATAAAGCTAAAGTCACAATCCACTCAAAAATTATGCTAACGTCAGATATAACTCGATTTGACTTCAGAATCTCCAATCTACTCTGCAAGCAATACAAATGGCCCTTATCGCCATTCCACTCTCTTTAATTCCTTTCAAACACCTCCAAACTTATTTTTCCATTCCGCTCCAAAATACTCTTGGAACTTAGCGGAATGCATCTTCTCAGCACTTAGTTGCTGAAGTATGCGCAAAAAAGAAGCATTTTCAGTCCACACTTTATATCATGATAACATCATCAAAGCTCAAAATATTTATGGACTAGGAACTTCGCCAGAATCTGCTACCAAATACACTAAGCCTCAGGTGGAATAGAACACTTTGTTGATGTCATGAAAAAGCACTAAGTGTTTAGTGGAATGGAATTTTCCTATGCAGATCCACTCCAAAATACTCTATATCTTTAGTGAAATAGATATTTTCCATACCTTTGAATAAATTTTCAATTTTTTCTAAGGATGTAGTCATTTTGGTCCTAATCTAACCACCCAAGGGTAGGTAGTTAGGTTTTTGAGAAATTTTTAATAGCTCTATCAGATGCTTGTAGTTCTTTGCTTCCCAAAGGGAAGCTTATCCAAGTCTTCCTTGCAAAAAAATTCATAATAGAATGATTAGAAGATGTTTTGTGAGGACAAAAGTAATGGTATTAACAATTTGAAATGAAGGGTCATCACCCAAAAAGAAAATAGTCAAATGCCAAAATACAACAAACTATTTTGTAAAAAAAATATAACTAACAAAATTTTAAAACTAAGAACTAAACCAAACACAATGATGATATTTTGCAAAGGAGGGAGGGTGACAAACCCTAGGTACCCCAAGATTTTTGATAAATTGATAGAAAATAAAAATAATAATTGGATGATGGGACTTAACTAAGAAGACGATGACTAAGAAACTTGATTGTTACAAGATAAATTGAGACTAAAGAAAAATAAATGATGATGTGTTGAAAAGAAGGAGAAAGGTGACCAACCTTAAAACCCCAAACTTGAAGGTAAACTAATGATAAACCCATGCAACAAGCTAATTGTGAGCCTAGTTAACAAGAAACCAAATTTTGTTAAGAAAAATATAAGCTTTTGGAGATGAAATGATGATGTTTGATAAGGGTGAAGGTGACATACCTCAAATACCCCTAATTATGATGCATGCTAAGGAGGTAAGGATTCATACACACCTCAAGATTTGTTGTTATAGGCTATTGGAGACATGTACCTAATTTGTTCTAAGCAACAACAATTGATGATTAGCCAACTGCTTGAGGGTAGGCGATTGGGACTACTGAGTGCCCAAGGGTTGACAATTGGACTTGGATGCAGGTGATAAGAAGTTGATAATGGGGTCTCAACCTAATTGTTGTAAGGATGATTTTGATGTGCTTTTAGACCTATTACATAGATATAAGGCAATAAAATTAGCAAGAAAGGTAAGATGAGCAAATAAACATGAAAAATCCTAAAATAAACACATAAGATATGTTAGGATAAAATGCAACAAGAAATAACTATTGCTATAGCGTATGAAAGATAAGAAATACCTACTATGTCATGGGTAAGTAGGTCCCACTATGATCACAAAAGATGTAACAAGAAAAGATGCACCATTTGAATTATTGATTAAGAGTTTATTACAATGCTTCTATTTTTACATGTGACCCTCTTAGGGCTTACAATAAGGTCTCCAAGGTGGATAAATCCCTTTTACAAAATTCAATATCAATGGTTCTCAACTAGTCTTCTCTTTTCACCTTCAAAAGGTGGATGGGTTTCAATAGTTGTAGTAGTTGGACCATCCTAGGCTACATGCTCCTCCATGACACCTGCACACACCCCACAACAAGATGTTAGTAGCATTAAGTGGGCCCACCTTGTTTGGTCCTAAACTGATGAATATTCAAACATAAAAGCTTTAAAAACCTTGATTAAAGGAATAACAATGGATAAAAATGTTACAAAACTTTACAAATTTTCCTTTCTTACCTTGTTGACTTATCTGTTGTTGATTTGGTGTATGTTTTTGGTCTCATAATATAACCACTTGGGGGTGGCAGTTGATACTAATGACCACTTGGAGCATGAATTTGGGTCACTTCTGCTCAAAATGATATGATAATTGGAGACATTTTTAGGTTGTCAAGAAACTACCCTTAAAATTTGGTATCGTTGGGAGTTCGAATGAGTGCGTTATGACCAAAACAATTCAAGACGTTCTAACTAAAAATCTAGTCTCTACTAATCATCTAGGGATAGGCAGTTGGGTCTAGAACCGTCAAGGAGAATTAAGTTGGGTTCTTCTTGCTTTGGTGGTGTTGAGATTTGGTATGGCCCTATTTTGGATTATAAGGAGACTCTGGTGCCAATCTAGTGTAGGTTTGACCTTCTATTTGAGAGTAGCTTCAAGGTGAACATAGATGCATGCTTCAAGATACCTTCATTCCATGGTTGGTTTGTGCTCACAAAAGGAGGATGATCACCTTAAGGGGCTTGAACAAACACAAATGATCAAAGTATCTAGAGGAAATTTGGCATAATTTTGGCTATGGAACTCAAACATCTCTTGCAAATGAAGAAATGAGGGGGCTATTTATAAAAAATTGCAAGGGAAAGGGGGAAGGTGTCTAGGAGGTGAGGTGGTAGGAATGTGGTAAGTGTGGAGGACAAGGAAAATTTAGAGATTTCTATTTGGAGGAATGTGCACCTTCCAATATTAATGACTTTGGGTGGGGAGAGTCCTCACCCACCCAAGTGTCATAAATGGGTATGGGAAGTGGTGATGGAGCATGGGGATGTGGAGACCTTGGGTGATGTGGAGGAATTTTAAATTCATAAAAATGTGCAAGGTGGATTTGGAGGGATTTGAAATTTATTATAGGCATTTATTAGGGGCTTTGACTTGGGATTTAGGGAATTTTAAATTCACACAAAATTGCTAAGGAGGATTTGGAAGGACTTGGGGATTTAATGTGATAATTTCCTAGTAGATTTAGTGGGGATATTGAGGGTTGATTAGGATTTTTGAGCATTTGATTTAGAATTTGGGAAATTAATGTGGGTTTTATTGGGGGTTTGACAAGGGGTTAGGAAATTATTAGGGTTTTATTAGAGATTTGATTAGTGAATTAGGGATTAATTGAGATTTTGAGAATTTTGAGGATGAATTGGGAATTAAAAAGAATTCAAGAAAAATTAGGGGGATTTAGAAGGATTTAGGGGAATGGGAAAATTTTGAAGAACTAGATCTCGAAACCAGGACCAGGTGGCAATAGGAAAATTTAACAGAATAAATAATCCTTTATTTAAGATCTCGCAGAGCTATTACATTCATTAGCCAACTATAGGAAATACATCTAATTTATATGAAGGGAAAGGAGGTTAGAGGAGAAGCAGGAAGGGAGGAAGTCGAAGGAGAAGATGAAGGGAGGTTGGAGGAATAAGAGGGAAGGGAGGTGGAGTGATAAGGGAGAAGAGGGAATATAGGAGAGAATGGAGGGATAAGGAGGATAGAAGATAAATTCATCAAAAATATCATGCCGACTTATTTAAAGAATTTAGCCGACAACTCTAACCTAGCCGACAACTTAATCTACTAAGTGTTCACACTTGCTACATTCTCCCCCTTAAAGTTGAGAGGACTGACAAGACAGTCTCTCAGCTTTACAAATTGAGCTTTAGCCAGTGCCTTGGTGAAGATGTCCGCAACATTCTCCAAAGTGTGGCAATAGTGAAGCTCAACAGTTTCAGTTTCCACCATATCTCTGATGAAGTGGTACTTCATATCAAAATGCTTTGATCTACTATGGTGGACAGGATTGTACGCCAACTGAATGGCACTAATGTTGTCATAGAATATCCTTGTTGGACCACTTTGCTGCTCTCCAATTTCTTCTAATACCTTTCGTAGCCATAGAGCTTGAGTACTAGCATGAGTGACCGCTATATACTCAGCTTCTATTGAAGATAGTGCTACTATCGTCTTGCTTCTTGGAACTCCAAGTTATTAGTCCCGATCCCAGACTAAAACAGTTCCCTGAGGTTGATTTTCTGTCATCAATGTTGCTACCCCAATCACTATCACTGAAGCCTACAAGCTTGATAGTGTTACATTTATGGTAATGGATTCCAAAATCCCATGTACCCTTTACATATCTGAGAATTCTCTTAGCTGCCTGCAAATGCAACTCAGAAGGGTTAGACATAAATCGAGAGACAAGAGAAACAACATACTGAATATCAGGTCTGGTGTTGGCGAGAAACATCAAACTCCCAACCATGCTTCTAAAAGTGGTCACGTCAACTTTTGATGCTCCATCATCTTTGCTTAATTGGATCCCATGTCCAACCGGAGTTGCAACTGGTTTGCAATGCTCCATAGCAAACTTCTTAAGCATGTCCCGAGCATACTTATGTTGACAGATGAAGATCCCTGTATCTGACCGATGAACCTCCATTCCAAGGAAGTAGTGCATTAAGCCAAGATCCTTCATCTCAAACTGCTTCATCATGGAGTGTTTGAACTCCATATTCATTTTTTCATTACTACCCATGAATATGAGATCATCCACATACAAGCAAACTATGAGGATGTCATTTCCTTGTTGTAGGTAGTAAAGGGTGGGTTCATTTCTACTTTTGGTGAACCCAAATTCTTTGAAGTACCCATCAATGCGTGAGTACCAAGCTCGTGGTGCCTGCTTGAGGCCATAAAGTGCCTTCTTCAGTTTGTAAACAAGATGTTCCTTGTCTTTCTCTTCAAATCCTTGTGGTTGCTCAACATACACTTCTTCTCTCAAGTAACCATTTAGAAATGCACTTTTCACATCCATGTGTTGGACTTTCCATCCCTTATGTGCAGCTAAGGCAAGAACTGTTCTAATAGTCTCCTGTCTGGCTACAGGAGCAAAAGTCTCTTCATAATCAACTCCATATTTTTGAGTGAATCCCTTTGCAACTAGTCTCGCCTTGTGCCTTTCAATGCTACCATCAGCATTAAACTTGGTCTTGTAGACCCACTTACATCCAACACATTTCTTGCCTTTAGGAAGCTTTACCAGCTCCCAAGTGTCGTTTTTTATAGAGGTTATCTCCTCTTTCATGGCATCTTGCCAAATTTTTTGAGTACATGCCTTCTCATAACTAGAAGGTTCAAGCCGTGCACTAGTTAACAAAGCATAGTTAACTTGATCTCCCCTAGGTTCCTGCTGGGAGACATCATCACCATACAGGTGCATACTTTCTAATCTGTGTAAAACAGAATCCATTTCACTAGCTTGACTCCTAGTGTATCTTCTTGAAAATTTTTTATCCAACATCTGATATGATGGATGATACTGTAGAGTTCTCTTACCTCTGGATGGAGAATCAATGTCCATTGGTGAGGAACTTACGGATCGCTGTGGAGAAGGACTTGGTGAAGAAGTGGAATCGGAAGATGAACTTGGTTAGGGAGGAGACTGCTTTCCTTTCTGTGGTGTCTGTTGTTGCACCTGCTTAGAAACTACATCAATGGATTCAACATCACTGAATATTTGGGGCTTACCCCATTCTCCCCTTCATCAAAAATCACATCCCTGGAAATCACAAACTTTCTAGTCTGGGGATTATAGAGTCTGTAAGCTTTTGTATTCTCACAGTATCCTACAAAGATACATGTCTGACTCTTTGGATCGAGCTTCTTCCTAAGCTCATCAGGAATGTTAACATTTGGCTTTTTACCATACCAAGCTTGGTAAGGTGTCTGCCCTTCCAAACTTGAAGTAGGACTTCTGTTCAAGATATATACGCTGGTCCTGGCTGCATCTGCCCAATATGAATTAGTCAAATGCTTCGTCTGAAGCATAGACCTTGCCATCTCCACAATGGTGCGATTCTTCCTCTCTGCGACACCATTCTATTGTGGAGTGTAGGCAGCAGTGAACTGCCTCTTAATGCCATGTTGCTTACAGAAATTCACAAACTCATTAGAGGAGTATTCTCCTCCCCTATCTGATCGAAGACATTTTACAAAATATCTACTCTCACTTTCAACTCTTGTTTTGAAATCGATAAAGCATTCATATGCTTCATCCTTATGTTTCAAAAAATATATCCAGCACATTCTAGTATAATCATCAATAAAGAGTAGAAAGTAAGAGTTGTTACCCAGACTCTGTGTCTGCATCGGACCACAGATGTCGGTATGCACTAGCTGGAGTGGATAGCTGGCCCGCCATGCTTGTCCATGAGGAAACTTTGATCTGGCATGCTTCCCAAGAGCACACCCTTCACAGACTTCTTTACTATCCTGAACTTTAGGAAGTCCAGTGACCATGGCTTGGGAAGTTAGCATTTTCAAACTAGCAGAATTCAAATGGCCATATCTCAAGTGCCATAGAACACTTGGATTGGAAATAGCAACACTTGCTAACTTATCTCCCCCTGGCTGGCCAAACTTTAAAGGAAACAATCTATTCTTTGTCATTGGCACTTGAGTAATGATTCTATTATTGTTATTTTTATCAAAAATAGTGCATTTACCCTCATCAAAAAGCAACTTGTAGTTCTTTTCTAACATTTGACCAACACTTAAAATATTATGTTGGAGATGGGGTGTATAATAGATATCACTTACTTGTTTGACTCCTTCTTTAGTTGGAACTGCCATAGCTCCAATGCCTTCAACTAGCCAATGATTTATCATCTCCCAATTTGATGCTGGATTTGTAGGAGGAGTTTAGAGTAGCAAAGAGCTCTTCTTTGCCACTCATATGGTTTGAACACCCAGTGTCCAAGATCCATGTATCATTCATGTTCTGATCTTCCTGACCATATGAGAGAAAGAGATTTGTGGCCTCTTCCTCTTCTCCAAAGTTTCCAAACTGATGGCTCCGGTTGCTACTAGCTCCTTGTGAAGTCTTAGTCCAACAGTCACGAGCATAATGGCCAAGTTTGCCACAATTGTAGCAAGATTGTTTTGACTTATCTCCTCCTTTGCCTCTGCCTGATTGTTTCCCTCTATTTTGTTGTCCTCCTCTATTATGTTGTTCACTATTGTTTGAAAATCCTCCTCTGTTCTGATTTCCTCCTCTGTTAGGAGTTCCACCTCTCTGATTATTTTTGCCTCTTCCTCTATACCTTCCTCTGCCACGACCTCTACCTCTGCCTTCTTGAGAAGCAAAGGCTTTATCATCTCCTCCATAACTTGTGGAAGGAGTTGGTTGTAATCTCTCCTCATGTGAGAGAAGTGAGCCAATGAGGGTTTCAAAAGATAGAGAAGTTAGGTCTTTAGATTCCTCTATAATTATTGCAACTGAATTCCACTTAGGAAGAAGTGTCCTCAACACTTTCTTCACTATAACTTCAGGCTTTACATCATCTCCTAAAGTGACCATCTTATCTACTACGGCTTTCACTCGCATGCAGTAATCACCAACCTTTTCATTTTCTTGCATTTTAAGAGTTTCAAACTCTCTTTTCAAGGTTTGGAGTTTAACTTGTTTGACTTGGTCACTACCCCTATAACTTTCTTTTAAAGCATTCCAAGCAGATTCAGTTGTTGTAAAAGAAGCTATTCTAGGGAAAATACTTCTATCAAGGGCGGCTTGAATGTGATAAAGGGTAGAAGAATTATTCTTTTGAGCTTCCTTTTTAGCCCTTTTATCAGCACCACTCAAAACCGCCCACTCAGCAAGCAGAAGGTTCAAGTATATCCCTCTTCAATCACATCCCAAAGACCTTTGCCAATCAACAGAGTTTTCATTTTAATTGACCAATACTCGTAATCACCACCATTGAACTCAGGGATTGGTAAACTAGTATTGGAAGCCATTTTAGAAAGCAAATTGTATTTCAACTTCAAACAAGTTGTACAAAGAAGTACAAAATAGATCATTGATTTAAATCAAATCTAGCTTTCTTAAAATGCTCACTAATTTGGCGTTCTTCTTCTTGAGGATTTCCCAAGACTGGAAAGGTGAAATTGTCTGCTTCATCGTCACTGATTATAATGACTTCTTTTGTTGTTGCTGGCTCAAGACGCCTTTTGAGAACAACTCGTTCTTCAATTGCAGGTTTCACCTCCACTGGTTCTTTTTCCTCTGCTTCTGCTTCTGCTTCTTCTGGTTCTGAATCAGGAGAGCGAGGTGTATAGCTCTCACTCGTTTCAACTTCAGGCACTACAGGAGTATAACTATCACTTGATTGTCCTTCAGGTATTGTTTCAACCGTCTCGGATTCAACTATCCTTTGCCCGAAGATATTATCTTCAGAATCCGCCTCGTATCCAGAGTCTGGTTTTCTCTGATGTGCAATCACTTGGTTTTCTAATTGGCAAAACACTGTATGAAGTCCACTCTGCTGGACTTTCCTGTCAAAGGAATCAGGAGTCTCTCTTCTCAACAGAGAGAGCAATGCATTATAGCATCCAGATGACCGAATCATCTACCCAGAATTACACCGCATGAACTGGGTTACAATTATGATGCCAAAAAAAACTTTTCACCCTTTTAAATTTAAAAAAAAAAATTCAAATTTTGTTTTAATAAAGCCCTTAGAATTTTTTTTTAACAATTTCCTATATATATTTTAATTATCCCTTTTTTTAAATAAAATTTTATTTAAAAAACATAATAATAAAAATATATGGAAATTATTAAATAATTTTTAAAAACTTTAATTAAAACTAAATAATAAAAAAATTAAATAAAAACCTTTTTTCCTTTTGCGAAATCCCCAACGGGATTCGACCTGTAGACCTCTGCCTTCTACCCGGAAGGTCTAGCCACTGCACCACGCGGCTCCGGTGTGGTAGGTGTATGGCAACAAGGATAAATAAATCCTTGATCTACGACAATTTACAAAATAGAAAAAAACTTTGTATTGTTTCTAACCCCGACGGGATTCGACCCCGGGACCTCACTTCCACAAGCAAAGGACTCACCCAACTGCGCTACGTGCTTCGACGGGTAGAGGAAGGAACCACCTGTTCCTTATACCTTCTACGGGCGGCAAGTTTTTAAAAAAAAAATTGGTTTTATCCCACATTCAGTGGGAGGAAGACGCAGAGGTCTTCTTATATGCGCGTGAGCGCATTAGATTTCGATTGCCTTCGGGCAATCAATCCCCAACTATATCCTTGCTTAGATGAATCTGCTTCCGCCACGTGTTTACTCTGACGAATCTGCTTTCGCCACATGTACAAACCAAATTTTGCCACGTCACCACGTCAGCGCCTACTCCGCCATGTCAGCGCCTGCTCTGCCACATCAGCGTCTGGCTTCTGCCACGTCAGCTCTCGGCTCGCTCAGTCAACACTCTACCAGCGCCCGCCACATCAGCGTCCACCTTAGCTCCTCAAGCTGCATGCTCGAGTCAACTCTGCCTACCATGTGTCACCTTAGAATTTGTGCCCAGCTCTGCACTCTCGGGATTCATGCCCAGCACGCTCACCCAGCTGGATCACCGTGCGCCCTCGAGATTCGTGCCCAACACGCTCGCCCGGCTAGCTCTGATACCAAATCTAAAACCAGGACCAGGTGGCAATAGGAAAATTTAACAGAATAAATAATCCTTTATTTAAGATCTCGCAGAGCTATTACATTCATTCACCAACTATAGGAAATACATCTAATTTATATGAAGGGAAAGGAGGTTAGAGGAGAAGCAGGAAGGGAGGAAGTCAGAGGAGAAGATGAAGGGAGGTTGGAGGAATAAGAGGGAAGGGAGGTGGAGTGATAAGGGAGAAGAGGGAATATAGGAGAGAATGGAGGGATAAGGAGGATAGAAGATAAATTCATCAAAAATATCATGCCGACTTATTTAAAGAATTTAGCCGACAACTCTAACCTAGCCGACAACTTAATCTACTAAGTGTTCACACTTGCTACACTAGAAAGAGTTAAAGAAGAATTAGAGATATTTGGGAGGATTTAGAGGAATTAAAGAGAAAATAGAAGAATTTAGAGGGAATTAGGTGAATTAGAGAGGGATTTAGAAGAAATTATAGGAATTAAGAAGGATTAGGGAGAAATTTGGGGATTTTAGAGAGATTTATAAGAATTAGAAAGGAATCAAGGTATTTTGAAGGGAATTTAGGGATTTTATGGATTTTAGAGGAATTATTTATGATTTTAGGAATTTTGGTGAATTGTGAGGATTTTGGGAGGTGTTTTGGGAATTTGCAAAATTAACCAAAATTTGGGTTTTTAGGGGATCACAAAATCACATGTTTTTGGTATCTACACATTTATTTTTACCTATATGGTTTTTCTCTTCATTGAATGTAAATTTATTTTTATATAGATTATATTATCACGAAGGATCAAGGCTAATCATATTCTTATTTTGAGTTTGTTGGAAATAAAAACACATGAAAAGGAACAAACATAATAATCATATTACCTAAATATTAGTATAAGAGGAATAAATAACACAAAATAATATTAAAAAAAAAGGAAAAGTGTTGGTGTAGCCTCATGCCTTCTCTTATCCCTCTTTTTCTTTCTACCCTATCTCTTTTATGGTCCCGTATCCTTTGGTAATTAAACCTCTTTTGATAGTTTAACCTTTATTATAGTGATTGTTATGGGTAAAATAGGAATGACCATGGAAGAGGTGGTAGATATTGTAGCATAGGGGTGCAGTATTCCCAGTGGGGAGGTGGTTCTTAGAGGCTTAG
Organism: Wollemia nobilis; assembly: GCA_028583015.1. Lineage (NCBI taxonomy): Eukaryota > Viridiplantae > Streptophyta > Pinopsida > Araucariales > Araucariaceae > Wollemia > Wollemia nobilis. The sequence continues at coordinate 971,859 of JAQPPZ010002750.1, read as the reverse complement.
AATGATCAATTTACTATTCCCAATTGGACAACCAAATCATACAATCATAATGTCTCCACAACCATTAATATGCGACAACAAAACAAATTGTACGGATCCCAAATTGTATAGTGATAGTGCTTGTATTATTTCACACTCAACCAATCATTCAGATTCAGTTTTGCAAGCTACCATACACAGTTTTGTAACTAAATTGTTCAATTTACCAATATCACCAAATCGGGTAAGTTTTCCTTAATTGCATAAAATGCCAAATCGGGTAAGTTTATTTTGTATGATTTGTAACACGTCTAGTGTACGATTTGTATGAAATTAAAGTTCAGCAAGGTGTAAAATTGGATACTATTTTATACCAATCTCTCTCAAACAAGTTTTGGAAAGTTCAGGAATGAAAATTACTCCATTCGTACCAACATGCAAGTTCGATCTTCAAGGTTTGAGAGATTTCTATCCAATGGCAATATCCAAAAATTGTACAATATCACTCAATATGTCCTCCTTGATATAATCCTCATCATAGATCATTCCTCATGTTCACACAAGTGCTAGTTCCACTCCATATTTCATAACAATACATTAATCATCAACCACAACCATAAAGAAGTAATATACAACGACTAGACACTGTAAAAAATTACTCCATAATTTCAAAATCATACAGTACATGAGAAAATACTATGATTTGAGGTTCTTCTTCATTACTTCTCAATAGTACAATACAATCTCTAAAATGTTACACAACAATCATAAATATGCATTCAATACTTAGGCTAGACTAACCAGAATATCAAAATTGAAAAGGGAGTCTTATATGACGTTGCTTAGGACATTCCAAGTGATTCCTAAGGCAATTTATTATTCACAACTACCCATGTATAACTGAATACATAATTATACATTTTACTAAGTCTAAACACATGATTTATCAAATTCATGTGTAATTACAACTCAAATTATATTTCCTTTGCATTTCATTCCACTTTGTACGATTTTCCCTCCAGTTTGTATGTTTTACCTCCTGCTTGTATGGTTTACTCCTACTTGTACGATTTACCAAAACTTGTCAAAATTTTCAAAACTAGGCAAATCCTCTTGTCACTTCTTCTGGGATGTGGATTTGCTTCCTATATTTGCCCTCCCCTTTACTTTAATTGGTTTCCTCACTGACTCATATTTCTTTTTCAGTTGGGCCTCATAATATCTAACTAAGCCTTCCATGTCTTCCAATCGGGTGCAAAGAATTATGCGTTGATTCTGCAACTTGGCTGCGTAGTTACCAATTTCTACTACTTCCACACCATGTTGGTTGGCTATATATTTGATATTCATCAGGATTTTCATAAATTATTGTTCGTGCTCAGTAGCACTCTTCTTAAGCTTCTTCATCAAATGTGCTTATGTTCAAGCTGCTACTTCTAACTCTTCATTTTTATCTATAATGGTCATAAAATGGTGATTAATATTAGCCTCTAAAGCACGAATAGTCTCCTCAACATTTAATTGCATTTACTTCTCTAGGACCATATCATTATATCATTTATTGTCCTGTGTAAGCTCTTCTATCTTCTTATCCCGCATTTCCAGTTTCTCATCTTTTGCAGCCAATTTTGTTCTCAGTTGTTCATCCTTTGCCTGCAACTATTATTTTCCTTGTTGTAATCACAATGACACTGAGAGAAGGGGTGAATCAGTGTGTTCTTTAAAAACTTCTAAAACAATTAGATTATAAAACCAGCAGTAGTTTAAAGCAGATAAAAGAGATACTAAATGCATCAAGAAAGCATCACACATAACACAACATTTTAACGAGGTTCACCAATGTGGCTACTCCTCAAAAAGACTGCTTGGACTACCATCCAAATCCAACCAATGCAAAGCTACAACTTTACATAATCCTTTACCAGCACCAACTAGAAGGAGCACCAACCCCTTAACTTTATCTGCTTCAACAGAATGGAGCACCAACTCCTATTTTACCATCACCTATTGGAAAGAGGCACCAACCCCTTAATTTGCCACCACCAACTAGACAAATTATTTACCAAAGACCAACCGGAAAGAGGCACCAACCCCTTAATTTGCCAAGCACCAACCGGACTTCAATATTGAATAAAAAAATGTTTGACATATACCTTTGTTATTGCAAGACTCTAACCGGTCTACATCACCTTTGCAATCTCTCGTGCACTCGCTCTCTCTTGCACAATCACTTCACACGCTTTGTCGCACCGCTACAAACTGCACTTTGCAATCAACTTTGCCCTTCGCGCTTCTCTCGCACACTCGCTTTCTCTGCGCACACGCTTCGCACACTCGTGTCGTTTCACATTCTGCTCTCTGTTCAACACGAACTTCACTTTTACAAACACTATGCTCGCATTCGCACTTTATCTTTTCACCCCACTTTTCAAACTCGAAGTACCCTTGCTTTTATAGAAGAAGTTTTAGGAACAAACCCTAAAAGAACGTCGGTTGAGAAACCCTAGAATTTGTCAGCTGCCAAACCCTAAAATCCGTCGGCCCGCATTTAACTTTGTCGGCCTCAAACACTTCTTCCACCTTCGTCACTTTCCCGTAGCTTATTGCCGCGAAATAGTAACATGTCGGCCCTTTTAATTTAATTTAATATTTTAATTTAAATTTTAAATAAAATAAAATTTAAACTAAATATTTAAAATTAAATATCTTCATCACCGGGGCATCTTTTTCAACGAAACGAAGAGCCAACTTGGGTTTTAAGAAAAACCCATTTCAAATATGTTATCCATGGTTTTAAATAAAACTTTTTATTTTGACTGCCTTGGTTTTCACAAAAAACCTTTAAAATTTAAACTAAATATTTAAAATTAAATATCTTTATCACCGGGGCATCTTTTTCAACGAAACGAAGAGCCAACTTGGGTTTTAAGAAAAACCCATTTCAAATCTGTTATCCATGGTTTTAAATAAAACTTTTTATTCTGACTGCCTTGGTTTTCACAAAAAACCTTTCCGCTTCTTGACATCTCAGGTTCTGAAGACTTCTTCTTCTCATTCTGAATTATGTTTTCTATTTCTGTGCATCTATCATTTAAGGACTCATGATCTGACTAACTTCTAAACTTTATCCTCTGCATCTGAGTGAATTCTGAACTGCCTGTCCATTGCATCATTAGATCTAACTGACCGTATTGACAACAATGACAATCCTCCCGCAACACCTTGCTCAACACCGAACTCCTATCCATTGTACTTTGGCTGCACCTTGCTGTTCAATAAACTCTTGTCCATTGCATCAATAAATCTGTCTGACTGTGTTGACAACAATGACAATACTATTTGCTGCACTTTGCTCAACAATCTCCCCTTTGGAATTATTGGCAACACATGTGCAATTTTCCTCGTAGAATCTTCTCCCCCTTTGACAATAATACCAAAGGGTTGCTGCAGACTCCCCCTGAGTCTATGCACAATATTCTTAGACACAAATTATTACAATTAGCAAATATTCCAAGCATGAACAAGAAGAAAAACAAATACACAAATGCTCCCCCTGAGTCCAAGACCACTTCATTTCACTGATTGACAACATCATGATAAGCATAATAGGCATCAATAAAATCAACAATGTGAATAGCAACGAATAACCAATGAATGACACCATCACCGTCAACTTCACCAATATAACATGTGTAAGAACATGACTGAACCACCGTCTTCTGTGCAACTACCCTCTGTTGTTTTGCAAACTCAAACTTGTCCACTGTTAGTGAAGGCATACAATAATCTTATATAGCCATCTTTTTGTTCTGCAATGCCAGAAACATCTACATACAACTTCACCATGCATCTTGGATATATTCTCAACAAGCTTGAACCCAATGACAACTATTTGTCTCTCTCTGCAGTGAGAATCCAAAGAGGCTACCTCAATCCACTTTCAACTCTATGCAAGTACCAAACATATTCATCACCAGCAGGAAATCATCCGACGCTCATTAAAAATTTTTTTTTCAATCTTCCCATTCAACATGCTGATTTCACTTTTGTCAACGTAATTGACAAGTGACTCACATCTCGTACCAATTTTTGTCCAAAGACTCGCAATTTTGTCGCCAACTCTTACTTTCAACTATGCATGTCGGAAGAAGACATTTTGTCAAACACTTTATGGCCAACCGTAGTGCACCTTACTCAGCCTCAAGCTTCTTATCCTTGGACCGGCATTAAATCAATAGTTAAAACAAAACTGTCTCGTGAATTAAATATATTCACCAAGGTGTCATGAAAGATCCGGCAATCTTCACATCAAAGAGTAAAAACAAATACATGCTGCTCAAAACACAAATACACAGACTAGGGCAAGCATTATTTCGTTGAGCAAATTATCCGGACTATTATGATTCGTAATTTTGAACAATGGTATTAAGAATCATCAACAATACAACAATGACATATCTCAAAACTACCAATGGTGACAACTCTCAAATTAAACACCACACTTCACGGCATTTCCACAAACCACTATATAAACTGAAAAACACACTTTAACAACTATACAACATTAACCTGACTGCTTACCTTTCATCCTCAGATACCTAGACAAATACATAGGAGCATTAAAATAAAACTTTAATATTGCTCCTCCTGAGGATGTGCCACCTGGAGTTGCTTAGAGCAATGGCAGAGTAGCCTCCTTCAGTCCAAGGAGACACAATTTCCTTTCTTCTGTCTTTCTCCATACTTTCCTGAACTTGGGCTTGGGTTTTTCAACAACATCCCTATTTTGCTCCTGTTCGTGAACTTGAACATTTCTCTTGTGGGGTTGTCTCTTGTGCATTCTTGATGGATGATTATTTTCTTTTCTTTTATGCACATGATATGTTCCTTTTCGGTGTTGTCCTCTTTGTGTCTGATGAAATCTAGGGTTTTGCCTTAGATTAGATATAGAAGTGCTTGGACAGAACCTTGCTATGTGCCCTTGACCGTTGCATTTAAAACATTGCACATTTTTTATTCCCCGTCTGTATTGCATTCTATGTGTATGATGAAATCTATGGTATTGCCTTAGATTGGATACAGAAGTGCTTGAACAAAACCTTGCTATGTGCCCATGGCCATTACATTTAAAACATTGCACATGGTGTTCACTCAAAAAAATAGAAGTATTTTTATCAAGATAACTCTTTGATCTATTGTTCACCCACAATAAATTGCCTTGTGACCAAAGTGGTTGCATTTAGAACAATAGCCATAAAAAGCATTATTATTAAAAGAGTGAGAGTGAGAGAACCTCTTTTGCTGTGGTTGCTTTGCTGTAGATCTTCTTTGATATTTTCTTCCTTTTGAGGATTCAGCTTTAGACTTTTCTTGTTTCAATCCTTCAACCGAGGACTTCTTCTTCTCTGCATATTTGGAGGATGAAGGTTGTTCAACTTCATATCCAAGACCAAACTTAGCCATGGAGCTTCTTTGTTGATTTATCATTGTATCTAGCAACTCGTGCTCTTCTCAAATTTGAGATTTATATTGGCCTCTTTTAGTTGTTTCTTCAATGAAACAATCTCTTCTTCTTGTTGGTAGCATACAGTCTCTTTCTCATTGATATGAGACCTAAGAATATCTTCAATCCTTTTGTTCTGTTCTACTTGCAGCTTTAGATCAACAATAACCTGTTTATATTCCTCTTCACTTGTGCTGTATACATCATTCTTATTATCCAACTGTGTCTTCAAGGCTTCTTCTGATTTCTTGGCCTTTTGAACTTGTAGGAAGAGATCTTCAATCTCATCCTCATATTCTTCTAATTTCTTGGACAGTATTTTGTTATTTTTCTTTTCTATTCTCCACTCTTCAAGAGCAGATATCAACTCTCCTTCAAAATCTACTTCAGCCTCAAGATTTTCATCACAAACTTCAGGATTCACTTCTTCTACCTTTTTCGGTTCAAATTTCTCTTCTACAGGAACCGAAACTGACCGGGATGCCTTTTTGGATGAGGATCTATTCTTCTTAGCCATTGTGTACTAATCCAAGATCAACCCTGACTGATTTAGCTAAAATTGGGAACCTGGCTCTGATACTAATTATGGAACTTGCCATTATACTGAAAGCTCGAACTGATGGTATCCGCTACAAGCCAGGCGTTAACCTCAGGAGGTTGTTAAACCATGTCACGATCCCAAAGGGGGACACTGGTGGTTAGTCCAACAATCCCCTCAACGTTACCCGAAGGGATTCGAACCCGAGACCGACTCTGATACCAATTGTTGTAATCACAATGACATTGAGAGGGGGGGTGAATCAGTGTGTTCTTTAAAAACTTCTAAAACAATTAGATTATAAAACCAACAGCTAGTTTAAAGCAGATAAAAGAGATACTAAATGCATCAAGAAAGCATCACACATAACACAACATTTTAACGAGGTTCACCAATGTGGCTACTCCTCAAAAAGACTGCTTGGACTACCATCCAAATCCAACCAATGCAAAGCTACAACTTTACATAATCCTTTACCAAGCACCAACTAGAAGGAGCACCAACCCCTTAACTTTATCTCGCTTCAACGTAATGGAGCACCAACTCCTATTTTACCAAGCACCTACCGGAAAGAGGCACCAACCCCTTAATTTTCCAAGCACCAACCGGACAAATTATTTACCAAGACCAACCGGAAAGAGGCACCAACCCCTTAATTTGCCAAAGCACCAACTCGGACTTCAATATTGAATAAAAAAATGTTTGACATATACCTTTGTTATTGCAAGACTCTAACCGGTCTACATCACCTTTGCAATCTCTCGTGCACTCTGCTCTCTCTTGCACAATCACTTCACACGCTTTGTTGCACTCGCTACAACCGTACTTTGCAATCAACTTTGCCCTTCGCGCTTCTCTGCACACTCTGCTTTCTCTGCGCACATGCTTCGCACACTTTGTGTCGTTTCACATTCTGCTCTCTACTCAACACGAACTTCACTTTTATAAACACTATGCTCGCATTCGCACTTTATCTTTTCACCCCTCTTTTCAAAATCGAAGTACCCTTGCTTTTATAGAAGAAGTTTTAGGAACAAACCCTAAAAGAACGTCGGTTGAGAAACCCTAGAATTTGTCAACTGCCAAACCCTAAAATCCGTCGGCCCAGATTTAACTTTGTCGGCCTCAAACACTTCTTCCACCTTCGTCACTTTCCTGTAGCTTATTTCCGCGAAATAGTAACATGTCGGCCCTTTTAATTTAATTTAATATTTTAATTTAAATTTTAAATAAAATAAAATTTAAACTAAATATTTAAAATTAAATATCTTCATCATCGGGGCATATTTTTCAACGAAACAAAGAGCCAACTTGGGTTTTAAGAAAAACCCATTTCAAATATGTTATCAATGGTTTTAAATAAAACTTTTTATTTTGACTGCCTTGGTTTTCACAAAAAACCTTTAAAATTTAAACTAAATATTTAAAATTAAATATCTTTATCACCGGGGCATATTTTTCAACGAAACGAAGAGCCAACTTGGGTTTTAAGAAAAACCCATTTCAAATATGTTATCCATGGTTTTAAATAAAACTTTTTATTCTGACTGCCTTGGTTTTCACAAAAAACCTTTTTGCTTCTTGACATCTTAGGTTCTGAAGAATTCTTCTCATTCTGAATTATGTTTTCTGTTTCTTGACATCTTAGGTTCTGAAGAATTCTTCTCATTCTGAATTCTCCACTCTTCAAGAGCAGATATCAACTCTCCTTAAAAATCTACTTCAGCCTCAAGATTTTCATCACAAACTTCAGGATTCACTTCTTCTACCTTTTTCGGTTCAAATTTCTCTTCTACAGGAATCGAAACTGACTGGGATGCCTTTTTGGATGAAGATCTATTCTTCTTATCCATTGTGTACTAATCCAAGATCAACCCTGACTGATTTAGCCAAAATTGGGAACCTGGCTCTGATACCAATTGTGGAACTTGTCGTTATACCGAAAGCTCGAACTGATGGTATCCGCTACAAGCCAGGGCGTTAACCTCGGGAGGCTGTTAAACCATGTCACGATCCCGAAGGGGGATGCTGGCGGTTAGTCCAACAATCCCCTCAGCGTTACCCAAAGGGATTCGAACCCGAGACCGGCTCTGATACCAATTGTTGTAATCACAATGACACTGAGAGGGGGGGGTGAATCAGTGTGTTCTTTAAAAACTTCTAAAACAATTAGATTATAAAACCAGCAGCAGTTTAAAGCAGATAAAAGAGATACTAAATGCATCAAGAAATCATCACACATAACACAAAGATTTTAACAAGGTTCACCAATGTGGCTACTCCTCAAAAAGACTGCTTGGACTACCATCCAAATCTAGTCAATGCAAAGCTACAACTTTATATAATCTTTTATCAGCACCAACTAGAAGGAGCACCAACCCCTTAACTTTATCTGTTTCAACAGAATGGAGAACCAACTCCTATTTTACCATCACGTACTGGAAAGAGGCACCAACCCCTTAATTTTCTAGCACCAACTGGAAAGAGGCACCAACCCCTTAATTTGTCAGCACCAACTGGACTTCAATATTGAATAAAAAAAATGTTTGACATATACCTTTGTTATTGCAAGACTCTAACTGTTCTACATCACCTTTGCAATCTCTGTGCACTCGCTCTCTCTTGCACAATCACTTCACACGCTTTGCTACATCGCTACGACGTACTTTGCAATCAACTTTGCCCTTCGCGCTTCTCTCGCACACTCGCTTTCTGCGCACACGCTTCGCACACTCTGTGTCGTTTCACATTCTGCTCTCTGATCAACATGAACTTCACTTTTACAAACACTTTGCTCGCATTCGCACTTTATCTTTTCACCCCTCTTTTCAAACTCGAAGTACCCTTGCTTTTATAGAAGAAGTTTTAGGAACAAACCCTAAAAGAACGTCGGTTGAGAAACCCTAGAATTTGTCAGCTGCCAAACCCTAAAATTCGTCGACCCAGATTTAAATTTGTTGGCCTCAAACACTTCTTCCACCTTCGTCACTTTCTTGTAGCTTATTGCCATGAAATAGTAACATGTCTGCCCTTTTAATTTAATTTAATATTTTAATTTAAATTTTAAATAAAATAAAATTTAAACTAAATATTTAAAATTAAATATCTTCATCACCGGGGCATCTTTTTCAACGAAACGAAGAGCCAACTTGGGTTTTAAGAAAAACCCATTTCAAATCTGTTATCCATGGTTTTAAATAAAACTTTTTATTTTGACTCGCCTTGGTTTTCACAAAAAACCTTTAAAATTTAAACTAAATATTTAAAATTAAATATCTTTATCACCGGGGCATCTTTTTCAACGAAACGAAGATCCAACTTGGGTTTTAAGAAAAACCCATTTCAAATATGTTATCCATGGTTTTAAATAAAACTTTTTATTCTGAATGCCTTGGTTTTCACAAAAAATCTTTCCGCTTCTTGACATCTTAGGTTCTGAAGACTTCTTCTTCTCATTCTGAATTATGTTTTCTGTTTCTGTGCATCTATCATTTAAGGACTCATGATCTGACTAACTTCTGAACTTTATCCTCTCGCATATGAGTGACTTCGAACTACCCGTCCATTGCATCATTAGATCTAACCGACCGTATTGACAACAATGACAATCCTCCCGCAACACCTTGCTCAACATTGAACTCCTATCCATTGCACTTTGGCTGCACCTTGTTGTTCAATAAACTCTTGTCCATTGCATCAATAAATCTGTCTGACTGTGTTGACAACAATGACAATACTATTTGCTGCACTTTGCTCAACATTCCTCTTAGTTGATCTTCCAAATCCTTGATCATGTCTTTTACTGTTTGTAAGACCTATCACTTCTCCTCTTCTAGTGAAATAATTTTTGCCTCAAAACCAACCCTGTTACGTAGCAGTTCTTCTTCCAATTTATTTAACTTATCTTCTACTACAACATTACTTTTCTACAATTTATCCTCCATTGTAACCATTTTCTTTTGAGTGGCCTCTATTTCTTCTTTATGATCTTCCTTGAGCTGATAGATCTGCTCTAATCCTATGCTCAACCACTCTATACAATGTGTTAGGAAGTTCAACTTCCTCGGAGTGATAGCCAAGCCTGAGGTGACCCTCTTATGTTCCAACTCTATTGTATTCAAGGGACAAGTCGGATAATCAGCCCTATCTAGGTACAACCTTCGATGCTACCTGTAATTAGTTCTCACTCCGGCTGGAAAGTCATCTCTTCCTAAAATCATTTTTACCTCTTCCCTGGGTAACTTCCATGGGTGTTGTAAATGAATATCAATAATTTTATTTGTATGATCCTCACTGCTCATCCATTCTATTATATTTTCTAATTTGATAAACACTTATTCTCCCCATAGCTTCAACTCTCCCACGCGTCCAATACAAAATTATAATTTGGCGCTAGACATGGTATTGCCTATATGAGAGAAGAAATGATCCACCTGATCTTCTACCCTTTTCGCATCCTCAGTTTCAATATTAGAGAACTACAGTACCTCTAAGAGATATCTTTTTTGCATCCTCTGTAGACATTCCTTTGTAGGAGTTTGTTCTTCCTCTTCTTTCAAGCAGTGACTAAATCTTCCCCCAAGTGCCATTAATGCTTTCTTCCTGTTTATCTTTTTTTGTGGTGGAGTTTTTCCCGCAGTCCTCTCAACCTCCACTTCTTCTTCAATATCCACAATCTCAGGATGAGATTTTTGCTGCCATGTAGATTCTTGGGCTTCTTTTTGCTCAATTAAGTCTACCTATTATTCTTCTGTCACCTACTCTCCTTCCTGGTTCTACTAGATTCTATTGTTGTGACTTTTCCAACAACAGGATTTTTCTATTCTTGTGATGCATTCCTATCCTCTCGTGCATCACTCTGATCATTTTGATTCGTGATTCCTCCCATCACAAATCTAAAGTACGCTTTCTTATTTTATCTTGAATCTTCTTCTGAGGCTTCCACTACTGCTTTGGCTTTGTATTTTATCTCTTGACTATTGGATACCACTTCTTGTGTTATTTACCTCACTTCTATATCATCCAAAATTTTAGAAGAGTCTAAAATTTTGAAATCGATAGATTGAAAAATCTATGGGGACTCTACCATCTCTTCTACTTTTTCCCAATTCGAATTTTGCAAATCCAGCTTCTCTAATTTTGATTGTCATTCCTCTTGCTCATTCTCCTGTACATTCTCAATTTGTTTTTTTGGAATGGTATTATTTATCATTCTTTCTTGTTGTTGTCTTGTTCTTACTCATATTAGACTGGATTACCTCTCCATAATTTCCTCCCTTTCTTGAACTGATTACTGCTCCTATTGTCGTTACTGAAGTGCTTGCTATTTTAGTTCAGGTTACAACTACCTAGGCCTATTCCTTCGATGGTGTACCTCCTCCTCCAAATAAGTATACTCATATACTACCATGGTCTGAGTTGCTTTCTTTATCCAATACTTATCTGGAGTCTCCTTATGAATTGAAACTGACTTTGCCTATCGCAAAATAGTTTGTTTACCTATGTCAATATTCCAAGGCTCTATCAAGCCTAGGAAATGAATTCCCGTCTCTGTGACAACATTCAATAAAAATCCAATAGCATATAATGTCATCCCCAAAATATTAGACCTCTTTGTCAACACATCATGCATATTTTTTTCCAAATAGGTACCCCAATCATACCGGATACCTTTTGTGATACCTTCCACATATTGAGACATCCATATTGGCATATATGTGGCTCATGTTTCTCTTAATAGCTAAGCCATCACAATATTCATGGTACATGGTCAATATTTCCCTATAAACTAGCTTTGTTTAATCCCTCGAGTTCCTGCACCTGAGATCTTTGCTTCGATTGACTATTTCACATTGGTAAGTGAAGTGATGATGTGATGTGTCTCAATCTAATCAAGCAAATTTTTAACTACCTTGATGCAATATTATGGCAACCCAGATGTTTTCCTAAATGCCTCTATTGTGAATACTACCTTCACCAACCGCTTGCCCACATTAACATAGGAAAGTTTGCTTGCTAGATCATATGCCTAAACCATATACAAAAAATAGTTATAAAAGGTCTTCTGGTGCAATGGCACTTGTGCTATTATAGATACACTAGCATTCTCAAATTCTTTTCTCCATGGGTGGGTCTTTTTTTTTTAATTGCTCCACCACTTCTAGCATGTATCTCCTCCATGTTGTATAAATGATATCCTTGTGATATCAACCTAGTTCTCCTTAGGTTCACTACTCAGATCCTCATTTAGATCTAGGTAGTTCACTTTGCTATGCAACTCCCTCCTTGGGGATATTTCCTATGCCATTTACTCCTCTTGGAACCTTGGCGGTGTCCTTCTTTGATCAACCCTTCAATACCTCTGCACTCTCCACGACATGTATCCTCATCTCCTCCAAGGATAATTGCCATGCCAATTATAGAACTAAAATTGTCACCCTTGGTATTGTCATGGATGTGACTCTCTTTTGTGTAGGGGTCCTAGTGATTGTTCCACTCTACTGGCTGCAATTCTTCTTAACCAATATCTAAAATATTCAGTTGAAATCATTTTCTCACCATTCCTCTGGTTAGATTTTCTTTCTAGACATCACATATCATGTAATTAGAAGTCCCCTAAAAACCGTATAGTGCTACTGTAAATCATACAATAAACCTTCCAAATCATTCATGTATGTTTTTAGTTTGTACAACCACCTTCAGATCCTACATGTAACAACCCCAGTTGTCACTACTCAACCACTCTAAATTTTTTTAACACTTACATTTTCCATGAGGCAAGAGACATAATCATGACCTAAGATAGACTCATTCCATTTGGATTAAAACTTATCAAGGAAAATAGCATCGAGAGCTATTGAGACTTGATCAGAGTCTCTTTTGAGTAGAAGTGATCAGCTTCTATGAAACCCTCATACCCCATTGGTATGAGAACGCTGGCCAAGCGTTAGGTTTCATCCCACATAAAAGGGGAATCACCAATAAATATACTGTCCACCAAGATCAGTACGTAGGTGAATGCCTTGAAGATGGAGAACCACACCAATGGAAAACCATCATAGATGAAATAACCACACCAATGGTTATTCATAGATCTTAGATCCGATCCTCATCTCTTTGATGGAATATTTAGGATAACATATCACTATTAGTGATTAAACTCATAGAATCCATGGAATGTCATCTTAAGCAAGATTATGTAACTTTAAACCTCTTAAAACTTATTTGTCCATTCTTTCATTTAGGTATCCAGTTTTCTATTCATAAGAGTCATTTAAAGACAGTACTTGTCCAACATGGAAGTACCCCTCCTCATGCACACTCAACTTCTTAGCTTTAGGATATAAGGTTTGTTTTGGTTTATAGTTCAAGACCAATTTTACCTTCTTGTGGGTTTCATTCCACTCCAAATTCCAATGTGTTCTAATTTAAACCATAATGAGTGTTTATGAGGTGAATATAAATCAATGAAGCCTTTTATGATAAAATCCATTCATCATAACCATAGATCTGAAACATCACATGAGAGATCCACTTAAGAAAGAATTATATTCCATTATGAACAACTTCTATAAATCCACACAACCATTGAATACAAGAAGTAAAACTAATTATCTACATCATTCACATTTAACCAATTTAACACAGGAAGTAAATGACACAATCGCATAACATTAAATCAGCAACATATTAGAGATTAGGCATATATTTTTAGCATCATATTGAACTGTTGAATAAATCACATTCAAGGTAAACATTGCAGTAATATTTTAAACCATCCATCCACATATATCATTTCATTTTGAATGTAAGAGCAGTATGAACAAGAAATAACATATCAACCACAAATAGAGTAACACAATGATTTATCCTGGGAACCCTCATGGGGAATAAACCCAACCTCCAAAATATGTTCTTTCCTCATATTCATAAACTTAAGGTGTTGAATATTACAAGTATAGAAGGGTATCTTCAGATCCCTTTCAATCAATATACAATTTAAGGAACCTAATTGTTCCTTTTGAAGATCATGATGCAATTAAGGAATCTCTAATTCCTTTCTCTAAGCCATCATTTTATTTTCACTTACACTTAAGGAACCCATCCGTTCCTTAGGATCCATGATGCAAATAAGGAGTCTACTAATTCCTTTATCTAAGTCATCATATGATTGTTAATGTTTTACCTATGTTTATGATAATCATTGGATTCACATTTTGGAGAAGTCTCATCGACTTTAGAGGGAACCTTATAAATTCCCTCAAGAATGAATACAAATCCATTATTTCCTTCTCTAAGTAACCATACTAAGTGTATGAAGAAGGAAACTTATAACTTCCTCAAGAATGGATTCTCCATCCATTCTTAACACAACAACATTTAGAACCTTAATCCCATTAAGGTAGTATCTATTTCACATTTTATGCATCTATGCCAAATCAAGAATAGAACCTTGTCTATTCTTTCCTTAACTATTTATTATAGATTTCATGGTTTGAGAGGATTCAATATCCTCTCATCCATTCTAACCATTTTCAACAGTCCATAAATCCTATATATGGTCATTAATCGTATGATTGAATATAGTGAGGAAACCCCATAATTTCCTCTAAATATTCTTCTATATTTTGCAAAAACTTGATTACATTAAAACATAGTAAAAGGGTGTTATTCTTCCCTTCCCCATCAATTGGTTATATATCCACTATTCATTACTATTCACTATTCACTAATTACTATTCACTATTCATTATGAACTCCGTGTTCATCCTCCTACACACAACCAACATGTGTAGACATCAAATTCTAGACATTCGTACTAGAATTACTATTCATATCCACTATTCATTTACTATTCACTATTTACTATTTACTATTTACTAATTACTATATACTATTCACTATTTCACTATAGAATGAACTCCACATTCATCCTCCTACACATAACCGACATGTGTAGACATCAAATTCTAGATATTTTTACTAGAATCACTATTCACATTTACTATTCATTTACTATTCACTATTCACTTTTTACCATTTACTATTCACTATAGAATGAACTCCATGTTCATCCTCCTACACACAACCGACAGGTGTAGACATCAAATTCTAGATATTTTTACTAGAATCACTATTCACATTTACTATTCATTTACTATTCACTATTCACTTTGCAATCATGTAACACACATACAAAGAAATCACCAAGCATGAATCACAGATTCATCCATATTTTATATTTTCACAATAAGGATCAATTCATAATCCCATTCATCATTTTTTTGGAATATCACCAAACTTAGGGAAGAGTCCCATACCACTTCCCAAGGAATGGACACCAATCCAATCCTTCCCAAACTAGAGAATCTTTCATTCTTCTAGTTAATCTCATTCACTTGCAAGATAAATTTATGACACAATTATACAACTTTCAATTACTCAATCATTTTCCCTACTATACAAAATCAATCTTCTTTAACATGAATGTAAAAGAATAGCATTTACAAAATTTATCATAGGATAGTTTATTTCCTTTTTCTAAGTAATATCACAACAATATACAAAATCTCTATATTACCACTTGCTCATTCAATTTAGCTATCTAATAGGACTCCAATTCATATCAATTTTCCAACTCTAATATTTGAATAAAGAAGAAAGGAAGTATTTCACTCCCATTATATTCAAACCATATTTCAAAACTAGATTACCCAAGACATATAAAACTAGCCATACAATGTCCAAAGCTCATAATTAAACAAAGTGGAAAGTTCCAACCTGGAACTCCTGCAGATAAGGTTTCCCTTGTATTCCCACAAACTCTTAGTGCTCCCCTCTTCTTTCTTCTCCAGCCTAGCCTCCCAACATAACATAACCTCAATGGTAATTTATAGCTCAATTTTCTTCAACTAGGAAATCTCTTCAAACCTTCTAGTTTTTGATCCACCAAGGTGGAGAGCATACTCCCTAGGTTTTTCCAAGACTTCCTTCCTCTACCTAAATCTTAGTACTCTCCCAAATATTTTTGGTTTCTGATCCACCAAAGTGGAGAGCATACTCCCTAAGCTCCAATATTTCCTCCTCCCTTTCTTCACAAGATGTCCTCAATTTATAGGAAAACTTCCCCACTTATGGCCAAATAGTGGCCTTATTATTTTATTATTAAAATATGCCTTGGGCCCATTAAGACCTATCATTCAAAGAGTAGAAAAGAGAGTCCACCAAAGGTAGGTGGTTTTTGTTTTCTTCCCAACTAACCTATATATTAGGTGCAAAATTAAGATTAATAGAGACAAAGAGGAGAATGTCCACCTAATATCCATTAATGATATTAGGCCCATGTAGAGAATAGGGATGGATTTTTTTAATCAATAGAATAAAAATTCTAGAATCCCTTTTTAATCCAATTAGAATTGGATAAACTTGGTGAGCACCTAATTGTTACCTAATTAGGTTACTTACACCCAATTTACTACTTTGTAGTAAATTTTGGTGAATATTATTTTCTATTTCTTCTTTCACCAAAGATTTATTTATTTTCTAATTATTTTTTAATTAAATTATCTTCTATGAAAGATAATAAATCCTTCTCTATAATTTTACAAAATTCCCTAATTGGAATTTTGTAATATTCTTTAGGATCTATACCTCTTTTGCTAGTCATAACTCAACCCACCAATTAACTAGCAACCTTTTAGAAAGGGTCCATGGGAACGGGTCATGACATACACCCCCCTTGGATTAAACATAGTCCTCTGTGTTTGAAAAATTACCTTAGTAAGTACATACACCCATCAAAGCTAGTATTTTTCTTGCTATTTTTCAATAAAAATTTTCTTTCATCCAACACCTCATTCTTGATGGTAAGCTTCATCTTCCATCCATGAGAGCACCTGGACCTTCAAAAATATAAAATATCAGTAGTACCATGTCCTTATAAACAATATAACATCCATTTTGCATAACAACAAGTATTGAGAACATCATCAATACATAATATTATTACAAAGATTACAATTTTAAACCATCTATTACTACACAAATATTAAATTTAATGCATTGCAATAATAGGATTTGCAAAATGGTGTTACAAAGATATCATGAAATTATGCATTTGTACCTTAATTAGACATGAAAAAGTCTTATTAATTTTATCAAAACTCCCACCAAGGAGTATCACAATGTATAATTTTGTTAACCTCTAGCATGAGTTAACCTGATAAAATCAAGTGTTAACAAAGACACATCATAATTTCAGAATCTCAATTTAGGATATCCACATATATCCTAATATGCATTTTAATACCAGAGCATCCACCCAAATGTCTCTTGGTTTATATCATCATGGAGAAGTCCCATACCTTCTCCAAGAATGGACACCAATCCATTCTTCAAATTCATTTAGTTTATTTAAAGCAAACCAAAAATCAATTTTCATGCAGAATTCAAACTTTGGTACAATCATATACTATAGACTAGTTAAATTCAATTATAAATATTACAATCAACCATTCATAGTAAAATTAAGTGTCTCTCTACCAATAAGGAGAAAATGAAATTTCAAAGTTTTGATAATCCTATTATGTCTCAAATTTTTGGCAAACCTAGTCAACACTATATGGTAGCCTACCAAGGAGTAGATCTTAAGGTTGATGCTCCTAGGTTCATTCCTCTCCTCGTACTGTACTGGTACTTACGACTGGAGATGGCGATGGAGCTAATGTTCCAGTAGTTGCTTGATCACTACCTCCCCTTCTCCCATGTTGTGTATTAACAGCTGGTTGTGGTGGAAGAAGCATACCATGATTTAGCAAGGCAACCAAACAAGATTCTAGGAATGCAACATTAAATTCTTCCCTTAGTTGATAGAATTGGGGATTTTCTATGAGCATGGCTGCCATCGCTGTTGCTCTCTAGTTATTTCTTTGTAATATCTCTGATCTGAGCCTATCTCGCTCAGCAATGGCAACATCTCTCTCGGATTCCAACCTTATTCTTTCTTATGCCCAGATATCTTCTTGGGCATTTTGAATAGAAGACTCTCTCCTTGTTCCCCTAGTCGTTCTTCTAGCTCTTCTCATTTTTGTATCCCCTACTATATCTGCCCCTTCTTGTTTAGATCTAGTAAAATTATCTAGTAGTTTCTTTCCTTCAAGGTATATGCATCACTAGATCGGTAATCAAAAGCAAAAGGATCATAAGGCATACAATGGGGTTTACATCACATATAACTAATATCATCCAGGAAAATCCTGCCATGAATATGATCGTATTGGATGGCATGAGTAGGTGAAAGGTTTAAACATGTAGTTATTACATACAATCACTTCTAGATTTTCAATGTTGATCTCAAGTGATTATCAGATCCAGTTTCCAACCATTAATCTTGTCCACTCATTTACTCGATCGCATCTTAGCATTCCTAAGGTGGATCATTCATCTTCCATGACACTCTTTTTCTTCAAATTGATTGTCCTATAGAATATTTTAATGTTGACTCATTAAAATCAATTCTCCTCTTTATTTTTGTTAGGTAACATGTGTCCTCTTATCACCTTCATGTAAGGTCCTATAATTGCCCCCTTCAATGGTTTCATAGGTTGATTCTCGTGCACACTTATTTCTGAATGCCTTACCTTTAGGTACTTCTTTTCCAAATCTGTAATGAGTATTTGTTGACATCAAACACCTTATCAAAAAGGGAGAGAAAAATTCTCTTAACTTCCTTTCGGTAGGAAACCGGTTCAGTAATTAGCCACCATGTTTTGTTATGAAGAAGAGCAACACAAATTTTATGAATCTTTTGTTTGGGCTCCTCAAAATTTGCTTCAGCAAAGGGAAGGATTGCAGAACTTCTTACAAAGTCAAGCTATCAAAGCTCGTAATGCCCTTATATCCATGGAACAGATATATTGCAATACCTTTTACCAGAATGCACTTTGTGATGTGTGGCTAAGGAATAATTCCCATAATTATTTAGCTTTTGAAAGTCCTTTAAGTCATTTCGAGTGGTTCGATCGATTCTTCAGTTGGCCTAACTGGACTTTCCATGTCCAGTTTGGGGATTCTTGGTTACCTCCTATAAGTGATCCTCTAAATGTTCCATTTCAATTTCTACCATCCTGTTATTTGGATGTGGTCAAGAAATATGTTCCCACTAGAAAGGTTGCTTTTGATAGTGAGCTTTATCAGAGTCTTTTGTATCAAAGGTATGTGCAGACTCACTTATTCTGGAAAATTCAGAATAGATTCACTCAGACTCGGTGTCTGATAGAAATGGATCTTGTGTTGTGTGGACGTCGTGGCACTCCTTGGCCATATTATGTGTTTGATAGATATATTGTAATTCACTACAATATTCCTCTTCCAATCATCTATCCCAAGCATAGCTTATCTCCAGTCGAAGATTATGATAGCTCACATTCTGACTAAGACTATGAGGGTTTTTATATTACTATTTGCTATTGTTGTATGCAATAAAAATAAACTATCTAATAATATTCAATTGTTGGTTTTTCTATGTTTTGTCCAACTATTTTATGCTCCAATTTTCTTTGGAAAATAATACCACATGCATGGTATAATGAGTAGTTTTTTAGATTTACATAGTGTAGCACACCTCAATACATACAACCACCACTCGGGTGGTCAGGTGGCATACTTTACTATTGAGTTAGGGTATGCGGATAGTCGACGCTAATTTGTGGAGTTTTGATATAGTTCACCCCAAAATTTCATGTCAAGAAAAGTATGATGTTTCTAGTGAAATTTGGGGGTGGTTTCCATGCTTAAATGTGTCCTTGCTCTCTTTTGCCAAACTAGAGTTTCATACGGAAGGGTTGTTTGTGGCTCTCCATGGTTCGAGTTAGGTCCTCCATTGAGAAATTGTAACCTTGATAATATAGAGAAAATATTGTTTTGTTTATCTCCAATAGTTAGTTTATCAATTTCATCCGACTAACTTGCATTCACACATGATGATAATTCCAAAATGAGTTTAGTCATTCTCATCAAGAGATTTATCTCTTTTTGGCGTTTACCATCGGGTTCTCATATGTAGAGAATAATACCACATGCGTCACTTTGCATATTATTTTAGTGCTAAAATAGCGTGAAGCACATCCATTAAATTACAACAAAGAAAGTGGTATTTCTAACCGTGGTAAAGGTTCAGGTTTACGGCTATCTCCGGGTGAACTATTACTAATCGAAATAGTAATCCACCAGAGTTCATTGTAGTTGAGTTGTTCAGTCTCTTGGCCAAAGGCCAATTTGTAACAAAAATTAATTAAAGAAAATATTCTTTTAATGTGCCCATTTAAATCCAAGGTTGTTCTAGACTGATATCTTTAGTGGCTAAATTTCAACTCACTTGAGTTTTATTCTACAGAGTGTTTCAAATTATCCATAATAATTTGATAACCTTAATCTTAAGTGATCCTTCGGTTCTTACACACTTGAAAGTAAGAAGTAAGTCAAAAGATATAAATGTCGAGTGTTTTCCCAAAAGAGTCTAAGGTACACCACTTAAAACCCATGTAGGAGGGTTCGCTTAGCTCTTCCACTTTTGAACGATTGTGGATCTACTCGTGGGGGATAGGAACTCAAACATCATAATCTCAAGCACCGACCTTGTCCTTACCAAGTGTGCATTGTTTAGAGTTTATATTTTGAGTTTTCTCTCATGTTTTGTTTCATGCCCAAATATTTTGCTAACCTAGATCTAACTAGAATCTATTAGTTAGCCTAGGCTCTGATACCAACTATAACAACCCCAGTTGTCACTACTCAACCACTCTAAATTTTTTTAACACTTACATTTTCCATGAGGCAAGAGACATAATCATGACCTAAGATAGAATCATTCCATTTGGATTAAAACTTATCAAGGCAAATAGCATAGAGAGCTATTGAGACTTGATCAAAGTCTCTTTTGAGTAGAAGTGATCAACTTCTATGAAACCCTCATACCCCATTGGTATGAGAATGCTGGCCAAGCATTAGGTTTCATCCCACATAAAAGGGGAATCACCAATAAACATATTGTCCACCAAGATCAGTACGTAGGTGAATGCCTTGAAGATGGAGAACCACACCAATGGAAAACCATCATAGATGAAATAACCACACCAATGGTTATTCATAGATCTTAGATTTGATCCACATATCTTTGATGGAATCTTTAGGATAACAGATCACTATTCGTGATTAAACTCATAGAATCCATGGAATGTCATCTTAAGCATGATTATGTAACTTTAAACCTCTTAAAACTTATTTGTCCATTCTTTCATTTAGGTATCCAGTTTGCTATTCATAAGAGTCATTTAAAGATAGTACTTGTCCAACATGGAAGTACCCCTCCTCATGCACACTCAACTTCTTAGCTTTAGGATATAAGGTTTGTTTTGGTTTATAGTTCAAGACCAATTTTTGCCTTCTTGTGGGTTTCATTCCACTCCAAATTCCAATGTGTTCTAATTTAAACCATAATGAGTGTTTATGAGGTGAATATAAATCAATGAAGCCTTTTATGATAAAATCCATTCATCATAACCATAGATTTGAAACATCACATGAGAGATCCACTTAAGCAAGAATTATATTCCATTATGAACAACTTCTATAAATCCACACAACCATTGAATACAAGAAGTAAAACTAATTATCTACATCAATCACATTTAACCAATTTAACAAAGGAAGTAAATGATACAATCGCATAACATTAAATCAGCAACATATTAGAGATTAGGCATATATTTTTAGCATCATATTGAACTGCTGAATAAATCACATTCAAGGTAAACATTGCAGTAATATTTTAAACCATCCATCCACATATATCATTTCATTTTGAATGTAAGAGCAGTATGAACAAGAAATAACATATCAACCACAAATAGAGTAACACAATGATTTATCCTAGGAACCCTCATGGGGAATAAACCCAACCTCCAAAATATGTTCTTTCCTCATATTCATAAACTTAAGGTGTTGAATATTACAAGTATATAAGGGTATCTTCGGATCCCTTTCAATCAATATACAATTTAAAGGAACCTAATTGTTCCTTTTGAAGATCATGATGCAATTAAGGAATCTCTAATTCCTTTCTCTAAGCCATCATTTTATTTTTCACTTACACTTAAGGAACCCATCCGTTCCTTAGGATCCATGATGCAAATAAGGAGTCTACTAATTCCTTTCTCTAAGTCATCATATGATTGTTAATGTTTTACCTATGTTTATGATAATCATTGGATTCACATTTTGGAGAAGTCTCATCGACTTTAGAGGGAACCTTATAAATTCCCTCAAGAACGAATACAAATCCATTCTTTCCTTCTCTAAGTAACCATACTAAGTGTATGAAGAAGGAAACTTATAACTTCCTCAAGAATGGATTCTCCATCCATTCTTAACACAACAACATTTAGAACCTTAATCCCATTAAGGTAGTATCTATTTCACATTTTATGCATCTATGCCAAACAAAGAATAGAACCTTGTCTATTATTTCCTTTTAATATTTAGTATAGATTTCATGGTTTGAGAGGATTCAATCTCCTCTCATCCATTCTAACCATTTTCAACAGTCCATAAATCCTATATATGGTCATTAATCGTATGATTGAATATAGTGAGGAAACCCCATAATTTCCTCTAAATATTCTTCTATATTTTGCAAAAACTTGATTACATTAAAACATAGTAAAAGGGTGTTATTCTTCCCTTCCCCATCAATTGGTTATATATCCACTATTCATTACTATTCACTATTCATTATGAACTCCGTGTTCATCCTCCTACACACAACCAACATGTGTAGACATCAAATTCTAGACATTCGTACTAGAATTACTATTCATATCCACTATTCATTTACTATTCACTATTTACTATTTACTATTTACTATTCACTATTTACTATTCACTATAGAATGAACTCCACATTCATCCTCCTACACATAACCGACATGTGTAGACATCAAATTCTAGATATTTTTACTAGAATCACTATTCACATTTACTATTCATTTACTATTCACTATTCACTTTTTACCATTTACTATTCACTATTTACTATTCACTATAGAATGAACTCCATGTTCATCCTCCTACACACAACCGACAGGTGTAGACATCAAATTCTAGATATTTTTACTAGAATCACTATTCACATTTACTATTCATTTACTATTCACTTTGCAATCATGTAACCACATTTGCCAATTGTATATCACATACAAAGAAATCACCAAGCATGAATCATAGATTCATCCATATTTTATATTTTCACAATAAGGATCAATTCATAATCCCATTCATCATTTGTTTGGAATATCACCAAACTTAGGGAAGAGTCCCATACCACTTCCCAAGGAATGGACACCAATCCAATCCTTCCCAAACTAGAGAATATTTCATTCTTCTAGTTAATCTCATTCACTTGTGAGATAAATTTATGACACAATTATACAACTTTCAATTACTCAATCATTTTCCCTACTATACAAAATCAATATTTTTTTAACATGAATGTAAAAGAATAGCATTTACAGAATTTATCATAGGATAGTTTATTTCCTTTTTCTAAGTAATATCACAACAATATACAAAATCTCTATATTACCACTTGCTCATTCAATTTAGCTATCTAATAGGACTCCAATTCATATCAATTTTCCAACTCTAATATTTGAATAAATAAGAAAGGAAGTATTTCACTCCCATTATATTCAAACCATATTTTCAAAAACTAGATTACCCAAGACATATAAAACTAGCCATACAATGTCCAAAGCTCATAATTAAACAGAGTGGAAAGTTCCAACCTAGAACTCCTACAGATAAGGTTTCCCTTGTATTCCCACAAACTCTTAGTGCTCCCCTCTTCTTTCTTCTCCAGCCTAGCCTCCCAACATAACATAACCTCAATGGTAATTTATAGCTCAATTTTATTCAACTAGGAAATCTCTTCAAACCTTCTAGTTTCTGATCCACCAAGGTGGAGAGCATACTCCCTAGGTTTTTCCAAGATTTCCTCCTCCTCTCATACTCCCAATATTGTCTTGGCCAAATTCCTCTACCTAAATTTTAGTACTCTCCCAAAGATTTTTGGTTTTTGATCCACCAAAGTGGAGAGCATACTCCCTAAGCTCCAATATTTCCTCCTCCTCCCTTTCTTCACAAGATGTCCTCAATTTATAGGAAATATTCCCCACTTATGGCCAAATAGTGGCCTTATTATTTTATTATTAAAATATGCCTTGGGCCCATTAAGACCTATCATTCAAAGAGTAGAAAAGAGAGTCCACCAAAGGTAGGTGGTTTTTGTTTTCTTCCCAACTAACCTATAGATTAGGTGCAGAATTAAGATTAATAGAGACAAAGAGGAGAATGTCCACCTAATCTCCATTAATGATATTAGGCCCATGTAGAGAATAGGGATGGATTTTTTTAATCAATAGAATAAAAATTCTAGAATCCCTTTTTAATCCAATTAGAATTGGATAAACTTGGTGAGCACCTAATTGTTACCTAATTAGGTTACTTACACCCAATTTACTACTTTGTAGTAAATTTTGGTGAAGATTATTTTCTATTTCTTCTTTCACCAAAGATTTATTTATTTTCTAATTAAATTTTTTTAAATTATCTTCTATGAAAGATAATAAATCCTTCTCTATAATCTTACAAAATTTCCTAATTAGAATTTTGTAATATTATTTAGGATATATACCTCTTTTGCTAGTCATAACTCAACCCACCAATTAACTAGCAACCTTTTAGAAAGGGTCCATGGGAACGGGTCGTGACAATACAGTCTCTCAAACTGTGCCAAACTGCTCAACTAGTTAAAAATCGTACACTGAATACACCAAAATGTGTATGGCCTATACCAATCGATACAATGTCTACATGTTCTCCTTTGCCAAATCCATATAGCTCTGTATGATTCCATACGATTTGCTCAAAAATGTTGAAATCGACCTTCAAACTGCTTGAAATTGCATAATTTTTTCCTGAGATCATATAATCTATCTTCCAAATCATACAACATGTTATTTTAAACTCTTGTTCATGTGAAACTTACATTTTTTCCTTCTTTTGCACGATTTATTGTCGATCCAGTTGTCGAAATGTCCCAATCTATCTTTTTAGTGCAATTTTGGAGCAAATCTACAATTTTTCCTTTACTTGGTGCAATCTCCCCCAAAAATAAATTTTTTTGGATGTAATGCAAGGTTGTACAGTCTTCTTTCCTCTTTCTTTATCCTTCTCTAGTTCATTTTTACCACTTTTTCTCTGATTAGGGCTTGTAATCTCCTTTTCTTTGTAATTTCTTCACTCCAGATTCAATCTACAATTTCTTCGAACCCTAGGCATAAATTTATCATAATTTGATTCATACTTTGATGCCTTCTACTACAAACTCTCACTTCTCTTCAACTAAAATTCAAAATTTCTTTTAATGGAGTCAAAAACCCTTACTTTTCTCTTTCGGTTCGATTTTCTTGAATGCAAAAAATCTCCCTAGTGCAAATTTAAAAATGGTTCATGCAATCTTGTAGTTTACTGATGAATTCCAATGCCCATGTAGACAATTTCATGCGGTTGCACGTTTTTCACCTTCGTTCTCCTTGAAATTTTGAATTCCCCCTTGTACGATTTGCAAATTTACTAAAATTATCCCTTTATTTAAATTGCTATCAAACCCTAACCGTTCAATTTTTAAAATTGCACCACTTTACCCTCTTGCATGCCTTTTTGTCTTCCTTTGCTTGGATTATTGACAACTCATCACTTTTCCCATGTGATTTTATCTTTTTCCTGCTCTTTTTTGATAACTCATCATTCCACTCATGCGAACATTAAATGCGATGGTTGAAAATTGTACAACTGCTCCTAAAATTGTACAATGTACGATCTAAATCATACAACATGCTTCCTTGTACAATTCTACCTATGCTTTTTCCATTTTTTCTTGTACGATATCCCACTTAAAGAAAAATTGGTTTGTATGATCTGTTACTTAGAGGAATTTTTCTATATTCTATTTTTTAAAGTAGTCATTTCCAATTTTCAACCAACTTCCTTCTTAATTTCATTTCGAGGGATTTTCACATTTAAGAATATTTTTTTTTTTTTCCATTTCCTAATACTATTGACTCTTATCGTCGTGGGAATCGCACAATGACATTCACTTCTACGATCCCATTTGATTCTTCTCTTGGAGGTTCAACCATGACATTATGAGTGATTGTGTTATCTGGCACCACTTTCTCTCTAGGGTTATTCATCCCCACTTGTGATGTTACCAAGTTCCCTAGCCTTCCACTACCATGTGTACAATTTGGAATTGTACAATTGTAAGCTAGAGTATCTTCACCTGGTGTCTCTTCCTATTGTCGTACAAGTGATTGATCCCTTGGTAGTGGTTCTCTAACTATTCTACTATAATTTGAGTGACTTATTCACCTATATCCTCAGATCAATTCTATCTCCAAACTTGGTGATCGGATCCTTTGCTATCCTTGGTTTCATTCATCTACAAAATGCACTCTTCCTCTAACAGCAAGGCCTCTACCTCGCAAGTGCCTTCCACGTCCTATTCCTCTTTATATCAGACCTCTCTTTACGAGTGGTGATTCCTCCCTTCCTTGGAGTAATCCTTTGCCTCCTTCCACTCTTCGAGGTCCTTGTCAGATTAGTGGTGGTCATCCCAATGGATACCGCCTTGTGGGGTTTGGTAAGATTCCCCTTATCCTTGGTATACCTTGCAGATTCCTTTTTGAGTTACAACATGCCAAGGATGTATCTTCCAGCCATCTAGGAGTAGCGGGTCAGAACCTTCCTCGTCCTCTTCCTTCTCTAGCTATAACATCACCTTGAATTATTTCATTCCATGGTCGAATACCTCTTCCCCTTCCTGTCTAAAGCCTTAAGGGTCCTTGTAGATTCATTCCTCCCATTTCTTGGTTATCGTGAGTTATCTCTACCAACTCAATGTTGGCTAGTGGACTTCTACTTCATCTTAGCTTGGTGATAATTTTTGTAGTGCTCTGATTCTATGATCTACACGTACTAAGAAACATATCCATATTATTTCCTCGAAGTATATTTATGAATATGAAGTTGCCAAGATCTCTCTATATGCATCGGAAAAAATTATCTCAGAACTTGAGTCGTTTCAATTATCTTCTCTTTGTTTCGACCAATCGATTGGTAAACTCATCAATCTCTCTAAATTCCTTACTTCTCTTATTTGTCTTCTTAGTTGTCAATAGACTATTGTATATGCTTGTGGATTAAGGTTGGATTGACGCTCCTGAGATCTCCCTAGATGCCAATGTGTTATTGTATAGGCTGGGGGATCATGATTATCCTGAGGATTCTGGGATGTCTCTAGGCAATCGTCATCATCACTACTTTTTGTGCTAGGTTCCCTTACTAGCCAAGGAATTCCTTCATTACTAGATTCACTCAGATCTACTTGTGCATTACCTTGTGATTCAGGTGATGTGGTTGCTTTCTTAATGTCTCTCTAAATCATCTCTGCATCTTCATTTGTCATTGGTGGATCACTTGGTGGTCCTTGTGAACTTTCGCTTACACCATCATTTCTTATACCACTTCTTGGAGTTATCCCCTCATTATCCTTAGCTTTCCATTCTAGTTACTATAGCTTAGTTGTTCTTTTCTCATCCAACCTTTGTATTGTACTATCCAATTTATGTATGGTTTGTTCCCTCAACCTTGCATTATGACCTTACAATGTCTGATATTCCTCCTGTAATTACTGTAATAGACCTATCTACACAAATGGAGTAAGTCCCAAAAATTCTTCATCAATGGTCTCATTATCATTCTCCTATGGAACTTCCATTTCAAAAGTGTCAACTCTATCTTCATATCGTATCGTTAACCGTATCCTTCTTCATCCTTCTGCTTGTTGGGGTAGTTATCTACATTCCACCCGAGGATACATCATATTTTGATTTACTTGGGGTGCTTCTTCTTGCCTTTCCCTATTTATAGGTAATAGTACTATCTCCTGATATCCTCTTTCATTTGGAGGAATCCACTCTTCATCTTCCTTTGTTACTCATTCGGTCCCATCTGCAAATCTAACATGCACCCATAATCTTCTTCTTTCTCTGGGTCGAGGTGCCAACACATACTATTATATGGTTGGCCTTGTCTCCTCCCATTCTATAAATAATTATGCGAGTCCTAGGTCAGGCTATTCCTGTGATGGACCTTGCTCATATTGAGTTCTTCGTTGAGATCCTAATCGTCTTCTCCATTCAATCTATTCTGAAGAAATGAATAAGCATTGTATTTTATAGGGATTCAACTTTGAGCCATTTATAGTGTCGAGTACCTTAGTCCCATTCAATTTTTATAACCTGACTACTCCATTATTCATTACTTTACCACTTTGTAGGGTCCAAGCCATAAAATATTTAACTTACCAGGCTTGATTTCTTGCTTTTCATTAAACTTTAGAACCAAGTCATTTGGACTAAGTTCTAGCTTCCTCAAGTGTTTGTCATGCCACAATTTCCTTATTTTTTGAGCTACCTCAATTTCCCATTATGCCATGACTCTGATTTCATCCAACTTAATTAGTATTATCAGTTGCTCCTCCAGAATTTCTTGATCACCCAAGTGATGCTCCACTACAACTCTCAAACTTGGTATCAATAATTCAACTGGCACCACTACCTCTTGTCCATACATCAACTAGAAATGTGTATGCTTTATTGTTGGTTTAAAAGTGGTTATGTATGCCCACAAAACATATGGTAACCTTTCCTCCCAATTTACTCCTATTCCACAAGTTTTATACAAAGTAGATACCAAGACATTATTTGTTACTTCCGCCTACCCATTGGCTCTGGGATAATATGGACTAGAAAATGAATGCAAAATCCTAAATTCGGTTGTCAATATATTGATGATATCATTTACAAAGTGTCCTCCCTGGTCACTTGTTATCTGTAGAAGAATGCCAAATCTTGTAATTACCTACTCATATAATAATATTGGGTACTTTTAGCTGAGTTGTCAGGTAATACTCTTGCTTAGACCCATTTTGTCAAGTACTTTGTTGCTGCCTTAATGTACCTGCACTTCCTTCTTCGAAAAGTTTTCAATGGTCCGATGAAGTCCAATCCCCAAATTTCAAATAGTTCCTGGGGTTGTGATGGATGCAATGGCATAAAGTCCCTCTTTATTGGCTTCCCTATCCTTTGATAATTATCACATGCTTTTACATATTCTTTTGTTGTTGGACATTTTGAGTCAAATTTGTCATTGATATCAAGGAATAAGCTACTGTTGATGTCAAAATGTCAAGAGGAACAATGCAAAGGTTAAAGGCAAAAGAGCTTCATAATATTTTTAATATTATGTGGAAGCATATGTTAAGAGGGTTTTCATTAAAACCATGGTTGAGCAAAAATAAAAGGTTTTTCATAAAAACCCAAGGAATCCCAAGGAGGTTTTAATATTTACTTTATAAAATATTTAAATTCAAATTGAATTTAAATTTTATAAATAAATATTATTTATACAAAGTGGTAAAATCAAAAAGGGCTTTGATAAAGCCAAAAGGATTTAAAATTTAATTTATAAAATTTAAATTCTAAAGAATTTAAATAATTTATAAATTAATTATTCAAATTTCGAAGGCGTCAACGTTCAAAATTAAAGGAGGAAATTAGTATATATACTATATGCCTTAGTGGCATTTAAGTCATCCTTCATTCGAAATAAAAAGCGTGCAATTGTTGTTGTGAGAATTCGTGCGAGGAAGAAGACAAAAAACCTTGTCTTAAGCACCAACGAAAGGGTTAAGTTTATCGTGTGCTAAAATGTAATATCCACCGAGGCAGTGTGGCCTAGTGGCAAGTGGACAAAGTTCTAAGGCATTTGTGGGCAGATTGATCCATGTTCAATTCACGATGATAGCATTTTGTTTATGTGTTTTGAAACATCGAGGAAGCGGTGAGTGAGCTTTTGTTTTAGCATGTGTGAAGAGGAATATAGAGCACGTTGGGTTCTTGCTCTCCAAATGAGCGCTTAGCTCATACGGCAGTTGGATCCATGACTAGGGCACTGGTAGAGGCGACGTCGTGAGTTCGAATCCCACCAAGGCAAAGATAATTAAATTTTTAATACATATTGTGATGCCTAAGGTTTTGACATAAGGTTCTAGGGAGTTAAAAGGGTTAGTTAAAAAGGTTTTTAATTAATCATTATTTTTGGTTAATTGGAGGAATAAGGAGTTGGCTTTATTTTTTAATAAAGTATTTTTGACATATTGGTTATTGAAGATTTATAGTGTTGAGAGGACCTATTGCCATTGAGTTATTTTGAAAAGGAGATTGTATTGACATTATTCTTGGTATTGAGTATTATTTTGATTGGGAGATTATAAGGTGTATTTGGTTAATCATTTTTGTATATGTTGATGGATTATTTCTTTAAGATGGAGTGATAAGTTGTATGTGTGCTTTGATATTTTCATTGTATATTTGAGATAACTTATCATCTTCTAACTCCTTTTGAGCTTGGAAGAGAAGTATTTGTGGTTGTGGCAGATTTTAGAGGTTCATTCATCATCAAGAAAAAAGTATGAGGACATTCTTCCATAGTTGAGTTGATTGGTTGGTTTTTAGGAAAATAAATTTGGAATGAAAAGGACTTGATTGGGATTACCTTATTGAGTGTGTTGAGTTAATGCTTCAAGGTTTTTTGATGTAAAGAGTTATTGTTTTTTTTTTTTTTTGAATTTACATGGTGGAATCGATAGTCTTCGGGTAGGCTATCTAGCTTTTTATGGCCGCCATAGTATTCTACGATGTCCACCCCAGAATCCGCCACACAAATATTCGTGCAGTCCACCCCTATAACCACCATGCCATAATCATTTTAAACATTTTACGCTATTGAAAGCACCAAGAAAGGGACAAGCGTTCAGTCCGACGAGGCCCAAGATTTGAACCTTGGATCTCCACCCCCTTATGAGGTTTGGATGAACCAATTGGTCTACACCTCGGACCTCATAAAGAGTTATTGTTAAAACCTTGTTTTATAAGCATTGTTGTTGAAGCCATTGGTTGAGTAAAGAACTTGAACTAGGTTTTGAAAAGAACATGAGTATCATTTTTATGTGAGATTGGTTGATAAGCATTGTTGGAAACATTTTGAGTAAAGGATCATATGCTTGGACTAGGATTTGTAAGCAAGGATTGTTTCATTGAGTGATTGGTTTACTAGAGTTGGTTGAACCTAGTCAAGTGGATGTGTGAAGTGATTATTCAAGTTCCATAAAACAAACTATTCTATATTCTGAATTGATTTGAAAAAGTGATTGAGTATTGAGTTGAAGCATATTGAGTCTCTAACAATTCTTTGTATGTTTCTGAAAAAGTGATTAGAAGTGATTGAGTATTGAGGTGAATGTGAAGCATATTGAGTCTCTAACAATTCTCTATATGTTTCTAAAAGAGTGATTGAAGGTGATTGAGCATTGTGATAATTATAGAGCATATTGAGTCTCTAAAAATTCTCTTTATGTTTCTATGAGATTGGACAAGTTCTAGTGTGGAATTGTTCAGCAAATTTGAGGTAAGTCTTTGAGAAGACTTATGGATAGATTTGGTTAAGCTTTTGTAGAATATTATAATACAAATTGAGAGCAAATTTGGATAAGTTCTTGAGAGAACTTATTGAGCAGATTTAGAAATTTCTAGTGAGGACTTGTAGAGTAGATTTGGACAAGTTCTAGAGAGGACTTATGGATAGATTAGTGTGAGCTTTTATGGAAGCTTACAAGGCAGATATGAGACAAGTCCTTGAGTAGACTTGTGAGCAAAGTTGATTGATTGATTTGTTCAAACCTTGAGTTAAGGTTTAGGATAGATCCAGCTAATTTGATTTGAGATTGAGTCAAGCCTTGAGTTAAGGCTTGAGGATAGAGATTGAAGATAAATTTGTGCTAGACCGAAGGACTGTGTTTAGTATAGATTTGAGGAAAGAGTGTGGTGCAAATTTGAGGATAGGTTTGTGCCAGACCAAAGATAGAGATTGAGCATATTTGTGCTAGACCAAAGGACTGTGTTTAGTAAAAATCAAAGGATAGAGATTGAGAAAAAAATTTCTAGACCTAAAGACTGTGTTTAGTATAGATCAAAGGATAGAGATTGAGCAGATTTGTGCTAGACCAAAGGACTATGTTTAGTACATATTAGAGGATAGAGATTGATCATATTGTGCTATACTAAAGGACCGTGTTTAATACTGAGAGCTATCTTTGGAGGTGATAAAGTATATAGGATGACAGTCTCCAGTGGATAGAGATCCATTAGCCAAGGTAGTGAGGATAGATCTTCTGAGTGAGGACAAAAGTATTTAGTGGATAGAGATCCATTAGCCAGTGTAGTGGAGGCATCAATTCTTCTAGAAGATCACCAGCCAAAGCAGAGGAGAAAGGAGTTCTCTTGTGGATAGAGATCCATGAACCAATTGAGGATATTGGTGTCTCCTATGGATAGAGATCCATAAAATTGATTAGGGGATTGGTGTCTCCTTTGGATAGAGGTCCATAAACATTGTAATTGGGAAAGGATTCCCAAGATATTTATTGAGAAAATATTAGTGAAATATTTTCTCCATGGAGTAGCCCACATTGGGTGAACCACGTTAAATTGGTGTCTCTATTGTGTGTGATGATTTGTGCATTGCTTTGGTTATTGCTATTGATATTACCATTTATTATATTGGATAATATTGTTTGGGAAAGAAAAGTAAAAAGTGGTCTTATATTGTTCACCCCCCTCTTAGTATAAGCTTGTGTTCTTTAATTGGTATCAGAGTTAATTCCTTTTGAAAGGGTTTAACATCTTGAAGGAAGATCTTACAAGACTATAAATGTTAAAGAAAGGCAAAGGTAAAAGCATGAGACACAAGAAGAAAAGAACACACATGGTCATGAAAGAAAAGGAAGATAAGTTTGATATTATTGTATTGGGAGGAAAAATAGAAATAGATTCAAAATATGAATCAACAAGTGGAGAAAAGGTTAGATTGATAAATTTTTGTACCATATTAAGAATACAGGTCACCATGCAGCTTATTAGCCACAAGAAGGTGAAGAATGCTTTGTTTATGGTCAACTCGGTCATGATGTAAGATATTGTCATGGGTTCAACAGTAGTGAAGATGAAATGGATCTAAATGATAACATGGACAATCAAAATAGGTATGAAGAAGAAACTCTACTTTCAATAATAGAAGAAAAAGGAGATGCTCCTATAGAATATCAAAGAAATAAAGAAGAGAAAAATTTAGAAAAAGAAAAATAGGAAGCCGCTCTTAAGGAACTTGTTGAATTAAAAAGGGAGAACCTAGAATTAAAGGCTCAAATACAAGAGGATGAGAAATGTAAGTGTTAGGATCCTCGATCCTAACATTATTAGTTAGTATTAGTTAGTATTATTAATCATTTAATTATTATATTATTAACTTATAAAGTGAACCATCACAACCCTTCATAACGTGAACCATCACATCTCTTCATACATGAACCATCATGTCTCTTCACCAACGTAGCTTTAGGGTAGATATATATATTAGGTTGGCCATCCATATCAAATCATCCAAGAAGAAGAATAATAAGCATATATTCTAATGAGGGAGCCCCCTATAGTGGCAAAGCGATTACAAGGGAGCCCCCTATAGTGGCAAAGCGATTACAAGGGAGCCCCATTTGAGTGGCCTACGATTACATTTATATTAAATTATTTATTAATTTTGTAGTAAGACCTTGGGGTCTTACCATTCAGTATCAGAGCCATGTGGGATCCAACCATGTGGTATTTTCTCAAATATCTTCATCAAATCACTTTTGTGCGTGAGTATCAAACTTGGTTTGAGGATATCACCAAACACAACACAATATTGAATGAATCAATTATCATCAATGGCTTCATTAGGGGATTAAAAGAGGAAATTAGAATGGAGGTGACAAGGTTCAATCCCTATACCATGATGCAAACCTATGGATTGGCAAAATTAGCTGAAGATAAAATCAATGCACAACAACAATTAGGGAAACCACTTATGGAAAAATTATCGACCACTTACATCACTCCCAAACCTATGCATAATGGAAGGGTACAAAGCACTTACACAACTCCCAAATCTAACCAAACTTTACGAATTAAAAATCTTAGCTTTGAGGAGATGAAGGAACGACGAGCAAAAGGACTCTGTGATAATTGTGATGAAAAATTTGGACCCCACCATAAATGTGCTACACTAACATTGTATTTATTGAATGAAGTTGATCCATGTCTCTCCGTAGAGCAAGCAGATGAGGTAGTTGTGTCCGAAGCGACCAGTGCACCTACTCACCGCAATGAAGACAATGAGGTCGATGTGCAAGAAGTGATTGATGTACCAAGCAAGGATGAGGTAGACATACCCAAAGTGATCAATGCTAGCCAAACATGCACTCTACAAGACCTACACATACCTTCCTCACCAATAGTGAGTTCTTGCCATATGACCAAACCTATTCGGAACCAACGCAGAGTGACTACACACTCCTTCTCTATTGGCTCTACCAAGGAACAAAAAAAGGATATGAAATCATTACCATCTCTTTTGATGCATCATTCGAAAGTATTTGAGGAACCCCAAGGGTTTCCCTCCCATCGTCATCATGATTTTCCTAAGGGATATTCTACTATTGTTCTTGGCAACCCCCCGCTAATGCTTCATCCTTCTCGATATCCCTGCCTACGAAAGGATGCCATTAAAAGAGTCCAAGAACTTACACAAATCCTTCTTGGAAAACAAAGGACAAAGCTTCTCACTTTGAGCTTTGAGGACAAAGTTCTTTTTAAGGAGGGTGGCATGTTAGGATCCTCAATCCTAACATTATTAGTTAGTATTAGTTAGTATTATTAATCATTTAATTATTATATTATTAACTTATAAAGTGAACCATCACAACCCTTCATAACGTGAACCATCACGTCTCTTCATACGTGAACCATCATGTCTCTTCACCAACATAGCTTTAGGGTAGATATATATATTAGGTTGGCCATCCATATCAAATCATCCAATAAGAAGAATAATAAGCATAGATTCTAAGGAGGGAGCCCCCTATAGTGGCAAAGCAATTACAAGGGAGCCCCCTTTGAGTGGCCTACGATTACATTTATATTAAATTATTTATTAATTTTGCAGTAAGACCTTGGGGTCTTACCAGGAAGACAAAGCTTCTACAAGATCTCTCTGACTTGAAAGATAAGGTTGAAAAGGTAAGGAGAGCTTAAAATGATATGCCTGAACAGTCAAATGTAAAATAGCAAGAATGTAAAAGACTTAGTGTTGATCTTAGAGAATTAAAAAGGAAGAACTTAGGATTAAGGGTTCAAGATCAAGAAGATGAGAAAGCAAAAGTAAAGTTTCTACAGGAACTCACCAAATTCAAAATCAAGGTTGAAGAGGTAAGAAAAATGAAGAAGGTATGGCTGAAAAATTAAAGATAAAATATCTAGAGTGTGAAATATTAGAGCATGAGATAGTTTCACTAAGTATGGAAGTAAAAGGTTCT
Organism: Wollemia nobilis; assembly: GCA_028583015.1. Taxonomy (NCBI): domain Eukaryota; kingdom Viridiplantae; phylum Streptophyta; class Pinopsida; order Araucariales; family Araucariaceae; genus Wollemia; species Wollemia nobilis. Next base: position 936,192 of record JAQPPZ010002750.1, on the reverse strand, counting down.
AAGGACAAGCTACACAAGTTTGAGGAAAATTCAAAGACTTTGGACAAGATTATCAATGCACAAAGGTAATCAGTCATCAAAACAAGACTTAGTTCTAAATAAGAACAAGGGAAACATTAAGCAAAAAAAGGAGAGTCAAGATAAAACACCAAAAAAGAAGAAGCATCAAAAGAAGTAAGTAAAAGACAGAGTGAGACTTCTAAGGATAAGTTGGACAATAGAAAGTTCAACAAGGAAAGGAACGATACACAAGTAAGGAACAAATGGAATAGGAAATAGGACAGGGTAGAAGAGACTAAGAGACAAATGGGGTCCAGGCAAGGTTTCTTCAATGGATGATGCTTCTCATGTCATAGGTTTGGTCACATGGCTTCACAGTGTAGGACACATGAAAGACAAAAAAATAGAAATTTCAGAAATAGGCAACTTTTACATGGGTATTGCTACTCATGTAATCAGTTTGGTCACAAGGCGATAGATTGCAGGGTACATTATAGAAAAGGATATGGCTTCACTAGGAGAAATCCTAAGATATTTGAACCTCCAAGGAATAATAGCTTTAAGTGTTATAAGTGCAATAATGATGGATATACAACAAAGTGGTGTAGAGAAGACATACCAGAACCAAACATGAATAGGAACATGAACAAGAATAGGAACAGGAATAAAATGGACATGGATAGGAACATGGACATGGAAAGGAACAATCAAAGGAATCAAAAGGATTAGATAAGAATAAAATAAGACAAAGGTAAATACCAATGCTTTATGGGAGTAGAAATACTCCCACCCCATAACAAACCATCTCAAGAGAAGTTGGAGGAGGGGCTAAGCTAAGAAACTCATTCTTAGCCCCGAGCCACAAAGGTAACCCTTTGCCATTGATGTCAAAGGGGGAGATTTGGTAATTGAGTAAATAAGAGAGATTTGAAAAGAGCATTGATCCAGGGGGAGCAATGTCCCAGGGGGAGCTAAACAAAGAAAAGGTTATGTTTCTGGTAAAAAGAATTTGGGTTGCCATCAATGATAAAGGGGGATATTGTTGAACATTTTGAGTCAAATTTGTCATTGATGACAAGAAACAAAGTTTTCATTGATGTCAAGGAATAAGCTCCTGTTGATGTCAAAAGTTCAAGAGGAACAATGCAAAGGTTAAAGGCAAAAGAGCTTCATAATATTTTTAATATTATGTGGAAGCATATCTTACGAGGGTTTTCATTAAAACCATGGTTGAGCAAAAATAAAAGGTTTTTCATAAAAACCTAAGGAAGCCCCAGGAGGTTTTAATATTTACTTTATAAAATATTTAAATTCAAATTGAATTTAAATTTTATAAATAAATATTATTTATACAAAGTGGTAAAATCAAACAGGGCTTTGATAAAGCCAAAAGGATTTAAAAGTTAATTTATAAAATTTAAATTCTAAAGATTTTAAATAATTTATAAATTAATTATTCAAATTTTGAAGGTTCCGACATTCAAAATTAAAGGAGGAAATTAGTATATATACTATATGCCTTAGTGACATTTAATTCATCCTTCGTTCGAAATAAAAATCCTGCAATTGTTGTGAGAATTCGTGCAAGGAAGAAGACAAAAAACCTTGTCTTAAGTGCCAGCGAAAGGGTTAAGTTTTTCGTGTGCTAAAATATAATATCCACCAAGGCAGCATGGCCTAGTGGCAAGTGGATGAATTTCCAAGGAATTTGTGGGCAGAGTGATCCGCGTTCGATTCACAAAGGCAACATTTTGTTTATGTGTTTTGAAACATCGAGGAAGCGGCATGTGAGCTTTTGTTTTAGTGCATGCGAAGAGGAATATAGAGCATGTTGGGCTCTTGCTCTCCAAATGAGTGCCTAGCTCATGTGGCAGTTGTAGCCACAGCTAGGGCCTTGGTAGAGGTAGCATCGTGAGTTTGAATCCCACCAAGGCAAAGGTAATAAAATTTATAATATATGTTGTGATGCCTAAGGTTTTGACATAAGGTCCTAGGGAGTTAAAAGGGTTAGTTAAAAAGGTTTTTAATTAATCATTATTTTTGGTTAATTAGAGGAATAAGGATTTGTCTTTATTTTTGAATAAAGTATTTTGATATATTGGTTATTGAAGATTAATAGTGTTGAGAGGACCTATTGCCATTGAGTTATTTTGAAAAGGAGATTGTAATGAAATTATTCTTGGTATTGAGTATTATTTTGATTGGGAGATTATAAGATGTATTTGGTTAATCATTTTTGTATATGTTTATGGATGCTTTCTTTAATATGGAGTGATAATGTGTATGTGTGCTTTGATATTTGCATTGTATATTTGATATAGCTTATCATCTTCTAACTCCTTTTGAACTTGGAAAAGAAGTATTTGTGGTTGTGGCAGATTTTAGAGGTTCCTTCATCATCAAGAAAAAGTATGAGGACATTCTTCCATAGTTGAGTTGATTGGTTGGTTTTCTGGAAAATAAGTTTGGAGTGAAAAGGACTTGATTAAGATTTCCTTAATGAGTGTGTTGAGTTAATGCTTCAAGGTTTTTTGGAATAAAAAGTTGTTGTTAAAACCTTATTTTATAAGAATTTTTATTGAAGCCATTGGTTGACTAAAGAACTTGAAATAGGGTTTGAAAAGAACATGAGTATCATTGTTATGTGAGATTGGTTGATAGGCATTGTTGGAAATATTTTGAGTAAAGGATCATATGTTTGGACTAGGATTTGTAAGCAAGGATTGTTTCATTGAATGATTGGTTGAGTAGATTTGGTTGAGCCTAGTCAAGTGAATGTGTGAAGTGATTGTTCAAGTTACATAAAATAAACTATTTTATATTTTGAATTGATTTGAAAAAGTGATTGAATATTGAGTTGAAGCATATTGAGTCTCTAATAATTCTTTGTATGTTTCTAAAAGAGTGATTGGAAGTGATTGAGTATTGAGGTGAATGTGAAGCATATTGAGTCTCTAACAATTTTCTATATGTTTCTAAAAGAGTGATTGAAATTGATTGAGCATTGTGATGAGTATATAGCATATTGAGTCTCTAACAATTCTCTTTATGTTCCTATGAGATTGGACAAGTTCTAGTGTGGACTTGTTGAGAAGATTTGAGGTAAATATTTGAGAAAACTTGTGGACAGATCTGGGTAAGCTTTTATGGAAGCTTACAATACATATTGAGAGTAGATTTGGATAAGTTCTTGAGAGAACTTATTGAGTAGATTTGGACAATTTTTAGTGAGGACTTGTAGAGCAGATTTGGACAAGTTCTAGAGAGGACTTGTGGATAGATTAGTGTGAGATTTTGTGGAAGCTTACAAGGTAGATATGAGATAAGTCTTTGACAATACTTGTGAGTAGATTTGATTGATTGATTTGTTCAAACCTTGAGTTAAGGTTTGGGATAGATCCAACTCAATTGATTTGAGATTGAGTCAAGCCTTGAGTTAAGGCTTGAGGATAGATATTGAATATAGATTTGTGTTGGAATGAAGGACTGTGTTTAGTACATATTTAAGGATAGAGTGAGGTGCAGATTTGAGAATAGGTTTGTGTCAGACCAGAGTTAGAGATTGAGCAAATTTATTCTATATCGAAGGACTATGTTTAGTATAGATCAAAGGATAGAGATTGAGCATATTTGTGCTAGACCGAAGTACTATGTTTAGTACATATAAGAGGACAGATATTGAGTAGATTTATGCTATACTGAAGGACTGTGTTTAGTATAGATAAGAGGATAGAGATTGAGCAGATTGGTGCTAGACTGAAGGACCATGTTTAGTACTGAGATCTAGCTTTGGAGGTGATAGAGTATAGAGGATGACATTCTCTAGTGGATAGAGATCCATTAGCCAGGGTAGTGAGGATAGGTCTTCTGATTGAGGACACGAGTCTTCAGTGGATAGATATACATTAGCTAGTGCAGTGGGGGCAATAGTTCTTCTAGAAGATCACCAGCCAGAGCAAGAGGAGAAAGGAGTTCTCTTATGGATAGAGATCCAAAAACCAGTTGAGGACATTGGTGTCTCCTATGGATAGATATCCATGAACTTGATTAATGGGATTGGTGTCTCCTTTGGACAGAGGTCCATAAACATTGTAATAGGGAAAGGATTCCCAAGAGATTTATTGAGAATTTTTTAGTGAAATATTTTCTCCGTGGAGTAGCCCACATTGGGTGAACCACGTTAATTATGGTGTCTCTATTATGTGTGGTGATTTGTGCATTACTTTGGTTACTGCTATTGATATTGCCATTGTTTATATTGGATAATACTATTTGGGAAAGAAAAGTAAAAAGTGGTCTTATATTTTTCACCTCCCCTCTTAGTATAAACTTGTGTTCTTCATTTACATCATTATATAGTATGGGCCACCATAATCCTACTAGTAATATTTTCCTATCAGTTGCATCTGATCCCATGTGCCCTCCTACTAAGCCTTCATGAGCTTCTTGAAGAACATGGACTTATACTGAGAGGGGGGTGAACAGTATAAGACTTAACCAATTAATAATTTTAACTTTAGATAGCAGTGGCATCAACACAACATTAATCAAGACAGAAAGCATCACACATTGAAGACCCATTTTTAACGTGGTTCACCCAAAATGGCTGGGCTACGTCCACAAAACTTTTCTCTAAAAATTTCCTCAAAGTTCTTTGGGAATCCTTCCCAATTACAATATTTATGAGCCTCGGCCCAAAGGAGATACCTTCCCCTAATCAGAATTTATGAGCCTCTGCTCAAAGGAGATACCTTCCCCTCTACTCTGGAAATGATCCCTCAGAAGATCAACTGCCTCTACCTCTTGCCAGCACATGGAACTCCTTTCCATCGAAGACCTCCTGTCCTCAATGCTTAGCCTAAGAGACCTCTGCCTTCTATGATCACGTCCACAGCAGCTCAACAACCTGTACCAAACACAGTCAGTCGGTCTAGTACAAGTCTTCCTCTGTCTGTCAGATCTGTCCAACGCTTAAGCTTGAACAAATCAATCCTCTACACACAAGCCTTCTCAAAGACTTGCCAAATCTGTCCTCAGGTTCTTCTCAAAGAACCAGTGCACCTCTGTCCTCAAGTTCTCTGATAGAACTATCAAACTCAGCTCACAAGTCCTCTGCTAGGACCTGTCCAAATCTGCTCACAAGTCCCCATCAGAACCTGTCCAAGACTGCTCACAAGTCCCCACCGAAACCTGTCCAAAACTCAGCAAGCTCACCAAGAAAAAAACTTTCTTAGTAGGAAATCACAAGGTGAATTGTTAGAGACCCAATGTGATTTTTCAAACTCATAGAAGCATAAAGAGAATTGTTAGAGACTCAATATGTTCTATACTCAACTCCCAATCTCAAAACTCAACTCAAATCAACTCAGCTCAAACTCAATCTCAAATCTGAAAACTCAACTCAATATCTGAAATGGATAGGATAGAATGCTTTCTTTCAAGAACATGAAACCCCAACAATTGCCAACTATGCAAAGAATCACATAACAATGATACTCATGTTCTTTTCACCATCAATTAGGGCTTCAACAACAATGCTCATCAAACAAGGTTCAATCAACACCATTCAACTCAAAACACAACCTTGAAGCATTTCACAATCAACATTAGAAAAGGAAACAAGTAGAACTCCTTTTCTCTCCAATATTGTTTGAACAAAAAGCATCCACCAACTCAAATCAACAATAGCACACACAACTTTTCAAATCATCAACAAAGGAGTAAGCCCAACACTTTAACCAAGTAAAGAATAGCTTGATTATTACCAATTTAATGAAAGCAAATGTCAATCTCAAAGCTGCCCACTTAAGGTTTCACAACTTCACACAAGAAGCAATTTTAACCTTAAAACATCATGCTTTCATTTCCATAATCAACCAAAAGCACTCTCAACATTACAAGAAAAATTTATCCCTTATACACCTTATTTCTCCCTTATAGTCTTATCAAAAATAAAATTTATCTCTCATAAGAATGCAATAAGATATTTCAAACAACACCTTCAAAAGAATCTTTTATCAAAATAAAACAAGCTTTAAACTCCTTATAACTCCTAAGTTGTTTTTCCCTCTAATAAACTTCCTCCATCCGCAAAATACACTTAGCAAAAATTAATTTCAAAAATACCTTGGCCAACATCAAAAATCGTGCTATGGAGAAATTGCGCACGAATTCTAACACCACCCGCTGCGTCCACTTCACGATGAAAAACCCTTTCACGTTATTCGAATGCGGAACCTCCCGTTCGGGTAGCGCGCCAACAGCCTAGCCGCTACCGGTGCGCCAAAGGCGCCCGATGAGGTTTAAACCTCACGTTGTTAGCCTTGTTCCTTCTATGCCAGGGATTAAATAAAACAACAGTGCCTCCCTTTCTTCTGACGCGAACACGAAGACGAAAACCTTACGACGGATTTACGACAAATGACGAGTACAAAAAAATGAACAACGGATTCACGAAAACGGCGAAGACACAGTCGAACAATAGATCACGAATTCACAACGAGCAACTCTTTTCAAAATGCGGATGGGATAATTCTTGATTTTCATCGAGGGAGATTTATATGCATTTTTACCATAAGCTCTTGACGTCGACGAGGAGTTTAACACGTCGACGGAGGTCTTGGCTAGCGCCCACAATCTTAAAACATAGCGCCATGGGTTAGGATAACCCATTGCAAACAATAATTTAATATTTATTTAAAAATAATTAAAGGGAACCTTAACAAGGTTTTTAATTATTTAAATAAATACTTCCTCCTGGACCCAAATGCATTAAACTAATGCATCCACCTGTAATCTTTAAACCTCCCAACTTGGGGTTTACAAAAGACCTTTGAAACTGTCATGTCGTAACCTTCATCAAAACAAATTATTTGACATCAAATCAAATTCCTTCAAGAGCTTCTTGACATCAATGACAACTTATACACTTGAGCAAAGGCAATGTACCCAAAGTACCCAAAATTGCCAACAATCTCCCCCTTTGTCATTGATGGCAAACCTTTACTGAAAACACTTCTCAAGAGCCAAAATTGAAACCAACTGTGCCCACAACTGAGAATCTTCCTTTGAAGTTTTGCTCCCCCCGACTTGAAGCTCTCCTCTTCACTTTGAAGCTCTCCCCCTTACTCATATCTCTCCCCCTTTGTCATCAATGGCAAAGGGTCACCTTTGGGGCTCGGGACTAAGAATGAGCCTCTTAGCTTAGTCCCTCCCCACCTCCTGATGAGGTGATTAATTTTGGGGTGGGAGTACAACTCCCAATTTCTCCCTTAGATACTCAAACGTATCTCTTGGAAGAGGTTTGGTGAAGATATCTGCAATCTGCTCTTTAGTAGACACATACTCTACCTTGACCTGCTTGTCTTGCACTTTCTCCCTTAGAAAGTGATACTTGATGGAAATATGCTTTGTCCTTGAGTGCATTACCAGATTTTTGGAAATACTTATGGCACTTGTATTATCACAAAGTATGGAGATGGGTTGTTCATGCTTGACTTTGAAATCCTCCAAGGTGGTTTTCATCCATAAAACCTGTGTACACCCAACCACTCTGCTATGTATTCAGCCTCTGCTGTAGATAAGGAAACTGAAGGTTGTTTCTTACTTAGCCAAGAAACCAAACTCTTTCCCAGAAAGAATGCTCCACCACTAGTGCTTTTCCTGTCATCAATACTGCCTGCCCAATCTGCATCTGTATAAGTTGTGAGAGTGAAATCATCACCTTTGGGATACCAAAGCCCAAAGTCCATAGTGCCCTTCAGATATCTGAATATCCTCTTAACTGCTATAACATGAGAATCTTTAGGAGCTGCCTAAAATCTTGCTACTAACCCAACTGCCTGCATGATATCTGGTCTGGTAGCTGTAACATATAATAAACTGCCAATCATTGATCTGTACAACCTCTGATCTGCCATTGGAGATTCATCATCTTTACTCATCTTGCACCCTGTAATCGTTGGAGTACACACTTGGTTTGCTGTCCATCATCCCAAATTTCTTCAACATTTCTTTGATATACTTTCCTTGAGAGAGAAATATACCATCTTTTGATTGAGCAATCTGAAGACCTAAAAAGAATGACAGCTCTCCAATCATAGACATCTCAAATTCCTTCTGCATGGTGTTAGCAAAATCTTTGCACATCTGAGTATTATTTCCCCCAAAAATAATATCATCAACATAGACAACCATAATCAACATATCATCACCTTCATTCTTAATATACAAATTGCTATCTGCCACACCTTTCCTGAAGCCTTGCTCATGAAGATACCTGTCAAGTCTTGAGTACCAAGCCCTAGGTGCTTGCTTTAACCCATACAAGGCCTTTTTTAGTTTACACACATAGTCCGACTGTTCCGAGAGAGACACTCCTTCCGGCTGTTCTATGTAGACTTCTTCTACCAACACCCCATTTAGAAAAGCTGACTTTACATCCATTTGATATACCTTGAATGATTTGAAGCTTGAAAGGGCCAAAAACATTCTGATAGCTTCAAGACGAGCAACAGGAGCAAACGTCTCTTCGAAATCAACACCTTCTACTTGAGCATAACCTTTGCAGACTAACCTAGCTTTGTTTCTGACAATCTTTCCATCCTCATTGAGTTTATTTCTGAATATCCATTTTGTGCCAATGACATTCTTGTCCTTAGGTCTTGGAACCAATTCCCAAGTTTCACTTTTCTCTATTTGATTTAGCTCTTCATCCATTGCTTTTACCCAAAACTTATCTGCACATGCTTCATTGAAATATTTTGGCTCAATCTGAGATAATAATGAAACATTTGTAGAATCATGTGAGGGAATGACTCTTCTTCTTGTTTGCCTGCTATTTGGATCACCAATGATCAAATATTTGGGATGATGTTTCTGAACATATCGTGAAGGAGTTTTGGGAAGCAGTTGTTGTCTTTCCTCTTCTTCATCTGAAACCTCTCTGAATTCTTCTTGACAAATTTCATCACTGAGTTCCTGGACTGGTTCTCTTATCCCTGTCTTTTCATCAACTGTTACATTTATGCTCTCTACAACTGTATGAGTTCTTTTGTTGAAGCATCTGTAGGCCTTGCTTCTCTTGGAATACCCAAGAAAGATTCCCTCATCACATCTAGGATCAAACTTACCCAAATTCTGATCTTCCCTTCTGATGAAGCACTTACTCCCAAACACTTTGAAGTATTTTACTGTAGTTGGTCTTCCTTTCCACAACTCATAAGGAGTTTTATGATGATTGACTCTAAGTTGGGCCCTGGTGATAATGTAGACTTGCTGTCTTGACTGCCTCTTTCCAAAAGCCATCTGAAAGTTTTGACTCATTTAACATAGCTCTAGCCATATTTTCAATAGTTCTATTTTTCCTTTCAACTACTCCATTTTGTTGAGGAGTTCTTGCTTGGTTGAATATTCTCTTTTGATTCCTTGTTGCTCACAGTATTCCACAAATTCATTTGAAGTGAACTCTCCTCCTCTATCTGATCTTAAGCATTTGATTCTCTTGTCAGTCTCATTTTCAATCATTTCTTTGAAAGCTTTAAATTTTTCAAAAGCTTCAGATTTTTCTTTGAGAAAAGTAACCCAAGTCATTCTAGAATAATCATCTATAAACAACATGAAGTAGCTTTCTCCCTGAATGCTCTGAGTTCTGGTAGGGCCACATAAATCAGTATGAATAAGATCCAATGGTTTTGAAGAAGTATACCCTTTTGATTTGAAACTGGTTCTAGTCTGTTTTCCATGTTGACAAGGACCGCAAACGATGTTATGGGGCCTTTTTATTTTGGGCAAGTCTCTAACTGCTTCCTTGTTACTAATATTGACAAGATTATCAAAGCTCAAATGCCCCAATATTTTATGCCATAACCAACTCTCATCTTCTTGAGTTAGAAAACACTTTTCCTTTTTTATCTCACTTAGCATGTAAAGATTGTTTGGAGTCCTTGTAGCACTAGCAATGAGTTTTCCATTTTTTTCTTTACTTATCTCACATCTATCTGAAAAGAAAGATACTATGTGCCCTTGATCACAAAGTTGACTCACACTTAGAAGATTATGTCTTAGGCCTTCTACATAAAGCACATTTTCTGTTTTGGATTTCCCATCCAAACTAAGAGTCCCTTTACCACAGATTTTAGCTGACTTGTTATCTCCAAAACTGATTGTTCCTCTGTTTGTTTCTTTTAAGACCAAAAACTTTTCCTTTTCACCAGTCATATGTTTTGAACAACCACTATCAAGATACCATTTCTCTACTTTGTCTTGAGCATGAAAAGCAGTTTGAACTATCATTGACTTAGATTTGATCTCATTTCTCTTTTTAGTGAACTCAAGGCTAGATCTATCCAAACTGCACATCCTTGCTATATGCCCAAAATTATTGCACTTGTAACACATGACATCTTTATTCATAAGAGGTGCAAAAGAGTTAACATTTTCCTTACTATGGCTATTCACAGACTTATTGCAATGCATAGCTTTGTGACCAAATTTCTTGCAGGAAAAACAATAGCCATGGAAAGTATTATGTAACCTGTTTTGATGCCTTGGATGATTGTTCTTCTTGTGACCAACTGGAATCCACCGCTCTTCAGGATGAAGATTGATCTTGCTCGAAGCCCCTATTTCTTGAATGGTGATACCATCCTTCTTTTGCTTTTCACACGGAGTATTCTATCTGAGAGCCAACTGTTCCAACTTCACTCTAAGAGACATAACCTCTTCTTCTAGTTTCTCGCAATCAACTTCCTTTCCTTTGAGAACCTCTGTCAGAACCTGTTCAACCTTCTTCCCTTCTTCAGCTAGAATTTTGAAGTCTATAACACTTTGAGACAATTCTGATCTTGCTATCTCTTCTTCCTGACATTGATGCTTGAGAACAGAATTCTCTTCCCTGAATTTCTCAAGCTTTCTTAAAGCCAAGAAGAATTCACCTTTGAGATCGAACTCAACCTCTTCATCTCTTTCTGAATCTGTATGTTCCTCTGATAGATCCTTCTCCAAGCTGTTAGGCTCTTTCTAGAGAGACCTACTCTGATACCAATTGAAGAACATGGACTTATACTGAGAGGGGGGGGTGAACAGTATAAGACTTAACCAATTAATAATTTTAACTTTAGATAGCAGTGGCATCAACACAACATTAATCAAGATAGAAAGCATCACACATTGAAGACCCATTTTTAACGTGGTTCACCCAAAATGGTTAGGCTACGTCCACAAAACTTTTCTCTAAAAATTTCCTCAAAGTTCTTTGGGAATCCTTCCCAATTACAATATTTATGAGCCTCGGCCCAAAGGAGATACCTTCCCCTAATCAAAATTTATGAGCCTCTGCTCAAAGGAGATACCTTCCCCTCTACTCTGGAAATGATCCCTCAGAAGATCAACTGCCTCTACCTCTTGCCAAGCACATGGAACTCCTTTCCATCGAAGACCTCCTGTCCTCAATGCTTAGCCTAAGAGACCTCTACCTTCTATGATCACGTCCACAGTAGCTCAACAACCTGTACCAAACATAGTCAGTCGGTCTAGTACAAGTCTTCCTCTGTCTGTCAGATCTGTCCAATGCTTAAGCTTGAACAAATCAATCCTCTACACACAAGCCTTCTCAAAGACTTGCCAAATCTGTCCTCAGGGTTCTTCTCAAAGAACCAGTGCACCTCTGTCCTCAAGTTCTCTGATAGAACTATCAAACTCAGCTCACAAGTCCTCTGCTAGGACCTGTCCAAATCTGCTCACAAGTCCCCATCGAAACCTGTCCAAGACTGCTCACAAGTCCCCATCGAAACCTGTCCAAAACTCAGCAAGCTCACCAAGAAAAAAACTTTCTTAGTAGGAAATCACAAGGTGAATTGTTAGAGACCCAATGTGATTTGTCAAACTCATAGAAGCATAAAGAGAATTGTTAGAGACTCAATATGTTCTATACTCAACTCCCAATCTCAAAACTCAACTCAAATCAACTCAGCTCAAACTCAATCTCAAATCTGAAAACTCAACTCAATATCTGAAATGGATAGGATAGAATGCTTTCTTTCAAGAACATGAAACCCCAACAATTGCCAACTATGCAAAGAATCACATAACAATGATACTCATGTTCTTTTCACCATCAATTAGGGCTTCAACAACAATGCTCATCAAACAAGGTTCAATCAACACCATTCAACTCAAAACACAACCTTGAAGCATTTCACAATCAACATTAGAAAAGGAAACAAGTAGAACTCCTTTTCTCTCCAATATTGTTTGAACAAAAAGCATCCACCAACTCAAATCACAATAGCACAAAACAACTTTTCAAATCATCAACAAAGGAGTAAGCCCAACACTTTAACCAAGTAAAGAATAGCTTGATTATTACCAATTTAATGAAAGCAAATGTCAATCTCAAAGCTGCCCACTTAAGGTTTCACAACTTCACACAAGAAGCAATTTTAACCTTAAAACATCATGCTTTCATTTCCATAATCAACCAAAAGCACTCTCAACATTACAAGAAAAATTTATCCCTTATACACCTTATTTCTCCCTTATAGTCTTATCAAAAATAAAATTTATCTCTCATAAGAATGCAATAAGATATTTCAAACAACACCTTCAAAAGAATCTTTTATCAAAATAAAACAAGCTTTAAACTCCTTATAACTCCTAAGCTGTTTTTCCCTCTAATAAACTTCCTCCATCCGCAAAATACACTTAGCAAAAATTAATTTCGAAAATACCTTGGCCAACATCAAAAATCGTGCTATGGAGAAATTGCACACGAATTCTAACACCACCCACTGCGTCCACTTCATGATGAAAAACCCTTTCACGTTATTCGAATGCGAAACCTCCCGTTCGGGTAGCGCGCCAACAGCCTAGCCGCTACCGGTGCGCCAAAGGCGCCCGATGAGGTTTAAACCTCACGTTGTTAGCCTTGTTCCTTCTATGCCAGGGATTAAATAAAACAATAGTGCCTCCCTTTCTTCTGACGTGAACACGAAGATGAAAACCTTACGACGGATTTACGACAAACGATGAGTACAAAAAAATGAACAACGGATTCACGAAAACGACGAAGACACAGTCGAACAGTAGATCACGAATTCACAACGAGCAACTCTTTTCAAAATGCGGATGGGATAATTCTTGATTTTCATCGAGGGAGATTTATATGCATTTTTACCATAAGCTCTTGACGTCGGCGAGGAGTTTAACACGTCGACGGAGGTCTTGGCTAGCGCCCACAATCTTAAAACATAGCGCCATGGGTTAGGATAACCCATTGCAAACAATAATTTAATATTTATTTAAAAATAATTAAAGGGAACCTTAACAAGGTTTTTAATTATTTAAATAAATACTTCCTCCTGGACCCAAATGCATTAAACTAATGCATCCACCTGTAATCTTTAAACCTGCCAACTTGGGGTTTACAAAAGACCTTTGAAACTGTCATGTCGTAACCTTCATCAAAACAAATTATTTGACATCAAATCAAATTCCTTCAAGAGCTTCTTGACATCAATGACAACTTATACACTTGAGCAAAGGCAATGTACCCAAAGTACCCAAAATTGCCAACACTTCCTTCAATACCGCTTTGACTTCTTCCTCCATCATGCATATTTGTAAAATACAATCGCTTCCCATCTTATACAGCAATCCTGCTATCAATTGGAAAGGTGTTGACTTCATAATCACTTTATTTTTCTTAGTTGCCATCATTTCTTGTGGTAACTCTCCTATGGATAGATATTCGCCAATCAAATTGTACCATGATGAAACAACATGATGAAGAATAACTGTGCATCAGGGAATTCATCTAGAATCCTTGTTCCTATAGGCTCTCTTGATCGTATCTGAGATAGCTGGTCTACAATTACATACTTCTTACTAGGTTTCACTACTACTAGGAATACAAACTCCTGTAGGGTGATGAGCCACCTACTGACCCATCCTTGTATCACCAGTTTATTTATTAAGTACAACAGAGCTTGGTGATCTACATAAAAAGAAAAGGGATTTACCAGTAGATAATACCTAAAATTTTGGACTGCATATACCTTTCCCAAGGCTTATCTTTTTTTTGTACTGTAGTTTCTCCCCGCCCTTGACAATAGATGAATAGCAAAGAAAATAGGTTGATACAGCCTGAACTGTCCTTGTGCTAATGCACATCCAATTGCAAAATTTGAAGCATCAATGTGGAAATGGAATTCCTTATCCCAATTTGGGAACACCAAAATCGAGCTACTGACAAGCTCGGCCTTCAACTCCTCAAAGTCTCTTTGGTGTTCCTTTGTCCATATGAAAGGAACACTTTTATTTGTCAATGAATCCAATGGATAAGACACATGTGCATAATTCTTTATAAACCTTCGATAATACCTCGTTGATCCTATGAAGGTTTTAAGTGAACTCACATCATATGGTTCTTCCATGTGCAATATCATACGGATCTTATCAGGATTTATTTTTAATCCTACACTACACATTATATGCTTTAAAAAATTTCCATATGGTACCATTAGGTAACACTTTCTAGGTTTTAATGAGATATGTGCATTTTTGCACCTACTCATGCATTCACTGAGTGCAAGAAGATGCTCCTTGATCTTCCCATAAATGGACCAGTCATCCAAAAATGATTTGAAGTTCCCCGTTGCCAACTAATCAAATATATATAGTATAATTTTCTAAAATGTAGTTGGGGCATTACAGAGCTCGAATGGCATTCGATTGTATGCATAGATGCCATTCTCCACAATAAATGTGGTCTTTAGCTTATCTTCCTTGGCTATGCTTATTTTATTGTAACCTAAAAATCCATCCAAAAATGAATAGATCTCATGTCCTGCGACTTCCTCCAGGATGGAATTTGTGAAGGGAATAGGGAAGGGATCCTTAATGGTTTATGCGTTTAGACTCCTAAAGTCCACACGTATTATGATTTTATCCATTTCCTTCTTCAAGGTGACCACTATAGGTGATACCCATTCACTTTTTGTAACCCTAAATATGATTCCTACCTCCAATATCTTCTCTATCTTTGCATTCATTAATGTAGCATATTTTGGATTCATCCTATACAATCTTCTCCTTACTAGTTGTGCTCCAGGCATCAGTGTAATCTTATGGACACATAAATTAGGTGGTACTCCCTTCAAGTCCTTGTATATCCATGCAAATACATCCTTATATTCTAAGAATATCTTAAAAGCTACCACTTTTAATATAGGGTTTCAATCATCACCACAGTGAATCATCATAGGTTCATACTCTATCCCTAGATTGATGTCCACTATCCGAGGTCCTTCGTAATTAATATTCTTCAGTTCACTCACTAATTTCTCCATATTCTTTGTGTGTGCCGGTCTTGCATCAATTTCCATATATCCTACTGTATATTCTGCAAAATATTTTAGAAACATCCATTTCTCTTCCACCTCTTTCTTAGGTTCCTAGTTGACTTTGGTTTTGTCTTATTTTTACTTGATCTCCTCTGAGTCAATACAGAGGCAGTTGGACTGAAAATTTTGTACTCCATTTTCTAATAAAGAAGTCCTTTATCATATCTAGCTTCATCTTTGCTACACTCATCTAGGTACAACATTCCTTCTCCATATAGTTCATATATTTCATCTTTGAGGAGTTTTATGATTTGTTGATTGTGGCTACATCCTCACTGACCTTTTGATTTGTCAATTTTATCATATACCTATGCTGTCCCTTCTTAAAATTGATCTGATTATTTTCTCAATTGTGATTAACTTTGGCTACACGTAGTCATCCTCTTCCCAATACAACATCGTATGCAGGCTTCTACATAGTAATCACAATGAAATCCAAGATGAACTCTTGGTCAGCTATCACCACTTATTGTGTTGTCAAGACTCCTTTTGTCTCGATACCATATTTATCAGCACCATATAGTTGGAAGCTTAGTGCCCATAGAGATGGAGCACCCAGTTCTAGACAAGTCCTTTAAGATAGCACATTGACGTTGTATCCTTTGTCCACAATAAATTGCATCAATTTGTGCCCTAAAATATCCATATGAACTAATGCGAGTTTCTTTCCCACATCAATCATTAATATGGTGGGGTCCATAAATTGGTTTTTTTGTTTCTTTTCCTGAATTGTTTAACTCTGCACTTCCATCACCTTGCAAGGTTGTATCTCCTCTACCATCACTTTTTATAATGATAGGATAGTTTCCAAAAAGTTAGCCATTTTGATATCTACTGTGGTGTTCAAAACCTGTGCTTCCAGATTCTATACAACTACCTTCTCTTCTGATGACTTTTTCTATTCCTTCTCTTTTTCTAG
The DNA here is from genome assembly GCA_028583015.1 of Wollemia nobilis. NCBI lineage: Eukaryota > Viridiplantae > Streptophyta > Pinopsida > Araucariales > Araucariaceae > Wollemia > Wollemia nobilis. The sequence continues at coordinate 919,872 of JAQPPZ010002750.1, read as the reverse complement.
CTTCACTTACTTAGCTTTTTGTGCTTCATCTTATAGTACTTTTTTTGCTACTTACCAACATTGATTTTCTTTTGTTGGCTCAGAATACTTATCCTTTTTAGCTTGATCTTTGTCATGGCTAAAACTTCCTGAGTGTTCTCTCTAACTTGAGGCACCTCAATATCTAAATAGTTTATATTTTACAGGTTACTTGAACTCGCTTTCTTGGGGCAATTTTCTTCCTTATGGTTACTTGGACCACACCATCTACACATGTGTATAGTGTTCACTTGTATTTCTTATCTTTGAGGTGAAGGGCAATTTTTTGTGAAATACCCCCACTCTTGGTAATTGCGACATTGTATGATCGGCCTCCATTCCAAATCATGTTCAAATGACTCTGTCCTACTTTTTGATTGCCATGGTTCTACCTTCCACCTCATCGACTATTTCTATAACCACCACTTGTTGCTTGGTACCCACTTTATAGGGCCTTTGGTTTCTCTTCCTACTCCTGGATTGTTAGGTTCTATGGACGTACTCTTGCATTATACAAACATAGCATCACCTTGTGTCCCATCACATTATAGATATGACAATAATAATTTCGTGGATACTTTAAATTTGTATGACCCTTAGTTTTACATTCTATGCACCAAATGTCATTCTTGTTAGACTTACTTCTTTGTTCTTTTATGATCTTATCAAATTATTGATGAAATGATGTTATTGTCCTTTGTATAGTGCTATCTTCTCTACTATATGAATCATTGTACTTGGGATAAGATAATATTCCTATGTATGTCTACTTCAATTCACTCTCCAAATTCTTTTCATGCTTCAAAGATTTATCATACATTTTGTATGATACTACCTTCATATTATTCTTATATTTTGGTATAAATCCATCTACAAACCACCGCTTCACAAATACATCTACCAAGGGCATATGCATCTTATCTACTAACTACTTTAGTCTACGGTTGTATGATTTTACATCTTCATCAGGCTTTTGCTTTGTCATAAAAAGTTTAGTGACAATGTCTCCATCATCCTTCAAGGGATGAAATTCTTCAATGAATTTCTCCTTCACTTGATTCTAATTCTATAAATCTAATGCATTTTTTCTTTTCAGATACCAATCCATCACCAATTCTCTCAAGGTAGCAGGAAATAAAGTCAACCAGTCATATGGCTGGTCTACGTCATTTTCCCTCCAAATGGTTATACAGGTTCTGATATGTCTTGTGGGGTCTTACTTACCCTCACCTGTAAAGGGGGTACATATTTGCTTGGCTACCTTGTTAGCCATATTTGAAGAAATATCCTCGTTACTTGAGGTATCCCGTGGAATCTCTATTTGATTTCTCCTTGGGGATATTTTACTACACTCATCATAAAAAGTTTCTATCTGAGGTTTCTTATTATATCCCACTAGTCATTTACCAAAATCATGTTCATCTTCACTTTGTGACTTCCTTCACTACTGTGATGGATATGGTCTTGGTCTTTCTTCCTAAGACCTCGTATTCTATTGCCCTGGTGCCTAACTCCCATCCTCTGCACTCCCTTGTAAACCTTCCATAACTTTCTCAGTTGTCACCATCCACTCTCCTTCCTCATGCATTTCTTCTACGGAAACTTGCTCCTCTATGTTATATGGTTCTGGTACCTCCTCTTCTATCTCTATTAATAGCGTCTCAAAATATCCTTCTTCAGATGTCAAAACTTGATCTATTTTTGGTTTATGTGTACTATGGTCTGAGTTACTTGCATTATCTCTTTGATAAATTCTTGTGCTCCTTATTACTTGAATTTTCTCTCGTAATTCTCATCTCCTATGCCTTTGCACACTGGTGTCTATCATTCACCTCCAATTTTATAATATTCTTACTTTGTCAATTTGACCTGTTTTAATAAAAATTCCAAGTTTGATAAGGTAATGACACCAAATTTAGCATAGGGGTGTAGCATTCCTAATTATGAGGTTGTTCTTAGAGGATTATAATGATTAATTTACTATTCCCAATCGAAAAAACCAAATATTACAATCATATAGTCTCCACAACCATTAATATGCGACAACAAAACAACTTGTATAGATCCCAAATCGTACCACTGTACGATCCAAAATAATATAGTGATAGTGCTTGTATGATTTCACACTCATCCAATCCTTCAAATTCAATTTTGTAAGCTTTCGTACACAATTTTGTAACTAAATTGTTCAATTTACCAATATTGCCAAATAGGGTAAGTTTTCCTTAATCGCATAAACTACCAAATCAGGTAAGTTTCTTTTGTACAATTTGTAACATGTATAGTGTATGATTTGTACAAAAAGAAAGTTCATCAAGGTGCCAAATTAGATACTCTTCTGTACCCATATATCTTAGACAAGTTTTGGGAAGTTTGTGAATGGCAATTACTCCTTTCCTACCAACATGCAAGTTCCATCTTCAGGGTTTGAGAGAGTTCTATCCAATGGCAATATCCAAAAATTGTACAACACTCAAGATGTCCTCTTTCATATAATCCTCATCAAATATAATTCCTCAATTTCACACCAGTGCTAGTTCCACTCCATATTTCATAGCAATGCATTAATCATCAACCACAACCATAAAGAAGTAACATATAATTACTAGACACTACAAAACATTAATCCATCATTCTAGAATCGTACAATATGTGATAAAAAACTATGAATTGCGGTTCTTCTTCATTACGTATAAATAGTGCAATACAATCACTAAAATATTACACAATAATCATAAATATGCATTCAATACTTAGGCTAAACATACCAAATCATAATCAAACTAACCAGACTATCAAAATTGAAAATGGGGTCTTATATAAAATTTCTCGAGTCATTCCAAGTGGTTCTTGAGGCAATTCATTATTCAGAAGTACCCATGTATAATGGAATACATAATCATACCTTTTACTAAGTCTAAACACATGATTTATCAAATGCATGCACAATTACAAGTCAAATTGCATTTCCTTTGCATTTCATTGCACTTTATATGGTTTTCCCTCCAGTTTTTACATTTTACCTCCTGCTTGTACAGTTTACTCCTGCTTGTACAATTTACCAAAACTTGTCAAAATTGTCAAAACTGGGCAAATCCTCTTGTCACTTCTTCTGGGAGGCGGATTTGCTGCCTCTAGATGTGGTTAGTGATGACACTATTCAATTTTTTGGTAGTGAAGGACTAGTGGAGGCAAATGAGGTGTCCATGGTAAAAAGGGAGAAGAAATTGAGATTAAAAAAATTAAAAAATGGCAAAAATAAATAAATTTGAGCTTTTATATTTGGAGTGATTCACTTGAAAATGTGAGAGATACACTCATTGATAGTGGTCAAGTGCAATATGAAGGGAGCGATTCATTCAAAAACCTGAGTGATTTTCTTGAAAATAGATGTAATTTTCTTGGGTTTTAGGAGAGAGCAGTAAATTGGGATGATGATTTATTCACTCAATAGGTTGAGTGATTTGATCATTAATGGGGACCTTGAAAAAAATTAGTTTTTGTTTAGTGTAATTTTTTTTAGGAATTCACTTATCTACTGGCAAGGAGCCCCAATGAGGTTGAATTGCTTGACCTTGGACTATAATGTGTGTAGTTGGTTGTCAAGTGCCATTTGTGGAGGGCAATTGTGTTTTGTTTTGTGCACTTGTGATTGGATTAGTACTTAGAGTGGTGCATGATAACCACCCCACTTAGGGTATTTATATACCCTAGGTTGGGTGCATCTTGCCCATGCCCTAATTGCTTTTCTCATGATAGGTTGTGGGCTATCAGAGTGGGGTGACCGACCCATTAAGGGTCCATTTGTACCACTAGTGATTGGAAAATCATTTTTTTATTGTGTACAACTATATTTATGGACCTATCCAGCTTTATGTAGCACCATTTTAAAGGGTGAAAGACCAATACAAAGAGACAAGAAAAGGATGAGAAAGGAAATTAGGAAAAGAAAAATTGAAAGTAATAGTTACATTTAATAGTTAGTATCATATGTACTTTCTCATTATTTTAGCCATGTTTCTTGTTACATTAAATGAAGGTGTTTCTTGTTCACAGATATAGACAACATTACCCCTTCCATGAAGGTGAGTCTGCAGGCATTTAGACCAATGATTTTGACAATCTGATAGGTTTTTCTCCATAGAAATCAAAATTTGGATAAGCAAATGACTTTGCATGATCTTCATCCTATGTGAGGACAACGTCTCCTTTCTTATATTTCATTTTTGTTGCTTCTTTGTTGAACCATTTATTTTCAACATTTTACCATTGAGCAATTTTCTTGAAGGCATTTTCTCTCTCCTCTTCCAAGGCTAATAATGCATTTAGCCTTGCTTATATGGGCTCAAAGTTATATTATTCTAGCTCAAGTTACAATAATATTTGGAGGGAAGGAATATTAAGATTAATCAATAGCACAATCTCCTTACCATATACAAGCTTATAAGGGGATAATCCTATAGATGCTTTTGGTATCACCCTATATACCCATAATACCTTATACAACTTCATGTGCCAATCCTTCTATGATTCTTAAATAGTCCTATTTAAGATTCTTGTGATCTTATTATTGGTCAATGCAACCAAATTGTTTCCCTAAATATAGTTATTGGATGATTTTTTGAGAAAGAACCCATTTTTAAGGGTGAACTTCATCACCTTAGCTTATTTAAAATAGGTGGCATTATCTATCACTATGGTAGCTAGGGTTCTAAACCTAGTGATGATATCTTTGAGTAGCTATATCACTATCTCTTGATTGGCTAGTTTGGTCAATTTTTCCTTGACCCCTTTGATGAATTAATTAATGGTGATGAGTATTTGACCATGATGAGCACCTGACAATAGGATGGTCTTGTCTATGAATTTGAGGCCTCACTATAAAAATAGTTTGGTCATAATAACTAGTTTCAGTGGTAGCAAGGCTCTCTTATTATTTTCCTAGAACATGCATTAAGATCTACAATCATTGACCCATCGATAACAATCAATAAATAAGGTAATCCAATAGTGTCTAACCCTCAATAATTTATGAGCTATGGTAGATGTGGAAAAGTTTCCTCCATCGTGATACTACTTGATCATGGCCCTTTCTCTATCTTCTTGTATGCATGAGAGAAAAAATTGTTATAGATTTTTTAAACGAGATGTTATCTAGCCATTGATAGTGTGTTATCTTCTATCTGAACCCAATATTTTCTTTGATGGATAACCCGTTATGGTACTATTGTGTATCTGTGTATTTGCAACTATAACTCACTCATCCAATACCCTAATTGCTATCTATTTCTTCAATTAGAGTGACATGTTCTTTCAACACTACCTTGCCAATATTTTACACAAATTCCTACATTTTATTAGTTTGGTAGGTTTGATCTCAATTTCAAACTCTTGTATCTTATTGATTTGTCCAACTTTCTTTTCTCCAAATTTACTGTGTAATACAATAGATCGAACATATGGATGTACCATAAAGATAGTGGTTTTGCTCTGGAAGATATAGTATCTTAACTTCTTTAGAGGCTTCATGATAGAAAATACTTTTTTCTCAATTAGGGTATGCCTCTCTTTGTAGTTGTGAAGGGCTTGACTCATGAAAAAATAGAATGTTATTTTGATTCAGGATGGTTACAATACTTTCTTCTATCCCAAATACCTACAAACTAAATTCTATGGAGATGTTAGGGTTGATAAGTACAATGGTTGTAGTAATGGCATACTTTACTTTCCAAAAGGATTTCTTTCATTCTTTACACCACTCTAAGGAGACATATTTATTAAGTATCTCGGTTATAAGTCTAACCATCTATGCAAAGTTGGTGATGAATATGACCACAAAATTAATCTACCCTAAGAATGACTTGGTCCTTTTGACTGACAAATATAATGGTAAATTTTGAATGGCTTTGATTCTATTAGGATCTATGGTGAGGTCCTTTTTTGAAACTATGTGGCCTAACAACTTCCCTTCTTAGACCATGAAGATATAATTTTTTATATTTATGGAGATGTTGAATTCTCTGCACCTTTGAAAAATAGAATTGATACGTCTTATATGCTTATGTCTATCTTTGAGAAATACTATCAAGTTGTCTAGGTAAATTAGAATTATCTTACCCACTAGAAGGCTACCTGGATATTTGATAGAACATAAGGTATTATTTGATAAGAAAAATTACCCCATTTAATGGTAAATTTTGTCTAGTGTTGTTGTTCATCACTAACCCAAATTTAATTATATCTAGAAGTGATAACATTTGTGAACCAACCACCTTTTGTATTATATAATTAATGTTGGGTAATGGGTAATAATATTTTAAAGATGCCCTATCAAATTTTTGAAACTAACACATAACCTCATATCCCTATTCTTCTCATTACTAGGATAATGTTGATGATCCATGTAGAATACTTGATCAAGAATTATGACCCTATAAGAGTTTTAACAACTCTTTATTCATCATGAATTTTATTTTGGGATTGACTAATCTTTGCTTTTGGCAAAAATACCTGACGTTTTGTTCCAATTTGATGGTTTGTTTTATTACATTGTGACAATAGTTTTTTAGATCTTCATACAACTAGGTAATTATATCTCCATACTTGTCATAAATAACTTTGAAAATATCTTATTCTTCATGAGTACAATCCTTCCTAAGCAATAGGTTCTTCCCTTGAACTATCTTAATAGGGTGGTGTTGGGAGCCAGAGGCAACCCTTGCACTCTCTAGGCACTATGACCCTCCATGGTTGTGGTTTTGGCTCCTTTACCTCTATCGAGTGGGTGTGTTCCTATGCCTTGTGTGGGGGCCACCAGTCTTGGGAAGTACAGGGGAGCCTGAAATGTGGTTCCATCATATGACCTCAAAATTTGTTTACCCAAGGTTAGTTCTTTGCTTTGGATGTGATATTTAGCACTCATATTTTCTTCCTTCCTACCTTATTCCTACTTTATTGGGTCTTCAACATATGGTAAAAAGGGTAAAAATGAAAGGAAAAGCATTATAAAGAAAAATAATAAAGGAAAATTAAGAAATGATAGGACACATAAATTACAGAAAGGAAAGGAAAGCAAAAAAATGTAGGAAAACAAAGTGTGGAAAACAAAATCTATCTAGCCTATCCTACGGGTGGTGATGCATCAAAGATCTAATAGGACCCCCATGCCTCAATGGGTTGAAGTGAAAACATGTACAATAATTGATAATACACGAGGAACACATATCCTCTCAAAAATAAGGAACAAAACATAACACCCACACCAAAAATAGGATAGGAATCTCATCAACAATCATAAATTCTTATTAGTGTGAACTTCAAGTTACATACATGCAGAGAGAAGAGGTTCAAAAACTCCTTGACCAATTGTGCAAGGCTTAAGATAGGCCAAGACATAGGGAATAATAAAGGAAAGAACCTCCTTGGAAGAATGGAGGGTCTTGATAATTTATAATGAGAAGAATGATATATATTTATAGATAATACATTAGGCATTTTACCCTTCAAAAATTCAAAATACCTCATTTAAAAACTTCTTTTCCAAGTACTCTATAATGATGATGTGCAATCTTGAGGTTGTTTGGTCCTGCATTTGTTGGAGGTGATATTGTGTCACCCATGCTAGAGATTTGCTATAAAGACCCCCTACCATTAATGTCCTCTGATACATAGCCACTCCTTTGGAGGTCTCATGATGAAGCTTTCAATATTATACCTTCCTTATGAGGATAATATCGTACCTCTTGGGAAACTATACACCTTTGCATAACATGTGGAGTCTGAGGTGGTAGTAGTAGCCTCAATTGGGGGTTATGGGAGGCCAAAGACCCTCAAAATGGGGTTTTTAAGGGTGGGATCACTTGAATAAAAATGTGTCCTCTTAAATTTTTGGAGCATGGTTGGAGGTAATTTGACTAAAATTTGGTTATCCCCCTTCATTTGTTTCTTGATATAGTTAAATTTCCTCATGGGAGTCTCCTTTTTTTCACTCTATCCAATTATTTTGATTACTATCAATGTGATCAGTTGTTTGATTTGACTGGGTATCCCCAAGCCAAACTTCTTTTCCAATTCTAACTTAATATGTATGTTGTGGTGCCTTGTGTTTTTGAAAATCTAGTTATACCTTCTTGTTGTGAGCCCTTACCATGCAGGTCTAGTCACTAAGGCCTTTATGCTTACTAATGTTTGCATTCTTCCTCAAGGCTCTAGTCTATCCAATTTTACCTTGGATCCTCATTCAATTATGGGATGCTCTAGTCTTTTATTAGAACCAACCTCAAAAAGTGGTCAAATGGCTTCATCGCACCCAAGTGTAATGAGAATTCACTATAATTTTGGAAACTCATAGGGGATCCTCAGCTTGATGAGGACAAGGAACCCAGAAAGCCACTACCTTGTCCATTGGGCATGAAGTCAAAATTTTAAGGGCTTTTGAAAGGAAGGATAATAAAAATGGGCACATAAATTGTAATGCCTTGCTCCCACACCCTTGAAAAATTAGGATCACTTGTAAATATTGATATATACTTGTAAAAAAAGGGAAAATTATAGTACATGGTTCATAGCCTTTATCTAGTAGGTATGAAGTCAAGGATTCCCAACCTTAGTGATTGCTAGAGCCATCTACATTTTTTTTCTTTTAATTCTAGGGGCAAGAAATTTCTATCCCCACAAAATCGAGACTCCTAAGCAAATTTCTTGTTGCATATAGATTGGTACCCAGAGTTTTTGCTTTATTTGATGAATCCCTCCCGGTACTAGTGGGGAATCCTTTTCTACCATTTCCATCCTTAGAGCCTATCCTCCTTCCCCAGATTTTTTTACCTCTTTTGAGTTTCTAGTTATGGAGGGGCTTGTTTAATTAGGTATTTGTGAGGAGGGGATTCCATGACCTCTACTATTCCCTAGCCTATAAGGAATTTGATTTTGCTCTATACCCTTTTGTGTTATGCTCCCTCTACTTCTTCGTGGTTTCCTTCCACTTCTCATATGGAAACAATCTAGTTGGGGGTAGTAAGTTACTAAGTGAGAGAGGATTGAAGTGCATTAGGTTGAATAAGTAGAATTTTTTTCTCCTTCTCCTTAAACCCACCCATGAATAAGGTAGCAATTTGATTGCATTCATGGATCGAATGTAGGAGGAGGAAGTCATACCCTTCATGAGCCTTTCTTCTTAATTATGCCATGAGAAACCTTAGAGCTATGTTTTTCTTCATAATATTATGCAATTGAAAGAAGTAAACCATAACTCACATATGTATCAATAGGTTTGATATATCTTCACTGGTGTAAAGTGGTATTATATTGAGCACTAATGTAGAAATATATACTTGTGCATCTAGTGGCACTAGAGGCTATAAGGGGTTCTTATTTCTTCATGTGGTAAGTCTTGTAAAATGTGAAGTGACCATGTTGAGGCATGTGGGTTTGATGGTAGAATTTTAATTTTATTCAGAGTGGAGTCGAGTGAATCCTTTAGTGCTTATGTAAGTAGATGGATTGAGGCCTTCATCAAAACCTCAATATCAGGCTCTTCTTGATGGCTTATTTGGATCCCTCTTTCATGGTAGAGTCACCAGGTGGGAGATTTTTTTGGCTATATGAAGGTTCCCACCATAATCTAAGTTTGGGGATGGTGACTTCTTCTAGGTCTTCTTTAGCAGTGGAGTCACAAGTGAATCTACAAAGTGCTTTAGAAAGCTAATGATCGTGGCCTTCACCAAAATGATAATCTAACTACTTGATCATGGGATAACTTTTGCAATTTCTATACCACTAGGTGTGCCAATCTAAACTGTTGAGGTTCAAAAGTAACCCTTTATGCTCCTTGGGCATCATGACCCCCTATGGATATAGTTTTAGCTCCACTTTAATCAAGTTAATGTGTCTAGTTCTCTGCACCTCGTATGGGAGGTACCAATCCTAGGAAGTCTGAGGGAGCGTAGGATGTGGCTCCATCGAATGACCTCCAAGGTTTTTTACCCAAGGTTGGCTCCTTGCTTTAGATGTGATATTTAACATTTATATTTTCTTCCTTCCTACTCTAGTCCTACTTTATCAGGTCTTTGGATTCTACGGAAAAAAAAGAAAAGAAAGGAAAAGCAGTAAAAAGGAAAGTGATAAAAGAAAAGTGAGAAATGACAAAAAACATAAATTATAGAAAGGAAATAAAAGTAGGAAAATACAGGAAAACAAATAGCAAGAAAAAATAGGAAATAAAAATTGCATAAAGGAAAGGAAATTAAGAAAATGTAGGAAAACAAAGTATGGAAAACAAAAACTATCTAGCCTATCCTATGGATGGTGATGCGCCAAAGATATAATAAGACCCCTCGTTCCCCTATGAGTTGAATTTAACCCATGTGTAGTGATTGACAGTGCACCAAGAACATAAATCCTCCTAAAAACATGTAGTAAAATAGAACACCCACACTAGAACTAGGATAAGGATTTCATAATTAGTCACAAATCCTTATTAGTGTGAAATTTGGGTTACATACATGCAGAGAGAAGAGGTTTGAAAACTTTCTAGATAACTGTGCAAGGCTTAAGCCAGACCAGGACATAAAGGAGAATGAAGGAAAACACCTCCTTGGAAGAATGGAGGGCTCTCGATAGTTTATAATGAGAAGAATGATATATATTTATAGATAATAAATGAGGCCTTTTACCCTAAAAAAACTTAAAATACCCCATTTAAAAAATTCTCACCTAGGGTACTCCATAATGATGTTGTGCAATATCAAGGTTGCTCAGTCTCAAATTTATTGGAGGTGAGATTGTGTCACCCATGCTAGATATTTATTGTAGAGATCCCTTACCATTAATGTCTTTCGATATATAGTTTCTCCCCTAGATATATCATGATAAAGCTTTCAAAGTTGTACCTTCCTTATGGGGACAATATGGTACATCTCAAGTAACTATACATGTTTGCATAACATGTGGGGTTCAATACGATTATAGAAGCCCCAATTGAAGGGTATGGAGGACCAACACACCCTCCATGCATGGGTTTTAGGGGTGGGAGTCCCCAAAGAAAAATTTTCCCTCTTAAATTTTCAAAGCATGGCTGGAGGTACTCTGATTGAAAGTTGGTTACTACCCCTCATGCATTTCTTGATCCAACTAGAGTCCCTCATGGTAGTCTTTTTTTTCTATTTTATCCCATTGTTTTGGTTACTTCCATTGTGATCGGTTGTTTAATTTGGTTGGATTTACTAGGTCAAATTTATTTTCTAGTTTTGACTACCTGGTACATTGTGATGCATTGTGTTTATTGAAAATATAATTATACCTTCTTTTTGTGAGCCCTTACCATGTGGATCCAGTAATCGGAGCCTTTGCGCTTGATTTTGTTCACATTCTTTCTCAGGGCTCCAATTCATATGGTTTTGCCTTAGATCCTCATCCAATTTTAGGATGTTTTGATCTTTTACCAGAACCAACCTCAAAAAGTGGTCAAACAACTTTGCTCCACCCAAGTGTAGTGAGAATTCACTATAGGTGGTATATAGAAGATTTCACTTTGAGACTACTTTTTCTCAAGTTGTCACTAGGGTTAAACAAGTTTTCTTGCATGATCAACCTTTTAAACAGTTGGTTTGATTTTAGTTGTATGATTTTATATTTAACATATTGGACTTCTTTGACTAGGAACTCTATTATCTACTCATCAGTATTGATGAATTGCTAGTGGTCATAGTTATCAAGAACTATAGATTTGAATACAACCTCTAGCTCCTTTGGTTTAATCCACATATCACTGGTGGGTTCAAAGCATGTTACAAAACCTACCAACTCATTTGTATTTGCATTTAATTTTCTAGGTATTACTTCAATTTTATAGGAGTTGAAACTCTCGAGCATATCCTCAACTTAGTGTTTATAGGATTTTGGGTGCTTATTCTTGGTAGCACACTAGAAATTGACCTGGTTACTATTAATTAAAAGTCACCATATGTTTTAGCTCTTTAATCCACATCTATGTTTTTCTCATATTGGTATAGAGCACTTCACTCAGTTACATTATTCATGCAATTAAACAATAAGCTATGAGTATAATTTTTTTATAGGGGTTTCCCCCTAAGGTTTCTAGCAAATGGTCTAGTGCTTTAACGATCAAAAAAATTGAAAGTTGAAGGAGTGTGGAAGGTTGGAGCTTGAAGGAGCATGAAATGTTGAATGATGAGTTGATATTTGGAGTATCAAGGTCAAAGGAGCATGGAAGGCTAGATTGGATGAAAGAGAATGGTAGGATGGGTTGGTTGAAGTAGCTAAAATGAAATGTTGGGATGTTGGGTGGAAGGTTAGGATGGTTGAAGAAACACGGAAGGTTGATAAGGCTGAAGGAGCATGGAAGGCTGGGCCAATTGAAGGAGATACAACAAAAGGTTGGAATATTGAGTGGAAGGCTAGAAATATTGAAGGAGTGTGGCAAGCTACTTAGGCTAAAGGAGTATGGAAGGCTACCCTTTTTTGGGTGGGAGGCTTGTTTGATATTGGATCAGCTGAGGGAACCACAACAACAGGTTGGGTTGTTGAGTGTAGCGCAACAAAAATTCGGGTTGTTGGATGGAATGCTAGGTCAACTAAAACCCCCTATTTTTATCTTTGGTGTGCGTGTGGGTTTGGAACCCGTAGGTATTTGGGTGGTTTTTTACCCCCTATTTACAAAAGAAAAATATGTGAAGGATTAGGGTTTTTTAATGAAAATATCTCATATTTTAGGAACCATATCTTTGCAAAAAGTTATCTGTTCAGTTGATTCTTAGACCAACTTGTGTAGAATTTGAATAGATTTAAAATGAGTGGTCATATACAAGAATACAAGAATTATTGAGGGATATTCAACCCTGTGAATTCAACCATTTGAAACAAGGGCAATGACAATTTTTTAAGTCATAAAAAAATAAATTGCAATTATTTAGCAGCTAGGGTTTGAATGATGGGAAGAGCAATGAAGGGCTAGTAATTCAATGAGGAAGGAAACTAGCAATCCAGATTTGGTAAAGCAGACTATGATAGTGTGATATTTTGGAAATATTACTCTACTAATAGATAGTAGAGGTAAATTTTTGGCATTGTGAAGGCTGCTATAGAAAAATATCAAGAAATATGCTAAATTTTGGAATAATTATATTCATACAAAAATTTGAAAAGATCTAGAAAATAAAAAACAATAATTCAGACATTTTATGTAAAATGATGTAGGTTTCTAGCTATAACATCTCAATTGAGATGAGAAGTGTATTTATTTATAAACTCTCAATATTTAAAGAAGAGAATTGTAATTTTTTGAGGGTGGGAGACTCGACTACAACCCCTTATTATCCACCAAAAAAAATTTATTTTTTGTCTCTTCGGGATTGATGAACTATACTGTTGCACCTATCATATTCCTAGTTCTATCCCTATCAAAGTAATTTTTCCATGTCTTTTCATCCTTATGGATTTTCAAGGTAGATATTTTGGGAGAGGTCCATATTATTAGGTAATTCCCAATTTCCATTTTCTTATTTGAGATCTCTATCATAATGCAGTACACCAGTTATCAACACAACATATGGATCATCTTCTTGATACACATTATTATCAATGTATTTTAGGATTTTGTTCCAATTGATTGCGTCATAATTTTCCAGCTTATGTATGAGATAATTACAGGGTAGTGCATTCTCAATCTTGATAATTTTTCCATTCATGGACACTTTCATGTGCATGTAATCCATTGCTAGATAACCATTCCCTGATATTTTTCACATCCATTCCTTAGATAACAATATTCTAAAGTATGGAGGTAATTCTACAACTATTACCTCTTGAAGTATCACAAATTTTGGGTATTGGGCTATGAGTCATGACTAGATCCTTGAGAACGCATACAACATTGACCCTAGTTGTATCAAGTGCTTAGCTTTCTTGGTGTAAGAAAGACCCATTTTTTCTCACATACCTTTGGGAATAACCATAGCAATTGCCTAAATTTGTATTGCATTGTATGTAAAATATATTTGGGCCCTTGTAAACCTTATGAAGTTATTTTTTGTAATATTTTTATTTAACATAAAGGTTGATTTCATGACATGAAGGTAACTTGTAACTAGGTATAAATACCTTCTACCAATTATTTTATTAATGGTTGGATGGTATTCTAGATTTCATTAGTGATATTATTTTGTGTCTATGGGCACCCCCTTATATCATGTTTATTGGTTTTTGTGTTATATTTTAGCATTTCTACGTAATGAGTTGATTCCATTCATTTGTGAAAACTATTGTAAAATCTAAAAAACTTAAGTCCATGGAATTTGAGTTGAGTGGTATGGAATAAGGAGATTCACACCATAAACCAAAGTTTCAATCCCATGGATGAAGATAACATTTAAAATCAAATGGTATGAGCTTAATTGGCCAAATACCTTGACTTTCAAGTTAAAGACCCATTGAGGAGACCCAGCTTTAATTTTTGTTGATTGACGTTTACATAATTGTCAAAATTATAGTAACATGATGATCCACCCATTTCAATGTTCAAGTTCCTAATTTGGATAAGTTATTATTTCATAATAAAGTTAGCTATTATTTTTTAATCAACAAGCATCAATTTCACTCTGACAAAGATTTAAAAAAAGGGCTCAAGAAAATTAGGCAATTCAAAGCTTTTGTTTTTTTGTTTTTTTTGCCAAGAATTAATTTAAACCTTTGGCCAAATAGCAATACCACAATGTTATGTGGTGAGCTTCATTTTAATTCTATATCCTGAAAAAACTTGAATGATTGTAATTGTACGGTACTAATAGAATAGGGTCCATATTTTAGGTACTATGTATTATGTTTATCAAGTTTTTCTTTAATCTGAAATGTGCTACTAGTTCTTTCACATTGTAATTTCAAATATAGTTCAAGATACTATGTGTTATGTTGGTATTGTTCTTTAATCTAAAATACGCTACTATATTTTTTTTGCATTGGAAATTCATATGTAGATAAATTTTCTTTGTATACCTTTATCAAATGCTTTTTAAATGTGTGTATTTGACAACCAAAGATATAGAAAATTTAACTAAATTAGAGGATAACCATGTATATTTCCATTTAGTTTTATATTAGTAATGGAACAAAATTATTTAAGAGTAAGGGAAGAAGTGTAGTTTAGTAGACCAAATGATGTCCAATTTAAGAGATTCTTTTCTATATAAAAGAGAATTCAAATTATTATGTGTTATAATTTTTAGCTTAAAAGATATGTTTGATCTTTTAAAATAAAAAGGCACTCTATTTAAATTTATATAGAAGGTTATTTTTATTAGAGTCCATGTTTCTATGAAATTTTAACTCAAAATTTATTTGTTTTCACATTTGAAAGGCCAAAAAATAATCATCCAACAAATAGGTTAGAATGGGCTGGTCTGGATTTGTTAGATGTCCTTCAACTGAAACCAAGATTAAAAAGCAGTTCAATTTTTTCAAAATATTTGTTTAAAATATGTTTATTGAAAAATTAATAATAAAATATTTTAAATATAAAAAAAATTATAATTAAATTAAATATATAATATGTATTCATAATTTTTTTTGGTAAGTTGTGTGATTCTTCTATTGGGCGCCATTCCCATTACAAAAACAAATCATTACATTTCTAACAAGTTTTTTTTTCAATGAGTACACGGGTTTTTATGAAGGGTCCTAGTCCCCTCATAATGAGTAGGGTTTGAACCTTTCAAAGAGAAGCCAAAACCCTTACCACTGGAGTAATATTGCAACTATTTCTAACAAACTAATTAAAGCATAACCATCTTTGTCTTTCTATCAAAGATATTCTCCATATTCCTCAAACTACTAAGTTTCCATAATCAGCTATCTCTTTTTTAAAGGAACTAATAACAAGAACAACTCTTACATGAAATATAACCTTTTTTACTAAAGGAACTGTAGACACCAAAAACTAATCATTCACAACATCACATTTTTCACCCCACAACAAATCCTACATAATAAAGTTATATGCCTAAGTTCAAACTTAGGCATATAAAATCCGCACACTATACTATTTTCCAGATTTATTAAATCTGGAAAATAAGCCTAGGATACCCTACCTACCCACTAGACATGTGTCCTAGCCGCATCACCACCCCATATTGCCACATCTCACACACCCTTGTCCCATTTATCCCTTCGCATAGGGTAACCCTCCACATATCACTCCACTTACAACCACATCACCCCAGTTAAGTGAGGTACACTGGGTGACTCACTATAACTGCCCCCTCCATTTGGTAGCCCTGGATTGCCACTTGGTAATCCAATCTTGCCACCTCTCATTTCCCTCCACAACCATAAGGGGCCTATAAAGGCACCTTCACCCACCAAATTAAGGGAGTTGAATATTGACACCACTAGGCTATCAAAATAGGATCAGACTTATGCATGCATCCCAAGGAGAAACTAGATCTCGAGCTCAAAGGTCCTATTTTGAGGTATTCTTCCATTCAACCCAAATTGTTGGTTTATGATTTCACAGTCAAAATCACTTGAGCATGATTTCCCCATCGAATGTGTGTGATTTCTCATCTACCATTGTGTGATGAGCCTCAAAAATGCTCATATTTTGTATGGGTTTTCATCGATTATTATGCGGAAATATAATAAGAATTGTGTAATTTTATGAATGATTATGTAATTATTTAATAGAATTGTGTGTGTTATCTAATTTGTGTGTTTTAGTGTGTTTTTGTGGAAATATAGTTGATTTTGACAGATTTGGATCCGTCGAGGTCTTTCATGGACCTGGCACTCTGTTTCTTTCGGGATCAAGGCATGATGAGTAGGCATCTTCCTCTTCAAGGAAGGCACCAATAGAAGGTAGGTGCCTTCCTCTTCAAGGAAGGTGCCAACAGAAGGTAGGCGCCTTCCGTATAAAGAAGGCACTCAACATCTTTAGGCACATTCTACATAAGTAAGGAACCCCATACAAGGTAGGCGTCTTTCGTATAAAGAAGGTGCCCACATAAATAGGCGCCTTCCACATGAAGAAGGTGCTCAACATCAGTATATGCCTTCCGCATACGAAAGGTGCCTATCAAAAGCACGTTAGGAAGGCACATTCCTCATAAGAGAATATACCTCCATTCTTCACCAGTTGACCAAGTAAAGTGACGTGGGTAGAGTTGACCGGTGTTGTTCCAGTTCCATATTACGCAAGATAATTCTAGGAGTTGCACCAACAGACGAGAACGTATTACCTACACCAGGCGAAGCATGCACCAATCAATGAACGCGCTACCATTAGGAACATTGCCTATTTTAGTAGATGCTAATTACATTTACCAAACTATCCTAGTTTAGTTTGGACTAAACTACTGTTGTAACTTCTTTGTAACAGAAGATCTGTGTGTGTGCTATATAAACACACACAGACCTCTTTGATAATCATCCAAAATCCAAATTGAGAATACATTTGTCATTCTGAGGAGATAGAAGCATTGTAATAATTCATTTGCAAATACAATAAAGTTTGAAAGTTCCTAACTATGTGTTCAGATAGAAGGGAGCTATTGGATACTGGGCCCAATCCAAGCTAGTATTCCTTCCTTTTTTTATTTATGCTTTCCTAGATTAGTTTCCTGCTTTCATAGGTTTATTTTTTGCACTGTTATTTTCATTTTCGTAGTAGGTTTACTTTTATTATGCACGTATGAATATTTACATTCTTAGGATTTAATTATTCATACGTAAATTATTGTGGTGTGGATGAATGATTGACAATCCTTTAAACCCCCCAATAGTAGAATTAGATGGACTCATCTCAAAGTGGGTATTGTAAGTGATATTTTCTAAGACACTTCTAAAGTTTACAAAGCTCCCTGGGTTGACAATTTAAATGATTCGACAGTGACAAAATAGGATAAAAATTCACATGTGTTTGGCCCACAACAGTTTGGCATTGTTGTCAAGGAAGCACCTCTACTAGATTAATTGCAATACCTAAAAACCTTCCACCTAACTTTGTATGAGTTCCTCGAGAAAAAGAGGACCTGACAATCATTTTGTAAAAAAAAGTCCACCAAAATTTGAGTTAGCTGAACACTCTGAGTTTGAATTAGATTCGCCTGACTCATCACCAGTAGTCCACTAGAGTGAGAATCCTCACTTTTTACAAAGTGCTTCCTCATCCCATCAACTAGAGGAAGAACGAACCATTGTAAACCTGTTGTTTAAGAGGACACCCTCAAAGGAAGCACTATTGTGGAAATTTGTAGAAGACCAGATGATAACACCAGATGACCTTAGGCCTTGACTTAGAAAGTTTTGAATGACCATGAGGTCATAATAACTACATTAGAGACCACTTTCTTGAAAAAATGGCCAACGAAGAGGCTTCATCTGGCTTTAGTTTCCCAATTGAGGAAGGAGTAGGAGAAACCAAAATAAAAAACATATCCCTTGCTCACATTCCTACCTTCAGAGGATACCCAATCGAGGACCCTGACCTATATTTATTTAAATTTTATGTTTTATGTAGGTCTATGGACTACAAATCTGATACACAAAAGTTAAATCTCTTTCCTTCTATATTAGACGATGTGCTCTACGATGGTTCATTGGTCTGGGATACAAACACATTGCCACATGGGATCAAATGAAGAGGCTATTTTTAGAGAAATATCAAGACTTCAAGAGAGCTAGAGACTCCATAGAAGAGGTCCTGAGCATGAAATAGAAAAAAGACGAGTCTCTTGAGGAGTACTAGGAGAGATTCAATTTCAATCTTCAATAATCTCCTCATGCGAAGCTAGCTGATAAGTCTCTTAAAATAATATTTTTGAGAGGACTTAACAATGAATCATTAGAATCTCTCAACATGATTTTTAGAGATGACGTCTACCAGCACGCTATGAAATATATCCGATAATTATGCTGGAACTACTCAAGAAGGAGAGGCAAGACCACTTCTAGAACCATGAAAGCAACTGCTTCAGTCACAAAAACAAAAATAGGCAACATGTTGGAAGTTTTGAAAAGAGAGATGCTTTTGTCTCTGGCATTACAGATGGACATGCTACTGTTGGAGAAAAAGAAGTAAGAAAATGAAGCTGCATTGGCTTATTTTTGCCCAAAATATAGAGGAAAGCATGCAAAGAATGAATTCACAAAGAACAAATTTATATTATGCGTGCTCTGCAAACTAAATAATAAGACCCAATTGTTCTCACAATTGCCCAGTATCAAGGAGGATGATGATGTTATGGAAGCCTATTTTATAGGCAATCAGAGGAGTTAGCCACAACCCCCTACGGGTAATACGCCAATAGGAATGCCATCATACGGGGAGGACCATACATGCCATAAGGCTAGCCTCAACCACCTAACATGGGGTGGTGGGGGCAATATTCTTGGTCTAACACACCCCAAGGAGCAAAATTTCTAAACTAGAAACCCTAGATGCTATATTAATATCTTGGGAAATAGTGGAGAGGCCATGCTCCATGGAATCTGGCTCCACAGAACATAGTGCCAACTCACACCCATCAAAACTTGTTGGTCTTACCTATAGTGAGATCTGCACAGTTACCCACACAACCGACGACAAATCCAAATAACAGAGTATATTAGCTGGTATACAATGTAGAAGGTAAGATGTATCTGATGTATCATATTAGTTGCAATCCCATTCAGCTTAGATCAGGTAGACAACTAGGAGTAGAGACACCTTCACTGATAGAAGAGGAGGCAGATGTAGAAGAAACACCTCTTATAAAAGAGGTGGAAGAAGAAATGGCTGAGAGAACAAAGGCTCAATTTCCTAACTGGCTGCAAGAACAGAGGAAACTAACGTAGCTAGAGTTTGATATTCTTTCTAACTTGAAAAATCTCACAGTGACAATTCCACTCTTTTAAGCTATTTGATACGTCTCGAAATATTCTAAAGAGATAAAGGAGATGTGCCTAAGAAATTTAGGATGAAGAGTAACCCAAACTATCAATGTTGTGGGTAAGTTGGTAGATTTAATGATAGGCAAGACGTGTCATCCTAAGTATGTAAGCCCAGGCAGTCCAATGTTGACTGTAAAAATTGGGGGACATTCCTTGACCAATATGTTGGTCTATCTCGAGGTAACCATCAATGTAATGCCTCAAGAAACCATGCAGAGGCTATAGCTCATAGACCTAAGACCCACCTCAATGGTACTATAGTTGTACGATTAATCAACCATTGCATTGGAAGGAATGCTTGAAGATATCATAGTGACGGTTGATGTGTGGGAATATCCAATCGACTTCTTAGTTTTGTAGTCTAAAACCAGACTAGGTGCCTATCCGTTTATCTTGAGAAGACTGTGGTTGGTGAAAGCTGATGCTTACATTAGCTACTATGATGGATTTATGACCATATACAATGGACAGAACATAAAAGGTTGACCATTTCACCCCCCGTGCAATCTGTTGATTTATTGGGAGAGTCTACATTGACCAAGCATGGATACGATGAGCTATCCATAATCCAATCGATGATGGTGTTAGACGAATTGGTAGAGGAAGAATATGAGGATGGCACTATCGTAGAATTCCTCCAAAGAGAGTCCTCTATCACCATGCTTGAGTCACCGTTAGCTGGTGCTCAAGACCACCACATTTAGCAGATAAACATTGGGTCGAGAAAGACATTGAATATCAACAGTGGGTTGACTCCCACACAACTAATGAAAGTAGAAGAACTCCTGGTTAAACACCAAAGGGTATTTGCATGGTATTACTTAGATATGAAAGGTATCAGCCCAAAAATTTGTATCCATCGAATATACCTCGAAGAGCAGGCGACTCCAATTGTAAATAAGGATGAATCTAGCAATGAAAGACATTGTCAAGGCAAAATTGCAAAAAATCTTGTCTGTCAGATTCATCTATCCAATTTGTGATAGTGAGTGGGTATCACTGCTTGTGGTGGTCCCCAAGAAGAATGGGAAGTGGTAGATTTATATGGACTACAAGGCGTTGAACAAAGCGACCAAAAAGGATCACTTTCCACTCCCATTCATTGATAAGGTCTTCGATACACTTTCAGGGTGAAAGTACTTCTCCTTCCTAGACAGATTCAGTGGATACAACCAAATCTAGATAGGAGAAGAAGATCAGGATAAAATGGCATTCACCTACCCTTGGGGAACGTTTGCTTATCGGGTATTGCCTTTCGTGTTATGCAATGCACCTACCACCTGCCAAAGGGTGATGCTTAGTGTATTCTCAAACATGATAGGAGATGTGGTTGAAGTGTACATGGATGACTTCACTATTTATGGAGAAACCTTTGATGAAGCAATGACGAAATTGGAAAGAGTGCTCAAAATAAGCAAGGAAAATAATTAATCCCTTAGTAATGAAAAATGTTTTATGATGATGCAAGAGGGCATCGTATTGGGACACCATCTCTCCGTAGAAGGAATAAAGGTGGACAAAAGAAAAATTGAGGTCATAAAGGACCTACCTAGCCCTAGAAAGCAGTGAGAGGTAAGATTTTTTCTCGGATCTGTCAGGTATTACTGGTGATTTATCGTCGAGTTTAGTAAAATTGCAAGACCACTACACACTTTATTTTCTAAAGATGTGGAGTTCAACTGGATGGAAGACTACGAAAGAGCATTTCAGTCGCTCAAGGAAAACTGATATCTACACCTGTTCTAAGGGTATCAAATTGGGTGATACCCTTCCATATCTATTGTGATGCATCCAAAAATATGATTGGAGCAGTCCTTGGGCAGAAGGATGGCAAGGAATTTTATGCCATTTTCTATATCAACAAAAACTTGGTAGGAGCTGAGCTCAACTATACAATGACAGAGCAGGAATTCCTTGCTGTTGTGTATGCCATAAGTAAATTCCACCATTATATCACTGAGTATCAGGTGTTTGTCCATATGGACCATGCAGCTATCAGGTATTTAATGAGCAAACTGGCTATTGGCATAAGAATTATAAGATGGCTTCTACTATTGCAAGAGTTTGACATAACAATAGTTGACAAACCAAGCAAGGAAAACATTGTAGCATATTTTCTATCCAGATTGACACCATCAGATCATGCAGTAGTGGAAGACCAATTTTCGTACGAACATTTGTTCACCATCAGCAAGCAAATGTCGTGGTACACAGACATAGTCAATTACTTAGCCACCAAAAGAACCTCACCTGCTCTCTCCTCATGAGAAAATCAAGCAGTAGTAGATAAAAGCACCTCCTTTCTATGGGTTTATGACCTCCTATTTAAAACAGGATGTAATAAGATTATAAGGAGATGCGTAGCAGAGCAGTAGTTCTCATAAATACTCAAAACTTGCCACGATGAACCATACGAGGGACACTTTGCGAGGAATCGGACTACCTATAAAATTCTATAGGTTGGGTATTTTTGGCCCACTCCATTCAAAGATGTAGTTGCCTATGCCAGCAAGTGTGATGAGTGCCAAAGAATGGGTAGACCAACCCATTAGGACGAGATGTCCCTTCAATCGCAAATGCATCTAGAGCCCTTCGATAAGTGGGGCATGGATTTTATGGGTCCAATTAATCCACCTTCGATAGGAAGGAGATTTATTTTATTCTATAAATACTATGTCACCAAGTGGGTTGAAGTCCAAGCATTGAGGGATTCAAAGGAAAGAACAATAGTTGATTTCTTATTTGCTCATATTTTTACACAATTCAGGGTCCCTAGAGAGATAACAATAGACCAGGGGCCTCAGTTTACCTCCAAGTTGATCGAGGAATTCATGAAGCAATATAGAATTCGGCACAACAAGACTACGCCCTACCACCCACAGGCAAACGGGCAAGTGGAGGTGACGAACATAGAGATTGAGAACATCCTAACAAAAATTGTGTAGCAACATAGAAAATATTGGGCTACATGGTTTTCGAAGGTAGTATGGGCATATAACACCACGTGGAAGTCAACCACTAGCTTCACACCCTTCCATATGGTCTATGGGAATAGTGTAATGATGTCCATCGAGTTTGAGATTAAGACATTGAGAACTGCTTTAGAATTAAATTTGAGCTTGGAAGAAGCTCAAAAAGAGAGGGTTCGACATTTGAACCAATTGGATGAAATTCGAATGGATGCTCCACAAAGAATGAATATCATACAAAAGCAAAGAAAAAATGGTATGATCAACACATCAAGCTGAAGCAGTTCCAAGAGGGAGAATGGGTGTTGTACGATTCCAGGTTCCAGGAATGGAAGGTAAAATTAATGTAGAGGTGGATGGGACCATATGAGGTGGTATATCTCATCAAGAACGGTGTTGTGTGCATCATGTTAGCGTACTATATTTCATTATTTGTCCTGTAGTGTATTTGTTATTTCGTTATAACAAATTGCTATTGTCACTGGTTGGTTTGGCAACCTCCGGCATTATTTGTTTTGCAGTGTTATATAACCTGCACAATTCAATAAAGAATCTGATCGTATTCCTAACATGGCATCAGAGCCAGATTGCAGGGAGCTGTGAAAGAAGGCTGGAGGCGGAAGCTGGTTGCAGGGAGAAGGTTGCTGGGAGCAGGCTGCTGCGTTCTCTGCGACGTGTTTTTTTTTTAAATCACACAATCGCGTGATTTTTTTTAATTCACGCAATCGCGTGATTAATTCACGCAATCGCGTGATTGAAAAAAAAAAAAACGCAGGACTCAGCCTGCTACTACGTCCCTGCTTTGGATGTAGACAAGAGGGACTGACGCAGCCATCGTAGCGCGCGTCCCCTCCCCCCCTGTGTAGCGCAAATGCTGCGCACAGAGAAGGGACTGACGCAGCGCTGCTAACGCAGTGCATGTCCCCTCCCCCCCCCGCACAGCGCAAACGCTACGCGCTGCAGGCAGACGGACGTTCGCCGCAACCCCCCCCGCGCAGCGTGAACGCTGCAAGAAAAAAGTGGACGGATGTCCGCCAGCCCCCCCCCCCCGTTGGAGGTGACGCGCAATCCATGCGCACGCTCCCCAATGCCCCCCCCTCGCGTTGGAGGATGCGAATGCAGCGCGTATCGTGCTGCAGCGTCCCACAGTCCCCCCCCCGTCGAAAAAGCCGACGTTTTAAAAAAAAAAAAAATAGCAGACCTGTGAAAAAGGCAGCGAAGGAGAATAGCAGAGGAGGCCAGCCACAGTGAGCAGCAGCGTGCGACGGGAGGCCACGATTTGCAGCTGCAGCAGGCTGAGGTCCTCAAATACGAGGGGGCCTTTTCTCCTCCCAGATCAGCCCACGGGCTCACTGGCAAGTGAGCTGCGTGGTGGGTTCCGGGAACCCAGCAGTCGGGGGTTCAAATCCCGCCGACTCCCCCCTTGCAAAGGTATAAAAAAAAAAAAATTCAAAGGTTTTATTTAATTATTATTTTTTTAATTAAAATTTTTAATTTTAATTTATTTTTTATAGTTTTTAAACTTTATAAATTAAAATTTAATTTTAATTTATTTTTTCATAAGTTTTAAAACTATATAAATTAAAATTATTTATTTTAATTTTAAATATATAATAATTATTAAAATGCTTTGTTAAAATATTTTTTTAAGGGGGGATATTTTTTCAAAAAATCAAAGGGGGAATGTGAGTAATTTTCTGAAAAAGCAATTTGGTGAATTGTAAAAGGTGCATTTTTGGCTGCGCCCAACACCTTGTGGGTTATTCTTGTGGGCATTTTTTTTGTTGTATGTTGCATATTTCATTTTTGCACTATAACATTAAAAATTAAAATCAAAACACTCCCTAAGTCCCCGGAATAATTAAAACCCATCCATGCAATTTATTGCACTGCAGCGTTCGGTATTTGTGATACCTCTGGCCAGCACTTACAGGTAAAGTTGTCGTGATTTGGCTACTGTATCCGCCGCCTAATATAGCTGCTACAATGACGTCTGAGTTTGTTCTCTATAAATCGTCGGGGAGAGATAAGTTAGCCATTTTTTGCACTTTTTTACTCCATCCACTACCCTTTATCGCACTTGTGTTTAGGCATAAATCCTGACGAAGTATTCTTCATAGTGTTTAGGGGAAGTTACGCCCCACGCATGAGAAGAATCTTCTATGGTAGGTGCCATCAACAAGGCGATTCCCTTTCAGTACCGCTTATGTTCCACATATCGTATGATCTCTAAAACTCACCTATAGTCTCCCTCACGTAAGGGCGGGTGATTTTGTTGATCTTTCTAAATACCTATAGTTTCCCTCACGTAAGGGCAGGTATTTTGTATGGTATAATGGCCTAGCAAAAGGTATATCGAAAGGGGGACCAATTGGTGATATAAGGAACCTTCACTATGGTCGTTGTTGCAAAGTTGATGACTGATCCGCATCAGTTATTGAAAGGTCCAAATTATACACCATGGAAACATAAGATGAAGGAAATTCTCCAAATGGAAGATTTGTGGGATATTTTTATAGGAGTAGCAACTAGGCCTTCACCAACAACAGGTTCCACAGGTCCTTCTGCAGATCAGATAGTTTTTGACAAGAAAGACAGCCGAGCAAAGGTGCTCATTTTGTTTGCTGTTTCAGATGAAGTGCAACCTCATATAGCTGACAAAGCAAGTGGTAAAGAGGCATGGGATGCCCTTAGAACCATCTATGAGGGAAAGAATGATTCCACCATTCTTCATCTTCAACAACAACTTCATAACCTAATTTTGAGACAGGGTGAAATAGTTGAACTCTTTCTGTGCAGTGTCTGAATTGAAAGAGAAATTGAATTCTTTGGGAGATACTGTGGATGAAAAGTTTCTCATTTCACTTGTGATGAGAGCTTTGCATTCTTCATTTGATATGTTGATCACCTCCATCCAGGTGTCTCAACGACAAATTACCTACATCGAGTTGGTCAATCTGCTTCAACAACAGGAGGCACGCCAACTTCACAAGGATGATTCTTCCAACACAGCCCTATACACCAACAGGCAGGGTTCTAGGAAGAAAGGTAATGGGAAAAAAGGAGGCAAATTTCATAAAGGAGGAAATTCTCAACAAGATACGAAAGGAAAAGGCAAACAACCTCAACAGAAGAAGAGGTGGTCCAAGATCTGTGAGAAAGACAACCATGACACCAACAGGTGTTGGCATAATAACAAGTAGAAAGGCCAAAACAAACCACAAAATAAAAACAAGCAACCCCAGGTGAATGTTGTTGTTGAAGAATCTGACTCAGATTCTGAATGGGCACACAAGGTGCTCATGACTACCACGATTCCACACAGAGGGATTCCGTTTGGTATGTCGATTCTGGAGCTAGCAAACATATGACTGGTGACAGATCGTGGTTTGAATCATTTGTGGCCAAAGAGGGCAAACCTGTCACCATTGCTGATGATAAAACCTACAGGGTTCAGGGAGAGGGTACAGTTTCAGTCACTCTTCCTGATGGCAAGTTTCAGATTGAAAAAGTCCTCTATGTTTCGGGATTGGCTAACAATTTGCTGTCAGTCACACAAATCCTGGATAGAAATATGGTTGTCAACTTTCGTGTTGAGAATGGCAAGAAGTGTTGTACTATTACTAGAAAGGGTAAGCAGATTGCAACAGCTTCATATAAGCACGACTTATTTGCACTAGATGCTATCTCTACTCCACATGTTGCCATGACTGTCTCTACCAAGGAGGCAACTTCCCTATGGCACAAGAGATATGGGCATCTTAGTTTCGGCTACTTACTTGAGCTCGATAAGTATAAGATGGTAAATGGTCTTCCTTCCCTTTCTACCACATTGCCAGTGTGCTCTGACTGCTTGGCAGGAAAGCGACATAGAGTACCATTTGAGAAGAGCTCAACAAGAGCACGAAAACCTCTAGAGTTAATTCACACCGATCTGTGCGGTCCTTTCACACCCAACAGTTGTGGAGGGAAGAGGTACTTTCAGTTATTCGTAGATGACTACTCACGAAATATGTGGGTTTTCTTTCTCCAACTGAAATCTAAAGCTTTCGCATTCTTCTAGCAGTTCAAGAAATCCGTTGAGAAGGAGTCAGGAGCTTCTATTAAAACCCTCCACTCAGATCGAGGGGGGGATTTTACCTCTAATGATTTTTTTGCATTCTTAGATAAGCATGGAATCAAGAGACAATTAACAACTGCCTATACTCCTCAACAAAATGGAGTTGCTGAGAGAAGGAACCGTTCTATCATGGAAATGGTTCATTGTATGCTCATAGGAGCTACTCGTGGGAAACAATATTGGGCAGAAGCTGTCACCACTGCAGTATATCTGTTGAATAGGGCACCCACAAAGGCCCTAAAAGGAATGACTCCACAAGAAATATGGAGTGGTCGAAAACCCTCCATATCTCATCTACTTATTTTCGGATGTCACGCTTTCATGCACATACCGAAAGAGAAAAAAAAGAAGCTAGATGAGAAAACACTGAGATGTATTTTTCTTGGGTATGATGAGCACTCTAAATGATATCGTTTGATAGATCCTTTGACCAAGAAAATTCATATCAGCAGAGATGTTGTCTTTGATGAAGCTTTCACATCATAGAGCACATCTAAAGTACACCTAGATATTGTGGAATCTAAGGAAGAGAAGATTCCTTCGTCAACACAGACAGGAGGTCCTTCTACATCTTCTTCACCACCACCGAATAAGAATCCAAAATGGTGTAGAAATACAATCAGAGATGCAAATTTATCCACTCCTCCCAATTTGAACTTGGATAGACCTCGTACACGCAGTATGGCTCAAAAGGAAAAAAAAGCCAAAGAAACTGATGAGGTTGATGATCTTTGTCAATCTTTTGAGGAACTTTCTGTAACTCCAAGTACAGAAGTAGAGGATATGGATATTGATGATGACATGGCATTCATGTCTACCATAGATGATCTTGAACTCGCATCAGTGCAAGATACTCTCAGTGAGCCTCAGTGGAAGGCCGCTATGGATACAGAGTATGAGTCTTTGATGAAAAATAAAACTTGGAAGCTTGTTGATTTACCGCATGGAAAGGAACCCATTGGCTGAAAATGGGTATATAAAGTCAAGTACAAGGTATATGGAACAATTGATAAGCATAAGGCCCGCCTTGTTGCAAAGGGCTATGCTCAAAATGAAGGCATTGACTACGAGGAAACTTTTGCACCTACTGCTCGGATGACCACAATTCGGGTTATGTGTGCTATGGCAACACAATATGGGTGGAAAGTTCACCAGATGGATGTCAAAAGTGCCTTTCTAAATGGTGATCTCCAAGAAGAAGTCTACATGACTCAGCTAGAAGGATTTGAAGTGGAAGGCCAAGAGCAGAAGGTTTGCAGATTCGTCAAATCCTTGTATGGTCTGAAACAAGCTCCTCGAGCTTGGTATATAAAAATGGACAATCACCTTATGCAGCATGGATTTAAGAGATGTCCATCAGATGCAAACCTCTATTTCAAGAAATAGGGTTCTGAGATAGTGTTGCTTGTACTCTATGTGGATGATCTGCTCATTACAGGGAGTTCAAAAACTATGATCTCTACTGTCAAAAGAAACTTGTGCAAATATTTTGAGATGATAGATATCGAACTTCTCCATTACTGTCTTGGTCTGGAATTCAGCAAGAAGGAGCACTCCATCAAAGTGTCTCAGAAAAAATATGCCAAGACATTGCTAGAAAAATATCGCATGACTGATTGTAATCCAATGGCAACTCTGATGGAGAATGGACTTCAGTTATCGCGATATGATGATTCACCTCGAGTAGATGGTACTCTCTATCGACAGTAGATTGGGAGTCTCATATATCAGACCAATACTAGGCCAGATCTCGTATTTGTTGTCAACTATCTTTTGAGGTTCATGCAGGAGCCTAAGACCACTCATTGGAAAGCAGCAAAACGTGTTCTTCACTATGTCCGTGGTACTATGGAATATGGCCTAGAATACAAGAGGAACACCAAATTCTTCTTGCAAGGATACATGGACTCTGACTATGCCGGATCATTTGATGATCGCAAGTCAACTTCTGGATACATTTTTCATCTGGGATCCGGTCCTATCTCTTGGCACAGCAAGAAGCAATAGGTGTTTGCTATTTCATCAACAGAGGCAGAATATCGTGCCACACATGAAGCTGTGTGCGAAGTGATATGGTTGCGTCGCATTCTGACAAGTATGGGCTATCCATCAAAATCTCCAATACACTTGTTTTGCAAAATTCAAGGTGTTCTGAACCTCGTCAAGAATCCAGTCCATCATGAAAGAACAAAGCACATTGACACTCAATGTCATTTCATTCAAGATGAAGTTCCAAAGCACCGAATTCAGCTTCAACACATTCCCATTGATGCTCAAGTTGCAGACATTTTCACTAATGCACTTGGACGTGTCAAATTTGAATTGTTTCGCAGCTCTCTTTGTATTGCAAAATGATGTAAGGGGGTGTTAGTATAGCTATTAGTTATTACATTACCCAAATAATGTAATAAAGGGGGATGTTAGCGTACTATATTTCATTATTTGTCCTGTAGTGCATTTGTTATTTCGTTATAACAAATTGCTATTGTCGTTGGTTGGTTTGGCAACCTCCGGCATTATTTTTTTTGCAGTGTTATATAACCTGCACAATTCAATAAAGAATCTAATTGTATTCCTAACACATCATGACTATTGACGATAGTAACAATGTGTTGACAGTGAATGGCCACCGACTACGGCCCTACAACATGTCCAAATATTTACTGGTGGAGTCCAGAGCAGTCATGGGGGAGACCCCATCCTTGTAAATCTATACCAAACTCTCAATAAGTAAAATAGTGGACATGGAGGTGTCCACCAAGATCAGTTAGTTTAGGTTTTTTTATTTCTTACAGTGTGTTTTGCAAGGATGACGCTCACATGCAAGTTGTAGGCATCCTAGTAGAGGGCTTACCAGGCATAGAATGTATCTAAATACCTATAGTTTTCTTTTCTTTTTGTTTGCTTTTGTAGGTGGAGGACCTGACAGCTCAAAAAATAGGTATATGGGAAACTAGGCCTGAATCGGCTTAGCATCTTGACACCTATGCACGTAGTTTAGAAGCAGCATCTATCCAAGATCGGGTGAAGGCAACAAACTCTCCTTAAAGGGAAAATAACATGCCAGGCCTGGCAAGAGGATGTTGTGGTAGCATGAAGAAAGTCTGAGGAGGCTTGATCACCCTTGCCCAAATGATCAGGACGTGTTGCTAAGAAAAATACCTTGTAGAAAGCCTTCATCTTCAAAGCAGACTCTCCACATGAGGAATGATGCCTTCCTCTTCGAATAAGATGCCTAACGAGGGTGGATTTTCCCACCGTGAAGAAGGTATCAAGCTAGAGGCAAGGCACCTTCCTTATAAAGAAGGCACACCATAGAAATAAGGTGCCTTCCTTATAAAGAAGGTGCCCCAAAGAAATAAGGTGCCTTCCTTATAAAGAAGGCACCCCACAGAAATAAGGTGCCTTCCTTATAAAGAAGGTGCCCCACAAAAATAAGGTGCCTTCCTTATAAAGAAGGCACCCCACAGAAATAAGGTGCATTCCTTATAAAGAAGGCACCCAACTAAAATAAGGTGCCTTCCTTATAAAGAAGGCGCCCAAAGGAGAGTCCTAAAAAAAAAAATTGAGAAGGCGCCTTTCGCAACATGAAGGCACCATGAAAAAAAAATGATGATGATCAAGGCGCCTTCCATTCCAAGAAGGCTCATCCATTCAAAAGTCCCTTCCGCAGCGAGAAGGCACCATTATTCAAAAGATCCTTCTACAACGGGAAGGCACCATTCTTCAAAAGTGCCTTCCGCAGCAGGAAGGCACCATCAAGCAGAAGTGCCTTCCACCTAGGGAAGACACCATTCATTTAAAGAGCCTTTCGCATCGGGAAGGCACCAATAAAAGGGCCTTCCATGTACAACTGATGCTTTACATACGCCTCGATTCGAACGAGATCAACACATGATTGGGCAGCATCAGATTACCACTAGACCCCACATGATGAAAAATCTATCCCAACCAAAAATATTGCAGAGTTACGGGGTAGGATTCTTGTGCACACATCAAAGATGATGGACAAATGATTTTCAAGCCAATCAAAGGTCTGTCTTTAGCATCAAACCTTGAACAACGCAGCAATGAATTCTAGCATAATCCACATATGTGAAATACTTATCCTCTAAGGCACGGACCGACGAATCACTATTTTTTGTGACGCATGAAGCATCCAATCAGGTACGTGCATAATTTTTATTAAATTTTTATATAATCATTTATGAGCTATGCAGTACCAAAAAATAGCACCGCCATAAGAATCATGCACCCACCATGGCCGAAACATCGTGCCAACGTTATGGCTCAAGAGGTGTACCTTGCCAACCCCAAAATTGAATGTTAGGGTTAGGCACCTTCCTTATAAGAATGTGCCTTCCTAAGAGAGTAATGTAAGAAAACAAAGGAGTGGTTAGGGAAGACGTCATGGGAGGGTGATCAAAGAGTCACGCCATCAAGAAGAATGAGTCAAGTGACACAGAGGGGATCAGGGGGCGGTTAGGACTCAGTTTGAAGTCGAGGGATGGCTCGATTACTATACCCTGGTCTGTTAGAACCAGGATATGGAGGTATCCAAAGAATTTACTGCCTCCTTGAGAGGCATCACAGCTCAAGTGCATGGAAGGGAGATTTTGGTCACCCTAGAATACATCTCCCAGGTGACCAACTTGCCTCTTACAGGCGAGTGCACATACAAAGGTGGCATGTTGAAACAGTTCATTGAATTATTACTGCTAGGAGAAAATGTGCAGGTAGAAAAGGAAGGGCTGCCAAAAAGCAGACTTTCTATGAACCTACGAAATATGTTCAAGCAAATTGCTTGATTTTTCACATGCATAGGGAAATATTCCCACTTGCACATTAATCATGTGCAGTTTTTAAATCACCTGGTGCATGGAAGGAAGATGAACGTGCCCTTCTACCTATAAAACACCTTGAAGGAGGAAGCAACTCGATACCAAAGGGGTGCAACTTTCACCTTGGCCCACCATGGGTTGATCACAATGTTGGTTCGCTATACAAAATCACAAAGGGAATATTCCAATGCAAAGGTAGACGACAGCCAGGAAGGCCAGGAAGGACAGGAAGATTCTGTCACTAGGGCTGGGCAAGATGAAGAAAGCCCCATATAAGAGGTAGAAGATAGAGGGCAATCGCTATTGCCTAATTTTGGATAAGAAAGAGGGCATTCACCATTACTCAAATTCATAGAATATGGGGTATGACTTGCCAGCAGCGGAGCATAATTACGGCAATTGGAACTAGTTCTTAGGAGAAAGTGCTTGCAATGTCTGCTCCTATCAACAAAGGAGGAAGAAAATGACTTGGAGGTTGGTCTTGCAGCTTAGACCCTCCAGGAATTAATAAGTCAGAGTCTGCAGGATGGAGGGGTTTCTAAGGGCATTAATCAGCAAGTCGGTGCAGACCTAGAGAAAGACCTAGAATGGTAGACCAATTTTTGGATGGCCCAATAAATATTGGAGGATTTCTAGACAACCCATAGGGATGAATTAGAGGAGCAAGCATGAAGAATAGCTCAACTTGAGAAGCTGGTCCAGCAGCTGCAAGAGGAGAATCAACAATTTTGGACTAAGGAGACAGAAATAAGGAATGCATCCACTCAAACCGACTGGGCGATTGAGGTCCCAATGAATTTCCCTACCTCATTAGAAAGAGTATTTTCTTTGGGTGAATTCTAGTTGGATTCCCAAAAAAGTAGCTCAAAATCAAGGGAGAATTCCTCTATTTTTGAGATTAATAGGAGAGGGAGCCCAACAGAGCCACCTGTTATAGACCTGAGTGACACAGATCCTGGTGTGGACCAGTAGCCACAGAAAAAACCAGTGGTGAAGGAATAATTCTCTAGATGTGAGGAAGGAGGGACCGAGGGACCTATGAGGTCGACATCAAAACAACCAAAGAAAGGAAGGACAATTCTGGGGACATTAGAGCAATTCCCTCACAATGAAGAGACACCCATCGGGAAGGAGGAAAAACCCCTTGTTCAATCTGTCACACTTTTTACTAGGGCCCATGATAGCTCAAAAGAAGGCAAAGGTGACCTTTTTCGAACCGGTCCACCAGTCGGAAGACCACATCCAATAGGTTCCACGAGGATGAATGAGACATGCAGTTGTTTATAGAGAGGCAGAAGCGATTCAAACAACTACTAAAAGAGATGAAAGTAGCAAAGGATGCCAAGAAGTCAACCTTGAAGGTCTAGGGAGACCCAGGTATTTATGTTAACCCAGTAGATGATGATCATTTTTGGGAGATTTATGGGTCATCCCAAGGACGCCCCTATAAAATACAAAGATATTTTGAGAGATGGGGGGTATATGGGCCTGTATTAGAAGTCGCTGCCATTGCAAGAGAAAATGTAGGGATTACCTTTGAAGTAGCCCAATTACCCAAGGCCCAAGTAGTTCATCTCAGGAGGGACAATTCTGACATCCCTCTTATAGTTGTCAGGCCTTCGGATGCTGACCTATGGCAAGTTGTAGAAGCTGCATTTCAGGCAGCAGGGACTATGCTAGCTATACCACCACTAGGAGTAGCCAGGGTGGGAACCTCAAATAGGCAGAGCCAGTGGATTGAGCAGAGGTAGACAACAATAACTGGTTTCCCCAACACCATAGCTCTGTGTAGAAAAAGAAATACTAGACCTTTCGATGCCAGTCCACAGAAGAAGTAGTCACAGGCCATAGGTACAACCAGATCCACTAGAAAACGATGACGATGAAGAAATATGAAGAGCTACCTGTAGTTTTGATGCCACAAGGGCATGGCATATGTTAGGCATGGGGGGATGATGAGCCTAAAAAATGCTCATATTTTGTATGGGTTTCATTGATTATTATGCAATAATATAATAGGAACTGTGTACTTTTATGAATTATTATGTAATTATTTAATAGAATTGTGTGTGTTATATAGTTTGTGTGTTTTAGTGCATTTTTGTGAAAATGTAGTTGATTTTGATATATTTGGATCCATCGAGGTCTTTCATTGACCTGGCACTCTTTTTCTTTTGGGATCAAAGCATGATGAGTAGGCACCTTCCTCTTTAAGGAAGGTGCCAACAGAAGGTAGGTGCCTTCCTCTTCAAGGAAGGCACCAACATAAGGTAGGCACCTTTCGTATCAAGAAGGTGCCCGACATACTTAGGCACCTTTTGCATAAGGAAGGCATCCCATACAACGTAAAGCACCTTCCATATAAAGAAGGCACCCACATCAATAGGTGCCTTCCACAAGAAGAAGGCGCTCAACATTAGTATGCACCTTCCACATACGGAAGGTGCCTGTCAAAAGCACGTGAGGAAGGCACCTTCCTCATAAGAGAAGGCACCTCCATTCTTCGCTAGTTGACCAAGTAAAGCAACATGGGTAGAGTTGACCGGTGTTGTTCCAGTTCCACATCACACAAGATAATACTGGGAGTTGCACCAACGGATGAGAATGTCTTACCTACGCTAGGTGAAGCATGCACCAATCAGTGAACACGCTATCATTAGGAACAATGTCTATTTTAGCAGATGTCGATTACATTTACCAGACTATCCTAGTTTAGTCTGGATTAAAATACTATTGTAACTTCTTTGTAACAGAATATCTGTGTGTGTAAACACACACAAACCTCTCTAATAATCATCCAGAATCTAGATTGAGAATACATTTGTCATTCTAAGGAGATAGAAGCATTATAATAATTATTTTGTAAATACAATAAAGTTTGAAATTTCCTAACTACGTGTTCAGCTGGAAGGGAGCTGCTGGAGCCTGGGCCCACTCCAAGCTAGTATTCCTTCCTTTTTTTATTCATGCTTTCCTATATTAGTTTCCTTCTTTCATAGGTTTATTTTTTGCACTATTATTTTCATCTCTGCAGTAGATTTACTTTTATTATGCACGTATGAATATTTACATTCTCAGGATTTAATTATTCATACGTAAATTATTGTGGTGTGGATGAATTATTGACAATCCTTTAAACCCCCCAATAGTAGAATTAGATAGACTCATCTCAAAGTGGGTATTGTAAGTGATATTGTTTGAGACATTTTTAAAGTTTACGAAGCTCCCTAGGTTGACAATTTAAATGATCGGGCAGTAACAAAATAGGAGCAAAATTCACCTGTGTTTGACCTGCAACATTGCACATCCACAATTTCGTAGAGTCAAGAGCCTAATGTAGATCCAAGACATGAACTCGATCAATAACATTTCTTTTTATTCAACAAGGCTTTTAAATTTATTTGTTTTTGTTCTTCTGCATTCACATGGTTATTTTCTTAGGGTTTTATAGCATCATTTTATGATTGGATCTATAGGTTCTACTAATGCCCTTTTTATGGTTTCATGTGTGCATAGTAACATATATTCAAGAGAAGCTATTGTAGATGGAGTGGTCCTGCATTCATTGGATACCAAAGCCCACTCACCCCTTGGAGTTGTAGCTAAGAAGTGAAGAGCACGTGTCCCTATGAAGATTTGGAAGACCCCCATTCCATTGTTATAAGCATTGTATCAATACAGAGAGAGAATTGTAACATTACCCCAGACACACTTGGGGTAATTCAAAATTCATTTGTAACACTGTATCAAAAATCAATACAAAAAGTAATTTTGGCAAAGTTTTCTTTCTTTGTGTTTATCTTTATTTTGTGCTCAGTTCTTTTGTTACATAAAATGAGAATAACAACTCTTACATGACACATAATTCCAATAGATAGAAGTAAAACAAACATAGCAATCATCCATCAAAGAAGAAATCAGTTCTTCTTCCTCCTTTAGATTTTTTTTTTCTGTAGCAAAGGTTCTTCCTTCTTTAGAGTGGTAAGATCTGAGAATGCATTTTTGTACTTCAAGCGCTTGAGGTAATTTCTAGTTGTGACATATTTTATAGGATCCTCATTTTCAAAAAATTGACTATCATTGATTATTTCATAATTAGCTTTAAGAATACTATTTGAGGTGCTAATATTTTCCATGGAATCGTTTGGATGGTCTTTAGTAACCATTTGGATTTTATCAATGATATGATTCAAATTATCCTTTTGAGGTTGAGTCTTCTATTGCTTGCATGATTCTTATTGGAAAATTGGTGCATTTGGAGGATGATCTTCTTTCTTTTGAACTAGGACATTTGTAGGTTTCGAATCATTTGCATGCAAGGTCTTCTCCTCCACTAAGCAGGAATCAGAGCATGATCAGATGATCAGAAATATCTTATTCAAGTGGCCATATTTCTGAAAAACATAACATCTTAGGGAGAAGTTTTCATATTTAATATTTTGGATTCATTCCCCTTTGCTTGAGGATATAGTAATGGATTAAGACCTAAGAACTAAAACATCCATCCAAATAGCCAATCTTGCTTTACTCATTAATTTTATTGGACAATTTTTTTCTTTTTAAACATCCATATACTGGAATGCATCAATGACATTATTTATTTTTGTGAATATCTCTCCCTAAAAGTCCTTATGGAGAGTACAAAGATTCACCTAGAATGGGAAGCCATTAACTTTTTATGTAAAGGGGTTGAAACTAAGATTCCAAGGTCTTATATACATACTCCTTTGTTTGAAAAATCAATTATATCTATATCTATCCGCAAAATTAGAAAATGAAATAATCTTTTTTTGGTAGGAAAGTTGGAATTTTGTACTGGTCCACCGATCTTTAACGTATCCTTTGAGCTCCTCTAGGCCTAGTATTTTATCCTTGAGTTTGCAAATAATTGTTCGGTCATGATCAATTAGATCCAACTAAATTCGTCTTTTGAAATCTTGATATAGGATAAAGGTTCATCCACCCACGAACCCAAATATCCCTAAGAGATACTTCTTTCGATCAAAGAGGATTTCTCACATATATCCATATTAATTTAAACTTTATTTTTTTATTTTATTTTATTTTAAAAAAAATTGTATAATATTTTAAATTAAAAACCTATTTAAACTTCGGCCATAATATCTTATTTTGCACAGCTTGACCCTATTTTAAACAAAAATGTACAAACGGAATATCAATCGAACAAAACAAATTAAAATAGATTTTCGTTCAAACAATTAAAAATAAGTGCACAACCTTTCCAGGAGAGTGTGAGGGTGGGGGACAACGTAACATTTAGATGTGGGTGAGTGTGTATGGTTGTGTGTGTGAGGGGGTGAGTGTGTATGGTTATGTGTTTGGATTTTATTGATAATCTCAACTCTCACATTTATAAGAGATCGTATTTTTTTGTTCTAATATTTTGCTCAAAAATTTTGGTTCTTCATCAAATCCAATATTTCCTAGCCTTCAAATCTCTTGAAAAATTACACTCTTAGATTTTTCAAACCCTTTATTTGAGAAACCCTTATGGGAACCATGTAGTTTTATTACAATTTGGAAATAGAAAGGCTAAAGTGTGCTTACTAGTTTGACACCTTCCTAGAGTATTTTCATCAGACTTACTTGTTGATTTAATTTTATAGGTATCCAACATACATAGAGATATACATATCATGACTAATAGTGTCATTACAGTAGTGAACAATATTGAATGTATATCAACCAACAAATACATCATCATATTCATGCTCAAGAATATGTTATTTTGAGGTTGGATAAGTCGATGGTTAACCTTTCGATCACTTTTACTAGAATTCAATCATTTATTGATTACTTGGATCATAATACTTCCATGCTAGCTACTTTCCTTAGAATTAATGACAATTAAATAGTTTGGAACCCCTCAATATAAGGATCATTAGTCAACATAATTTTTTAATAACAAGAAATTATTATGTCTTGGTTTGCTTAGTATTAAGGTGGTCCAACCCTAAGACTAGTCCACAGTATTTTTTACTATTATTGGTGGACAATTTTATTGGTTTTGTCTATAGTTGTATTGTAAAATTTCTCTTGTTTTTAGAATTGAAATATGATATCATTTGTTTCTTTTCTGGAAAAAAACTCCATTGAGTGATATACTTATAGAAAAATATATAACCTTATATATTTATAATGACTAAAAGATACTCTTAACATATAATAGAATATTGATATACATTCGTCAAGCATAACACAAATAAGATTTTATTAAAATTATGTTGAAATTTAGAAATTTCTATTTGTTGGTAAATGTTGACATTGTCTGAGTCCATAGTTCACCTTGTAAAATGTTCCATATGATGTTGTTAACCAATATATGTCTATTCAAAATTTCTTGGGATACGTGTAAATATAATTAAATATTTTTTTATACTTTACCATTCACTGATCCATGGTGTCGATGTGTGATCATACTTTTATCATTAGTGATAAGGAGCCTAGGAAATTTTTCCTATTTTTTAATGTTCTTTTGTACTATTTATTCCTCTTATCCTAATATTTAGGTAATATTATTATTATGTTTGTTTGTGTTCATGTATTGTGATTTATAGCAAACTCAACATAAGAATATAATCAGCCTTGATCCTTTATAATAAAAAACCTATATATATATATATATATATATATATATATATATATATATATATATATATATATATATATATATAAAATCAATGAAAAGAAGAAACCATATAGCTAAGATAAAGGTAAAGTAGTTATTAATGTCCATGAATCCATAGGCCATATGGGATAACCCTCATGGAGAATGTTGTTTATCCAATATATGGTTATCCAACCATACTTTGGTTACCAAAGCGTGGTGTACAACCCTACCCCCTATAGTATTTGAACCTTGGACCTCTATTTAGAGTTCAAAAGTATTCACCTTTAGGCTCACTCAAGTTCTATACCCCATTCTAAGGCTTTGTATGGAAATCATGATAAATACACACCATCATTTGGTGGATGCAATGAAAACACTTTATCTTCCTCTTCGTTCTCCCAAAATATTATTCCCAAAACCATTGCTTTCATTGTTTCAATAACAAATCATACAAATTACCACACATGGAATCTACCATTTCCACTTTCAACCCCACTCTAAGTTTGTTTGTGAGTAGTCTAAAAACACATTTTCAAATTCCACTCCCACCTAGCTATGAAAAGTTACTATTTCTATTTACCAACACAAGTTCAAGTTACCCAAAAGTGGCATTAATTTTATTTATACCATAACACTTTGTACAATTAATTATATATCTATATCTGTGTTTTTCTTCCCCATGGTCTTTTAGCCATTGAAAGGGGTGATTTTTCATTGGAAGTTCTAGCAAAGAACCAACCACCAATATGATACTTCAACTACAATGATAAAATGTGGGTCTCTCCTTATGTATTACTCATTTCTAGAACATAAGTTGCATGGGCTAAGATAATTTTACTCTCCTTCCAAGCATAAGGTCTCGAAAAAACATCGTTCCTCACATATTAATGTTGAGAGGTACATCCATTTTCTCATCACCCTTCCATATTTTACCATATTTTTATATATCTCTCAATACTAGGACTCCTTTGCCATTAATTTGGTGGTAAATACTATTCTCAGTAGTGAAAAATACCATCTAAAGGTAAAAACCAAAGATACTTTTTCTTTTTCCTTCATTTTTTAAGAAAAATTAGATCGTAAATTGTTCCTCCTTTAACCAATAAACCATATTAATGTAATAGTTAAAATAAAATGATATATAATAAAATAAAGTTTACCAAACATGACCACTCCTTGCAAAATCATTGAGATATCTAAATGACCCTCCCAAAGATAGTAAAATGATCTATGAATCCTACAAATTAAAGGACAAAGATCTATGCCTTAGGTAGTAAGTTGTATTTTTATAGGAATATAATTATCACTAAGTACTAAAAAGTGAAAATTAATCTTACATCCTTGGATACTCACATAGGAAATCTAAGGTTCAAATCTAAAAGGAAAGAATTTGTACGCCATGCTCTTTTAACTAAAAATGTGGGACCTATGTGATTTAAATCTTAAGAAATTAAAACATTCATTGAAATACTAGAAGTTAAGATCTAATATGAAGTACTTGGATACTCCAAATAGAAGATTTATCATTCAAATATGAAAGGGCATAGAATTTGTATACCAAATTTATTTAAGTAAACATAATATAAACGAGGTCTATTTTCAATCTCATTAAACTATAAAAAATAATCCGTGGAGTTGAAAACTCATTGATAAGAATTTTTGGCTTAAAAAAAATCCATCTCCATCAAATTTGAATTCCATAAATATCATGATAACACTATATGTTGTAATATTTTTGTGTAGTTAGTTTAAAAATGATTACAATGTAAAACCGATTTGAATCATATATAATTCAAAATACCATTTGAAGGTAAAAATTAGAGCTACTTTTATCTTCTTTCTTTTTTTTCTCAATAAAAATGAGATTGTCTATAAATTGTTCTCCTATTAACCATTAAACTATCTTCATTATAATAGTTAAAACAAAATAAGATGTAATAGAACAAATTTTACAAAACATGACTACTTGTAAAATCATTAAGATGTCTAAGTAACCCTCTCAAATTAGTAAAATATTCTATGAAAATAAATACTACAGATTAGAAGATAAAGATCTATACATTTGATAGTAAGTTGTAATTGCAAAAATTAGTCTTACATCCTTGGATAACTTACATAAGAAATCTAAGATCAAATTTAAAAAGATGGAATTTGTATACCAATTTTGTTTAAAATAAATAGGTGGGATCTATGTGATTTAAACCTTATATGACTAAAAATTTTATTCAAAGACTAAAA
This sequence comes from Wollemia nobilis, assembly GCA_028583015.1. NCBI lineage: Eukaryota > Viridiplantae > Streptophyta > Pinopsida > Araucariales > Araucariaceae > Wollemia > Wollemia nobilis. The sequence continues at coordinate 879,117 of JAQPPZ010002750.1, read as the reverse complement.
TTTAATATCTTGTATTACATACTTGGATGCTCCAAATAAAATATTTATAATTCAAATATGAAAGGTGAAGAACATAAGCTTATACTGAGAGAGGGAGTGAACAGTATAAGATAAAACTTTTTACTTTTTAATTCAAATGACAACATCAATAATATCAAAGTAGTAAATAATGCACACATCATCACACACATGAGAGACATGATTTAACATGGTTCATCCAATGTGGGTTACGTCCACGGAGAAAATATTCCTTATAAATTTTCTCAATGAATCTTTTGGGAATCAAATCCCTATTACAATATTTATGGACCTCTATCCAAAGGAGACACCAATCCCCTATGCTCAAGTTTGTGGATCTCTATCCATAGGAGACCTCTGTCCCTATTTCTCTGATTTATGGTTCGCTTTACATAGTATAACTCTTTTTCCTCTTCTCTACGTTGTGGATCTCTTTCCATAGGAGAACTCTATCCCCTCTATTCTGCTCAACTCTGATCAAATATTCTCATAACTCTGATCCAATATACTCACAACACTGATCCAATCTGCTCACAACATTATCTTAAAATTTCTCACAAGTCTACCTCAAACCTGCTCACAAGTCTGCCTCTAACCTGCTCACAAGTCTACCTCTAACCTGCTCACAAATCTACCTCTAACCTGATCACAATTCTGATTCAATATTCTCACAACACTGTCTTAAACCTGCTCTCTGTCTCTTCTCAAATATGCTCTAATACATGCTTATAACTCTTAATTTGCTCTTACGGAGATATGTCTTGAAAAACCTGTCTCACAAACAACTGATTTTTCTAGTGCCACTTCAAAAGTTATATAGTAAAATACTTTCTCAAACCAACCACATGAAATTCCTTCTCAAAAATATGTGCTCAATTTGTTCCAAACCAATGCTCTATAAATTTCTTGGTTTTTCAAAATAAAACATCAAATCATGAACCAAGTCCTTCAATATTAATGTAAATATTACAAAAATTAAAACACATTTTACACTTTTTATCTCCCACTTTCATAAAATAATTTTCGAACAACTTAATGACCCATAACACAAATTCACAACATTAAATCAATCATTTATACCTTATCACTCCTACTTTTGCCAATAAAAATAAAAATTTAATGATAGCAATACCTTCAAAAATATTTGGAAAAAATAAATTATCCTTATACCTCCTATATGCCAAAAACTTTACACCATTGCACACCCCTCAAACTTCATGCAAAGCAATTTTAATCAACCTTAGCACATACCTTTCACCAAAAATAATATTGTTGTTGCAGATGAGAATCAACCCTACGACCTAAACCTCCTAACGTAGTGCGTGACCGCTTGTGCTAGCTAAGCAATTGATACCTAACACATAGGCATCCCCTTTATTCCCTTGGTGTTTTTGCCCAAAAAATTAAATTCTTTAAAATTGGTGCTAGGAAGAATCGAACCGCGAACCTCTACCTTGCAAACAACTTAGCATGAATCTAGCCATTGTTATGCCACCCTGGTGGATGACATTAAGGAGTTAATAAGATTTACTTATTTTGTTCTCCTTATGCACTCCAAAATCAATGATGTCCCCTCTACCTTATTCGTTGTCACCGCTTTGCACGATTACACGAAAATCGAATAATCAAAAGCACACATTTTATTTCCAAAGTCTTAGTGTATTTATATGCTTCCATGCACATTTTAGACGTCGGCACTTTTTCAAATTTATTTAAAAATTATTCGAATTATCTTTGGTTCCATGAAACTTTATACGTAGGTATTAAAATATTTTAAAAAAATATTATAATAAAATCTTTTGCCTTGGGTCTTTTTTTACCAATGAGAAGTCTTATCTGTTCTTTGCAATTTAAAATCACCCTTTGTTTTTATTTACCAAATGAAGCCTTTGTTACTTTCACAATATCTTAATAATATTTAAATTTAAAAATTTAGATATTATAATCCTTTTCTTCAAAATTCTCTTTGCTTGCTTTCACAACCATGGGAAATTCCTTTGCATTTATTATTTCAACCTTGAAGACAAAACTCAACCTTTTCATCTTGGACATAAATTACATCAAACCTTTGACATCAATGACAACACTATACTCAAAATTTCCAACAATCTCCTCCTTTGTCATTGATGGCAACCCTTTCTAAAAATTCCTTTTCCTACCACTTGGATTCCAAATCTACTCCCCCTAAGGAACTGCTCCCCCTGACTGAATAGTCTCCCTACTCAAATCTCTCCCCATTTGACATCAATGGAAAAGAGACTCCTTTGGGGCTAAATATAAGACTCTTAGCTCAGCCCCCTCCTGACCTTATCTCCTTGAGGTGATTAATTCTGGGGTGGGAGTAAGACTACTCCCAATTTCCTTCTAAGATACTCAAAAATTTCCTTTGGCAATGACTTAGTAAATATGTCTTCAAGTTTTTCCTTTGTAGTAACATACTCTAATTTGACTTGCTTATCCATCACCTATTCTCTCATAAAATTATATTTGATCGGAATGTGCTTGGTCCTTGAGTGCATTACTGGATTCTTTGAAATGTTTATGGCACTTGTATTATCACATAGTATAGAGATAGGATGATCATGCTCTATCTTGAAGTCCTTTAAAGTTTAATTCATCCATAAAACTTGTGTAAAACAAGCAACCACTTCAATGAACTCTGCATTTGTTGTGGATAAGGATATTGATGCTTATTTCTTGCTTAGACAAGAGACTAAAAAATCTCCAAGAAAGAACGCTCCTCCACTTATGTTGTTTTTGTCATCAATACTGCTTGTCCAATCTGCATCTATATATGCTATGAGATTGAAATTGTCACTCTTGGTATACCAGATTCCAAATCCATAGTTCCTTTTAAATACCTGAGAATTCTCTTTACTTCCAGTACATGTGTTTCCTTTGGTGCTGCTTGAAATATTGCCACTAGTCCCACTGCCTGCATTATATTTGGTCTTGTAGATGTGACATATAGTAAGATACCAATAATATATCTATACAATGTCTAATTTGCCTCAGGAGATTCATCATCTTTACTCAACTTGCATCCTATAACCATGGGGGTACTCATTGGTTTGCAATCCTCCAATTTGAATTTCTTCAACTTTTTTTTTATATACTTGGTTTGTGAGAGAAATACACCTTTTTTTATTATGAAATTTGTAGTCCAAGGAAGAAGGACAACTCACCAAGAATTGATATTTCAAATTCACTTTGAATACTCTTTGCAAATTTTTGACACATCTTATCATTATTGCCTCTAAAAATTATCATCCACATAGACAACCATAATTAATAAGTCATTCCCATAATTTTTTATGTATAAATTATTGTCAACTATTCCTTTTATGAAACCTTGTCCTTGAATATATTTATCCAACCTTGAATATCAAGATCTAGGAGCTTACTTTAATCCATAAAGATCCTTATTTAATTTGTATATATAATCTGGCTTATCAATTAGGTTGAACCCCTCAGGTTGCTCAATGTAGACCTCTTCTTCCAAGATGCCATTGAGAAAAGCTGATTTTACATCCATTTGATATAATTTGAAGTTTTTAAAACTTGAGAAAGATAAAAATATCCTTATGACCTCAATTCGTGCAACAGGAGCAAATGTTTCATCAAAATCAATCCCTTCAACCTGTGCATAACCTTTGTATACCAGTCTTGCTTTATTTCTGACTACCTGACCATCTTCATTTAACTTATTTTTGTAAACATATTTAGAGCCAATTACATTCTTGTATTTTGATCGTGGGACAAGTTCCCAAGTCTCAATTTTTTCTATTTGATCCAACTCCTCATCCATTTCTTTGACCCAAAATTTATCTTCTCTTGCCTCATTGAAATCCTTGGGCTCAATTTTAGGCAACAAAGAAATATTTGCATGTGCACTTGTTCCTATTATATCTCTCCTTGTTTGTCTTCATCTAGATTTCCAATAATCAGATCTCTTGTATGCTTATTTTGTACATACCTGGATGGAGTCTTAGGTGGTGTTATTGGTATTTCATCTTCTTCTGATTCTTCACCTATTTATTATTGGTAACTTCCTCCTTCTTGATTTACAATTTCTTGAGTTGGTTATTTTGACCCTGTCTGTTCATCAACTATCACATTTATACTTTCCATAATTGTGTGTCCTCTTATTATATCATTTATAGGCTTTGCTCTTAGTGGAATACCTAAGGAATATGCTCTCATCACACCTTGAGTCAAACTTACCCAAATTTTTCTCTTTCTGTCTAATGTAGCATTTTCTTTCAAAAAATCTGAAATACTTCACAGTAGCTGGTCTTCCCTTCCAGATTTTATATAGAGTTTTATGATTATTTACTCTTGCCTAAGCTCAATTGATGATATAAACAGTTGTATGAACTACCTCTCTCCAAAACCCATCTGAAATCTTGGATTCATTTAGCATAGCTCTGGCCATATTCTCTCTTAATTTCACTTAGTATGTGGAGATTATTTGTAGTTCTACTGGTATCTACAATGAGCTTTCCATTTTAGATTTTCTTATCTCACATCTATTTGGATGAAAAGTGACCATGTGCCCCTGATCACAAAGTTGACTTACACTTAGTAAATTGTGCCTCAATCCCTTAACATACAATACATTTTTTGTCTTTAATTTTCCATTATCTAAACTTAAAGTCCCTTTCCCAACAATTTTTGCTGAACCATTTTCACTAAATTTTACTGATCCTCCATTGATTTCTTTAAGAAATTTACTTTTATCACCTGTCATATGACTCGAACAACCACTATCAAGAAACCATTGATTTCTCTTATCTTTTACATGAAGAGTTGTTTGTACTAACATTGACTTCTTTTCCAACTCTTTTCTCTCTTTCCAAACTGTCGTGGTTGTACTCTTTTGAACCTTCTAATCCTGATTCTTTTTGCTTGATTAAGGAAATACTATTTTACACCATTTGGCCTTGTACCCAAAGTTATTGCATTTGTAACAGATGATATTGTTATCCATGAGGGGTGAAAATAAATTGAAATTTCTATCAACATTATTTCTCACACAACCAGTGAAATGTACAACTCTATGACCATATTTGTTACATGAAAAACAATAGCCATGGAAGAAATTTTGTAACCTGTTAGATTACCTTGAATAATATGGTCGCATGCTTCTTCCTTTGTTGTTTCTATAATTGACTTTTTTCCATAAAAATTCTATGTTTTCTTCCTTCTTGATGCTTTTGCCTTCTAATGAATTAGCATAGGTCATGAGCTCTTCTTCTTTTGATATACGTGTTCCTTTGGAGCTTGACTCCTCTTTCTATTTCCCTAACTTTATCTCTTGTTGTAACTTATATTTAGTCTTTTCAAATTCCTTTCTTAGAGAGACAATTTTAGATTCCAACCCTTCACATTCTAATTCTTTTGCCTTTAATTGTTTTGTCATCTCATGTTCAATTTTCCTTCCCTATTCAACTTTTATTTTGATCTTTGTGAGATTTTGTAGAAGTTTCATCTTTTTTTCCTCATCCTCTTCGATTTGAGCCTTCAAACTTGAGTTCTTCCTTCTAAATTTTTCCAAGTTTTTAGGAGCAGCAATAAATTCCTCTTTTATATCGATCATGGCTTCTTCTAAAGAACACAAGCTTATATTGAGAGGGGGTGTGAACGGTATAAGATAAAACTTTTTACTTTTCAATACATATGATAGCATCAACAATATTAAAGCAGTAAACATTCCACACAACATCACACACATGAGAGACATGATTTAATGTGGTTCACCCAATGTGGGCTACTCCATAGAGAAAATATTCCTTATAAATTTTCTCAATAAATTTTTTTGGGAATCAATTCCCTATTACAATGTTTATGGACCTATGTCCAAATGAGACACCAATCCCCTTGCTCTGATTCATGGAACTCTATCCATAGGAGAAATTTGTCTCCTCTGCTCTGGCTAGTGCTCTTCTAGAAGACTTCTACCCCCACTACACTGGCTTGTGGATCTCTCTCCATATAAGACCTCTGTCCTCACTACCCTGGCTAATGGACCTTTATCCATTAAAGATTGTTATCCTTTGCTCTTTCACCTTCAAAACTTTCTCTCAACTCTGCTCAATCTCTATCTCAAATCTACACTAAACACTATCCTTGGTATAGTACAAATTTTCTCACAAATATATCTTTGTTCTGGAACAAATTTGCCCTCAAATTTGCACCAAAATGTGTCCTCAAATTTTTCCTCGAGACTTAACACAAATATTGATCAAATCACAAATCAACTCTGTAAAACTATTCCCCAGGCCTTAACACAAAGCTTGAACAAATCAATCAATCAAATTTGCTCTCAATGTTGTCTCAAGTCTTCACCAAGACTTGCTCAAATCTGCCTACAAGTCCTCTCAAGAACTTGCTCAATTCTATCCACAAGATTTCACAAAAGCTTGCTCAAGTATGCCTTCAAACCTTCACCAAGACTTGCTCAATCATAAATATACTCAAACCAACATTCAAAAAGTTTCATTCAATTATTCAACCAATGAAACACAACTTGCTCATAAACCCTAAACAAGTGTTTTCATATTTTTCAAATAAATATCACCATGTGGGTCTCACACCCTAATTCAAACAACTTTCAATCTCTATCTCAAATCAAATCATCCATCAACAAGATGCACTTAAAATTGCTCATACATTTCCAACAATACTTATCAATCCTTTTCACTCCACCTTATATTTCATACATTCATTTCAATCACTCTAAACAAAAGATAGTGTGCCCAATACCTTTTTGCTTGTTGAAAAAAAGAAAGACATGATATTATTCAATTGAAAGGACCTTGCTTAAATAGCAAGTGCTTACAATATGATCCATTGGATCATAACTAACTGAAATATCTTAGCCACACAACTTATCCTAGTAACAACTTAGGATATAATATATATTCTAACACCCCCTTAAGTGGTACTAGGATATACTAACACCCCCCCTTAAGTGATACTAGGAGGTAGTGAAAAAACAACAAAACCAAAACAAGTGGCATATCCACAAGTATGAGTCCCGATAACAAGGCCTGATAAGGTACTCATGTATAGTATATCCATAAGAAATATTTGCTGAAAGATGATAGAAACCACAAGGGAGAAAACCACCTGCCAGAATAGAAGAAGAAGAAGAAGGAGGAGGAGGAAGATGTGCAAGGAGGATGGAGAGGAAGATGTCCTCTTCAACCCCCCTAGGACAACTACCATAAAGAATATTGCAAAGGATCCATGAGATGCCTCAAAAAGTTAGAGAAGCCTCATCTCTGAACTGAATGAAATCATACTCCCAAACTGGTGCTTATGACAAAGATCAAGGTGTGAACCATGAAAAAGATCACTAAAGAAAACCCCTTGAAACCAAAGTGTCTCAAAAAAAAGAGTGTGAAGATAGGATGGAGAAATAACCACAAAATCACAAGGGTAGTCCAAAATGACTCCACAAGCATAAGTATGTGGTTTCCACCTATATGAACACAATGGGCTGATAACAAGGTCCAAAACTTGGACAAACAACAAAAACAAGGGAATAAAAATGAAGCACCAAGGTAGTTGTCGAACGTGTCCTTATGGTGACCTCCTCATCCTACTTAAATGCATGGGTAACCAATTGATGCATCCGCTAGGTGATATAGAGGAGATGACTAGATACTAGGATCACTCTAACAAATGTTTAGGAGTTTCAGGTTCAACCAAGAATGCACTCCATGATACAATATATTTGAGGTTAAAAAACACAGGTTAAACTACATCAAAATAGAAAATGGACACCACCAATGTATTTATCTCATAAAAACATTAATGACGACTATAAATACCCCTATGATTGGGTGATAAAATGGCCTTCATTTGGAGGAAAAATAATAATATTCTCCTTTCCTTATAAAGGAATATTCCAAAAATGTCCCTTGGAGAAAAAACAGGTTTTTTTTTTTTTTAATTTGTCTCAGGAAAAAACATGAGCTTTTCAGTCTCATGGAAAAAAATAATTAAAGTTTCCCTATGCTTTGCAAGTGACTAAAAAAAACTTAAAGTAAACCTTTCGAGTGGATTTGGTCCCATATTTTCAAGCAACATGACGCTAAAAAAACTTATTAAACCAAAATTGCAGCCTTTCAAAAGAAATACCCCCTTTTTTGTAATGGTTACTTTTTTTTTAAAATCAAATCCACCACTCCTTGAACCGCCACCAGCTTCAACGGGCCCAAAAATCATGGGAAAACAAAACTTTTGCCATCCCCAACGGTTTTTTAGTTGCACACCATGCGGATTCTCGAATAAAACATAGGTGGTAAATCTTCATGGTAATAGACTGTGGGCTCTTCTTGAACCAGCACAAATTGTCAACATAGCTTGTCCTGATGACCCAGTGTTCGGAATTCAAAAACCATGGATCAACGCAGCTCTGCGTGGAAGAATTGGTGATTAAGGCATGAACTGAATCCATCGGAGCGCTTCCTAAAATTGGCGTGCACTCTTCTTGAACCAGTACAGCAGGCAGAAATGCTTCACAAGCAAGCTTACAGACAAAATATTTGTGCCACAAAAAGGAGAACATTGCTCTCTCTTCCTCTGTTACCGCATTTATTGGTTGTCATTGCTCTACTTTTTATTTATCATATTTTAGTAGACAAATACAAGAAATCATAGGCAATATTCGTTTTTCTTCACCTAGGAATATTCTTTTTTTTTTAGAGCAGGCTTGCCCTACCGCGTGAGCCTGAGGAGATTTTCCTCATGGGGGGATTTCCCTCATGGAAATCCCCCTCTTTTTTTTCCTCCCATTTTTTTAATACCAAGGGAGTATGCTCTTGTTGGAACAAAATCTGCCTTCGGTTAATAGTGTTGCGCCTTAGACTTTGCCAACATTGAATAGACAGATCTTGCTTGAGATCATCTATCTAGTCTCTAGAGAAGGCTGGTTCCTTTGAGTTTTTTAGAGAAAATGGGAACAAGAGATAAGGGAAATATAGCCTAAGCTAGAAAATTTTCTCACGGTACAAATTGGACAACAACAAACATTGATGATGCAGATTACTTTCAGAGTTTTCTTTATATCTTCTTTATAGAAAACACGAATTCCTGAGTGTGACTTTTAGATGTTCATATAAAAGCATGTAAATATCTTTTAATGTTCAACTCTAGAAACAAGATTTATACGTGCACAGTCCAGATTTCAGAATAGATACATTATAAAACTTAGAATGAATAAAAGTTAAAACACCGAGATACATACACTTGCACACAGAAGTTTCGGAAGCCAGAAGAAGAAATATTTTATTGCTTGTAATCCATTACATGTACATCAAGCTTGTAAACGTCCAAGAGCCGACCTTTTTTCATGGTCAACTCACTCCTATTTATACCCTAAAAAGAGTATCTTTTACTACGTACATTTAATTTCTTCAATCAATTACAAGTAATTGTCTGCAGTTTCTAATAATATACAACGAATTTCCCACATATTGGATAGATTTCCTTTTGGCTAATTTTAGATGATCCTGTTATTCTGCAATCATCCAGCGGACCTGCCAGGTTATAATCAATAGACCATTCTTTAGAAATTAGCACTTGATGTCAGTGCATGTCCCCAGTTGCCAAAAATATACTCTATTCCTTTACAGCTGGCGTGTCGTGAAATCGTGACATTCTTTCCTTGCTTTGCTCTTTTACCGCCTCCAATCGTGAAAATGAGATATGCCACGAAATCATGAAATTCATCTCTTGTTTTGCTCTTTTGCCGCTTCTAGTCACAAAAATGAGACATGTCATGAAATAGCGACATTCGTCTCTTACTTTGCTCTTTTGCTACCTCCCGTCACGAAAATGAGACATGTGAAATCACGACATTCGTCTCTTACTTTGCTCTTTTGCTGCCTCCCACCGTGAAAATGAGACATGTCGCAAAATCGCAACGTCTGTCTCTTGCTTTGCTCTTCTGCACGCGAAAAGGCAACATGTCATGATATCGCGACACTTCTGCCTCTTTGTTCTCCTTTGTTGCTCTTAGCTACAAAAATGCAACATGTCACGATGTCGCAACACTTTTGCCTCCTTGCTCTTTCTCTTCTCTTTTGGCCGCGAAAATGCAACATGTCGCGATATCGAGACACTTTTGCCTCCTTGTGCTTTCTCTTTTCTTTTGACTGTGAAAATGCGACATGTCGCGATATCGCGACACTTTTTCTTTCTCGTTCTTTCTCTTCTATTTTGCCACAAAAATACAACATGTCACGATATCGCAACACTTTTTCCTTCTTGCTCTTTCTCTTCTCTTTAGCCGCAAAAATACAACATGTCGCGATATCGTGACACTTTTTCCTCCTTGCTCCTTTTTGTTGCTCTTATCTGCGAAAATACATGTCACGATATCGCGACACTTTTTCCTTCTTGTTCTTTCTCTTTGCTTTGGACCGCGAAAAATGCAACATGTCGCGATATCGTGACACTTTTTCCTTCTTGCGATGTTTTGCTTTTTCTTTGATCTTTAGCATATGGGCCACTTTGGTCTTCTTGGAAAATATGCAAAAAAGGTGCATCAGCTATTTTTTTGTAGTTAGTCACTTTTTTATTAACATTCTCGGTGCCTTTTGGGGGAATTTTTGCTAGCAAAAATAGAGACTAGGCCTTCATCCATTGGGAAATGGAGTCACCAGCACAGTTGCGAAAAGTAAAATTTCGAGTGGAAAAACAAGGATAAAAGAAAAAGAATGCACTTTGGAATATAGGTGATCTTTACCTTATCAGAACCTTTCTTTTACCATTCAGGGACTTAACCTTTGTCTGAAGAACACAAAAATTTCAATTCTGGGAGTTGGTCCCAGCTCTAGCTGCTAGCTGCTGCCCCTGATGTTTAGATCTTCTGATTCTGTCCATGGCTGCAATTATATCTTGATAATTTTTGCACACTTGATTCTTATTAGGCCGTAAAAAGAGAAATATTTACAAAACTCCAAACTTATAATATACTGTACATATAATGGTGAAATACAATTTCAGGTGAAAAGCATTCACCGTGATGGGTATAACCCATCCATATTGATCTTCATTTCTCACCCAAACTTTATTGTAACCAAAGAAGTCATCTAACAGAGAAAAACTTTTTGCTCCCACCATAGTATGAAGGATTGGGTCAATCTGGGGTAAAGGATAGTGATCCTTTAAATAGACTCTATTCAAATTTTTGAAATCGATGCATAGTCGTATTTCTCCATTTTTCTTGCAGACTGGAACTAAATTTGCCACCTAGGTAGAGTGCTTGATTGGGTATAATATCTTAGCCTGCAGGATTTTTAACAACTCCTACTTCATTAAGGCTTTAATTTTAGGATTCACATACCTCTGCCTCTGCCTAAAAGGTTTAGCTCCTTCCTCTAGTTCGATGGTATGTTGAATGACCTCTTTCCTGTACACTTTCAGATCACTATAAGTCCAGGCTATTATATCTGGATACTCTCTACATAACTGTTTTATTTTCTCTAGTTCTACTTTTGTACAATCTGTCTCTACTTTGATTATTTTGCTCGATTCTAGTTCTATTTCTTTATACCGGCGTTCATCTACCTTTATCCTTCAACCTACAGCTTTGTCGCTATTGTCAAAAAGGCTCTCTAGGGTGATCAGTCCCTTAGGGATATGATTATTTTTCAGTTGAATAAGGCTCTCTTCATCCTCTTCTTGTAACGCTCTTTCTGTAGAGCAATTCATCTCATGAATCAAAAAATCCAGGATCTGCTCATCGTTTTCAAATACTTGCCAGAAAATGTCCTTGTTGGGCACAGAAGGCCTGTATATAAGTCTAACTGTTTTAGACTTTTGAATAACATTGTTGACTGGGCAAAAATTTGATCCTACTGATGCTAATAGGTCTGCATGTGTGTTCTCTCTGGAAATGGATTTCATATTTAGTGCTTTGAAATTTTCCAATATATCTAACACTTTGTTTTTGTAAGCCCTTAGGTAATGTTGCTTACAAATGCACTTGCCAGTAACCTGTTTAACGATCAGCTCTGAATCTCCATAGATCAACAGCTGTTTTACACCCAGTTTTTTTAGCTTTCCTGAGTCCCAAATACAAGGCTTTGTATTCAGCTGCGTTATTGGTGCAAATCTATGTCAACCTATATGAAAATACTTTTTCTTTTCCAGTGGGTGAAATCAGGACGATTCCAGCTCCTGCTCCATTTTTGCACCTTGACCCATCAAAGTACAATTTCCATAACCGGTTGGTCGAATCATCTATTTTAGGGACAACAATAGGGAAATTTTTTGGTTTCTCAATGGAATAGCTTCCCATTTTTGTCTCTATCATAGCATTGAAGTCTTTCATTGAAAACTGATCTTCAGATTGGAGTTCCTCTAGGGTTTCTTCCATTAAATCGATATTCTCCAATTTCTCGGACATCATGTTGACGGTAGTTGTTTCTTCTAGTCTTTCCACATGAAAAGTAGATGGTTTTTCATTGTAGATCTTGACTCGTTTACATTTGAAAGGTACCTCCAAATGTGAATAATCTAGTGACATATAACCTCCCAGTTTGGCTGTGAACTCTCTGGATAAACACATATTGAAATATGGTTCTAAGTCTACAATGACTACTTCTTGTATGACGACTACTTCTGGCATTCTGTGGAGTTGAATAGGGATATCTTTCATCACCCTGATAGTTTTTACTAGAGTACCATCCAATTGCAACACACCATGATGACTTTGAGTATATTCCATCCCCATTATGTCACATACGACTTTCGGCATCATCGTAGTTGCGGCCCCTGAATTAATCATGCAATTGTGAACTATCCACCCCTCCATTTGCAAAGATAAATAGAATGGGGGCGGTCTATTTTTCCCAGAGTTTGGCACCACATTTTCTTGTACGACATTTGAGAAGGAGGCGTTATTTTTTAAATTTAGGGACTCTTGGAGGAGGTCAATCTGACCAGGAATTTGCAGTGCATCATACATGCTTATCTTGGAAGGAGTCCTCTTCATTTCTTCTGTGATGTTGAACGAAAGGGTTGCAGCTAGGGATACCTCAGTACTCTTTTCCCTTCCACTAGTAGATGCGTCGTATCTATCTCTATAGACCTGCGTAGCTTCTATTCTTTGCCTTTTTGTCAATGAAGGAAATATGAGTCTTTCCTTCACTTGCTCTTGAGCCTCGCTCCCTTTTCTAGGAGGAAATTCTTTTCTCGATGTAGCCGCAGAAGTCTGAGGAGGGTCAGAACGTCCTTTCTCATTCGATTGGTTTTTCTATGGAGTTTCCCTGGGGGTAGGAGGAAAACCTAGTGGTTGGAGTTCCTTAGGGTCAGCTTGTAACGACTTTTTTCTTGACCTTGTCAGGACTGAGACTTGTTCCACGGATGGCATTGCCAAATTGTGGTGGACTTCTCTGATTATGTTCACCTGTCCCTTGTCGATTTCTTTGACTCTCTCATTAATAACCGCTTGCACATGATGTTGATGAATCATGCATGAATCCTCTCCATGAGGATCATTGCAAGTGGTACACCAGTAGTCGAAATTAGTGGGTTCTCCATTATCTCCTATCTCATTCGCATACACCACATTTTTTTTATCTTGTCCTCTTCCACTTGTTGAAGCACCTTCCTTTTGTATCTATGGAAATCTTCTTGCTTGGATATTCCATTTCGCCTCTCTCTTTTTCATGGATGCCATTTCATTTGACAATGTCTTCATTGTATCAATTATGGTCGTGTATTGATCATTGGGGGGAGTTGATGCAAGGGGTGTGGTTGGTAATGCAAGGAATGTAGGAGGTGCAGCTATAGCTAAGAGGCCCTACATTGATGGGAGTACATGTAGTTTAGAGATTGATGCTTGGGAAAGCTCTGGTATAATTGGAAATAGACTCTTTGATGGATATCTTTTTGTAGCGATGATATCAGCTTCGCCCTTTGCTGCCTCTAGATAGATCCTAGGAAAAGTGGTTACATGGGATTGCCTTATTATCATACTGAGATCTGAATCAAAAGCCCTTAAATAATAGCATATAGCTTGTTCTTTCGTGGGCTTTAGGCCTTATGGTACTCTATCACGAGTTTTGGTAAATCTGATGTTGAAATCTTGGATTTCTTCTTGTGGATGCCTCCCAATGATAGTGAATTGATTCAGCAATGTGAAAGGATCCGCATGTATATTAAATTCATCGACCAGATGATCGGCTAGTACTGCCCAAGAAGTAATGGATCCAATGGAAGTGCTCTGTACCAATAGAGCATCTTTCCTTTCAAATATATAATCAACAATATGACCATTACATCTTCCTGAGTGATGTTGTAAACAAATGCTAGCGATGATACATCTAAACAGTGCTCATCTATTTTTATACTTGTTTCGTCAAATTTCGGTAATGCTTTTAGTGCAGCTTGTGGAAAATGGTGGTGTGTTCCCAAGTTCAAAGGGCCAGTTTGATTCCACACAAGATGCGCTAGGGCAGGGGCGGCTACCATGATTTCTAAAGGAGTTACAACCTCTATGGGATTGCTTGCAAATGCTCCTACAACAGGTGTTAAAGAGGTGCTAATGGTGTCGAGCAGATTTGATTGTGCGGCTAGCATAGGGTGTGCTTTTAGGCTTTCGATATGTAGTTCAAAGAACTCGATAGGTTCTTCAAAGTTTCTAGCTCAGGATCTGGTTATCATATGGCTATATAACCATAAGGTTTTTAGACAATGTCTTTCTTTTATGGTCTAAATTGCAACAAAGTCACTAGGTGGTTTTTCTTGAGATTTTTAAACAAAAAGGCTCTTAAGGTAAAACACCAAAACTTATACAATACTATGGGATTGCTGGTCCCACCGGGTGTGCCAAAAACTGTTGGAACAAAATCTGCCTTCGGTTAATAGTGTTGCACCTTAGACTTTGCCAACATTGAATAGACAGATCTTGCTTGAGATCATCTGTCTAGTCTCTAGAGAAGGCTAGTTCCTTTGAGTTTTTTAGAGAAAATGGGAATAAGAGATAATGGAAATATAGCCTAAGCTAGAAACTTTTCTCATGGTACACATTGGACAACAACAAACATTGATGATGCAGATTACTACTTTCAGAGTTTTCTTTATATCTTCTTTATAGAAAACACGAATTCCTGAGTGTGACTTTTAGATGTTTGTCTAAAAGCATGTAAATATCTTTTAATGTTCAACTCTAGAAATAATATTTATACATGCACAGTCCAGATTTCAGAACAGATACATTATAAAACTTAGAATGAATAAAAGTTAAAACACCAGATACATACACTTGCACACAGAAGTTTCGAAAGCCAGAAGAAGAAATCTTTTATTGCTTGTAATCCAGTACATGTACATCAAGCTTGTAAACGTCTAAGAGCCGACCTTTTTTCATGGTCGAATCACTCCTATTTATACCCTAAAAAGAGTATCTTCTACTATGTACATTTAATTTCTTCAATCAATTACAAGTAATTGTCTACAGTTTCTAATAATATACAACGGATTTCTCGCAGATTAGATACATTTCCTTCTGGCTAATTTTATATGAACCTGTTATTCTGCAATCATCCAGCGGACTTGCCAAGTTATAATCAACAGACCATTCTTCAAAAATCAGCACCTGATGTCAGTGCATGTCCCCAGTTGCCAAAAATATACTCTATTCCTTTACAGCTGGCGTGTCGCGAAATCGTGACATTCTTTCCTTGCTTTGCTCTTTTTCCGCCTCCAACCACAAAAATGAGACATGTCGTGAAATCGTGACATTCATCTCTTGTTTTTCTCTTCTGCCGCTTCCAGCCAGGAAAATGAGACATGTCACGAAATAGCGACATTTGTCTCTTACTTTGCTCTTTTGCTACCTCCCATCGTGAAAATGAGACATGTCACAAAATCGCAACATTCATCTCTTACTTTGCTCTTTTTCTACTTCCCACCACGAAAATGAGACATGTCATGAAATTGCGACGTCCGTATCTTGCTTTGCTCTTCTACCCGCGAAAAGGCAACATGTCGCGATATCGCGACACTTCTACCTCTTTGTTCTCCTTTGTTGCTCTTAGCCACAAAAATGCAACATGTCACGATATCGTGACACTTTTGCCTCCTTGCTCTTTCTCTTCTCTTTTGGCTGCAAAAATGCAACATGTCGTGATATCGCGACATTTTTGCCTCCTTGTGCTTTCTTTTTTCTTTTGGCCACGAAAATGCGACATGTCGCGATATCGTGACACTTTTTCTTTCTTGTTCTTTCTCTTCTCTTTTTCCGCAAAAATACAACATGTCGCGATATCGCAACACTTTTTCCTTCTTGCTCTTTCTCTTCTATTTAGCCATGAAAGTACAACATGTCGTGATATCGCGACACGTTTTCCTCCTTGCTCCTTTTTGTTGCTCTTAGCCGCGAAAATGCAACATGTCACGATATCGCGACACTTTTTCCTTCTTGCTCTTTCTCTTTGCTTTGGATCGTGAAAATGCAACATGTCGTGATATCGCGACACTTTTTCCTCCTTGCGGTGTTTCGCTTTTTCTTTGATCTTTAGCATATGGGCCACTTTGGTCTTCTTGGAAAATATGGAAAAAAGGTTCATCAACTGTTTTTCTGTAGTTAGTCACTTTTTGACTAACATCTCTCCATATTTTTTATGGATCATAAATAATATGGTTAAAAAAATTGTAGTTTGGGAGATTATTTTTTTTTTTTTTTTTAGGTTTTACAGAACGGAGGCATCATTGCCAGTCTGTGTTCAAAGAAGAAAATTATGGTTGTTGATGGTTTCAAACTTCCATGGTCTTTTTGGATCTAATATACTATTATGTAACACCAAATAAGCTTTTTCGATGGATTAGTGGTTGCTGGGAATTTTTCTCTATGAGTTGGTTCACGGGTGCACTCCCTTTGTAGTGTTGTTGAAATTCCTACCGTGTAGAGTTAATTTTTTTTGGCTTTGATTTCATGCATGTGAAGGTGACAAATCATCAATCACCTAGTTTTTTTTACCAGCGCCCTCTCTTTTGTTGACTTCAGCATCACTGTCATGGAGGCGACCTATAAAAATATAGTGAGAAGCAACAACTATGATTTTTTGGTGTAGTTGGTTTCATTTTTTTTAAGTGGTGACAAGGAAGGGCTTCGTATATTTGGGGGAGGCACCATGATCATAAATTATTTTTAATGGTTATCAACTACCGTAACTGTAGCATTGTTATCTGACGAAAATATCAACTCCAACTAAAATACTCCAATATGATAGGAATCATTGGTCAACGCATGCAGGCAAAATCTGGTGTGATCCGCTGGTGAAGCAATAGTTTTGCCAGATACCCATAGTGGAATGTGAAGAATTGCAATAAATTTGATACTTCCAGCGCAACCCCATCATCATTTGTAGTGGATCTTCATTTTGGCTTCAATGGTCACATCAACAAATTGTCCAGCCTCTTAAGTAATTTCTTGCGTGGATCTCGTCATTTTCTAACAACAATGGCTATGTTTGTGGTTGCGCTATGAGGATAAATAATGCTAGAGATATCCTAGTACCCCTTAGGGGGTGTTAGAATAATATATTATATCCTAAGTTGTTATCAGGATAATTTGTGTGGTTGAGATTAGCTCAGTTAGTTATGATCCAATGGATTAGATTGTACATCTTTGCTATTTAAGCAAAGCCACTTTCATTGAATAATATCATCTTTTATTTTCCAACATGGTATAAGAGCATAACTAACTAAAATATATCAGCCACACAACTTATACTAGTAACAACTTAGGATATAATATATATTCTAACATTGCTTTGATGGAGATATGTCTTCAAAATCTGTTTTAATCACAACCAAATTCTTTTGTCAATCCTAGGTTAGATAGCAACAGTCTATCTTAGAATTTCCACATGTACATTCACTTCAAATAGTATTTCACCATATAAGAAATACAATCAAAATATCAAGTCACAAATACACCTTATTACTCCTTATTTATATTCAACACATACAAATGAAGTTCCTTTGTTAACACCTTATAATCTCCAATACTCTCAAAATAATATTCAACACATAAAAATAAAGTTCCTTGGTTAACACCTTATAATCTCCAATCCTTTATTTATTTTCTAAGCACCAAAAATAAAATATTTATTCAACAACCCTTATGACTCCCTAAAAATTTCACACATGCCCTTTTAATATCACGTGGTCTTAAAATAACTTATGCATTCCCAAAAATGTTTGGCAAAATTTAAATCAAAATTGCATACCTTAATGTTGACCCACATCATCAAAAATATTGTGCAAGTCTCAACAACCAGCACCCAATGACCAATGCCCAAACTCGAACCCTAAGCTACCATCGTGCCTTAGTCCAAGGCTAGGTTGCCACCTGGGCTACATGCCCACATGTGAACCAAAGTTCCACGCTTTCATATTAAAGCTACCTCTCACAATTTTTGATGAAAATGAAAACTCCTCTCTTCCTTTGCCAAAATGAACCATGTGGGATTCAAAACCACGACCTTCCCTTCACAAGCACCTTAGCCACACCTTTGACCATCGTCTATGCTACCCAACTCTATGGGATGTTTCTATCACATCAATCAATTTTAAACACCACTCTGCCTCCCTTTATTTAAAAACTCACAAGTGTCTTCTCCTCTTTGAAATAGAGCACATGAATTATTATCACACATGGACATTCAAATTCCTTAGACTTTTGGAAATGAAAATCATTTCCTATAAATACATTTTCCTTTGCATTAAAACATGTTGACCCTCCTTCGAATTTGAATTTAAACATTGAACCTTTGGTACCATTAATTCTTTAAATTAGAATTTTAACCTTAGGTTAAAATATTTTCATTTTAATAAATTAAAACCTTTGCTAACATTTATAACTTGCTCAATGGGCCTTGTCAGGGATATATATTTTTAATGATTTCTTAGACCTTGTTATTCTTCACCTCTTCCTTTTGCCAAAATATTATAATATTAAATATTATAATATTATTATTTCTTTTCAAACTTTTTTCTCTTTTTTTGGGTCTTCCACCTTTTTAGCCTCTTTAGGCATATAATATTTTAAATAAATATTATACCTTTTTCCTTTTAACAACTTTCTTGCCTTTTGGAGAAATCAACCTTTTGACCTTAATGACAACAAAACTGGTCATCAAACCTCTTGACATCAATGACAACAAAACTTGCTTAAATTTCCAACAATATCCCCCTTTATCATTGATGGCAACCCTTTTTTCTTTAAGCATTTATTTTACCTTTTTTAAATTATGCTCCCCCTGATAAACTTCTCCCTCTGATTGAATGCTCTCCCCCTAACTCAAATATCCCCCCCTTTGACATCAATGTCAAAGGTACACCTTTGGAACTAAATATAAGACTCTTAGCTCGGCCCCCTCTCCACCTCCTCTCCTTGAGGTGATTAATTTTGGGGTGGGAGTAAAACTACTCCCAATTTTTCTCTAAGATACTCAAAAGTCTCTTTTAGAAGTGGCTTAGTGAAGATATCTACAATTTACTCCTTTGTAGTAATATATTCCAATCTAACTTGCTTATACGTCACCTTCTCTCTCAAACAATGATATTTTACGGAATGTGCTTGGTCCTAGAGTGCATCACTGGATTCTTTGATATGTTTATAACACTTGTATTATCACACAGTATGGGGATAGGGTGATCATGCTCTATCTTGAAGTCCTTTAAAGTTCATTTCATCCATAGTACATGTGTACAACAAGCAACTACTACAATATACTTTGCCTTTGCTGTGGATAAGGATATTGATACCTGTTTCTTGCTTAGCCAAGAGACTAAACAATATCCAAGAAATAATGCTCCTCCACTTGTGTTTTTTTATCATCAATGTTGCTATCCCAATCTGCATTTTTAAATTCTATGAGAGTGAAAATGACGTTTTTGGGGTACTAGAGCCCAAAATCCATAGTCCATTTTAAATACTTGAGAATCCTTTTTACTACTACTACAGGTGGTTGCTTTGGTTTTGATTGAAACCTTACCATTAGTCCCATTGCCTACATTATATCTGGTCTTGTAGCTATGACAAACAGTAAGATTCCAATCATAGATATGTATAATTTTTTATTCGGCTTAGGAGATTCATCATCTTTACTTAACTTACATCTTGTAATCATGGGGGTACTTACTGGTTTGCAATCTTCTAACTTGAATTTCTTTAGCATCTCTTTTATATACTTGGTTTGTGAGATAAATACACCTTTCTCTGATTTTGAAATCTGAAGTTCAATAAAGAAGGACAACTCACCAAGAATTGACATCTCAAATTCATTCTGCATGATCTTTGCAAATTTTTGACACATCTTATCATTGTTACCTCCAAAAATGATATCATCCACATAAACAACCATAATTAGTAATTCATTTCCTTCATTTTTTATGTATAAGTTACTATCCACTATTCCTTTCCTAAAACCCTATTCCTGAAGGTACTTATCCAATCTTGAATATTAAGCTCTAAGAGCTTGTTTTAGTCCATAAAATGCCTTCTTTAATCTACATACATAGTATGGTTTATCAGTTAGGCTGAAACCCTCAGGTTACTCAATGTAAACCTCTTCTTCTAGGACACCATTTAGAAAGGTTGATTTAACATCCATATGATATACTTTGAAGTTTTTGAAACTTGAGAAGGCTAAGAATATTCTTATAGCTTCAAGTCGTGCAATTGGAGCAAATGTCTCATCAAAATTAATTCCTTCAACCTATGCATAACCTTTGCATACTAATCTTGCTTTATTTTTTACTACATGATCGTCTTCATTTAACTTGTTTCTGAATACCCATTTAGTGCCAATCACATTCTTACCTTTTGGTCATGCAACAAGTTCCCAAGTCTCACTTTTCTCTATTTGATCTAGTTCCTCATTCATTGCCTTGATCCAAAATTTATCCTCTCTTACCTCATTGAAATATTTGGGCTCAACTTTAGATAACAAAGAGAAATTAGCATGCCCATTTTTTGATATTATCTTCCTCCTTGTCTGTATCACATCTGGATTCCTAATGATTAGATCTCTTGGATTATTTTCTATACATACTTGGATGGAGTCTTAGGTAAAAGTCTTTGTATTTCTTCTTCTTCTTCTGATTATTCACCTAACTCTTCTTGGAAACTTTCTTGTGATTGACTCTTGTCCATGGTTCTTCTTTACCCTCTTCTTTCCTGATGTCTTTTCCTTCCAAAGTATTAGTATGAGTCATGATTTTATCTTTGTTTTATGTCTCTATTTCTTGAGAGCTTGACTCCTCTTTCTGTTTCCCTAACTTTATATCTTGTCGTAACTTAGTCTTTTCAACTTCATTTCTTAGAGAGAAATTTTTTTATTCCAACATTTCACACTCTGATTCTCTTGCCCTTAATAGATCTATAATATCCTACTCAATTTTCTTTCCCTCTTCCACCTTTATCTTGAGTTCTGTGAGATTTTGTAGAAGTTCCATCTTTGCTTCTTCATCCTCTTGAATTTGATCCTTCAAACTTGAGTTCTTCTTTCTAATATTTTCTAAGTTCTTAAGAGTAGCAAAGAATTCCTCTTTTATTTCTATCATGGCCTCTTCTTCATTTTTTTAAATTCATGTGTGTTCCTTTCGTATCTTCCTCCAAGCTATTAGTCTTTTCATGAAAAAACCCACTCTGATACCAATTGAAGAACATGAGCTTATACTGAGAGGGGGGTGTGAATATAAGATAAAAAATTTAACTTTTCAATTCATATGATAGCATCAACAATATTAAAGTAGTAATAATTCCACACAACATCACATACATGAGAGACATGATTTAACGTGGTTCAAACAATGTGGGCTACTCCATGGAGAAAATGTTCCTTACAAATTTTCTCAATAAATTCTTTTGGGAATAAATTCCATATTACAATGTTTATGGAACTCTATCCAAAGGATATACCAACCCCCTTGTTCTTATTCATGGAACTCTATCCATAGGAGAACTCTTTCTCCTCTGCTCTAGCTAGTGCTCTCTAGAAGACTTCTACCCCCAATGCAGTGGCTTGTGGATCTCTCTCCATAGAAGACGTCTATCCTCACTCATAAGACCTTTGTCCTCACTACCCTATCTAATGGACCTCTATCCACTGGAGAATTTTCCTCTACTTTGTCACCTCCAAAGCTTGCTCTCATCTCTGCTCAATATCTATCTCAAATATGCACTAAACACTATCCTCGATCTAGTACAAATTTACTCACAAATTGGTCTCTGATCTGGCACAAATATACCCTCAAATATACACCAAAATATATCCTCAAGCCATAACACAAAGCTTGATCAAATCACAAATCAATTCTGCACAAATCTACCCCAAGCCTTAACACAAAGCTTGAACAAATCAATCAATCAACTCTGCTCTCAATGTTGTCTCAAGTTTTCACCAAGACTTGCTCAAATCTACCTACAAGTCCTCTCAAGAACTTGCTCAATTCTGTCCACAAGCTTTCACAAAAGCTTGCTCAACTCTACCTTCAAGCCTTCACAAGACTTGCTCAATCATAAATATACTCAAACCAACATTCAAAAATTTTCATTCAATTATTCAACCAGTGAAACACAACTTGCTCATAAACCTTAAACAAGTGTTTTTATATTTTTCAAATAAATATCACCATGTGGGTCTCACACCCTAATTCAAAAAAATTTCAATCTCTATATCAAATCAAATCATCCATCAACAAGATGCATTTAAACTTGTTGATACATTTTCAACAATACTTATCAATCCTTTTCACTCCACCTTATATTTCATACATTCATTTCAATAATTCAAAACTAAAGATAGTGTGCCCATACCTTTTTGCTTTGATGGATATATATCTTCAAAATCACAACCAAATCCTTTTGCCAATCCTAGGTTAGATAGAAACAGTCTATATTAGAATTTCCATATGAACATTAACTTCAAATATTATTTCACCATATAAGAAATACAATAAAAAATGTCAAGTCACAAATACACCTTATTACTCATTTATATTCAACACATATAAATGAAGTTCCTTTTTTAACACCTTATAATCTCCAATACTCTCAAAATAATATTCAACACATAAAAATAAAGTTCCTTGGTTAACACCTTATAATCTCCAATATTTATTTATTTTCTAAGCACCAAAAATAAAATATTTATTCAACAACCCTTATGACTCCTTAAAAATTTCACACATGACCTTTTAATATTATGTGGCCTTAAAAAAACTTTTGCATTCCCAAAAATCTTTGGCAAAATTTATATCAAAAGTGCATACCTTAATGTTGGCCCACATCACCAAAAATATTATGCACGTCTCAACAACCAGCGCCTAACAACCAACGTCCAAACTTGAACCCATGACCTAAGCCATTATCGTGCCTTAGCCCAAGGCTATGCTACCACCTAGGCTACACACCCACATGTGAACCAAAGATCCACGCTTCTATATTAAAGCTACCTCTCATGAATTTTGACAAAAATGAAAACTCCTCTCTTCCTTTACCAAAATAAACTGCATGGGATTCGAAACCACGATCTTACCTTCACAAGTGCCTTAGCCACACCTTTGACTACCGTTTATGCTACCTAGTGCTATGGGATGTCTTTGTCGTTTCAATCTATTTTAAACACCACTCTGCCTCCCTTTATTTAAAACTCACAAGTGTCTTCTACTCTTCAAAACAAAGCACACGAATTATTATCACACATGGACATTCGAATTCCTTAGAATTTTAGAAATGAAAATCATTTCCTATAAATACCTTTTCCTTTGCATTAAAACATGTTGGCCCTCCTTCGAATTCAAATTTAAACTTTGAACCTTTGGCGCCATTAATTATTTAAATTAAAATTTTAACCTTAGGTTAAAATAGTTTAATTTAAATAAATTAAAACCTTTGCTAACCTTTAAAACCTGCTCAATGGGCCTTGTCAAGGATATATATATTTAATGATTTCTTGGACCTTGTTATTCTTCACCTCTTCCTTTTGCCCATTTATTATAATATTATTATTTCTTTTCAAACTTGCTTATCTTTTCTTGGGTCTTCCACCTTTTTAGTCTCTTTAGGCATATAATATTTAAAATAAATATTATACCCTTTTCCTTTTAACAACTTCCTTGCCTTTTGGAGAAATCAACCTTTTGACCTTCACAACAACAAAACTAGTCATCAAACCTCTTGATATTAATGACAACAAAACTTGCTCAAATTTCCAACATCTTTTTAATTTTCTGAGGTCATGTATGTTCTTATGGGATCTTTCTTCAAGTTGTTAGGCATTTCATGAAGGAACCCGCTCTGATACCAATTAAATAACATAAGCTTATACTGATAAGGGGGGTGAAAAGTATAAGATAAAACTTTTTACTTTTCAATCCAAATGATAACAACAATAATATCAAAGCTAATAAACAAAGCACACATCATCAAAAACATGAGAGATATGATTTAATGTGGTTCACCCAATGTGGGTTACATCCACGAAGAAAATATTCCTTATAAATTTTCTCAATGAATATTTTGGGAATCAAATCCCTATTACAATGTTTATGGACATTTGTCCAAAGGAGACACCAATCCCCTATGCTCAAGTTTATGGATCTCTATCCACAGGAGATCTATGTCCCCACTGCTCTAGTTTTTTGATCTTTTTCCACAGGAGAACTTTATCCCCTCTGCTCTACTTTGTGGATCTCTTTCCACTGGAGAACTCTATCCCCTCTAGTATGCTCAACTCTAATCAAATCTTCTCACAACTCTAATCTAATCTACTCAAAACACTAATCCAATATAGTCACAACACCGATCAAATCTACTCACAACACTATATTAAACCTGCTCACAAGTCTGCCTCAAACCTACTCACAAGTCTGCCTCTAACCTGCTCAATAAGTCTACCTCTAATATGCTCACAAGTCTACCTCTAATCTACTCACAAGTCTGATTCAATATGCTCATAACACTATCTTAAACCTGCTCTCTGTCTCTGCTTAAATCTGCTCTAATACATGCGCATAACTCTTAACCTGATCTTATGGAGATATATCTTCATAAACTTATCTCACAAACAATTGATTTTTCTAGTGCCACTTCAAAGGTTAGATAGAAAAATACTTTCTTAAACCATCCACATGAACTTCCTTCTCAAAAAGATATGCTCAATTTATTCCAAACCAATGCTCTATAACTTTCTTGGTTTTTCAAAATAAAACATCAAATCATGAACCAAGTCCTTCAATATTAATGAAAATATTACAAACAATAAAAACACATTTTACACTTTTTATCTTCCACTTTCATAAAATAAAATCCAAACAACTTAATGACCCATAACACAAATTCACAATATTAAATCAGTCATTTACACCTTATCACTGCTACTTTTGTATATAAAAATAAAACTTTAATGATAGCAATACCTTAAAAAATATTTGGCAATAACAAATTATCCTTATACCTCCTTTATGCCAAAAACTTTACACCATTGCACACCCCTCAAACTTCATGCAAATCAATTTTAATCAACCTTAGCACATACCTTTCACCAAAAGTAATATTACTGGCACAAATGAGAATCAACCCTTTGACCTCAACCTCCTAATGCAACGTGTGACCACTTGCGCTATCCAAGTAGTTGATACCTAACGCATATGCCTCCCCCTTTATTCCCTTGGTGCATTCATCAAAAAAATTAAATCTTTCAAAACTAGTGCTAGGAAGAATCAAACTGCGAACCTATACCTTGCAAATGATTTAGCATGAATCTAGCCACCGTTGTGCCACACTGGCAGATGACTTCAAGGAGCAAACAAGATTTACTTATTTTGCTCTTCTTATGTGCTCTGAAATCAACGTTATCCCCTCTACCTTATTCGTTGTCATTGCTTTGCACGATTGCACGAAAATCGAATAACCAAAAGCACACCTTTTATTTTCAAAGTCTTAGGGTATTTATATTCTTCCATGCACGTTTTAGACATCGGCCCTTTTTTAAATTTATTTAAAAATAATTTGAATTATCTTTGCCACCATGAAACTTTATACTTAGGTATTATAATATTTTAAAAAATATATTTTAATAAAACCTTT
This sequence comes from Wollemia nobilis, assembly GCA_028583015.1. Classification (NCBI taxonomy): domain Eukaryota; kingdom Viridiplantae; phylum Streptophyta; class Pinopsida; order Araucariales; family Araucariaceae; genus Wollemia; species Wollemia nobilis. The sequence continues at coordinate 852,974 of JAQPPZ010002750.1, read as the reverse complement.
TGCCTTGGGTCTTTTCCACCAATGAGAAGTCTTATATTTTCTTTGCAGTTTAAAATCTTCCTTTGTTTTTATTTACCAAATGAAGCCCTTGTTACTTTCAAACTCTCTTAATAATATTTAAATTTAAAAATTTAAATATTATAATCCTTTTCTTCAAAATTCTCTTTGCTTGCTTTCACAACCATGGGAAATTCCTTTGCATTTATTATTTCAACCTTGAAGATAAAACTCAACCTTTTCACCTTGGACATCAATGACAACCAATGACATCAATAAAAGATCAATCATTCAAATATGAAAGGACGTAGAATTTGTATACCAAATTTATTTATGTAAACATAAGATAAACAAGGTCTATTTTCAATCTCATTATATTAAAAATAATAATCCATGGAGTTGAAAACTCATTGATAAGAATGTTTGGCTTAAAAAAAATCCATCTCCATCAAAGTTTAATTCCATAAATGTCATGATAACACTATATGTTGTAATATTGTTATGTAGTTAGTTAAAAAAAATGATTACAATGTAAAACCGATTTGAATCATATATAGTTCAAAATACCATTTGAAGGTAAAAATTAGAGCTACCTTTATCTTCTTTATTTGTTTTCTCAAGAAAAATGAGATTTTTTATAAATTGTTCTCCTATTAACCATTAAACCATCTTCATAATAATAGTTAAAAGAAAATAAGATGTAATAAACAAAGTTTACAAAACATGACTACTTGTAAAATCATTAAGATGTCTAAGTAACCCTCTCAAATTAGTAAAATATGTTATTAAAAGAAATGCTATAGATTAAAAGACAAAGATCTACACATTCGATAGTAAGTTGTAATTTTATATGAATATAATACTCATTGAATATTAAAATACAAAAATTAGTCTTACATCCTTGGATACCTCACATAAGAAATCTAAGATCAAATTTAAAAAGGTGGAATTTGTATACCAAGTTCATTTAAAATAAATAGGTGGGATCTATGTGATTTAAACCTTATATGACTAAAATGTTTATTGAAAGACTAAAAGTTAAGATCTTGTATTACATACTTGGATGCTTCAAATAAAATATTTATAATTCAAATATGAAAGGGTATAGAAGTTTTATGCCAAATTCATTTAAATAAACATAATACAGGTGGTGTTCATTTTCAATCTCATTAAACTAAAAAAAAATCCATAGATTTGAAAACTCATTGATGAGAATATTTAACTTTAAAAAAATACATCAAAGTTTAATTTTTGTCATGATAATGCTTTTATTGCAAGCATTGTCTGATGATTTATCATTTATCTAGGGCTAAATTTGACACATGGACTTCAACCACTTGGATATTTTAATAGATGGCCAAATATGGCTTGGTTTTAAAATATACCTCAAGGCTATGCAACAATGATTTTAGATTCATGTTGCCAAAGATTCCATAAAATTTAAGAATGGAAACCTTTGTTTCTAGTTGGATGCCTTGGGTTTTAACCACATGCATATCAATTGGAGTGCACTAGAGCACCCTTTGAAGTGTTGCAACAAGAACTTGCATGACATAATTTTGGCTCTCTACTTGACTTTGCAAAATTTGTTTGGAGAGTACTCATGTTCGCCGATTCTTCAAAAGTTCCATCTTTCTATGTATCCTACTTAAAAGCCATTGCAAAAAGGATGAGCAAAAATATTTTGGTTTTTGAAGTAGGGAACCTTATAGAAGGTATAACTCTTGATCTAGAACTCTAGTTTCAAATTTTTTAAAACATTGAAGATCTCAATTAATCAAATGCATTAAATGATAAAATATTCATTTGGTGCTTATTAGAAATAGATTATATTACATCATTTGGGTCATGTAAATGTACCTTCCTTGGTACATACTTAGGACATTAGATTACTTTAGGGGGAAGTTATCTAGTTACTTCATGCAATGTAATAAATGCACAAGTGTCAATGTGCAAGTTGTATATGTGCAAGATGTCCCTTGCACAACTAGGTAGAGTGTTGGCCAAGGAACCTATCTTCCTATATAAAGGGCCATAGATATAGATATAGAGATAGAGAGTGTGTGATAGAGTGTGTGAGTGATAAGCTCAGAGCTCATTCATGAGTAGTAGCTTTGATCATGGAGTGTTCATTTCCTCCATAGCTACTTTGTATTCATTTCCATCATTTCTATTTATAGCATATTTTTAGTCATCTCATAGATTTACTTTCTTTCATATTATTCTACATCTTGTGATTGCTATCTCCCATTACATGTTGTATCAAAAGCTAACAGTGGTATCAGAGCTATGGTAGATCAAGCTACAGTAGATCAATAGGAAAACCACCATTATCATTGACCCTAATTTTTTTGTCAACTTGACATGTTGCTAGACCAACCACTATCAAAAACTCTCAGAAGAGTCTAGGTGGTAGAATTAGGGAGAGCCACGAGTGAGGACTGAAAGAAATATTAGTTTCAAAAATACTAAGATTGCATATGGCTAGAGTCTTTCCATAGAGTTACAAGGAAAAACTCGTGAAGACTAGGACTCAACATTTGATCCACTAGTTTGATGAATCAACTAGTGAAGCTCATCTAAGAGATCTGGAAAAGTTTACCTAAAGTTTCTTTTATTGCAGGGAATTAATTCTCAGATGATTGGGACACCTCCTACAATAGAAAGCTAGGATATTTCAACTTTGTTACCCAAAGGTCGGAGTGCCTTCATAGTGCAGATATTAGTTGTTGCAAGAGAAGAATACTACAGAAGAGACTTCTGGAGAAGAATCATGGTGAAGTTAGGAGACAGGAGATCTCCATTGCTAGATTGAGAACTTCACAGAAGAATAAAATGCCATAGAAGCCTTGATCCATAAGAAAAGGCCATAGAAGCCTTGATCCAGAAGAAAAGGCCACAAAAGCCTTGATATTGAAGAAAATACCATAGAAGCCTTGATATTGAATAAAAGGCCACATAAGCCTTGATATTGAAGAAAAATGCCACAAAATCCTTGATATTAAAAAAATGCCACAGAAGCCTTGATACTAAAAAAGGCCACAGAAGCCTTGATCCTGAAGAAGACTCCAGAAGAGAGTATCTAATTCAGAAGTAGATTTTAGTACTAATACTTTGTTGCAGGAAAAGGAGATTCAGTGAGTTGGGAAAGCTTCCTACAAGAAATTTAGGAAGAGTATCTTCTTCAAAATCAATCCAACACCTAAAGAAAAAGATATCAAGAGAAGATCTCATTGAAGAACTTCTAGACTTGGAAGAAGAAGAAGGACTAGGAGAGTCCTGCTCGAATCCAGAAGCAACAGAATCAAAGATCCAGAAGAAGATCTCACCACCAACACTTCCAGAAGTAGAAGGTTGAAGATAAGGTCTCAAGGAAGACCAGAAGAAGCTGCAAGATCAAAGGCCTTGGGGAGGTCTCTATGAGCATCCAGTAAAAGGCTTGGAGAGCCTTACTAAAGAAATCATCAAAGGAGTTTTGAGGAGAACTCATTGGAGAAATTCACTACAGGAGATAGTGAAATATTTGGGACAATTATCGCCATCCAAAAACAAGCCCAAAATAAGAAGAAGAATTTGGCAAGGAGTGCCAAATCTTAGAAGACCTCAAGACATTCAGAATCTTGAGAAGAAGATCCTGTTTGAAGGAAGATTGAAGATAGAAGAAGCCTACCAAATCTAGGAGATTTGGAGATTGCCTCTCATAGCAAGAAGGCACCACTTCAGAAACAAAGACTTCTTCAAATCTACAACAAAAGGAGGAGACTACAAGAGGAGAACAAGCCACCAAAATCCTAGGCTCATGAAAGAAAGTTCGAGACCATATTTTGGTGAAGACGAAGTTATTCAGGACAAGCCTACAAAGAGCTGCAAGATCTTACTCAAGGCAACAACTTGGTGATCTTAGACACCAAGATCTACATCCTCTACAAAAGTGGCAAAAGAGCTACAAAAGCTTTCAAAAAAAGGTAAGCAACTATTGGTGCAAGTAGATTCATTAATTGGATTACTTATCAGATTTGTTAAAGCACCTTAATTTGGATTAAAGTTGCAAAAAGGAGAATTGAATTACAGTCTTCAAAAGTGCAAAAAGAGAAAGGTTCATTTGCACATTAGGAGTTGATTAGATTTCATAATTACAACTATCTATCAACTACCTATCATCTACTTTGGAAAGCAAAAGAAGACTAGCTCCTACTACCTTGCTTATAAGGAAATTGCAGAATAATTCTTGAAGATTCATTTCAGATTATTCTTGATTAGTTGCAGTAAATTGATTAAGTGCATTATTTTGAGAGTTGATTGGAGTGATAAGGTGAAATTTTTAGTGCATTAAAAGTGAAATATTATTAGATTCATTTGCACTATTCTATTGCTCTCAAAAATATTATTGTTTGTGTTCGTGAGAAGGGCACAAAATCAAAATTTGTCAAAGTGTCTAAAGACACTGTTAGTGCACAAAAATCTGCAACATTTAGTGGCCAAGAGAAGCCACCAAATCAGCTCAATCCTCCAAGCATTGGAGAAGAAAGTAGCCACCGAATATCAGCAAAGGAAGCCTCAAATCGAGACTTGGTGAGTCTCAAATTCAAAGCACAATAAGGTTTCTATTACAAAGAAATAGTGTAGGAATATACAAAAAAAAGGAGCTTCTATCAAGTGGTTACAAGCTTGGGTTCATTTGTAAAATATCCAAGCAAAAATGGGAAGGTGTCTAATCAAAGAGACAACCTCAAAACCCCTACATTGCATTCAAAATTCTGCCACAAAACCAGAAATTCAGACCTGAAAGAAGGAGTGCAAAAGAAGGTGCAATAAAGGATATTTTATATATAAATACATTACATTGCATTGCACTATCCTAATCTGGTTTATACAGGGAAAGAAGGTAGATTTGAAGGTGCCTCAAAGGCACAATATTCATTGGAAAAACCAGTCGAAGGTGGCCAAATGCTAGCATCTATCCAAGCATAGCAAAAGGAGCCACTCTAAGGGCTCATTCTCCTCACATCTTGGATGGTCGAACCTGCAAAATACAAGGAGCAAAAGCAAAGGGAGAAACAACGTTATTCGAGAGCAACATTATCTACAAAAGGAGGATGTATAATAGGTGAGAAAAGAAGAATATTAAAGCACCATTGGAGTGTTTCAAACTCCACATCCACATTGCTCAAAATTGGTGCTCAAGCCTCCAAATCATTGCTCCACATCCCAGCTAAAAATATTGCAATTGAATGAAAGAGGAGTTGGGGATTTTACAGGGTTAAAGAACCTCCAAAGGGTCCATTGAAGCAGTGATAGAGAAGACGTCCATGCACAAGGAGGAAGTGACATTTGTCACTTGAGGTAAAACCCTAATGCTCCTCACGTGAGCACTCATCTTCATCAAGAAAGGAGTTACAAGCAACAGGTTGGTGCATTGAGTGTATGAGATACACTTGTCCATAAAGAGACCAAGCACTCTACTGAAGAACGTAACGTCCATACGTTACTCAAAGGAAGAAATGAGCATTTTCTAGCACCTTCTACTCCTCAAGCACTCAAGAAGAAAATGGACGTGCCACTTGGCACTTAATACAATATTCTCCTCCATTTTAAGGGCATCAACGACCAAGCATTCAAAAAACATTTACGTCTCTGCATTCAACACTTTGGGGTCTGTGCACATAGGGCCGAGTTGCAGCATGTAAGGAAGGTGGTAGAGCCTTCAATGCTCTGGTCAAGCAAGGTCAAAGGTAGAGACTAAAGGGCACCATATTTGGAACATTAAATACAAGGAAAGTTCCAAGCAGTTCTATTGGAGGGTACAGTCAAAGCAACGACGTCAATATTGCAGCCCTTGCACATCTGAAATCAACACCGATTATTGCTTGATATAAGGTAAGGTTTATTCCCATTTTTATGTGCTTTCATTTCTTGGGAGTTATAAGGTTAAACTTAGAGGAATTTAATCATATTGAAAGCCATACCTCAAAGGGAATAATTTATCAAATTAATATAATATTTGCAATATAAAACTTAGGAGTAATAAGGGTTTCTACTGGAAATTAATCTTAAATATTTGCAAATATTATTGTGGTCTAATTTTTCCAAAATTAGGGAGTTATAAGGGTTACTACATCAAATTAATTTATTGGAAATTAGATACACTTAAATTAAATCCTAAAGGGATATTAAAAAGAGAGGTTTATCAAAGCATTTCAAAGGTTGGAAATTTATAATATTATTGTCTCAAAAATTCTCAAAAAGAGACAAAAGAAATCCAACATTAAAACCTCTTTAAATTTGGGAAAAGTGCTTAGTTCAATAGGAGCAATAAGGGATAATAGAAGTTGATTTTGGTATTTACAAAAACTTTACAAAATCAACCAAAATTGAACTACAATTTACAAAAGCACTATATCTTATCTAAAACATACTAGGGAGTCATAAGGCATTCTACAAAACTTGGTAATATCAGCATTTATCAAAGATTATCAAGTTGCAAATCCATTAGCAAAATATAAGCTTTCTACAAAACCTAAAATTCCTTAAGAGTATATACTCTCATTACTAGGGATGTTAGGTTGTGGAGTCTGATCTCGATTAAATATGGAAAAAATAGTTTTTCTCTCTGTTTGGTAACTAGTTGCTTTTATGCATGGAAACTTTCTAAACTGGAAAAATCAATCCAGAAAAAGCCATAATTGATGGGTCTATCCTTGGTGTCTAATTCCAATATAGAATCTATAAAATTAATGGTTGCATAGAAATCAATGTGATTTTTTAGGGTGTGATTTTTTGGGTTAATTATAGCATGCTTGTTTTTTAGAATGCATGTAACTGGGTTTCCCTATTTATGTAATACCTCCGATAGAGAGGATTGTATCTTGTTTATGGGAAAGGCATAAGATTGTGCATCTCATGTAGAGAGATCAGGAAGCTTGGTGTAGAGCTTGATGCAAGGGTGTTTGCATGTGCATCTCATGTAGAGAGATCAAGAAGCTTGGTGTAGAGCTTGATGCAAGGGTGTTTGCATGTTGAATTACTGTTAGAGCAATTGTGTGGAGATGTTGGTGTTTTTAAGAGGAATTTGCAGTTGGTTGTGTTGCAGTATTACTCCCTTCAAAGATTGTATTGGTATTAATACAAAGGACTAGTATTGGGTGAACCACATTATATGTTGTATTTTATGTCGTCTTGTATGTTATGTTATTCTTCTGTGATGGTTAATAGTTTTCATTTTTACTTATTAATTTTCTTGCTTCAAGAATCCCCTTCATATTTATATAGTGAATCCTAACAAGGGAGACATAAGGAAGCCTACAAAAACTAAGGATTAATAAAGGTTTTATCAAATAAAGCTTATATACTTCAATTAGGGATCATATATCCTAATATAGGGAGTCATAAGGTAGACTACAAAGAAAATCCTATCTCATTTCTTCTACTTCTTCAAATGGAAAAAGGAATGTCATATAATGAATGTGAAATTTACTTCGATAGAAACCAGCATACAAAACATGAAAACATATGGTACATTGACTTAGAAGCCAGTAATCATATGACAGGAAATATACAATGGTTTGACTATCTTGAAGGTGCTAAAAGCTATAGATTAAGAATTATGGATAGCCAAACTTATCCCATACATGAATATTGATGTGTAACACCTAACAGATCATTTCCAAATATTCTACTACAAAAAGTATTGTATGTTCCTGGATTAACATTCAATCTCATTTCAGTAAGCAAGTTAGTAGAAGACAACTATATGATCAACTTTGGATATATGGATGGAATCAATACATGTCTCATCATGAATCAAGGTGAAATAAAAGCAATAAGATCAATCCATGGAAATACATATATCTTGGATTCAATGAAAATCTCACAAAATATTGTGATATTTCAAAATGATGCTAACATATTTTCAAAGGAACGGGTTCAAGAAACTAAACTATTACACCACAAAGGTAAGCATAGAAGAATCAAAATCAAGAATATGATAGGATAAATGCACCATGATCTACTCATTCATCAACAATAAGAACCAAATGAAGATACTCGTAAAGATAACAATAAATATGGATGGATAGAAGACAAGGATGATGAACCTGAATAAGCCAAAGATCATTCAATAGTAGAATATCCATATTGAATACTAAAGTCTTCAATACTCAAATAATGTAATACAAGGGGGTGTTAGAAATAGATTATATTACATCATTTGGATCATGTAAATATACCTTTCTTAGTACATACTTAGGACATTAGATTACTTTAGGGGGAAGCTATCTAGTTACTTCATGCAATGTAATAAATGCACAAGTGTCAATGTGCAAGTTGTATATGTGTAAGATGTCCCTTGCACAGCTAGGTAGAGTGTTGGCCAAGGAACCTATCTTCCTATATAAATGGCCATTGATATAGATATAGAGAGTGTGTAATAGAGTGTGTGAGTGATAAGCTCAGATTTCATTCATGAGCAATAGCTTTGATCATGGAGTGTTCATTTCCTCCATAACTACTTTGTATTCATTTTCATCATTTCTAATTATAACATATTTTCAATCATCTCACAGATTTACTTTCTTTCATATTATTTTGCATCTTGTGATTGCTATCTCCCATTACATGTTGTATCAAAAGCTAACAGTGCTTGTTAAATCCCTTAAAAAACCCTTATAAGACCTTCAAACTAAGTTTCAAAGTTTCTTATTTACAATACCTGAGAAAAAGTCAATATAGATCTAGCAAGGGTAATATGTGGGAACCCTTAAAAAGGCTATATATTTGCCAATCGAAGATGAGGGATTTGGTACATATTTATCACAATATTTTATAAGAACATATCTAATGTCGCAATTGTGTGGGATCTGATACTAATTTATTTGAGCATGAATTGGTATGAACATGAATGAACAAAAAACATTGAGAGATATTTATATTAACACATTCATGTCCAATATTATAAAGATTATAAATATGCTTTTTAAAAGGAAACTTCAAGAAGACACATGGAAGTTTCTAAAATTAAGACAAGTACAAAATAATATTCTACTATATTAACTAATCAAATATTACCTCTCATGTAGACATTAAGCCTTATTAAGGTCTCACACCCTAAATAATTTATCTAATAATGAATTTAAGGGTCAAAATACTAACCCAATTAAAAGTAATAATAACAAATAAAATAATAATAAACAACTCATATTGGACCTATCCAAGCTTCCTCTATCACCTTGAACCTTAGGTTTTCCCCCAATAATAAGGGTAAAAAAATACAAATAAGAATTTACTCTTTCATTTATGTTGGTACTACTAAGAAAATCCATGGCAATAACCCTTACTTGGTTGAATGATCGTATGATTCATGATTATTGTTGAATTTCTATCCCATACCTAAGCAAATGCTTTCCAACATGGTATATCAAGGCAAAGGACTAGGCTTGTATGACCAGGGTATCAAAGATCCCTTCTAGATCAAAGTAAAACTAGGACATTATGGGATAGGTTATTGTTGAGATATATTACATTATTTATTACATGCTATTGTACCTCCATGATACCTTCATAGTACATTTGTAAATATGTAGTAGATTAGGTTTAAGTCTATAGTTTAGAGTGTGATTTATATTTCCCCTTTAATGAAAGTGTGAATGTGTAGGAAATGCACGTGTCATGTAAGAGATAATGTGCACAAGTATCTTGTATGTAAGAGTGCAAATATGTAATTTAAGGATGTGCACAAGTGTCCTAGATTATGCATGTAGAAGTGTAAGATTCATGTAGATGTGTGCAAGTGTTGTAGATTCAAGTGTCCATCAAGTATGCAAGTGTTGTAGATTCAAGAGTCCATCAAGTATGCAAGTGGCAAGTTGATAAGCCAAGATTCATGAGACTTGGAATATGAAGAGAAATAGACAAGTACTTAAAGAGTCACATTATTATGGCTATATTATGGACACAATGTTCCATATAATTAAGAACAAGAAATATAATTCATATCTCATTGTAAGAGGTGGAGAAGCAATAAAGCTTGTATACATTTAAAGCAATTAATATTGTAAGTTTTCTTCATGTAAAGTTCATGAATGATTCAGGCTATTTAAATTTATATTTTATTATATAAATGAATGTTATTCTCTTTATTATATAATCCTTGATATACATATTACTTTGCTCATACTCATATTATCATTTTGATATTTTATATTTGGGTCCTGTGTTATATTGTGAGATTACTTGTGATATTTTGTGGTAGTAAGGTGTATAAAACCAACAATTATATCCCTAATCATAGTTATCCTTCTATTTTCCCATATGGAAAAGAGGAAGTCATAAATCCTGATAGGAAGTCCCATGATGACACCATTTCTTTAAAAAAATTAAATTGAGATTAGGATGATTACGATCGTTCATCAACCCTCATAGATCTTAGCTTCCCCCAATTTACCTGATATATTGTGATAAATATTCTAACCTTAGTCTATTCCTAGATGATTGTTGAGACAATTATGATATGGAGGGCATCCTGAGCAATCCTTCTTAGGATAGTCTCTTAAACTATCTAGCAGAAAATTACTTTTACTTTGGTGGATCTTTTTTCTAAATTACAAATGTTGCTATCATATATCTACTTAATATTAGTCAACCAACCTTAGATCCTATAGATCTAGAGATATTGGGAGTGCTACTATCTCCCCTTAATAATAATATGAATGTTAGGACTCTAGATGATCCCAAGATCCTTAAGCTAGGCAAGGTCTTGACTACAACCAAGTGTGAGGAATCTACCAATATCTTAATGGATTTTAGAGACATATTTGCTTGGTTCTATGTTGATCTGACTATATTTAACCCCTCTCTTGTTGTCCAATATATAGTTGTCACTCCTCATGCAATACCTGTGGTTTGTGAGAGAAAAATTAGGAGCGAATAGAAAATAATATATATTGAACCTTAGAAAATTGAGATTACAATGGTATTTATAATGGTAACTCCAAACGACTTTAGGGAATATAGGGAAGTTAGGAAAATAGGAGAAATAGGGAGGAAAAGAGAAAGGGAAATAGAATTGGTTCGCCTTGCCGCCCTTGCCGTCCAATCCGCCCAGTCAGCTGTCGTCCAAGTCAACCTACCTACCCAGTCAGTTGTCGTCCAAGGAGGTAAAAGGGGTAAGATCCAAAGCTTACAGTTGAAACAAATTTTTACACCTTTTTACTCCTTTTTACTCCTTTTACTAGCTTTATTTCCAACATTCTCCCCCTTAAAGTTGAGAGGACTGACTATACAGTCTCTCAGCTTTATATATTGAGCTTTAGCTATACCTTTGGTGAAGATGTCTGCAATATTATCCAAAGTGTTACAATATTGAAGCTCAACTATCTGCTGTTCCACCATATCTCGAATGAAGTGATACTTCATATCGAAATGCTTTGATCTGCTATGGTGGACTGGATTGTATGCCAACTGAATGGCACTTATGTTATCACAATACAGTCGAGTTGGACCACTCTACTTTCTCCAATCTCTTCAAGAACTTTTCTTAACCATAGGGCCTGAGTACTAGCATGAGTGATGGCTATATACTCAGCCTCAGTTGATGACAATGCTACAACAGTTTGTTTCTTGGAACTCCATGTAATTAGTCCTGATCCTAGACTAAAACAATTCCCTGATGTAGATTTCCTGTCATCTATGTTGCTGCCCCAATCACTGTCATTGAAGCCAACTAATTTCATAGAATTACATTTTTGGTAATGGATTCCAAAATCCAATGTACCTTTTACATATCTTAAAATTCTTTTAGTTGCTTGTAAATGCAACTCAGATGGACTAGTCATAAACCTTGAAACTAGAGAAACTGCATATTGAATATCGGGCCTGGTGTTGGTGAGAAACATCAGACTCCCAACCATGCTTCTGTAAGTGGTCATGTCAACCTTTGATGCTCCATCGTCCTTGCTCAATTGGATCCCATGTCCAGTTGGAGTTGCAACTGATTTGCACTGCTCCATGGCAAATTTCTTGATCATGTCTCGAGCATACTTGTGTTGACATATGAAGATCCCTTTATTTGATTGATGCACTTCCATGCCTAGGAAGTATCGCATTAAACCAAGATCTTTCATCTCGAACTATTTCATCATGGAGTTTTTGAACTCCATATTCATTTTATTGTTACTACCCATAAATATTAGATCATCCACATACAAACAAACTATGAGAATGTCTACTCCTTGCTTTAGGTAGTACAGATTTGGTTCACTTTTGCTTCTAGTGAATCCATACTTGCTGAAATAGCCATCAATGCGTGAGTACCAGGCTCTTGGTGCTTGCTTGAGGCCATAAAGTGCTTTCTTCAATTTGTAAACAAGGTTCTCTTTTCCTTGTTCTTGAAAACCTTGAGGTTGTTGAACATAAACCTCTTCTATCAAGTATCCATTCATAAAAGCACTCTTCACATCCATGTGTTGTACATTCCATCCTTTATGGGCTGCTAAGGAAAGAACTGATCTGATTGTCTCTTGTCGTGCAATAGGAGCAAAGGTTTCCTCATAGTCAATGCCAAATTTTTGAGTAAAACCCTTTGCTACTAGTCTCGCCTTATGCCTTTCAATGCTTCCATCAGCATTGTACTTGGTCTTGTAGACCCATTTACACCCAACACATTTTTTTCCTTTGGGTAGCTTTACTAGCTCCCATGTATCATTATTGTTTATAGAGGTTATTTCCTCTTTCATGGCTTCTTGCCATACATTTTGAGTACATGCCTTCTCATAGCTAGCTGGTTCTAGTTGTGTACTAGCCAATAAAGCATAATTGACTACATCTCCCATAGGATCATGGGAGTCATCATCTCCATACAATTGCAAATTTTCAAGTTGTTGCAAAACTGTATTCATCTCACTAGCTTGACTTCTAGTGAATCTTCTCTGGAAATTCTGATCCAACATTTGAAAGGATGGATGATTTTGTAATATTCTTCTGCCTCTTGATGGAGAGTCTCTGTCGATGTCCATCGGTGAAGAACTTACTGATCTCTATGGAGAAGGACTTGGAGTGTTTGTTGAAGTACTTGATGTAGTACTCCTGTATGGGCTTGGAGGGGGTAGTGTGCCTTTGCTTTTCTTTGGAGACACATGTTGTACCCGTGAAGAACTTACATCTTGGGACTCATCATCAACAAAAATTCTTTGATGACCCCATTCTCCCCCTTCATCAAAAATTACATCCCTAGAGATTACAACTTTATGAGTCTTGGGATTGTAGAGTCTATATCCTTTTGTAGACTCACAATACCCTACAAATATACAAGCTTGACTTTTTGGATCAAGCTTCTTCCTTTTCTCGTCAGGAATGTGTACATATGCTAAAGAACCAAACACTTTGAAATGCTTTACATTAGGTTTCTTTTCGTACCACGCCTCATAAGGAGTGACACCATCTAAACTAGAAGTTGGACTTCTATTTAGAATATATACACTGGTTCTTACAGCCTCTGCCCAATACATATGAGTTAGATGCTTAGACTGTAGCATCGATCTCGCCATCTCAACTATGGTGCGGTTTTTCCTTTCTGCCACACCGTTCTGTTGTGGGGTATAGGCAGTGGTAAATTGCCTTTTGATCCCACTTGCTTTACAATATTTCAAAAAATCTTTTGAGGAGTATTCACCTCCTCGATCTGTCCTAAGACATTTTACATAATTCCCACTTTGATTCTCTACATTGTTTCTAAAATCTATGAAGCAATCAAAAGCTTCATCTTTGTGTTTCAGAAAGTAAATCCAGCACATTCTAGAGAAGTCATCTATGAAAGTGAGAAAATAAGAACTATTTTTGAGACTCTGTGTTTGCATTGGACCACAGATGTCCGAATGTACTAACTGTAGTGGATAGTTGGCTCTCCACGCTTGTCCTATCGAAAACTTTGACCTTGAGTGCTTTCCCAAAGCACATCCTTCACAGACCTCCTTTTGTTCATTGATTTTGGGAAGTCCTGTCACCATAGCTTGAGAAGTTAGAAGTTTCAAGCTAGCGGAATTAAGGTGACCATATCGCAAGTGCCAAAGGACACTTGGATTTGTTATAGCTACATTTGCAATTTGAGCTCCCCCTGGCTCATCAAACTTGAGAGGGAATAACCTGTTCTTGGTCATGGGGACTTGTGTGATGACACGATTACAATTATTCTTATAAAAAATAATACATTGTCCTTCATCAAATACAAGCTTGTAATTGTTCTCCATCATTTGTCCAACGCTTAGCAGATTGTGTTGGAGCTTTGGAGTGTAATAGATGTCATGCACTTTCTTTAGTCCTTCTTTGGTTGGAACCTCCATGGCTCCAATACCCTCTACTTGCAATGTCTTATCATCCCCTAATTTGATTTGGGATTTATAAGTGGAATCGAGAGTAGCAAATAAATGTTCTTTACCACTCATATGGTTGGAACAACCAGTATCCAGAATCCATGTGTCATTTAGATTCTATTCTGATTGGCCATATGATAGAAAAATATTAGAAATATCATCTTCTTCTCCATAATTACCATATTGACTGTTGTTGCCTTGTGAAGATTTTGACCAATAGTTGCGAGCGAAGTGACCCGGCTTGCCACAGTTGAAACATGCTGATTTGGACTTGTCACTTCCTCGCCCTTGATTGCCACTTTGTCCTTGATTTCCACCTCGATTCTGATTTCCACCTCTTTGTTGGTTGCCTCCTCTATTGGAATTGCCTCCTCTGTTCTGGTTGCCTCCTCTGTTGGAATTGCCTCCTCTGTAGTTGCCTCTGCCTCTACCTCTTTGCTTGCCTCTACCTTGACCTCTTCCCCATCCTCTTCCATTATTTTCATTGGAAGTGAAGGCCTTATCATCGCCTCCGTAGCTTGTTGAAGGAGTTTCAGGAAACCTCTCTTCATGTGACATTAACGATCCGATCAATGCATCGAATGTTAAAAGGGAAAGATCTTTGGATTCTTCTATTATTATGGCAATATGGTTCCATTTCTGTGTAAGTGTTCTCAACACTTTTGTTACAATTGTCTCAGGCTTGATTTCTTCGCCTAGTGTAACCATTTTATCTACAATTGCTTTTACTCTAACACAATAATCACCGACTTTTTCATCATCTTTCATTCGAAGATTTTCAAAATCTCGCTTCAATGTTTGAAGCCTTACCTGCTTCACTTGATTACTACCCTAGAATCCATCACTCAATGCTTTCCATGCATCTTGTGCAGTCATACAAGCAACGATTCTAGGAAATATGCTTTTCTCCAATGCAGCTTGGAGATGAGAAAGAGCATATGAGTTGCTCTTTTTCTCTTCTTTTCATGTTTTCTTGTCTGCGGCACTAAGTGTTGTCCAGTCCGAGGGTTCTGTGTAGCCCTCTTCTATGATGTCCCACAAACCTCTACCTATGAGCAAGGTCTTCATATTTATAGACCAATACTCATAGTCATAACCGTTAAATTCTGGTATAGGTAAGCTATTGTGTGAGGCCATAGTTACCAAAAAACTCTCTTTATTTCACGGTTACAATAAAGTACTTTTGTTGTTTGAAAGAAGGAAAGAAGAAGAAGAAAGAAGGAAGAGCTTACAAATTTAAGTCAAATCTGACTTGTTCTACTCTATCATTGACTGCTTGTTCCTCTTGATGTGGGGATGCTATCTCTTGATTTACAAAGTTATCTGCCACTTCTTCTTCGTCGTCACTTATCTGTATGATTTTTGGTGATTCTGGTTCTAGGATTTCTACTAAAATACTGTAGTGTGTGTACTTTGATTCTTGTGGTGCAGCTTGTATGGATTCTGATTGTTCAAATTGACTCTTGAATGAGTTATCTTCAAAATCCGCTTCGTACCCTGAGTCAGGATGCCTTTGATGTGCGATTACTACGTTTTGGAGTTGACTAAACACAATGTTGAGTCCATAACCTCTTACCTTTTCATCAAACCTTTCTGCACCTTCTCTTGCTAGAATTGCACATAAGGCATGATAACAACCATTCGGTCTTATCATCAATGCCCTTTACAAAAAAAACTAAGCCTCTTAGGCTTATTACACACTCTTTCCTCTTAGGAAAGTTTTAACCTCTTTTACAATCTCTGAAATTTTCACAAAATGTGAAATTTACAAGGCTCCAATAATTGACAATATCAAGCCTCTAGGGCTTTTACAATAAAAATTTTAAAATTTAAACTTAATAAAAAAATTAAATATTCATATTTAATAAAAAAATAACTTTATAATTATTAAAAACCTAAGTTTTAAAATAATTATAAATTAGTTTTAATTTTATTAAATTAATATTTAATAATTTTAAATATTCTAAAGTTTAAATGAAAATTTTTTTAATAAAATTTATCCTCTAGCCCATTCGAACCCGTGACCTCTTGACTGTCACAAAAATTTTGACCAATGCGCCATGGTGTCTATTTGAAACATAAAGGATCCATGATCCTTTTCTAGCTTGTGCTTCCCGGAGATTAAAAAAAAAACTAAAAATATGCCTGGCGGGATTCGAACCCGAGACACCCTACTCACAAGCGCTCCTCCTTAGCCGCTCGAGCTACGCCCACGGCTGGGTATGAAGGAGGAATATTTTCTATTTGAAATGCAGTGGACGACGATTTTAATAAAAAAAATTGAAATTCTTTTGTCCCACATTGAGCAGGATGGGGGCAAAAATAGGGTTTATAACCCTGGGCGGGCGAGTAATGAAGCGATTGCCTTCAGGAAATCAACGATCACCCCTTTTGCCTCCTTTCGACCAACCGCTCCTCGCCACATTGCTCCCTTTGCTGCCACGTTGCTCCTCCTCCTCGTGCCACGTGTCTCTCTGTGATAGGTCCTCCTGCGTCGCTCCTGTCTCTGCGTGCTTGCTGTGTTGGCCTGCTCCAGACTTCGCCTCGATCCACGTGCTTCGGGCTTCTCTCGCCTCGAGCTACGTGCTGTGGGCCCCACCTCGACCTCGCTATGGGCTGTGTGCTACGGGCTTCTCTCACCTCGGTCCTCGGGCCTCCCTCGCCTCGATCCTCGTGCCCTCTCGGCTTCGGCTCTGATACCAGATGTGGTTTGTGAGAGAAAAATTAGGAGCGAATAGAAAATAATATATATTGAACCTTAGAAAATTGAGATTACAATGGTATTTATAATGGTAACTCCAAACGACTTTAGGGAATATAGGGAAGTTAGGAAAATAGGAGAAATAGGGAGGAAAAGAGAAAGGGAAATAGAATTGGTTCGCCTTGCCGCCCTTGCCGTCCAATCCACCCAATCAGCTATCGTCCAAGTCAACCTACCTGCCCAGTCAGCTGTCGTCCAAGGAGGTAAAAGGGGTAAGATCCAAAGCTTACAGTTGAAACAAATTTTTACACCTTTTTACTCCTTTTACTAGCTTTATTTCCAACAATACCCATGAAATACAATTATAGAATATGCATTTAAAAGTTGTATTGCTAGTTAAGGAGGTCTCAAAAAAACCCTCGATGTTAGATTCATTAAAGCCATCGACTATTTTGATTGAATCTCTGACATTGTTTCTATTTCTAAGAAAATAGGTAGGATGATAGTGTGGATTGACTTTCGGTATATCAATAAAGCATGTCTTAAGAATGACTTCCCTATGCCCAACATCGACATGATTGTCAATTTTATTGCAATATGTAGAATGTTATATTTAATGGATGGATTCTCATGCTATAATCAAATCAAAATCACCCTTGAGTACCAATCCAAAATAAATTTCACCACCTTGTGGAGAAACTTATGCTATGAAGTCATGTCCTTTAGGTTGAAAAATATAGGGACTACCTACTAGAGAGACATGACATACATGTTTCAAAATATGATGGATAACATCATGGAAGACTATGTTGATGATCTTCTTAGTTAGTCTTTAAATCAAGAAGATCATGTTTAGGACTTATGACATATCTTCAAACACCCATGGGAATACAAGGTATACCTAAAGCCTTAGAAATACATATTTGGGGTTACATTAGAAAAAATGTTGGGATTCATCCTATCTCAACATGACATTGAATGCAATCCTAATACGATATAAACTATCATTGATATGCCACCCCCTCAAAATATAACCAAACTTAGGAGCCTCCAAGGTAAAATGAAACCCTTTCAAAGATTCATATCCAAGGTAGCCAATAAGTGTCAACCCTTTATCAAGATTTTAGGGAAGGATGTGATGTTTAAATGGGACATCAACTATCAAGTTTTCTTTGATGCTCTCAAATTCTACCTTTTATCCTTACCAATACTTTCCCACCTAATCCATATAGTTCCTTGTTATATATAACATCCACTGACCATGACTTAGGAGATATTTTGGTGCAATACGATGATCAACATAGAGAAGGGATATTTTCTATGTCAATAGGAAGTTGGTCAATTATGAAGTTTGATTTACACCCTAAGAGAAAATTTTCATAGCCATAGTGTTTACCTCTTAGAAGCTTAGACACTAAATACTCAACCACAAAACTTTTGACATCACAAGGGTTGATTCCTTATGATACCTCATGTCTAAACTTCATCTTTTTGGATAAATTTCTAACTAGGTCATTGCATTTAACAAATTTGATCTTGATTTTATCAACTAGAAGTCTATGAAAGGTTAGATCATTGATGATCAGTTAGCAATTGCACCCTTAGAAGCTAGCCAACCCTTAGTAGTAGACTGTCTCGATGAGTTAGTATTCAACCTACAAGTAAATCAATATGAATCTTGGGCTATTTACTTCAATTGCACTAGATGTGTCAAAGGAGTGGGGGCAAGAGTCATTTTGATCACTCAAAAAAAATTGATTCCTTTGTACTTTAAGCTTAAGTTTTTCTACACCAACAATGCAATTGATTATAAAGCCCTTATCCTCGGACTATGTGTAGCGTTAGTTATCTAGGTTAGAATGTAATATTAATTTTCACTTTTTAGTATTTAGTGATTATTATATTCTTATAAAACTACAAATTACTATCTTAGGTGTAGATCTTTGTTCTTAAATTTAAATCATTTATAGAACATTTTACTACCATTGGTAGGGTTCTTTCAATATCTCAATGATTTTGCAAGTAGTCATGTTTGGTGAACTTTGTTCTATTACCTTTTTTTACTATTACAATGAAGATGATTTATTGGATAGTGGAGGAACATTTTACAATCTTATTTTTCCTTAAAAAATGAAGGAAGGAGATAAAGTAGCTATAATGTTTATTTTCAAATGGCATTTTTCGCTATCAAGAATAGTATTTAGCACCAAATTCATGTCAAATAAGTCATTGTATTGAGAGATATATATAAGATGAAAAAAATGGAAGGGTGATGAGGAAATGGATGTACCTCTAAACATCAACATGTGAGGAAGGATGTTATTTTGAGTCCTTGTGCTTGGAAGGAGGGTAAAATCATCTTAGCCCACATGTTTTAGTTCTAGAAATGAGTAATATATAAGGAGAGGTCCACCTTTTATCCTCATAGTCGAAGTCTCATATGGGTGGTTGGTTTTTTTCTAGAACTTCCAATGGAAAATCACCTCTTTCTATGAAAAAAGACTATGGAAAAGGAAAACATACATTTAGGATATGTATATAGTCAATTTGTACAAAGTGTTATGGTATGGCTAAAATTAAGGCCACTTCTGGGTGACTTGAACTTGTGTTAAATAGAGATTATAGATTTGCATAGCTAGGTGGGAGTGGAATTTAAAAATAATTTTCAGACTATTCACAAACAAACTTAGAGTGGGTTTGAAAGTGGAAATCGCAGATTTCATTTGTGATAATTTGTAAGACATTGTTATTAAAACAAGGGAAGCAATGGTTTTGAGAAAAATATTTTGAGAAAATGGAGAAGATAATTGTTTTTATTGCATCCACCAAATTATGGGATGTATTTATCATTATCCCCATACAAATCCTCAAAAATGGGATCTAGAACTTGAGTGGGCCTAATGGTGATGACTTTGAAACTCTGAATAAAGGTCCAAGGTTTGAATTCTATGGGGGGAGGGTTATACACCAATGCTTTGGTAACCAAAGTATGGTAGGATAACCATATATTGGGTAAACAACATCCTCCATAAGGATTGTACCATATGACCTATGACCTCATGGACTTTAAAAACTATTTTATCTTTACCTTTGCCTATGTGGCTTCTTCTTTTCATTGACTATAAAATTTTGTATCTTTTTTGTATGTAGGTTCTTTTATCATGAAGGATTAAGACTAATTATATTTTTATGTTGAGTTTGTTGGAAACCACAACACATGAAGAGGAACAAACATGATAGTCATATTATGTAATTATTAGATTAAGCAAAATAAATAGTAAAAAAGAACATTGAAAAATAGAAAAGGTGTCTTGGGCACCTTATCGCTAATGATAAAAGAATAATCACATTGATGCCATGGATCAATGAAGGGTGGAGTATAAATAACCATTTAATTATATTTACATGTATCCTAAGAAATTTTAAATAGAAATATTATTGGTTAACAGTATCATACTACAAGGTGAACTATGGATTCATAGATTTATACTATATTATTTTAGACGATCTCAATATTTACCAATAAATGCAAATTTATAAATTTCATCATAATTTTAATAAAATCTTATTTGTGTTACTCTTGAAGATTGTATATTGATATTTAATAATATGTTAGAGGATTTTTTTAATTGTTATAAATATATATGGTTTTCTAATTTTATTGCATACTAATAATGGAGTTTTTTTTCAAGAAAATAAACCATTGATATCATCTTCCATTGCTAAAAATAGGAGGAATTTTACAATACAACTGTAGACAAAACCAACAAAATTGTCCATCATAGTGAATTATAATGTAGACTAGTCTTAGGATTGGACTTATAATATCATAATACCACCTTAATACAAAGTAAACCAAGACAATAATTTTTTGTTGCTATTATAAAATTATGTTGACTAATTTTCCTTAGATTGAGGGGTTCCCAACTATTTGATTGGCATTAATTTTGAGGAAAACAATTAGCATAACTATTATGATCTAGTCAAAATTTTAACCATCTACTCAAAAAACCTCAAAATCAACTATTCTTGAGCATGAATACAATGACATGCTTGGTTTATAGACATTCAAGCTTGTTCACCACTACATTGACGCTACTTGTCATGCTATGTACATCTCTATGTATGTTGGATACCAATAAAATTAAATCAACAAGTAAGTTTGATGTAAATATCCCTTAGCGAGGTGTCAAACTAGTAAGCACACACTTTGACCTCTCTATTTACCAATATGCTTCAAGGAAATCAATCTACATGGCTCCCATAAGGGCTTCTCAAAGATACGATGTGAAAATCCTAAGAGTGCAGTTTTATAGAAGATTTGAAGGTTGGGAAATATTGGATTGATTAAGAATTATACTTTTTGAGCAAAATATCCTAACTAAAAAACATGGAGAATGGGCTCCACAATAAAAAAATACACACTTGTTAGCACAACCTAGGATATGATCGAGAACATCATATGTTGGCATTTTAAACTAGAGGAGATGTCATATTAAGTCCTAAGTCCTAGCTCTTGGGATCTACCATAGTTTTCATATTTGACTTACAAGATAAATCCATTCTCCTTTGTAAAAGGATACCTAAAATTTACTATTAGGTCTAGGTATAATAGGAAAGGGGGGAAGCATATGTGTGGATAAATGAAGTGGGACTTGTAATATTGGATGTGTGATTCATTTGGCCAATACTAATCATAGAGGATATCAATAAGTGTAAATATTAATGAAGACTTCATTTGAACTAATGTGACAAGTTATTTAAAGCAAAAGCATGTTGAATGTAATCTTAGTTTCCAATTAGTCAAGTTACAAGCAACATACTTTCAAGCATTCATTATAGAAAAAAAAATCATTTTCACATTATAGATGCCTTAAAATTGGGATGTAGAGCTTAAAATTTATAGTAGAATTAGATCACCTCGTGCCACCATAAACATGAGCATTCAATATTGAGTCTTATCTCAGTGCATCATGCTTCTAGGATAGAAATGACACAACCTCACCTAATAAGTTAGATGATTTGGAATCCCGAGTCCTTTGTTCTTGGTAGTTGTGCACAACTTCTAAGATATTTCCACCATTCTTAAGGACCCATCCTATTTAGACAAAAGAAACTTGAGAATGGTTCGAGGATATACACTTTTGGAAGTCAACTAGGATGAGTTGTAGTGCACATGAAATGTAAGTAAAACTTTGTTAAATATTAAATTTTTCTAACTAGTGAAGAATTTTATAGGCCATAATGAAAACATTTTCTAAAACTTAACAAGGGCCAACTTCTACATATTTTGAGGAGACATTAATATCAAACATAATGCCTAAGTATCTGATAATTTAGCCATGAGGAATTACTTTCCATCCTATCCTTAAATTGCCCATAACAATAAAAAAAAATCAATTTTAAAATCATTAATTACAAACCCAAAAACATTACAATATAACTAAATATTTTCCTAATTTATAACAATTTCTTCATTACTATTTTGTGAAAATAACGTAAATTTATTAACAAAATAAAATTTGGTTACAGATTTGATATTAAACATTTTTTTCATATAGAAATTAGTAACACCTTTTGTCTAATGCGGGCATGATTTTGGATCGAACTTGGATGTTGCCATTATAAACCCTAGCTTTCTAGAAAAAGACTTAATGGGGTCTTATCTTTGGATTGAACTTGGATGCTGCCACTATAAACCCTAGATTACAAGATAAAGATGAAGTTAATGGGATCCAACCATCCAGGAAATTGAATTGGAACAGTCCATTGGCAAGCACTCGATCGTTACCAACTAATCATCTAACTTGAACATCATCACTATAAATCTTAGCTTGTTGGGTAAAGACGAAGTCAACAGGATCTAACCATCCAAATGATCAAACTGGGACAAACCACCAATAAACTCGACTGCTACCAAAGGTTGCCATTATAAACTCTAACCTATTGGGTAAAGATGAAGTTGATGGGAGTAGACCACCAAAGAGTACTTGGCTACTACTAGACATCACCATTATAAACCCTAACCTGCTGGATAAATACGAAGTTAATGGGACTTGTTTGTTCAAGGAATTGAACTAAGATAACCCACTTGCAAGCACTTGGCCTCTACCAACCGACCATCAAACTCGAACACCACTACTATAAACCCTAGTATGATGGGTAAAGACGAAATCAACTTGGACAACCCATTGGCAAGCACTAGGTCGCTACCAAACGATCTATCCCTTTCGGGTAATTTTCTTTAGGTAAAATATGGGATTTTGAAAGGGTCTAATCCCTTGTGTAGTGATTTGAACTTGGATGAGAACCAAAGACATACCACTACGATATTCCAACAAGGATAAAAATTTAGAGTAAAACATAGATTTTGAAAGGCTTCCACTCTCTTGTATAGTAATTTGAACTTGATCTCCTAAATGAGAACCCAAAAACATACTACTAAAGTATCCCAACAAGGATTGTATTAGACAATTTCATTCCTATAAAAAATTATCTCAATAAATTTATACAAATCTAAAATAGAAGTTCTTAGTGGTAGGGGACAACGCAATGATTCACGGTTTGGCTTTTCTTGGCTCTTTTTCATGAGGTCCAAGGTTCAAACCGAGACATTTCTGTGTGGGTTGTGTGTTAATCCCCTATTGATAAGGGTAGCTCTCGACCTTACGAGAAATCATGGCTGAAAGGAGACTACTCAAACCTATACATCCATCGTAAAGGTTATCACACTATCCAAATAAATTATATATATTAGTATATTATGTATATGCACTAACTAACTATATATATATATATATATATATATATATAATATTTATTTATTTATTTATTTATTTATTTATTTGCACTCTTTTATCGCGTCAACGTGGGCATTCCTATACCTCCGAGTGAGTTGTTAAGTTTGTCAGACTTTTTTCATTCCCTATAGAATTTTGTTTCTTAAATTTTAAGCAATTTAATCTAATTTTTTCAGGCTGTTCCTCTATAAACATTACTTTTTTAATTGTTTTAAAAATACACAATAAAGAAAATCTGCATGTCTTCGTCATGGCCTCCAACGAAGAAAGCATAAGCCTTTCAAGGAAAGTTGTTTGGGCGAAATACCTTATATGTTTTTATTGGGAAACCCTATCATTATCTTCTCCTATCAGCAGATTGATCATGGGAGATATTTTATCATATTTTCCAACGCGAGAAGGATGAACATTACATAGGATGCTGGATATTTTTATCGTATTTTTCAACGTGACACGAATGCTATAGGGAAATGTCCGACAATGGCTGCCTAAAAGAATTGTTCTTCTTCTTTGGGTCACCTCACATGTTGTTCACGCCTCACAATCATTGGGATTTGGGAGTGTTCATGTACCACGTGGCTTTAACACTAACGTTACTGACGCGTCATTACACAAGGATGACGTCACCATATGGCCCAGTTGATGATATTTAATTGAGACAACGTGTCCATCTTGCAAGCCACGCATGCTTCTAAGTGACCTACCATGCTTCTAACGATATGGCCCAGTTGATATTATCATGCTTCTAAGTGACCTATCATGGATCCATTTGGATCAAGAACCATCTTTTACATTACTTCATGGAGCTAAATTTTAGTGGTTGTTACTTGATGAACGGAAATTGTTATATATGGAGCCTCATGAAATGGAAAAGCAATTTATTATTAAAAAAAAATGAGATCCTCTTTTAAAAATGTATAGAAAACTTTAACGAGTATGCGAAGATGAGTTATAGGTTTAGAACACATGCAAACACATTTTTATGTCAAGTTATATTTGGTCCTTCTTTCTTTAGGTTTGGAATTTATATGAGATAAAATTCATAGAAGAATAAATTCACAATTATGTTAAAAAACTTTAAATTTTGTTAACAAACATTCATTGAATTTTGTAACTTTTTTAGTATAAGACCTCTTCTTAAAGAAAAATAATTTTCAGAGTGTTTTCACATGGATGCAAAACAATTGTACGAGTATATCTTTGGTGCTTTTCAAGAGCTTCTAGAACTAAAATTATCCAAATTTTGTGCTTCAATACATCCACTTCTCTTGACCTCTCTATATTACAATAATCAGTTTGAAGCTTCCAGTAATATCAAACACATCTATAGTGAAAATATGGCCAAGGTAGAACTCCTATAATAAGATTGTCATCTCTATATAATATATAAATTCCACAAGGATTAGCAAAAGTGGTGGGGAGTGAAGCTTTCATAATGTAAGCCAAGTTCAAACCTCATGAGTGAACATTAACATTTGTTCTATGGTATTTGGTCTAGTGATAAGATGATTCTTATTTAGGGTATGAAAGGTCCCCAGTTCAATTTTAAAATGCGTCATTTGTGCTATTAACTTTATTGAAATATGTGATGGTTAAACTTCACTTGAGGGCACAATTGACTTTGTATTGGATTGTATGTATAAGCCCTTTGGGTCCTTTAAACCTTGTAAAATTATTTTTGTTATAATATTGTTTAACCTAAAGGTCAATTTCTTAACCTTGACCTAAAAATAACTTGTAATTAGGTATAAACACTCCTTCCGACTAATTATTTTATTATTGGTTAGAGTGTTTTCTATTTTTTATAGTGAGACTATTTGGTGTCTATGGGTACCCCTTTATATTGTGTATTGTTTTTTTGTGTTACTTTTTAGCCTTTCTAGGTAATATGTTGATTCCATTTGTGTTTGGAAACTATTGTAAAATCTAGCATGGTATTAAAGTGGCCATGAATCCGCACTACTCAATTGCTTATCTTCAACAAATCAACTTCTACAATATTTCCTAAGGGTAATAGTGTTTGAAGCAACTAGAAGAATTTTTGTAATCCATCAACAATTTGTAAAAATATTGTTTAATAGAACCAGTTGATTCAGAAAATTGGATTGATTTCTATGGAAGTTGTTTCCCCAAATCTAAATTTCAACAAGGTTAAATGTTTTTTCCATAGGCTTTTTCCGACCTTTAAATTAACGTCAACTTCTTGCTTTCCTCGTTTGACCTAATCTAAACTAAATATTTGCATGAAATTGAATACACGCATGAAAGTAAATGTGAACTTCAAAGTGTGGAATTAAAATGCATGAAGAAAAATGGGGAAAGTAAATGTATGAAGTTTAGAATGTGAGAGATGAAAGCAAGCATACCTAATACATTATAGCAAGGATATCATATGATCAATCAACATATGACCTATTGAAGTACATTGTCCATGTATTTTCATCCCCATAACTTGTCAAGGTAGGGATTTTAGGAGGGGTCTATATTATTAATTAATTTCTCAATTGTATTTCCTCATATTCCAATTCAATATCCTTGTCATCTTATAGTAGACCAATTATCATCTCCACCTCTTAATCATCTTCTTGATACCCATCATCGTCAATGTAAACCAGGAGTTTGATCTAGTTAATTGCATCATCATTTTATGGCTTACGTAATAGATCATTATAGTATGGCTCATTCTCAATCCTAATAATTTTTCCATCCCTAGGCACTTTTATGTGCATATAATTTATTGCTACATAACCATCCCCTAATAGCTTTTGTGTTCATTCCCTGGATAACAACATTCTAAAGTATGGAGGTAAGTCTGTGACTATTATCTCTTGAAGTACCACAAATTTTGGGTATTGGGTTATGGTCATGACTAGATCCTTGATACCACCTACTACATTAACCTCAGTTACATCCAATTGTATTGGGTGCCTAGCTATATTAGTATAGATAGACTCATTGTTTTACATAACTTTAGGCATAACCCTCACCATTGCTCATGAATTCACAATGCAACTTGTGAGGAGGTAGTTTTCAATCTTGAGTGTTATGTAAAGTGGAGGGTACTTCAAGTCCTTAGGTATTATAATATTTCACACATTAGAAGCACTAATTTTTGTGCCTAATGTTTGTTCTATGATCAATTTCTATTACTTTGTTACATGGGTTGAGACAGATTTTGGTTGCTTACCTTGAAAGCACCCATTTTCCTATTCTTTCAGAGATTCTTAGAGTAGGCTCATTTTCTAAGAAAATTTAGGGCTTTCAACATGCTAACTTTGGCCAATGTATTCTTTATCTCTTCTATGATATTAAATTTAGCGACAAGGATTTTCTTTCCTGGTGTAAAGCTCGTGGGATACCTAGAATTTGTTTAATGTCCCTCATATATGATGGAAGGATATTTCGGTCTTCTTTAAACCTCTCTTTGTATAAAGTCTCTCCCCTTATTGGCTTCCCTTTTTATTAGTTGATTGGTCATTTCTCTTCTTTTACTTCTTACTAACAATACTTTTATTTTATCCATCGTTCGATCCTTATCATTTGATGTAACCTAGGCCTTCTTTTAAGGTATATTTTATAGTTTTCCCTCTTGTATTCTTGTTCTCTTTATGTTTCTTTTATTGCAAAGTGTTGGGTCTTTTATATTTTACATGCAAAGGGGTCTTCCCATTTTGAGGACCATCATTCCCTTTTTAGTATTGGTATATTCGTCTATTGATTAATCTATAGTCATTTTTCTCTTTTCTCTAGTTTATACACCCTATTTGTTAGCAGATTTTACATCATCTTCAGAGAGCAACTCTTCATCTATTTTGACGATATTAAAATTTTCTAACATTGTATTTTTGGAGTTAGGTAGAGTAAGCACTGATTATGCAACTAAATATTGATGATACATATCAGGATTTATTATAGGGGTGACTTGGCCAGTGGTGGTAACTTGTTGAACCTGACTTTGTTGATTGTACTACATAGTGTGGGAATGCCTGATAACACTCGTGCATTCAACAGGATGATGCCTATCATTGGAGGGGAGGCACCACATTGGTTCTACTTCAACATTTAAATTGATCATATGGTTATGGGCTTGATTTATCCCCTAATTAGAGTCTTGATGAGGGATTTGATCTTTTGTTAAATATGGCATCTTTCTCAACTAGCAATTTTATGGTTGCTACACTATTATTTTATAGAATTATTCTTATTTAC
This sequence comes from Wollemia nobilis, assembly GCA_028583015.1. Taxonomy (NCBI): domain Eukaryota; kingdom Viridiplantae; phylum Streptophyta; class Pinopsida; order Araucariales; family Araucariaceae; genus Wollemia; species Wollemia nobilis. The sequence goes on along the minus strand of JAQPPZ010002750.1, from coordinate 824,907 downwards.
AAGGTCTTGATTACCTTCAATATTTCATTGAAGGTTTGTTATTTGTATTAGATGGATCAAGGAGGGATAGAAGTAAATTTTAGAGGGATACAATGAACAAATCATTCTAGCTAGGGTAAGTATTGATATATGGTGATAAATAAATATGAATGGAGGTTCCTAATGGATGCATCAATATAGGAAAGGAATTGGGCATTGCACTAGGCATAGAAGTGTTTTATATAATATGGCTATATAGGCCATTGGTGGGACAAGTATTATATTACACAACCCAATGAGAATGTCTTCTCTTAATACTTCTTCAAATACTATAACTAGGGTATGGTGGTTAGCCTTACAAACCATTAGTGCTAAATCATATTGTGAACCCTTGATATAGTATGGTAATGTTTATTTCTAATTTAGCCTAATGTTATACGAAATTAAATTTAGCAACTCATATACCCTATTTACCCTATTTATTGTAGAAGCAGAGGGAAACCATAGAGGCTTTCCTTAGGGGTCAAGAAACCCTAGATATCTCTATAAGGAATGATTCACTAATGAACCATCTTCAACAACCTAATTCAAACCCCTTTGCATTAAATCAATTGGATCTATTCTTTGGATCTATAAGTATAAATATTAATGCATCAACATGTCATTTATTTGATTCAAATCCTCCTATTATCACCACATCCATGGATTCTAGGATGTAAACCCTCCCACCTCCATTGGAACATCCCTCATCTTTGCCTACCCTTAAGAAATTATTATAGGGAAATGTTAGTTGCCTTGTATCACAAAAAGTAGGTACAAGCTATACTTCTAATTAGAGTATACCATCAAGTGTTCCATTCACTAATATCCATATGAATTCATCTTGTAATCCTCTTTCTAATACCACAGACATAGGTATGGGATTCAAACAAAAATCCAATCTCGTAATCTCTCATCTTTCATCCTTTAAGCCTTTCATCTCAAGTACCCTAGGGTCAAATCTTATGATGCCAAATTCAACATTATATGCCCAGGAGTACCAACCTTCTTATATCAATCATCAAAAAATCCCCTCTATATTTGAACTATTGGAAATATATTGAATATTTTCCATGTTATTTTTGTAGTGTTAACTCTAAAAGGTACTAGAAACTCTCCATGTATCCTCACTAGGGTTTGGGGTCAGGCCGAAACCTGAGTAGGGGTTTGAGGGAGGCAGTCCTGATAGAATTTTTAGGGTTTTTAAGCTAATTTTAGAACCATATAGGCTATTTAGGATTAAATATTTGAACCCATGGTTTTTTTCCCATGGTATTGTAAAATTTGTTCTTATGTTGTTATTTAATTGCACTTGCATCAGGGTTTGAAGAGAGATGAGAGATGAACATTATTGTATTAGAGACAATTAATTTTATACAATAAGGAGATATTACTATGTTGGGTTTTTTTCTCTTAAGGATTTTCCATGTGAAATATTATGTTATTTGTGTATTTGTTATCTTCTTTTTTTCTTTGACTATGTATTTATTGTTTTTCTATATTTAGTTTATCGGGGTCTGTTGCTCTTCATTTGGTATCAGAGCTAGGTTTTTTAGCTTTGTTCGAGTAAGGGTTTCAACCCTATGATAAATTAATTTTTGAGTGGAATTCATACACGAAATAATCTAGGTGAAGGAAAATAATGGGAAGCACATGAGTAGAGATTGAAAAATTTAATAGACACAATTTTGAGTTATGAAAACTCAAGATGAAGGATCTGTTGGTTGATAGAGATCAGTGAATTGTGGTCTCGAGAATAAAACCAACATCAACAATAGATGAGAATTAGATGATGATCGATAGGAAGGCAAGGAGTTCTATAAAATTGTTCTTATTTGATTCAATATTGTTGAATATATCGAGAGAGACAACGACAAAGTCATTATAGGATAATTTGGGAACTTTGTATCAAATAAAGTCACTAGTAAATAAATTATTTCTCTAAAATAAGTTGTATTCACTTCAGATGAATAATGGTGACTCTGTGGCTAAACATATGAATGTTTTTAACACTATGGCAAGTCAATTAAATTTTGTTGAAGTAAAAATGGATGAAGAGGAAAGTGTATTACTTTACTTTATTCATTACCTTATTTGTGGGATAACCTAGTTATGGCTATCACCAATACTACTACATTAAAAGTAGAGGATATAGTAGTAATATTGTTATTTGAGGAAATGAGATGAAAATATTCTAAGGATTATCATCAAAAGGATGTCTTGGTTGTGAGAGGTCATTCTCAAGAAAGAAGCAAAAAAAATCAAGAGAAAGAAAATTGAGATCTAGGGGTAAATTTGTTGCTCTAGAGAAGAGAAAATGCTAGAAGTGGTAAAACAGGGCATTATAAAAAAGATCGTAAATCTAAAAAGTTTGATAAGAGCCAATCATCTAGTTAAGGAACTTATGCAAAAATGAAGACCACAAATGAAGATTCAAGGGACTTATTCTTAGCTGCAGCGTGCTCAAGTGAATTCAATGACTCATGGTTTATTGACTTAGGTGCTTTCTTTTATATGACTCCTCCTAGGGAGGGTTTATGTGAATATGAAAATATAAATGGAGGTGAAATCTTCTTGGGAGAAAATTTGACATATAAAATAATAGGTCAAGGAAGATTCAAGTTGAGGTTAAAATATGGAAGAATTAAAAATCTTCCTAGTGTGTTGCATATTTTGGGTTTGGCAAGGAATATGATATTCATGAGTAAGATTAATGACGTAGGTGTTATTGTGGCATTAAATAATGATAGCTACAAGATGGTTTGTGGAGTCTTGGTGTTGGCAAGGGGAGTTCGTACAAGAACTTTGTTTAGACTTGAGGCTAGCAGTGTAAGTATCGATTGCAATAACTCTTTAGTTGTAGAGGAGAATAATATGGTAGGAGTAGCTCTGAGTATTCTTGTAGCGACAATAATGTTGTGCCATAAATGCATGGGGTATATTGGTGATAAAGGCCTTCAAACATTAAAATGAAAGGTATGGTTGAAGAAATTTTGATTGCTCATAAAATTTTGATTTTTGTGAGCATTGTGTTTTTGGAAAGCAAACCCGAGTCAAGTTTCCTAGTAGTGCTACAAGATCTAAAGGAAATTTACATCTAGTTCACAATGTTGTTTTTGGACCTACAAAAGTACCATATTTAGGTAAATCTATCTATTTTGTTACATTTATAGATAACTTTTTAAGAAAGAACTGGGTATATTTTTTACAAAATAAATTTAAAGAGTTTAAGGCTCTTGTAAACAATTAGATAGAGAAAAAAACAAAAGTTTTGAGAAGTGATATTGGTGGTGAGTATTGCTCTAATGAATTTGAGTAGTTTTGCAAGGATTGTGTAATAGAAAGGCAGAAAAAAACTCTGTATACTCCACAACAGAATGGAGTTGCAAAATAGGTGAACATAACATTGATAGATAAGGCAAAAAACATGTTAAGTGGTGCAAGGTTAGAAAATAAATATTGGGTAGAAGTCATGTTAACTACTTATTAGCTCATCAATAGATCTCCTACCTCAAATTTGGTGGAAAAGACTCCACAAGAAGTGTGGACTAGTAAGAAACCCTCTCTCAGTCATATTAGTGTTTTAGTTATGTGTATGTCCCAAAAGAGAAAAGGACTAAGCTAGACTATAAATATGAAAAATGCATATTTGTGGGTTATAGTATTGGTGTTAAAGGATATAAGTTATAAAACCCAAAAACATAGAAGATTATTTACAGTCATAATGTGATCTTTGGAGAAATAAAAGGGTATCTGAAATAGGAAATGCAACCAAGCAAAGATCTAAAATAGTTCAAGTAAAATTGGAAGAGGAGGAAGAACTTGTGGTAGAATCTGGTGCTACAGAAGATGAACTACAAAGAGAGTGTGAAGAGGAAAATTTAGAGGAAGAAGGTGAGGAGGAAGCTGAAGATGCAAAACCTGGAACTCCAAGTTTGAGGAGATCAAATCGAGTGAGAAGACTCCCAAAAAGGTATAACCCTTCAAATATTTGTTCTACATTTAATATATTAGTTACTGATGAAGAACCCAAGACTGTAAAGGAGGTACTTCAGTAAAGTGAGAATAAGTCTTGAAAAAGGGTTATGGCTGGAGAAATGGAGTCCCTAGATAAAAATAAGATGCAGGACTTGGTGAAATTATTCCTTGGAAGAAAATCAATTGGTTTTAAGTGGGTATTCAAGAAGTACAATGTAGAAAGAAAGTTGGAGAAGTACAAGGCTCACCTGGTAGCAAAAGAATTTTCTCAAGTTGAGGGAATTGACTTTGGTGAGAACTTTTCTCCTATTGCTAAACTAAATTCAAATAGATTTTTGTTGTTTTTTATCTTGAAATAGAATAGATGTATGTAAATAAAACATTTCTACACGATGAACTCGATGAAGACATATATATGTCACAACCATAATGCTTTAGAGTAAAAGGTCAGGATTACTAGGTATACAAGTTGAAAAAGTCTCTTTATGGCTTGAAGCAATCTCCAAGAATGTGGAAAAAAACAATTATATCTTTGTTTTGACACTTGGGCTTGGAAAAAATAAAGTAGATTCATGTGTGTATTTTAAATAAGAAGGTGAAATTTTTGTTATTATTTTTTGTATGTGGATGACATGATGTTAATTGGTAACAATAAGGAGATGATAAAGTTACTAAAATCTCAGTTATATTTTGAAATTGACATGAAGGATTTAGGTGCTGCAAAATTTATTTTGGGTATTGAAATAATAAAGGATTGTGCAAATAGAAAGTTGTGGTTAAATCAAATGAAATATGTTGATTTGATACTACAAAGGTTTAGAATGCATGATTGTAAACCAATATGTACTCCATATCCTATTGGTCAAAAGTTATTTGTTGAACAATATCCTAAAATAGATGAGGAAAATGAAGAAATGCATCATGTTCCTTATGCTATCATTGTTGGTAGTCTGATGTATGTAATGGTATGTACTAGACATGATATTGCATATACAATGGTGGTAGTTAGAAGATATATGTCCAATATAAGAAAGGAATATTGGACTATTGTGAAGAGGATATTCAGATACTTGCATGGAACTTCAGACTATGCTATCTATTACCAAGAAAAATTTGGAGATAGTAATATTGTAAATCTATAAGGTTTTATGGATGCTAACTGGCTTGGAGATCTAGACAAGAGAAGATCGACGAGTGCTTGTGTGTTCAGACTATTGGAGGGGTAGTAAGTTGGATGAGTAAAAAGCAATCAGTGGTTACTTTGTCCACAATAGAGGTAGATTACATTGCAACAACTCATGCCTATAAAGAAGTAGTGTGGCTACAGAAGTTGTGTTCAATATTTGGTCTTAAGCAGAAGGTTGTGATAATTGGTAGTGATAGTTAGAGTGTAATATTTTTGGCCAACAATTTTGGTTTTCATGATCGATCAAAACATATTGATATCAAGTACCATTTTGTGAGAGAGATGGTTGAAGGAAATCAGGTGATGCTAGAGAAAGTTGATACAGAGAATAATGTTGTTGATTCATTAACAAAGGTTTTACCTACTCAAAAGTTTTCTTGATGTAGAAGATCTATGGGCATGGTTTCCCTTGATAGTTGATAATGGTAGTTTTTGACCCCTATGGAAAGTATTCAACAAGTGCAAGAATATTAGAAATATGTTGAATATTTTCCATGTTATTCTGGTAGGGTTATCTTTGAAAGTTACTGGACACCCTCCATGTATCCTCGTTGGGTTTCAGGGCCAGGTCGAGCCTTGAGCAGGGGTTGAAGACCAGGTCAAGCCTCGAGTAGGAGTTCGAGGCCAGGTCGAACCTTGAGTAGGAGTTCGAGGGTGGCAATCCTAAATGAAATATTTAGGGTTTCTTAAGCTATTTTTAGACCCATATGGGCTATTTAGGGTTTAAAATCTTTAACCCGTGGTATTGCAAAATATTTTCTTGTGTTGTAATTTAATTTCACTTGCATCAGGGTTTGAAGAGATATGAGATATGAATATTATTGTATTAGAGATGGTTAAGTTTATACAATAAGGATATATTACTATGTTGGGTGTTTTCTCATAAGGGTTTTCTAGGTGAAATACTATGTTATGTGTGTATATGTTATCTTCTTCTTTTTTCCTTTGATTTTATATTTAGTGTTTTTCTAGATTTAGTATATCGGAGCCTTTTGCTCTTCATCAACACATACATTTTATGTCATAAAGTCTGATTTCTCATGAACTTTAAGCTTTAACTTCTCAACTAGAGAAATTGAAACAACAAATGATTGTCATCTAAGAGCCTTCATCTAGTCTCATGTACTTGTATGATGACTTATGCAACCAACAAATAGATCATTTTGTAGCTAGTTGACCTTTTTCTACTAACTTTAGAACCCCTAAGTTTCAAATATACAAAATGAAGGAGGATCTTACCAACTACTTTAGGTTGTTTAGAACAACCTCTAGTGATATTTGTAATTATGAAGCATTGCTACTTAAGATCTTTCTTAAGAGCCTTAGTGGCCCTGCATTGGAATGGTACTATCAAATACCAAGGAATTCCTTGAAAAGGTTTAGGAGCCTTGTTGAAATGGTCCTCAAGCAATTATTTGTCTATATTGAGGAAAAGGTCATCATTAATGATCTACATTGACTGAAACAATCCAAAGACAACATTTCTTCCAACTTCTTAGCAATATGGAAAGCCTTAGTAGGAAGGCTACATTACATCCCTACACAGATATTTTATGATCATTTCCTTAATGAGCAATTGGCCTTCTACTTAGAGATAACCAATGTGTCTTCCTTCAAATATACAATTGGTATGAATAAGAGATTAGATACCAGCCTTATAAAAAGAGGGAAACTAAATAATAAGTACCATAAAGAGAAAGATAAATCATCCTCTAACCCAAAGAGGTAGTACAAAAATAAACATGGTGTAAGTGATCGATTCATAGATTACACCAAGGCAACAATATTAGTGTTATTGCAAACCTTCGAAAGTTTATCTTAGAGAAGACCCAATAACAAAAACCCAAAAGGAGTTACTTTTAAATCGATAAACCTCTTTTTCTCATCCTATAGCAACTCTTAAAAGATAAAATAGAGCTTTCTCCCATTAAATCTATTGAAGTAGAAGTAAAATGACTCCTTGATTTCAACCTAATAAGCAATGTGTATTCCACTACATCAATAATCATGTAACCAATAGATGCATAAGTATTAGGAATGTGATTTAAGACCTAATAGACAATTAACAAGTTGTTCTCAATGGCTCTAACTCTCAACCTTCTTCCAATCAAGATCTAGGAATCTTCTAGAACCCAATGCCTAATCATAATTAAAATCAAAATGCAGTGAATAACATTCACTATGAGAACGTCCCACATATAAATCAAGGGATGGTTGTGGAACTCCATTATTCTAATTATATCTCTCATATTTGTGTTACAACCAAACAACAACACAAAAATCCATAATATGATCAACCTTAAAGACCTCCCTTGGTCCTTCATACAAAACAAACTCCTCCCAAAGGACCTCCTATAATTATCTAATTAGGGAATATGACTAAGGGTGCATTTGATTTTTTATGGAAACTTGAGAGCACCTTAGCCAATATCTCCCATATTGAACTTCTCAAGTCTTCTCTGGCTCACCAAGATATCCTAAAATTTTGGGTGAACAAGTTATTCCTCAAGATCTCAACCTTAATGATATTACTTCCATAGTAAGTTCTATTAGGTTTAATCATGCAACTATATCATTCCATAATGATGATGTCCCTTAGTCCTCTAGGGTTGGGTATCTCCTATTATAAATCGTATACCATATTGTTGGCATGTTTATCAAGTGAATCTTAATCAATAATGGTTCTAGTCTCAACATTTATAGCTTGATATTCATCAGTAATTTCAATATAACCAAAAAATATTTGAAAAAATTTAATCTTATCATTAGGGCTTTTGACAATGGGAAATGTGAGGCTAGTGGCAATAAAGTATTACCCCTCAGAATTAGATTTTTCACTCTCAAAACTCTATTCTATGTCATGTTATGTGATATAACATTTAAAATTCTTTTTGAAAGGCCTTGGATCCACAAGATGTAGTCCATTCTTTCAAATCTTCATTAGTGCCTTAAATATGAATACAAGTACAAGATTTCACACATTCTATCCAACCCTTTACCTATTTCCAAGTGATCAAGGTCAAAATTCCTAAAGCTCATATTTGCCCTTCTCTAAATTTTTCTCTTGAACCTTGTTCTTCCTCTTAGTTTCCTATCACTGATACATTAAGGTATGATATGAGCATGAATTGGTATGAACATGCACAAACAAAAAATACCGAGAGATATTTTTCTTGACAAATGCACACTCTCAATATTATTCATGTCTAGTCTGATAAAGAATACGAAGATATTGTTTAGAAGTAAACTTCCATAAGATACATGGAAGTTTCTAAAAATAAGATATGTACAAAATAATAATAATCTACTATACTAACTAATCAAATATTATCTCTCATGTAGACACTAAGCCTTATCAATTTCTCCTTATTTAGTGGAAAGTGTCCCTACTTTCTCATTAAATGCACATGGGTGATGATTCCCTCCACCCAAGCACATTGATCAAGCATGTCATTTTGGTCGGTGAGGAATCTCTCCACCCAAGTACATTAGTGAGGCATGTCATAACATGTCAAATTGCATCATAGTGCGTCATAGGGTGTCATAGCCCCAAATAGAGAATGTTGCACATTTGTCTATCCAAGCAGGCAAGTGGAGAAAGTCAATATTCCTCCTTTATCTCAACCATACCACTTGTCCATCATTCTCCCTCATCCTCATCACTCCTCTCACCCTTGGAAAATATTACAACTATACCCCAATTTCATTTGCAAGAGAGTGCACAAAATACTACCAAAACTCTATCCAAATTTTGTTTGACCTTTTGTGTAGATTTCTAAATTTGTTATTCTAGGTATCTCACTTAGAGTGCTCAACAACATCGATCATGGAGTATTTTTGCAATGCATGTTTATCCTTATTTTGTATTTGGGCTCACCTCTGACAACCAAACAACACCATATCTACACTAGAGGCTCTAAAACATTTCCATAAGGGTCCAGATCCAAGCTTGATATCCCTACTATAACATAGTGCCAACCATCCTATGCAATTACATAGAGCCAACCACCTTGTACTGTTACACAAAACCAACCACCCTAAGTGGTTGAACCTCAAATACAAATAGATACTTAGAATCAACAACAAGCAACCAAGCAAGGCAAAATTTATCAGTTTACAATGTTTTGTAACCCTTTTTCATAGTTTTGTAACTTCTATAAAAGGTTTGTAATATTTTGTAAGATTTTTGTACTCCTTTTAATCACTTAGGGTCTTATCTCGAAAGGCTCAACAGATGCTACTGATGTTTTAATTTTGGGTTTGTGTGCAGGTACTAGGATTCGCATAGAATCTCAGGAGGTCAAGCAACGAGACTTCAAAACCCTCCCACAACTTCTTGTGTGAACGAGGAGATAATTTGTGGCATCATAAAACTCATTTGCAAAGAAAACCCTCCCTTTTGGGAGGTCCATTGTAATTGAAAGGGTTTATTTATAATGAACAAAGTCTATTAATGCAATATCAAAATCCTTATTTTGTTTATTCACATTGTTATTGTGCAATTTCAAGATGGTTGAAGTCCTTTTTGTTTATTCAAAGAGGAATTCAACCATGTTGATAGGATATCTCATGATGATACCACTTCTTTAAACAAATTGGATAGAAATGAGGATGATAATGATGGTTCATCACCCCTCATAGATCTTGTATTCTCCCATTTTACCTGATTTATTGGGATAAATATTCTAACCATAGCCTATCCCAACCTAATTATTGATACAACTATGAGATGGAGGACATCTTGAATGATCTTTCCCAAGATATTCCCTCAAACTATCTAGCACAAAATGACTTTTGTTTTTGTGGATCTTTCCCTAAATCACAAATGTTGTTATCACCCAACCAATTAATAATAGTGAGCCAACCTTATATCCTATACAACTAAATATTCTAGGAGTGCTACTAGCTCCCCTCAATTGGAAGATGAATATTGAATTCTAATTGAGAAAACCATAGACATTGATATTAGGACTCGAGATGATCCCAATATTTGGTAGGTACCTTGTACCTAACTTGGGATTGCAATGAAATAGCAAGATTAAATATCAAAATATGCAAGGGAAATATGGAATCACAATTTAAATGAATCACTTTTGCACTGGAGGAATTCCTACTAATGGATAAAAGATATAATTGTCTAAAATTATTTTATGGATGCCTACTTACACCCGTTTGAATGATTATATATATCTACCCTAAATTTGTGAGTGAAAAGACACAATGGTCCATAAAAATAATAAGTGATTAGTTAATAGTTAATGGTTAGGATTAGAATCCTAACATGCCACCCTCCTTAAAAAAAGCTTTATCCTCAAATCAAAAAGTGAGGAATGGTGAGTAAAACTTATGTCTTGAAAAAACAATCATTTCTCTTCCATAAATTATCAATCCGGTAAGTTTGTAAACTTATGAGTGTCATGCACAGTATATGCCTGCAGTGTTGGGGAATGAATTCCTCTATACCTATTTTAGTTTGGTGGGGGATGTTTAAACATTTTTATTTCATCCAAACTCAGTGCAGAATAAATAAACAAATAAATTAAAATGCTAAAAATGAAATGCCAAAAATGAAAGTACAAAAAATTAAATGTGTGGAAAATAAAACACACACAACGAAAATTAAATAAAGCAATAAATTTAATCTACTAAAAATAAAGAACAAAAATGAAATAGGGGAGGACTATTGCAGGGAGTGGGCCCAAGCTCCCGCAGATAGTCTGCCCGGCTAGCTACGTAGAGCTTGCTCAAATAAGAGGATTTGCACTCTTAATAGATTAAACAAGAAATTAAAAAAAATCAGCTTCTGTGTAAAATTGATCATCGATTATTTTCTCCTTCAAGGAAGACCTGTGCATTTATACAATGCACAACCTTCCTCTATTACAATTTTAGGCAAGCCTATTTCGAACTTACGGTTACAATAGATATGTAGTGAATATTACAACCATTCAATTATAATAGTTATGCATTAATTAAAATAGTCACACACTAATTTTACCCCCTGTAGGATAAATCAGGCGTGTTTTGTTTTATTAGAATAGAATTATAATCAGGTTGGAAAAATCTGTTTGTGTGGTTACCCATATCAATCGCTAGAAAATCATTGTCCTGATTTGTCCATGAGCGTGAGAAGATAATGCTCACCTTACAAAGTGAACCACCCAATAAGAAAATAATAGATGCTTTATTCTATTTTAATAATATTGCATAGTTAAAATATTCCTCCTTTGTCTTCACGTGCAACAACCTCCTTAGCTTACTGGTCAACCGTTCAAATCTGGCTTGGTCAGAGTAAGGTGCCTCCAATGTATGGCAGTAAGGCACCTTCTTGGTGCCTACTTGAGTAAGGCGCCATAGTAAGGCACCAGAGCAAGGCACCTACTTGGTGCCACTTGAGTAAGGCATCGCTTGAGTAGGGCGCCCGCTTGAGTAAGGCGTCGCTTGAGTAGGGCGCCTGCTTGAGTAAGGTGTCGCTTGAGTAAGGCGCCTGCTTTAGTAAGGCTCCTTCTTGCACACTGCCAGGTCCAAGTGGGGTGTAGACTGGAAAACACCAGATTAGTAGTAAACCCTGCACTTATACACAATTTCCACTAAAAACACCAGTCAAGCATAATACCAAATTTTCTATCAATTATATGCATAAGTTAAATAAAAATATATTTCTAATGCTAATTAAACCAGTAATGATGCCCCTTAAGAATGTATATAAAATGAGCATTTTTGGTGCTCATCATCCCCCCATGCCTAAATATTGTCACATCCTCATGACAACAACTCCTAGAATAATAATAATAATCCTCTTCTTTTTTCTTTTTTCTTTTTTCTTTTTTTTCTATGGATTTACAATCAGCTTCCACCCCCACGTATCTTCCAACGGATTGTTATTCCGCTCAGTTTCAAACCAAAGGGTGACGTGAGATAATTATAACTCTAGTCTATTGTCTTCTTTGGCACTCCACCTTACGGATTTCTCATGATACAATCAATAAAACATGGCTAAATCTATTCACGTGAATGCCACATATATATATATATATATATATATATATATATATATATATATATATATATATATATATATATTAATCATTTCGAGGTAATAAATTTTTTTCTCATCCGAGGCATGTCATACGCTTGAATTTTGATGGGAGATTTTGATGAAGATAATTTAAGGGGGCATCTACTGATGTTAGCATGGAAATTATTTTTAAAATAATTGTACACATAATTAATAGAAATCAATATATACCTAGGTGAATTTCGTAGAACCGAATGTGTATGATGTTGATTGTGCGAAATGTTTCCATGCTGCCCGTAACCAAGGTGTTCCAGAAAAATAAGATTGTTGTGACGTTGATGCTCCTAGAGAATTTTTTTTTATTATTTCCTTTTTTGGATGCCTTCTTCCTCCACACTATTAATCATCATTGTTGTTCTTCCTTTGAGAGTTGTTGCCATAGAGGTTTTCTTCTGCAAGTGTGGACTCTAGCATCGCAGCCATAGTTTACCACTATTTTTTTTTTCATCTTCTATATCAAAGAACACAATCAACTACAACAGATGATCTGGTGATTTTAAAATTGTGGCATTATCCTCCACTGTAGTGAAATTCCATCTCTTCTCTGTAATTTCTTTTCCAAATATTTTAAAAATATTTCCAAAAAAATCTGTAATATTGGCACTGTGCATTAAAAAGTGGATACCACTGTAGAAAACTTTGCGTCCCATCTACACATATTAGAGGATTGATAGCAGCCAATAGCCAATAGCTCCAAACTTTGAAATACCCAACTCATCATCAACGACACATATAAAAATATTTTAATCCTGCTTTGACGTATCTCTCTTTGAATGCATTTGTAGGTATTAATCTTTGTGCATAATTAATTTCTCACTGTGTGCTCCTGAACATGTCACCCTTTTTTCAATTGAGTAAACTTTATACTGTCCTAACATGCATATGCAAAAATCGAATGATCTTCCACTCTAAATTATGTTCTTCGCATTCATAATTGGAACAACACTACGATCCTCTGTTTTATTTCTTGGAATGCGGTAAAAACAATTTTATCCATCATCATCTATGACATATTTTGCGTGTACAGGTGTGGCGTTTTCATGAGATGCATTGTTGAGATTTATGTGTTGTTCCTGGCCACTATGAGCTCCATTCATATGATTTATCATGCTCAAGCACCATGTGGCCTTCGTGTAAATATTTGACATCTAATTTATTCCAGGCTCCTCCCTTGTTTTTTAGCTACTGGTTGGATATTTCTCATTTTCCTTCTAGACCAAGATGGTCCTCGGGAAAGAGGATACTCTCTTCCAACAGGTAGAAAAAATTAAAACTCTATTTTTTATCTACATTTTACTTGGAGCCTTTTCATCAAAATATTTTTGTTTACAAGAGATTCAAATTCACCCATACTCTCCCCCACTTAAATTGGTGACGCCCTCGTTGCTAGTAATAGGTCCCTCTATGCAATAGGTCTACAACCCTCTATACATTAGGTCCCACACTGAATCAATAGGTACCTCCAACTAGGGAGAAGAAGTTTGAGCACTACAGGTATAGAGTAGATTTGCACTCTCTTCTCAAGGAAGGGCTGCAACTTCTTTTTAGCACCCAACCATCAGATTCTCCACAAAAAACATTTAAATATATGGGCACCACTCTTCCTGGTGGAAGAGTGACACTACTTATTGGTGCCTTCCTCTAAGTGGAAAAAGTCACAGTTATACTGTACTAATTGTAGGCACTCTCTTCTTAGTGGGACGTAAGTACCTTTTTCTGCTTCATAACACTCCTAATTGTAGGGCACGATATGTCACATCTGTTAGGCCTAGTTTAAACCAACTCTGCCTACACATTGTGCTCGCGATCATGTCCTACAAAACTAAACACATAAAAGCAGGAAAACAAGAATCATGCCTATGCTTGAGGCCCTAGCTCTTAGGATACCTTCAGATTGCATTCAAAGGGTACGATGACCTGCAAAGCAAAAACACACGAAATTAGGAAAACAAGAGTCATGACTCCATGCCTATTAGGCCTTGGCTCTCAGGATGCCTGCAGCTTGCATGCGGTTCATGATTTCCTGCAAAGCAAGAATAAAAAAAATTCTTATGCTAAGAAGGACATGTTCCATGTGGGTTTCTTTTTCTTCTATTTGTCTTTTTTTTTAATAACTATAGACCATTGGGAGGATTTCTCATGATTTTTTTTTTTAGTGTCGGGAGTGAGGCGCCTTACTATGGGAGTGAGGCACCTTACTATGGGAGTAAGGTGTTAAGGGGAGTAAGGCACCAAGAGTAAGGTGCCTTACTATGGGAGTAAGGCATCAGGGGGAGTAAGGCACCAGGGGGAAGGTGCCTTATTATGGGAGTAAGGTGCCTAGGGGAGTAAGGCGCCTTACTATGGTAGTAAAGCGCCTCCCAAAAATTTTGAAGTAAGGTACCTTACTATGGGAGTAATGTGCCCCCCCTAATTTTTTTTTTTTGAGTAAGGCACCTCCCAAAATTTCAGGGTAATGCACCTCCCGAAATTTTCGAAGTAAGGCACCGGAGTATGGGAGTAAGATGCCTTACTATGGGAGTAAGGCGCCTCCCGAATTTATTTATTTTTTTTTTTTTTTTTTTTTGGGTGTGGCACCTTACTATGGGAGTAAGGTGCCTCCTGATTTTTTTTTATAGGAGTAAGGCACCTTGCTATGGAAGTAAGGTGCCAGGAGTAAGGCATCGGAATTAAGGCACCTCTCTCTCTCTCTCTCTCTCTCTCTCTCTCTCTCTCTCTCTCTCTCTCTTATACATATATGTATATATATATTTGAAAATCCTCCCCTTTCTTTTCTTCTTTTTTTCTCTTTTTTCTTTTTTTTTCCTTTTTTTCCTTTTTTTTTAACGAATGTGTGAACATTCGTCAAAACTATTGGTATGGTATGGGGTCTCCTCCATGTCGATGTATGATCCAGTCTTGCAAATGTGAGGCATTGTAAATGGAGCCCATCGACTATTTCTCAAACATTACCTTGGAATTCTATTACACTCTTGGTGTAGCATCTCTGACTCTGTTTATCATTCAGGCTATAATAGTCACGCACCTTGTAGCAAAATTTTCCCCCAAGTTCCACAACCACATTGGGTTGGAAGCCTTTCTCTTAATCAAGGTTACTTAGCTTGCCTTCGGGTGCTTATGTTTCCAAGAAAAAACTTTGCTTGCTTTCACTTGTTTGGACTGGATGCTACACCAATGAAGTACACAAGATGGTTCATATGGTGATATTACAATCTCCACGTATGAATCTCAATTCACGAAATCTTCACAAACAACTCCTTATTTTTCTATATCGCACTTCATGTTGCCCTACAAAACATAAAAACAAAATCTAAACTGGAGACATTAAAATAAAATTCTAACTAATTTTTTAAATTTTTTTCATCTTCTGATTACTTTAGGCTCCTCCCCTACTTTATTTAGTGATCGGTTGGAGATTTCTCATTTCCCTTCTGGACCAAGTTGGTCCTAGGGAAAGAGGATACTCTCTTCCAACAAGTAGCGAAAAATAAAGCTCTATTTTTTTATCTGTATTTTAACTTGGAGCCTTTTTAGCAGAAGATATTTTTTCTCTCTTTTTTTCATGAACACTGTAAACAACGGTCATTGTGTTGTTGGTGATAATTATGAAGGTGGGGTCCACCCCATACCTACATCTAAACTAGTATTCTAAAAATCATCTGTTTTGTTACCAACTAGTTTGATATGTTGTAGCATGAGAAGAGCATTTTACCCCATGGCCTCAAAACCAAACTTTTTCAACTTAATGGTAAAATGCACAGGTTGGAAAATGACTATCTACGATTGGCTATTTGGAGAAAATATGGCATAGCAGTATTTTAAAAACACATGCTAGTTTCTTATTCACCAGGTCGCCTTAAGCGGAAGTGAAGAGCATACTTCATAACAAGATGTTTTTTAAATTTTGCTCTATCATTTTTTCTGCTACTAATGTCAAAATTTACCAATATGTTGCAAAGTGTGAAGCTTGTAAATTTTTTTAATCGTTAAAACTAAGCTTCTAGAGGTATAATTCTGCAATGGTTTCTGTATAAAAACACATCCCTAAATATTTTCAACTTATTAAACCTAGGTTGTGTTATTTCTTTGGTTTTCCTGAAACCATTGAGAATATGATGGAAATCCTTCATTACCAGATTTTTCTAATTTTTCACCAACACAAATTATTCCTACTTCTACACTTAACATGGTACATCAGGTTCATTCCCCAATTTTCCTAAGAAGTTGGTAAATATAACTCATTGCCTATGGGATTTGGCTCTGACTGTGCTAGCAACTATTTTTGACCTTGTAAAAAGGCCCTTGGTGGACTCACACTTCTCAGGTAGAAGATCTACAGGTATTTTTAAATGGGATTTTTATCTAACCTGTAAATCATAACACTACAGTTTTGACACTCCTTGACAACGATGCCAAAATGGTGAGAAAAAATTATATCTCAAAAAAACAATCATTTCTCTTCCATAAATTATCAATCTAGTAAGTCCGTAAACTTACAAGTGTCATTCACAGTATATGCCTGCAGTGTTGGGGAATGAATTCCTCTGTACCTATTTTAGTTTGGTGGGGGATGTTTAAACATTTTCATATTCATCCAAACTTAGTGCAAAATAAATAAATTAATTAATTAAAATGCCAAAAATGAAAGTACAAAAATTTAATGTGCTTAAAATAAAATACACAGCAAAAATAAAATAAAGCAGTAAATAAAGCAATAAATTTAATCTACTAAAAATAAAGAACAAAAATGAAACAGGGGAGGACTACTGTAGGGAGTGGACCCAAGCTCCCGCAAATAGTCCGTCCGACTAGCTACGTAGAGCTTGCTCAAATAAGAGGATTTGCACTCTTAATAGATTAGACAAGAAATAAAATAAATCAACTTCTGTGTAAAATTGATCATTGATTATTTTCTCCTTCAGGGAAGACCTATGCATTTATACAATGCACAACCTTCCTTTGTTACAATTTTAGGCAAGCCTATTTCGGACTTGCGGTTACAATAGATATGTAGTGAATATTACAGTCATTCAATTATAATAGTTATGCATTAATTAAAATAGTCACGCACTAATTTTACCCCATGTAGGATAAATCAGGCATGTTTTGTTTTATCATAATAGAATTATAATCAGGCTAGCAAAATCCATTTGTGTGGTTGCCCATATCAATCGCTGGGAAATTATTGTCCTGATTTATTCGTGAGCGTGAGAAGATAATGCTCACCTTACAAAGTGAACTGCCCAATCAAAAAATAATAGATGCTTTATTCTATTTTAATAATATTGCATAGTTAAAATATTTCTCATTTACCCCATGTAGGATAAATCAGGCATGTTTTGTTTTATCAGAATAGAATTATAATCAGGCTGGCAAAATCCATTTGTGTGGTTTCCCGTATCAATCGCTAGAAAATTATTGTCCTGATTTATTTGTGAGCGTGAGAAGATAATGCTCACCTTACAAAGTGAACTGCCCAATAAAAAAATAATAGATGATGTATTCTATTTTAATAATATTGCATAGTTAAAATATTCCTCCTTTGTCTTCACATGCAACAACCTTCGTAGCTCGCTGCTCAATCGTTCAAAGCTGGCTTGGTCAAAGTAAGGTGCCTCCAATGTATGGTAGTAAGGTGCCTTCTTGGCACCTACTTGAGTAAGGCGCATGCTTAGCACCTACTTGAGTAAGGTACCTGCTTGGTGCCTACTTGAGTAAGGTGCTTGCTTGGTGCCACTTGAGTAAGGTGTCGCTTGAGTAGGGCACCTGTTTGAGTAAGGTGTTGCTTGAGTAAGGCTTCTTCTTGCACACTGCCAAGTCTAAGTGGGTTGTATACTGGAAAACACCATATTAGTAGTAAACCCTGCACTTATACACAGTTTCCACTAAAAACACCAGTCAAGCATAATACCGGATTTTCTATCAATTATATGCATAAGTTAAATAAAAATAAATTTCCAATGCTAATTAAACCAGTAATGATACGCCTTAAGAATTTATATAAAATGAGCATTTTTGGTGCTCATCATCCCTCCATACCTAAATATTATCACGTCCTCGTGACAACAGCCCCTGGAATAATAATAATAATCCTCTTATTTTTTTTAGTGGATTTACAATCAGCTTTCGCCCCCGCGTATCTTCCAACGGATTATTATGCGGCTCAATTTCAAACCAAAGGGTGACGTGAGATAATTATAACTCTGGTATGTTGTCTTCTTTGGCACTCCGCTTTACGGATTTCTCACAATGCAATCAATAAAACATGGCCAAATCTATTCACACGAATGCCATATATATATATATATATATATATATATATATATATATAATCATTTCGGGGTAATAAATTTTTTTCTCATCCGAGGCATGTCATACACTTGAATTTTTATGGGAGATTTTGATGAAGAGAATTTAAAGGGGCATCTACTGATGTTAGCATGGATATTTTGATGGGAGATTTTTTACCACTTCACAATTGAAGGGTAAATCCTTTGTAATTTGCACAAATTGTTGTAACATTGCATGTGAAAGCACTAAAACTTACCCTTATTGTAACTTTGAAGGCAAATTTTGTATCTCCTAGTTCTAGGCAATTATTGCATTTAGGAACCCTTCAAATTGTTCCTAATAGGTGCCTAGAAATCAATTTGCAACCACTTTAAGTTCCCTTAGCCTAGCTTACACCAAATTCTAAATGGCTTCGGATATAGCAAAACAAATGACAAATCTAGCTCACGTAGTTGGAAATTTGATTAATAGAGTACATGGTATTATAGTGCAAATTACTCCTAGTGATGTAAAAATGTATAACAATGAGTTTTGAAATAAGGAAAAATGTGAAGTAAAGCCTTATGATGGATCTAGGAATATCCATGTTCTATCTAGTTGGATCTTAGATATGGAGACTTGAATCTGTTATTTAGAAACTCCTATTGATGATCAAGTTCCCTTTGCTAAACTTAAGCTCACATGTTTGGCAAAAATATTGATCATGGAGAGGCAACAAAGCCAAAATCCAATCAAGAAATGGAGTGACCTTGTCGAAGCCTTGAAGAATACCTTCTATCCACCTAACTACCAAAATAATCTCATAATAAAATGGTATAGATTGAGATAAACTCATAACATATTTGTCCAAGACTATATCTTTCAGTTTAACAAGTTAAGGATTCTTCTTGGAGTGGCTAATCCAGCAAAGGCATTAATCACCAATTTTTCTAGTGGTTTACAAGAACAAGTATTTAGGGAGTTGAAATTTAATCATGCACTTTTAGCGGAGGATAAAGTTGGTGCACATTCCAAACCTCTATCTTCTTCATAGAAAAGCACTGCCAAGGGGACAAGTTAGCATCAACACTATTAGAAGGTGAAGAAATTTTCTCCCCATTCTTCCTCTTCTTCTACTTCTCTCTCTCCATCCAATTCCGGTTCTTCATCTTCTAAAAATTCTTCTTCATCTTTGTATTGTGATTTTTGTAATAAACTTGGAAATAGCAAGATGAAATGCTATAAATTTGATAATATGAAGAAGAAATCCCTAATTGTAAAGTATACAAATGAGGACCCAAAATATGGTCCCATTGTGACTATTAGGAATAATATGCATATCTAGAATTGAAGGGCAAACTAAACAAAGTCACCCTTATATCTCAAATTTCTTCAAAAGGAGGCCATGACAATTTGTTCGTCACTCGAACTCACCTAACACATGACTTCTTTGTTGATTGTATAATCGACAATGACTTTTCTAAAAATATAATTGCGAGATCCGTTGTTGAAAATTTGAAGCTTCCTTTGAGACCACATCCTCACCCATATGCACTTGGATGAAAGGATAATGGATCAACTTCCAACATCACACATATGCATCGTGTCTTTTTTTATGGTAGAAAATTTGTGGATAAGGTGACATGTGATGTAACTGATATGGATTGTTGTGGTTTGTTGCTTGTGAAACCCTATCAATAGGATAGTAAAACTACATAGAATACCTATGAGAACACACACACCTTACAATTGCGTAATAAATCATACTTTTAGAATGCACTAAACCAACCACAAATTCGGTTCTAAGTTGTAGACAAGTACACAAGGTGGATAATCAAGCACAACAATTAGCTCTTAAATTCATAAGGCCCACAAATAATAAATACCAAGCACCTCCTAAGAATCATAATGAGCAAGTTTCACTTCAAAATATTTTGCAATCATATGAGTATGTGTTCAAGGAACCCACCACTCTACCTCTTGAGAGGGATATTAATCACAACGTAGAAATCATTCAATGTGTCTCTCTTCCAAATGCACCTATGTATAGATAATCAACCCTATATATCAATGAGATCAAGAGATAGATTCATGATTTGTTGTAAAAATGGTTCATCAAACCAAGCACTTCTCCTTATGCATCTCCCATCCTTTTGGTGCTCAAGAAAAATGGTTCTTGGATATTGTGTATTTATTTTCATGCTTTGAACAAGATCACCATCAAAAATAGATATCCTCTTCCAAGAATTGATGACTTGTTGGATCAATTACAAGGACCAGAATTTTTCTCAAAAATTGACCTCAAGAGTGGATACCATCAAGTTTGGTTTCAAGCAAAAGATACTTGGAAAACAACATTCAAGACTAAGTTCCATATTTTTGAGTGGTTGGACATGCCCTTTGGTATCATGAATGCTCCTGCAACCTTCATGAGGTTGATGAACGAAGTGTTCAAGGATAAATTTGATAAATTTATTATCATATATTTTGATGACATACTTGTGTACTCATTTACCTGGAAGGTACATCTAGAAAACCTAGATCAGGTTCTCCACACCCTTCAAAAGAACCAACTTTATCTTTCAAAATTCTCATTTTCTCAAACATACGTCTCCTGTCTTGAGTATATTTTTAATTAACAATGTGTCCATGTAGATCCTGCTAAGGTAGAAGTCCTTCAACATTGGCCAGCTCCTTCCATATTCATTTTTTTTTTGTGGAAAACATCCCAAAATGGATGCCACTTTCGGGTAAGACCCAAGGAGGCAGGGGTATCCATTTCGCCAAAAATTCCCAGGACTCGGACTGGCCTACCACATTTGACATACTCAAGGAGCAAACAAACACACAAAACCAATTTAAAAATAAGTAAATAACAACAAAAATAATAAAATAAAATAAAAAACATGCTCCTTGAGTGTGTCAAAAATAAAAGCACAACCAAACACGCACAATAATATAAAAGAAACCACAACACAAACCACATAGAAAAACACAAGAACCACATAACAAAACACAAACAAGACAAAAACAACATAACACTACAAAGACATAACCCAAAAAAATATGAAAAATAAACACAACCAAAACCTAAAAAATTAAAAAAATAAAATAAAAATAAAAAAAACAACCAACAACAGACAATAAACAAAAACAAAATACATAGAAAACACTCACACATAAAAACACGAAATAACACAAACAAAGAGAAACCCAAGAACAAGAACGAAAAAACACAAGAACAATAACAAAAAACATAAAAAAACAAAACAACAAAAATATAAGAACAACAAAAAACAACACAAAGAACACAAAAACAAAACAAAACAAAAGAACCCACCCACCTTAAAAAACTAAACAAAACAAAAAACAAAAGAAAAAAAAAATGAACAAAACAATGACCTATCTAGACCAGAAGACTATTAAGGCAAAGAATCAACAGAGGAAACAAAATAAATAATAGAATGAGCTAGGGAACTAAAAAAAACTGAATGAACCAAAGAGAAGCAAAAAAAAAAAAAAAGAAGAAACTAGGTACCTTGAAGCTGGAGCCATCCAAAGAAATGATAGAAAGAAGAGCTTCCCTAATTTGAGAAGCCCACCATATAGGAGGGTGGCCATAACAAGTAAGATCACCTTTGTCCAAATCCCAATTAGCTAAAGCATCAGCACTCTTGTTTTGATCTCTAACCACATGATTGTAATCAACTTTAAAAAATCCCATCTGGAGTAACTGAATCTTCTCAATTATTCTTTTTATTCTCCAATCCACCTTATGATTCTTAGAAGGAGTCTTCAAGAGATTAATCATAAGTTGAGAGTAAAACTCAACTAACACCTTTTCCCATCCAACCTTAGTAGCCTCCTGAAGACCTCTGAGGATACCATACCAATCAGCAAGGTTATTGGAAAGAATACCCAAATTCTCAGCAAAAGTAAAAACTAGGGAGCCATTTGAAAGTCTACCAATTCCTCCCACAGTGGATTTTCAGGATTTTCACATGAAGGATGAATTTTTGTATAAGTTGGATAAGCTTTGTGTACCATAAGAGCATATGATTTCTCTCCTCAAAGAAGCACATTCAACACTTTATGGAGGAAATTTTGTGAAACAAAAAACACTTCACCAACTACATTTGTTCTTTTACTTGCCTCACATGCAGAGGGATATGTCATGGTTTTTGAGACAATATGTTATTTGTTGTCATTCCAAATCAACAAATAGGAAATTGGACCTAAGTGTCCCTTTACCCATTCCTTCTTGTCCTTGGTAAATCATCTCAATGGACTTGGTGAGTGGTTTTCCCATGACATTTCAACATGACTGTGTATTTATGATTGTGGACCGATTTAGCAAAATGACTAATTTCATTCTTTGCAAAAAGACCAGCATTGCACCAAACTTAGCATAACTTTTCTTAAAAACAATATGGTGCTCCTTTGATATCCTAACTAGCATTGTCTCTCATAGAGATCCACATTTTTTGGGACATATTTGAAGATCATTGTGGAAGATTTTGGGAGTTTCTCTTAACTTCTCCACAACTTTCCATCCATAGTCATATGGGTAGACTGAAGTGATCAATCGCACACTTGTGCAAAGATTAAAGATCTATCACCACTCTTCTCTAAAAAAGTAGAATTTGAGCCTCATACACATTGAGCATACCTATAATTGAGCACTCCATAATTATATAATATATTCACCCTTTGAGGTTTGTCTTAGGTTTTAGCCACTAGCTCCATATGAGTTACCTTTAGTCATGCCATCTCCAACCACTACACACATGGAGAAGGAACAAGACAATATTTATTTCATTAAACATTTACACAACCTTCATACCAAGGTGAATACTTAGTAGCAAAATAAGAGGGCTATGGACAAGCATGACATTCCTCATCCATTTCAGGTTGGAGACAGAGTATGATTTTATTTGGACAAATAATACTTATTAGAGAAAGCACACAACAAGATCAAACCTCTTCACTATGGACCCTATACCATCATTCAATAGATCTCTGATAATACCTTTCACTGGGAACTTCTAGCACATATTGGCATACATGACCTAAAGATATATCAATATTCTACTTTTGAGACTAAGCCTATCATTAGCCACCCAACAAATGTGGTTCCTAACTTTCAACTTTTGCTTGATACTGATAGAGCATTCAACATGAAGATTCATTACACATAGTAAGATTCATCCACATCATACCTTGTCATCCACTGTAATTAGCTTCCACACCAGGCTCGTAGGATCTCTCACCACTAGATGGCTCGTGACTTCCCTAATTTGTTGAGAGCATTGGGATCTAGTGCTTCTATGGTGAGGAGGAATGATTAGGATAACATTTGATATTAGGCTTATTTTTTAACCTAAGATATTTGTTTGCATTGCATTCACATGAAGCATTTCCTGCTCACGTTTGGTTATGTTTTGTTAGTTTGTTAGGAGGCATTAGATTTGTTGTTGATACTGGTTTTGTCTGTTGTAGATTATTATTTATTTGCATCCCAGTTGGTTATAGGTTGTTGTTCCCTGCATAGCAGTTTGTTGCAGTTGGTTATAAACCCTTGTAACCTCTTTGATTATGTTTTATGTTATTTACGAACTATGCATAATGAAATATCTAGCTTCATTCTTGATTCCCACATCACCATTTTTTCTAAAAAATAAAAGGAAGAAGATAAAATTAGCTCTAAGTTTTACCTTCAAATGGTATTTTTCACTATTAAGAATAACATTTACCACCAAATTAATGGTAATTGTTTTTAATATTGAGAGATATATAAAATATGGTAAAAATGGAAGGGTGATGAGGAAATGGATGTACCTCTAAACATCAACATGTGAGGAAGGATTTTTTCAAGGAATTATGCTTGGAAGGAGGGTAAAATCATCTCAACCCACGTATTTTAGGTTCTAAAAATGAGCAATACATAAGGAGAGGTCTGCCTTTTATCCTCATAATCAAAGTCTCATATGGGTGGTTGGTTATTTACTAGAAATTTCAATGGAAACTTACCCATTTATATAGAAAAAACCATGGGACAGTAAAACTCAAATTCAGGATATATATAGTCAATTTATACAAAGTGTTGTGGTATGGCTAAAATTAAGGCCACTTTTGTGTGACTTGAACTTGTGTTGATTAATAGAGATGATAGCTTTGCATAGGTAGGTGGGAATAGAATTTCAAAATATTTTTTGGACTATTCACAAACAAACTTAAAGAGGGGTTGAAAGTGGAAATGATAGATTCCATGAATGATAATTTGTAAGACATTATTTTTATAACAATAACAGAATGGTTTTGGAAATAATATTTTAGAACTTTGGCTAGAAGTGTAGATCCGTGTTGAAGTCCTAGGTGGTCTCGCGAACTAGGCTCTGCAAGGAGAGCTTCCTAAAAAGCAACTCCTATGAATAAATAATCATTTAATTATATTTACACATCCTAAGAAATTTTAAGTACACGTATTATTGGTTAACAATATCATACTACAAGGTGAACTATGGATTCATAGATTTGTACATATATCATGTTAGACAATGTCAACATTTACCAATAAATATTAATTTATAAATTTTAACGTAATTTTAATAAAATCATATTTGTGTTATTCTTGAAGAATGTATATTTATGTTCTATAATATGTTAGAGGGTTTCTTTAATTATTATAAATATATAGGGTTTCCTAATTTATATAGCTATATCACATATTTTTATTGGAGATTTTTTTCAAGAAAAGAAACAACTAATATCATCTGTTGTTGCTAAAATAGGATAAATTTTACAATACAACTATAGACAAAATCAACAAAATTATCCACCAATAACAGTAAAAAATGATGTGGACTAGTTCTATGGTTAGGCTTATAATGTCATGAGATCACCTTAATACAAAGTAAACCAAGACATGATAATTCTTGTTGCTATTACAAAATTATGTTGATGAATGATCCTTAGAATGAGGGGTTCCCAACTATTTTGCAATCATTAATTATGAGAAAAGTATCTAGCATGGAAGTATTATAATCCAAGTAATCAACAAATGATTAAATTCTAGTAAAAGTGGTTGAAAGGCTAATCATCTACTCAACCAACCTCAAAATCACCTATTCTTGAGCATGAATATAATGATGTGCTTGTTGGTTGATATACATTCAAGCTTGTCCATCATTGCATTGACATTACTTGATATTATTGGTTATGTTATGGACATCTCTATGTATGTTGGATACCTATAAAATTAAATTGATAAGTTTGATGCAAATATCCCCTAGGGAGGTGTCAAATTAGTAATCATACTTTGAACTCTCTATTTCCAAATATACTTCAAGGTAATCAACCTACATGGTTCCTATAAGGGTTTCTCAAAGACAGGGTTTGAAAATCCTAAGAGTTTAGTTTTATAGGATATTTTAAGGCTGGGAAGTATTGGATTGGAAAAAACTATCCACCAATAACAGTAAAATATGTTTCACCACCACCTAGCTAGTTGCATAATAGTGGATTGGAAAAAACTGGAACATGGGACTCTAGCACCACCATAGAGTCCTTGCCAAGCATGAGAAAAGCTTTGCCACCAGCAATTATTGGACCAATGGACACACAACTCTCTTGCAAAGATTTCAAGAGATCCAAACATGGTCCTACCCCTATGAACTCCCCTTCCATTGGATCCTCTACCATTCCACTATGCACCCAAAATCCATAAGGGTCAAATCTTCCCAACCTAGAATGCAATCTAGATCTTGCTATCTTCATCTGCATCGGTTGGGCTCCTTCGAAACCCTAACTCCCTCCCAAAAAAAATATAATACACTAAAACGTGATATCTAAGCCCCCTCTCCTCAAATGTGACGGGCCAATTGGATATCTTTGGCTAGAAGTGCAGATCCGTGTTGAAGTCCTAGGTGGTCTCGCGAACTAGGCTCTGCAAGGAGAGCTTCCTAAAAAGCAACTCCTATGAATAAATAATCATTTAATTATATTTACACATCCTAAGAAATTTTAAGTACACGTATTATTGGTTAACAATATCATACTACAAGGTGAACTATGGATTCATAGATTTGTACATATATTATGTTAGACAATGTCAACATTTACCAATAAATATTAATTTATAAATTTTAACATAATTTTAATAAAATCATATTTGTGTTATTCTTGAAGAATGTATATTTATGTTCTATAATACGTTAGAGGGTTTCTTTAAGGTTTCCTAAATTTCTATAGCTATATCACATATTTTTATTGGAGATTGTTTTCAAGAAAAGAAACAACTAATATCATCTTTCGTTGCTAAAATAGGATAAGTTTTACAATACAACTATAGACAAAATCAACAAAATTATCCACCAATAACAGTAAAAAATGATGTGGACTAGTCTTATGGTTAGGCTTATAATGTCATGAGATCACCTTAATACAAAGTAAACCAAGACATGATAATTCTTGTTGTTGTTACAAAATTATTTTGATGAATGATCCTTAGAATGAGGGGTTCCCAACTATTTGGCAATCATTAATTATGAAAAAAGTAGCTAGCATGGAAGTATTATAATCCAAGTAATCAACAAATGATTAAATGCTAGTAAAAATGGTTGAAAGGCTAATCATCTACTCAACCAACCTCAAAATCACCTATTCTTGAGTATGAATATAATGATGTACTTGTTGGTTGATATACATTCAAGCTTGTTCACCATTGCATTGAAATTACTTGATATTACTGGTTATGTTATGGACATCTCTATGTATGTTGGATACAAATAAAATTAAATTGATAAGTTTGATGCAAATATCCCCTAGGGAGGTGTCAAATTAGTAAGCATACTTTGACCTCTCTATTTCCAAATATACTTCAAGGTAATCAACCTACATGGTTCCCATAAGGGTTTCTCAAAGACAGGATTTGAAAATCCTAAGAGTTTAGTTTTGTAGGATATTTGAAGGCTGGGAAGTATTGGATTGATGAAGAACCAAAATTTTTGAGCAAAATATCAAAACAAAAAAAGATGAGAAATGGACTCCACAATAGAATAAAATGCACACTTGTTAGCACAACCTAGGATATGAACAAGAGCATCATATGTTGACATATTAAACTAGAGGAGACACCACATTAAACTAGAGGTTGACTTATAAGATAAACCTATTCTTCTTTGTAAAACGAGACTTGTCATTTACCATTAGGTCTAAGTATAATAAGAAAGGGGGAAAGCAACTGTAGATAAATGAGGTGAGGCTTATAATCTTGGATCCATGCTTCGTTTGGCTAGCACCAATCATAGAGAATATCAATAATAGTAATGGAAAGATTAATAAAGACTTCATATGAGTTAAGGTGACAAGTTCTTTCAAAAGCAATTTTCAAATGCAAAGGCAAATTGAAAATTGGTCAAGTTACATGGAACTTAATTTCAAGGATCGATTATAGACCAATTTCTTTTTTCAAATTAAGGATGCCTTACAATTGAGATGTAAAACTAATGATTTTTAGTATATATGGATCATCTTATGCCACTATAAACGTGAGCATCCAATATTGAGTGTTGTTGTATGCTTCTAGAATAGAAATAACACAACCTCACACTATAAGTTAGATGATTTGGAATCCCAAGTCCCATTTGTTCTTGGTAGTTGTACACAACTTTCAAGATGTTCCCACCATTCCTAAGCACCTATCCTATTTTAAAAAAAAGATAATTGTAAATGGTTTGAGTTAGTTTTTGGTAAGCACTTTTGGAAGCCAGCTAGAATGAATTGTAGTACACATAAAATATAACTTTAAAAAAAATTCTAACTAGTTAGAGAAATTTTGCAGGCCAGAATGAAAACATCTTATGAAACTTTGGAAGGACCAACTTTAGGTCTTTTAAGGAAACATTAATACCAAACAAAATGCCTAAATATCTCACAATTTAACCATAAGGGATTACTTTCCATTCCATTTTTAAATTGTCCATGTTATGGTTGAAAGGACAATAAAACAAACTCAATTTTAAAATCATTTATTACAAACCCAAAAACATTTAATATAACTAAAAAATTTCTTAAGAATTTCTTCTTCTTACTATTTTATAAAAATGACATAAATTTATTAACAAAATAAGAGATTGGTATTAGATAATTTCATTCCTATAATAAAATTTCTAAGAAATTGGTATTAGTAAAATAAGAGATGAACATTGCATAGGATGCTGCTGGATAATTTTATCGTATTTTTAAACGTGACACGAATGCTATAGACAAATGTCCCACAATGGCTGCCTAAAATATTTATTCTTATTTGGGTACGATATTTTGATAAGGACATTCAAATAAGCTATAACCTTATAAACTTTTAAAACTATTTACTTTTGGGATAACGGTATATTTTGTTCCAACAGTAGGCCTGTGATGGGCCCACACAGGCATCAAGCATAGGCCTCTGCTTGGCCAAGTCCCACCTCACATGTTGTTCACGCCTCACAATCATTGGGAGTGTTCACGCACCACGTGGCTTTAACACTAACGTTAAAGGTCGTAAGCGGCCTTTACAGACGCGTCATTACACAAGGATGAAGTCACGATATGGCCCACTTGATGATATTTAATTGAGACACCGTGTCCGTCTTGCGAGCCACAAACTCTAACCTTTGTCCCAGCTACTCCTTATTTAAAGGTCCCGCTAACCCTATGCCTCACATTGTACGGCGGAGTAAATCAGGATTCGTGGGCGTTTAAATAGTTTTCTTGAGGAGGTTTCGAGTTCGAATTGTTGTGATGGCAAGATCAGCAGTCGGCATGGAAGTCGTCCCTCGTTTGAGGGCGTGGTATGGCAGGCGGTCTTTTCGGCAAAATCTGGATACCATAGCAGAAGAGGAAGGTTGCAGTCCACCATGTTGTGAAGGGAACCTCGGGGTTTTTGATGAGGCCTCCAATCCTCTGTTGGAGGGCTACAAAGAATCCAACACAGAAGCTCGGCGTCAAACCCCAATTTCAGTTTTGTAAAAGGAAATCAAGTTTCTGAGGAAGCGAAAATAATAATATCCTATTACCTAGGAAGAAATCCTGTATAGTATTTCATGTTTCAGATAATTGACAACAGTTATTTGAGATTCATAAAGTCCTTTCTCCAAAGCCGCGTGGTAAATCCACTCTCCTTTTTCTTTACCAATTTCTTTTGTGACGGGAAGCTGCTTAAGTACAAAATGAGTTAGTCACCATTTTATATAGAGTAATGGGTTATAATAATTTTGAAAAATATTATAGTCATATTTAGAAGATTTAAATTAAATTTTTTTGAAATCAAGTGTTAAACTTTTTAAAAACTTATACTTAAAAAATCAAATAATAAAAATAAAATACTTGTAAATGAATTATCTTAATTTTGATTTTCTAATTGAAATCCTACCACTTTTACCCATTCTATGAATGAAGTTCACTGGTTTACGAAGGTTTCTTATATAAAATAATAATAATAATAATAATTGGAATAAATGAGTTTAACAAGTGCGTGATTATCTCTGCCAAAATGTTATTACCCCGTTAGGAGCAGGGGTTTATTGCTTCTCACATTTTACCCATAACGCCGCTAGTGTGGTTCTAACCGTCCGGCCAATTGAATCCATAATTTTTATTTTTTCTCCCACCTTCTTTTTAATCTTCTGTTTAATTATTTTTACTCGATTTATATGCCGTTTCATCAATTGTTTATTTATTTTTTAAACAGGGTCAAGGTGTGCAGGATAAGATATTAATCTGCAGAGGTTGAAAATAGTTTTTAAATAAAAAAGTTTTTTAATAAAAATTTATAATTGTTTTGATGGTGGTGAAGATGAGTGTGAGGGATGAGTGTATATGGTTGTGTATTTGGCTTCTATTGATAGGTTCAGTTCTCACCCTCACCAAAGATTATGGTTGGGATGCTAATGCCTAACTTTGAAGAGTTTCTTACAATAAACTTATAAAAATATATATATTTGTTTTTAAAATAATTAAAATATCACAACTCAACTTTTTGGGATTTGACTCTTCTCGAGGATGTCCAATAACCTAAGTAAATGTGTGAGAGGTAGATATGTATTTATTAAAAAAATAAATAAACTAAAAATATGTATATATTACATATTTTTATTAATTATAATATATTTTTTAAAGATTTTATTATTAATTTTATTAAATTATAATAATATTAGTCGCTAGATTTATATAAAACCCTTTATTTTCAAAATAAAATATTTATAAATGTTAAAAACAAAGTATGTCATTGTTAATGTTATATGATATTCATTTCTAAATCAAACTTGTTAATTTCTAATTATTAAGCCCTATGAAACTATATAAAACCCCATAGAATCTTTGATCTATAATTTTTTTAATTACATGGGGTTGGTTATAATCATTATTTTAGTAATTGACAGTGTAGGGTTTAAATCATAGGGATTGCTCCCAACAATTTATACGTCTTCTTGTTGTTGTTGACCCGACGTGAGATGGTCTGACGTGAGATGGAGACCATCGGTTGCTTGGGGTTTGTACCATTATCATCTTAGAGGATTCAGCACAGACTGCTACTTTTACTAAAGCTGGCAGCGTGCCTTAAAGATTTGAACCTAAGTCTTTTCTTGGTAAATACTTGATCAATTAAGCCTTTACCAATCCACCTAGGCAATCTATAAATTTTATAAATTTTATTTTTATTTTTTATTTGTTTGGTTACATAGGAGAGTTGTTTACAACCACTATTTTTAGTAATTGGTTAGTGTAGGGTTAGAGACTACTCCCAATAAACTTATCTGTCTCGTTCTTGTTGACTCAGTGTGTCTCGTTCTTGTTGACCTGACGTGAGATGGGGACCACCGGTCGCTAGAGATTTGTACCATCATTGTCATCAGTCTGACACGCTCTCAATGTATTCCCCCAAAGTTTGAACCTAGGTCTCTTCTTAGTAAATGTCAAACCACAACTGCACTTACCAATCCACCTAACCCGTGGGGATAATTTTATTTAAGTATGAGTATACATGGAGGTGAGGTGATGCATCATGTTTTTCCTTCATATATTCCTCATCACACTTGCTTAGTTTGTTATTGGACATCTAGCACATGCAAATTAAGAGTACTCATTTCCTTCATATATTCCTAATCACACTTGCTTCGTTTGTTATTGGACATCTAGCACATGGAAATTAGAAGTATTTTTTTTTAGGTAATGTGATAAACCCCTTAAAAGTATTTTTTTAGGTAATGTGATAAACCCCTCTGATCCACATATAGAACTAAGTAATTCCCCAACCATAAAGCGCCTTGTTGAAAATAATATAATTAATTAAATGGTTCGTTTTATGACTTTTGAAAACACCAACAAATGTTTTTGTGTGAGAAACTTTATTTAATCACGCAACTCAACTAGAATTTTGAATTCTTGTGCCCATAAACAAACATCTAGAATATTCCGTTTTTATACTTTGCCGTCGATAAACAAACGTCAACAATATAATTAATTAAGTGGTTCGCTTATATGACTTTTGAAAACACTTTTTTTTGAGAAACTTTATTTAATCACGCAACTCAACCGGAATTTTGAATTCTTGTGCCCATAAACAAACATCTAGAATATTCCGTTTTTAATACTTTGCCGTCAATAAACAAACGTCTAGAATATTCCGTTATTTTGTACTTTGCCGTCGATAAGAATGATTCAATGCATGCTAGTCTTATTTCAATTAATTCATCCCACCAATTATTTAAAAAAAAAAATTTGTTAAATTGCAACTTTAATAATAAAAAATTGTCAAATTGCGAGTTTAGTGGATTATGCGTCTGCGCGTTAGTTGCTTACATTTTCAATTTTCAATGAATAGACGCGCAATAAATATCTTTGCATACGCGCAATTAATTGTTCCACTCAAGAATAAAAATTTATATAATATAATAGATGAGGCTACTTTTTTTTTTTAATTGAAGATCCTAAGATACAAAATTAGCTCGAAGGCAGAGTATATAAACTAGAATTAGTTGGAAAGAAATCGGATCTGCCTATAAAAGACTAAGACTACATATGTCTTTGATCATTACAATAATATAACTCAAAAAACTTATACTTAAAGTTATTTATACAATGCTAGAATAACATAAAGTACTTATAACCAAATTGTCTAGATTCTGAAATGTGCCTACTATCATCCTGAACCTGATAACTCATGAAAAGCTTCCTGAACTTGTTCTTGTAATACAGCATGCTCCTAGAAACCTGTATAGCAATTTTAAAATTTGTGAGTCTCATAAGAGACCCAGTAAGAAACCTCTGATCCGCCTGGAAAATATCTCTGTTTCTGGCTATCCATAAAAACCATAGAATCTCAGGAGAAAATAAAAGCCAAAATCTGCTATAACAATTGCCCATATGCGGAATAAAACAAAAAATAACATGTTGTTTTACCATATCAAGATTATAATTCCAACCTGAAGTATCGCAGAAAAAATATGTCATATTTATTTAATAAAAAAACATTCAAAAAATAGAATTTGTTTGTTGTGGTGCAGTGGTAAATGCCTTGGGTGCTAGTAGAGGCCGACCCAGGTTCCATTCCCCTTGTCTCCATCCTGTAGATATATGGTATAGTTAGGAATGTCCTATGTGTTGGTAGAGGCCGACAAGGCTCCATTCCTCCTATGCCCAACCTGTTGAAAGTGGCACCTCGAAAGGGGTGTTTTCCACTATAAATTAGTTTTTATTAGGCAAGGTGACCCGCTATCCCTTTATTTATTCATCATTCTTGTTGAATGCTTGGGTAGGACTATAACCAAAAAGAGGGAAAACAAAACCCTTGAGGGAGTTACCATTGCTCATGGAGCTAGACCTATCTCTCATCTTCAATTTGTGGATGACTCTACTATTTTAGGTAAAGCTACAATTAAGGAAGCTTCTAATATTAAGCAAATCATTAGCTGTTTTTCTAAGGCTACTGGGCAGTTGATCAATGAAGACAAATCTAAAGTTATTTTCTTTCAATGCTCTACTAGACAGGAATCCATGGTCTTGGATAAGCTAAGATATAAGAATACCTCTCTTCCAATCACTTATTTAGGTATTCCCATAAATATTCAAAGGCAAAAAAATAAATATTGGAATTGGTTGTTGGACAAAGTCAAGAAGAAAATTGGAAAGTGGACCAACAAGTGGCTTTCTTATGGGGGTAGAATCACCTTGGTAAAATCAGTCCTTCAAGCTATTCCTATTTATGTTTCTTCCGTTTTGAATATTCCAAAGGTTGTTCTTCGAGAATTAGATCAAATCAGTCATCGTTTCCTTTGGATTGGTACTAAGGAGAAAAGAAAATGGGCCTTGGTGAAATGGGATACTTTATGTCTTCCTAAGAGTGAAGGGGGGTTAGGTTTACGGTCTTCAATTAATAACAACAAAGCTTTAGTTGCTAAATTATATTGGAGGATGTTGCATAACCCCAATGCTCTTTGGGCCAATAATCTTCGTGCTAAATATGTTGAGAACAAAAGTCCTGAAGACCTTGTTCGCTATCAACTTCCTACCAAAGGTTCTCCCATTTTAGCAGTTCTTAATACTGGTGAAGATTTGATAAAGAAAAAATTATTTTGGATCATTCATAATGGTCAACATGCAAATTTTTGGACAGATTCTTGGGATGGTCACAAGCCTTTGATAACTCAATTTCCCGATTGGAGGCCTTGGATGGGGGAGCTTCACCGAGCTAATTGGATAAAGGTGGCTAATTATTGTTGGTACCATACTGGTAATTCAAAGGTTGATAGATATTGGATCCCTATTGAGGACTCGGCCTATTCAAATCCCGAAAAGGCAAAGACAAGATATCCAAGGCATCCTTCATATGAGATCCCTCTCTTGGTCCCATGAAAAAGATTGTTTTGGATGGAACAACACTACTAAGGGTGAGTATTCAGTTGCTCAAGGTTATTTGACCTTATGCCATAATAATCCCAACCATTCTTTTGACATATTTTCCCAATTGTGGGCTCAAAAGCTCTGGCCTAAGGTGAGGTTCTTTAATTGGCTTTTATTGCATCGTAGGGTGCTTACTGGTGAGCAACTTATGAAGCGTGGTTTTCATGGCCCTTTTAGATGCGAAATGTGTGAAGAGAATGTAGAAAATATCGACCATATTTTTATTGAGTGTACTTTAGCCTCTGAGTTGTGGAGGAGAATGGCCACTTTACTTGGCTTACAGTGGTCCAATTTTTTTACTTTTGAACAACTTTGGATGGATTGGCCTAATCAAGAGGGTGTTGATCATTTTATTAGGCAATTAGTTTGGATGGGTTCTACCATTCTTCTTTGGAATATTTGGAATGAAAGGAACAACCAAATTTTTAATCAAGATAGTAAGGATATTCACTATATTTGGCAAAAGACCATAGCCAACTTAGTTGAATCAGTCCATCATCTCCTTAATCACCCCCAAAACTCCCACCAAATATGGGATCAAGTGATGCAAAGATTGAATATTAAACCTTCTAAGGGCAACCATCTTAAAGGGAATGTGAGTATTAGTAAATTGGATAGGAATAGAAATTGGCAACCTCCTCCTAAGGATTTTGGAAAAGTCAATACTGATGGAGCCTCTAGAGGGAACCCTGGAAAAGCTAGTGTGGGAGGAATTGGTAGACTTTCAGATGGCTCCCTGGTTTTTACTTTTGCTGAGAATTTGGGTATTCTTTCCAATAACCTTGCTGAGGGGTATGGTATCCTCGGAGGTTTTCAGGAGGCTACTAAGGTTGGATGGGAAAAGGTGATAGTTGAGTCTGACTCTCAACTTATGATTAATCTCTTGAAGAATCCTTCTAAGAATCATAAGGTGGATTGGAGAATAAAAAGAATTATTGAGAAGATTCGGTTAATCCAGGATGGGATTTTTGAAAGTTGATTACAATCATGTGGTCAGAGATCAAAACAAGAGTGTTGATGCTTTAGCTAATTGGGATTTGCACAAAGGTGATCTTACTTGTTATGGCCACCCTCCTATATGGTGGGCTTCTCAAATTAGGGAAGCTCTTCTTTCTATCATTTCTTTGGATGGCTCCAGTTTTGAAGGTACCTAGTTTCTTCTTGTTTTTTTTTTTTTTTGCTTCTCTTTGGTTCATTCAGTTTTTTTTTAGTTCCCTAGCTCATTCTATTCTTTATTTTGTTTCCTCCGTTGATTCTTGCCTTAATAGTCTTCTCGGTCTAGATAGGTCTTTGTTTTGTTCATTTTTTATTTCTTTTTTCCTTTTTGTTTTTTTTTGTTTAGTTTTTTAAGGTGGGTGGGTTTTTTTATTTTGTTTTGTTTTTGTGTTCTTTGTGTTGTTTTTTGTTGTTCTTGTGTTTTTGTTGTTTTGTTTTTTTTTTATGTTTTTTGTTATTGTTCTTGTGTTTTTTTTCGTTCTTGTTCTTGGGTTTCTCTTTGTTTGTGTTATTTCGTGTTTTTATGGGTGAGTGTTTTCTATATTTTTTTTTTATTGTCTGTTGTTAGTTGTTTTTTATTTTTGTTTTTTGTTTTATTTTTTAATTTTTTAGGTTTTGGTTGTGTTTATTTTTCTTGTTTTTTTTGGGGTTATGTCTTTGTAGTGTTCTGTTGTTTTTGTCTTGTTTGTGTTTTGTTATGTGTTTCTTGTGTTTTTCTATGTGGTTTGTGTTGTGGTTTCTTTTAACTTATTGTGTGTGTTTGGTTGTGCTTTTGTTTTTGACACACTCAAGGAGCATGTTTTTTATTTTATTTTATTATTTTTGTTGTTATCTGCTTATTTTTAATTGGGTTTGTGTGTTTGTTTTCTCCTTGAGTGTGTCAAAGGTGGTAGGCCAGGTCCGAGTCCTGGGTGTTTTTGGTAGAATGGATACCCCTGCCTCCTTGGGTCTTACTCGAAAGTGACATCCCTTTTGGGATGTTTTCCACAAAAAATATATATATATTCAAAAACTATATGCTGAGCAAATTCAGGAACCTTGCAGATAGAACATAATGTAATATCCTTCGGATATCTAGACATAGGAAGTCTTTGAAGCTAAAAAAGCCATCGAAAATAACTCTTTTTAGGCTGTAAAATACTGAACCAGATAGTCTTCAACATGTTTTGCCCAAACATAGTGCTAACATCTAGATGCCAACTGTTTATGATATGAAGAATGATATCATTATTATCCATAACCAGATTATAAAGTAATTTAGGTTTAACTTTGCTAAATTTTGTACCATCTTGCCACATAACCTTGTCAAAAAAATTATGCTCATCATATATAATAACAGACTTAGATTTCCTGATAGAATCTCTTAGTAAAGAATATGTTCTCCACTGAGATAGAGGAATATCATACTGAGAACTAAGAGACTGCCATGATTTTAGAGCACCATTATCCATGATATCATCAAAAGTAATAATATCTTTATAAGCCCACTTCTTAGCATAACAACCTTGGGTTAATGCAAGAAGCCTATTATTATTAGATAAAGACCACCATATAGAGTTGTGAGCAAAAAAGACATTATTATCCTCAATGTGATGATTATCAATAAGAATTTTATCTTTCACCAAATCCCAAGCTTTCCAAAGAGTCTTAAAAATAGTTGAACTAGCAGGAGTAACTGAAAAATTACCAAACAAGAAATCAATCATATGCAAGCCTTTCCAAGTATGAGCTTTTTTTGAGACAAAATTGATAATATTATGTCTAATTAAAACTTTCCAAGGTTCATCACCTTCGATACTCTTAACAATCCACTCAATAGCTAATGTCATTCCTTGCACTCTTAATTTTTTCAGACCTAAACCACCTTTTATTTTGTTGGTTGTACACCATATCCATTTGACAACATGCCTTTTGTTACAAGTATTAATGTATGTCCATAAAAAGTTCCCCCACCCCCACCCTCAACTCCCCCTCGTGTTGTACTTATGCCCCCCACCCCCCTAAGGGGGAGTAAGTACAACAAATGAGGGTGGGGGTGGGGGAAGTAAGTACAACAAATGAGGGTGGGGGTGGGGGAAGTAAGTACAACAAATGAGGGTGGGGGTGGGGGAAGTAAGTACAACACAAGGGGGAGTAAGTACAGTACTCCCCCTTGTGTTGTACTTACTCCCCCTTGTGATGTACTTACTCCCCCCACCCTCACCCTCAAATGAGGGTGGGGGGAGTAAGTACACAAGTGTTGTACTTACTCCCCCCTTATGTTGTACTTACTCCCCCTTGTGTGTGGGGATGGAGGGAGTAAGTACACAAGTGTTGTACTTACTCCCCCCTTGTGTTGTACTTACTCCCCCTTATGTGGGGGGAGTAAGTACATCACAAGGGAGAGTTAGTACATCATAAGGGTGGGGTGGGAGGAGTAAGTACACAAGTGTTGTACTTACTCTAAGTACAACACTTGAGGGTGGGGGTGGCGGTGGGGGGAGTAAGTACAACACTTGGGGGAGTAAGTATAGCACAAATGTTGTACTTAGCGTAAGTACAACACAAGTGTTGTACTTAGAGTAAGTACAACACAAGGATGGGGTGGGGGGAGTAAGTACAACACAAGAGGGAGTAAGTACATCACTTGTCATGAGGGTGTTGTATTTACTCCCTCTTGTGTTGTACTTACTCCCCCTGTGCTGTACTTACTCCCCCCACCCACACCCCCACCCTCAAATGAGGGTGGGGTGCGAGGAGTACGTACAACACTTGTGATGTACTTACTCTATGTACATCACTTGTGTTGTACTTATTCTAAATAGAACACTTTGAGGGTGAGGGTGGGGGTGGGGGGAGTAAGTACAACACAAGTGTTGTACTTACTCTCGAGGAGTACGTACAACACTTGTGATGTACTTACTCTATGTACATCACTTGTGTTGTACTTATTCTAAATAGAACACTTTGAGGGTGAGGGTGGGGGTGGGGGGAGTAAGTACAACACAAGTGTTGTACTTAGAGTAAGTACAACACAAGTGTTGTACTTAGAGTAAGTACAACACAGTGTTGTACTTACTCTCCACCCCCACCCTCACCCTCGGAGTAAGTACAACACTTGTGTTGTACTTACTCCCCCCACCCCCACCCTCACCCTCAACCCTCATTTGAGTGAGTAAGTATAGCATAAGTGTTGTACTTACTCTAAGTAAGTACAACACAAGTGATGTACTTACTCTAA
This sequence comes from Wollemia nobilis, assembly GCA_028583015.1. Classification (NCBI taxonomy): domain Eukaryota; kingdom Viridiplantae; phylum Streptophyta; class Pinopsida; order Araucariales; family Araucariaceae; genus Wollemia; species Wollemia nobilis. The sequence continues at coordinate 786,219 of JAQPPZ010002750.1, read as the reverse complement.
GTACAACACTTGTGTTGTACTTACTTAAATGAGGATTGAGGGTGAGGGTGGGGGGAGTAAGTACAACATAAGGAGGTGGGGGTGGGGAGAGTAAGTACAACACAAGGGGGAGTAAGTACAGTACAAGGGGGAGTAAGTACAACACTTGTGTTGTACTTATTCCACTGTACTTACTTAGAGTACAACACTTGTGTTGTACTTACTCCCACCCCCACCCTCAAATGAGGGTTGAGGGTGGGGGTGGTGGGAGTAAGTACAACACAAGGAGGTGGGGGTGGGGGGAGTAAGTACAAAACAAGGGGGAGTAAGTACAGTACAAGAGGGAGTAAGTATAACACTTGTGTTGTACTTAATCCCCCCACCCCCACCCTCAAGTGTTGTACTTACTCCCCCCACCCTCGAGTAAGTACAACACAAGGAGGAGTAAGTACAACACAAGGAGGATTAAGTACATCACAAGTGTTGTACTTACTCTAAGTACAACACTTGTGTTGTACTTACTCCCCCCACCCCCAAAGTTCCTGATATATTTATTGATATCATTAACTTGATATGAACTGAATAGCCAGGCTGAAGCAAAGTAAATTGTATAAGAGGAAAGGATTTTTTGAAAAACTTGAAGTCTTTTCGCAATGGATAAATATATGTTATTCCACTTATTAAACTTATTAATAATCCTACTTTTGACCCATAACCACATTTCCTTCAGATTAGGATCAACTGCAAAAGGGATTCCAAAAATTTAACCTGTTTAGAAGGACCTCCTCACTGAATATCAAATTTAGCCAACCAAATTGGAGCCATGAAATCCTAACTTAATAAAATGGATTTAGACATAGCAACTTTAGCTTCAGAAGCATTGCAAAAACATGATAACTTAGCAAAAAGAGATACAAAATTTTCTTCAGTTAACTGAACAAAAATAGAAGTGTCATAAGCAAAATGTATGTTGATAAGCTCTCGATCATTTGGTAATGTAATACCACGAACAGGAGGACTGATACAATTTTCTCTTAAAAGATAGAATAAAGCATCATTAGCTATCACAAATAGGGATCGAGCTAATGGACAACCTTTCCGAATAGATCTTTGTCAAAGAATAGGTTCAGAAAGAGAACCATTAACATCAATGTAAACAACAACATCAGTAAGAAGAACTTTGACCATTTTGCAAAAAATAGGAGGAAAACCAAAAGCTTCAAGGGCCATAAGAATATATGCCCATTCAACTCTATCATATGCCTTTTCAAAGTCTAAAAGAAGAATACCAACATTTTTACTAGAAAATTTTGACCAATTTAATGCCCTCCCAGCTGGTAATCAGATTTTCAATTATATATCTACCTTTTACAAAACCTATCTGGACTAAATTAATAAATTTAGGAAGGTACTTAGCAATTCTTAAAGCCAATACCTTGGCTAAAATTTTATAAGATACATTAAGCAACGTTATTGGCCACTAATTTTTAACCAAAGACTTATCACCATCTTTGGGGAGAAGTTTGATAATACCAGTGTTAATTTCCTTCCCCAAAGAACCATTATTAATAGCTTCAGAATACAACTGGAAGAGGTCATCAATAATCCAGTGAGAATTTTTCTTATAGAATTTTATAGGTAACCCGTCAGGCCCAAGAGCCTTATCATTATTAATAGATTGAATGGCCTTAAGAATTTTATCTTTAGAAATAGGTTGATCTAATATAAAAGCATCCTGATCAGAGATCTTACGAGGGATGAGAGAGCAACAATATCGCCTGTCCTCTAATATGGAATCATTATCTTCAGAAGAAAATAAATCTTTATAATACTAAAAAAAGATATTCTTAATAATACTCGGATCAACAATCAACTCATGACCATTCCATATACCAGCTATTTTATCAATCAAACCTCTTTCTTTCAAAAACTTGAAGAAAATTTTTGAACCTTTATCTCCATCATGAAGCCAACTAAGCCTTGCCTGAATTCTTTGACCATGAACTCTATTGGCTTGCAGGTTCCTAAGATCATTTTTTATGGAAATAATCTCTTCTTGATAATCTATATTAGAAGGATATTTTTGAAGACATGATTCAAGCTGAAATAGTCTTGATTGAAGAGATCTTTCATATTTCTTTGAATCTAATGCGTGTTGCTTTCCTATGGTTTGAAAAATCTTCTTCCAGCTACAAATATTCATATTCCATCTATCAATAGCACTGGACTTACTAAGTAACCAGTTATTTATCTCCCGTAGAGTAAAAATAACATCTGAACAATCTGAAGATTCCAGTAATGAAGTATTAAGATGAACTTTCTAAGATGTATTCACATTATGCAGTATTTCATCATAAAATTTCAACTGAACAACAATAGGATAATGATCTGAGAACGGATTAGGTGATATAAGAACCCTACTTCCATCTGACATTTGATCAACTAGAAACAAGGAACTTGAAACATAAAACCTATCCAATCTGCAATAAATCCTATTGATATCCTTTTGCATATTACACCAGGTAAACCATAAGCCCTTATGACTGTTTTTTTGGCCCTCCAAATGATCCATTAGATTAAAATAAGATTTCAAATTTGACCAGTGAAAATATTCGTCACCCTTCCATTTTACACTTAAACCTCCACATTTATCTTCCTGTGATTCAACCATATTAAAATCACCACAAATAATCCATGGTATTTTCACTTTTATGTTTGAAACTTTATTAAATATATATATAAACACTTATATATTTTTATTATTTACTTATTTTAAATATTTTTTAATAAAAAAATTAGTAACATTTTATGATATAAAATATAACATACGTGAAGACTACCAACGGACCTATTTCAAAATAGATAATTTCTTTGAAGTTGTGGGCGGGTACTACAAGAGGATTGCCGACAACTAATATTTTTGATATGATATTTGAAAATACTATGCACGTGGACCTCTAAACAATAATAACGGTGGGCAATTAAATAAGGAAGAGTGTAGCAACTTTTAGCAACACATTCATTGTTAAAGCCATGATAAGTTAGCCGTGGTTGTACGTGCATGTACAGCTGGCTACAATTATTAATACACATAATATTATATGAAGTTAGTATGAAGGAGAACGGCCCTACACTTTCCAATGCAAAACTTATTTGACCTGCTTCGCTGTTCAACATCCAAACCAGTATGTTAGTACATGATAAAGTTTGACTTTCGAATCCTGCAAATACCAAATTTGCATTCTGAGTTTGTTTGAAAAGAAGTGTTGCTTTTTTATAGCTTTTAAAAGTAATGGGGAGTCATACGTCAACTCTTTTCCTAGGTGAGGAAGGGTTGGTAATGGTATGGTCTGCGCAGCACCCATTAAAGTGAACTCATAGATATGTACATATATTATGTTAGACAATGCCAATAAATAAAAATTTATAAATTTTAACATAATTTTAATAAAATCAAATTTACGTTGTTATTTTTTTATATGTAAGAGGTATCATTGCCCGTAGACTACACATGCTAATTATTTGTGTTATTCTTGCATAATGTATATTTATGTTTTATAATATGTTAGAGGGTTTTTTGATTTATTATAAATATATAGGGTTTCTTAATTTTTTTATAGTTACATCACATTTTTTTTAATGGAAATTGTTTTCAAGAAAAGAAACAACTAATATCATTTTATGTTGCTAAAATAGGAGGAATTTTACAATACAACTATAGACAAAACTAACAAAATTATCCACCAATAACAATAAAAAATGATGTGGACTAATCTTATGGTTGGGTTTATAATGTCATGAGACCACCTTAATACAAAGCAAGCCAAGACATGATAATTCCTTGTTGCTATTACAAAATTATGTTGATGAATGATCCTTAGAATGAGGGGTTCCCAACTATTTGACAATCATTAATAATGAGGAAAGTAGCTAGCATGGAAGTATTATGATCCAAATAATCAACAAATGATTAAATGCTAGTAAAAATGGTTGAAAGATTAACCATGTACTCAACCAACCTCAAAATCACCTATTCTTGAGGATGAATATGATGATGTACTTGTTGGTTAATATACATTCAAGCGTGTTCGCCACTGCATTGACATTACTTGACATTATTGGCCATGTTATGTACATCTCTATATATGTTGGATACCTATAAAATTAAATTGATAAGTTTGGATGCAAATATCCCCTCGAGAGGTGTCAAATTAGTAAGCATGATGTTGATGAATATGAAAGTCAGGCTGCTCTACTAAGGTTTGATGATGAAAAGTTGCTCTGCTAGGGTTTGATGAGGAAAAGTTACTCTGCTAGGGTTTGGGTCTGCCACCATTCATAAATTTGGTTGCTTTGGTGTTGATTACTGATATTACCACCAATTAGGCGGTTGCTCTTTTTTTTTATGGCTTCATCATCTGCATATGTAATGGTTGTTACATATAGTGGATCTCATGATACCGAAGCAAGCTCAAAAGTTTATTTTGAAAGTGGTGGATGAGGTAATGATTCTTCTCCAAATGTTGTGCTCTCTCTTGATGTTATTTTTCTAGTTGTAAAATGGTATGAGAACCATTGTCTTATAGCTTATTTTGTTGGTTGAATCCCGTCGCAAGAATATCTTTAAAATTGGCTGAAACTTCACTGGGAAGCTTATGGCATTGTGGTTGCGGGTATCTGCAATCTTACTAAAGGTTTTTTTGCTTTCCTTTAAAAAACCCTCGTAAGTGCAAACTGTGGTTGCTAAGTCCAGTTACCGGTTTCTTTGCAATACTTTGATGGTCCTTTCTCCTTGGACTCCTTTTCAAGTTTCGAAGCAAGTTGCCTTGAAAGTGTCAATTTGGCTTGAACTCCTTGGTCTTTCATTGCCCTTATGGACGTTTATTGTTGATATTGTTAAATCCATTGGTCGGGTGATCTATCATGAAGAAGAGCGGTTCTTCTCAGCACGACCTAATAAAAGAGTCTATGTTGAGGTTGACCTCACATAGGATCTCAAAGAATTTGTGGATATTTAGGTTGGTACAAAATATTTTATGCAAAAACTTGTTTACTTTATGTAAATAGTAAAAACACTCCCAAACAATAAAATATTGACACAAGAAATAGTAATAAATAAAATTCTTTTTATATTCAACTCCTTTTACAGTAATGATCTACCCCAAATTGCAAAGGGTCTTATTACAAAATAATTTTGTATGTCCGCTTCGTCAATATACAATAAACACCAAAGGAGTGAAGCTCCTTTGGAAGATCCAATCGAAAGTGGGTGTAAACATTCTTCGCTACTACAAATACATTTTTGAGTGGGTTTGAGTATCCTTTGCCGAACCATTTCATATTCAACAACTATCCAATAATCTATAACCCGCATCTGCAATCAAGCAAACAACATAAAAAAAGTCAATAGCATATGAGGGGCCTTCATTGTGTGAGGTCCTATTTAATAATTATGTAGATCTATAAACCCTAATTACAATACTTGCAAAATGTATAACAACATATAAAAACAATAAACAAATAAATCAGAATGCCTTGCCAATACCTGATCTTGATCTATACTCTTAAGGGTTCAAAATGTTGTTGGTAACTTCTTTACTAGTGAATAACTGTGGAATTTAATTTGAAAAATTAATCAATATTCTACAACAACATGAACTTGAACTTCAATTACAAGATGATTCTTCAAACAATGCTCTCATGTCTAGAAAGAGATATCAAATAAATACTATAACTGCTACTAATCCATCCTCATCTTCTTCACAAAACCAAATAGAATGGAGAAGAATATATTGTCACATATGTGAAAGAGAAGGAGGTCATGATACTAGATTCTATAAATATAATGATCTAAATAGGAGGAATCAATCACGAATCCCTTTTCAAACAAGGTCACAAGAACCATATCAATCGAAAATTCAAAATAATGTGCCCATACCAAATCAAGGGTATAGCTCAACTACTCAACAAAGGCATATGATACATGAAGTAGCACAAAAATAATATGAATCAGATCATGATGATAAACCAAAATTAACCTATAAGGTATTAATGACACACAAAAAGAAAAACATCAAGGATGATAATTGGTATATAGACTCTAGAGCTAGTAATCATATGATAAGAAGCATACATTGGTTTGATACTTTTCAAGAAATACATGGATAACTAATGATAATGAAAGATAACACAAGTTGTCACATAAAAAAAATAGGAATAAAATTACCTTCTATAGAATGTACCATTGTAAATGTGCTATATATTCCAAGACTTGCTAACAACTTACTTTTTGTTGCTCAAATTATGGATAGAGGAGTTTCTAATGATTTTCGAGTTACTAATGGATATAAAAGATGCTTTATATCACAAAGAGGAAAATTAGAAGGTACAAAAATCTATAAAAATGGACTATTTGCCTTAGTTGTCATTACATCTCCACCCCTATTTTGAGAAATATAGATATCATCTCAAAAATACAAGAAGGCGATAAAGATCTAATGGTAAAAAAAGAAACAAAAAAATTGAACCAAATTAGTTAAGAGAAAACAACATAGAATCAAAGTGAAGATATTATGCTTGATACACAAGAAGATGATGAATATACAGTGCTTAAAACTTGTAAATTATTGCCAAAAGAGTTGATGGTCCAAAATATTTACAATCAATCTTTCAAGAGGCTAATAATGACACATTCACTACACTCAAGACTTATATAAGTCTTCATCTTGACAAAGTAGTTGACTATGGGGACAAAGATATTATATTTCCTACTGATTTAGTCAAGATCATGTATGTGTCACTTCTTACACTATATATAAAGAGAATAATACAAATCAAGAAGTAATTGCACATATAAAGAACAAGCCATTAATAAAAAATATTGTTTGATAGAGGTGATCTTATCAAACATAAAAATATTGGTTGTAATACACATAAATTTATGAATAATGTATCATTTGGTATAGGTGATCTTATCATAAAGAAAGAAATTTGCTTGTAAATACAAGTAATATTCAACTAGAGGACATCAATTGTAACACTAATGATTTGGAGATTGTTCAAAAAGATAGCACTGATATAGAAAGCAACTCTATTATTGATAAAAGATATATATACATATTGATATTCGGTATAATGAATAGAAAAAAAAATGTCTTACAGGTTGATCTCATAACACAATCTTCCTCAAGAAACAATTGTACATATTGTCATAAATTTAGGTATACATCCAAGAGATATTGGAACACTCCTCAAGGTAACTACACAAAAATCAAGTTGAATTATAGTTGGATGGATATTATAGAATGGCATCAAATAAAAGAGAATTTTTACATACATTATAAAAGAAAACCTAGCATTTTGTCAATCCATAAGTAATCCACAAAGAGCATAAATATTTTTAATAATAGAGCCAGTTGTAGAGGGGGAAAACTGCCCTGTTGCGTACGATTCTTGGCTGGATCCACTAGGAGCCAAGGTGACCGTGGGGGTGTGTTATATTCTCTACACTCGAGGAAATAAAGGAACGGGTTCACCATAAATGATTTTAGGACTCGCTCCAAGTCTGGGGTGGAAATGTTTAATGTGTCACTTAAGCAATCACCTATGTTTGGCCTTTCTATACTAAACTATGGAAATGAAAGAACAATGCAAAACACACAAGATGCAAGAAGATAATGTCTAACCCTAATTTGATTCTTTGATTTAATGATCTAACCCTAAGTCACAAGAAATGAAATCTTTTTCTTTGAGCAAGGGGCCAAGTGAAATGCACAACAAAGACTAAACCCTAAATACAAAACTATAAACCTGTTTTCTTTTAAATGCCTAGAAAGCAATAAAATATTTTATTTTTTTTATTTATAACCTAGGTGTGAATTGAAAAGATAAGACCAAACAACACATAACCTAACAGCTTTGTCAAGGGCACTTATCTGATCTGATGTTTGATCCAAGATTTTTCTTATGCCTAGGATATCCCACAACTTTAGATCTACAAATAGCTTCACAAAAATTCTAGAAAATATGGTCAGCATTTGGGGGCTTTCTTAGGTTGCTATAAGACTGAGCTTGGAGGTGCAACGGTCAAGCCCCCTAGGTCCTTTTAGTTGATCATTCATAATAAAAATGAGCTTTGACCTTTGGAACAAACACAACATAATATGATAACATAGAACAATGAATGAAATACAATAAAATGATACAAAGCTTGAACAAGAATGCAATTTAGAAACTAGGGTTTGGGAACAAATAATTTCCCCCAAGCTAATTTGATATGAAATGCAGGTGAAACAAAATGATAACAGTTAGAATAAAATGCAAAACAAAGATGAAACAAAATGCAGAGGGTATGTAAAATGAAACCCTAAGGTTTTGAGATGAATAGACACTTATGGGTGAAAAAGATGGCAAACAAAAGAGGAAAAAAAGGGGTGGCCAGTTTAGAAGAAAGGGGTGGTGCACAAATAGTGTCATTTCGGACACTTTGAATATTTGGCATGCAAATCGAGGTATTAGGGACATTAATGCCTCTCAGGCTAGGGTGCCCCCTCGAGTTTCGAGAGGAATGTAAAATTCCTAAGGAAACTCGAAAATGTAGACTCAAAAGAAAAGAGAGTGGCAAACAACAAAAAAGGTGCCAAAAGGAAGAAAGAGGAGAGAGAAAAAGATAAAAAGGAGAAACAAAAGCAAAAAGGGGGGAAACCTAACTCATTTTCACCGCATGAGAAAATAAGAAAGGGGCTTTGGAGAAAATGAGAGAATGGCTCTTCCCACACATCGAGCGATAGTTGCGAGGGGTGAGGCCAGTGCAACAATAGATCGAGCATGGGTAAGAGCCAAAATCCCAGCTAGCAATTAGATTTTAGCATTTTTTATGAATTTTATTTATTTATTGATATTTTCACTTGAAAGTCATTACGTGGGACCCAAGCACGAATCCAATAATCACTCGTAGATTCAATTAGCCCTGGCGATGATTGAATCTACATCCCATACTATACAAGGTATGAATTCATGAATCTATGCCCTAGAGGACATGAGGCATGGATTCGATGAAAATAAAAAATAGTTGCTCTTAGTGTGTTTATTAATGAAAAATTTTTTTGTTCTTTTTATTGCAACATGATGTCCTTGAGAGCAAGGAATGGTGATCGAGTACCCTTGAGGAGGCACTACGGGAGCTCACACCAGTAGAGAGATACACACTAGGTGTAGTGGGGCTTCTACACTTGGTAGAGATGCCCTGGGTGGAGGTTGATAGAGTGCTACTAACAATGTTGGTAGAGTGGTGGTACCCAAAATCATCCATATTCTAGTTATCGATAGGAGAGATGACCATCACACTAGAGGATGTGTGGTGCATCTTGAGGATCCCCATCAGAGAGAGGATGGTTTATAGGGCATAGGTGCCATAGGTGATAGCAAAGAGATTGATGGGTGACCTATCACATGAGATTCATAAGAGCAGATTCCATGTTGATGATATGCCATGATGACATGGGATTGGGGCATTAATGATTATGCTCTATGGAGTGGTGGTAGGATTGCTAGTGTGCCATATGAGTCGACAATACCTACCATGGGCACTAGTGGGAGTAGTGATAGATATGTGAGACTAGTAGGTGTAGTTTGCATGGGGATCGTATATGTTGGCTTATTTGTATAGGATGTTGTACAATATCATGTATAAATGACATACATGATTAGTATGTATGACTTTGCTCTAGGTGTGGTGTTGGGAGCACATAGCCATCAGGAGGCTAGATGCACTACTAGGGCCACTACTTGACCTAGAGTAACCAATAAGATATAGGTGGTCTCGAGACCTTGAGCGTACATAGAGGTCGTATGTAGGTATTCTACCACTAGGGAGATGGGTCATAGATGAGCTATGGGACCATCAGATTATATGGTGGCTATGGCATCTACACCTTAGGTGGGATGAGGATGTGGAGGAGCTAGCTTAGGTTAGGAGGGTCTGATGGGTCACCATAGAGAAGGGTGAGCTGGAGCTCTATCGGTTTGATCGAGTACAATGGTAGTTCAAGATTCTCTAGGAGATACTAGACCTTGGGGACTACTAGTATAGGAGGGTGAGGAGGGATCCATCAGGGGTTAGAGGGGACCTTGATGTGGCTAGGTTTATGGAGGACTTGGATGATCCCCTCTACATCGATCCTAGAGTGGATGATGTTGGGGTAGCCCTCAGATATAGGATATGGTATAGGGGTATTATACCCCCAAGGATCTCCCCATCGGTGCTAGTGTAGAGGCACCAAGTCATGGGTCGATGAGTGTAGTTGGCACTCTGAGAGGCTAATCGATGCATAGTGGAGTGATGAGAGTAGATGCCATAGCCTCCTAGGTAGGCTAGGGTATAGGTCAGGGTAGAGGTGGTGACCACCATGAGGACCACCATCACTCTCTTTGGGTCAAAGGTAGGGAGGATAGTTGGAGGTATCCCTATGGTGACACAAGTAGGATCGAGTAGGACCATGGGTCAGGGAGACCTAATGAGGGTAGTGGAAGGGTCGATAGATAAGGTAATCACCATGTAGGGGGAGATAGACACTCTTTAGGCATAGCTAGGCTAGGTCATGATAGAGAGGGATGCAATGAGGGTTAAGGTAAGCTACCTTAGAGGGGATATGGATCGGCTAGAGTAGGAGTATTAGTAGGCCTAGGCTGAGGGGATGGCTGTTGTGATGAGTAGCTAACTAGGTGAGGGGATCTACCTTCTATAGGAGTAGTTATAGAGGGTAGAGGAGAGGTGAGATATAGCAGTATGGAGGGAGACCTTCTACTAGGATTTGTACTTCTAGGTGGTGTTGATGGATCAGAGGGTGCAACCACTAGCCTCTCTTTAGTTATAGAGTCGATTATGGTCTCGATCATGGATAGCTATGTGGTCTATGAACATGCCCTCACTAGGACCACCACTAGTAGGTAGAGTAAAGGAGGTAGGCTCATAGAGCTAGGGTTGGGATTAGGGTGACATGCCAATTTTAGATTGTGGTATGCATCCTTAGGGAGGGTTGAGTGCATTAGGCTTGGACTGTGGTGCACCAACCTAGCTGACATGTATTCACTACTTATCAATTAATATCATGCTATGGTTTTTATTATATTATGGTGTGAAAATGTGTGTGCATTAGTGTTAATTTTTATTTTATGCATGGTGATGACAAACATAATGAATGCAATGAATGCAACTAAATGAATGAAATGGAATGAATCTAACTAAATGCAAGCATCTAAATGCAAATTTAAAATGATATGCAACATGAAATGCATGGATGGATGGATGGAAAGAAGAAGAGAAAAATGAAGAAAAATAGATGGTGAAGAAGAAGGAGATGAAAACAAAGCTCCAAAAGGCTAAGCAAAAGAAAAGAAAAAAGAGTGGAACCTTGTAAGGATGTATGCTCACAAATGATTGAGATGGAGGCTACCCCTCACGTGTGGCCATGAAGCTATCCTGTAAGGGTGTTATGCTTGTAAAAATATGGACAAGTGTGGAGCGATTACCCACTAGGGGTGTAGTGCTCGCTAAGATGGCTAGAGAGAAAGAGATATACCCACTAGGATGTATGCTCACAAATGGTTGAATGGAGGCTACCCCTCACTTGTGACCATGAAGTTGATCCCATATGGGGTGTGTTGTGTGTGAATGATGTGCCAAAGTGAGTACTACCTGATAGGGGTGTGGTGTGTGCAAGAAGGTGTATGGACAAAGCCAATGGAGTAGAATAAGAGGTGAGTGTGTGTATCTATATTGAAGTTTCAATGGTTAAGAGGTGTGTGTAAGATAGTCAATGGTCGTATGAACATCATAAATGATATTCATGTGGTATCTATCCTATCCCATGAGGATCACTTAACCATCAAAATATCAAGAAGGAAAAAGTGTGAAAGCATGGATGAGTAGATAGAAGAAGAATGTATATCCTTGTCTTGATGAAAGGAAGAAAGGAAAACATGCAAAGGATAAGGATATACCAAAGAAGAACTATATCCCTTGACTTGGAGAGATATAAGCAATGAAAACTTTCAAGGTCAAGGAATATAAAGAAAGAAGAAAGAAGAAGAAGAGAATATGGGATGGGTGAATGCAATGATGAAAATGCACAAAATGGGCCCTAGGTTGGGGATTTTCTAGGCATTAGAGCCCTAGTGTGAGTGCAATGCATGTGAGCTATGACCTAACTAGGTGTCATCACTTGCCATTATTATAAAATCCCCAAGAATCTATATGATCAAGTAGTCATGCAAGTATGAACAAGCAACAATGCAATTGTATGACAAGCAAAATGTAAGGTGGAATAAAATGTCAGTCAAAACATGTAAAATATGATAGGTAGTCATGCAGTATGAATCAAGCAAATTGGATGCAAACTAGATGAAATGAAAATGTAATGCCATGCATAGTATTTTATTGATTTTTATTATTTTTAAGGGTTTTATTTTTTTTAGATGATTAGATTCATTGATTCTTTAAGTTCTTAAAGTTGACACAAATTTTGATTGTGTTACCTATTTTAACAAAAAATATGGTAGTGCAAGGAATTGACCCATCAAATAAAGGGCTATGATGGAGGATACCTTCATGATTCTCATCATAAAGAGGATCATCCACAACACATTCTCTGGGAGTTGTTGCATGAAAGTCATTGTAAACTCTGACTGTGCCATCCTTTTTTATGAAAGGAGGAGAGATTCCCAACTTTACAAGGTCTCTATGAGACAGAGGAATATGGTCCCCTTGAGAATGAGGAGACTCAACATGCACAACACAAGGGATAGACCCATCAAAGGAGAAGCTATTCTTAAGGATATCCTCATGAGCTATGTCATAAGGGGTATTCCTTTTAGCATACTCCTTTGGGGTCACACCTCGCTTCGGATGCACCAAAGTTACCATATTGCAAAATATAATGTTTGAGGGATAAGGGGGACCCTCATCCTCATCACTCCACTCCAAGCTTTGATGATCTAAATATTTAGCATAAGTAATAAGGTGATCATCATTATCAAAGGGTAAAGGTTGGTTTTTATTAGGGATGTAGCCTATGCCACATCTCCTAGGCCAAATATCCACTTCCAAAGGCTCTTGAATACCTTTCTATCATGGCCCCAAACCTTTACCTATATATCCCATACTAGATAGGATTTTCTTGGGAAGTGGGTAATCATTGGATAGGTAACAATGGGTAAAAGAATGCTCTATAGGAAGAGGGTTGCTACCATAAATATTTTCTTTGAGGGAGACTCCTATGAATATAAAGGTACACATGCCAATGTGTACTACTTCACCCTTCTTATAGGGTAAACCCATAGTCCTTGGTGAAGGTGGTAGCTTGGCAAGATCTAGAAGAGGCTCTTAAAGAAAATGATTAACTTGATCCCATGATGAAACATTGATGAGCGGTTCCTCACTCACTTTTATATTTTCAAGTTGTTTAGTTATGTGAGATGAGGAAACTGATGGACATAAATTGAGATCAGATTGAGCTTGCTCCACCATCGAATAATATTTGAATGGGTGAGGATCACCCAAAATGGTGACCAGTTGATTCTTAGATTTGAACTTCAAACATTGATGAAAAGTAGAAGGGACAACCCTCATTGCATGAATCCAAGGGCATCCAAGAAGAAGATTAAAATATGTAGGGCAAGACACCACATAGAACAAGGTATCTAAGATCTTAGGTCCAACCCTAAGGGGGAGAGATATAATATCGCAAGCCTCTTGGGACTCATTGTTGAAAGCTTTGATGATGATATCAGATTTAGTTAAATCTTCCTCTTTTAATCCAAACTTTTGGAAGAATTGATAAGTGCATAAATTGAGGGAAGAACCATTATCAATCAAAATCTATTTGATAAATGTTTCCCCAATAAATGTAGTGATGTAAAGGGAAGAATCCCCTCGTAAGTCTGAGGAAGGAATATCATCATCCAAAAATGTGATATGATGTATCCCAAGAGAACTTACAACATTAGCTATAGCACTAGGGGAAATGTCTTGAGGAATATATTGTTGTCTTAGAAGCTTCAACAAGGCTTCCCTATGAATAGGAGAAGTTTGCAAAAGCTCTAAGAGAGAGATCTTGGTTGGGGTACTAGCTAATTGTTGTTGAATGTCAAAGGAGACTTTAGGTTGTGGCTTCAACACTAAAGGTGGGTTTTCTAACCTTGTGCTCCTTTTTTGGGTATTCTTCAAAACTAAGGTGGGTTTTGAAGGTGGGTTGGATGAAGAACTCATCTCCTACTGAGAATGTTGAGTCGGTTGAATCTACACTTGTTGCCTTGTAGTTATTGCTATCATACCAACCATATTATCATAGGGAGGTGGCACATTATGATATGACACTTGATTAGCTACTTGCTGACCATGCTTAGGTAGGGGATCTTGGAAGATTCCCATGTCTTGATTAGTTGTGGGTGCTTGTTGAGTAGGAGGTTGATTGTTTGTTGGAGGATTGGGTCAAGAACCTTCTATAACAAGTTATCCTTCATCAATTAGGTCTTGAACCACATGTTTCAACCTCTTACATGAGTTTTTCATATGCCCCTCCACTCTATGATATTCACAATGTTGACTAGGCTTATACCAATCAGTCATGGTATCAAGTTGCCTTATGGGAGGTAACTCAATCATATTAGCTTCCAAAAGTTGTTGTAGGACCACATTCATAGGTGTGTTGAGTCTTGTAAAATTTCTTGGTGGGGGTTTTTGAGGTTGGTGAAGCACCATATTTTGTAGGGTGTTAACAACATTATTAATATGCCTACTATCTATTACCCCATCACCAACTATATGCTTGTTCTTATACTATGTTTTAGTGGTCCTATCTTCTTTTATCTTAAGTTGACCTCTTCTAATAAGGGCTTGCTCTACCCTTCTTGCTAGATCTATTGCTTGATCAAAATATGTGATAGTTGTAGTTTCCAATTCATAAGATATTTGTTCTTGTAAATTCCCAATAAATATCTCAAGCATGTCTCAAGGAGGTAAGGTATATCTCAAACATCCAACTAGACTCCTCCAATGAGATAAAAATTCTGAAAAACTTTCATCTTTAGCTTGTTTTAACATATAGACATCTTTCATAGTCACATTCTTTTCAACATAAGCACCGAATTGTTGAACAAACATTTTAGCTATCTCTTCAAAGTTCCTCAAAGAATGATTAGGTAGTTGATAATACCACTCTAATGCCATACCACCAAGGCTCTTAGGGAATATATTTAGTAACAACATGTCATCATATATGATATCATGGCATGTTGTCCTAAACATTCTTAAATGCTCAATTGGATCTTTCGTTCCCTTATAGATAGGCAAAATCGATATTGGAAAATGCTTAGGGTAGGGCCTAGAGGTAATGATAGGGTCTAAGGGTTGATTGCACATTTCTCTATAGTTGTAGGTGAAACTAGGAGGTTGAATCATATCCACTCTTGAAACCAATTGTTTCACCATATTAGTTAAACTTTGCATCTTAGGATTGTTGTTGTGCAATGCCCTTAGGTTCCCTAAGGGAGGGGTATAGGTAGGTTGTTGAAAGGGAACTTGGTGTATGTTGGAAGCATTGACACTGTTATGGTATGGGTTGTGATATGTGGTATCTTGTTGTGGAGGATAAATGATATTTGGTGGAATAGAAGCATGAATGTTGAGATGAGTAGAATGAGGAGGAAATTGAACATAATCTTGATATGCACTACTAGTTGGAGGGACTTGTAGAACCCTTCCAATATTGGTGGTCATAGTAGTAGCATATGTTGGTTTATGTAAAGGATTACCATGATGTAAAGATTCAAATAAGGGGTTATCATGAACATTTCTAGGAGAGATAGTTGGAGGAGGAGAAGTCTCACCTCTTTCGAGTTGAGCTTCCTCCTCCATAGCTTTGAGCAAAGCCACCCTATGGCATTTCATGAAACCCCAAACATGATCAAATGATGTAAAAGTGAAGCCACCATTAGGCCCCTCATAGGGATCATAGTTTGTATCAGTTTCAACATGTTCTTGCTCTTCTGCATCAAGGTTAGGATTCTCTCTATCAACCTGATCATCTTCTTGAGGAATTTGATCAGATTCTAGATGCCTTCACTGACTCCTAAGGAATGGAGCCATTAGGAGAAATGAAAGGATAGAGGAGAAAACTAAGGAAAGACACACAAGAAGATTCTTAAGATGTTTTTAAATGTTTTCTATTTCTAAAAAAATAAAATTAGTGGTCTTATTTAAATTTTTCAAGAAAAACAAAGGAAGAGGCTTCCTATCTTGGCCACTAAGATGTGTTTTCATGTTGGGTTCACCAAATATGTAGAGGGGAAAACTGCCCTATCATGTACGATTCTCGGTTGGATCCATTGGGAGTTGAGGTGACCATGGGGGTGTGTTATATTCTCTACACTCGAGGGACACAAAGGAATGGGTTCACTAGGAATGGTTTTAGGACTCGCTCCAAGTTTAGGGTGGAAATGTTTAATGTGTCAATTAAGCAATCACCTATGTTTGGCCTTTCTATGCTAAACTATGGAAATGAAAGAACAATGCAAAACACACAAGATGCAAGAAGACAATGTCTAACCCTAGTATGATTCTTTGATTCAATGATCTCTAACCCTAGGTTGCAAGAAATGAAATCTTTTTCTTTGAGCAAGGGCACAAGTGAAATGCACAAACAAGACTAAACCCTAGATGCAAAACTATATGCCTTTTTCTTTTAAATGCCTAGAAAGCAATCAAATGTTTTCTTTTTTTATTTATAACCTAGGTTGTGAATAGAAAAGATAAAAGCAAACAACACACAACCTAAAAACTTTACCAAGGGCACTTATCTGATCTGGTGTTTGATCCAAGCTTTGTCTTGCATCCAGAATATCCCACAACTTCAAATCTACAAAATAGCTTCACAAAAACTCTAGAAAATATGGTCAACATTTGGGGGCCTACTTAGGCCGCTATAAGACTAAGCTTGGAGGTACAACAATCAAGCCCCCTAGGTCCTTTTAGTTGACCATTCATAATAAAAATGAGCTTTGACCTTTGGAACAAACACAACAGAATATGATAGCATAGAACAATGAATGAAATGCAAACAGAATGGATACAAAGCTTGAACAAGAATGCAATTTGAAAACTAGGGTTTGGGAATAAATAATTACCCCCAAGCTAATCTGATATGAAATGCAAGTGAAATAGAATGATAATAATCAGAACAAAACACAAAATAGAGATGAAATAGAATGCAGAGGGTATGCAAAATGAAACCCTAGGGTTTTGGGATGAACAATCACCCCAAAACCTAACTAGACCAAATCCGTGCCCTGTAGGATATCGAGCACGAATTCGATAATAGAGCTGAAATAGACATAGAACACCCGATGAGCAAAAGTAGAGCTTTCACCGAATTTGCACCCTATAGCAGATGGGGCATAGATTCACACAAGAGGGTTTAAAACCCTAAAACAAAGACCAAAATGCAATAGAACATAAACTAGGATGAATAAGCGAACTAATGAATGCAAAGAAACAACCTGGTGATCTCGTGGAAGAAGCAAGAGCAAAGGTGGAAGACCTCTCCTCCCTCAAGAAGATAAATTATCATCAAGGCTTTCTCCACTTGCAAAATCACAAGGAACACACCAACAATAGAACACCAAAGCACCAAGAGCACCAGAAGACAAGAGAACTCTAATTTCACATGAACTCTTTGATAGCTTGATTGCAAAAGGAACTCTTAAGTAACTAGGGAGAAAAGGGATCCAATCCCTTTATTTATAAAGGTTTTGGAGGGCTAAAAGGTGGAAAAAATAAAACTTAACCTTGATTAGACCGACGCCCCAAAAGGGTCAACTTAAAATTTAGGTTTTTGAAGAAAAACCCTAAATTTATCGAATCTGTGCCCCATAAATTATCGGGCATGGATTCGGTCAAGGTCAAGAAAAGCAAGGCAAAACACAAGAAAAAGGGGCCAAACTTGCTCCTAGCAAGTTTGAGAACCTCTCAAAGGAACCCAAGGAAAAATGACTCATTTGGGTGGGTCAATTTTCCATGTGTCTACACTAATTTATCTCTAGATTCAGGGGAAAAAATTATTTTATTATTTACTCTCTTAAACGAGAGGATGTTAAACTATAATAACATCATTTTATACATTTCATATAGTTTTACATTGTATTTTCTCCTTCATGATCCATATCATCTTATATAAAATGTAGGAATTTCATGTCGATAATTATTTAGTTAAAGATTCTCGTTAACGGTTTATATGAAATTCTTCTCAAACATTATTATTATTATGTAAGCATTACTTTATATATATACCTGTCTATCTATGTATCAAGTTATATATGAATAATACTATTTATCTGGTTTCACCTTATAACATTGTGCACATATCTGTAATAAAGGCTCTTTGATGTATATTATGCATATACACTTTAAAAAATAATTGTTTATATACTTATTCTCTTTTTCCTCTTTGCAGTAACGAACGTGGGCATTCCTGCACCTTATTTGTTTTTATTGGTAGACGCTATCATTATCTAGTCGTATCCCCTAGTCATATTATTTTTTAGGATGGCAGATAGTTTATCATATTTTCCAACGCAACAATGATGAACATTACATTGGATGCTCTATAATTTTATCGTATTTTGAACGTGACACGAATGCTATAGACAAATGTCCGACAATGGCTGCCTAAAATATTTATTCTTCTCTGGTTAAGATACTTTAATAAGGACATTCAAATAAGCCATAACCTTATAAACTTTTAAAACTATTTATTTTTGGGACAATGCTATAGTTTGTTCCCAAAGTAGGCCTGTGATGGGCCCACAATGGCAGCAAGCATGGCCCTCTGCTGGCCAAGTCCCACCTCACATCACAATCATTGGGAGTGTTCATGCACCACGTGTCTTTAACGCTAACGTTTAAAGGCCGTAAGCAGCCTTTACAGACACGTCATTACACAAGGATGAAGTCCAGTTGATGATTTTTAATTGAGACACCGTGTCTGTTTTGCAAGCCACGCATCGGCAAACTCTACCCTATGTCCCACCTTCTCCTTATTTAAAGGTCCCGCTAACCCTTATGCCTCACATTGTGCAGCGAAGTAAATCAGGATTCGTGGGCGTTCAAATATTTTTCTTGAGGAGATTTCGAGTTCGAGTTGTGGTGATGGCAAAAGCAGCAGTCGGCATGGAAATCGTTCCTCGTTTGAGGGCGTGGTATGGCAGGCGGTCTTTCCGGCAAACTCTGGATACCATAGCAGAAGAGGAAGATCGCAGTCCCACATGTTGTGAAGGGAATCTGGGGGTCTTTGATGAGGCCTCCAATCCTCTGTTGGAGGGCTATAAAGAATCCAACACCGAAGCTCGGCTCCAAACCCGAATTTCAGTTTTGTAAAGGAAATCAAGTTTCTAAGGAAGCGAGAATTACTGTATCCTATTACCTAGGAAGAAATCCTGTACAGTATTTCATGTTTCAGATAAATGACAACAGTTATTATAAAATCGTTGCTTCTTCTTTCAGGATGGGCTGTGTGGTAAACCCACTTTCCTTTTGTTTGTTTTTTTTACCCGGTTCCTTTTTGGACTGGAAGCAATCTCAGTGTAACTACTAAATGGAAATAAAGTCCCTGGAAGCTATTTTTTTAATTCAAATTTGGGTACTCTAATGACAGTTAAACCACATTGATCTGCCAACAGGAACACACCGACTTTTATTCGAGAATGATGTAATTAGTTACCATTTTCAAGAGTGGTGGAGTTAGTCCCTTAAAAAAAGAAAATTAAAACAGGGATATAAAAAGTTGAATAAATTATGTTTAATGTGTCCGATTATTTCTATTATAGGAAATCCGCTACATACACAATCCTCTTTTACAACTACTTATAACCTATCGTTATACCTCAGGAATCAAAATTTGGTAAACAAGTGAACCATAATGAAAAGAATCTTCTGGACTATAAATTGTCTTCTTTTAAGCTATGAGGAGAGAGACAATTGAACTATAAAGTAGAGTTTTTTTATTTTAAAAGACCAAACATAAACACATAATAATTTGAGTTCTTTTGTAGAAAAGAATCATTCAGACATCATTTGGTTTAATTATATTCAATATATAAAACGTCTTGATTATTCTTTCCTATTTCTTTTGGTTTCATATGATGCATTGTGAGCTCAAGTTAATAATTATTAGCATTTTGACTATTGATTATTCTTTCCTATTTCTTTTGGTTTCATATGATGCACTGTGAGCTTAAGTTAATTATTAGCATTTTGACTATTGTTAAGAACTTTCCTATAAAAATTTTGTTTGAAAGAGTTATGGATAAAAGATGATATTACCTTATTTCGAAAATTTGTTAGATATTACTTTTTAAAATTAATTGTTTATATTTAATACCATATTATCATGCTTCTAAGTGATTTATTATGGATCCATTTGGATCAAGACCCATCTTTTGCATTACTTTAAGAAACTAACATTTAGTGGTTGTTACATGATAAACGCAACTAGAGTTCAACTTGAAAATAGTTATGTATAGGATCTTATGAAATGAAAAAAAAAAAAGACATTATTAAAAAAAAATCTTCTTTTGAAAATGGAATGCTTCGTAAGAATTGATACGAAAACTTTAACAAGTATTTGAAAGATGACTTATAGGTTTAGAACACATTCAAAAGAAATTTTATCCCAAGTTACATTTTGTCCTTCTTTCTATAGGTTTTGAATTTGTCTCCATACTAATATTTATAATAGAATAAATTCATAATTATGTTAAGAAACCTTAAAATTTGTCAAAAAACACCCATTGAAATTTTGTAGCCTTATGAGACATGTTCTTAAAGGAAAAAATATATTTTTTGTTTAATGATCAAAAGGATGTTTCCACATGGATGCAAAGTAATTGTACAAGTACATATTTGGTGTTTTACAAGAGCTTCTAAAACCAAAATTATTCAAACTTCGTGCCTCAATACATCCCAATTCCTATGACCTCTTTATCTTTACAGTAATCAGTTTGAAGCTTCCACTAAATTTCAAGCACATCTATAGTGAAAATATGACCAAGGTAGAACCCCTATGATAAGATTATCATATATATAGAATATATAAATTCTACTGGGATTAGAACAATTGGTGGGGAGTGGAGCTTTCATAACATATGCCAAGTTCAAATCTCACTGGTGAACCTTAACATTTGTTCTATGGTATTTGATCTAGTGGTATGATTCTTTCTTAGGGTGCGAAAGGTCCCCAATTCAACTTTTAGAATGCCCCATTTGTGCTATTAACTTTTTTGAAATATGTGGTGGTTAAGCTTCACTTGAGGGCACAAATTACTTTCTATTGTATTGTATTTATAAGCCCTTTGGATCCTTATAAACCTTGTAAATGTATTTTTTTATATATTAGTTTAACATAAAGGTCCATTTCTTAACCTTGACCTAAAGATAACTTGTAGTTAGGTATAAATACTCCTTCCTACCAACTATTTTATTATTGGTTAGTGTATTCTATTTTTTAATAAGATTATTTGGTGTTTATGGACACCCATTTATATTGTGTGTATTATTTTTTGTGTTACTTTTTATCATTTCTAGGTAATGTGTTGATTCCATTTGTTTTTGGAAACTATTATAAAATCTAACATGGTGATGCAGTCTAAAGGAGAGGGTCTATTGAAAGACTACCTTTTATGATAGCCCCAAACAAATCACACACAAACACATGCACAAAAACTAAAAACTAAGCAATAATTTCTTGCATTTCTTTATTTAAAATTTATAGTAGCAACAAAAACTTCCCTTGTTGGATCTTGTCAACTCTTTATTAGTCATCCCAGATCCTTGTTGATTCCCTTACCAATATTTTGTTGGTCACTTGCCAACCCCTTATCGATCCCTTGTCAATTCCTTGCTAGCCCTATCTAGTCCTTTTCCAAATCCATGTCAGTCCCTTGTTTGTCCTTGTCGACTCATTGTTGGCAAGATGCATCAAGCCAAAATGTGATCCTCATCACCTAGGTGTCCCACCACCAATTAATCTATCAATTTCTCCATTTTAAGCTCAATTCATGCTAAAAAAACAATGTTTTTTCCTTCTTTTCTTTATATTTTATCTTCGTTTTTTTTGGAAGGGGGGGTGATGCAATATTGCTCATACACCTAGATGCTCTTGCATCAGACATGTCGAGTAATATAAAATGCTTCATGGTCTTTGGATCATGAATTGATTTTTACTGAACTGTTACGACCAAGATGCCTTAAAAAAAAGTTGCTCATATTCTCATTTTCTTTTTTTAACATATGGAAATATTTGAGGCTCAAAATACACATCTCTACCGCCTCTACGACCTCTACAACTCTTGAATCTCCTCATTAGCTTCCAATCCTCCAAGACTCTTCAAGCTTATCCACACCTTTGCCTTCGATGTTTTGGAATAAGTCAAACTAATTTTTTTGAACATTCTCCACATACACCTTGCTCTGATTCCATTCTTTTCCTTTTCTTTATTTTTTTTTGGGGGGTGATGCAAGATTGTTTGTACATTTAGATGCTCCTACATCACATGGTATTAGACTGGGCATGAACCTCCATTACTAAATTGCTTATCTTCAAAAAATCAACTTCTATGATATTCTTAAGGGTAACAATTTTTGAAGTAATTAGAAATAAATTTAAGCCGTAATGGTTTGTAAAATGTTTTAATAAAATTTGTTGATTTGGGAAATTGGACCGATTTCTATGAAAGTTGGTGTGCCCCCAAATTTGAGTTTCAAAAAGGTTAAATGTGTTTGCCATAGGCTTCCCTCGACATCCAAATTAAGGTTGGATCCTTGCTCTCACTATTTGACCTAGTCTAAACTAAATATTTGCATAAAATGGAATGCACACATGAAATTGGATGTGGAATTCAAAGTGAAAAATTAAAATGTGTGAAGGAAAATAGGGAGTATAAAGTGTAGAATGTGAGATATGAAAACAAATATACCTATTACACCATATGAGGATATCATAAGATCAATCCACACATGATAAATTAATTAGCATAAATGTCCACCTATTCATTTGATTATAAAATTTATAAGCAAATGACAAGATGGGCTAGAAGGGCAGTACCCAACTATCGTGCATTTGATAAACCACGAGGCGATGTCTCCTATGGGATGAAAAAAGACTTACCAGTTTCTTACAGCCTCACAAGTACAAAGCATAAAGTAGAAATGATAGAGTGAAAATTTGGAATGGTGTATGGTGAATTATATGAGGGGGAGTGAATGTAGTCATGGGCATTAGACTGGTTAGTCCCTAACCTGAAGAAAGGATTCCATTGACCATTAGGGGAGTCTAAAGTATATAAAGGTGGGGTCATAGCTTTCTACCACTATTTCTATGATCTCAAGATAGTCTCATACTTGGGGTACTAGATTTATATCTAGGCTAGATGTCCAAGCTTAGCTTATACTCCATGAGCTATTTTGGAGGCCTAGATTTAACCTTCTTAATGCTTCCACCCCAACCTTTTCTATGGAGTGGGTATACTTTCTTTTGACCATATTCTATTAAGGGTTTTTGAATTGTTCTTTTGGCCTTTTGGAGTGTGTGACCCCTTGCTTTTTTCTCTTACCCCTCTTTTTCTTTCTACCCTTTCTCTTTGATGGTTCCACTTCCTTTGGTGATTTGACCTCTTTTGATGATTTGACCTTTATTGTGGTGACTATTATGGGTGAAAGAGGAACAACCATGGATGAGGCGGTAGATGTGGCTAGTGATAATAGTACTAAATATTATTGTAGTGAATATTTGATGGACGTAGATGAGGTTTCCATGGTGAAAAATGAAGAAGAAATCGAGATAAAAAGAAGAAAAAATAGCAAAAATGAGCAAATTTGAGCTTTTATGTTTAGAGCACTTCACTCAAAAATGTGAGACATACACTCATTAAAAATGGATGGGTGTGATTTTTTGAAGGGTGCTATTCACTCAAAAAGGGAGGTAAATTTCTTGGTTTTTAAGGGAGAGTAATTGGCTGGAATGATGAGTGAATCACTTGTATTTACAAGTGATTTGCTCATTAATGTGGACTTGGAAAAAATTATTGGTTCATATATAGTCTAATATTTTTCAAATGATTCACTCGTCTACTGGAAAGGAGCCTCAATGAGGTTGCAAATTGCTTGGCCTTTGACTCTTGTGTGTGGTTGGTTGTAAGGGCAAGTGTGATTCATTTTAACACTTGTGATTTGTTTAATTATTAGAGTGGGGTATTATAATACCCCACTGGAGGTATTTATAGACCCTAGGTAGGGTGCACCCTTTGCATCCCTTGATTCATTTTGCTCATGGTAGGCTGCGGAGTAACCAGATGGGGCAATCAACCCATTAAGGGGTAATAAGCCCCAATAGTGATTGACAAATCATAATGTTTGTAACATAATTGTGTACAACTTTGTTGATAGACATGTCCAACTTGATACAATACCATTTTGATGGGTAAACGATAGATATAAAGATAGAAGAAAGGATGAGAGGGGAAATTGGTAAAAGCAGAAATGGAAGTAATAATCATATTTAATAGTCAATTTCATATGTATATACTTATTCTTGTTACATTAAATGAAGGTATCATCTATTTATAGATATAGGTAACATTATCCATTCAATGGAGGTGGGTATATAGGCATTTGGACTTATGATTTTGATGATCTGGTAGGGTCTTCTCCATAAGGAATTAAACTTTTGATGAGCTCCTAGCTTTGTATGATATTAATCCCATTTGAGGATAAGGTATCCTTCCTTGTATTATACTTTTATTTCTACTTTGTCAAACCCTTTCTTTACATATTATTACCACTGAGCAATTTTATTGAAGGTCTTTTCTCTCTCCTCTTCAAGGGATAATAATGCATTTAGCCTTGCTTATAAGGGCTCAAAGTTAATGTCTTCTAGATAAACCTGTTATGATATTTGGAGGGAAGAGAGATCAAGATTGATGGTAGCACAACCTCCCTACGGTATACCAAATTATAAGGGGATGATCCTATAGATGATTTTGGTGTCACCCTATCTACCCATAATGCCTTGTACAACTTCATGTGTCAATCCCACTATTATTATTAAATATCTCTCTTTAAGATTCATGTGATGTTCTTATTAGTGTATTCAATCAATCCATTCTCCTAGGGATAGCTATTGGATGGCATTTTGAGTAATAACCCATGTTCAAGGGTAAACTTCATCACCTTAGCCCCTTTGAAATAGATAGCATTATCTATCACTTTGCCAACAAGGTTTCAAACCTAGTGATGATATCTTTGAGTAGTTGTACCATTATCTCTTGATTGGATGCTTTGGTCAAGATTACTTCAACCCACTTGGTGAAGTAATCAGTGGTGGTGATTGTTTATCTATGACCAATACTTGACAATGGGTCAATATTGTTAGTTAAATTGAGGCCTCACTATTAAAATGGTTTGGTCACAATAATTGGTTTTAGTAATAGTCAAGCTCTCCTTTTCTTTCTCTAGAACATGCATTAATATCTACAATCCTTACCCCATCAATAATAGTTAATAAATAAGGTAGGCCAATAGTATTTAGGCCTTAGGAATTTGTGATCTATGGTATATGTGAAGTGTCTTCCTTCATCATGATACTGCTTAATTAGGGCCCCTTTTCTATCTTCTTCCTTGCATTAAAACAAAATGTCATCATAATATTTTTTGAACAATATGTTATCTAGCCATTGATAGTATGTTGTCTTGTGTCTGAACTAGTCCTTTTCTTTGATGGATAACTCCTCAAAGACTTGTCTTGTAGGTATGTATATACACAAATCCCTCATCCATACAGTGCCCCAATTGTTTTCTATTTCTTTTATTAGAGCAACATTTTCTTTTGACACAACCCTTGTCAGTATTTCACACAAAGCCCTACCTCTAATAAGATTTGTAAATTTTATTATCAATGTTAAAATTTTGTATATTATTTATCCAACCAAATCTACCATGTAATACAATAGATCAAACATCAAGGTATACCACAAATATAGTGGTTTTACTCTATGAGAGATAGTATCTTAACTTCTTTAGAGCCTTTATGATAAAAAACACTTCTTTCTCAATTAGGGTATACCTCTATTTATAGTTATGAAGGGATTGACTCATGAAAGAGATGGCATGTTATTCACTTTGATTATTTTTCTAACTCAAGATGGCTATGATACTTTCTTTTGTCCTAAACACATACAACCTGAATTCTTTGGATAAGTCAGGGTTGATCAGGATGGCGGCTTTGGTAATGGCATATTTTACTTCTTGAAAGGATTTATTCCCTTCTTTGCTCCACTATAGGGAGGCATATTTCTTAAGCATATTGGTTAGAGGTTTAACCATCTATGTAAAGTTGGTGATGAATTTGACCACAAACTAAATCTACCCTAAGAATGACTTGTTCCATTTGACTGACAAAGGTAATGGTAAATTTTGAATGGATTTGATTCTATCAAGATATCTGGTGAGGCCCTCTTTGGATGCCACATGGCCTAACAAATTCCCATATTGGGCCAAGAAGATAGACTTTTTTGGGTTTAGGGAGATGTAAAATTCTCTACTTCTTTGAAAATTAAACTCTAAATATTCGATATGCTTTTGTCTATATTTGGAAAAGACTATCAAGTCATCTAGGTAAATTAGAATGATCTCACCCACAAGTCTTGAAAAAACTATATCCATTTCCCTAACATTTGATAGACTAATAAGTATTATTTGATAAGTGAAAGTACTCTATTTAGTGGTGAAGGTTTTTTTATGTTGATGTTTATCCCTAACCTAGATTTGATTGTATATAAAGAAACCATCTAGAAGTGATAACATTTGTGAACAAGCCATAGATCTTTTAGTGACTATTATATTCCTATAAAAAAACAACTTACTACCTAAAGCATAGATCTTTGTCCTTTAATTTGGAAGATTCATAGAACACTTTACTATCTTTGGAAGGGTTATTTTGATATCTCAATGATTTTGCAGGGAGTAGTCATGTTTGGTAAACTTTTTTGTATTACATCTCATTTTTGTTATGTACAATCATACACACCCACCCCCTCACACACTCACTCATTTTTTTTACTACATCTATTACATCTCATTTTCTTTTAACTATTATAATGAAGATGGTTTATTGGTTAGTGGATTAACAATATACAATCTCATTTTCCCTTAAAAAATGAAAGAAGAAGATAAAGTAACTCTTATTTTTACCTTCAAATGGATTTTTTCACTATTGAGAATATGACTTACCACCAAATTAGTGGCAAAGGAAGGGTTCTAGTATTAAGAAAGGTATAAAAAGATGACAAAAGATAAAAGGGTGATGAGGAAATAGATATACTTCTAAACATCAATATGTGAGAAAGGATGTTGTTTCAAGACCTTATGCTCGGAAGAAGGGTAAAATCATCTTAGCCCATATATTTTATGTTCTAAAAATAAACAATACATAAAGAGATATGTAGAGGGCCACCTTTTGTCCTTGTAGTGCAAGTCTCATGTGGGTGGTTGGTTCTTTGCTAAAACTTCCAATGGAAACTCACCCCTTTTATGGAAAAAAAAGACAATGGTGAAGGAAAACAAAGATTTGGGATATATAATTCATTTATATGGTATGGCTAAAATTAAGGCCACTTTTGGGTGACTTGAACTTGTGTTGGTAAATGGAGATGGTAGATTCCCATACGTAGATGGGAGTGGAATTTGAAAATATTTTTTTAAACTCACAAACAAACTTAGCGTGCGGTTGAAAGTGGAAATGGTAGATTCCATGTGAGATAATTTGTAAGAGATTGTTATTGAAACAATGAAAGCAACCATTTTATGTACATTATGGATATGCACTTAAAAAATATATATTTGTTTATATTTATTCTCTTCCTCCTCGTTGCAGTAACCGAACGTGGGCATTCCTGCACCATCTTTGTTTTTATTGGGAGTCGCTATCATTACCTACTCCTATCACCAAATTAGTCACTTTATTTACCATCGTTGTTTTTATTGGGAGTCGCTATCATTACCTACTCCTATCACCAAATTAGTCTCTTTATTTACCTTCTTTGTTTTTATTGGGAGTCGCTATCATTACCTACTCCTATCACCAAATTAGTCTCTTTATTTATTTTTATTTACAAATATGAGTTATTATTAGCTACTCTTATCACCAAATTATTTACTTTATTTTTTTTCATTGAACATTGTTTACAAATATCAACGCTCTTTTCGAGCAAATACATGAGGAATCGACCTCACAACCACCTCACAACCACATGGATGATAATAACCAGACAACTGCCATTACACCAAAACCACTTTACTTTTATAAGAAGGTAAATATTTTATCATATTTTTTTAATTGCCACAAGGATGAACATTACATTGGATGCTCTATTTTCATATCGTATTGAATCAATAATAACATCTTTTCATTTTTATAATTAAACAGATCTAAAATAAAAAAAACCATCATAACTTAAATACTGTAAGGAAATATCTGACTTAAATACTGTTAAGGAAATATCTGACCATGACTTGGATACTTTAAAATTTAATAACATTAAATGAGATTGTATACTTTATATTTATATTTTTAAATAAAAGTTAAATTATATTATAGGTTGTTATTAACCAAAAACATTACAATAATGCCGTTCTAACTCTCTACCATAAAAAAACAAAATTAGGACAATGGTATATTTTTAGGCTTGTGATGGGCCATGTAGGCAGCAAGCATGGGCCTCTGCTGGCCAAGTCCCACCTCACAATCATTGGGAGTGTTCATGCACCACGTGGCTTTAACACTAACGTTAAAGGCCGTAAGCGGCCTTTTCAGACGCGTCATTACAAAAGGATATGGGCCAGTTGATGATATTTAATTGAGACAACGTGTCCGTCTTGCAAGCCACGCATCTTCCTCCTAACAGGCGGCAAACTCTAACCTTTATCCCACCTTTTCCTTATTTAAAGGTTCCGTTAATTCCATGCCTCGCATTGTGCAGCGGAGTAAATCGGGTTCGTGGGCGTCCAAATATTTTTCTTGAGGAGCTTTCGAGTTCGAATAGTTGTGATGGCAAGACCAGCAGTCGGCATGGAAGTCGTTCCTCGTTTGAGGGCGTGGTATAGCAGGCGTTCTTTCCGGCAAAGGCTGGATACTATAGCAGAAGAGGAAGGTTGTAGTCTCACATGTTGTGAAGGGAACCTCGGGGATTTTGATGAGGCCTCCAATCATCTGGTGGAGGGCTACAAAGAATCAACACAGAAGCTCAGCTTCAAACCCGAATTTCAGTTTTGTAAAGGAAATCAAGTTTCTTAAGGAAGCGAGAATTATTGTAGCATAAAATCCTGTACAGTATTTCATGTTTCAGATAATTGACAACAGTTATTTGAGTTTTTTAAAATCCTTTTTCCCTCCAAAACCGCGTGGTAAATCCACTTTCTTTTATTTTATCCCCAATTTTTTTTTTCGATTGGAAGAAGCTCAAGTACAACTGAGTTAGTTACCATTTTGTTCCAGAATGGAGAATGGTGGAGTTAATTAACGACTTTACTTTTATGCTAGAGTGACGGGTTATAATAACACTGTTTCTTTCCTTAATCAAATGTTGGGTAAATTTACCAGGTCCTGCTCCATTTTGTAAACCTTTTACCCTAAAAGAAAGGCCAACTCAATAATAACCTTTTGTAAATTTACCAGGTCCTGCTCCATTTTGTAAACCTTTTATAATAACCTTTTGTAAATTTACCAGGTCCTGCTCCATGTTGGGTAAATATAAACGATATTAAAATCAATAATAAAAATAAATTATGTGTAACGCGTTTGTGATTATCTCGGCCAAAATGTTATTAGGTCATGACAAGCAGGGGTTTATGGCTTCTCACGTTTTACCCAAAACGCCGCTAGTGTGGGCCTAACCGTTCGGCCAATTGAATCCATAATTTTTATTTTTTCTCGCAGTTTTTATTTTTTTGTCTAAATTTTTTTTGCTTTATAGATATGCCTTTTGAGATTTTTTTTTGTTTTAAACATGGTCAAGTTGTGCAAAATATAATGCTAAGGTTTTGAAAATAGTTTTTTAAATTGGAAAGTCTTATAATGAAAATTTATATAAAAAAAAATTATATTAAAAAAAAAACTAAATTTAAGATATGTATATATTATATATTTTAATTGATTGTTATAATTTTATTTTATAAATTTTTATTATTAATTTTTATTTTGAATATTTAAATTTATTGTTATAATTTTATTTTATAAATTTTTATTATTAATTTTTATTTTGAATATTTAAAGTGTTTTTTAATCTTGGTTTATTTGAATTGTAATAAAATTAATCACTAAATATAACATCTTACAAAACTATTTGTCTTATTCCACATCCATAAATTAAATAGCATCTCAAAAACACACACAAAAAAGATAGAGCTCTAATGTCCAAAAAAGAAAAAAAGAAAAATCAAAATAGTTTAGAGAAAATAATAAAGAAACAAAGTGAATATCTTATGCTTGATACACAAGAAGATGATATAAAAAATGCTTAAAATTTGGTTTCACAATATGGCCAAAAGAGTTAATGGTTCAAAATATTTATATTCAATCTTTTAAGAGGCTAATAATAACACATTCACTACACTCAAGATGTATATAAGTCTTCATCTTGACAAAACCCTTGACTATAAGAACAAAAATTTTACATTTCCTATTGATCTAGTCAAAGATCATGTATGTGTCATTTCTTACACTATATATAAAGAGAAAAATACAAATCAAGAAGTAATTCCATAGATAAAGAACAACCCATTAATAAAAAATGTTGTTTGATATAGTAATATTATTAAACATAAAGATATTGGTTGTAATACACATAACTTGAAGAATATCTCATTTGATATAGGTGATCTTATCATAAAGAAAGAAATTGCTTGTAATACAAGTAATATTCAACTAGAGGATAGTAGTTATGACACTAATGATTTGGAAATTGTCTAAAAAGATAGCACTAATACATTCATAAAGCAACTTTATTATTGATAAAAGAGATATTATACAACTTGATATTGGGTATAATAAATAAGGAGAAAATAATGTCTTACAAGTTGATCTCATAATACAATATTTCTCTAGAAATAATTGTACATATTGTCATAAATTTAAGTATACATCCAAGAGATTAGAACACTCCTCAAAATTACTACACCAAAATCTAATTAAATTATGGTTAAATAAATATTATAAAATGACAAGAGAAGTTTTGCCTAAATTATAAAAGAAACCTACCATTTTATCAATTCAGAAGTAATCAAGAAAGAGCATGAATTTTTCAATAATAGAACCAACTTGGGGGAGTTATTTCATTATTTGCTTTTCCATAATAAAAAAATCTTAAACTATAAGACATCATTTTATATAATTTTACATATATAAGAATGTCATGTGGAGAGTTATTTAATTAAAGATTTTATTTATTACATTCCATATCATGGATGTCACATCAAAAGTTATTTAATTAAAGATTCTCTTTATTACATTCGATACCATAACATAAATATAAGGATTTCATGTCTTGAATTATTTAATTAAAGATTCTCTTTGTTACAACGGTTTATATAAATTCTTCTGGACATTATTGTTATTGTTATGTCAGCAATACTTTATATATACATAGTTACGCAATAGCAACTATGTATGATTGTGTGCACATATCTGTAATAAAGGTTTTTTTATGTATATTATGCATATACACTTTAAAAAAAAAAAAAAATTTATATATTTATTCTCTTTTTCCTCGTTGCAGTAACGAACGTGGGCATTCCTGCACCTTATTTGTTTTTATTGGTAGACGATAGCATTATCTAGTCGTATCACCTAGTCTTATTACTTTTTAGGATGGCATATATTTTATCATATTTTCCAACGCGACATTGATGAACATTACATTGGATGCTCTATATTTTTTATCGTATTTTGAACGTGACACGAATGCTATAGACAAACGTCCGACAATGGCTGCCTAAAATATTTATTTTTCTTTGGGTCCTGCAAAGTTTAATATTTAAAAACGACATAAGATTGTAGACATTCAAATAAGCCAAAACTTATAAACTTTTAAAACTATTTAGTTTTGGGATAACGGAATATTTTGCTCTAGCAGTAGGCCTGTGATGGGCCCACAATGGCAGCAAGCATGGCCCTCTGCTGGCCAAGTCCCACCTCACATCACAATCATGGGGACTGTTCATGCACCACGTGACTTCAACGCTAACGTTTAAAGGCCGTAAGCGGCCTTTACAGACACGTCATTACACAAGGCTGAAGTCCAGTTGATGATTTTTAATTGAGACACCGTGTCTGTCTTGCAAGCCACGCATCTTCCTCCTGGCAGGGCGGCAAACTCTAACCTATGTCCCACCTTCTCCTTATTTAAAGTTCCCGCTAACCCTATGCCTCACATTGTGCAGCGAAGTAAATCAGGATTCGTGGGCTTTCAAATATTTTTCTCGAGGAGATTCCGAGTTCGAGATGTGGTGATGGAAAGAGCAGCAGTCGGCATGGAATCGTTTTACATGTTTTTTTTTTGAATTTACATGGTGGAATCGGGCCACAAATCCGGGCAGGCTGTTTAGCTTTTTATGGCCGCCACAGTATTTTGCGCTGTCCGCCTCAGAAGCCGCCACACAGATCTTCGCGCAGTCCGCCCCTATAATGCCACAATCATTTTAAACCCTTTACGCCGCTGAAAGCACCAGGAAA
This sequence comes from Wollemia nobilis, assembly GCA_028583015.1. Taxonomy (NCBI): domain Eukaryota; kingdom Viridiplantae; phylum Streptophyta; class Pinopsida; order Araucariales; family Araucariaceae; genus Wollemia; species Wollemia nobilis. The sequence continues at coordinate 753,409 of JAQPPZ010002750.1, read as the reverse complement.
GGGACAAGCGTTCAGTCCGACGAGGCCCCGCCTGGCTGGAGTGAACTGGTGGTGGGGAGGGCTGCCCTGACCGAATGAGACGAGATTCAGGTCCGGCCCCTAGAATTGAACAGGAAATCGTTCTACATGTTAGACTACCAAAATAACATTATTTTATTCATTTCATATAGTTTTACATTATATTTTCTCCTCCATTAAATGTGAGATATCATATCAAAAATTATTTAATTAAAAATTCTCATTATCACAAACAATGAGTGATAAATGGAGATATCAAAAATTATTTAATTAAAAATTCTCATTATCTCAAACAATGAGTGATATAAAATTCTTCTCAATTGAATGATTATGTAAACAAAACTTTGTATGTACTCATGTATTTAAAACTATGCATCAAATTGAATATAAATAATACTATTTATCTAATCTCACCTTGAAGTCAACACTATACGAGTTTGCACATATCTATAATAAAAGTTTGTTTTTTATTGTGTATAATGCATAACCTCCAAGGGTTAAGTGGATTGGTAAATGCAAGTGTGGTTGAGCACTTACTAAGAAGAGATCTAGGTTCAAATCTTGGGGGAAGCCAACGCTTTGCACAGGTAGTAGTCTGCTCCAAATCCTTTGTATGTGTGTTAAACCGACGACGACATTACGAAAAATGAGCGATTGACGGTTCCCATCTCATGTTAGGTTACCTAAAAACGAGACATATAGGTTTGTTGGAAGCAATCTCTGTGGTTGAACCCTGCGTTGACCAATTACTAAAAATAGTACCTGTAACCAACTCTCCTATGTAAGAAAAAAATGTATATAATGCATATTTAAAAAATTATTGTTTATATATTTATTCTCTTCTTCCTCGTTGGAGAACGTGGGCATTCCTACACCTTATTTGTTTTTGTTGGGAAACACTATCATTATCTACTCCTATCAACAAATTAGTCATGGTAGATATTTTATCATCTTTCAAACGTGACAAGCATATAATACTCGATACTTTTATCGTATTTTTCAGCACGTATTGTAATTAACGGTGATAGAGCGAAGAGGAAGTTACAACGGATCTATTGTAGGTTGTATCCCTTCATTTTTTTGGATGGAATAAAAGGCCTGGTTATTTTCTCCGTGGACGTAGCCCATATTGGGTGAACCACGTAAATTTGTGTCTCTTGTATTATTGTATTCTTTTGCATTTTATTTTCACATTTATTTATTGCTCGTTTTATTATTTAATCCTAACAACTGGTATCAGAGCCTAGGGTTTGAAAAACACACTTGAAAGGAGGGTTTCTTGGTTCGAGTGGGAGCAATGGTAGAAGAAGGCAAGTTTAGGGTTGAGAAGTTTAATGACCAAAATTACCAGCTATGGAAGATGCAAATGGAGGACTATCTATATCAGAAGGATCTTTACCTACCATTAGGTGAAATAGCAAAGAAGTCGATGAAGTTGTCAGATGAAGAATGGAAAGTTCTTGATAGAAAGGCATTAGGAACAATACGACTGTGCTTGGCAGCATTGGTGGCCTTCAACATTTCAAAGGAAAAGACAACGGAGGATCTAATGAAGGCATTGGCTAAACTATATGAAAAACCCTCAACTTCAAACAAGGTATTTCTTATGAAGCATTTATTTAATATGCATATGTTAGAAGGTGGGTTTGTTACTAATCATTTAAATGAGTTTAACATGGTTACCAATCAGTTAAGTTTTGTAGGAGTAAACTTTGATGATGAGGTTAGGGCTCTTTTGATCTTGTGCTCATTGCTAAAAATCTAGAATGGCTTGGTCATGGTTGTGAGTAATTCTATCTCTGGTTCAAACACTTTAAAGTTTGATGATGTTATTGGTGTTATCCTTAGCGAGGAAATGCGATGAAAAAGCACAAGTGAGACATCAAGTAATGCTTTGACTATGGAGAATAGGGGGAGATAAAGGGAGAGAGGAAAAAGCCTAGGGAATCATGGAAAGTCAAAGAAAGGTAGATCCAAATCCAAAGGAAAGTAGCTAGAATGCTAGCATTATGGGAAGAAAGGACACTTGAAAAGAGATTGTTGGTCTCGAAAAGAAAAAAAGGGAGATGAAAAATAGGATAATAATCAGGAAGCAAATGTAGCAGGTGATGTGTTGCAAGATGCTTTAATCCTTTCATTAGATAATATTAATGATTGTTGGGTGCTAGACTCAGGGGCTTCATATCATGCCACACCCCATAGGAAATATTTTCTAGACTATGTTCAAGGTGATTTTGGATAGGTTTATTTGGGTGATGATCGACCATGTAAAATTGTTGGAATGGGTAAGATACAAATAAAATTACCAAATGGAAACCAATGGTTGTTGAAAGAGGTAAGGCATATTCCTGATTTGAGAAGAAATCTAATTTCAATAGGGTAGTTGGATAGCGAAGGTTGTACAATTACATTCTCAAAAAATTCATGGAAGGTTACTAAAGGATCACTGATATTAGCAAAAGGAAAGAAGGAAGGTACATTGTATGTATGTACTGGTAATACTAATCTTTCTATTGCTTTAGCTTCTACAGGAGTGGATACAACTTTGTGGCATCATAGGCTTGGGCACATGAGTGAGAAGGGGATGCAAATTCTCCACTCAAGGAATTTGTTGCCAGGTTTGAAGCAGGTTGATTTGGAATTTTGTGAGCATTGTGTTTATGGAAAATAGAAAAGAGTCAGATTTCTCAGAGTTGGGAAGGAAAAGAAGAGTGAAAAGTTAGAGCTTGTGCATACAGATGTATGGGGACCAGCTCAGGTATCATCTCTTGGTGGCTCTCATTATTATGTTACTTTTATTGATGATGCAACTAGAAAAACTTGGGTTTATTGTATTCAAAGAAAATCTGATGTCTTTGATATTTTTAAGAAATGGAAAGCTTTGGTTGAGAATGAGACAGGAAATAAGTTGAAGTGTCTTAGATCAGATAATGGAGGAGAATACTACAGCAAGGAGTTTGATAGTTACTTGTTCATACCATGGGATTCGTAGAGTGAAGATGGTTCCAAGAACACCACAAGAAAATGGTGTGTCAAAAAGGATGAACAGGACAATCATGGAATGTGCTAGGTGTATAAGATTACATGCAGGATTGCCCTTACAGTTTTGGGTAGATGTTGTGGATATTATTATTTACTTGATAAATAGAGGACCTTCAAGTTCCTTGGATGGTGGTATTCCAGAAGAGGTATGGACAGGTAAACCTGTTAACTACTCATTTATGAAGACTTTTGGTTGTGAAGCATTTGTTCATATTGATAAAGAAAATAGAACAAAACTTGAGGTAAAGTCCAAGAAGTGTACTTTCATTGGATATGGAGTTAATGATTTTGGTTATCACTTTTGGGATTATGAAAATCACAAAATCATTAGGAGTAGAGATGTGGTATTCAATGAGAAGGTCATGTATAAAGATCAGTTGCAGAGAAATAAACAAGAAAAGGTAAACACATAATACATAGTGCTTGATGAAATCATAGAAAATAAAACTCCAAAGGTGCTAGAAAATCAAAATATTCAACAACAACAACAACAAGCACCTCAAACTCCTGCAAGTGTTGTTAGAAGATCTACCAGGTTAAGTAGACCCCCTGATCATTACTCTCCTTCATTGTATTATGTATTATTGACTAATTCTGGTGAACCAGAAACATATGAAGAAGCAATGCAGGTAGAAACTAGAAAGAAGTGGGAGCAAGGCATGAAAGAGGAGATGGACTCTTTGGTACATAACCAGACTTGGGATTTGGTTCGGTTGCCTGCAGGAAAAAGAGCATTGCAGAATAAATGGGTTTACAGGGTGAAGGAAGAAGATGGAGGTAAAAAGAGGTATAAGGCTAGACTTGTTGTAAAGGGGTTTGCATAGAAGAAAGGTATAGATTATGATGAAATTTTTTTCTCCTTGTTAAAATGACTTCAATTAGAACTATTTTAATTCTAGTGGCTGTAGAAGATTTGCATCTTGAACAATTAGATGTAAAAACAACTTTTCTCCATGGGGATTTGGAGGAAGAGATTTATATGTAGCAGCCACAAGGGTATGAGGTCAAAGGGAAGGAGGAATTAGTATGCAGATTGAAAAAGAGCTTGTATGGCCTAAAGCAAGCTCCAAGGCAGTGGTATCTGAAATTTGATAGGTTTATGATAGAACAAGGATATAGTAGATGTTATTCTGACCACTATGTTTATTTTAAGAGATTAGATAATGGTAACTATATTATCTTGTTATTGTATGTAGATGACATGCTTGTTGTAGGGTCTAACATGCAGGATATAAATGTGCTCAAAATAAAATTAGCAAATTCATTTGCAATGAAGGATTTGGGTGTTGCAAAGCAAATCCTTGGTATGAGAATAACAAGAGACAGGAAAAATCATAAATTAACATTGTCTCAAGGTGAGTACATTGAGAAGGTGTTGAAAAGATTTAATATGCAGGATGCAAAACTTGTTAGTACACCTCTGGCCAATCATTTCAAATTGACTAAAGAGATGTGTCCTAAGATATAGGAGGAGATAGACTACATGTCCAAGGTTCCTTATTCATTAGTAGTTGGTAGTTTGATGTATGCGATGGTGTGCACAAGGCTAGATATAGCACATGCAGTGGGAGTTGTGAGCAGGTTTATGAACAACCTAGGAAAAAGGTATTGGGAGGCAGTGAAGTGGATTCTCAGGTATTTAAGAGGTACTATCACTCAGGCATTATGTTTTGGAGGTTCTAACATTGTTCTATAGGGATATGTTGATTCAGACATGGCAGGTGATATAGATAGCAAAAGGAGCACCACAGGGTATGTCTTTACTATAGGTGGAACTGTAGTAAGTTGGATTTCAAAATTACAAAAGGTTGTTGCACTTTCAACAATGAAAGCAGAGTATGTTGCTACTACAGAGGCTAGTAAAGAGATGATTTGGTTATAGAGGTTTATGGAGGAATTGGGAAAGAAGCAGGAGAATAGCATATTATATAGTGATAGTCAGAGTGCCATTCATCTTGCAAAGAACTCAACCTTCCATTCTAGGACTAAACATATACAAACCAAGTACCATTTCATACGATCAGTTTTGGAAGATGGACAATTGAAGCTGGAAAAGATACACACTAGCTAGAATCTTGCAGACATGTTAACAAAGGTAGTAACCAAGGAGAAACTGAGTTCTTGCTCAGTTTTAGTTGGTCTTCAAGCATGATAGTAAAGGTGAGAAAAATTTCCAGGTCCAAAGTTGAAGCATAGTCCAACAGGTGCAGTAGCGATGGAGTTATTGTGATCAGTCTCCAAGTGGGAGATTGTTGGTTGTGGAGCCTGATTCTCTCTCTAATTCGGAGGTCTTGTTTTCAGTCGCACTTGGACCCACTCCACAAAGGGGGGTGTAGGGGAGGCAACACCCCCTACTATTATCCACCAAAGGGGGTGTAGGGGGCAACAATATTTTATGGAGCTCCCCATGGCGGGGGTTCAAGGGTAGTGCCCCAAAGCCAAAAATAGATGTTTTTTCCCTTTGTAAATCTGGACCATTTATTATTAGGTCACAGATCGGACGATGGATTTTAGGCGAGCATTTTTTTTTCCCTAAATTGTAACTCTATTTTATAAAGAGGTCTTCGTGCAACAACTGAATAAAAAGAGTGCATGTATTGTAATTGATAGCGATAGAGTGAAGAGGAAGTTACAGTGGATCTGTTGTAGGTTGTATCCCTTTGTTTTTCTGGATGCAAAAAAAGGCCTGGTTATTTTCTCCATGGATGTAGCCTGTATTGGGTGAACCACGTAAATCTGCATCTCTTGTATTATTGTATTCTTTTGTGTTTTATTTTTGTATTTATTTATTGCTCATTTTATTATTCCTAACACAAGCCATTCATTGTACATACACTATAGGATGGGAGAACGGAAAAAGAAACAAGAAGCACTATTCATTGGAAAAATAATGTATGAAGGAATGATCCTTTCTAACCCAAAGATAAAATGTCTAATCTTACCAAAAGCTTCGATTTATTGCTTTCTATTTATAACCAGTTTATATGATGTTGTGGTGCTCATACAAGCCATTCATTAGACATACACTACGGGATGGGAGAACGGAAAAAGAAACAAGAAGCACCATTCATTGGAAAAATATATGAAGGAATGATCCTTTCTAACCCAAAGACTAAAAGTCTAATCTTACCAAAAGCTTTGATTGATCGGCAAAAGACTTTTGGGTGGGCTTTTACATCTATTGGATTAGCTATTGTTTTGGCAATATATTGTAACAGAAAATCAGCTTGTATTGATCAATTTAATTTGTCATACAAGTTCTTTGTTTATTTTCAGTAACATATTTCTATGTGCATGCTTTAAGAATCCCACATTGATCCAGTAGCGGGACTTGAGTGGTAATAATCCCACATTGACTAGTGACATATTTTTATGTGCATGCTTTAATAATCCCACATTGACCCGATAGTGGGACTTGAGTGGTAATAATCCCACATCGACCCGGTTGTGGGACTTGAATGGTTTATGAGACTCAACACTTGGTCCCATTTATGTGGGACTCATCCCCCTATTAACATCGAGTTGTGACATGTGTGAGGGTAGTTGGCCATCTTGCGTTAATATTTTAATATTGTTTATTTTTAATACCTCTTTTACTTAGTTAGTGTAGTGTGTGCGAGTTAATATTGTTTATTTTTAATACCTCTTTTACTTAGTGTAGTGTGTGAGTTAATATTTTAATATTGTTTATTTTTAATACCTCTTTTACTTATTTAGTGTAGTGTGTGCAAATTAATATTTTAATATTGTTTATTTTTAATACATTTTCTACTTATTTAATGTAGTGTCTACACTACATTAATATTTTAATATTTTTTATTTCTAATACCTCTTTTACTTAGTTAGTGTAGTGTGAGTTAATATTTTAATATTGTTTATTTTTAATACCTCTTTTACTTATTTAGTGTAGTGTGTGCGAGTTAATATTTTAATATTGTTTATTTTTAATACATTTTCTACTTATTTAATGTAGTGTCTACTTATTTAGTGTAGTGTGCCCACGTTAATGTTTTAATATTACATTGACTAGTGACATATTCTTATTGACATATTCTTATGTGCATGCTTTAATAACCCCCCATTGACCCGATAGTGGGACTTGAGTGGTAATAATCCCACATTGACCCGGATGTGGGACTTGAATGGTTTATGACACCCAACACTTGGTCTTGCTTATGTGGGACTCCTCACCCCTATTAACATCGAGTTGTGACATGTGAGGGTAGTTGGCCATCTAATATTTTAACATTGTTTATTTTTAATACTTAGTTAGTGTAGTGTGTGAGTTAATATTTTAATATTGTTTATTTTTAATACCTCTTTTACATATTTAGTGTAGTGTGTGCGAGTTAATATTTTAATATTGTTTATTTTTAATACATTTTCTACTTATTTACTGTAGTAATGTTATTTTTAATACTTAGTTAGTGTAGTGTGTGAGTTAATATTTTAATATTGTTTATTTTTAATACCTCTTTTACATATTTAGTGTAGTGTGTGCGAGTTAATATTTTAATATTGTTTATTTTTAATACATTTTCTACTTATTTACTGTAGTGTCTACTTATTTAGTGTAGTGTGCCCACGTTAATATTTTAATATCACATTGACTAGTGACATATTCTTATGTGCATGCTTTAATAACCCCCCATTGACCCGATAGTGGGACTTGAGTGGTAATAATCCCACATTGACCCGGATGTGGGACTTGAATGGTTTATGAGACCCAACACTTGGTCTCGCTTATGTGGGACTCCTCACCCCTATTAACATCGAGTTGTGACATGTGAGGGTAGTTGGCCATCTAATATTTTAATATTGTTTATTTTTAATACTTAGTTAGTGTAGTGTGTGAGTTAATATTTTAATATTGTTTATTTTTAATACCTCTTTTACATATTTAGTGTAGTGTGTGCGAGTTAATATTTTTATATTGTTTATTTTAATACATTTTTTACTTATTTAATATAGTGTCTACTTATTGTTTATTTTTAATACTTAGTTAGTGTAGTGTGAGTTAATATTTTAATATTGTTTATTTTTAATATCTCTTTTACATATTTAGTGTAGTGTGTGCAAGTTAATATTTTAATATTGTTTATTTTTAATACATTTTCTACTTATTTAGTGTAGTGTGGGCACGTTAATATTTTAATATTGTTTATTTTTAATACCTCTTTTACTTATTTAGTGTAGTGTGTGCGAGTTAATATTTTAATATTGTTTATTTTTAATACATTTTTTACTTATTTAATATAGTGTCTACTTATTTAGTGTAGTGTGGGGACTAATATTTTAATATTGTTTATTTTTAATACCTCTTTTATTTAGTTAGTGTAGTGTGTGAGTTAATATTTTAATATTGTTTATTTTTAATGCCTCTTTTACTTATTTAGTGTAGTGTGTGCCATTTAATACCTCTTTTACTTATTTAGTGTAGTGTGTGCCAGTTAATATTTTAATATTGTTTATTTTTAATACATTTAGTGTGTGCCAGTTAATATTTTAATATTATTTATTTTAACGTCTCTTCTACTTAGTTAGTGTAGCGTGTGAGTATCTTAATATTTTAAAATTTTGGGTGGCATATTTTCGTTCCATTTTAATACCTCTTCTACTTAGTGTAGTGTTGCTAGTTTATTTTTAATACCTCTTCTACTTAGTGTAGTGTTGCTAGTTTATTTTTAATACCTCTTATACTTAGTTGGTGTAATGTGACTCCTCAACCCTCTTCTACTTAGTTAAACTTAGTTAATGTAGTGTGTGACTTTTCACCCCTCTTCTGCTTAATTAGTGTAGTGTGTGAGTGCCTTAATATTTTTATATTTTGGGTGGCATATTTTCGTTCCACTTTAATACCTCGTGTAGTGTTGCCAATTTATTTTTAATACCTTTTCTACTTAGTTAGTGTAGTGTGTGACTCCTCACCCTTATTTTCACCCTTAGTCCCACTCCTCGCCCTTATTAACATTGAGTCACGCCATGTGTGTGGGATAGTTGACCCTCTTGCTTTCTAACCGGTTCATATGATGTTGGCCCTCTTTCTAACCAGTTCATGTGATGTCGTGGTGCTCTAACCAGTTCATGTGATGCCGTGGTGCTCATACAATCTGTTTATTTTCAGTAACATACTCCTATGATGAAATTTCGTTCCATCTTAATACTTCTTTTGGACGAAAGTTTAATATTTAAAACAAAATAAGATTGTGTAAGATATTTTGATAAGGACATTCAAATAACCATAACCTTATAAACTTTTAAAACTATTTATTTTTGAAACAATGGTATATTTTGCTCCAGCAACAGGCCTGTGTTGGGCCCACATAGGCAGCAAGTATGGGCCTCTCCTGGCCAAGTCCCACCTCGCATGTTGTTCACGGCTCACAATGACTGGGAGTGTTCATGCACCACGTGGCTTTAACACTAACGTTAAAGGCCGTAAGCAGCCTTTACAGACGCGTCATTACAAATGGATATGGCCCAGTTGATGATATTTAATTGAGACACCGTGTCAGTCTTGCAAGCCAAGCATCTTCCTCCTAGCACGCGGCAAACTCTAACCTATGTCCCACCTTCTCCTTGTGTAATTGTCCCGCGAACCCTATGCCTCACATTGTACAGCGGAGTAAATCAGGATTCGTGGGCGTTTAAATAATTTTCTTGAGGAGGTTTTGAGTTCGTGGTGGGTAAGTTTTTATAAGAAAAAATAAAAATAAATTTGGAATAAATGATTGAAATAAATTATGTGGAAGAAGTGAGTGACTATTTTGATAAGAATTTTTTTTTTTGTTACATAGGAAGTTCGTTTTAGTAACTGATAAGTGCAGTGTTTAAATTATATGGGCTGCTTTTACCAAACTTATTTTTCCTATTTATTATTGTGTTGATCCACATAAAGAGTTATATTATTGTGTTGATCCACATAAAGACCACCCCTATTCCGTTATGTTATTGATGACCCGGTGTAAAAGGACCACCTGATTATCTCGGTCAAAATGTTATTAGCCCGGGGATTTATTGCTTCTCATATTTTACTCAAAACGCCACCAGTGTGGGTCTAACTGTTCGGCCAATTGAATAAATGAAAGATTTTAATTACGTCCGCGAGACCCAAATATGGTCTATGGGACCTCAAATATGGAAGTACAATTACTCAAATCATATCATATGATCTTTAATATCTTTGAGAAGGTTGTTCCTTCTCCTGCTGGTTTGTGTTAGCAATTCTCCAATTTTTTTATTTTACTGTCTTCAAATAAATCTGTCATAAACTCGTTTGCAAGTGTTTCTTTGTATTTGTCACGGATATCTGAAAAACTCGGGCATTTATAGATGAAGTGTTCCTCTGTCTCTCACGCCTCGTGTCTTGCATAGAGTACATATCCTTTCTTCCCATTGTTCTTTGGGCGTTGTCCATCTCCCTGTTTCACATCTAAGCCTATGAGAGCTAGTCCTTATCTGAGCAATGAGTATTTTTTCCTTCCACTTGATTTTAGCGCCTATATATGCTTTTTCCTTATGGTCATACGTTGGGTTAAAATTTGCAATATAATATTGTCTTTTCCTGCTTGCATTTTTCCACATTCCACTTTTGAACTTTTCATTCACATAATTTTTTATGTCTTTGTTGACATTTGGGCATTCATTTATGTTGATTTCCCAACGTTTCATCCATTTCTGATTTTGTTTCATCCATGTATTCTTTCGCCTATACAACTCTTCATCCCTACCTGCCCCAGGCCATCTATCTTTGTCATGTTTTCTATTTTTTTCAAGTAACATAACAACTTGGTCATAGCAATTGCTTCTAAAGGGAACATTCCAGTTTCGGCTAGAATAATTTCATAAGGGGTTGTGGCCTTAATTTTGAGAAAGTTTGTGATTAGATATTTTTGAATCCTTTCTATTTGCCTCCATTTTGCATTTGTTGTGCCACTAGCCCACACCTCACAACCATACAACAGAACGGTGTAACAAGTAGGCCAAATAAGACCTTGGTGGTCTTCCAATCCCACAACTCGGCATTCCTACACCTGTTTTGAAGTGCATATAGTGCTCTCCAGCCACTTTGAGTTCTTTTCATCCTACATGTATTCCAATTAAGTTTGTCATGAAAGTCTATGCCCAGGTATTTGTATTCTACCACTACATCAAGCGGTTCTCCTGCAAACTGAAATTTGAGTTGTTGCTTCTTCTTTTTTGCTGAAAAAATCATAATTTTTGTTTTGTTCGTGTTCACTTGCATCCCAACTTCTTTACAAAAGAGTTCTAGAGCTTGAAGGTGATCTTCTAGATCTTTGGCCGTTTTGGCCACAAGAATTACATCATCTGCATACATGAGGAGTTTTACCACATATTTGGCTAAATGCACACCCTCTCCCCCAAATTTGTTTATCTATTCTTCTAACTTGTCAATGTACAGCACAAATAAGGTCGGAGATAGAGGGCAACCTTGTTTGACACCTATGTCACTACCAAAACATTCAGATAACCCTTCCTGTGTTTTGATTCTAGCCTTTACATGCTCATATAGTATGTGAAAGGGATGAATCCATTACTATTATTTTTTCTTGCGAGTTCTTTTTAATAGTTTGTTTTAATTTTTTTTGCTCTATAGATACGTTGTTTGAGCATATTTTTGTTTTAAACAAGGTCAACGTGTGCAAAAATAAGATATTAAGGCCGAAGGCTAAGTTTATGAAAATATATTTTTAAATTAAAAAATATTATAATAAAAATTTATAATTTTTTTAGTAAAATTATGTATAAATATTATTTATTTCAATTAATTATAATAATTTTTATTTTAGATATTTTATTATTAGCTTTTAATAAAGATCTTTTAAATTATTTTTTAGTATTTAAAAGATGTGAAGTTATTTGAGCAGGTTTTGTGAGCAACATTAAAGGTAGATTTGAGCAAGTCTTTGAGAAGGCTTGAGGGTAGAGCAAGTTTTTTGAGAAGCCCTGAGGGTAGATTTGAGCAAGTATTTTGAAAAGGCTTGAAGGCAGATTTGAGCAAGTTTTGAGAGAAGACTTGGGACAGTTTTGGTGCAGATTTGTGAGCAAAGTTAGAGCAGATTTGTGCTAGACTTGGGATAGAGTTTGGTGCAAATTTGTGAGCAGAGTTAGAGCAGATTTGTGCTAGACTTGGGACAAATTTTGGTGCAGATTTGAGACAAAGTTGAGAGTAGGTTTTGGAGGTGATAGAGCAAAGAGGATAGAGGTCTCTAGTGGATAAAGATCCATCAGCCAGTGCAGTGGAGACATAAGTCTCCTATGGAGAGAGATCTACAAGCTAGAGTAGTGGGGACAAAAGTCTTCTAAAAGTTCATCAGCCAGAGCAGAGGGGATAGAGTTCTCTTGTGGGTAGAGATCCACGAACTAGAGCAAATGGGAAAGAGTTCTCTTGTGGAGAGAGATCCATGAACCATCTGGGGAGATAGAGTTCTCCTATGGAGAGAGATCCATGAACCAGTTGAGGAGATAGACTTCTCCTAGATCAAGTTCCACGAACCAAGCTAGGGAATAGAGTTCTCCTATGGAGAGAGATCCACGAACCAGAGCAAGGGGATAGAGTTCTCCTATGGATAGAGATCCACAAATCAGAGCATAGGGGATTGATGTCTCCTTTGGATAGAGGTCCATATACATTGTAATAAGGAATTGATTCCCAAGATGTTTATTGAGAAAATTTAGAAGAAATATTTTCTCCGTGGAGTAGCCCACATTGGGTGAACCACGTTAAATTTGTATCTCTCTTGTGTGTGATGATTTGTGCATTGCTTTGATACTGCTATTGATATTGCCATTGATAATATTAGATAATATTGTTTGAGAAAGAAAAGAAAAAGTTGATCTTATATTGTTCACCCCTCTCTCAGTATAAGTCTGTGTTCTTTGAACGGTTTATACGAGTTCTTCTCAACTAAATCTTTATGTAAACAATACTTTATATGTACTCTTGAACTATATATCAAGTTAAATACAAGTAATATTGTTTTTTGGTTTATTTTTTTTTGATACATATGAGAGTTGGTTACAACCACACTATTTTTAGTAACTATAAGTGTTATATTCAAACCATTAGAGCTGCATCCAACGAACCTACTTCACCTCGTAGTTGTTGACCCGACGTGAGAGGGACCACTAGTCACTCGGGATTGGTACTGTCGTTGTCGTTCTAAGACGTACTCAGAGGATTCAAATCAGACTACTACCTTTGTAAACAAGTTACCCCCAAGGTTTGAACTTGGATGTCTTCTTGGTGAATACTTGGTCAGACAAACAACTACAACCTAGTCCTTGGAGGGCTTGGTTTCACTTTGAATAACTTTATGCGAGTTTATACTTTAAAAAAATAATTATTTTTATCAAAGAGGTTTTGGTTGAATGGTTAAAACATATAGATAATATAAACCATACCAATGTTCAAATGTAGGTGACATCGAATAAACTATATAACCTTATATAATGTAACACCCCATAGTAAGCCGTTTTTAAGATAACTTTTCCATTTTGTCTTTTCAAATTTAAGCAATTTAATCTAATTTTCCACGCTGTTCCTCTATAAACATTAGCTTTCCTCTATAAACATTAGCTTTGTAATGGTTTTCCAGAAAAAGAAAAACCGCATGTCTTCATGATAGCCTCTCCTTTTAAAAGAAAGTTGTTTGGCCGCAATACCTTATTTGTTATTGTTTACTCCTACCTGGAAAATAATCGCGTTGTGTTTTTGAGGATGCAAGATATTTGTATCATATATTCCAAAGAGACAACGACATGTTGTTCACGCCTCACAGTCATTAGGAGTGTTCATGCCCCACGTGGCTTTAACAGTAACGTTAACGGCCGTAAGCGGCCTTTACAGACGCGTAATTTACACAAGGATGAGGTCACGATATGGCCCACTTGATGATATTTAATTGAGACCCCGTGTCCGTCTTACAAGCCACGCATCTTCCTCCCTAACCTTTTTCCCACCTTCTCCTTATTTAAAGGTCCCGCTAACTCTCTATGCCTCACATTGTGCAGCGCAGTAAATCAGGATTCGTGGGCGTTTAAATATTTTTGTTGAGGAGGTTTCGAGTTCGAGTTATGGTGATGGCAAGAGCAGCAGTCGGCATGGAAATCGTTCCACGTTTGAGGGCGTGGAATGGCAGGCGGTGTTTCCGACAAAGTCTGGATACGATAGCAGAAGAAGAAGATTGCAGTCCCACATGTTGTGAAGTGAAGGTCAGGGGTTTTTATGAGCCCTCCAATTCTCTGTTGGAGGGCGACAAAGGATCCAAACAAAGAAGCTCGTTTTCAGACACGAATTTCAGTTTTGTAGAGGAAATCAGGTTTCCAATAAGGCGAGAATTATTGTATACTATTACATAAGAAGAAATCCTGTAAAGTATTTTGTGTTTTAGATAAATGACAACAGTTATTGTAAAATCCTATTTGGTGTTTTAGATAAATGACAACAGTTATTATAAAATCCTTGCTTTCTCCGGGATGTGCTGTGCTGTGGGGTTAACTCACTTTCCCTTTTTTCCCAGTTCCCTTTTCGAGTGGAAGCAATGTGAGTTGTACATATTGTATATGTTTAATTTAATTATAATTTATTTTCTTTGATTTAAAAGATTTTATTATTAACTTTTAGTAAAGAAATTTTAAACAAATCTTTTTGAGCAATTGAAGTGATTTTTAATGTTGGTTTCAGTTTGAAGTGTCATGCTTTCCTTGCACATATTGCCATTGACACTTGACTAGTTGACTTCTTCGGTATCTAGCAAATGCAGATCAGCCCTTTCCAACCTAGTTGTTGGATGGATTTTTTTAATTTTTTTTCCTTTTAAATGTGGAAACAAATGATTTTTGAGTTGAAATTGGGTAGACACATGGACTATAATGAATAAAGTTGAGTGTTTTTTATTTTAAAAGATCAAACATGTCTTTTAGCTAAAATTTATAACACATAAAAATTTGAATTCTTTTCTAAGTAAAATTAATTACTTAAATTGATATCATATGGTTTATTTTTATGCAAGAAATAAAACATCTTAATTGTACTTTTCTATTTCATTTGATTTTATATGATGCCTGAGCTCAAGTTAATTATTAGTGTTAAGAACTTTTTATGAAGTTTTTTTTTGAAGTATGGTTTTATTTGAAAGAGTTGTGGACAAAAGATGATACTACTTTATTTTAAAAGCTTGTTAGTCACTTTTTTACTTAGTCATATATTTTTAACATCATATTATCATGCTTCTAAGTGATTTATTATGGATCCATTTGGACCAAGTTTCATCTTTTGCATTACTTCAAGGAACTAAATTTTAGTGGTTGATACTTGATTAACACAACTAGAGTTAAAATTGAAAATAGTTATGTATGGGGTATGAGGAAAACAAGTTATTATTAGAAAAAAAAAATGAAATCTTCTATTGAAAATGGAATGCTTCATAAAAATTGATAGGAAAACTCTAAGTATTTGACAGATGAGTTATAGGTTTAGAATGCATGAGTTATAGGTTTAGAATGCATGCAAAGGCATTTTTATACTAAGTTACATTTGACCATTCTTTCTATAGGTTTTGAATCTGCCTCCATCTTAATGTGAGATAAAAAATTTAGAAGAATAAATCTACAATCATGTTAAAAAAACTTAAAATTTGTCAACAAACACTTATTGAAATTTTGTAGCTTTCTGAGACCTCTTAAAGAAAAAAATGATTTTCTTTAATTATCAAAAGCATATTTCTACATGGATGCAAAGCAATTGTACAGGTACATATTTGGTTCTGTTCAAGAGTTTCTAGAACCAAAATTATCCAAACTTCATGCTTCAATATATCCCAATTTCCATGATCTCTCTATATTTACAATAATTAGTTTGAAGCTCCCACTAAATGTCAAGCACATCTATAGTGAAAATATGACCAAGGTAGAACCAATATGATAAGATTGTTATCTCTATAGAATATATATATTCCATTGGATATTAGAACAATTGGTGGGGAGTGAAGATTTCGTAACATAATCCAAGTTTAAATCTCATGGGTGAACTTTAACATTTGTTCTAGGGTATTTGGTCTAGTGGTATGATTCCTGCTTAGGGTTATGGGGTGGTTAAGCTTCACTTGAGAACACAACTAATTTTGTATTGTATTGTATGTATAATCCCTTTGGGTCTTTGTAAACCTTGTATAAGTATTTTTGTTATATTTTTGTGTCAAAGTTGATATTTCTAAAGACCTTAGGGAGACTGTTGATGTCCAAGTTGGTGACTATAGGTTCAAGCAATGTGTTATCTACATAAACCTGCCTAACACATGTTACCATTGCCAATTAGTTGCCCATAAGATAAAAGATTGTCCTTTAATAGAATACAAGATTAAAGCTAAGGAGATGGTTGCAGCTCCTATTACTACTAGATCTGTCCCTACTTCCAAAGGGGGGTAAGATGAATGGAAGGTAGTCCAAAAGAAGGGTAAGAATGGAAAAAATGTAAACCCTACATCTGCTCCCAATAGCTCACCTCAACCCCTTGTGTCTTATGCGCTAGCTGGGCATGGTGTGGTGATGGAGCATCATACCATGCAACCGACGGTACCCAGTGCTAGGGCTTCACATATGGTTGCTAATGTACCACTGACTAGTGCTTATTTTGCCAAAATTGTTACTTCTTCTGCTCCTATTCAATATTTAAATTCTCCAGTTCTGTATACCAATGGGCAGTCTTCCTCAAGCTTTATGGGACCTGAATGGGATTCTATCAATGGTCGAAGATCCCGTATCCCACCTTGGGGAGACTTCCTGGTTCACCAGGATAAAAGACATCAAACAGAATTTTGGAAAGTAGGTTAGGAGTATTTTCTCAGTAATATTTATGATTCTCTTTCAAACCTCAGAGACGTTGAAGATGTAGCCGAACATATGAGTCTTGATCGATCTCCATGATTTTTTTATCATGGAATGTCAGAGGATTGACGGACCCAGTCCGTAAATACTTGGTTTGAGATGAGATTACTTTATGCTCCAAGTTTTATGATATGTACTCAAGCCAACAAAGTTGCTATGAAGTTGGATCACCTGCAAGTTCTTTTGACGCACTAGGCCAATGCTCCGTGTACAGTTAATCAGATCCCACCAAAACACTCTTCTTAGGAGCATTTTTGATACCACTCTCACCGTTGGCCTCCGTCATATGCAAGAAGTGCTCTTGCAAACAGACACTAGTCTTAGCCCTTGCCAGTCGAGAAGCAGCCTAATGTTGATATTGCTTGTTCGTCCCGCTAGGTTGGGGGGTGGGATGATGTTCAACCAGTTTCACCTAGGCCAGTTGTTGGTTGGAGCAACGCGAGTACTGAAGGCCTTAATTGTGATGTAGAGGGGTGGATTCCCATCCCATAATCACTAGCAGTTTATGCAGGACAACGCACTAGGGCACATTACTCCATATAATATGCTTTCTTTGATGTAATGATCATCAATGATCATGATTGGTAAACTTGTGTTTTGTTGGCGGCTTTGTTTCCTAATCCTTATCAATGAATGTTAGTTTATTTCCCATGGGGTATGTTAACCCACTCACTTTTTTATTATAAAGGCTTTTATATTAATTTAATGTAAATTTGTTTTTTTTCATTTAAAAAAAAAAATTTATATGTATTTATGTATTCTCGAACTATATATCAAGTTAAATATGAATAATACTATTTCTTAGTTTCACTTTGAATAACTTTACGTGAGTTTGTACTTTAAAAAATATTCTCGAACTATATATCAAGTTAAATATGAATAATACTATTTCTTAGTTTCACTTTGAATAACTTTACGTGAGTTTGTACTTAAAAAAAATCGTATATTTTAAAAAGGTCCTTGGTTGAATGGTTAAGACATAAATAATAAAGATAATATAAGCCATACCAAAATTCAAAACTCGGTGACACCGAATAAACTATATAAATAATAATAATAATTGTTTATATATTTATTCTCTTTTTCGTCGTTGCAGTAACTAACGTGGGCATTCCTGCACCACATAGTAAGCGGTTAATTTTTTTAAGATAACTTTTCCATTTCCAATAGAATTTTGTCTTTTTTAAATTTAAGCAATTTAATCTAATTTTTCCACGCTGTTCCTCTATAAACATTAGCATTTTAATGGTTTTCCAGAAAAACAAAAAAAAAAAAAAAAAAAAACTGCACGTCTTCCTCATAGCCTCACCTTTTCAAGGAAAGTTGTTTGGCCGCAATACCTTATTTGTTTTTATTGAGAGACGTGATCATTGCCTACTCCTACCTGCAAAATAGTCGGGTTCTGTTTTTGAGGATGCAAGATATTTGTATCATATTTAGCAAAGCGACAACGACATGTTGTTCACGCCTCACAGTCATTAGGAGTGTTCATGCCCCACGTGGCTTTAACAGTAACGTTAACGGCCGTAAGCGGAGTTTACAGACGCGTAATTTACACAAGGATGAGGTCACGATATGGTCCACTTGATGATATTTAATTGAGACCCCGTGTCCGTCTTACAAGCCACGCATTTTCCTCCTGGCAGGGCAGAAACTCTAACCTTTTTCCCACCTCCTCCTTACTTAAAGGTGCCGCTAACTCTCTATGCCTCACATTGTGCAGCGGAGTAAATCAGAATTCGTGGGCGTTCAAATATTTTTGTTGAGGAGGTTTCGAGTTCGAGTTATTGTGATGGCAAGAGCAGCAGTCGGCATGGAAATCGTTCCACGTTTGAGGGCGTGGTATGGCAGGCGGTCTTTCCGGCAAAGTCTGGATACGATAGCAGAAGAGGAAGATTGCAGTCCCACATGCTGTGAAGTGAACCTCGGGGGTTTTTATGAGCCCTTCAATTCTCTGTTGGAGGGCGACAACGGATCCAGACAGAGAAGCTCGTTTTCAGACCCGAATTTCAGTTTTGTAGAGGAAATCAGGTTTCCAATAAGGCGAGAATTATCCTATACTATTACATAGGAAGAGATCCTGTAAAGTATTTTGTCTTTTAGATAATAGACAACAGTTATTGTAAAATCCTATTTGGTGTTTTAGATAAATGACAACAGTTATTATAAAATCCTTGCTTTCTCCAGGATGTGCTGTGGGGTTAACCCACTTTTTTTTTTTTTTTTTTTCCAATTCCCTTTTGGAGTGGAAGCAATGTGAGTGTAACAATTTTTTAACATGTACATATTGTATATGTTTAATTTAATTACAGTTTATTTTCTTTGATTTAAAAGATTTTATCATTAATTTTTAGTAAAGAAATTTTAAACAAATATTTTTGAACAATTGAAGTGATTTTTAATGTTGGTTACAGTTTGAAGTACCATGCTTTCCTTCCAGATATTGCCATTGTTGCGTAGTGGACTTCTTGGGTATTTAGCAAATGCGGATCATGTTAGGAATGGAGCCTAATTATGAGGAGGCTAAACAGAGAAAGTTTCCGGATTTACTGCAGGACGGGCAGGGAAAGTTTCAGATTTACAGTCTGTTAGTCTACCAGAGAAAGTTTCCGGATTTACAACAGGACAACCAAGGAAAGTTTTTTTGTTTTTATCCCAAAATTAGATGTTGGGAACTCAATGTTAATCTTGGAATGTATTAAGAAAAGCAGTTTGTTTTTTCTGTTTTTTTCTTATATATAGTTGTGAGGAAAAACAAAGAAGACTATGACAAAGAAAATTACTGTGTTAATTCCTTGGAAATATAGAGAGGAAATTACAGCGAGATGTTTGTCATGAGAGATGTTTGCTATAGGTTGTAACCTTCTATTGCTTGGATTGAGAAAATGAAGGACTCGAAAATTCTCGATGGATGTAACCCACATTGGGTGAACCACGTTAAAATCGTTGTCTCTTCTTCTGTGTGTTTGTCTAATTTTTCTTTAATTCCGCCGTTAAAGTTTGAAACACTATAATTGCTTTTCTATATAAATATATTTTTATATAGTGATTTACTCTAACAAGTGGTATCAGAGCGGTTGTTTTGTTGGGTGCACTTGACAGAAGGAGAATTTTTGGATCAAGTGGGAGCAATGGCGGAAGAAAGGAGGTTTAGAGTTCAAAAATTCAATGGCCAGAACTTTCAATTTTGGAAGATGCAGATGGAGGATTACTTGTACCAGAAGGATCTTTACTTACCTCTTGAGGGGGAAATAGAGAGACCTTCATCTATGTCTGATGAGGAGTGGAGTCTCCTTGATAGAAAGGCATTGGGTATTGTGACGCTGTGCTTGGGAGCCACTGTAGCCTTCAACATCTCTGATGAAAAGACTACCAAGGGAGTCATGGATAAGTTGGCCAAGATGTATGAGAAACCATCAGCATCAAATAAGGTATTCTTAATGAAAAGGTTATTTAACATGAAAATGAGTGAAGGAGGATCCGTGCATGATCATTTAAATGAATTTAATATCGTCACTAATCAATTGCATTCAGTATGATTGGATTTTGATGATGAGCTTAGGGCCTTATTAATCTTATGCTCTCTTTCGGAAAGTTGGAACAATTTGGTAATGGCGGTAAGTAACTCTGCTTCGAGTTCAAATAAATTAGAATTTGATGATGTGGTTGGTGTGATACTCAGTGAGGACATGAGAAGAAATACCACAGGAGAATCATCTAACATCTCCTTAACTATTGAGAATAGAGGAAGAGGAAGAGAAAGAGGCAAGAGTTCACATCGTGGAAAATCCAAAGGCAGATCCAAATCACGTGGAAAAGGAAAGCTACAGTGTTGGCACTGTGGCAAAAAGGGTCATCTCAAGAAGGACTGTTGGCAAAGAAAGGGTGATGGAAAATGGTAACACTTCATAAGCCAATATTACTGGACAAATTCTACAAGATGCTTTAATCTTATCTCTTGATAGAAATAGTGATTATTGGGTAATTGATAGTGGTGTTTCATTCCATGCTACCTCACATAAGGAATACTTCATAGATTATGTTTCTGGAGATTATGGACAAGTTCTGTTGGGAAATGACCAACCATGTAAAATCATGGGTATTGGAAAGATTTTGATTAAATCCCCAAATGGATGTCAATGGGCTCTTAAAGAGGTGAGACACATACCAGATTTAAAGAGAAATCTTATATCGGCTAATAAGCTTGATGGTGAAGGATACACGGTTGCATTCGGAGAAAATGCTTGGAAAGTTACTAAAGGTTCATTGATAGTAGCTAGAGGTAAATTGATGGGTACTCTTTATTTACTTACTGATTTTTCTCCTTGCTCCATGAATTTAGTTTCTACAAGTGAGAGTGCATCTTTGTGGCACCAAAGACTTGGCCATATGAGTGGAAAAGGTATGGAAATTTTACATTCAAGAAAGTTATTGCCTAAGTTAAAAGAGATTGATTTGGAATTCTGTGAGGATTGTGTTTATGGTAAAGCAAAGAGAGTTAGATTTCTCAAGGATGGCAAGGAAAAGAAGAAAGAGAAATTGGAGCTTGTGCACTCAGATGTTTGGGGCCCAACTCGGTAACTTCTCTTGGAGGTTCCTCTTACTATGTACTTTTTATTGATGATGCAACAAGGAAAACATGGATATATTGCATTAAGAATAAAAGTGATGTTTTTAATACCTTTAAGAATTGGAAAACATTAGTTGAAAATGAAACTGGAAAAAGGTTAAAGTGTCTAAAGTCGGATAATGGTGGAGAATATTACAATAGAGAATTTGATGTGTTTTGTTCTAAAAATGGAATTAGAAGAATCAAGGTAGTTCCAAGAACACCTCAAGAAAATGGGGTTGCATAAAGAATGAATAGAACCATCATGGAGCGTGCTAGGAGCATGAGAATACATGCAGGCTTACCATTATTTTTATGGGCTCATGCTATTGATACTGCAGTATATCTGATTAATAGAGGACCGTCTAGTGCCTTGGATGGAGGAATTTCGGAAGAGCTTTGGACAAGTAAACCAAGAAATTATTCTTTCCTTAAGGTATTTGGATGTGAGGCTTTTATGCATATAGACAAAGAGAATAGAAATAAGTTAGATGCTAAGGCCCAAAAGTGCTATTTTATTGGTTACGGTATTGATGGCTTGGGTTACAGATTATGGGATTGTGATAACCGAAAAGTCATTAGAAGTAGGGATGTCATATTTAATGAAAAAAACTTGTATAAAGATCGGTTGCAGGGAAAGAAACAGAAAGAGGAAAATGCTGAATACATAGACTTTGATGGACACATAGAAAAGGTAACTCCAAAGGTGGTAGAAGATCAAAATGTTTAGCAGCAACAACAAGCACCTCAATCTCCAGAAAGTGCTGTTAGACGTTCTACCAGGATAAGTAAAATTCCTCAACGTTTCTCTGATTATGTTTTGTATACTGATGCTGGTGAGCCAGAATGTTTTCAGGAAGCATTACAGATGGATACCAGGAATAAGTGGGAGCTTGCAATGAATGAAGAAATGGACTCTTTATTCCACAACCAAACTTGGGATTTGGTTGAGCTACCCAAAGGTAAAAGAGCGTTGACCAATAAATGGGTGTATAGGATTAAAGAGGAGAATGAAGGGCATAAGAGATACAAAGCAAGACTAGTGGTCAAGGGATTCGCTCAGAAAAAAGGTATTGATTTTGATGAGATTTTTTCTCCATTTGTAAAAATGACCTCTATTAGAGCTATTTTGAGTCTTGTAGCTATAGAAAATTTGTTTTCGGAGCAATTGGATGTGAAGACAACATTTCTTCATGGTGATTTGGAGGAGGAAATTTATATGCACCAACCAGAAGGCTTTCAGGTGAAAGGTAAAGAGGATTGGGTATGTAAACTGAAAAAGAGCTTGTATGGGTTAAAACAAGCTCCTAGATAGTGGTATTTAAAATTTGATAAGTTCATGGCTAATGAAAGGTTTGAAAGATGTCAAAGTGATCACCGTGTATATTTTAAGCAAACTGGAAATGGTAACTATGTTATTTTGCTATTGTATGTGGATGACATGTTAGTTGCAGGAACAAATATGCAAGATATAAACATGCTCAAGAAGAAGTTGGCTAAATCCTTTGCCATGAAGGATTTGGGAGAAGCCAAACAAATTCTTGGTATGAGGATAACAAGAGACAAGGAGAGTCACACTCTGAAATTATCACAAGCAAAATACATTGAAAAAGTGCTTAAGAGATTCAACATGAATAATGCAAAGTCTGTTGCTACTCCATTGGCAAAGCATTTCAAACTCACCAAAGATTTGTGTCCTAAGACACAAAAGGAACAAGAGCATATGGCTAAGGTTCCCTATGCATCAGCGGTTGGAAGCTTGATGTATGCAATGGTTTGTACAAGACCAGACATTGCCCACGCAGTGGGAGTAGTGAGTAGATTTATGAGTAATCCAGGAAAAGGACATTGGCAAGCGGTAAAATGGATACTCAGGTACTTGAGAGGAACTTCAAATTATTCTTTGAATTTTGGAGGCTCTAATATATGCTTGAAAGGTTTTGTAGATTCTGATATGGCAGGTGATGTTGATGGTGGAAGGAGCACTACTGGCTACATATTTACTATAGGAGGAGGAGCGGTTAGTTGGATTTCTAAACTCCAACACGTAGTTGTCCTTTCAACCACCGAAGCTGAATATGTTGTCTGCTACGAAGCAAACAAAGAGATGGTTTGGTTGCAAAGACTAATGGAAGAACTGGGAAGAAGCAAGAGGATAATAGGTTGTGGAGTGATAGCCGCAGTGCTATACACCTTGCAAAGAATTCAGCATTCCATTCAAAAACTAAACACATCAAACTCAGGTATCATTTCATTAGATCGGTAGTGGAAGATGGATCTTTGAAATTAGGGAAGGTTCACACATCACAAAATCCTGCTGATATGATTACAAAAGTGGTGTCAAGAGAAAAGTTGAGCTCTTGCTCAACTTCGCTTGGCCTTAAGGAATGAGAGGCCATGATGAGAATTTTTCGATCCTTGGTTGCAGTGATGGTGCAATGGAATTAGTCTCCAAGTGGGAGATTGTTAGGAATGGAGCCTAATTATGAGGAGGCTAAACAGAGAAAGTTTCTGGATTTATTGTAGGACGGGCAGGGAAAGTTTCCAGATTTATAGTCTCGTTAGTCTACCGAGAAAAGTTTTCGGAATTACAACAGGACAACCGGGGAAAGTTTTTTTGTTTTTATCCCAAAATTAGATGTTGGGAACTCAATGTTAATCTTGGAATGTATTAAGAAAAGCGAGTTTGTTTTTTCTCGTTTTTTCTTATATATAGTTGTGAGGAAAAACAAAGAAGACTATGACAAAGAAAATTACCGTGTTAATTCCTTGGAAATATAGAGAGGAAATTACAGCAGATGTTTGCTGTAGGTTGTAACCCTCTATTGCTTGGATTGAGAAAATGAAGGACTAAAAATTCTCGGTGGATGTAACCCACATTGGGTGAACCACGTTAAAATCGTTGTCTCTTCTTCTGTGTGTGTGTTTGTCTAATTTTTCTTTAATTCTGCCGTTAAAGTTTGAAACACTATAATTGCTTTTCTATATAAATATATTTTTATATAGTGATTTACTCTAACAGATCAGCCCATTCCAACCTATTTGTTGGATGGTTTTTTTTATTTTTTTTCTTTTCCGAAACAAATGATTTTTGAGTTGAAATTTGGTAGGCAAATGCGAACCTTCACTATAACTATTTTCTTATTTTTTTTAGTAATACTTCTTATACACATTCACCATTCATCATGAGATTGGATCAGGTTATATTATTGATAATATAAGTGACATCTTTACTCGTAAACCATATTCACGTAAAAGAAAATAAATGTTTTTTATTTTGAAGAATTAAACATATGTCTTTTAGCTAAAATTTATAACACTTAATAATCGTTCAAATTGAATATCATTTGGTCTACTTATAAATAAAACATCTTAATTGTTCTTTTATTTTTCATTTGTGTTCATATGATGCATTCTGAGCTTAAGTTAATTATTAGCATCCAGACTAGCGTTAAGAACCTCCCTATGAAGTTTTATTGAAGTATGACTTCACAAAATATGATACTACGCTATTTTAAAAGCTTGTCAGTCACTCGTTTATTTAATCATTCGTCAACACCTTATTATCATGCTTTTAAATGACCTATCATGGATCTATTTGGATCAAGTCCCATCTTTTGCATTACTTCAAGGAAATAAATTTTAGTGGTTGCTACTTGATAAACACGACTAGAGTTAAAATTGAAAATAGTTATGTATGGGTCTCATGAAATGGAAAAACAAGTCATTATTAAAAAAAAAAAAAAATCTTCTATGGAAAATAAAATGCTTCATAAAAATTGATAGGAAAACTTTAAGTATTTGACAGACGAGATATAGGTTTTAGAATGCATGCATAGGCATTTTTATACCAAGTTACATTTGACCATTCTTTTTGTAGGTTTCGAATCTGCCTCCATATTAATATGAGATAAAATTTATAGAAGAATAAATCCATAATTATGTTTAAAAAAAACTTAAATTTGTCAACAAACACCTATTGAAATTTTGTAGCTTTCTGAGACCTCTTAAAGAAAAAAATGATTTTCTTTAATTATCAAAAGCATATTTCTACATGGATGAAAAGCAATTGTACAAGTACATATTTGGTTCTTTTCAAGAGTTCCTAGAATCAAAATTTTTCAAACTTCATGCCTCAATACATCCCAATTTTCATGATCTCTTTATCTTTACAATAATTTAGTTTGAAGCTCCCACTAAATGTCAAGCACATCTATAGTGAAAATATGACCAAGGTAGAACCAATATGATAATATTGTTATCTCTATAGAATATATAAATTCCATTGGAGATTAGAACAATTGGTGGGGAGTGAAGATTTCATAACATAATCCAAGTTCAAATCTCATGGGTGAACTTTAACATTTGTTCTAGGGTATTTGGTCTAGTGGTATGATTCCTGCTTAGGGTTGTGTGGTGGTTAAGCTTCACTTGAGAACACAACTAATTTTGTATTGTATTGTATGTATAATTCCTTTGGTTCTTTGTAAACCTTGTAAAAGTATTTTTGTTATATTATTGTTTAACCTAAAGGTTGATTTCTTAACCTTTACCTAAAGATAACTTGTAACTACGTATAAATATTCCTTCCTACCAAACTATTTTATTATTGATTAGATTGCATTCTATTTTTTTTTAGTGATATTATTTGGTGTTTATGGTAACCCCTTTATATTGTGTGTATTGCTAGTTTGTGTTTGCTTTTTAGCCTTTCTAGGTAATGTGTTGATTCTATTTATTTTTTAAAACTATTGTTAAATCTAACATGGTATTAAAGTGGGCATGAATCTCCATTAATCAATTGCTTATCTTTGACAAATCAACTTCTATTATATTTTCTAAAGGTAATAGTGTCTAAAGTAACTAGAAAAAAAATTCTAAGCCATCAACAGTGTGTAAAATGTTTTTTTTTTAAATTTAAACTTGAGGATTTTAAAAATTGGACTGATTTCTATGGAAGTTGTTGTGCCCCCAAATCCTATTTTCAACAAGGTTAAACGTGTTTTCCATAGGCTTCCCCTGACCTCCAAATTAAGGTTTACTCCTTTATTTCTGTTGGACATTTTGAGTCCCTAAGCTAAAATGTTGTCATTGATGTCAAAAGGATCTATGATGGCATGCACTATGTTTTGTGAAAGTGCAAGGAAGGGTTTTTATGAAAACCAAGGCAGGAAAAATAAAAGGTTTTATTTAAAACCATGGATGACAGATTTGAAATAGGTTTTTCTTAAAACCCAAGTTGGCTTTTTGTTTCATCGAAAAAGGTGCCCTAGTGATGGAGATATTTAATTTTAAATATTTAGTTTAAATTTTAAAATTAATCAAAAATTTTCCCTCCATTTTTCGTCGACGTCAACTTTTATTCTTCCCCATCCGCATCGTGTATAAAAGGCGCCTTGTTAAGCAATGGTTTATGTCCTCCAAAATTTGAATGATAAATCCTCTTTTGCAAAAGTTATCCTCCTCCAAAATCATGCACTATTGACGGTGAAGGTTTGGGAGAAGCGCAGTTTGTAAGTTCATGGGCGCCAAGAGGAAGTACTTCAAGCATGAAGTGGAATAACTTCCACATGGGAATCTTATCCCACTTGGTGGGCATAAGGAGTGCAAAGGCGCACTCGCTGCTATAGGTCTCAGATTCGAGTCACCCGAAATTCATTTTTCGCTTGTGTGCTATCACCGCAATTTTTGGAGCAGAAAATAAATTTTTCAAGGTATATCATTGCCGTAATTTTCAGAGATTGAGATATAAATGTTTTAATTTACCTAAGCTAAGGTTAATGCATCATTATTGAGGGTTTGCCATGGTGGTAAAGTTTATGAGTTGTGGCTTATATTTTGCACTAGTTGATGTGGGATTTTTGCATTAAGGAGCTTAGTGAGTTGTGCATTAGTGCAAAGTGTTTTTAGGAGAAATAAGGTAATGGTAAATTGTTGTGGTGATATTCATGCTATGCTTAATTAGATAATGAAATAATTATCTTTAATTATTTTCTAGTGGTGGATGTGATTTTTGACTAGGAGAAATAAGGTGTAAAAGGTTATGATAATTGTTTTGTAATTTATCCTAATCCTCATGAAGATTGACAAAAGAATATTGTGATTGTGGTAGATTTCCAAAGAGTTTTTTTCATCTTCATAAAAGGTATGGGCACGTTCTCCTATTGATTGTTTATGGTGGTTAATTTATGAAATATCATTGGAGAGAAAAGGATTGATTGTGATTTCCTTTTCGAAAGTGGTTGGTTGAAAGCTTCAAATTTTTTTGGTTTGAGAGTTCTGATTAAACCTTGTTTTATCAGCATTGTTGTTGAAGCCCATTGATTGTGAAATGAAATTGAACTTGAGTTAGAGAAGAACATGAGTATCATTGTTATGTGAGACTTGTGATTGACCATTTTTGGAAACATTTTGAGTTGGTTGATTCATGTTTGGACTAGGTTTTGTGAGAAAGAGTTGGTCCTTGTGGTGATTGGTTGAGTAGAGTTGTTTGAGCCTATTCAAGTGATTGTGTGAAGTGGTTGTTCAAGTTCCATAAAAAAACCTATTCTATATTCTGATTTGAGTTGAGTTGATATTGGGATTTGAGTATAGAACATATTGAGTCTCTAACAATTCTCTTTATGCTTCTATGAGATTGCTGAGTTGAGATTGATTTGATTTGAGATTGGGATTTGAGTATAGAACATATTGAGTCTCTAACAATTCTCTTTATGCTTCTATGAGATTGTTGTGTTGAGATTGATTTGAGTTGATATTGGGATTTGAGTATAGAACATATTGAGTCTCTAACAATTCTCTTTATGCTTCTATGAGATTGAGTTGAGATTTTGTTGAGTTGATTTGAGGTAAGTCTTTGAGAAGGCTTGTGGACTAATTTTGAGTAAGCTTTTGTGAAAGCTTATTATGCAAATTTGAACAAGTCCTAGAGAGGACTTATTGAACATATTTGGACAAGTTCTGAGTGAGCTTGTTGAATAGATTTGGAAAAGTTCTAAGTGAGATTTTTGAGCAGATTTGGACAAGTTTTGAGTGAGCTTATTGAGCAGATTTGAGCAGGTTTTGAGTGAGCCTATTGAGAAGATTTGAGCAGGTCCTAAGTGAGCCTATTGAGTATATTTGGACAAGTTCTAAGTGAGCTTGTTGAGCATATTTGGACAAGTTCTAAGTGAGCTTGTTGAGCATATTTGGACAAGTTCTCAGTGAGCTTGTTGAGCAGATTTGGACAAGTTGAGTGAGCTTATTGAGCATATTTGAGCAGGTTCTGAGTGAGCCTATTGAGAATAGTTTAGTAGGTTATGAGTGAGCCTATTGAGCATATTTTAGCAGGTTCTGAGTGGACCTATTGAGCAGATTTGAGAAGTTTCTGAGTGAGCTTATTGATACATAGGACATAGTCTCAGTGGATAGTATCCAATAGCTAATACAATTGAAGATAGATCTGAGTGAGGAGTCTTCAAGTGGAGAGAGATCCACAAGTCGGTGCAGTAGAGAGAAATAATCTTCTAGAAGATCACTAGCCAGAGCATAAGGGGAAAGAGTTCTCTTGTGGAAGAGATCCACGAACTTGAAATTTAGGGGATCAACATCTTCTTTGGTCAGAGGTCCATAAACATTGTAATTGGGAAGGATTCCCAAAAGATTGATTGAGAAAGTTTTAGCAAAATATTATCTCCGTGGAGTAGCCCGCATTAGGTGAACCACGTAAATTGTTGTGTCACTTTTGTGAATGGTGTTTTGTGTATTGCTTTGATTATTGCTATCTATACACTGCATAATATTGAATTGAAAAGAAAAGTAAAAAGTGATCTTATACTATTGACCCCCCTCCTTAGTATAAGCTTGTGTTCTTCGTTTCATTGTTTTGATCTAATATAAACTAAATATTTACATGAAATTGAATGCACACACAAAAGTAAATGTGGAATTCAAAGTGCAACATTCAAATGCATGAAGAAAAATGGGAAAAATAAATGTATGAAGTTTAGAATGTGAGAGATGAAATAAAATACACCTATTACACCATAGTGAGGATATCATATGATCAATAAACACATGATAATTCAATTAGCATCAATGTCCATCCATTTGTTTGATTATAAAATTTAAAAATTAATGATAAGATGGGCTAGAAGGGCAGTACCCAACTGTCACATATTTGACAAACCATGAGGCGGTGCCTGTAATAGGATACATAAAGTATTACCAATTTATTACAACCTCATGAGTATAAAGCACAATGTGGGTTTCACAGAGTGTAGCTCTAGATTTTCATGGCCATAAAAGAGCCAATTGTATCAAAAATAATACCAAAATGTGAAGGTCTTGGATATACAGGACATACTAGCAGTAATGAGCAAGGGACTAAGTTTGTGATAAAAGACTGACATAACATTAGTGACAAAGACTAATAGAATCAGTAATAATTAAGGACATAATGGAAAAATAAAATTTGTAATAGGGAACAAATGTAATCATTATGGTAGATATGGACACAAGTTAGAGAAATGTTAAAATCTCCATTGTTGTGAAATTTGTGAAAATCAATCATTCACAAATATTTTATCTACAAAAAGAAAATAAAGATCACAGATTAAAAATGATTATGGATGGATAAACATGAATGAATGAGATAAGATAAAAGTAATGTTGTATGGTTTCTACAAAAGAAAACCAAGTATAATCAAAGTTTTCTAAGAATATTTTTAGTCTTATCATAAAGAAATAAATGATTATGACCCAAGCATAGCTTGGAAGAAGACCTATACTGAAAGCATATATAGTGATGATCCTATAGATATGATAGTCTTATGAATTTTCTAGTGGATGACCTAGAGATAATGATAATATAGAGGTGACCCAAAGGCAGAGTTCCAGAGGTAGTGACCTAGAGACAATGACCTAGAGAAAGATACCCAAAGGCAGTGACCTAGAGGCAGACCCAGTGGTAGTGACCCAAAGGTAGAGACCTAAAGGCAACTCAGATATATTGATATAGTGGTAAATAAATAATTTATAAATGAAGACCTAATAAAGGTGGCATATATCCAACCATGCCAAAGTCAGAGCTAAAATATATATATTTGTTTATGGAAAACATCCCAGAAGGGATGCCACTTTTGAGTAAGACCCAAGGAGGCAGGGGTATACAACCAAACACACACACAATAAGATAAAAAAACACAATAAGAACCACATAGAAAAAACATAAGAACAACATAAAAAAAGATAAACATGACAAAACAATAGAAAAATACAAAGACAACCAACAAAAACATGAAAAAAAACAACCAAAACCTTAAAAAAATAATAAAATAAAAAAAGAAAACAAAAAAAAACAACCAACAATAGACAAAAAACAAAAAAATATAAAACACTCACACACCAAAACAAAAAAACACCAATTAACACAAAAAAACAGAAACACAAGAACATGAAAAATAAAAACACAAGAACAATAACAAAAAAATACAAAATAATAAAAACACAATAACAACAAAAAATAATACAAAAAATACAAAAAAAAAAAAAAAAAAAAACACACACACACCTTAAAAAACTAAACTACCCAGACCGAACCAAAGAGAAGCAAAAATAAAGCAAGAAGAAACTAGGTACCTCCAAAACTGGAGCCATCCAAAGAAATGATAGACATAAGAGCTTCCCTAATTTGTGAAGCCCACCATCTAGGAGGGTGGCCATAGCAAGTAAGATCACCTTTGTCCAAAGCCCAATTAGCTAAAGCATCAACACTATTGTTCTGATCTCTAACCACATGATTGTAATCAACTTTCAAAAATACCATTTGGATTAACTGAATCTTCTCAATAATTCTTTTTATTCTCCAAATAACCTTATGATTCTTAGAAGGATTCTTCAAAAGATTAATAATGAGTTGAGAGTCAGACTCAACTAGCACCTTTTTCCATCCAACCTAAATAGCCTCTTGAAGGCCTCTAAGGATACCATACCCCTCAATAATGTTATTGGAAAGAATACCCAAATTCTCAGCAAAAGTAAAAACTAGGGAGCCATCTAAAAGTCTACCAATACCTCCCACACTAGCTTTTCTATGGTTCCCTCTAGAGGCTCCATTAGTATTGAATTTTCCAAAATCCTTAGGAGGAGGTTGCCAATTCCTTGTTCTATCCATATTGCAATTGCTCACATTCCCTTTAAGATGGTTTCCCTTAGAGGATTTAATATTCAATATTTGCATCACTTGATCCCATCTTTGGTGGGAGTTTTGGGGGTGATTAAGGAGTTGTTGGATTGATTCAACTAAGTTGGCAATGGTCTTTTGCCAAATATAGTGAATATCCTTCCTATATTGATTAAAAATTCAATTATTCCTTTCATTCCAGATATTCCAAAGAAGAATGGTAGAACCCATCCAAACTAATTGCCTAATAAAATGATCAACACCCTCTTGTTTAGGCCAATCCCTCCAAAGTTGTTCAAAAGTAAAAAAGTTGGACCACTGTAAGCCAAGTAAAGTGGCCATTCTCCTCCATAGCTCAGAGGCTAAAGTACACTCAATAAAAATATGGCTGAGAGTTTCTACATTCTTTCCACACATTTCACATCTAAAAGGGCCATGAAAACCACACTTCATAAGTTGCTCACTAGTAAGCACCCTACGATGCAATAAAAGCCAAGTAAAGAACCTCACCTTAGGCCAGAGCTTTTGAGCCCACAATGAAAAAATATGTCAAATGATTGGTTGGGATTATTATGGCATAAGGTCAAATAACCTTGAGCAATTGAATACTCACCCTTAGTAGTGTTGTTCCATCCAAAACAATATTTTTCATGGGACCAAGAGAGAGATATCATATGAAGGATGCCTTGGATATCTTGTCTTTGCCTTTTTGGGATTTGAATAGGCCAGTCCTCAATAGGGATCCAATATCTACCAACCTTTGAATTACCAGTATGGTACCGATAGTAATTATCCACCTTTATCTAGTTAGCTTGGTGAAGCTCCTCCATCCAAGGCCTCCAATCGAGAAACTGAGTTATCAAAGGCTTGTGACCATCCCAAGAATCTATCCAAAAATTTACCTGTTGACCATTATGAATGATCCAAAATAAATTTTTCTTTATCAAATCCTCACCAGTATTAAGAACTACTAAAATGGGAGAACCTTTGGTAGGCAATTGATAGTGAACAAGGTCTTCAGGACTTTTGTTCTCAACATATTTAGCATGGAGATTATTGGCCCAAAGAGCATTGGGGTTATGCAACATCCTCCAATATAATTTAGCAGCTAAAGCTTTGTTGTTATTAATAGAAGACCTGAATCCTAACCCCCCTTCCTTCTTAGGAAGACATAAAGTGTCCCATTTCACCAAGGCCCATTTTCTTTTCTCCTTAGTACCACTCCAAAGGAACCGATGACTGATTTGATCCAATTCTCGAAGAAAAACCTTTGGGATATTCAACATGGAAGAAACATAAATAGGAATAACTTGAAGGAATAATTTTACCAAGGTGATTCTACCCTCAGAAGAAAGCCACCTGTTGGTCCACTTTCCAATTTTCTTCTTGACTTTGTCCAACAACCAATTCCAATTTTTTTTTTTGCCTTTGAATATTGATGGGAATACCTAAATAAGTGATCATAAGGGAGGTATTCTTATATCTTAATTTATCCAAGACCATGGATTCCTTTCTGGTAGAGCAGTGAAATAAAATAACTTTAGATTTGTCTTCATTGATCAATTGCCCAGTAGCCTTAGAAAAACAACTAATAATTTTCTTAATATTAGAAGCTTCCTTAACTATAGATTTACCTAAAAGAGTAGAGTCATAAAAAAATTGAATATGGGAGATAGGTCTAGCTCCATGAGCAATGGTAAATCCCTCAAGGGTTTTGTTTTCTCTCTTTTTGGTTATAGTCCTACCCAAGCATTCAACAAGAATGATGAATAAATAAGGGGATAGTGGGTCACCTTGCCTAATACCTCTGGAAGCTGGGAATTGACTGAGAAGGGTTGCCATTGATAAGAACTAAGTAGGAAACTGAAGAGATACATCCCATAATCCAATCCATCCAATCTCGAGAGAAACCAAATTGCCTCAAAACTTTGATAAGGAAGTGCCAATCCACTCTGTCATAGGCTTTGGATAAGTCTAACCGAATGAACATGGAAGGAGATTTTTGCATATCCATGGAATGGATGGCTTCCTAAGCAAGAACTATCTCATCTAAAATTTGACACCCTTCCACATAACCCCCTTGTTCAGGGGAAATAATCTTATGCAAAAAAGGCTTCAACCTTTCTGCCATGATCTTAGTAATGATTTTGAGAAGAACATTACATAAAGTAATAGGTCTAAAAGCTAAGATATGATCAACCTCTTGAGCTTTTGGAACAAGAGTAATATAAGTTTTATTGATAACCTTCAAAATTTCTTTGGCTTTCCTGGCTTCTTCCACCACCTCTAATAAATCAGCATGAAGGATATCCTAGAACTCTTGGTAAAACTCAATGGGAAAACCATCAAGACCTGGGGTTTTCCCTTTTTGCATTTTAAAAACTACCTGTTGAAGCTCATTGATAGTAACATGAGCAGTCAACATAGATTTCTCCTCAAAAGTGATAAGAGAAGGGATTGCTTGAAGAACATTTTGTTGAGAATATGAGTCAAGAGGAGTAGCAGTAAAAATATTGGAAAAGTAATCAACAACAATAGAGTTCATGCCATCCCAAGTGTAGACAACATCTCCATAATCTGATTTTAGGGAAGAAATAAAGTTGTGAGATATTTGAGCTAGAAGATATTTGTGGAAGAAATTTGTGTTTCGATCTCCTTATTTGAGCCATTGAATTCTAGATTTTTGCTTCCATAAGAGTTCTCTTTTTTTCCATTCCTCTAACTGAGTTGTGAGTTTAATTTCATTTGCACTTCTACTCTCTATGAGGCCATCTAAACAAATTTTCTTATTCAAATTTTTAAGATCAATAAATTCATATTTTTTTTATGAACATCCCCAAAGTCCTTCCAGTTCCAAGTCTTGATTTTGGATTTAATGTATTGCAATATTTTTGTAAAATAGAACATCTTAGTCCCATACCTAGGCTTACATTCCTTCCACCATTGTTGCACACGAGGTCTAAAGGAACTGTCTTTGAGCCACATTAATTGAAAATGAAAAGGAGAGAAACTCACATTGGTTTTCCACATTTCCACCATGACTGGCCAGTGATCCGAACCAACATTGTTAAGAGTATTCACTTTAGGAATGTGACCATGGATTAAAAATTTTTAGAGAGCAAAAACCTATCCAATCTCTCCATAATACAAGCTAAGACTTGCCTTCTGTTAGACCAAGTCATAAGGCCATTATCTGGTTGGATGTCCACAAGATGGAGGTTTGTAATATATTTTCTCATGAGGTCAGTGCTTCTATCCAAATTTTTTATTTCCCCCCATTTTCTCATCTAGAGAGAGGATGGTATTGAAATCTCCTCCGATCAAGATCTAAGCTTCAGGAAAATGAGAGATAATATAAGTTATATCCTTCCACTATCTTCTTTTTTCCTCCAAAGCAATCGGATCATAAACAATAATGCAAAGCATAATTTGGTTGGAATGTCTACTTTGAATAGCTATAGCCAAAAGACCCCAACTACCAACCATATGGTGAATAACTACCTCTTTTGGGTCCCAAAGACAAGCAATGCCACCAGAAGTCCCCTGGGAACTAAGGGAAACCACTTTTCCAGCTAGCCAAATTTTACTAGCAATTGAGTCCATATCCTCTATTGACATCTTCGTTTCTTGAAGGAAAATAAGATGTGGATGATTTATCTGAATCATTCTTCTAATTTCATTTTGTTTTGAAAGACTCCCTTTGAGTCCTCTAATATTCCAAGTGATGATATTCATTAATACCAGGGCTAAAAAATTTGGGAAGGGCATTAATATTACCTTCCTCTACAAGCTTTTCACCTTCTTTTACCATATGATATTGATTGGTCTTGTGACCTGCCTTTTGATTAGAATCCATCTTCAGTTTTTTTCCCTATTTTTTGACTTACTCCAATTGAATCTGAGATGGTTTCTAACCTTGAAGAATGCTTGTACACAACCAAAGTGTTACTAGAGGGTTCAAAATGTCTATATTGGGACCTATATTATTTGAAGTTTTGACATTTAAAAGATTATTTTTCTTGTGTAAATTTTCTCCTTTTTTTTTTTCTGTTGAAAACCTTTGATTTGTTGGTTTGTCTCTGAGTTTTTCCCTTCATCTTTAAATTGTGTTTCTAAGATTTGTGTTTCCATTATTTCCTCTTCCTCACTTGGGACATCATTCGTGGAAGGGATTTCAAACATATTAGCAGATGACTTTGATTGATCCTTCATAACTAGTTTTTTCTGAGTGTTCTTCTTAGGCATTTGGAAACCTGTTGAGTTTATATCTTCTTTCTTTTGATCAAGAATTTTATTTGGGCAAGCACTAGCCAAATGACCATATTCATGGAAAATTCTACAATGAAATGGAATGTTCTCATAGTCCACTACTTGCTCCCAAGTGTCTTCCCCAAATTGTAATGTGGTGTTTTTAGGTAAGGGTTTGTCAAAATCCATTAAAACAGAAATCCGAGCACAAATAATATGTTCAAAATTTTGAGTACAATTAGCAGTCATCATAAAAGTCCCTAAAGATTTTCCAATTGAAGATAAAATAGTAGGATTCCAAAATTCAATAGGGAGGCCAAAAAGTCTAACCCACATGGGAGCTGTAGAAGGCATCTCTTCTTGACTTTAAATTTAGTATGCCAAGGCTTCATGAAAAGCCTTGCCCTTCCAAAGAACCAAGGACCCCCTTGAAAAGTTTTCTCTCTATATTCATTATTAGAAAATAAAAAAAGAAAATAACCATTTGGATAAATAGAGATTTGTAACTCACATTTATTTTTATAGCTTTTTATAGCCTAGAATTTGAAAGCAGATAGTCTCGGATGAAAACCCATGAACCGATAAATTAGTCCTATTTTTTCTAGATATTCAATGTTAGTATGAATGTTACCCATATCATGCTTAAAAATAGGAGTTCCATCAACTACTTTAAGACATCCTGACTCCATTTTCCTGGGATCAATATTAGGCATTCTTAGAGGTTTATAGGAAGCCCTAAGATTAATATTAGCATTGGGCTGAGGTTTTCCACCACGAAGGGCATCCCTAAAATTTATTTTTGGGGCTGAGTCTTCGAAATTCTTACCCTTGACAAGGGTTTTCATAGTAGATTTATTTTGTGGGTGCACCTTAGCACCAGAATCACTTGATATCTTAGCTATTTTTTGATCAACTACTTGAAACTTATTTCATGATCTCTTTAATCCTTACCTTAGATGTCGTGGAAAGGTATGGTTTTCACTTTTATTTTGTGCAGCAAATTGGAAGCTATTGTCTCTCAAGTTCATACCATGATCTATTGAAAGACATATTTATAACCCATATTGGATCCCCTGCAACATATCCTACTAAAATATTGAGTAGAAACCACAAAAATATTGGCCTCTAGGGCCCAAAGGCCCCGAAAACCAACCTCTGGAGCTGCTTGCACTCAACCTAAATGAAACCCTTGCACAACCGCTTGCCAAAACTCTCGTTCACACATAGGGATGTTATAGGATCTATGTTGCTAAAAATGATCTAAAAATTTGTGGAGATGTTCTAGGGTTTTTCAGGAATCTACCCTCAAAATTTAAGCTCAATCTGAGTCCGGATGAGTGAAATATAGCTGAAACAAGTTCGATAGTTTGGGCAGTCTTGTGAAAAGCGTCCCTCCTCAAATCATATCCTTAGTCAGAGCTAAAATATGAAGAGAAAGAAGAATCAAAGAACAAAAAAAAAAATCCTTCCTACCAAATAATGTAATATGGAGGTGTTGGAAGTATTATATTATTTTTCCCCCTTGTAAATATTATTTTGATAGTTGATTTATATTTTATATAATGTATGTGTCAATATGAGAGAAAGTGCAAAGTATCAGGATAGAGAATGAAGAGTCACATGATATGTGGTAATATGAGAGTTTTATATTTATGAGAGGAATATAAAAGGTTGCATATCCTAGATGCTTGAGGAGAGTAGTATTTAAAGTACTAAAAAATCATGTAAAATTATATATAGGAGACAAAGGTCCATGCAATGTAATCAATCTGAATCATTCATGTAATTCTTTTGATATTGTGTATATTTGAGTGAGATATTGTTGTTATTCCAATATTGAGATTCATTGTTAGTTTGATTAATGGCATATATTTGATTTATACTTGATCCTAGATAAATTTTTCTATGAGAAAATTTATTTGGAAAGCTAATTGTTATTGGAGTGGTATAATGCATAATCTATGCTAAATTTATTTTGCAATATTTTATTTGGTAGCTAGTCTATTAGGCCCTATATGTAGGTAAGTTGTAGTGTGTTTCACATGGGTTGCAACAATGTTGTTAGTTGAATGTTGTTTACATTTTATTTAACATATTTTTCTCTTTCCTCTCTAACTCCACTATCATCTCTACTATTATTTTATTTTTTTGTTTTTATTTGCACAAGGAACTAACCTTATCTAGAGGTTGGCTCAAAAGAAATTCTAAGTCATCCAATATTGTTAATTGTCTAGGCCCATAATAAGGTATAAACCCAAATTATAGATAAAACACCACAAAGATTCATGAGAAAGAATTGCACACCAAAAATGAAATGCCTATTATTCTACATAATGGGCCTATAAATAGGCGATTACAATTGGATAAGAACATAGTTGTCCAAAATATTATCCATAACAAAATAGAAACTATATCAACATATTGCTAAATGGAATAACAACAAAATAGAAAATATATCAACATATTACTAAATGGAAAGTTTTGAAATTAATAGCAATATGTGTGTCATTCCCTATCATTCCTCCCCACCATAAGAGCATTAGACTCCAATGTGGTCAAAAGGGAAGGAAAGTCACAAACCATCTGGTTATGAGAGATCCACCAGGCTTGCTGTGGTTGTTGGGTGCTAAACACTGGTGAATTTATCCTATATTTATCACAGTACTTCTCATTTAAATTATCAATCTAGGGAACTCATAAACTTGCGAAGGGTCACGGTTGAGACTAGTCACACTACCACTTTAGATATGATCCATTAAAATACCATTGGGGGGTGTTTGTATAACATCAATAAGATCATTCTCCTCAGTAAAACTTACTTATAAATGCAGATAAAATAAAAACACCAATTGATATGAAATGGAAATGCTTCTTATAAATAAACACACCTCTAAGATAACTAAGCTTAAGCCTAAGGCATAAAAATACTACCATGCATAATGAAATTACATAAATAACTAAGAGGGGAGGAATACTAGCTTGGAGTGGGCCCGAGCTCCAAGCAGATCCTGCTCGATAATTCTCACAAATGAGGCGCTGCTAATGAACGTTCAACTTTATTAATAATGCAATGGAATATTACATACAACAATGCTCTTTATCAAATATGTCTCTCCTACTACAGGGAAGTCTATGTGTTTATATACTACACACACAGATCTTCCTGCAGTAGTTCTGTTACAATCGACATCTTGGTTTAGCCTAAACTAGGATAGTTCAGTTATTGCAACCAATGCACAATAAGTAGTTCTGCATTGTTTCTTGGTAATCAGATGATACCCAATTCATTATGGTTTGGCTTCATGAGTAGTTACGTGTTCACCCACTATGGCTGGGACAACTCATCCATCCACAGTTTCCCAATGATGATGTGGAACAGTGGTCAACAGGGTCCTTCTCCAGTCATTGTGGTCAACACACATAATTCGAGCATTGGACTTGGTAAGGCACCTAACTCGATAAGGCACTTACTTGAGTAAGGTGCCTATCTCGGTGAGATGCCTACTTATGATTAAGCAGAACCGTGCCAGGTCCATGTAGGACCTCGACTGAGCAAAAGATGAAAAAATCAGGGAAATAGCTACACACAACACACTTCACACATAGATTAGATAATACACACGATTTTATTAAATGCATACATAATGCTTCATAAAATAAACAACTCATAATATAATACCATGTAAAAACCATTAGTACATATACAAAAATATGAACAATTCTGGTGCTCATCATCGACCCATGCCTAATATGTGCCACTCCCTCATGGCACCTAAAACTGATAATCACATTCTCTCTATAGGCCACTGCTTTTCATTTCCTTTTCTTGCTGGTGGCCTTGGATTGCTCTCCTCCTTGAGGTTTTCATTTCTGCTAAGGGGCCCTGGCTTGTTGTGGGGCATCCTTGGGCTATAATACCCTCTGGCTATGCCGAGGTTTGGTTGTGTTGGGTTGACCTTCATTATGTGCTGACCTCAAATTATGTTGGCTTTATCTCCTGCTTGGCCCAACACTTGTACTAGGCTCGGCTACCACAGTCGTCACCCCATTTTATAAGGCTGCTTCTGCTTCCTGCCATAGGTTAGCATGTTGAGGGCGCAACTCTTTGAAGGGAATGTTGGATTCGTCCCTCTTCTGCTTAACCACGTTGGCTTTGTATAGCCTAAGTTCCTCAGGGGTGAGGTCAGCATTTTCTACCGTGATTGTTGTTGCCTCTAACTATGGTCCATAGACTCCCCATCTTGCTAGCCACTTCTTCATTTTAGAGGGTCGACCCGATGACGAACCATAGATGTACCAAAATTGGTCATCATCCATGGGGTCCACACAAATGCCTGACCCTCTTTCTTTCTTCTTGGTAGCTTTCCTAGCTTCCTTTGCCTCGAGCTCCTTAAGAAGCTGTTCAAAATTTTCCTTCCACTCAACGAAGGCCTGCACACCTTCTTCCCATTCTTCGTTTGAATGAGGATTTGGTTCAGCAAATGTCACCCTGGCCTTCCTTTTGGTCCTCTTCTGAGTCATCTGAGGGACCTTCCCCTTTCCTTTGTCTGTTATTGCGGTGGTCTATGTGGGTAAGTCTTCCTGTCCCGTGGAGACTGCCTCCCTGTTGGATGACTCAGGGAGTTTTTCCTCTGATCGGAGGTCCCCCATGGCTGTTCCCCCTGGTGCCTGCTTCCCTGTTCCCTCAGGTTGCAGCTACTCAATTTTGGTTGCCTGGTGCCCTAGAGAATCCTCCTTGGCCTCAAGTTTAGGGTTGTGTCCTTGGATTTACCTCGAAGGCTCATCATCATCCTTGATGTTGATAATAGGGGTTTTTGTTTAAAAAATAGAATTCCCTAGTTTCTCTGAAATTCCTCTGTCAGGGGTGCATGATTCCTCTCCTACTTCCAATTCCTCATTTCTTGCATCTGACTTGAATGCCCCAGATGAGACTACTCTCTTTGGTGAGTTCAGAGAGTTCGTGGGCACTTCCATCATCCAATTAGTCTGGGTAGAGGCATCCTACCTCTCTATTACCCTGGCCTACAACTGTTGGTTCTCCTCCTTGAGCTGCTGGATCAATTACTGCAATTGAGCAATGGTGGCCTCCTATCTCTAAAATTTCCTTATGGTCATCTTCTTGTACTCCTAAAATAGTGCTTGCATTGAGAATTTCTCACTTTGTTTGATGTGGTCCTCTTCCATTGATGTCTCGACCAGTTATTGCAAGCCTACGGAAGGTTACGGGTCCTACGGAGTGCAAGCAGCCAAATTATGTAAAGTTTATGTCGTGACACCAAGCTCTGTATCTTCTTTGTCTTCCTCATTTGATAGGATTAGGGACCATCATTGTGTTCAAAATTACCTACGTTTTAACTGGCATTCTGCACTAGAGGATTATGACCTCTCTTCCATGAAAATGGGTAGAGGGGTTTGCCCTTTCTCTATAATATCTGGTGAAAATTAAGGGTGTTCCTCCTCAAACATCCCCACAATTTTGCATCATGCCTTGCCTTTGTGGATGTATGTTTAGCTACGTCAAAAAGCTCAGACCTAACCTCCTTAACTGTTCCCCTTATTTTAGCTTTGTGCCCTGATTCGGCCATCGTCTATTCTCGTGCACTAGAGGGTTCAGCTTCTATCACATATGAGTTTCCCTTGTGCTCATCTACATGGCATATCAGGGCTGTAATTAGTTCATGATGGGCTAAGGTAGAGATTGCCCCTCTTTGGTACCATGATGCCTCATCTTGTAGGACTTTTGCCAGGTAGAATGGGATGTTGATTTTTCTTTCATGCACCAGATGTCTCATGAATTGCATGTGGTTAGAATTTAGGTGTGAATACTTCCTAGTGCATGTGAAGTATCTCGCAACCTACTCAAAACTCTTTCGCAGGTGCATCAGGATCCTTTGCTTGGGAAGTCCTCCTTGGTCGAAGGGGACATTCCCCTGTCTGAGTAGCACTTCAGTGCATTTATTTGCCATGCCATCCTTGTATGTACATTCCCCAGTGAGGGGAAGACCAATGACCTGAGCAATATGCTCCTTGGGTGACTGGAATTACTAGTCTGCGTAGTTGGGCCACTTCTCCATTCAGAGCGATGGAAAATTATTTGGTTGCCTCCACGTCCTATTCCTGGCTGACCAGACGACAATAATTCATCCACCCTGCCACTTCAAACTGGTTGCGAACTTCCCCCCTAATTCCTTCAGTACCATTGGGCTCCTGCTTCTTAATCACGTGATTCTTCGAAGGTCCTCCCATGGTCAATTCCCTATTGAGTTTGAATTTTGTACTCAATAAGACACCTTTTTGTAACCTGAGGTGCCTAACTCTAGAAATTGTTTCTATGTTGGGTTTAGTAGGGTATTCCACCCGAATTAATTTTCGGCACGACGTATTAGGCATGAGGGGTGATTTTTCGTTCTTGCACCATCATCATTTTTGAGAGCATATTATATGAAAATTACATATATATATAATTAAAATCATGCACATACCTGATTGGTCATTTCATGTTGCGTGGAGTATGTCAAATTTCCATTCGATGATGTTTTTCCCATGTGCTTATTACGTTGCCTTTGGTACTGCATTCTTGGTTCAATCGAGGTCCTGCTGCTGAAAATGTGATGGATCCTATTGGTTCAGGTTGGGACGCCTATTTTCTCAATGGTTGGCCTTGGGACGTGCAAAAATCCTACCCAATGATTTCAAAATATTTGCGACTGCATCCGAATTTCCATCACGTGATGGTGTTGGCTTTGTTTGCTCCTCGTACTACCAAGTTACGCATGTGAATTTAATTGATCAAGGTATCTGCTTGAGTAAGGTGCTCAAATGACATCTATTTTGGGTAAGGTGCCAGAGTAAGGTGCCTAACTTATTAAGGTACCTAACTCAAGAAGGCACCTTACTCAGTAAGGCGCCTAACTCAGTAAGGCACTAGTAAGGTGCCTAACTCGATAAGGCACCAAGGTAAGGCACCACTTTGACCGTCATATATATATTTTATATGAATATTAGGGGGTGGCCTGCTTGCGAGGTAAGGTGCCTAGAGTAAGGCGCCAGAGTAAGGCACCTCTCTTCCATAGTAAGGAACCGCTTCCCCCCATGTCTAAGAATCGTCGCGTCCTCATGAAAGCAACCGCCCTAAAGATTTTTTTTAACGAATTCGATGCCTTCTTGGTGGTGTAAGGTACCAGAGTAAGGCTTTGCTCCTCTAGAGTAAGGCGTTAGAGTAAGGCACCAATCCATTAGAGTTATGCACCAGATTAAGGCACTACTTCTCTAGAGTAAGACGCCAGAGTAAGGCACCTCTCTTCTAGAGTAAGGCACCAAAGTAAGGCGCTGCTCGTACAGAGTAATGTTCTAGTGTAAGGCACCACTCC
This sequence comes from Wollemia nobilis, assembly GCA_028583015.1. Taxonomy (NCBI): domain Eukaryota; kingdom Viridiplantae; phylum Streptophyta; class Pinopsida; order Araucariales; family Araucariaceae; genus Wollemia; species Wollemia nobilis. The sequence goes on along the minus strand of JAQPPZ010002750.1, from coordinate 710,052 downwards.
TCCAGAGTAAGGTGCCAAAGTAAGGTGCCACTCCTATAGAGTAAGGAGTCGTTCCTCCAGAGTAAGGCGCCAGAGTAAGGCATCGCTTGACATGTCTTTTGATGTGAGGTTTATCAAGCCTCCTAGAATTCTCCTTATATTTTATCAGCATCCGCCTCATTCAGGAATGAGGATGTTCTATGAGGAATTTAGCTTCCCCCCATGCCTGAACTGTTGCTATCCTCCTAATGCGCAAGTATGTGGATGTTGAGCCGACCTAGGCCTGGTTTTCCTAGATGCCTATTGTTCGAACAATCAAACCATGTCCCTGCAAAAAGAAAACACAAAAAAAATAAAAAGTGTAGTTAAACGGGGTCTATGCCTGTTAGACCCTGGCTCTCATGATACCTACAGCTTGCATGCAGGCATTGTCCCTGTAAAACACACAGTAAGATAAAAAAATAATAACCTATTCTAACATGTCTTTGGTGGACATCCCTATGTCCACCATGTTGTTGAGAATTTAGGAGATTTTACTTGGATGGGGTCTCCCCCATGCCTGTTATGGATTCCACTAGAAATACCTCAAATGTATGGTATGGCTGCACTCGATGGCCATTGGCTATTAGTATGGTGTTGCTACCGTCAATCGTCTTGACCTGTACAACACCGTTCTTGATTATTTCCACCACCTCATACGATCCCATCCATCTTTGCATCAACTTCCCTTTTTTCTCTTAGAACTTGGAGTCATACAATAGTACCCAGTCTCCTTTGAATTATTTCTTTTTAATGTGGTGGTCATGCTGCTGCTTCCTTTACCTCTACACAATTTCTATTCTGTAAAGGGCATCCATGCGAAATTCGTCCAACTGATTTAGCTATCAAATTCGTTCCTTTTGTGCATCATCCAAGTTCAGATCTAATTCGACCACCGTTTTGAGTGTCTTAGCTTCAAATTTTATGGACATCATTTGCATCTTTCCCATAGACCAATCGAAAGGGGGTAAAACCAGTGGTCGACTTCCACATTGTATTATATGCCCATACTACCTCCGGTAGTCTTGCAACCCAATCCTTCCTATGCTGTTGCATGGTCTTTGTTAGGATGTTTTCTATTTCCCTATTAGTGATATCTACCTATCCATTTGCTTGCAGATGGTATGGGGTAGTCTTGTTATGCCGAAACCTATACTGTTCCATCAGCTTCTCAATTAATCTAGATGTGAATTGGGATATTTGGTCTATTGTAATCTCCATAGGTACTCCAAATCTCATAAAAATATGGGAAAATAGAAATACAATGATCGTACGTTCCTTGGAGTCTCTTAGCGCTTGGAATTTGACCCATTTAGTGATATAGCTAGTATATACTAGAATGTACCTCCTTTCGATTGAATGTGGGTTGATGGATCCCATAAAATCCATGCCCCATTTATCAAAGGGCTCGATGTGCACGTGAGGCTATAGGGGCATTTCGTCCTTGTAGGTCGGCCTACCCATCCTTTGGCATTCATCATATTTGTTAGCGTATGCGACTATGTCTTTGAACAATGTGGGCCAAAAATACTTGGTCTACAATACCTTATATGCAGTCCTTCTTCCTGATAAGTGACCACCATAAGGCTCGTTATGGTACGCCTTGAGTATCTCTGCGAACTCGTGCTCAGCCACACACCTTTGTACGATCTGATCAGGCCCTTTTTTGAATAGGAGGCCATCAATCCATTGGTATGATGCACTCTTTTTGATTACCCCTTGCTTCTCCTGGCACGAGAGGGTAGGGGAGGTTCTCCTAGTGGCTAGATAATTGGTAATGTCTACATACCACGATGTTTGTTTGCTAATGACGAATAGATGCTTGTTTGGGAACTAGTATTCCACTACTGTGTAGTCTACTGGAATTAGTCTAGATAGGAATTATGTGACTACGTTGTCTTTTCTAGGCTTGTCGAATATGGTAAGGTTGAATTCCTATAGCAACAAAATCCACCTAATGATCCTGCCATTGATCGCTGGTTTACTCATCAGATACCTGATGGCTGCCGCATGGTCCGTGTGGTGAATACTTTGTACCTAGTAATGTAGTGGCAAAATTTATTGACGGTATGTACCACTATGAGAAACTCCTTCTCCATTACCATGTAATTAAGCTCAGCCCCTACTAGGTTCTTGCTGACGTAATAGATGGCGTAGAACTCTTCGCCATCCTACTGCCCGAGGATCACTCCAATTGCATTATTGGATGCGTCATAATATATGTGGAACAAGACAGATAAATTTGGGTCCCACAACACTAGGACAAAGATCAGTTTCTCCTTTAGCATCTAAAATGCCTTCTTACAGTCATCTATCCAGATAAATTCTATGTCCTTCATCAGAAGGGTGTGTAGGGGTTTGGTGATTTTGCTAAAATCAGTGATAAATCGCTTGTAGTACCCAGTAGAGTTGAGGAAACTCCTTAACTCCCTCTATGTTTTTGGGATGGGTAAGTATTTGATGAATTCTATCTTTTTGTGATCCACTTTAATCCCTTCTACCAAGATATGATGCCCTAACACTATGAATTCCCACATCATCATAAAAAATTTCTCATTATTGAGAGATATATTATTTTCCTCGCACCTCTGGAGTACACGTTCCAAATTTTTCATCGCCTCCTCAAAATTTTCCCCATAAATGGTGAAATCATCCATATATACTTTGACTACTTCACCTATCATATTCAATAATATGCTAAGCACTGCCCTCTAGAAGGTGGTTGGTGCATTGCATAGCCCGAAAGGTAGAACCCTGTATGCAAACATTCCCCATGGGAAGGTGAACGTTGTCTTATCTTGATCTTTGAAGAGATTTTACAAAAACATATTCTAGAAATAAAGCAGAAAAGTAACTAAGGAAATAATAACACCATTCAATGCACATATGACACACAAGATTTACCCTGGTTCACCCAATTTGGGCTAGTCCAAAAAACAAGAGTCTATCCTCCTTGATATATTATTCTCTCTCTTGTCCCTAAAATGGGACATTACAATAATTATATAAGGAAACTCTTACAACCCTAAACCACCAAGTGGTATTAGGGTACCATGGATACAACACCGTGGGCTAAACCACCCACACTAACTAACCACCCACCAACCAGTAGCGATAAAAGTAGGTGAAAATTCTGGCGTCGGCTTCGATCGCTTTCACCGTATCCGAGGGTGCCCCCTACGCACCTCGAGCCGTCGCCTATTACGTAAGCACCTTTACCATAGTCGGGGGTCCTTGGGGGCCTTTGGCCCCCGCACCCCCCCTACCCGTCGTCTTTTGCGCTGTAGTGCCTGTCGTACAATTCTTTTCCAGCAAAGAATGAGACACATCCAACATTCTCCCACTTGTTGAATACTTTGCCAGACCCATTTCAATTGTACAAAATCTAAACTTTTTAGTGCTTACAGCCTTGGTTAAAGCATCTGCAACATTTTCCTTGGTGTCTACCTTTTCCAGCAACACTTTCTTCTGTTCAAGCATGTCCTTGCAGAAATGGAACTTTGTATCAATGTGCTTCGTTCTTGAATGGTAAGTAGGGTTCTTTGCCAAAAATATGGCACTCTGACTGTCATAGTTTATCTTCACAGCTCCTTGAAAGAACCCAATTTCAGCACATAGTCTTTGCAGCCATACAACTTCCTTACTTGCATCAGTGGTCGCCATATACTCAACTTTAGTAGTTGAAAGAGCAACAACAGTCCGCCTCTTGCTCATCCAACTAATGGCCCCTCCGAACAAATTGAATACATAAGCACTAGTAGATCTTCTCCTGTCCAGATCTCCAACCCAATCTGCATCAACAAACCCTTCTATATCCAATTGTCTATTTTCTTTACCTGTACCCTCATAGCAGATTGTAAAATCAGAGGTGCCACGCAAATATCTGAAAACCCTTTTCACAGCAATCCAATGCTCTTTACCAGGTTTAGACATATATCTACTCAAGACTCCCACTGCATGGGCAATGTCTGCTCTAGTACAAACCATGGCATACATTAAACTACCTACAACATTTGCATAAGGAATATTTGACATTTCCTCTACCTCTTCTATTTTTGGACATTGTTCAGCAGACAATTTTTCACCTAAAGAAATAGGTACCTTCATCGGTTTGCAATCCTGCATATTGAACCTTTTCAACGCTGTCTCAACATACTTTTTCTGATCCAACCACAACTTTCTGTTAGAGCGATCTCTTTTTATTTGCATACCCAATATAAAATTTGCAGGGCCAAGATCCTTCATGTCAAACTCGCGATGCCAACCGAGACTTTACTTCCCCGACCAGTTTTCTTGCTATTTCCAATTAGTAACATGTCATCAACATAAAGAACTATAATGACAATTACATTACCAATTTTCTTTGAATACACACAGTGATCAGCATTGCTACGAACAAAACCAATTCCTAAAACATAAGTATCAAATTTTTGGTACCACATTCTAGGTGATTGTTTCAGTCCATACAATGATTTCTTTAACTTACATACCAGATCCTCCTTTCCTGCAATAGTGAAACCTTCAGGTTGCCTCATATAGATTTCTTCCTCCAAATATCCATGAAGGAATGCAGTTTTCACATCCATCTGTTCTATTTCAAGATCAAATGTAGCAGCCACAACTAACATAAATCTAATTGATGTTAGCTTTGCAACGGGAGAAAAAACTTCACCATAATCAATTCCTTCAACCTGGGAAAAACCTTTAGCAACCAGGCGAGCTTTATATTTCTCCACTTTACCTTCAACATTCTGCTTCTTCTTAAAGATCCACTTGCAACCTATTGCTTTCCTACCACTTGGTAATTTCACTAAATCCCATGTTTTGTTCTTTTTCAGGGACATCATTTCCTCATCCATGGCCTCTTCCCAACGGTTTGCCTCTCTAGAATTAACAGCTTCTCTAACTGTTCTAGGATCTTCATCAGTAACAGATAGTACAAAAGAAGTAGGAAAAGCAGATGGACTATACCTTTCAGGTTGCTTCCTTTCCCGTGTTGATCTCCTTACCACAGGTGTATGAACCTCTTCTTCATCCTCTTCCAGATCCTCACCTGTATGCTCCTCTTCCATATCCTCATCTGTATGCTCCTCTTCCAGATCCTCTACTGTCTGATAGTTTTCCATGAGATCAAATTGGACCATTCCAGGTTCCTCTTCTGTAACTACCTTCCTAGAATCACCGATCATCTCCCTAAACACCACATATCTACTATACACTGTACTTTTAGTTTTTGGATTCCAAAGCTTATATCCTTTAACACCATCTTTATAACCAATAAAGATACATTTAATAGCCTTATTATCTAGCTTACTTCTTTTCTCCTTTGGAATATGCATGTATGCATCATAGCCAAAAACTCTGAGATGTGAAATAGAAGGTTTCTTACCAAATAGAGCTTCAAATGGAGTTTGATCCGGCAATGCTGATGTAGGTGACCAATTTCGCAAGTAGCATGCTGCACTCACTGCTTCTGCCCAAAATTCCTGTGCCAAACCTGCACCACTGAGCATACTTCTAGCCTTCTCCATCAGTGATCTGTTCAATCTCTCTCCATTATTTTGAGGTGTATATGGAGTAGTCTTCTATCTTGCAATACCACATTGCTTACAAAATTTCTCAAATATATTAGAACAATATTCCCCTCCATTATCAGACCTCAACACCTTAATCCTTTTATCAGTTTGATTCTCAACAAGTGCTTTAAATTCCTTAAATTTTTCAAACACTTCATATTTGCTCTTAAGAAAGTAAATCCATGCATATCTTGAAAAATCATCAACAAAGGAAGCATAATACCATGATTTTCCAAGAGACGGCATAGGAACAGGACCAAAAATATCACTGTGGATCAAATCTAGTACCCCACTAGATCTTGTGGCACCATATGGAAAACTAACCCGATTCTGTTTACCATAAATACAATGTTCACATAACTCGAAAGACATTGAGTAATTAGGGATACCATGAACCATACCTTTTGTGTACATGGTACGCAATCCCTTTTCTCCAATATGTCCCATCCTTTGATGCCAGAGTGTTGAGCTTTTATCAGAATCAACCTCAGGAATAGTTGAGCTATTGCACTCATTTGTCATAGTGCTTCCCAATAGCTTATACAATGTTCCAATCCGAACTCCCCTTGCCAACACCATTGATCCACAAACCATTTTGCATGAATCCCTACCAAAATTGACATTCACTGCTACATCGGCCATTTTGCTTATCGAAATCAAATTTCTAGCAAGTCCCGGAATATGCATCACACCTGGTAGGGTCTTAACCCTACCATCCTACAACAAAATTTTCACTCTTCCACGACCCATGATTCTGAGTGGTGAATCATCTCCCAATAGTACTTCCCCTCCATCATATCTTTCATATTCACTGAACCACCCTCTATGAGGAGTCATATGAAAAGAGGCACCAATATCAATCAACCAATCATTTTTATCTGATCGTGTGGAGCACGATGAGCAGGATGCCGATATACATCCCCCGCTTCATCAATGGATTTATTCATCTCTATGGAAGTCGATTCATCAGAATTTTTTCCAGACTCAACTTTCTTTGATCTGCAATCCTTCTTCATATGACCAGGCTTGCCACAATTCCAACATTTTCTCTCAAACTTCCCTCGAGACTTGGATCTACCTTTAGACTTAGACCTATCACCATATCTAGATTTGTCCTTCTCCTTGGCATGCCCTCTCACTGTTAGGGCTTCCTTAGATGTGCCCTCCATGGCTTTTCTCCTCATATCCTCAGATAATAGAGATGCCACTATATCTTCAAACTTCAATGTGGATGAAGTTGTACTACCAATTGCTACTACTAAGTTATCCCATGAATCTGGTAAAGAGCATAACAAAGTAATGCATTTATCTTCCTCACTCAACTTAATTTCTACAGATGTTAGTTGACTTACCACTGTATTGAATGCATTCAGATGATCTGCAACCGAATCCCCGTCATGCATCCTAAGATTGTACAGTTTCTTTTTGAGGAATAATTTGTTCACTAGGGACTTCGATTGATACAAATCCCCTAACCTCTCCTAGAGATCCTTTGCTGTAGCTTCTCCCGAAACATTGATGAGCATCGAATCTGCAAGACAGTCGAATCAGACTCCTTGCTTTTCGATTCATCTTCTCCCAATATTCATCGGAAGTACCCGTAGGTTGTGTTGTTTCTGAAATAGCAGCCCACTGATCTCTGTCCACGAGCATATCTTCCATATTTAACTTCCATAGCTCAAAAATTTTGTCATCAAATTTCTCGATCTCTATCCTTGAATGATTTCTTGACATTTTTTTTTTCCTTCAAACTCCTTCTGCGTAACTCCCACTCCAGAATAGGTTTTCTTTCACTCCTAGAAACCCTAGGTCTTCTTCAAATGGATTTAAACCCTAGCAATAAAGGCGTCCCCCTATGGCTAATAACTTGGCTCTGATACCAAATGAAGAGATTTTACAGAAACATATTCTAGAAATAAAGCAGAAAAGTAACTAAGGAAATAATAACACCATTCAATGCACATATGACACACAAGATTTACCCTGGTTCACCCAATTTGGGCTAGTCCAGCAAACAAGAGTCTATCCTCCTTGATATATTATTCTCTCTCTTGTCCCTAAAATGGGACATTACAATAATTATATAAGGAAACTCTTACAACCCTAAACCACCAAGTGGTATTAGGGTACCGTGGATACAACACCATGGGCTAAACCACCCACACTAACTAACCACCCACCAACCGTGGGAATCTCGGGGTTCGCTCCAAAAGTAGCAATAAAAGTAGGTGAAAAGTAGCGATAAAAGTAGGTGAAATTTTTTGTGCTGAATTTGCTAGCTTTGATCACTTTCACCGTATCCGAGGGCGCCCCCCTACGCACCTCAATCCATCGCCTATTACGTAAGCACCTTTACCATAGCCAGGGGTCCTTGGGGGCCTCCGCCCCCTCGGACCCCCCCTACCCGTCGTCTTTTGCGCTGTAGTGCCTGTCGTACAATTATTTTTCGGAAAAGAATGAGACACATCCAACAATCTTCTTCTGCAATCTAGATTTGATTGTACCCATTGAATCCATCCAGGAAGGAAAAGTATTTCCTCCCAAAAAATGTGTCTAGCACTTGGTCAATGAAAGGAAGTGGAAAATGGTCATTTTTAGTCGCCTTATTCAAATATCTATAGTCAAAACAGATCCTCAATTTCCTATTCTTTTTAGGGACCACCACAAGTGGTGATACCAATTCACTATCCAAGATCGGGTAGATGAATCCCACCGTCAGGAGCTTCTGTAGCTCGAACTTGAAAATTTCCTTCATGGTTGGGTTCATCCTTCTCTATGGATGTCTGACGGGGGTTGACTATTCTTCCAGATAGATACGGTGAGTGCACAAATTTGGGATGATTCCCTTCATATTTGTATAATCCCACATGAATATCGGTTGATGTTCGATTAGGAGCTCTTTCAATTCTACCAATTATGCGACGGTTAGCTTAGTTCTGACGTTCAATGTTCTGCCATACCTAACATCGATTTTTTTGGTGTGGTGGTCCTTAACACCCACTAATGGTGACTCAGGAATTGGAAGAGAGGATTCTGTGTGGAAGAATCTTGAGATGATGCCATCTTCTTCAGCCTCATCCTTCACTTATATTAATGCCATTATCGGTTGGAGCATAGATAGTGAATTATCCTCCTAATTTTCTATTTTAGGTTCTCCTAGTGCATCCATCGATTGGGTTGGGGGAGAGATTGTTAATCTCTTAAAATTTTGGCCATTTGAAATGGTCATCAGTCCATCAGAGTAGATGATGTATGCGTCAACCATAGCTAACCATAGTATCCCCAAGATGAGTGGGTAACCACCCAATCTAGTTTTGGATTGCAACACCAGAAAATCCATCGAATACTCCCATGCATCAACTATTACTATGAAATCTTCGAGAATTCCTTCTGGTGCCACCATTTTATGATAAACCAATTGTAACATCATTTTGGTAGGATTCAGGTCAGTGAGCTCTAGCTTCTACATGGTCTCTTGTAGAATTACATTGATGTCTTCCCCCAAGTCGACCAATGTATTCTCTAGTGAGTGCCCTCCTATTTTTACCATCAATACCGGGCTGCCTGGGTCTGCATATTTGGGGTGATATGCATTCCCCATCATCAAGTTGACTAAATTTCCCATGATGTTGATGGTTTGCGCTACTTTGCATCCTGGTTTCCTTAGGCATATCTCTTTTATCACCTTAGTGTATATGGGCACATCACGGATAGCTTGGAAAAGTGGGATAGTTACGGTGAGATTTTTCAGGCTTGATAGGATATCAAATTCGAGATGTGTTAGCTTCTTCTGCTCTTGCAGTCGTTTAGGGAATGGGGACCTTATCTTCTCAATAATTTTTCTTCCTCCACCTCTTCTATCAGAGGGAAGTCTCCTACTTCCTCCTCCACTTCTACCAGCAAATGCGTTTCTAATCCTAACTGCTTGCCTGATCTAAGTTGTATTAGATTACAACTAATATGGTACATTGGATACATCTCTCCTTCCACCTGGTATATCATCTGGTTTACCTTATTGTTCGAGTTCACTGTCGGCTATGCTGGTAACTACATAGGTCTTACTGTAGGTAGGGCTGGTAAGGCTTGCTGAGGCGGTCCTTGCACCATGTTCTATGGAGGTGTATTCCACAGGACGTGGCTCCTCCATGACTGCTGATATGGCATCCATGTTTGTTGATTTAGGAATACTGCACCTGGAGGTATGTTCATCTAGGGTGGTTGTCCCCACCATCCCATTTTGGATGGTGACGACTACCCCTGTGGCATATATGACCCTCCTCCATAAGGTGGCATCCTCGTAGGCATATTTCCCATGGGGTTTTGCTTCCAATTCTTTTGATTGCCCATAAATTAGACTTCGATTATGTCAGTATCTTCTTTAACATTGGGTAGCTATGGGCATAGTTGGGTTTTATGATTCTTCTAGAAAACCACAAATACTCTGACCTTGTTCTCTGGGAAGATGTTCCTGGCATGCTTCCCTCTATATTTGGGGTAAAAATAGGTTAATGTTGCATCGTTCTCCTATTTCTTCTTCTCCAACAATAATGTATCTAGCTATAGAGCTAGAGAGGATAGCATTTCACTCTTTAAATATTCCAACATGTTGCCTATCTCCATTTTTGTGACTGACATGATCGCTTTCATTGTTCTAGTGGTTGGATTACCTCTCCTCCATGAGTAATTCCAGCATAATTTTTGGATATCTTCCATAGCATGCTGGTAAACGTCTCCTCCGGAGATCATATTCAGCGCTTCCAGTGACTCGTTGTTCAATCCCCTCAAAAAATACTTTTAAGGGACTTACCCCTAACTTTGCATGAGGGAATCACTACAAGTTAAAATTAAACCTTTCCTAGTATTCCTCCAGGGATTCGTCCTCTTTCTACGTCATGTTGAGGACTTCCTCTCTAGAATCTCATGCTCTATCGAAGTCCTAATATTGCTCCATAAATATCTTCTTCATCCCATCCCATGTGGTGATCTGCTTTTTCCCCATCCTGATGAACCATCGTAGGGCTGAGTCATCTAATGTCGATGGGAAGAGTTTCAACTTTTGGGCTTATGATTTATAATTGATAGACCTATACAATACATCAAATTTGAATAAAAATAGGTTAGGTAGGGAAAATATTTTTCATTTTGGTGTCTCCTACCCCTTCCTCTATCAGGAAACTGAACCCAGATGAGACTTCTTATTCTACCATTTTTTTAGGAAATATGGTCTCCAATACAACGTCTATAGTCTCTTGGTCATTCAAAACTCTTTGGGTCAGGGCCTTTAAGTTAGATGGCATAATAGTCCAATCATCTAAGGCTTTCCATAATAGGGATTCCTCTGAGGGTGTCCTATTAAACAATGGGGTTACAATAGTTTGTTCTTCCCTAGGTCGGTAATATGAGGAGGCACTTTGTATGAAGTGAGGACTTTGACTCCAGTGGAATTCTGGTGATGATTCAGGAGAATCTAATTCAAACTCTAGGTATTCTTTCGACTCTGATTGATCTGGTAGACTCTATTTTATAAAACGATCATCTGGTCCTATTTTTATTGGCAAACTCATACAAGGTTAGGTCGAAGGTCTTAAGGGGTAATGTAATTAGTCTAATAGTGACACTTCTTCGAAAATGACATTAAAATGTTGGGTGCTAAACACTGGTGAATTTATCCTATATTTGTCACAACACTTCTCATTTAAATTTTCAATCTAGGGAACTCGTAAATTTGTGAAGGGTCACTATTGAGACTAGTCACACTAAAGATTTAGAGATGATCCATTCAACTACCATTGGGGGGTTTTTGTATAACATCAATAAGATCATCCGCCTCAATAAAAATTATTCATAAATGCAGATAAAATAAAAACACCAACTGATACAAAATGAAAATGCTTCTTATAAATAAACACACCTCTAAGATAACTAAGCTTAAGCGTAAGGCATAAACATATTACCATGCATAATGAAATTACATAAATAACTAAGAGGGAAGGAATACTGTCTTGGAGTGGGCCCGAGCTCCAGGCAGATCCCACCTGATAATTCTCACAAACGAGGCACTACTAACGAACGCTCAACTTTATTAATAATGCAATGGAATATTACATACAACAATGCTCTTTATCAAATATGTCTCTCCTACTACAGTGAAGTCTGTGTGTTTATATACTACACACATAGATCTTCTTATGGCAATTCTATTACAACCGACATCTCGGTTTAGCCTAAAATGGGATAATTTCGTTACTATAATCGGTGCACAATAAGCAACTCTTCATTTTTTCCTAGTAATCGGATGATCCCCACTTCATTATGGTTCGGATTCATGAGTAGTTACGTGTTCAACCACTATGTCTGGGACAACTCATCCATCCACGGTTTCCCATAGATGACATGGAATGGTGGTCAACAGGGTCCTTCTCCAGTCGTTGTGATCAACACACATAATTTGGGCATTGATCTTGGTAAGGCGCCTGCTTGGTAAGGCACTTACTTGAGTAAGGCACCTACCTCGGTAAGGCACCTACCTCAGTAATGCGTCTACCTCAGTAAGGCACCTACTTCATTAAGGTACCTACTTTAGTAAGGCACCTACCTCAATAAGGTGCATGCTTTAGTTTACCTTCTTCTGATTAAGCGAAACCGTGCCAAGTCCATGTAGGACCTCGACTGAGCAAAAGATGACAAAATCAGGGAAATAGCTACATACAACACACTTCAAACACATATTAGATAATACACATGATTTTATTAAATACATACATAATGCTTCATAAAATACACAACTCATGATATAATATCATGAAAAAACCATTAGTACATATACAAAAATATGAGCATTTATAGTGCTCATCAATGGTAGTTGTCCTCACTTGATCACAAGGTAGGAAGTTGAAGATCCCTAGAAAGTGTGGCATGTCCTGGTGTCAAGAAGATGATCATTCTCGAAAGGCAACTGGAAGTCATGTACAATATCAGTAGGATGACTAATGACAGGGTCTATCTCCAATGTAGACTCATGGTATGGTCTAAGCAAGTCAATAGTGATGATATCGTGGATGTCCAAGTGTGTTGGAAAATCAAGCCGAAAAGCATTCTTGAATATCCATTGTACAATAGTGTATTGCCCAAATAGAATGGGTTGGAACTTGCTATGGCCTGTCACCTGGAAATTGTGATAATTAAGGTGCAACCAAACTCTATATCCCACATGAAAATAATGTGGAACACGATGTTTGTCCATGGCATTATTCTGCTACTACTAGATTCTTTGCAAAATGTGAACAATGTTAGAGTCAACTTATTACAAATGTTGGATGAAGGAATGGGATTTATCTTGCTCTTTTTGCATATGCGCTGTGACAGGAGATGGAAGAGACAAGGGTAACTTATAAGGTGCTAAGGTTGAAAACCTATACATTCTTCAAATGGTGAGTAACCTATGGAGAAATGGAAAGCTCAATTATATGCATGCTTAATGTGAGTAAGACTCAAATCCCATTTTGCTGGAGAGTAATGATGAAAAATACGAAGACTCTTGATAAGAGTATGGTTGACTACTTCAATTTGACCATCCTATTGAGGATGAAATGTAGTGGAAAAGTTAAGAGACACCCCTAAAAGTTTCCACAAGGAACACCAAAAATGACCAACAAAACAAGAATCACAATAAAAAACAATACTAGTGGGTAGACCAAAGGAACGCCATACAGTATCAAAGAAGAGGTGGGCTAATTTGACAGCAAGACTGGTTTTTTGACAAGGGATGAACTTAGCTATTTTATTGAAATGGTCAACTACGACAAAAACACATAATGTTGGTGCATCGTCATAGGAAAACCACTGACTATATCCATTAAAATACTTTTCCACGGATGATATGCAATAGGCAAGGGCATGCTGAAGCCTAGCTTCCTGTTAGCTGGCTTGGATCTGCAACAAGCGACACAATATCTCAAATATCTCAAAACATCACGTTGCATGTGGGACCAATAGAAGAATATCTGCACATGATGAAGAGTTTTATGCTTGCTAAAATGTCCACCATAAAGGACAGAATGTGTCTCCTTAATAAGATGTTTCCTAGACTCACAGGATACACAAATTCTTTCCAAGCAGTATAGCAAACATTCCTTAATATGATAATATTGAAAAGGGGCCAAATTTGAAGAGGAAGGATGTTGTAAATGCTGAAAAACTTTGGCAAAATCATGGTCATGAGGATAAAAATAAGGCTAATACTGAAATACCAAGTGTGAGGTAGTAACAATAGTCAAAGCAAGGGAGGAAGGAGGACAACTTAGGTAATCAACCACAAAATTTGTACTACCCTTTTTGTATTTTATGACAAGGTGGAATTGTTGAAAATAAGAAGCCCATTTTATGTGGTGAGATTCTTGGATTTTATCCTGAAATTGGAGAAACTGCAAAGGCAAATGATATGTATGAACAATGGTTTTTTTGCCCTAGATATAATGATGCTAGTATTTTATTCCTTGGACTAAGGCATAAAGCTCTTTGTCATATGTGGAATAATTTTGTTTGGAAATGGAAAAGGACTCAGAATGATAAGCAACATGATGACCATTTTTTTTGAGGATAACACCAAGGGCAAATTGAGAAGCATCAATTTCAACCTCAAAAGGTTGTCTAAGGTCAGGAATAACTAGAAAAAAAGCATAACAAAGCTTATATTTCAATATGGATAAAGCATGGGAATGAGCAGGAGTTCAATGAAAAATAGTTTTTGCCTTAGTCAAATTATGCAAAGGAGTAGCAATAGTGGAATAGTTGAGAATAAACTTGTGGTAGAAGTTGGCTAGGCCAAGGAAACTCCGTAACTCAGTGGCAGTGGTAGGAGTAGGCCAATTAAGGAGGAATTCTACTTTGCTAGGATCCACCTGAATATCTTGCTCATTAATGATAAATCCAAGGTAGGAAATAGATTTTTTCCCAAAAGAACACTTAGGCAAATTGACATACAATTGATGTTGTTGAAGGATGGAAAGAACATGATCCATATGCTACAAATGAGCCTCCCATGTAGGAGAAAATATGAGAATATCATAAATATAGATAATGACATATCTATCCAAGCAGTCTCTAATAACTTCATTCATTAGCCTCATGAAGGTAGCATGAGCATTGGTGAGACCAAAGGGCATAACAACCCACACAAAAATACCCATATTTTTTTTGAAATATGTTTTCCAAGTATCTTCAGCCTGGATGTAGACCTGATGATATCCACTTTTGATATCAATATTAGTGAAAAATTTAGCTCCCTAAAGTTGGTCTAAGAAATCATCAATATGAGGGAGTGGATATCTATTTTTATTGTGATTTTAATAAGTGCCCGAAAATCAATACAAATATGCCAAGTGCCATCCTTGTTGAGAACAAGACGAAAAGGAGAGGCACAAGGAGAAATGCTAGGTTTAATAAAACCTTTATATAGAAAATCCTGAATTTGCTTCTTTATTTCATCATATTGTAAAAGTGATTGCATGTACATGGGGGCATTAGGAAGAGGTGCAGTTGGAACTATATCAATAGTGTGGGTAATGGCCCTTTTTGAAGGCAAGTAAGTGGGATATTGAAAAACACTAATATTTTTGCAAAATATTATGAATTGCTTTAGGTATTTCTTAAGCATGAGCAAAAAATTGCTTATGCTGTGGACGAATGAAAATGAGAGCCAGTACCTGTGCTTGATTTGCTGCTTTGCATGCTTGTCTACAACTTAGCAATAGATTATTGGAGTGCTTGGTAGTTTATTGAATTGATTGAATGAGATAGTGCTTATTATCTTGCTGCAATGTATATGTATTTTTACAAGCATCATATGTAGCACACCTATAATATTGATAGGGCTTACCAAGCAAAAGACCACAGTAATCCATAGGGGTCACATCACAAGTGACCTTAACTCTAAAAATTAGACCAAAGGCAAATGCAAGAGTGCATGTATGTGTAATATGCAAAAAGGTCTCACTATCCTTCCATCCAAGAGAGTATAGATGAGGATGTGGATAATTAGGGAGCTTGAGCTTATCGAAAATCGATTGCATTTAAGTTCTTTTGTGAGCCATCATTGATGATAAAATCTACTACAAAATCATGATGTAAATGAGCACGTGTGATGAAGATATTTTCATGGTCTCGTGTAGTAGAATGATGATTCATTACAAGATTGAGTCTTCCTTTCAACTCTTCATAGACTTTCTCTTCACTAGTAGTATTAATGGGGTTATCATTGGTTTCCTCATCAGACTATACAAAAATGATCTTATTCTTCAGCAATTGCCTACATTTAGATTTAAGATACCATTTTATTTTACAATAATTACAATATTTTTGAGACTTAGCATTAGAAGAAGAAGAAGAAGCAAGAAATATATTCTTAGAAGAAGAGGATTGAGGAGTGTAAGTAGGTTTAGAATGAGAAAGGGGAAAACTTGAAGAGATTCGTGGTGCCTATTGTTGCGGATGATGTGATGGTTTAGAACCTCCTAAAGAGTAGCAGTTCCCCTTGTGCTATACTGTAAACTTCTCCTATGTAAGTTGTGCCTATTTAAAAACATCATCAAGAGTTATACAAGAATTTTACTTGATTTCTTTTTAAAAGTGTGCGAGAAGACCACTTTTGAACTTGGCAATAAGGGAAGTAGTAGGATCTAAAATGCAAAGCAATACACGTAGTTTTTTGAATTGATGGATATAGTCTTGGATGAGCTAATTCTTTTCCTAAAAAATGTGAAGCCAATGGTTGAGGAGATCATCATCATAGTTGGACGAATAAAAGGTGGCCTTCAATTGCATAACCAAAGCATCCTAAGTTGAGATAGGTTTATGAGTTCCTTGGCATTCAATAATGAGAACCTTAGCCATACCAAAAATTTTGATCTTGGAAAATGGAACTTTTTTATCATTCAAGGTTTGAGAGAATTCAAACCAGGTCTCCATATCTAATATCTAGCTATTGAGGACATCAGGATCCCTAGAGCCTTCGTAGATTTTGACTTCACATTTGGGATGATGAGTATAAGAGGAGGAAGAATAATGCAATTGGAGATATTTGATAATGTCAGCCAAAGAAAGGACTAAGGTAGTAACCTCAACTAATTTATTTGCTACATTGGTAGCTATAGGTCTAGGTTGAGCCAGTAAAAAGACTATTATGAAATAGCTATTTACTAATTTTTTCTTGTTAAAATAAAAAAATAGAAAACAGATAGGCTTAGGCAAACATTCCCTTCTAATATAGGTCGACAAACATTATAATTTTTTTTTACCTCTTAGTTGGTGTGCAAGCCTAGAGAGGCACGTCTTCACTAGTGAATATAGGTCGAGTGCATGTCCTATGATCCAATGAAACATGTCACAATTCAGCCAATGACTTCGAACAATGTGGAAAGATTGACTATTCTGACAAGAGGACAGTCGGGCACTAAGTTGGATAGGATAAAATGGGATGTCTGATGAGCACAAAAAATGCTCATTTTATATACACTTTATAAGGGCATCATTATTGGTTTAATTAGAATTTGAAATGTTTTTTTATATAGCTTTTGCATATTATTAGTAGAAAATGAAGTATTATACTTGACTAGTATTTTTAGTGGAAAGTGTGTGTAAATGTAGTTTTTTGCTACTAATCTGGTGTTTTTAAGTATACATCCCATTTGGTATTGGTAATGCATGAATACATATTGAAATGAACAACAGTAAATGGTGAAGGCAAGCACTCGAATATCGACTATTGGCAGCACCTGCTTCATGTCTATTGGTGGTGCCTGCTTCTCGATTGTTGCTGGTGCCTGCTTCTCGATTGTTGGTGGTGCCTTCTTCTCAACTGTTGGTGTCATCTGCTTCTCGACCTATTTTTTGGCACTTGCTTCTCGACTATTGGTTGTGCCTACTTCCTGACCTGTTTCTTGGTGCCTTCTTCTTGGCTATTGGTGGCGCTTGCCTCCCGATTACAAGTTATGGTTGACCAAGTCAATGTTGACTGGTTGATCAATTCAACGTTGATTGGTTGACCAATTGACCATGCACTTTTGAAGGATGTTGTATAAAATATAAAGGAGAAATATTCATATTCTTATGCATATTAGATTTTTATGATTATAATAGAATAAAGCACTTTTATTCTAATTATTAAAAGTTGATCAGTTGACCATGTAAGATTTTAAAGCATTATTTTTAGAATTAGATTGTTATGTACACCTAAGGATTACTATATTTATCCTTTTGGTGAATGAACATGCTTGTAAATAGGAAAATAATATATGTGTGTAAACGTATTGTAACAAATCATATCATGTGATTGAAAATAGATCAATTTATTATTGTAATAGGATCTAGTTGCGTTCTATATAAGAACACAAGCTAGACGAAAGGAGGGATCAAAGGATCATTTTACACAATCAATAGAATAATTATATTTCTTTTATTCTACAAAGTTGTAAATACTCTTATTTTTCTAAGAGTAAGATTTACGTAATTAGCCGAGCGGACTATCGACGGGAGGTTAGGTCCACTCCTTGTAGTAGTCCTTCCCTTTTTATTTTTGTTATTTATTTTCAATAGTATAGTTTCCTATTTTATTTTCTGCTTTATTTTAATTAGTTGTGTGTTTATTTTCCTGTACTTTTATTTCCTGCACTTTTATTTTAGCATTTTAATTTTAGTTTTAGTTTTAGTTTATTTATTTATTTTTCTGCACTTTATTTTATTTGGTTTGGCTGAAATTAAAATGAACAAACACCCCCACCAAAATAAATAGGTACAGAGAAATTCATTCCCCACATTGCAAGCATATACTGTGCATGACACTCACAAGTTTACGAGCTATCCCATGTTGACAATTAAATGGAGGCAATGAATTAAACCATAGAAAATTAACCAATTTTTTACCCAATATTTTGGCAAAACATTATCTTGCCCGTAGATCCTTTACCTAAAAAGCATGAGTCCACCAAGGGCCTTTTTACAAGGCCAAAAAAATTGTCAACACAACTAGAGCTGAATTCCATAGGCAAAAATTTAAATTTACCAGCTTATCAGGTAAATATGGAAATGAACTCGATGTACCATATTAAGTGTAGAAGTAGGAATAAATTATGTTGAAAAATTAGAAAATTAGGCAATGAAGGAATTCCATCATATTCTCAATGGTTTCATGAAAGCAGAGAAATGGCACAACCTAGGTCTGATATAGTTGAAATTTTTTACTATTAGGGATGTGTCTATTTACACATAAACCATTAAGGAATTATGCCTCAAGAAGCTTAGTTTTAACGAAAAAAATTACAGGCTTAACATTTCTCAACATATTGGTAAATTTTAAATGTTGACATTAGTAGCAGGAAAATGACATTAAAAAAAAAAGTAGAATTTAAAAATAACATCTTGCCAGGAGTATGCTCTTCACTTGCGCTTAAGGTGACCTGGTGAATAAAAAAATAGTACATATTTTTTAGAATACTACTACTTTTTTATTGAAAAAAATAGTCATTTGTCTGTCAGTACAATTTGCCAATGAGTTGAAAGAATTTAGTTTTGAGGACATGGAGAAAAACATTTTTCTCATGCTATAATATATCATACTAGTTGATGAAGCAGAGGATAAGACAAATGAAAATTTAGTAATATCAAAATTATTGACATAGACTAAAAACACTTATCATAAACCTCAATTTTCAAAAACTAGTTAGTTGTAGGCATGGAGGAGACCCCACCTTCATTATTGCCACCAAAAACACAATGAAAACTATTTACAGTGTTCAATTAAAAAATAAAAATATAAAATATAAAAAAACCATGGTATAGCAGACTACGCAAGGTATCTAGCAAATCAGGTGAAATTACTATGTAAATAGTGATTTTTGAGTTGTTCAATTACAGGCGGGATATGTCTAATCACAAATGTTGTGAAAATATGACTCCACTTTGTAATTATTCATTCAAGCAATTTTTGGAAACCAAAAAAGATCAAGGTAATAATGTGGCATACCAACTATGGAAAATGTTATCCATACAATCCAGCTACAGAAATAGTAGAAGGTTAAGAGATCATTTTCCTAGAGGATGTAGCCATTATTTCCAACAATCAACATCTACTAAAAAAATAGTTAAAATTTTATTTTAATGTCATTAGTTTAGAATTTTATTTTCATGTCATTAGTTTAGAATTTTATTTTAATTTTATTAGTTTAGAATTTTACTTGAATACCTTTAGTTTATATTTTTAATGTTTTGCAGGACAACATGAAGTGCGATGCAGATGAATAAGGAGTTATCTATGAAGATTTCATAAAGTAAGATTTATACGTGGAGTTCATAATAGAACTATACAAACCATCTTGTGTACCTCGATCGTGTAGCATCCAATCCAAACAGGTGAAAACAAGTAGAATTTTGCCTTGGCAACATAGGCACCCTAAATGCAGGCTAAGTAACCTTGATCAAGCAAAAGGCTTCTAGCCCAAAGTGATTGTGGAACTTGGAGAAATTGTGCTACAAAGTGCATGATTGTTACAGCTTGAGAAGATAATAGACAAAGAGTCAGAGATGCTATACCAAAAGTGGAGTAGAGTGCCAAGATGATGCTCGAGTAACAGTCAATGGGCTCTATTTACAATCAGCTCACATTTACCATATTGGATTAGACATCGGCATGAGGTAGATCGCATATGATACCAATATATTTGATGAATGTTCACATATTCATGGAGAAAAAAAAAGAGGTGACACAAAAACAAATGTTCAAAATAAAGAGGGGAGTATGTGAAAAAGAAAAGTTGTGTGAATCCTCCCTTTGGTTGGGAATTATTTCCCAATAATAATAAAAAAAACAAGCATGGAAACTATTTTGCTTAAAATTAGTTTTATTTTTTCTTTGTAAGAAATTGTGCCCTAAATGCAATTTATAGGTAGCTTGGGAAACCTAGGCCTATCAGTCACAAGTTCCACGATTCCTATTTTCTTGCTTTTGTGTGTTTCTACTTTGTAGGAATTGCTGCCCTGAATGAAATATGTAGGTAGCTTGGGTAACCTAGGCCTATCAGGCATAGGTTCTAAGATTCTTATTTTTTGCTTTTGTGTGTTTAGTTTTGTAGGACATGATCTTGAATACAATTTGTAGGCAACCGACTTAAACTAGGCCTAACATATACAAGCATCTCATGCCCTGCTAGGAGTACAATAATACGAAAAAAGGTACTTATTTTCCACTAGGGAGATAGTGCCTACAATAAGACCAATGTAAAAGTACCTTCTTCCCACCTATAGGAAGGTACCAATAAACGGTGTCAATATTCCACCAGGAAGAAGCGATGCTTAAAAAAAACAACCAATTTTTAGCCAGCTAGAATCCTCTATTGAGAAGGCTCCAAGTTGAAGTGCAAATCCAAAATAGATGTTTAATTTTTTGCTAATTTTGGTAGAGAGTATCTTCTTTTCTAGAACCAGCTTGGTTTAGAAGGGAAACAACTAGTAGAAGCAAAATAATGCAGGGGAGGAGCTTGGAGTAACTTGGCCCACTTGCAAATTTTAGATGATGTTTTGCAGTAAATATCAATATTGAGTGTGTTCCATTATCGTAGCCCTAAGAAGCAAAGAAATGATATTCCACATTGACACCAGTACAAGAAAGCACAAGGTAAAAAAATAGACTATTTTTCCAACAAAACTACATCGAGAAATTCTATGAAAAAAAATCAAACTATTTTCTCCAGCAAAATTGCACCAAAAATTTGAAAAAAAATAGTGTGTGGGTGTGCTCAATGTGGTGATGCAATGTAGTCTATGTGTGGTCAAAAGAAGATTTCTTTTAGCACAAACCACCAATTTATTGTGTCTTTGATAAAAGTTGCTTACTTGTTATGGTAAAAAGTAGTTGTTGGTCAATTAACAGTAGCCCTCCAATATTGATACCGATTTCAAGCTGGGCACTCCACATTTGTTAAAATAATTGGTCCAATACAGAATGTGGCAAGTGAGAAGTTGACATGCCCACAAATTTTTGGGGAAAATTTTGTTTGAAGATTCTAATTTCGAATGAGGTCCCCCACTACAGAGAAAATTTTAGACAATGTGGCAACCAATCTGAAAATATGAGCAATTTCACTATATACCTAGTACAACATAGCTATATCTACAACAACTCTTGGCATAACAAAATACAACTTCAAATGGGAAGACAATCCAAGAGCCTGAGTTGTTGCACTTGGAAGTAAAATTGCTAGAATTTTCACTTCCAATGATGACCTGACAAAAGAAAAATTTTGGAGAAATTTCTTGGAAAATTCTTCAAAGGTCATTGGAGAAAAATTCTAGAAAATTCTTCAAAGATCATTGGAGAAAATTTCTAGAAATTTTTGGAAAATTCTTCAGAGGTCACTTGAGAAAATTTATGGAGAATGCCATTGGATGAAAAATTGCTGACTTAAGTGCAGTTTCAGAATGAATTGCAATATTTTTCACCCTTGAAGTGCAGTAGTGCAAAATTTATGACAATTGGCCAAAGTAAATGGTGGTGGAGTGATTGCAATGGGAAGTAAAAAAAAAATTACCCAACACTTGGAGGTAAGATTTAATGCATCAAATCTAGCTGTGTGAGTGGAAATGATTTCTGGAAAAGATCAAGAGTACCACCGCCACTAGCTATGAAAGTTGCAAAAGACCAATAGACTAGCTTCATGGAGAACCCAATTACCTAGTCTTAAGTATTCCAGACTACCCCCACTAAAGATAGGTTAATTGCTCAAATTATTGCAGTTGATTTTTTATTTTTTGTTAGCAATGCAAATGAGCACAAAAGTTTCATGTTCTCTGTTGTATAGAACAAAGCACTAGAAAAAATTCAACTGTGTTATAATTTATTTTTTTACTTTCCAGATGCTCATAGGAAATTATGGTAAAATGGAGGCTAATTTAATATTTTATTTTAAGCTGTGAGGAGTAAATTTGCTGTAATGGTGGGGTGTACGTGGTGTAGTAAACATGACATACACAGGTAGCCCAACATAGGAGTGAAGCTATATTCTGATTGTAGGTTGTGAAATACAATACCACCATCCAGTTTTTAGCATAATAGATTTTCCACATGGCCATTTCAGATGATGGGAATCTCGATATTGGAGGCCCATATTAAAATAGTTTTAGATGATGCCTATGAATTTAATTATCAGAGGATAAAGAGACCTCATAATTTTTTACAGAGGCTATCATTTGAATGTTTGGGTATAGTTATGGAATCAAGGAATAATCATTCAAATTGTTGGTTTGGTGCAGTGAATGGAAAAAACTACATGGATGGAGTGAGTTTTTTTTAGAATATTTTGGACTCACTTCAAAATGCAACAACCTGAAGAAGCTTTGGTAGAGATGTGACCCGCAAGATCCAACTTGAAAATCCTATTGTGTTGGTTGTCCACATCCTGGTTTTTAATGGAAGATCTATTCTGGTCATCTTTTCTCCCTTGGAACAGGTGATGGGATGAGAAAAAAAATAGAGAGAAAGAAGAGATAGAGACAAGAAAAAAAAGAAAAAAAGAAAAAAAAATAAATTGTATATATTATCTCCAAAATACATCAAGGTCACAACTTCATTCTTTGGAACATCACAATTGCAGGCTGCATGTAGACATTTCACACCATCAGACATTGTACATATCATGATCTACAAATTTCACCCAGGTATGTACTAATTTTTTAATTAATTATATGCATAATTATTTTAAAAATTATTTCTATGTTAATACCAATAGATGCCCCCATATTTCTCTTTAATTAATTCTCCCATTAGAATTCAGCCACATGGCATGCCTCAGACAGGAGAATAATTTCATTATCTCAAGAATTTTTACACAAAAAAAAACTATACCGGGGAATGTGACATGGGGGTATGTCAAATATTCAGCATGGGGGAAAGGGATGCCTGAATTCCATAATTTCATGGCAAAAGGTTGTGACATGAGGGTATGTCAACTCTTCGGCATGGGGGAATAAAAGAGGCACCTGACTCTCAAGAGGTGCCTAACTCCTATAAAAAAATCTATACCAGAGGGTTGTGACATGAGGACATGTCAAATATTTCGGTATGAGGGAATGATGAGCACAAAAAATGCTCAGTTTACATACACTTTATAAGGGCATCATTATTTGTTTAATTAGCATTTGAAATGTATTTTTATATAGCTTTTGCATATAATTAGTAGAAAATAAAGTATTATGCTTGACTAGTGTTTTTAGTGGAAAGTGTGTGTAAATGCAGGTTTTTACTACTAATATGGTGTTTTTAAGTATACATCCCATTTGGGCTTGGCAATGCATGAAAACATCTTGAAAAGGACAACAATAAATGGTGAAGGCATGCACCTGACTCTGGACTATTTACGGTGCGTACTTTTTGTCTGTTGGTGGCGCTTGCTTTCTGTTTGTTGGTGGTGCCTACTTCTTGACTGTTGATAGCGCTTGCTTCCCGACCTGTTTCCTGGTGCCTACTTCCTAACTGTTGGTGGTGCCTGCTTTCCAACCTATTTATTGGTTCCTGCTTCTTGACTATTGGTGGCACCTACCTCTCGACTACAAGTTGTAGTTGACCAAGTCAATGTTGATCGGTTGACCAATTCAATGTTGATCGATTGACCAATTGACCATGCACTTTTGAAGGAGATTGTTGCACAAAAGATAAAGGAGAAATATTTGTATTCTTATGCATATTATATTTTTATGATTATAATAGAATAAAGCACTTTTATTCTAATTATTAAAAGTTGACCGGTTGACCATGTAAGCTTTTAAAGCATTATTTTTAGGATTATATTGTTATGTACACCTAAGGATTACTATATTTATCCTTTTGGTGAACGAACATGCTTGTAAATAGGAGAATAATATTTCTGTGTAAATGTATTGTAACAAATCACATTATGTGATTGAAAATAGACCAATTTATTATTGTAATAGGATCTAGTTGCGTTCTATATAAGAATGCAAGCTAGATGAAAGGAGGGATCAAAGGATTATTTTACATAGTCAATAGAATAATTATATTTCTTTTATTCTATAGAGTTGCAAATACTCTGATTTTTGAGAGTAAGATTTACGTAATTAGTCGAGCGGACTATTTACGAGAGCTTGGACCCACTCCCTACAGTAGTCCTTCCCTTTTTATTTTTGTTATTTATTTTCAATAGATTAGTTTCCTATTTTATTTCCTACTTTATTTTAATTTAGTTGTGTGTTTATTTTTTTGTACTTTTATTTCCTGCACTTTTATTTTAGCATTTTAATTTCAGTTTTAGTTTTAGTTTATTTATTTATTTTTTTGCACTTTATTTTATTTGGTTTGGCTGAAATAAAAATGAACAAACACCCCCACAAAACTAAATAGGTACAAAGGAATTCATTCCCAACATTGTAGGCATATACTGTGCATGACACTCACAATTTTACGAGCTATATCGAGTAGACAATTAAATGAATGTAATGAATTAAACCGTAGAAAATTAACCAATATTTTACCCAACAATGTTCAAAAGTGGGGAATATCAATAAAAATGTAGCAACAATAGGGAGGCCTCCGTAGGCAACATCCATGTGCATAGGTCTGGAGGGGCACGACATGATCGACGAGGCTAGCTGGAAGCCATACATAGTGAATGCAAAATAATTAAGAGGAAACCAGTGTGGACAATGCTAGATCATCAGACACGAACAATGTAAATAGCATGGATGGTTACAGTTGATGATTTACAAACATTTTTGGGTAGAATACAGATGTTGCATCATGAGAAAAATGAAGAATCTACGCGTAACTTGTTAGGTTCAATTCAAAAATTGGAGGGTAGGATGTGAAGGCCAAAATTCACCAAGAATGAATGTTTCGTATGTCCACCAAGGGCTCACTATATTTGCCTATGAATAGAGAATGGACAAAAGTTGAAAATAAACACCAAATAGCACTACATGGAGTGTACAAAGTGAGGTTATCCATAGATCATAGCTAGAGATGTGTGGGGAAGAATTTTGATGGGTCATCGATGTTCATGGATGTAAATACATGAGTCTCCCAATATGTTGCTTATGGCACCCGAATGAAGTGGATCATAGCAAGGAAGAATGTGGAGTGCGATCAGCAATCCGAAGCAACAATGGATGCTACGATGAAGTACTTTTACTGTAAGGTGTGCTATGAACGCTTGAAATAATGATCAAACTAACAAAGTTACATTATAAGGTTACATCGCTCAGGCCTACTTGGTTCTGAATACCAACTAATAAGGTATAAACTCGAATTGAAGATAAAAAACCACAAGGATTCACGAGAAAGAATTACACACCAAAAACAAACTACCTATTATTCTACATAATGGGCCTATAAATAGGCAATTAAAATTTGATAAGAATGTAGTTTTCCAAAATCTTATCCAGAACAACGAAATATAAATTATATCAACATATTACTAAATGGAATAACAAAAAAATAGAAACTAGATCAAAATATTGCTAAATAATTTTTTTTGAAATTAATAGCAATATGTGTGTCATCCCCTATCACCCCACATCACACCACTAGGTGGATCACAAATCAAGAATTATCATAAAAATAAAAAAATAGAAGAAACACACTTGATAAGAATGGGTATGATTATGAGTCCAATGAAATAAAACTTTGGCCTTAGTCAACTAATGCAAAGGATTAGCAATGGTGGAATACCTTGGGATAAACTTACAAAATAAGTTATCTAGATTAAGGAAACTATGTAACTTAGTGACATTGGTAGGAGTGTGATAATTAAGGACTTCTACTTTGACAGGATCCACTTGAATACCTTGCTCATTAATGATGAAGCCAAGGTAGTAAATGGAAGTTTTCCCAAAAGAACACTTAGGCAAATTAGCATAAAGTTTATTTTTCTAAAGGGTAGAAATGAATTGTTTAAGATGCTCCAAATGAGTCTTCCATCTAGGAGAGAATACCAAAATATCATCCAAATATATAATAACAAATTTATCTAAGTACTCCCAGAAAACTTCATGCATGACTCTCATGAAAGTGGTAAGAGCATTGGTGATGCCGAAAGGCATAATGAGCCACTCAAAAAGACCCATATTAGTTTTGAAGGTAGATTTCTAGGTATCCTTAGCCTAAATACAAACTTGGTGATATCCACTTTTAAGGTCAATTTTATTGAATACTTTGACACCTTGGAATCGGTCCAAAATATTATCAATATGGGGAAGTGGATAATGATTTTTTATAGTGATCTTATTCAAGGCCCAAAAATTAATTCAAATACGCCAAGCTCCATCCTTTTTTAGGACAATGAGAATCAAAGAGGCACAAGAAGAGATATTGGATTTAATAAAACCCTTGGCTAATAGGTCCTGGAGTTGTTCTTAATTTCATCATATTGAGTAAGGGAATGCTTGTACATAGGATCATTACGGAGTGGTTTAGTAAGAATGAGATCAATGATGTGATTAATGGCTCATTCAAGAGGTAAGGTCATGAGGTATTAAAAAAAACATGAATATTTTTGCAAAAGGTTATCAAGTGTAGTAGGGGGAGTGGACTTAGGAACTTGGGTTGGTGAGTGCTTATGCTATGGTTAGATAAAACTAGGTGCAAGTTCTTGAGCTTGATTTATTACCTTTTGGGCTTGTCTATAGCTAAACAACAATTTGGAAGTTTACTTGGTGGATGCGATGAGATAATTTTAATTATCCTTTTATAGTTTATATGTATTTGTGTAAGAATTATAATGGACACGTGTATCATATTGATAGGATTTTCCCAATAACAAACCACAACAATTCATGGGGGTCACATCACAGGTGACCTTGTCCATGAATTTAATACCAAAATAAAATGTCATAGTGTATGTGTGTGTGATATGAAAGGTGGGCCTCCTATCTTTACAACTAATAGAATAGGGACGATGATGAGAGGTTACTGGTAGCTTCAGTTTATCAACAATGGTAACTCATATGGAGCTAATGGATGAAAACCTAGATAGAATTCAAAATGTGGATGACCTATGGAGGAATGGAAAACCCTATTATATGATCAATGTGTGTAAGACTCAAATCCCACTTAGACAGAGATGAATGATGGAAGATACAAAGACTCTAAACAAGTGTATGGTTGATGACTTTGGTTTGACCATCAGACTATGGGTGAAAAGCAATAGAAAAGTTAAGAGACACACCTAATATTTTCCATAAATAATTCCTTAAATAAACCAAAAATGGGAATCACAATAAGATATGATAATAGTGGTAATACCAAAAGAACACCAGACAACATCAACAAAAATTTGGGCTAAGTCAATAGCAGAACTAGTTTTATAACATGGGAAAAACTTAGCCATCTTACTAAAACTATCTACAACAACAAATATATAATCATGTTTATGGGTAGTCATAGGGAACCCACTAACTAAATCCATATAATTTTTCTCCTAAGGATGAGAAGAAATAGGTAAAGGTAAACTGAGATCTAGCTTCCTATTAGCGAGCTTAGATTGGGAACAAAGGGCACACTATCTCAGGTACCTCAAAACATCATGTTGTATGTGGAGCCAATAGAAGAAGCATTGCAAGTTATGGAGAGTCTTGTGTTTTCCAAAATTTCCACCATAGAGAGTATAATATTCCTCCTTAAGAAGGTATGACCTATGCTCATAGGGTACATAGAGTTTATCAAAATGGTAGAGCGAACCCTCCTTAAGATAATAGTCCTGAAAAGGGGTTAAATTAGAAGATGAAGGGTGTTGGATACACTGGTAGATCTATGCAAATTTAGGGTCATGAGTATACTTAGAAGGTCAATATTGAAAAGCCAAGTGTGAAGTGGTGATAATGGTCAAGGTATGAGATGAAGGAGGATGACTCAGATAATCAACTACAAAGTTCTTACTACCCTTTTTATACTTAATGACTAGGTGGAACTGCTAGAGGTATGAGGTCCATTTCATGTGGTGAGATTCTTGGATATTATTTTTGGATAGAATAAACTAGAGAGACAAATGGTTGATATGGACAATGGTTTCATTTCCAAGGAGGTAGTGGCACCGGTATTTGATGGCTTAGACTAAGGCATATAAATCCTTATCATAGGTGGAATAGTTTTGCTTAGTTACTAAAAACATCTTTGAATTATAAGCTACAATATGACCATTTTATTTTATGACAACACCAAGGGAAAATCGAAAAGCATTGATTTTAATCTCAAAATGTTTTCGAAGATCAAGGATGACTAAAATAGGAGCAAAATATAGCTTATATTTTAGAGTGGAAAAGGCATGGGTATTGGCTCATGGTTTTTCCAAACCATGGTTATTTTAACAAGCATCTAATACCTATAAATGTATGCTTTGAGGATCAATGAAATTAATATTTTATTTGCCAATATTTGGGTCTACGTATCCTCATTTGTTTGGTAGCACAATAGTAGATCCTACTCTATGAGGGGTAATTTTTCTTGTGGAAATTTCCCCTCTCACTTTGTAATTCTATATCTTCATTTTCTTTGTTTCCTTTATCTCAATAAGGTAGTTTTAATATTTTTTGTTATTCCTTCCTTGGTTCTATTTTAAGGACTTGAATTACGCTTATGTCATGAGGCCTATAATTACTTTTTTGTATTTCATATGCTCAAGGAGTTTACTAATTAGTGACTCTAATGCATTATTTGGACCTATCATTACACTTAGGATCTATAGAGTGAATGAAACTCATAGCACCTGATCAAGATTCACTCATACTTTCAAGGGAAGAAATTTCAAGCACTACCTTTGCCCTAAGTTGTGGGATCTTCAATGTTGCTTCTCGTTCATGGCCTGCCAACTAAGCATACCATGTGTGCACTTTTATAATAGCAATATGCCACCTATGTAAATATAATCCTTGATACCACCACTCTTAATTGTGGCCTACCTCCTAACACGGGCTTGTCATGACCCAAATCCAAGAACCCACAACTATATCTTCTATTCATGCATAATTTGCCCAGCCTCCTACTACTACATTGACCTCACTATAGGTGCCACCTTAATGCACCATCCATTTAGTTGCTTATAAATTATTTCCATGAAATAGAATGCCACCTCCCTTGGATAGCCCTTTCCAGCATCCTCGTTTTCCCTAGTCCCAAATGTAGCGATGGCTTCCCTCCATATCTAAAAATTCACCATCCATATCGAGTGCCTTGCCTATGTGCAACCCTTACTATGTAGTTTTAATATTTAAAGTATAGATATCAACCCATCATTAGACCACCTTTGCATGTTTGAATTCAATTTCCCTCACAACTTGTGCCATACAAAATCCTTTGTTATGATCTCATTGTTGCATCTGGACCCTCTGATATTGATGACCCATCATTGTGACCTCTAGATTTTTAGTGTTTTTTTTAGATATGGATCTAAAAAGACTTTGATTGACATAGATTTTTTGATCATGCTCTTGATTCATGGTTATTTATCCCCTAAATCCATATCACATTAACTGTGCACTTGTCCTCATGCTCTTGCTCTCTACCCACTAGCCATATCGCTCTAGCCATACTTGTTAAAAAAATATTGGACTCCCAATTGTTGGTCACCTTGCTAAACTACATCTTCATCAATGGATACTTTTACCTCTCCACCATTGTACCACTACTTACTACCTTCCAACCCCTACACCCTTGAGCGCACTTCATCTACATCTCTTACTTCACTCTCCTTGATTGTGCCATATTTATTCCTATCAAATGGAATCCAAATGTACCCTATACCAATTTCCATGATAAACCACATTATCCCTAGTGATGTTCTCTGCCTACTCTCACTCATGCTCCTTTTGTTTAATATTACATGGATCATGGGAAAGCTAACTTAAATTTTTATATATTCTTTTGGTCCATCGTTTGCTATAATTAAACACATTGGACGACCATCTAATATTTTCAAATATAACTTGGATGTAATCCTAAGGCATCGTAGATCCCATATTTTAAACCATCCTTCTATTTAAATATTATTGAAACTAATCACACATGGATTGTGGGAGGGCTCCCTAACACCTATATAATTTCATTTCTTCATTTTAATAAATCTAAGTTGCAAGGTAGCACCCCAAATATCATTTTAACACACCAAGAATATTCTATAGAATATTCCAAAAAATAGATTCCACTTGAAGGGCATATCATTCTCTTTCATTTTAATCAGCAAGCCTTTTATTTTTCTCACAACTTGAGACTCCATTTTGATCTAATTATAACCTTATTTATAGTTGATGGAAAGCTTATTCTGAGATAGATCCAGTAGAAGCCTTTCTTTTCAAAATTTTAATGATAGCATCTTACCTATTATGCTCTAAATTTTAGGTTACTTTAAAATCCTTTTAAACATAATTTGTATATTAGGAATGCATTTTTGGTTGTACCTGACACTCCTTCAATCCACTTTTGACATCCTCTATTATTTTGGAAGTAAAATTTCATCATGACAATGGCCCTTACATCAGGATAATCCTTTCATCCTCAATATTAAATTATCATTATCTCTTGCTTCACATGACCATGGTCCTTTAGGCATCACCTAGGTACTTCTACACAACAGAGTTGTCTTCAATGACTTCTCTTTGTGGTTTTCAACTTTTTTAGCTTAGTTCCTATTTTATACTAGCATTGGAGTCGAATTATTCTATGGCGGGGAGGAATGATAAGTAATGTTATATTTAAATATTATAAAATATTAAGTCTAATAGTAAATATATGAAGGATATTAAATAAGTCCTTCTAGAGAGGCCATGGGTGGCAACAAATATATCTTATACCACCTTCTAGAATTTGCATTTAATAGGATGGTTGGATGACCATGGTATTGGCTCATGGTTTTTACATACCATGGTTATTGTAATAAGAATATAATACCTATAAATGTATGCTTTGGGGATAAATAAAATCAAAATTTTATTTGCAAATATTTGAGTCTACGTATCCTCATCAATACTCTAGTGAAAATTCAATGTTAAGTTTTTTGAATTTGTTGAACAATTTTTTTAGATGTCATTAAACTTTAAAAATCTAAATAAAAGGTCAATGTTATGACCCCATACTATCCGTATTATATAATTACCCCTTTCCTAACATGAGGGTCCCATATTAATAATAATATGTAATATTTTGTAACATTTATGTGGCATTTGAGGTACCTAGATAAGTGGGGTCATTTAATATAACCAATTTTTAAGAATATAACTTGTTTGGTAAAAGATTCTAGCTTGGGTGGCCACTTTCCTGTGAAGACAAACTTTGAGCATTATATTTAGGGTTACAAAGAGTCTTTTAAAAGGAAAGAGGCACAGATGAAAGCATATCTCATAGTTTGTATCAAAGCTCTACTTTTAAGGAGTGTTTTCCTACAATATAATCTACTACATTTCCATTTCATCTTGTAATATTGTTAATTTCAAGCTTATTTTCTATTATTATTACAATATTGTGTGGATGTGTTTTTATTTTACTACAAGATTCATAACAAGTGGTATTAGAGCACTTTCTAAGGATGCACCTTGCTACAGTGTAAATAGTTTATATTCTACCATTTGGACTTAGGTATAAAAATTTCTTGTTTTCATTTTCTTACTTATTTTCCTATAGAAAAAAATTGAGCCATTTTTTCTATTTTTAATTTAATAGGTTAGAAACCCTATGTCGAGGGTTTTAAAATATCATGGATTTGTTATTGGCTAAGCTAGAATTCTTGTAAAGCACCTAGTGAAGTAAGGGGTAATCAAGATCCAATAACCAGGCCTCAGATAAGACCTACATATGAATTTGATCTCCCACATATCTTCACATATATTAGGATACCCCCCTAGGATTAGAAGAAACCTTTATCCCTAGGAAGAATTTCAACCATGTGTCTATCCATAGTGCACCGAGCATAAAAATAAAAAATATCACCCTCTTGTATTCTCAGAGAGGTGGGTAATGCACTCAAGGGTATGTATAGAATCCTATTTGAGCAATGTGGTATAAGAGAGAGCTATGGATAGTGCATACACCTTGACCTAGAGTATCCTATTTTTGTTGAATTTTAACTTGAATGCAAAAAACCCTACCATAGAAATTGAGCATACTAAAGAGACTACACTATCATAGAATTGACTAAACTAAAATAGACAAAAGGAATTGTGGTAAAAGTAACAATCAAGATAGGGATTTTAGTAATAGTCAAGTATCATTTCAGCCATGGCTATAGTCATTAATAGACAAGATAGATTTTGAGCGTGTAGTTATCACTTATAGTCAAGAATCATAATAGTCAGGGCAATTGTCATTAATATAGTCTACCAAGATAGCCATTAGAAATAGTAAGTTATAGAGTTAGATAAAATAGTTGTCAGTAACAAACACTATGAGGTTTACTAAGGGTGTTGTAAGACAAAATTCAATTTCCTAAGTGAACCAAGACTCTAGGATAAAAATAGATGACACTTGAAGATAACATAACTTTTAAAAAATAATTAGAGTGCAAAAAAACTCATTGTGAGACCTATCCCATTGTATTCATATTTTTAAGTTGATCATTTTGATATATAGCACACTAACACTTTTTATGACCCATTACTAAAAATAATCACTCCTGGAACAACACTTCTAATTTTTGTGAGTCAATTGGGGTGGTCCAAATCACATATATAGTTGGAGGGACAATAGGATCAATGAAGGAGTTGGAGCAAAGCTACTATGTGAAAAAATAAATTAAACACTTAATAACCTATAGATCTAGATGTCCCACATTGGACAAGAAGTTAAATAGATGAAAGATCACATGCAAATCATCAAAACTGACCAGATTAAAGTCAAAACAATGATTGAATAAATATTCCTAGATGTTGACGAGCATTTAAAGGAAGAACAAAAAGTATTATAGCATATTAACATTGAAGGATTGCGTAGCAGTTCATGCCTTAAAGAGAAAGAAACCCCTCATGCTATTTTTGACACATATACCCTGTTTAAGATACCCAAATTAAAATTTTCTAATTTTAATGGAAAGGATGTTGATGATTGGTTGTGTTGGGAATATTAGTTTTTCAAACTCCATAATGTTTCCCAAATTTTGACGATCACCATGGTATATTTTAGCTTTGAATTTGAGGCCCTACAATGGTATAATTGGTTATAGAACACAACTCTTGATCCTTCTTGGGAATCCTTTGAGTTCTAATAATTCACTCATTTTAGCCCTAGTGAATATGAGGAATTTACAGGGGCCTTAAAAAATTGAAACAAACCTCTACTATTTAGGAATATCATATGCAATTTAATAAATTGACTAATAGGACAAAGGGTTTGACTAAATTATTTTTTAGAGTTTTTTTTATCAATGGGTTGAAAGCTAATATTAAGGTAGAAGTAAAAATGTTCAGACAATAGTCTATTATGTAAACCATAGGATTGGCTAGACTAGCAAATAAAAAATATTTTACCCAAAGGCGATCATTTAAATTCCCATCGGCCAAACCTACATTTCCATCCGAGTTCACATCAAATACTAGTTATTGGAGAATATTACATTATTTGGTACATGTTAATATACCCCCATGGTGCATTTATGGTACAAATGTAAATATGTAATAGATTAGGGTTGATTCTATAGTTTAGATGAGTGATTTATATTTCTACTTTTATGTAAGTGTCAATGTGTGGGATAACAAGTTTCATATAAGAGGGTAATGTGCATGATATGCATGTATTATGTAAGCAAGAGTGCAAGTGTGTATTTTAAAGATGTGCACAAGTGTCTTAGATTAGGAGTGCATGTAGAAATGTGCAAGTGTCATAGAGTCAAGTATACATGTAAGAATATAGCGAAGAGTCTAGTATACTAGGAGCAATATGAAAAGCCAAAGGTCATGGGAGTTGTCATATGGAGAGCAATAGTCGAGTACATAAAGAGACACTTTCTATGTCTATATTATGTATACAAAGATCCATATAATGGAACATAAATACAACATGACAAAATGGAAAAAAATATTGATAATAAAACTTGTATACAGATTTTGAGCAATTAATATTGTAAGTTTTCTTCATGCTTGTAAATTAATGATTTTGACCATTTACATTCATATTTGATATTAGAAGTGAATGTTATTTTACTAGTACATTGGCTTGGATATTATTTCATTGCTCACATATATAATTCTACTCTTCATTATTAATATTTATTTTTGATATATCGGAGGATGGGTTTTAAAAGGGTCCCGAAAACTTATTTACATAGAAAAAAAAGTAAAAAGTAGGTCATCAAGACCAACACATCCAAGGGTAGCCAAATGTACCTCAAAAAAGACAAAGGAAACAAAATATGAGTCAACACGACCCATTACAACAAAAAACATTAGACCTATCCATAGGATAAGGTGTCAAAAAGGACAACGCAACACGAGAAGGCCACATTAGCAATAACAGATTAACAAGAATATCTTGGATGCCATTGTGATAGCCCTGTGCCATCAAATAGGGTACTACTCGAGCTCAAGGTGGTCATCGTTGGTCATCAGGTTTGCTTCATCCTATTTCTAGATGTTCTTCAACTACTGATATAGATTATCCATGATATTTGCTACTTGGTTATACAGAGTTAGGGAGTCCTTAGATTTATTAGCTGCAATGGTCAAAGTCACAACCAAACCAACCATAGGATCAAGTATGGTCTTATGGTACAGGTTGGTGGTGAGCTATCTTACCAGCTCGATGAATGTTAGACCAACTAAACTCACATTGACTGTCACCTTGGCTGATGAGGTTTTAGTTTTAATCAGCTTGAGCCTAGGGGAAGCACATATTATGGCTTATTTATATTGGGACCTATGATATTTTGAGATAGCAAGGCTTAAAATCTAACAGTGGTATCAAAGCTACTACAAGTAGTTTCTATTTAGAGTTACTACTTAACTTTGTCCATTCTTGATCAAGTTATTTTATTATCCATCCTTTAACTTTATCTATTTTTTATAGAGTTATATTAGAGTCTATCTACTTTGAAAGCAATGGAGACTTAAACTCTATTTTAGAAGGTATGATTGAGTAGAGATTGATGGTACAAGGATAAGTCACCTTGATTTGGATGCTAGGGCATTTCCACTTCATTGAAGGAAAACCAATGAAAACTAGGACTCAACTAAGATTAATTAAAAGATAACTTAGAATAAAGTTGGAAGTTCAGGGACATTCAAATTCATCCTAATAATATTTTATATTCTCTAGAGAAGAAGAGGAGAATCACTATTGAAGATAGAGGGACAACTCAAGAGAAATTTGGACATTACAAGAAATCCAACTTAGAATAAAGTTGGACATAGATTGAGAAATACAACTCAAAAGATAGTTGGACATAAAGGGATATTGATAGCCACCCTGATATTGATTTTGGATTCTCTATAAAAAAGAAGAATCATATTGTTTTTAGGTGCAACCTAAGACATCAGAGTTACAGTATAGAATATAGAGAAGCATTTTAGCTTCTAGAGATATAGGAGCATATAAGATTCCTGAATACTAAGATAGAGATTGAGAAGAATTACAAATAAGCCTCTAGGAAAATTATATAGAGGCATAGAAGATAATTTTTATTATTAATCAAAGATATAAGGTTGACTAAATACTATAGTTACCTCATTTTAGGCCTTGTATTAAGTTATTTTGAAAAAGTATTTCTTGAATAACCAAATTCTACTTAAGAAATAAAAAAAGTATAAAGTGCTATGAAGAGCCATGCCCTATAAAGGGAATAATATATAAGTCAAAGTATAGAGAAGAAATGTGTGAAGGAAGACAACAATATAGAGAGTACAACTATGTAGTTACTTGTTATAGAAAAATGATGTAAATCTTAAAGAAACATCAAGGTGCTAACATTAAAATTAGATGCAAAATAGCAATGCACTAGCCTTCATGTTAGAGGTAAAATAGAAAGTTCTTAGAGGGCACTAGAGGTAGAACAACAAGTGCTCATAGGGAACTAGAGGTAGAATAGCAAACGCTCATAGGATGCTAGAGGCAGATTAGCAAGCACTAAAAATGTGCTAGAGGAAGGGGAGAAAACTACTATAGAGAAAACCACCAAAGAATAAGCCATTGAAGGATGATCTTCTAGGAGAATGAGCCTCCAAATAACAAGAAATCAAAAAGCAAGCTAGCAAAGAGAGCCACTATAGAACAAGTCATCAAAGGATGAGTTGCTAGTAGAATGAGTCATCATAGGATAAGCTACCAGAGAGTAAACCACTAGAGAATGAGTCACCATAGAATGGACCATAAAAGAAGAAGCTGCCAAAGATCAAACCACTAGATAATGATCCATCAGAGGAGAAGGTACTAGAGTTCAAGCCAACAGAGAATGAGCCATTGAAGGACAAGCTATATATGATTAAACCACTAGAATGTAAGCTACCTAAGGATGAGCTATTAGGTGACATAAAACCAAGATAAATTCATGGTCATCAACATGACTATGGTTGAAGCTACCAATAAGAAGAATCTATTCGTCTCATCAGCACATACTATAAGAAATACATAAAAAAAGAAGCATCTAAACAACAAGATATAGGAGATGAAGAGCGTTATGGTACCAAGTAGGAACCAGCACAAAAAATACTCTTCACGTCAAGTAAATCCAAGCATTAAGGAATTTTGGAGAAATAAAATATATCACCTAACATGTTGTAGCATTGAGAGCGACATTGAGAGTTGTATTGAGAGTGGAATTGAGAACAATGACAAATCCGTCAATGCAATCCCAAGTAATGTCTATACGTTATATTTGGTGCATAATATTAGATTTTGGAAGGAAAGAAATAAATTCAAACTACTCTAATATGGACTTATAAGATTTATGCACAATAAGATTTTTTAAAAGTTATTTTGATTTAAATTTATATTTTAGATATGGAGTAATAAGGTTTAATACATAGATATAATTTTTTATAAGATATTTTGTTTCTTTTTAAAAAAGGTCGTGAAGATTAGAAAGTTTGAAGTTTTTTTAATGTTTGAATATTTGTAAAATTAAGAGATTGATGGATTTAAAAGGTTTTTAGGTTTTTTGAGTTTTTAGTTTTTGAAATTTGGTTTAAATTTATTTGAATTTTTTTCAAATTTAGATAAAATTTTGAAATTTTGCAAATTTAAATTAGTAGGTTTAGAAATTTAGAAATTTAGAAATTTCTTATTTGATTTATTTGGAAGATATAAGGTTTACATGTCATGACCCACCTTGGTAGGACTTTTTGCATGAAAGACTATGTGTTGATCAATGATAACTTGATATTAATTTTTTGATGCATTTGAATGATTATGCAATATTTATATTGATTTATATTTGAAAGAATATGGTACTTCTAATGTATTTTTAATACACAGGACCAGGTACACTCATGGGTGGAAGAGGTAGAATCAACCACCAAGAACGGGGTACTTGAAAAGGGAAATGACGATTATGGCAACTCAAGGTAACATGGATGACTACCCTCATATAGATGCATGTTTTTTGTTTTGGTGGTTGTAAGCAATCCAATTATCCAAAGCTTGAAGTTGGTAACCTAGAAGTTACCTTAAGTCTTCAAGTTGGGATAGGAAAATGGACTAAAGAATCACCCACCTTGTTTGATGCATTTGATTATCTACTTTTATATATGCATGTTTATTTGTAAGTGGATTGGGTGTAAAATCCACTTTGAAATGAATTAATAGGTATAGAGGCCCTATTAAACCTAGATCATTTGAATACCATACTAATGTTTAATATTAGTATTGGTATTTTATTTAAAATTAATCAACATAAGAAATGATTAATGTTTTATTTGATTTGAATCAAAATTAATACTAAGTATTAATGTTTTGAAAGTTTATTTAATTTATATTCTTTTGATTGTGCAAAAATAAAGAAGAAGCTCCATCTTGTGTAAATTTAATAAATACAAAATAAATTGTTATATTTCAAATAAATAAAGAATTATACCTTTTCAATTTATATAAAGTTAAGTTGTGCATTTGGGAGCATGATATTTTGGAAGAGGGAAGATTTAATTTTAAATTAAAATATCCACCCCCTCTTGCCCCTTGGATAGACATGCCTTTAATTATAGTAGATGGTATTAATGTTTAAAGGGAGAATTTAGTCTAAGGGCAGATGGGAGGTCTTGTTAAGAGGACCAAAGTGAAAATTTTTGGGGATTCAATGAAGGAGGAAATTTTACTGGTGAGAAGGAGGATGAAGGTGAGAAGGAGTACGAAGGCAACATGATTTATTCCTCAAATAAAGCTTCAGTTCTGGTTGGATTTAAACTTGAAAATCCTCCCATTTTATTTTAATTAATTAAAATAGTGTTTTATTTTACCAAAGACCACCCAATCCCCCTTTTCCTTCTTTTGCCACCTCTTGAAATAGCACCACCAATCGGCGCTTTGGTGCCTTCGTCACCTAGGTGCGATGACCCATCCACAAAAAAATGGTAGAAAATTAACTTAAGAACCCATTTTTATTTTATTCAAACTTTTGGTAACCACACGATGCATGTGGGATTATGTTTAGGGGTTTCTAAAAATGCTTAACCCAAATATTTTACTGATCTTCGCAAAATCCTATCGTCAGCTAGTTTTTCCACTAATCAAAACTACCTCAACTGAGGGTAAAACCCTCTTCCACCATCACTCAACAATTGAGTGGTGGTCGGATATTACTAAGTGCTCCATAGGATTTAAGGTCCTATGAAAACCACACACCATGTGTGTGGGATAAAGCCTTGCAAGCCTCGAAGAGCTTGCGCTTTACACCACATGCATGGTGGGAAGGGTGAGGGGTATATTTAAAAGGGCTAACACATCCTTTATGGATAGCCAAGATCATAGGATTGGTAGATATTGATCAAATTTTTCCCTATGTGTGTTTGAAATGGCTGAATTTTACCCTGTCACTACTTGTCACATGTTGGTTTCACAATTGTTGAGGTTTGGTTATGTTGCACATTTTATTTGGTCTTGGGATTTAGAAATCCCACATGTATATTATGGAGGGTGCAACATGCATTATATAGAAATACACCCCCATTTAGTGGTATGACCACAAGTGGTGGTCATACTAGCCTTTAGGCCGACCACTATAGTGCCAGTTATTAGGCACCAATGACTGCACCTGTGGTGAACTCTCTGCTTATGGGCCTGTGTCTCAGTCTTGTCTTCCAAACCATATATTGATGGGTATGTTTGACTTTCTATATTTTCTTTTTGTCTATGGTTTAACCCCCCTTTTTATGTTAGGGTATTTAATTAATTTAGGGTATTAATGAAAGATAGACTTTTTTTTTTTTGGTAAGTTTAGAAAATAGCATTAAAAGGGTTTTAACTGGGTCCCTGTCCCAGATTTACATCAAAAAATCAATCATACCGCCCAAAGAGAAGGGTAGAGATAAACCAGCACCGGGAAACAAAATTGAGACCACCCATAGTACATAACCAACAAGACCGGAAGACCCACAAAACATTACGAGGAAACATCAGCCATAAACTAACGAGAACCGATCGCACGGGAACAGAATCCCGTAGGACTCCCAAAGAGAAAGGTCAGCCCCAAGCTACGGGTCAACATCCATGACCTCCTCATCAATGTTCTGCTTGATCGCCTGTTTCAGACCTTCGATGGCGCTGGTGAAGGCAGTGATTAAGCCGTGGTAGAACATCCTTCTGATCTGATTAGAAAGTCCGGATAGAGGAACCGAATCGCCAAAGAGATTTCCTTCACCACGAGAGGGGGAAGGTTGGCTGGACTCCACCTTGGGCCTCTTGATGCGAACCGAGCGACGAACCGGAGGATTGACCTCGATAGGATTAACTTTGCGCTTGACGGGATTCCTGCGCCCAGGGGGAATTGGAGCATGCGGGGGGGCGGTGGTTTTGGGAGGTGAGGCAACGGACGGAGGAGGAGGATTGGTGGGGGAAGCAAAGGATGGGTGGGGACCCTGGTTTTTGCCATGAGCAGGGGACTTCGCTGAGGAGGCACGCCCGGCCACAGGAGCAGGGGTGGCGTCATCAGAGCCGGGTTTATCACTGGAAAGCGAAAGGGCAGGGCTAGGAGGAGCATCAGGATCCGGAGCCACAGAGTTCAGGGGAGAAGCAATGATAGGGGGGTTAGCCATCATGTGATAAAAAATGATGGCAAACAGACCTTGATGGGTAGGGGTGGTCGACTTGCTACGGGCAGCTTCAATGGAGAGGCGCAGGGAGCGATGGAGGAACCCAGGAATGTTCATGGGGCGGTAGCCGTGGACATGATTGACAAGGGCAAGGTGGAAGCTGGCCATGGGTTTGGAAGGATCATCGCAGGCAAGATACTGCATGAGGGGAACAGCCACCGAAGGAAAAGCGTCAGGGAGAGAATCGCGGATCAGGGCATGGCTATCCCACTGAAAATTCTGGTAATTGGGAAAGCCAGCCAGCTCCGGCTCCCAACAGTGTTTGTCTCTGCGGACCAGGCGACCCTCGACTGGAAGAGCAGCAATGTCACCAATCAACTGGGGAGTCACCTCAAAAAGGAAATTGCGAACACAGACCTGGCCATTGGACCAGGAACGAACAAAATCGGACGTGATGTCCTTCTCTAGGCCATGGAATTTGGAGATCAATGTCATTAACCGACAGCCATGCAAGTAGCCAGAGGTGGTGGCATCAAAATGGATGGAACTGGGCTCGATATACGCCATGGAAGGAAAGCGAAAGGTGGAAGGGGGGTTTGGCAAAATGGGAACACACGTAGGCCAACGATGCAGGATTGGCCTAGTGATGTGAATTAAAAGGGTTGGGAGGGGCTGGAAGGTCAATCCATAACAGGCAGTGTGGTGGCACGTGGATTGGAGGCTGAAAAGGGGAAGGGAGAACGGGGGTAAGGGTCTTGGGGAAAGGTCCACACGGGTGGAGGTGGATGATAGTGAGGCGGGCACGGATTGATGGGGGAAGAAACAGGGGGAGGGAGCCACGTGGGAAGCAATGAAAGGGCACAGAACCCATTGGGACACAGCATAGATGGACCTTGGGATGCAGCTGCGTAGAAGACTCATGATCATCGGAGCTTGGAGAATCGTCATGACACAGAGCTAATAATGGTATGTCTGTCGCGGGCTTTCGAGCGTGCCACCCGAAGTACATCTGGCGAAAAGGAATGGTACCACACCTCCAACGAACGTTTACCCAAGCCAATGTTTGCCATCCTGTCAACAATCCTATTCGCCTCCCTGAATACGTGATTGGTTTTCACTTGGTTGCGACTACAAAGGAGGGCCCGACATTCGTTTATCAAAGTTCTAATGTTCCACGGGGGGTTCTTGTTAGAAGTCAAGTAGCCAATGACGATGGCAGAATCACCTTCGATATGGAGCCCAGAACGATGGTGCTTGGTGAGCTGGAGGCCACGCCACAGAGCCCAGGCTTCGGCCACATTGTTGGTCTTGTGGTGGAGGTTCTCCGCAAAGGCAAGAATAATGGAGCCATTATGATCCCGCACAACACCGCCCGCAGCGGCCAACCCAGGATTTCCCTTGGAAGCACCATCGAAATTGAGTTTGATCCAACCAGCCATGGGGGGATGCCACAAGGCTAAGGAACGGGGATGGGGAGCAGGGGAGTCCCACTTGGGGATGGGAATGCCGAAGGAGGTGAGGATGGAGACTTCCACGGGGCTAAGGGGAGCACAGGCCCAGGGGATAAGCTAGAAATTCTCGATGGCAAAGGTCAGGGATTTGATGGCGGTCGAGATAGGGTCAATGGAGGTTTCTGTAAAGACTCGACGATTGCGTTCGAGCCAGACTTGCCAAACAAAGTGATGGAGGCAGATTTTCCACAGGAAGGCAAGCTTGGGGTGACGAAAGGGGGTGGGCCACTGGGCGAAGAGTTGCAACAGGGAATTGGGATGGACCCACTGAATCTGAAAGGAGGAATTCAAGAAGTCTAGGCCCTCTCTAGTGAAAGAGCAATCCACGAACAGATGGTTAACCGATTCCCAAGCAGATAAGCACAGGTGACATCTGTTGGGGACAGGGATCCCTCTTTTCATCAAATTGTCAGTGGTGAGTGCCTTATTCTGGATAGCAATCCAAGCAAAAAACCCAATCTTTGGGATGAGATGTTTGATCCAAACTGCAGCAGGGGGAAAGGACGTTCTGGGAGCATCCCTAATGAGAGAGAACGTGGACTTGACAGAAAACTCACCACTGTCGGTCTTGGCCCAGATCATACGGTCACGCGAAGCAACAGTGGGGATAAGGACGGTTCTTAACAACTCGGATAACCGAGCGCCGGCCCTGCCTGGGAAGCTCCTCCATTGATTTTGGTCGTCAATGTGATCTTTCACTCTTCGGCCCCAAACTCTCTCCGAGTCATGACGTAACACGAAAAAATAGGGGTAGTCATTGAGGGGTTTTTCTTTGATCCAAATGTCATCCCAGAAGCTGATAGATGAACCATCCCCTAACAGCCATCGGATTCCTTTGGAGACAAGGGGTCTGGCGTGGAGAACAACTTTCCAGAAGGCCGACCCATTGGAAGGGATGTTGCTATCAAGCAATGAGCTGTGCTGCAGGTACTTGTCATGAATCATGGAAACCCACTCCACATTGAAGTTAGTAAGCACCTTCCACGTTTGTTTAGCTATCAAGGCAAGATTCATATCAGCCGACCTTCTCAATCCCAGGCCTCCAAGAGCCTTAGGTTGACACACCTTTTCCCACCTGACCAGATGAAACTTGCAAGAATTTTCAGGGCCACGCCACAGGAAGGATCTCTGAATTTGTTCGATCTTGGAGTGCACCGTAACAGGAGCTTTGAAAATTGACATGAAATAGATGGGAATGCTTTGGAGAACCGCCATAGTGAGCGTGGACTTAGCAGCTTGGGAGAGAAGGGAGCCTTTCCAAGCAGCTAACTTACGCCTGATTCTGTCAACAACCCCATCCCACATAGCAGCCTTGGGGCTTTTGGTGAAGAGTGGTAAGCCCAAATAGGTCGTGGGAAGATCTCCAATAGAACATTGAAGGGTGCGAGCAATATTTCGTTGTCTGGGACCCGGAGTGTGGAGAAAATAATAGCTACTTTTCATGAAATTAATCTCCTGGCCCGCAGCAGAAGCAAAGGTGTCAAGGATCCGCTTGATGCGTTTGGCTTGAGGGACAGAAGCCAGAGTTGCAATGATAGTATCGTCCACGAACTGTTGGTGGGATAAGGGGGGAGAGCGTGAAGACGACTGGAGCCCAAAAATATCTCGATCCGTGATAGCCTTTTTGATAGCTCTGCCAAGGGATTCAGCTAGAATGATGAAGAGGAAAGGAGACAAGGGATCGCCCTGACGAATCCCCCTGGAGCTTGAAAAGTAGCCAGCCGTCGACCCATTTACT
Organism: Wollemia nobilis; assembly: GCA_028583015.1. Lineage (NCBI taxonomy): Eukaryota > Viridiplantae > Streptophyta > Pinopsida > Araucariales > Araucariaceae > Wollemia > Wollemia nobilis. The sequence continues at coordinate 666,001 of JAQPPZ010002750.1, read as the reverse complement.
AACACAGAGAACCATGGACCTGAAATGCAGCTTTTGATGAGAGTAATCCAGTCCTTGTGAAACCCGAATTTGTCCATGACTTTTAGTAGAAAGTCCCTGTCAACCCTGTCGAAGGCTTTGCTGATGTCAAGTTTGATGAACATGGCAGCTTTCTTATTGCAGTGGGAGGAGTGAAGGGATTCGTGGAGGGAGATGATACTGTCAGTAATGGACCGCCCTTGGACAGAACTCCCTTGACATGGGTCAATGATGGATGGGAGGATTTGCTTGAGCCTCTGAGCCAGGGATTTGGTTAAGATTTTATAAATAATGTTGCAAAGGCTGATGGGTCGAAAATCATTCATGGATTTGCAATGGGGGCTCTTAGGAATCAAAGCAATGAAAGTGGAATTGGTCCCACGGGGAATGATTTTAGTATGTTGCATCTCACGAATGGCACAGACGACCTCGTCCCCAATCACCTCCCAAAAGGTTTGGAAGAAGCGGGGAGGAAACCCATCGGGCCCTGGGGCTTTGTCACCCTTCATGGCGAAGAGGGCATCTCTGATTTCTTTGGCCTCCAAAGGTTGAGTCAAAAACTGGTTCATCTCCGGGGTGATGAGAGTGGGAATGTTGCTGAGGAGGGAGGCTTGGGCGGGCCCATCAAGGGGAAGCTCAGCATTCAGCAAGTTGTTGAAGAAGGAGGAGGCTTCATGACGAATCCTGACAATGTCCTGAGTGGCTGTGCCATCTGCGAGAAGGAGCTCCTTTATTTTATTTGTACTTCTGTTACGGAGGGTGGATGCATGAAAAAAACTGGTGTTGGCATCCCCTTCCTTGAGCCACAGAGCCCGAGACTTCTGCCTCCAGAAGGATTCTTCTTTGGCTAAGATGTTGTGGTGCTCAGCAAGCAAGTGTTTTTCTTCATCCCTCAACGCAGGGGTCCACTGCCCATGTTGACCCAAATGATCCAGCTGCAAGAGGCGGGCAGAGATTTCCTTTTTGGCTTTGAAAATGTCCCCAAACACTTCCCTGTTCCAGATTTTGAGACCTTCTTTGATGATTTTCAGTTTCTGAGACACCCGGGAGATGGCTGACCCATGGACAGGGGTGGACCACCATTCTTGAATCTTCAGCTTTAACTCCGGATGGAGGATCCACATGCTTTCAAAATGGAAGGGGGTCTTAAAGGAAGGGGCTTTATTGGACTCAAGAAGAAGAGGGGAGTGATCTGAGCCAATGCGCGAAAGGGGAATGAGGGAGGTGTCACCAAACAAGGGAATAGCTTGCTGGGATAGGAAGAAACGATCCAGCTTGACTTGAATGTGGTCCACTCCGACCCTCCTGTTGCTCCACGTGAATTGATGTCCTCGGAGTTGAATGTCCATGAGTTCATTATCACGAACAAAGTTTTGGAAGTCACTGATGCTTTTAGCCGGCAAACTGGTTCCTCCTCTTTTTTCTGCCGCACAAAGGGGGGAATTGAAATCTCCGGCCACCATCCAAGGGAGGTTAGAGACCGCACTCTTCATGAGAGACAGTGAGGCCCACATGTTGTTTCTGTCCATAGGATTGTTGGGAGCATAGATGTTGGAGAGAACCCACGTGAATTTGTTTTCCTTACAGTAGAACGCCATGTTTAGGGATCTGCTAGAGTAGGATATGATTCTTCCTTCAACAACTTCTGGGTTCCACATACACAGAAGGCCTCCAGCAGTTCCTTCAGCTGGGGATGCTGCCCATTGACCTTTTTTCCAGATCTTAGGGGCAATGCTAGTGGTTCTGTCATCATCAATCTTTGTTTCCTGTAGGAGAAGAATAGATGGATTGTGATCTTTTCTTATGGATCGAGCTAACCTTTGTTTGCTCCTGCTATTGAGGCCCCTAATGTTCCATGAAAGGATCTTCATCTAGACGATTTGGGGGGTTTTTTGCCTCCTTTGTTGAGGGTGGGAGGAGGTTTGGAACTTCTACTATCATCTTTCTGTTGATTGAAAAGGGTTTCAGGCAAGGTTAGTTGCCTTCCATCGGCCACTTGGTCGTCAGCCTCTTTCCTGATTAGCTCACTGTTAGGGGGCCTCCCTCTTTTTCTTTCAGCACCAGAGTCCACCAAGCCTTTTTTGCTTCTAGTAGTGATGGGAGGGGGTTGGTCCGAGGAATCCGAGTCCGAACCCGAGGGAGAAAGGGGATCCTCAACAGGCGTGCCTGAAGAGGGGGAAGGGTTAGGAGTAAGCAAGGGTTCTGCAGAGGGGGAAGGATCGGTAAAGGTTGTAGGAATAGGCCGAGGGGAACCTGATGCAGAAGGTAACAGGGGTGACAGGCCTTGGGACAAGGGTTTAGGTGCGAAGATAGATTCGGGGAAGAGGATCTCATCCTCCGAAGAAAGAGGACCGAACTTATTAGGAAAGGCAAACATGGAGCATACCTGGTCAGGGTGCGTAGAAGAAGAGGGAACGAAAGACTGCTGCGGACCATTTTGAAACTCTTTCCCGCTATTGTTCACCGATTTTGACGGTCGATCGCTGCGCCTCGGATGGAGGAGCTCCTTGCTTTGAGTTGGTCGCTGAGGCTTGAGGGAAGGACACTACGAGCGAAGGTGGCCCTGAGAATTGCATTCGATACAAAATGGGGGTTTGTTTTCGTATTCGATAGCCTGGCACCAACTGAAACCGCCATAGATGAGATTGACACGAGTGGGGAGCTTGGACGCAAGATTGGCGTTGACACAAATGCGGGCACAAGCCATGCGAGTTCGGGCTTTTGTTGCAGGGTCTAGGGCCACCGTTTTCCCAATGTAGTCGCCAATCCAGCGGAGAATGTCTTCATGGCAGAAATGGATGGGAAGCTCCGGAAGACGAACCCAAATAGGCGCGTAATTGATGTCCTGCGTGCTAGGGCAAAAATCTTCTCCCCATTTCCTTAAAAACAAGCTTTTCCTGCCAAAGAACCAAGGGCCTCCGGTCAAGATGCGGTCATGGTCCTCTTGGTTATTCAAACAGATCAGGAAAAAACCTCTGGTGAGGGCCACCAGCTGAAGATCTCCGAGCACACGCCATTTGAAGCCCGCCCATTTTCGAATGGACTCCATATCGGGACGCCCTCCAAGAAATTTGCCCACGAGGGAAAGAGATTCGAAGGAAAGCTTTTCCTTCATGAGGGAATCCGGGAGGACCAAGTTGTCGCCATCCACGACAGGGCAAACAGAATCAGAGGAGGGAAGGGGTCGGTGGAGGCCCACTACCTTTTGCATGTACGACACTGCAGGAGTCCCTCCCGGGTCGGGCCCAAAGGGTGGGTCATCCGGGGGAATCTCCCCAGACTCCAGCACGGCAGAGGAGGGAGCATCGGGCGAAGGCCCACCAGCAGCAGGCCGGCAGGCAGGGGCAAGGGCGGAGGACGCAGGGCACGCAGAGGAAGCGGGAAACATTTTTCTATATAAGATATACTTTTTGTTAATAAATAATGAACCTTTTATATTAATGAAATATAGGCTTTTTGTTAATAAAGAATGGACCTTTTGTATTAATGAAATATGTAATTTATGTTAATAAATAATAGACCTTTTGTCTTAATGAAAAATAGACATTTTTTAATAAAAAATAGACCTTTTGTATTAATGAAAGATAGACTTTTTGTTAATAAAGAATATGCCTTTTGTCTTAATGAAAGACACACTTTATGTTAATAAAGAATAGACCTTTTGTGTTAATGAAAGAGATTTTTTGTTAATAAAAGATAGACCTTGGGCTTGTGTCTCAGTCTTGTTTTCCAAACCATCTTTGACGGGTATGTTTGACATGCTGTGTTTGCTTTTTGTCTATGGTTTAACCCCCCATTTTATGTTAGGGTCTTTAATTGATTTAGTAATGGCTTTTTTGGTATTCGCCTTAATGCAAAAGAAGACGTTGCTCAAATCTTGTCTGGTGGACCTTGGTTCCTTGGGTCTAAAAGTGTCTTCTTGATGAAATGGACTCCATATTTTGACCTGGATACTCAAAGTATCAATTTTTCTCCCATCTGGGTTAGACTTCCAAATCTTCCTTGGCACCTATGGTGGGAATCTATTTTCAAATCCATTGCTTCAACCATTGGAGACCTGCTCCTCATTGACAGGGTTACTTTGTCCAGATCAAGGATGCACGTTGCTCATCTTTGCATCAATGCTAATCTCGACTCTACTCTCCCCACCTTTTTCGAGTTGGAGCATGGAACTTTCCTCCGTAAGTAGGCCATTGAGTATGAAAACAAACCTCCTTTCTGCATTGAATTCCAGACTCAAGGTCATCTTCGTGCTCAGTGCCCTTCGCTTAAAAAACAAATAGTCTCTACTGAGGCAAATTCAGATCCCACAATCTCTGGCAAAGGAAAGGATTTCTAGACTCCTTTCAAAAAGGATAAAAGAATATTTTCCCCTTCAAGAGGAGTTATTTTTAGGCCCGTCAAGGACCAAAAAACAAAGGATGCACGTGGTAATGCTTCCTTCAACAAATCTCCAAGCGACAAAGGGAAAAATATTGTGCCTTCAGCGACTGCTCCCAATGAGGTTAGTCCTTTTGCTCTTCCTAATAAATTTCAAATTCTTGGAGATCTAGATCCTGAGGTGGGTGTTGATGAAACCGTTAATCCTGATCCTCTTCCAAACCCATATTCAGACCTAATGGAATTCCAACAAGAATATGAACCCTTGGATTTTAATCCCTCATATCCTTATGCCTTCAATGTTGACCAGCCCTTGGTTGATGATGTCTCCATCCCTGCTTCCTTTCTTGAGCCTTCTAGCCCAGTTATTCATAAAATTCCTACCAATAATTTCAGCCCCAAAATTACTAGAAGCCACAAGAAATGTCCCATTGATTATGGAATGGAAAAAAAAGAGGAAGGCCTTCTAACTCTGATCAATGGAAGCAAGGAGTAAATGATGATATTGCCAACGGAGTACAAAAGACCCTGTTTTCCACTGGTATCATATCCAAGGAAGAATCAAAGTGCACCAAACCTCCCCAACCATCTAGAAAGGGAGGCAAAAGAACTTCAAAATATTCCAAATGAAGATCCTCTCATGGAATGTGAGAGGCCTCAATGGTTTAGCCAAACAAAGGTTAGCTAAATCATTAAGGAAAGAAATCAGACCTACAATTTTTGTGATTCAGGAAACCAAGATTAGTGAACCTCTTGATAAAAATATATGTAATCATATTTGGAAGAATTATGAATTTCTTGCTTGTAAGGCTAAAGGTGCTTCAGGAGGCCTTCTGTGTTTATGGAACCCAAATATTGTGGAAGGAAATCTCATCCATTCCACTGATGAGATGATGAGCATTCTCTTTTTTGACAAAGACAACAATTCACCTTGGGTCCTCACTAATATTTATGCTCCCAATTCCATCTCTGGTAGGTCCCGTATGTGGGGTAATTTGTCTTCTGTCAGAAGCACCTTTCCAAATATTCCTTGGATCCTCGCAGGAGACTTCAATACTCCTTTGTTTCCTTCTGATAAAAAAGGAGGTGTTGGCTCCTTTTCTAAAAGTATGGAGGACTTTCAGGAATTTATAAGTGAACAAAATTTAATGGATGTAAATCTGAAAGGAAATCAATTCACTTGGTCAAATCGAAGGTGTGGACCTCAATTAATCCAAGTTAAACTTGATAGGGTTTTATTATCTCAGGAAGCTATCGACATCTGGGGGGATGCTAATCTGCAATCCCTACTCAAAATTGGATCTGACCATAGTCCTATTCTTCTAGACACAAATAATCCAAAAATATTCAAAACTCCTTTCAGATTTGAAGCCATGTGGATGCTACATCCTGATTTTAGAGAAAGGATCAATCAATGGTGGCAATATGATATCCAAGGAACTCCTTCATTTGTTTTGGCTCAGAAACTCAAAAATATTAAAGAAAATATAAAAATATGGAACAGAGACATTTTTGGAAATATTTTCCAGAACAAATAGGATATTATGAATAGGTTAGCCATAATAGAAAAAGAGACCCAGGAAAATGAAAATTGTTCTGCCGAGGTGAGAAGTGAAGAAAGGAACTTATTAGCTCAATATCACAACATCCTACAATGTGAAGAAATATTCTGGAGACAGAAGTCTCATGACATTTGGCTCAAAAAAGGAGATTCCAACACCAAATTCTTTCATGTCTCCACCATGAGACATCGAAGTAACAACAGGATCAAAGAAATTCGTAGCCAGGATGGAAGGACTATTACTGATATCAAGGAAATCAGAACTGAAGGGATAGCTCACTTCATGCAATTACTCCAAGAGGAATGCAGACCTAATTCTCTGGCAGGCAAGGACTTTTTCCTTCAATTTATTCCTCATCTTATTTCTGATGATATGAACAACAAACTTACAGCTGTCCTTTCTGATGAGGAAATCAAAGAGGCCTTATTCTCAATGAAACCTGATAAAGCACCTGGTCCAGATGGGTTTTCTCCAAGATTTTTTTAGGCCTTCTGGGATGTTGTTGGTAAAGATGTTTGCAAAGCCATCAGGGAAATCCAAGGTTCTAAAGTCATTCCCAGAGGCTTCAATTCTACATTTATTGCACTCATACCAAAAATTCCAAATGCTTCCAATTTTAATGAATTTAGGCCAATCAGCCTCTGCAATGTCATTTACAAGATTTTAACGAAGGCCATCACTATCCGTATGAGAGAGGTTATGCCTTTAATCATAAATCAGTGTCAAGGAAGCTCGGTCAGGGGGAGATCTATCTTGGATAGAATCATCTCTGTCCATGAAGCAATCCATTCCATATCCTTCAACAAAAAAGTTGCTTTCCTTCTCAAGCTTGATATGAACAAAGCCTATGACAGACTGAGTTGGGATTTCCTCCTTGCCATCCTGCATAAGTTCGGCTTTCATTCTGACTGGATTTCCTTAATTAAAGGATGCATCTCTTCAGCTTGGTTTTCTGTCCTCATTAATGGATCACCTACTGGTTATTTCCAGAGTAGCAGAGGCTTAAGGCAAGGGGATCCTTTGTCCCCTCTCCTTTTCATTATTGCAGTAGAGGCTCTTGGCAGATCAATATTGGTAGCAAAATATGTAGGATTAATTTTTGGACTTCAGGTTACTTCTCAGTGTAATCCCATTACTCATCAACAATTTGTTGATGATACCCTGTTGTCCACTTTCACCTCTGTCAATGAAGCCAAAATCATCAAACGTATCCTTCTCCTGTATGAAGAAGTTGTTGGCCAAAGGATCAATTTTTAGAAAAGAAAATTGTATTTCCTCAATACTCCTTTAAGAAGACAGAATATGATTGCCAACATACTTGAATGCTCCATAGCCAATCTGCCTTCTTCCTACCTGGGCTTACCTCTCTTTATTGGAAATGCCAAAGAAAGCCTATGGGATAATGTCATCGAGAGACTTCAAAAAAAGTTGTCCACTTGGAGAGGTAATATTCTATCCCAAGCGGGTAAAATCACTCTTACCATGGCCTACCTCCAAAGTATTCCTGTCTACTTCCTTTCTTTGTTCAAAGCTCCTGCTACTGTTTACCAAAATATGGAAAAAATTCAAAAACATTTTCTTTGGACAGGATCTAAAAATAAACACAGATTCCATTTAGTTGCTTGGGACAAAGTCTATAAACCCAAAGATCAGGGAGGCTTAGGACTAAGAAGGATCTCTCTTCTCAACCTTTCCCTCCTTTCTAAGCAAGCCTGGAGACTCATTTCCAATGAAAAAGTTGAGTGGGTCAAAATCATGAGAAGGAAGTATCTTCAAGCCTCTGAATTCCTATATGGTCAGGTCCCCTCTACTGGGTCTATTTTCTGGAAATCCATTTGTGAAGCTCGTTCCCTGTTGCAAAAAGGACTCCGATGGCAACTTGGAAATGGTAATTCCATTTTCTTCTGGGAGGACAAATGGACTGGTGATAATCCTCTTATTCAGATTCCTATGTTTCAAAGGATTATCAACATAACTAAACATTTGGTTGGTCCTTTAGTGGCTAATTTCATATCCTCTTCCAATGGTATTATGAGCTGGAAAAGACTTTATGTCCCGAACTATGAGGATGAAATTTCTTGCTTGCAAGCTCAATTGTCTTCTATCAAAATTCCTGCTGGTGATCTTAAGGACCAACCTATTTGGGAACCTACCGATTCTGGAGAATTTTTAGTCAAATCAGCTTACTTGCTTTCCCTCAACAATCTTGAAACACCTATTCCATTTAAGCTGGTTTGGACCAAGTACCTGACTCCCAAAATTGCCTCCTTTTCCTGGATTTGTATTCAAGATCGTATCCTTACTATTGAAAACCTAATCAAAAGGGGCATTCCTCTTCCTAACAGATGTTATCTCTGTCTTTCTGATTGGGAGTCTACCTCTCACCTTTTTTTGTTTTGTCCTTTTTCAAGAATGGTGATAAGCAAGATTTTTCTAAATTTCCAGCTGGTTTGGGCTCATCCACCTTCCATTGTTGAGTTGTTCCTTCAGTGGCCCAATCCTTTTAAAAATCTAGTGCTTAAAGGACTTTGGAAATTCTGCCTACAACATTACCTTTGGCAAATTTGGCTTGAACGCAATAGAAGAATATTTGACAAAAAAGCCTTGCATGCTGATATCATTGCTCATAAAATCATCCTCTATGCCAAGGAAAATGTCCATGTAGCTCCTTTTGATCCTTTTCCTTGTCCTCCATTTGAGAAATCCATCCTCAATTCCTGCAACATATTCCTTGATACTTCAAAACCTGTCAATCCTTCAACTTCGAGAACCAACATCAGATGGTATCCTCCCCCAAGTGGATGGGTCAAGCTTAACTTTGATGGAGCTACTAAAGGAAATCCTAGCAATGTTGGGGCTAGAGGAATTCTTCATGATCATTTAGGCAATTCTATTTTTGCTTACTCTAAACCTTTAGGCATCATGTCCAATCACTCTACAGAAGCCAAGGCAGTTTGGAGAGGCCTCCAATTCATTAAAAACATTCTAGGGAACATCATAGTGGAAGGGGATTCTCTAAATATCATCAATTATTTAAAAACTTCAAGACTTAGCAGTTGGAGGATTAGAACAATTATGGAGGAAAGCAAACAAATCCTCTATCAACAGCATAACACTATTGTCCAACATGCCTACAGGGAGGCCAACGCTGTTGCTGACAGATTGGCAAACATTGGAGCTAACACCCAAGGATTGTTGACGTGGACTGATACTCTACCTCCTGAGGTGGATGAACTTGTTAGACGTGATCAAAACAATGGTACTCATGTTGATTCTTGAAAATATCTTCCAGTTCATTCTCCAACATTCCCTCTTCCACGTGAAGTATTGGGCTCACATTCCAATCCTCTTGTTGGGTTTTCCTTCAAGGATTCTGCCTTACCTTGAAAATTGGCCGCATGACCCTTTGTGTTTTAAATTTAAAATACCCACCACCTCCATCCATGCTAGCACTTATTTCTTGGTAACTGATTCCTTTTGGCATCCCAAGGTGAGGCCTAGCATGATTATTAATCATTCTTCTCCCGTGTGTATTGATTTGTGCAATCTTGCCTCATCGAGAACCATCTTCCACCATTTAACCAGTCGCATTGTTTTGAGACCCTGTGTGGTGAACATCCCTATCCTTTCTGTGTCTTGTGCCAGGACCTCTTATTGGCTACATTTTTTGTGCACCCTCGATGGTCAACTATTTCATTTGACATTGATTCTCTCAATTATCTGGTGCAACATCCGATGCCTAAAAATCCACTTTGTTATCTGCCCTAGCCAATCCTTTTCCTTCAGGGGTTTTTTTCCTTTTTGAAGCATCCTTCTTGGCTTTCTTGTAGAACCCAAAGCGACGATAATGCTTTCCTTTTATATGACTCATTGCATGCTTTGCTTAATCATCAGCCCTATACTATTGTGTCTGTTTTGTTTAACCTAAGCCATTCTCTGTGCCTTCCTTCTCGCTGTTTTCTGTCTACCACCATGAAGGAAGGTAAACCCATTTTCATTGAGCCTGAGGTGTTTGATCTTGAACCCATGGTCAGAGACTTGTGGAAGGATAAAGGCGCACTTATTGATTTCTTCAAGCTGTTTGTTGGCGTTGACGAGGAGGTGATGAAAGCCTTTGTTGAGACCTAGAACAAGGGCCTGGTTACTATTCATGGGGTGGAATTCCAAATTACTATTGAGCTGTTGGTAGACCTGATGGGACAACCTATGGATGACAAGGTGATCCAGAGAAACAAACATAACTGGGAAGCGAAGCTGACATTTTTTGAGAAGAACTCGATGATTCACAAGATGTATAGAAAAGGTTTGTACCGTAAACATCTTTCCACTCCTTGGCAAGAAATATTAAAACCTATCATGCAATACCTTACTTGTGACAATCCTAAGACCCAACTCTGCTATTTCCATTTGGCTTACATAAACCAATTCCTGATGCCAAAATGATGAACATCCCTACTGCTATATTTTGGTCTATCGATTACACCATTGTTTCCACCCGGTCCAAAAAGGAGGAGGGTTTACCATGTCACCAAGGGCTTTTCAATGTCCTTTATAGATTCCTCCTTCTAAAGTTCCCCAAAGGTAACATCCCTGCCCCTGAGTCTGAGGAGGAAAATTCTTCCTCAACGCCCAGTCCCAAAAACTCCAAACCTAAGAGGAAGGATAAGAACGATAAACCCCATCCTGAATTCAACATAAAAAAAAGGTCAAAGTTGAAAGCACGCCTGTTAGATGCTCCCAGAGACTTAAGCATAAATATTTGGTTGAAACCCCTCCTTCCACCTTTGTTAAACCCACTAAGGATCATTCCAATTCGCCTGACCTGGTTGAAAAGTACCTTCATAAACTGGTCATCCATGCCACCTCTGCTACAATTGATCACCTAGAAACAGCTCACATGGCCATTGGTAAAGCTATCACGAAGCTTAAGGAACAGCGCCAGGCTCTGAGCCTTCTATTATTTTGTGATACTTTTGATGACACCCCTGGTTTCTCCACTGCTGAGGTTCCTTCCGATGCCAAGGGTGTAGCTAAAGATGAGGATGTGGTTGAAATTGCCAAGGAAGCCTGTTTCAATGTTCTAAAGGAAAACCTGAAGGATGTTCCGAAGGATGAAGCGAAGGACACTACGTTGGACACTGTTGTAGCTTCACCTATGCAAACTGATGCTCCTCTCTGAGCATGTTGGTGGACATTCCTACTGTTGTCTTTTTCCTTCTATTTTCTTGGTCCTTCATCTAAGGTTTTGTTCTGGTTTGGTTCTGCTGGTTGTTAGCTCCTCTTTTTGTTCCTTTCTGTCAGAGGAAGTCTTCCTTTTGCTGTTCTAGGCTTTAAGCCTCTTTGTTGTGTTCCTCTCGAAGTTCTTCTTGTGTTCCTTTTTTTGTTTCGCTGTTGTACAAGGCGTTGGGGCACCTTTCAAATGCCCTATTTTGAATAAAATTAACTTACCAAAAAAAAAAATATAGACCTTTTGTATTTATAAGAGGTAAAATTTTGTTAAAAGATATATGTTCTTAGTTGATTGAAGAAATGGATTGTATTAAGTATTTGATTGATTAAGGGTATGGGACCTTAGTTGATTGAAGAAATGGATTGTTTTAAGTATTTGATTGATTAAGGGTATGGGACCTTAGTTGATTGAAGAAATAGATTGTATTAAGTATTTAATTGATTAAGGGTATGGGACCTTAGTTGATTGAATAAATGGATTGTATTAAGTATTTGATTGATTAAGGTTATGGGACCTTAGTTGATTGAAGAAATGAATTATTTTAAGTATTTGATTGATTAAGGGTATGGGACCTTAGTGATTGAAAAAATGGATTGTATTAAGTATTTGATTGATTAAGGGTATGAGACCTTAGTTGATTGAAGAAATATATTGAATTAAATATTAATTGATTAAGGGTATGGGACCTTAATGGATTAAAGAAATTGACTTTGTGTAATGAAAAGCATGAACCTTTGATTGACTAAAGGAAGAGTTGTGAATTACTCTATATTTGATGAAATGACTCTTTTTTTATTGATAAAGATAAGAGTGAATATGTGGGATTCATTTTGATGTTGACTAAATGATTCATGATTGGATGCATTAAGTAGTTTTGTATAGTTGAAATTTGACAACTAAATTATATATGCACTTGCTTCATAAGTTATTTAGTAGATGCATTTAGATGCAAGATTCATAAGATCCATGAGTTGTCCTGATACCTTACTACCATCAATTGAGTGATGGTAAGACAAGAACCAAGGATACTTATATTCGAAGCATTAACTTTGACATTGATTGCAATGTTAAATTTATTCATTATATTAGACTCTAGTTGAGTAATTTTCTAAATGGATAATGATGTAATACCTTATTCTTTTAAGTATGGATTTTTTACCAAACTTGGGTTATGTAATGATTTAATAAATGAATGAAGAATCATGGTTGTAGTTTTATACCTATTTCCTTTGTTTAAATGCTTTAGTTAGATGATGATGTCTTATTTAAGTATATTTCTTGGTGCTTTGGTAGGTATTATTCCATGTTTAAATTAAGTAGGTAGATTTAATCTTGTCCTTCTAAATAAATAAGGGTTAGAGGATCTCATGTTTAACATAGTTAGATGGTATCCAAAAATGATTATTTTTTATATGATAAGTAGAGATAAAGGGACCTAAGGGATTATGGGATCCCTTAGGACAAAACTTAGATAAACTTGGAAAACCAAAGCAGTTTTGAACAAACTTGGATATCTATGGAAGGATAAGTTAGCTCATCATGAAGATGAGATTGATAGCTTATTTGAAATATGCATAGTATATCTACATAGACGGACTTGTGTATGGTATAGATATGGGCACATTTCTTTGACTGATATAAGGAGATAAGTTAGCTTATGTGCAATATGCGTAGTATACCTACACAAACAAACATTTTTATGGTATAGATATGGGCATATATTTTAATAGATTAAGGAAGAGGAAGATAATGATTAGTCAACTTAAAATTTTAAATTAATTGAGTTATCTTTGTATTAACACACATACTGGTTAGGGATATGGAAATCCCTCCCGAGTAAATGCTTATAAAAAAAATTTGTGCCCTAGTTAGATTGTTTTTGAGTTATTACATTTGGTATCAAAGATCTAGGTATGAGGGACTAGAAGCTTCATATAATGTGTTAAGGATTCAGGTATCTTATTTAGGCCCTTGCTTGGTTCTTGAGCTAAATCCAAGAAGACCCAGAACTCCCAATTGCTATATTTCTAAGAAGGTTGACCCTAGGATGGGTAGCTTGTGTGCTATGACCCATTACATATGGTAAGTATGGTTATTATCACTAGAATTAAATAGCATTTTTAGAGAACCGCCCTCACATAGAGTAGGGGTGATCTTAGCAAGAAAACTCTATGTTTAGCTAACACAAATGATGTGTTTAGCTAGAATTAGTAGTGCAATTCAAGGTAGAAGTTGTAACCTAATTTAGTACTCTTTCTTGGGTGTGACCAAGTTAAATGGCACCAAAGACAAGGAGAGAGAAGCCTATTCCTCCAAATAGGTAGACCCAATAGAGCCATGTTGAGGAAAGAGCTCAAGATGAAAATTTAGGTAATTCTAGGAGGGAGGTAGATAACTTCACTACAATTGTCACTACGATGCAAGATCAAATAAAATAACTGCTAGATACATTAGAAAACAAATATTCGTAGGCTAAAAACTTATAGGTTGGGCAAGCTGATAAACCAATCACTGAAGAGCAAGAAACCAAAAATATGTTAGAGAAACAACTAGCTAAGGACATAGAGAATATCCATACCTCCAAATTTTATGGAGAAGGGGAGGGTGATGTAGTTGAAACTTGGCTAAGGGAGCTAGAAATTTACTTCACAATGAAGAACTAATTCCTCGGGACTTGGATAGTTTAGATAACACTATATCTATAGGGGGTTGGATTGGATTGGTGGGAAACCTACCGAGAAGAACAGAAGATCAAAGTAGTTGATCTAAAATGGAAGGGCTTTATCACAATATTCAAGAAAAGGTTCCTCACAGAGCATTTTTATGTGGATAAATTTGAATAATTTTCCAACCTTTGACAAGGGACCAAATCCATGGAAGTATACTATAAGAATCTTAGTTAAGTTGTTGAAATACGTGCTTGCTTATGATGAGAAGATGAGGATCCATAATTCATATTGGTGACAAAACCTAGGATAAGGAATTATGTAAATATGCATGATCAAAATTCCCTACATAAATCTTATTATCTAGCTAAGAAGGCAAAAGCTCGTCTTTAGTTCGTTTATATCATTATATATGAATGAGATCAACAAGCACCTAGAAAAAGGAATAGTGTTTGATTCACAAAGTGGGAGGAAGAAAAAAATTAAAAGCGTAAGAGATTCACAAATCCTAAAAAGAGGAATGATAGGAAATGAGGAAGGTTCAAAAGAAAATTCCAAAAGAAAAATAACAACCCCAAAAATACTAAACCCCAACCACAAAAACAATTGAATTCAATCCCAGTGGGTAAAATATGGGATCAAAAAACATAAAGGTGTTAAGGACCCAAGGAAGGGTGTTATAATTATAGAGGCCCACATTATGCTAGCCAATGTCGACACCAACTAGGAACAAGTACATCCAATTCAAAGGAAAAGGAACCTGCCCACCATATTTTTGTTGTAATCAAAAGTTATAAGTTAGAAGGGCAAGCCACCCTGTTACTCTTAAAAGGTAAAATTTTCAATAGAGAAGTAAAAGTTTTAATTGATAGTGGAGCTACAAATAGTCTTATTTCTTCTAGAATAGTTAGGGATATGCTGAAAAGGTTGGGATATTTGGAATAAGGATGGAAGGTTGAGAATGGTTATGGAAATACCTACTTAGTACATCAATGTTTTCCTATGGATAAAATTTCCCTTATCATTAGTTCCACCATAGGATGTTTGTATGTAGCACTGCTACATGCTTTTGATGTTATCCTAGGAATGGACTAGTTACAGGCTCATACAAATTTAATTAATTTCCAAGATAGGTGGATAGAGTAATCTAAAGAAGGGAAGAATAAGGATCCATAGTGAGTAGGGATCATTCAGACCCTAGTTGTTGTTTGCTATGGAACTAAAGAAAATCCTTAGAAAAGGAGGTATGGTTTACATCGTGAAGCTCAATGAAGTTGAAGAGAATTAGAAGAAAGAGGTATTTGGAAAACATCCAATCTTAAAAGAATTTAGGGATGTGTTTCCTGAAGACCTACCCAAACTTCCTCCTATGCAAGAATTCAATTTTAATATTGAGTTAATACCAGGATCATAACCTATTTATAGATCTTCTTATAGGATGAACCCTATAAAGATGCAAGAATTGAAACTACAACTACAAGGATTGTTGGAAAATGGACTGACAAATTCTAGTGTATCACCATGGAGTGCATTGATCCTATTCATTAAAAATAAAGATGGTTCATTGTGGTTATGTATTGACTATAGTATGCTTAAAAAATCCACCATCAAGAATTGGTACATTTTACCTAGGATTGAAGATTTGTTCAACCAACTAAAGGATGCAATGGTATTCACGAAGATTGATTTGAAATCAAGGTACCATCAATTAAGGATATGTGAGGAGGATACTCACAAAAATGGCATTCAAGAACATATACATGTATTATGAATTTATAGTATTGCTCTTTGGGCTGACTAATGCCCCAGTTGCATTCATGAATTTAATGAACAATGTGTTTAGGAGGCATCTAGATCAGTTTTTCCTTGTATTTTTAGATGATATCCTAATATACTCCCAATATAGGAAGGAACATGATAGACACCTCATATTCATGTTAGAGTTGTTAAGAAGAAATCAACTCTATGGGAATCTATCAAAAAGTGATTTCTATGTCTCGAAAGTATGATATTTGGGACATATAATATCTATAGAGGGAATTGCGGTGGATCTAGAAAAGATAGAGGCCATTTTGAACTAGACACTGTTGAGAAGCAACACACCCCCACTAAAAAAATGAAATTCCATCCTTTGAAAATATTTAATTTTCATTTTTCCGTAGGGACCCTCTTGAGTTTTTCGGGTTTTAATTCCAAATTTTGCTTGCACCCTTTTTCAAACTTCGCCTACATCAAAGTGTCCAAGTAGACTTGCATATGGCATTGATTTCAATTTAGAAATAGCAGTTTCTATTTCTGGCCAGAAAACTTCTAAATGCATTTTCCCTTAATCCGTGATGAATTTTAAAGTTCCGTTTGCATATTTGGATACCCTTTGGGCTTTTTTAGATACTTGTAAAGTTTCATCAAATTCTAGGCACTTTGAGTTTTCATCATTTTTCTACACCATGTGAAGCTGATCATTCTCGAGCAATTTAAAATTCATTTTTCAAATGTTAAAATTATTTCTGAGTAAGGAAGATCCTTCACCAATATGTAAAAATTCCAAATACAGATGGACAAAGTCACTGAAGTCAACCTACAATTTTTTGAGAATTTGCAAAATGGAAGAAAAGCTTGAGGGAAATGTCGCGATATCGTGACATGTTCCATTTTCGGACCTGTCTCATTTTCGCAAGAGAAAAACCTTGGAAGAAAAGCTTGAGGGAAATGTCACGATATCGCGACATGTTCCATTTTCGGACATGTCTCATTTTCGCGAGGGCAAAAGCTTGGAAGAAATGACTTGAGGGAAATGTCGCGATATCGCGACATGTTCCATTTTTGGACTTGTCGGACTTTCGCTCAAATTTAATTGTACCCTAAAATATTTTAAAGTCCGATGTCGCGATATTGCGACATATTCCATTTTTGTGAGAGAAGAAATCTTAGAAGAGATGAAGTGAAGGAAATGTCATGATTTCACGACATATTCCATTTTTGTGAGGGCAAAGCTTAGAAGAGATGAAATAAAGGAATTGTCGTGATTTCGCGACATGTTCCATTTTTGCGATGGCGAAAGCTTGGAAGAGATGAAGTGAAGGAAATGTCGCGATATCGCGACATGTTCCATTTTCGCGAAGGCGAAAGCTTGGAAGTAATAGCTTGAGGGAAATGTCACGATTTCGCGACATGTTCCATTTTCGTGAGGAAGAAAGCTTGAAAGACATGAAGTGAGGGAAATGTCGCGATTTCGCGACATGTTCCATTTTCGCGAGGCAGAAAGCTTGGAAGAGACAAAGTGAAGGAAATGTCGCGATTTCGCGACATGTTCCATTTTCACGAGGGCAGAAGCTTGAAAGAGATGAAGTGAAGGAAATGTCGCGATATCGCGACATGTTCCATTTTCGCGAGGAAGAAAGCTTGGAAGAGATGAAGTGAAGGAAATGTCGCGATTTCGCGACATGTTCCATTTTCGCGAGGAAGAAAGCTTGGAAGAGATGAAGTGAAGGAAATGTCGCGATTTCGCGACATGTTCCATTTTCACGAGAGGGCAAAGCTTGAGAAGAGATGAAGTGAAGGAAATGTCACGATTTCGCGACATGTTCCATTTTCACGAGGAAGAAAGCTTGGAAGAGATGAAGTGAAGGAAATGTCGCGATTTTGCGACATGTTCCATTTTTGCAAGGGCAAAAGCTTGAAAGAGATGAAGTGAAGGAAATGTCACGATTTTGCGACATGTTCCATTTTTGCGAGGGCAGAAGCTTGGAAGAGATGAAGTGAAGGAAATGTCACGATATCACGACATGTTCCATTTTCGCGAGGGCGAAAGCTTGAGAAAGACATGAAGTGAAGGAAATGTCGCGATTTTGTGACATGTTCCATTTTCGCGAGGAAGAAAGCTTAGAAGACATGAAGTGAGGGAAATGTCATGATTTCATGACATGTTCCATTTTCGTGAGGGCGAAAGCTTGGAAGACACGAAGTGAAGGAAATGTCACGATTTCGCGACATGTTCCATTTTCGCGAGAGCGAAAGCTTGAGAAGAGATGAAGTGAAGGAAATGTCACGATTTCGCGACATGTTCCATTTTCGCGAGAGCAAAAGCTTGAAAGAGATGAAGTGAAGGAAATGTCACGATATCGCGACATGTTCCATTTTCGTGAAGGCACAAGCAAGGAAGAAAAGCTTGAGGGAAATGTCGCGATATCGCGACATGTTCCATTTTCGTGAAGGCACAAGCAAGGAAGAAGTAACTTGAGGAAAATGTCGCGATATCGCGACATGTTTGGATTTATATTCATTTTGCAGAATTTGGCCATTCTTTAAATTTTTCATCACCCATCCAAAGGAAGTGGAAGCTTTTTGACACAGTCCAAACCCTAGAAATATTTAAATGAAAAAATTAATTAATTAAAAAGTTCTAATCTTTGCTTTTTTTTTGCAGAAAGTGATTCGACAGTTACATTCATGGCATAAGTAATGGCGAGAAAGACAGACAAACCTAAATTTTGGCATAAATCAAGCAAGGAATTAATGAGATGCTCTGACAGTTTGCCGAAAGATAAAGATAAGAGATGCCGAGAAGTCAGTGACTCATCCAGATTTTGTAGATTTGGCCACAAATACAAGCTTCAAGGAATTTGCCGGTGGATCCATTTTCCCAAAAAATTTATGGCAAAAGTAATTACGGGTCGAGAATCTCAACTCGAACCAAATAAAGGCGGCTGTGCAAGGATGGAAGGCCTCAGAAGTCAGTGACTCATCCGAATTTTGTAGAAGAATTAATGAGATGCTCTGATAGCTTACCGAAAGATAAAGATACATTTACACGCGATGCCCATTTGATGAGGATAAAACCAAGTCTTATATTCTCCATTTATGGCAAGATCCACACGAATATTTTTAGAGTGATTAAGGTTTATTGAAACTCTATATAAAAATACCTTATATTGTAAAGCCTCGGCGATGGGATTTTTATGATAAGATTTAGATATTTGGAAGAAGATATTTTGAAAAGATCAGGGTCTGTCCTAAGTCTATATATACTTCTTTTGAATGTAAAGTCCGGATGCGAAAACTTGGATTAAAAGACATTTTAGCAATTTCTTGCAAATATTGTTTGAATGCTTTGTTCTGTACATGGGGTTGGTGTGACATCGTTTCTCTGTGATAGCGTGGCCAGGAGCCTAATCTCTTTCGGATTGCGATAAGTGCATCTTCTTCTGTTTTCGTCTTGCTAAGGTTTATTTATTTTAGTTGTAAATCTATGTTATCAAGATTGAATATGTTGCTAGGCTTCATTCCATTTGTTGTATGCTAGGGAAAGTTAGATATTTAAGGTTTAGGTCTGTTCTAATTGCTCTATCCTCACTACACGAGCTAGGCTACTGGTGAGAGATACCAGTTGACACCGACTTCCCTTCTATTTATGATTCTCTTTCAAATATTTGTCATCTCCATCTTATGCTCTTAGTAGAAGGTGATCTTAGAAAGCTGGACACCTTTCTCTTTGATTGGTTTTATTGTGAAGCTAAATAGTGTAACTGAAATTGGTAGTTTTGATTTTGCATCTAAGTTAGATAAGATTCTATTTTTTGCCCTACCCTACTCTCTCTATTCCACCGTTAAATGATTCATTTTTATTTTCTTTTAAATTTGTCTTTTATTTAATCTGCTAAACCATAAAGAGCTATATCAAAGAACTCATTGTAAATATGATAGTCAACAAAGATAACAACCGTTAAAAATTATTGAATGAAGGTCGAGCCCGTTGTAAGGTAATAGACAGTCCACTTGAAACTATTACAAAAGCGAAAAAGAGTGAATAGCCATTCGACCCAACTTTGTAACTCACACCTTGGATAACCAACAAGATCCTAAAGTGAGTGGGATTTATCCCGTATAAGTGTTATTGGTATTTTATGCTCATCCTTCGCAGGGTGTGTATGAAAAATGAATCAAAATTTAAAATTGGTGCTAGAAGGAGGGTCGACCGAACTCCGTTCAGTTTTTGATAAGGATTTTAAGTTACTTGTGTAAAGCTGGATTCTACCTACAGAGTAACCAGGTCCCACTCCGAGCTGGAGAGCTCCTTGTGCTTGAGTTAGAAACCCCAAGGAGAAGTGACCTTAGAAGGGCCAAGTCTTTGTCCAAAGATAGTTTTATCACCACTTGTAGTTCCTCCAACTGTAACTCAAAATATCATAGTTAATTAGGTAGTGATGGCAAACTGGTTGGGTTCCACTACTTTGAATATCCCTGGAGCAACGCATGATTTACCAAGAAATCCTAAGAAGTATCTTCCTACCTGCAAACATGATGAAATCAGAATGTTGTACTTAGTATGGCACTGAGAGGGGGGGTGAATCAATGTGGCATTCCAAAACATGAATTAACAGCTCTAAAAACCACAACAATTAAAACTTATAAACAAATATAATAAGTACAACAAGAGAACATCACACAACATAGATTTTTAACGAGGTTCACCAAAATGGCTACTCCTCAAAAAGAACGGTTGCTTGGACTACCATCCAAATCCAGACCTCTTGCAAAGCACCAACTTTACAATTTGTTTACCATCACCAACTGGAAGGAGCACCAACCCCTTATTTATCCGCACCAACAAAAAGGAGCACCAACCCCTAATTTTCCAGCACCAATAGGACTTCAATTTTGAATGAAAATGTTTGACAAATACCTTTGTTATTGCAAGACTCTAACTGATCTACTTCACCTTTGCAATCTCTAGCACACTCTGCTCTTTCTTGCGCAATCTCTTCACACAATCTGCCGCACTACTACAGCCAAACTTTGCAATCAACTTTGCCCTTTGCGCTCTCTGCACATTCTGCTTTCTCTCGCTCACACGCTTCGCACACTCTGTGTCGTTCCACACTCTGCTCTCTGTGTGCATTCACATTATGCACTTCGCTATCATCTCGCCGATTCTATGCTATCTACGCTTTTACGACCGCATCTCGCACTTCAACATTCACCCGATGGATCCCTAAATCTCCAAACAACCCTGCTTATATACTTGAGATTTTGAGATGAAAACCCTAATAGTAGTCGGCTGATTATGCAAATGCAAACCCTAATCTTGGTCGGCTGCAAACCCTAAACATGGTCGACTCGCAAACCCTAAATGTGGTCAATTGCAAACCCTAAAATCTGTCAGACTGCATTGAATGACTTCTGAACTGCCTATCCACTGCATTATTAGATCTAACTGCCTGAGTTGACAACAATGACAAAACTCTTGCAACACCTTGCTCAACAATCTCCCCCTTTGGAATTGTTGGCAACACCTATGTACATTCCTGTAACTCTTCTCCCCCTTTGTCAATAATACCAAAGGGCCAGTCATAGACTCCCCCTGAGTCCATACACACCATTCTCAAAACCACATTGAAATAGTTAGCAAAAATCATGGATATGATCAATAAGATGAACAAATGCACAAATGCCCCCCCTGAGAATTTGATCCCAATGGCTAGTCAAATTTTAGACTATTCTTGGGAATATGTGGCCACTTCAATTCACGCTGTCTTCTGAGCCTCAACCCTCTGTTGCTCTGCAATCTCAAACTTGTCCACTGATTTTAGTGAAAGCATACACTGATCGTTTAACTATCCAACTTTTTGCTCTGTAATGCAAACAACATCTGCATATACATCTTGAATATTCTCAACAGACTTGAACCTACTGACAACTGTTTGTCTTTCTCTACAGTGAGAATCCAGCAGACTACCTCAATTCTTTATAAAAGCACCTCAAACATTCATCACCAGGCTGGAAATCATCTGGTCGCACATTATAAACTTTTTCTTCAATCTTCCCATTCAACATGCTGATTTCACTTCTATCAACAGAATTGACAAGTGACTCACATCTCGTACCAATTTTTGTCCAAAGATCGCAATTTTACTGCCAACTCTTACTTTCAACCGTGCATGTCGAAAGAAGACATTTTGTCAAACACTTTATGGCCAACCGTAGTGCACCTTACTCAGCCTCAAACTTCTTATCCTTGAATTGGCATTATATTAAAAGTTAAAACAAAACTTTCTGTGAATTAAATATATTCACCAAGGTGTAATGAAAGATCTGACAATCTTCACATCAAGCGTCGAACAAAAACACGCTGCTATTATCGAAACACAAATACGTAGCTGGGGCAAGCATTCTGGAGTTGCTTAGTGCAGTAGAAGAGCAGTCTCCTTTAGTTCAAGGAGACACGATTTCCTCTCTTCTTTCTTTCTCCAG
This sequence comes from Wollemia nobilis, assembly GCA_028583015.1. Taxonomy (NCBI): domain Eukaryota; kingdom Viridiplantae; phylum Streptophyta; class Pinopsida; order Araucariales; family Araucariaceae; genus Wollemia; species Wollemia nobilis. The sequence goes on along the minus strand of JAQPPZ010002750.1, from coordinate 643,895 downwards.
ACTTTCTTGACCTCGGGCTTGGATTTTTCACCTGCGTCCCTATTTTGCATCATTGCATGAACTTGAATATCTCTCTGGTGTGGTTGTCTCTTATGCATCCATGATGAATGATTATTTTCCTTTCTTCTATGAACCTGATTTATTTCCTGTCTGTGTTGTGTTCTTTGCGTCTTATGAAATCTACTGTTTTGCCTTAGATTTGATACATAAGCGCTTGGACAAAACCTTGCTATGTGCCCATGACCATTGCATTGAAAACATTGTACAAAGTGTTCACTCAGATATGCAGATGTATTTCGACCAAAATAACTCTTTGATTTATTATTTAATCCACAATAAGTTGCCTTGTGACCATACTCGGTTACATCTGAAACAATAGCCATTAAAAGTGTTAGTATGAAAAAAGTGAGAGTGGTAGAACCTCTTTTGTTGTGGCTGCTTTTCTGTAAATCTCCTTTGATATTTTCTTTCTTTTGAAGATACAACTTTAACCTTTTCTTGCTCGGACCCTTCAACAGTGAACTTCTTCTTCTCTGTAGAATTGGAAGATACAGGTTGTTCAGCTTCATATCCAAGACCATGCTTAATCGTGGAGCTTCTCTGATGACTTATCATTTTATCTAGAAATTATGTGCTCTTCTCGAATTTAAGATTTGTATTGGCCTCTTCTAGTTGTTTCTTCAATGAAACAATCTCTTCTTCTTGTTTGCGGCAAATAATCTCTTTCTCATTGATCTGTGACCTGAGAGTTTCCTCAATCCTTTTAGACTCTTCTACTTGCAGCTTTAGATTACTAACTACTTTGTTAGAATCCTCTTCATGTTTGTTACACACATTGACTTTATCATTCAGCTGTGACTTCAAGTCTTCTTCTATTTTCTTGGCCTGTTGGAATTGTAAGAACAGATTTTCAATCTCATCCCCATATTCTTCCAATTTCTTGGACAGTATTTTGTTCTTTTTCTTTTCTATACTAAACTCTTCAAGAGTAGAGATCAACTCACCTTCCCAGTCTACTTCAGCATTGAGGTTTTTATTATCTGCTTCAGTGTTCACCCCTTCTGCCTTTTCTGGTTCAATTTCCTCTACCACAAAAACTGAAACTGGCTGAGATGTCCTTTTGAAGGAGGTTCTATTCTTCTTACTTGGAGCTGTAATTTGATCTTCATTCCAATTTTCTTCTGCATTCATTTCTTCTTTATTACATTCCTGTTCTGATTCTATTTCTTCTTCATCTTCACTGCTACTAAACCCATAACACTGACGTTCATTATGCCGGAGTTGATCAAAACATTCTGAACCTTGAGAACTCGCATTATGACCGAGTTGACTCTTGGCCTTTTCTCCATTGTTTGATTCATCTCTTGAATCTACAACGAATAATGAATTTATCTTTATTTTCTTTTATGACCCTGTGTGATCTTTTCTTCTTGTGTCTCATGGTTCCATTCTTGCCTTTCTTTGCCATTAGAGTATTAATCCAAGATCAACCCTAGCTGATTTAGCCTTTAAAGGGAACTTGGCTCTAATACCAATTGTTGTACTTAGTATGGCACTGAGAGGGGGGGTGAATCAGTGTGGCATTCCAAAACATGAATTAACAGCTCTAAAAACCACAACAATTAAAACTTATAAACAAATATAATAAGTATAGCAAGAGAACATCACACAACATAGATTTTTAACGAGGTTCACCAAAATGGCTACTCCTCAAAAAGAACGGCTGCTTGGACTACCATCCAAATCCAGCCTCTTGCAAAGCACCAACTTTACAATTTGTTTACCAAAACCAACTGGAAGGAGCACCAACCCCTTATTTATCTGCACCAACAAAAAGGAGCACCAACCCCTAAACTTCAATTTTGAATGAAAATGTTTGACAAATACCTTTGTTATTGCAAGACTCTAACTGATCTACTTCACCTTTGCAATCTCTCGCACACTCGCTCTTTCTTACACAATCTCTTCACACAATCTGCCGCACTCGCTACAGCCAAACTTTGCAATCAACTTTGCCCTTTGCGCTCTTTCCACATTCTACTTTCTCTGCTCACACGCTTCGCACACTCGTGTCGTTCCACACTCTGCTCTCTGTGTGCATTCACATTATGCACTTCGCTATCATCTCGCCGATTCTATGCTATCTGCGCTTTTACGACCGCATCTCGCACTTCAACATTCACCCGATGGATGCCTAAATCTCCAAATAGCCCCGCTTATATACTTGAGATTTTGAGATGAAAACCCTAATAGTAGTCGACTGATTATGCAAATGCAAACCCTAATCTTGGTCGGCCGCAAACCCTAAACATGGTCGGTTGCAAACCCTAAATGTGGTCAATTGCAAACCCTAAAATCTATCACTCGCATTGAATGACTTCTGAACTGCCTGTCCACTGCATTATTAGATCTAACTGCCTGAGTTGACAACAATGACAAAACTCTTGCAACACCTTGCTCAACACAGAAGAGCAAAATAAAACCTAGTGGCATTTAAAAATACTCTAAAGTTGTTGAATGTGCAGCATGAAGATGTGGCTTGTAGGTTATTCCCATTCACTCTCCAGGAGGGAGCATACGACTGGTTTTTGAATCTTACTAATGACTCTATTACTAGTTGGAATGACCTGGAGAGAATTTTTGTATCACAATTTGGTGAAGTGATTGACCCCAATGTGTTATATCAATAGTTTTCCAGTATTAAGAGAAAAATCATTGAGACTGTTAGATATTTCAATGTCAGGTTTCAAAAGGCTTATGGTAGATTAATGGGTCATTATGTGCCAACTGTAGATCTAGCATTGGAAATTTTCAAGAATTCCCTAGATCCAGTGACCTATTTTTTCCTGAAGAGAGATGCTAATATTACTAATCTAATAGAGGCTTATAGAGAAGCTTTGGTTCTTGAAATACAATTGGGACCTCAACCTTTGAATGCTCCTCTAATTCCCTTTTTTACACAAAATACCCCTGTTTTGAATCCCATCCCACATCAAATGATGTTCCCAGCATACCAAACTCCACCAATAGGAAATCCATTAGCTGTAACACATGCTGAACATGTACAGATTACAAAGAAAGAATATGATAAAACAAGAGTTGAGGAAGTCTGAAAGATGGTCCAAGAGTTGGCAAATGACTTTTTGAGTTTCAAAAGGCAAGTGTCCACCGGGGAAAACTCTAATAGATTTCCTTATCAACAGAATAGATTCACTAGAACACCATATGAAACCAACAAGGATTATAAAGGTAAGGGGCATGAAGTGAATATTTGTGACTTGGCTTTGCCCAATTTGTGTAGGATACACGAAACATCTCAGCATGGGGAATTGGATTGTTTGGAGTTCTGCAATGCCTTTGAAGCTCTATCTGGTGAGTTGGTTTTTTCCTGAAAATAAAAGAAATGTTGATGGTCCAAGTTCATCCAAACATAGTGTAGCTATGGTGTTAGATTCATTCACTTTTCCAGATGAGTTAGAGAATTTTGTGGAGATACCTATGGATGAAGTGCAAGCTTTTCAACAGTATAGAAGGGACAACTACAATCTCGGAAACAAAAATCCAGAGCCTAATACTACGTCTACACCTCCAAAAAACTCCCATAATGTTCCTCCAGATCCATCTCCAAATAACAACCCACCTCAACCCAAGGGAGGAGATCCAAGAGTACCATATGGATTTGTTGCTCCACTCAATAAGGGATACAATATAGTGGAGGATATGAAGAAGATTAAGGCTAATATCACTCTTCATGAGTTGTCTCAAATTACTGAACAAAGGGATAATTTGATCAAGACATACTCTGAGCATACTGCCAAACCTCTAGAAAGGGGGAAGAAGACAACAAATGCAAATATGGCCATGTATAAAGAAAGGACTGAAGTTTTGCATTTCTTGCTAACTGTCCGCATATTTGGAAAGAATTTACACAACTGTCTGGTGGATTCTGGTGCTTCAGCCAATGTCATGCCTCTAGCCATCTGTCAATAGTTTGGTTTAACCCCCATGAAGTTTGAGAGAAGAGTCATCCAATTGGATAAAACTAAGGTTAAGGTGGTATGTGAACTTCAAAGTATACACATCTAGCTAGCATCTAAGCCGAGAGCACAACACAAAATTGACATTCAGGTGGTAGATATTCCTGTGGGATACAGAATGCTTCTGAGTAGAGACTGGTCAAAGTCTTTGAATGGGTACTTGGTGACTGATTTTTCACATATGTGGTTGCCCTGGAAAGGTGTTGCCAATCAGTTGAGAATTGAAAGAGAACCTAGATATAAACATGTGATCACTGAGTATAATGCCAATAATGAGGTTGTAAACCATGTTGATACAAATATTGGAGTTTATAATTTGACAACTGATAAGGTGAGACCAATTACAGCTCTAACCAATCACAACAATGATATTTGGACATTACACATTGATGGGGTTAAATCTAAGCAAGGCTCAGGTGAAAGAGCAAATTATGAAAATTTTACTAGAGGGATAAAAATTGAAATCTTGGATATTGGAGCAGTAGAGCAACCACAAAATGTTCAAGTTATTAAGAACTATGACGTACAAATAAAATATGATCTCTTTGAGTTGTTACATAAATTTGAATATGTGATTATCTGGTTCTATAAAGGCCTTAAGGTATTTGATCCTGGGGGTTTTTACATTCCATCCCTTTGAAAGAATTCTCCAAACCCTTCAAGTAGAAACATAAACATGTTAATGCCTTGATTTTGAAAGAAGCATAAAAATTGTATGCACATGGGCTGACAGAATAAGACATAAAAAGGTGTTGAAAACTTCACCATTCATGTTATTATATGATTTGACTAATTTGCAGGGTGAAGGACTTGCAGATTTGGTGTTTCTGTGGGACAAGATCCATAAAAAAAAAAGGGAAGACGGTAAACACACCAAGTCTTTCCTAAGTAGCAAAAATTTTGGGAAGCATAATCTGGAGTGCATTTCGTCAACAGGACCTGAAAGGTATTTTTCTAAATTTACCTGCAAATGGTCAATTTTTTTAAGGCATTATTTCTTTGTTTTTCCATCTGCTACATTTTTTGAGTGATTGAAGGGACTTTGTACATATGTATATATTGTAAATAAAGTTTGAAGTAGTGTGTTTTTATTTTGTTTTATTTAAAGTTTGAAGTACTATGTTTTATCTTTTGAGGTCTGTGCAATTTTATCTTTAACCGGTGGCATTTTTCCCTCCCTTTTAGCTCTTTAATCCTATTTGTTTGAGTTTTTGCCTAAAAAAAGAAAACACAAATCAACATTTAAAATTGGCCTAGTGTGTTTTCATTTTGTTTTATTTTTTAAGGGATAGTCTGCTAGATCTAAAAGTGGAACTACTTGTTATTTAGAACAACAAGTAGAAAGATAATTGGATTTTGTATCTTGCTTGCCACAATTATTTTGATTATAAAGAAACTACTATACTGTTTGGCTGAAGAACTCCCGGGGAATCCAATAAAAGTTGGCCATGAGAGGGGAATCCGATTCATAAAATTATTTTAAGTGTCCAAAGAAGCTATTGGTACCTGGCCTGAAGCAATTAGTCGATCAATTGCTCGATCAATGAAATGTAAAAAAATTCTAGCAAGACTTTCCAGATATCGGTATCTTTCAAAGAAAGAAAGAGAAGGTGAAAGTTAGGCAATCCAACATAAAACTGACACTCTTTTCTGCAAAAAAAAAAAAAGAGGAAAAGAGAAAATGTTATGTGATAGAAAGAGATAGCCAAGGCTCCCGAAGGATACATCTCAAACGTGTTCACCAAGCTATAGATACCACCTCATAGTTGTGATCAGGGTCTCGAAAATCTAAAGATTAACTCTGTCGGGGTTGTAAAAGGCTAAACTAGTAAACAAAGCTCTACTCGGTTTCCCCTGCACAATATAAATAGCTGATCAATCCATAGTAAGCATTAGAAGCCCCAGTCATACTTGAAGGAAGGTTTATACACTTATAATCGCAAATCAGAATCTTCCTTAAGTGGTTCAACCTAGTATGTCCTTGGGAAACTTTAACAGCTAGCAGATAGTAGTTAAGTCATTTTAGAAAATATTTGTGGCAAAGCATGGTACATAGTCTAAATTGTTTTGAAACTAGAGTTCTGGATTCTAAATAGTGCTACTATTTTCCCCACAAATATCACCATTTGTTGAGAAGCAACACACCCCCACTAAAAAAATGAAATTCCATCCTTTGAAAATATTTAATTTTCATTTTTCCACAGGGACCCTCTTGATGTTTTTCGGGTTTTAATTCCAAATTTTGCTTGCATCCTTTTTCAAACTTCGCCTACATCAAAGTGTCCAAGTAGACTTGCATATGGCATTGATTTCAATTTAGAAATAGCAGTTTCTATTTCTGGCTAGCAAACTTCTAAATGTATTTTCCCTTAATTCGTGATGAATTTTAAAGTTTTGTTTGCATATTTGGATACCCTTTGGGCTTTTTTAGATACTTGTAAAGTTTTATCAAATTCTGGGCACTTTGAATTTTCATCATTTTTTTACACCATGTGAAGCTGATCATTCTTGAGCAATTTAAAATTCATTTTTCAAATGTTAAAATTATTTCTGAGTAAGGAAGATCCTTCACCAATATGTAAAAATGCCAAATACAGATGGACAAAGTCACTGGAGTCAACCTACAATTTTTGGAGAATTTGCAAAGTGGAAGAAAAGCTTGAGGGGAATGTCGCGATATCGCGACATGTTCCATTTTCGCGAGGAAGAAAGCTTGGAAGAAACGAAGTGAAGGAAATGTCACGATTTCGTGACATGTTCCATTTTACTTCGCGACATGTTCCATTTTCGCGAGGGCAAAGCTTGAAAGACATGAAGTGAGGGAAATGTCGCGATTTCGTGACATGTTCCATTTTCACGAGGAAGAAAGCTTGGAAGAAACAAAGTGAGGGAAATGTCATGATTTTGCGACATATTCAATTTTCAAGAGGAAGAAAGCTTGGAAGAAACGAAGTGAGGAAAATGTCCCGATTTCACATGTTCCATTTTCGTGATGAAGAAAGCTTGGAAGTTATAGCTTGCGGGAAATGTTGCGATATCGCGACATGTTCCATTTTTGTGAAGGAAAAAGCTTGGAAGTAATAGCTTGAGGGAAATGTCATGATATCGTGACATGTTCCATTTTTGCGAGGGCAAAATCTTGAAAGACATGAAGTGAGGGAAATGTCATGATTTCGCGACATGTTCCATTTTCACGAGGGAGAAAGCTTGGAAGTAATGAAGCTTGAGGGAAATGTCGCGATATCGCGACATGTTCCATTTTCGCGAGGGCGAAAGCTTGAAAGAGATGAAGTGAGGGAAATGTCGCGATATCGCGACATGTTCCATTTTCGCGAGGGCGAAGCTTGAAAGACATGAAGTGAGGGAAATGTCACGATATTGCGACATGTTCCATTTTTGCGAGGAAGAAAGCTTGGAAGAAACGAAGTGAAGGAAATGTCACGATTTTGCGACATGTTCCATTTTCACAAGGAAGAAATCTTGGAAGAAACGAAGTGAGGGAAATGTCACGATTTCGTGACATGTTCCATTTTCACGAGGGCGAAATCTTGGAAGAGATGAAGTGAAGGAAATGTCGCGATTTTGCGACATGTTCCATTTTCATGAGGAAGAAAGCTTGGAAGAAATGAAGTGAAGGAAATGTCGCAATTTTGCGACATGTTCCATTTTCGTGAGGGCAAAAACTTGGGAGAGACGAAGTGAGGGAAATGTCACAATTTCGCGACATGTTCCATTTTCGTGAGAGAAAAATCTTAGAAGACATAAAGTGAAGGAAATGTCACGATTTCACGACATGTTCCATTTTCGCAAGGGCAAAAGCTTAGAAGACATAAAGTGAAGGAAATGTCACGATTTCGCGACATGTTCCATTTTCATGAGGGCAAAATCTTAGAAGACATGAAGTGAAGAAAATGTCACGATTTCGCGACATGTTCCATTTTTGCGAGGGCGAAAGCTTTAGAAGACATGAAGTAAAGGAAATGTCACGATTTCTTGACATGTTCCATTTTTGCAAGGGTGAAAGCTGGAAAGATATGAAGTGAGGGAAATGTCACGATATCGTGACATGTTCCATTTTCGCGAAGGCACAAGCAAGGAAGAAGTAACTTGAGGAAAATGTCACGATATCGTGACATGTTTGGATTTATATTCATTTTACAAAATTTGGCCATTCTTTAAATTTTTCATCACCCATCCAAAGGAAGTGGAAGCTTTTCGACATAGTCCAAACCCTAGAAATATTTAAATGAAAAAATTAATTAATTTAAAAAGTTCTAATCTTTGCTTTTCTTTTGCAGAAAGTGATTCGATAGTTACATTCATGGCAGAAGTAATGGCGAGAAAGACAGACAAACCTGAATTTTGGCACAAATCAAGCGAGGAATTAATGAGATGCTCTGACGGCTTGCCGAAAGATAAAGATAAGAGATGTCGGGAAGTCAGTGACTCATCCAGATTTTGTAGATCTGGTCGTAAATATAGACTTTAAGGAATTTTCCGGTGGATGCATTTTCCAGGAAAATTTATGGCAAAAGTAATGGCGGGCAGAGAATCTCGACTCGAACCAAAAAAAGGCAGCTGTGCGAGGATGGAAGGCCTCAAAAGTCAGTGACTCATCCAGATTTTGTAGAGGAGTTAATGAGATGCTCTGATAGCTTATCAAAGGATAAAGATACATTTACATGCAATGCCCATTTGATGAGGATAAAACCAAGTCTTATCTTCTCCATTTATGGCAAGATCCACACGAAGATTTTTAGAGTGATTAGGGTTTATCGAAACTCTATATAAAAATACCTTATATTGTAAATCTTCGGCGGTGGGATTTTTATGATAAGATTTAGATATTTGAAAGAAGATATTTTGAAAATATCAGGGTCTGTCCTGAGTCTATATATACTTCTTTTGAATGTAAATTCCGGATGCGAAAACTTGGAATAAAAGACATTTTAGCAATTTCCTGCAAATCTTGTTTGAATGCTTTGTTTTGTACCTAGGGTTGGTGTGACACCATTTTTCTATGATAGCGTGGCTAGAAGCCTAATCTCTTTCAGATTGCGATAAGTGCATCTTCTTCTGTTTTGGTCTCACTAAGGTTTATTTATTTTAGTTGTAAATCTATGTTATCAAGATTGAATATGCTACTAGGCTTCATTCCATTTGTTGTATGCTAGGGAAAGTTAGAGATTTAAGGTTCAGGTCTATTCTAATTGCTCTATCCTCACTGCGTGAGCTAGGCTACTGGTGAGAGATACCAGTTGACACCAACTTCCCTTCTATTTATGATTTTCTTTCAAATATTTGTCATCTCCGTCTTATGCTCTTAGTAGAAGGTGATCTTAGAAAGCTGGACACCTTCCTCTTTGATTGGTTTTATTGTGAAGCTAAATAGTGTAACTAAAATTGGTAGTTTTGATTTGCATCTAAGTTAGATAAGCTTCTCTTTTCTGCCCTACCCTACTCTCTCTGTTCCACCGTTAAATGATTCATTTTTATTTTCTTTCAAATTTGTATTTTATTTAATCTGCTAAAGCATAAAGAGCTATATCAAAGAACTCATTGTAAATCTGATTGTCAACAAAGATAACAACCGCTAAAAATTATTGAATGAAGGTCGAACCCGTTGTAAGGTAACACACAATCCACTTGAAACTATTCCAAAAGTGGAAAAGAGTGAATAGCCATTCGACCCAACTCTGTAACTCACACCTTGGATAACCAGCAAGATCCTAAAGTGAGTGGGATTTATCCCGTATAAGTGTTATTGGTATTTTATGCCCATTCTTCGCGGGGTATGTATGAAAGACGAACCAAAAGACACCACCTACCAATGTGATAGAAGTATGAATCTTCATGGATATGATGGGTTATTATAGAGATTATGTAAAGGATTACTCCAATATAGCAGTTGTAATAACTAATCTTCAAAATAAAGAAAAGGAATTTAAGTGGATGAAGAAGTGTGAGACTCATTTTGTGATGCTTAAATAAAAAATCACTATGGTACCAATGCTAAAAATTCTATATCCTTAGGGAAACTTCTCAGTATGCACTAATGCATCACTATAAGAATTAGGAGGAGTGTTCTCCCAAGATGAGTTAGTAGTAGCATATGCATCAAGGAAGCTTAAGAAGCATAAAATTAACTATGCTACGCACGATATGGAACTAGCAGTAGTTGTGCATGCTCTAAAATAATGGTATCCTTATTTTTTAGGGAGGCATTTTTAGCTGAGAACCGACCATCAAAGCTTGAGGTATAAATTTACCTAGCCTATGCTCAATGCAAGACAAGATGGGTAAAGTTTTTAATTGAATATGAATTTGATATTGATTATATCAAAGGGAAAGAAAATAAGGTATTTGTAGCCTTAAGAAGAAGAAGGTGTATAGTATCCCTGACCTAGATTCATGTGGATTTGTTAGACCAAGTTAGGAAGATGAAATCTCAAGACGAGTATTGCAAATAAATTCAGGTCAAAATGGGTAAAAATCCTAAGGAAAATAAATATTTCAACATGAAAGACGATATTTTGTGCTATAAGGATAGGGTCATCATACCAAAAATAGGTAATTTAAGGAGACTAATCATGTAATAAGCACACAAATATCCTTCCTTTTCCCAAGAAGGATATCATTAGTTTTATCACTCAGTACCTTGAATCCAAGAAGGTAAATGTTGAATGCAAACATCCTGTAGGACAACTATACCCACATGATATACCTATGTAAAAATGGTAGGTTATATATATAGACTTCATAGTAGCTTTACCCAAGACTAGGTATCAACATGATGTAATCCTTGTAATAGTTGTTAGATTGACTAAGGTTACACATTTTATATCGAGGAACTTCAAATATGATGCTCAGGTGGTGGCTAACAGATTTACCAAAGAGATATTCAAGTTACATGGGTTTCCTAAAATTATTATTTTAGATAGGGATTCCAAATTCAATTTTTAATTTTGGAAAGCCCTACATCATGTAGTAGGCATGCAACTAAATATAATATTAGCATATCACTCTAAGATTGATTGTCAAACTAAGAGGGTAAACCAAGTGCTAGAAGACATGCTTCACATGTACTACATGGATCAAAAGTCTTGATGGGAAGACTATCTACACCTTTTAGAGTTCACCTACAATAATGGACATCACTCTTATTTTGGAATAGCTTAATTTTATGCCTTGTATGGCTGAAGGTGTAGAACGTCATTATCTTAGGATAATTTAGAGGATCGAGTTGTGATCAGACCAAACATGGTTAGGAAAATGGAAGATTAGCTAAAGGTAATCAAGTAAAGGCTCAAGGAAGTTGTTGATTATAAAAAATAATATGTTGATATGAAGAGATCACCAAGGGAATACTCCATGGGAGATAGAGTATTATTAAGAGTTAAACCAACGAAAAGTGTCATCAAATCCATGAAGTTGGATCCTCGATTTGTTGGACCCTTTGAGATCACTGAAAATATTAACCCAGTTGCGTACATACTCACTTTTCTTTCTAACTTCTCAAAGATCCATGACACCTTCCACATATTCCTGGTTAGGAAATATGTTGTTGATCCTAAACATGTATGGGGTATTTTTAAATTACAAATGGCAAACCCCGAGGTTATTGAAGTGATGTCGGTAAATATTCTAGAGTTTTTTTCCAATTCAATGTTGAAACAAACTCTAGAACAATGCAAGGTCTAATGGGACAATTTTTTGAATCAAATGCCACTTGGGAGAAAGTGGAAGATATAAAGAAACATTTCCCTTTCTTATTTGAAAATGTATTATAATAAATTTTTATTTTAACCAGGAAACACATGAGATTGTATTTAGCCCGAGGGGGTAGTATGTCATGACCCACCTTGGAAAGACTTTTTGCATGAAATACTATGTGTTGATCAATGATAACTTGATATTAAGTTTTTGATGCATTTTAATTATATGCAATGTTTATATTGATTTATCTTTGAAATAATATGGTACTGCTCATGTATTGTCAATACGTAAGACCAGGTACACTTGTGGGTGGAAGAGATAGAATCGACCACCGAGAATGAGGTACTTGAAAATGGAAATGATGATTATGGTAGCTCAAGGTAACATGGATGACTACCCTCATATAGATGCATGTTTCTTATTTTTGTGTTCGTAAGAAATCCAATTTTCTAGAGCCTGAATTCGGTAACCTAGAAGTTATCATAAGTCTTCAAGTTGGGACAAGCAATTGGACTTGTAAAGAATCACCCACCTTGTTTGATGCATTTTATTACCCACTTTTCTATATGCATGTTTATGTGTAAGTGGATTGGGTGTAAAATCCCCTTTGGAAGGAAGTAATAGACATAGAGGTCCTACTAAAACTATGCCACTTGAATACCATACTAATGTTTAATATTAGTATTGGTATTTTATTTAAAATTAATCAACATAAAAAATTATTAATGTTTTATTTGATTTGAATCAAAATTAATACTAAGTATTAATGTTTTGAAATTTTATTTAATTTGTATTCTTTTTATTGTGCAAAAATAAAGAAGAAGCTCCATATTATGTAAATTAAATAAATAGAGGATAACTTGTTATATTTTAAATCAATAAAGAATTAAACCTTTTTAATTTGTATATAGGTAAGTTTTGCATTTGGGAGCATGAGATTTTGGAAGAGGGAAAGAATTATTTTTAAATCAAAATATCCACCCTTTCTTGCCCCTTGGATAGACATGCCTTTAATTACAGCAGATGACATTAACGTCTAAACAAAGACTTTAGGCTAAGGGCAAATGGAAGGCCTCATTAAGAGGACCAAAGTGAAAATGTTTAGGGATTTAGTGGAGGAAATTTTATTTGCGAGGAGGACAAAGGTGAGAAGGAGGACAAAGACAACGTGATTTATTTATCTAAGAAAAGCTTCGTTTCAGGTTGGATTTAAACCTAAAACTCCTCCATTTTATTTTAGTTAATTAAAATGGTGTTTGCTTTTACCAAAGGCCACATAAACCCCCTTTTCCTTCTTTGGCCACTGCATGGAACATCATCACCATCCAGTAATCCAGGGGCCTCTATCGCCTAGGCACAAGGACCTCTCAGCCACCAGCTAGTGCCCAATTAACTTAAGGATCCATTTTGGTTTTATTCAAAATTTTGCTAACCACATGATGCATGTGAGATTATGTTTAGGGGTTTCTAAAAATGCTTAAGCCAAAATTTTTACCGACCTCCGCCAAGCCCTATTGTTGGCTAGTTTTATCGTTGATTGAAACTACCTTAGCTGATGGTAAAACACTCTTCCACCACCACTCGACCGTCGAGTGGTGGTAGAATATTACTGAGCACTCCATAGTCTTTAAGGGACTATGAAGCCCCCACACCATGCATGTGGGATAAATTATTGTAAGCCCTAAAGGACTTATGCTTTATCCCACATGAATGGTGGGAAGGATGCATGTTCCATTTAAAAGGACCAATGTGCACTTTGTGGATAGCCAAACCCGTAGGCTTGGTTAATATTGATGAAATTTTTCCCTATGTAAATTTACCATGATCGAATATCGCCCTATCATTGCTTGTTGTGTGTTGATTTCATATTTGTTGAGGTTTTGTTATGTTGTGCCTTTTGTTTGGTCTTGGGATTTAGAAATCCCACATGTGTAGTATGGAGGGCACATCGTGCCTTCTAGAGAAATCCAGCCCCCTTTATTGGTGTGACCATATGTGGTGGTCACACTAGCCTTCAGACCAGCCACTATGGCACCAGTGATCATGCCTATGGTGAACTCTCTTTTTTGCGGCTCTATGTCTCGACCCTGTTTTCCAAACTGCCTGTTGATGGGTATGTTTGACCCGCTATGTTTACCTATTGTCTATGATTTAAATCCTATTTTTTATGTTAAGGTATTTAATTGATTTAGGGTATTAATGAAATATAGACTTTTTGTTAATAAATAATGGACCTTTTGTATTAATGAAAGATAGACTTTTTGTTAATAAAGAATGGACCTTTTGTATTAATGAAAGATAGATTTTTTTTTAATAAATAATGAACCTTTTGTATTAATGAAAGATATACTTTTTGTTAATAAATAACAGACCTTTTATCTTAATGAAATATAGACTTTGTTAATAAAGAATAGGCCTTTTGTGTTAATGAAAGATAGACTTTTTGTTAATAAAAGATAGACCTTTCGTATTTATAAAAGGTAGAATTTTGTTAGAAGATATATGCTCTTAGTTGATTGAAGAAATGGATTGTATTAAGTATATGATTTTTTAATGGTGTGGTACCTTAGTTGATTGAAGAAATTGATTGTTTTAAGTATTTGATTGATTAAGGGTATGGGACCTTAGTTGATTGAAGAAATGGATTGTTTTAAGTATTTGATTGATTAAGGGTATGGGACCTTAGTTGATTGAAGAAATGGATTGTATTAAGTATTTGATTGATTAAGAGAATGAGACCTTAGTTGATTGAAGAAATGGATTTTCTTAAGTATTTATTGATTAAGGTTATGGAACCTTAGTTGATTGAAGAAATGGATTGTTTTAAGCATTTGAATTATTAAGGGTATGGGACCTTAGTTTATTGAAGAAATGGATTGAATTAAGTATTAGTTGATTAAGGGTATGGGACATTAATAGATTAAAGAAATTGACTTTGTGTGATGAAAATAATGATCCTTTGATTGACTAAAGGAAGAGATGTGAATTACTCTGTATTTGATGAAATGACTTTCTTTTATTGATAAATATAAGAGTGACTATATGGGATTCCTTTTGATGTTTGCTAAATGATTCATGATTGGACGCATTAAGTAGTTTTGTATAGTTAAAATTTGGCAACCGAATTATATATGCACTTGCTTCATAATTTATTTAGTCAATGCATTTAGATGCATGCTTCATAAGATCCATGAGTTGTCCTGATACCTTACTACCATCAATTAAGTAATGGGAAGACAATAAGAACCATGGAGGATATTTATATCAAAAGTATTAACTTTAACATTGTTTGCAACGATATATTTATTCATTAGATTAGACTCTAGTTGAGTAATTTTCTAAATGGATAATTATGTAATAACTTTTTCTTTTAAGTATGGAAGTTTTACCATACTTGGGTTATGTAATGATTTAATAAATGAATGAAAAATCATGGTTGTAGTTTTATACCTATTTTCTTTGTTTAAATACTTTAGTTAGATGATGATCTTATTTAAGTATATTTATTGGTGCTTTGTTAGATATTATCCCATGTTTAAATTAAGAAGGTATATTTAATCTTGTCCTTCTAAAGAAATAAGGGCTAGAGGATCTCATGTTTAACATAATTAGATGGTTGTTTTGTTATGCAAAACTGATTATTTTTTATATGATAATTAGAGAGAAAGGTATTATGGGGTATATTAGGAAAAAACTTGGATAAAACTGTTGGCAATTTGTGTTATTTTATGTTGTCATTGATGTCACATGAATCATTGATGTCATATGGATCACATTGAGTTTTGATGGGCAAGTGATATTTTGGAAAGCATGGATAAATTCAAGGTTTTTGTGAAAACCAAGGAAGGCAAAATAAAAGGTTTTATTTAAAACCATGGATGGCAGATTTGAAATGGGTTTTTATTAAAACCTAGGTTGGCCTTTCGTTTCGTCAAAAAAGGTGCCCCGATGATGGAGATATTTAATTTTAAATATTTAGTTTAAATTTTAATTATTTAAAATTTAAATTTTAATTTTAAAATTTAAATTAAAGTTAGTGTCGACGTCTAAATAAAGAGGGAAAATCATTAATGCACCGACGTCATCAAAAATGAGGAGAAGACTATATAAAGGGGGATCCTAAGGTTCATTTGAAATTAATCCTTGCTCATGTTAATCGTTGGCTAGCATCTGAAGAGAGCTCATGCGAAAATTATTTTGAAAAGGGAGACAACGAATAAATCCAAGGTTGGTCGAAAGCCCAAGATATTGTGGGTAGAGTGGCAGATTGGAAATTGACTTTTTGTTAAGGTGTGTGGCAGCACTTTACGTGAAGGTTCAAATCTCCTTGATTGCATTCAAAGGCATTGTAAGGAAAGTGCTCGAAGCGCTTTTGGTTTTTGTGGAAGGGAGGAAGGACTTAAGGCACGTCGTGTCTTTTCCTTTCGAAAGAGCGGCTAGCTCATGTGGAAACCTTAGCCATGGCTAAGGTGCTCACGGTGTGTGCAAGTTGGGGGTTTGAATCCCCTTGAGGAGGTAATTACATTTTGCTCTAATTCAATTTGGTTGATGCCCTAGGATAGGAGTTATAAGGTGGTTAAGGAATAATTAAAGTTTTAATTAAACTTTATTTTTATAAGGGATGTGATTATTATTTCAGAGGAGATGAGTTGTTGATTTGAATTTCATATTCATGAAATTGAAAATGAATATTTACGAGAAATAAGGAGTTGTTATAAAATATTTTTGAGAGCCTTATTGATTATTATTTTTGATAAGGGTTTTTATTAAAAAGGACTTTGGTGGATGTGTTTATTAAGTCGGACTAAAAAGGTGCAAATTGAGTTATGCTTACCTTGTGATTATTATTTGAAGTCCACTAACCCTTATTGAGATTGGAAAGGAAAGTTGTGTTTAGTGTGGCAAATTTTGTGGATAACTTCTTGGCATCAAAAAGGTATGGGCACATTCTCCTATTGATTGTTTATGGTGGTTGATTTCTAAAATATCATTTGAGTGAAAAGGATTGATTGTGGTTTCCTTTTCGAAAGTGATTGGTTAAATGATTCAAGGTTTTCTGGTTTGAGAGTTGTGTTTAAACCTTGTTTTATAAGCATAGTTGTTGAAGCCCATTGGTTGTGAAAGAAATTGAAATAAACATGAGTATCATTGTTATGTGAGATTTGTAGTTGAGCATTTTTGGAAACATTTAAGTTGGTTGATACATGCTTGGACTAGGGTTGTTGTGAGAAAGAGTAGTCCCCTGTGGTGATTGGTTGAGTTGAGTTGATTGAGCCTAGTCAAGTGATTGTGTGAGGTGATTGGTCAAGTTCCATGAAACAAACTATTCCATAATTCTAATTTGAGTTGAGAGTGAGATTAGAACATATTGAGTCTCTAACAATTATCTTTATGCTTCTATGAGTTCACTTGAGTTGATTTGAGATTGATTTGAGTTGAGTCGAGTTGAGAGTGATATTAGAACATATTGAGTCTCTAATAATTCTCTTTATGCTTCTAGGAGTTGAGTTGAGTTGAGTTGATATTGATATTAGAACAAATTGAGTCTCTAAAAAATTCTCCTTATGTTTCTATGAGTTGATTTGAGTTGAGTTGAGTTGAGATCATTATGGATCATTGTTGTCATCCATTTAAAAGTACATTGCCATTCATTGTTGAGTTCATATTTAAGCTTTTCCTTGATAGATTTGTGGATGAGATTTGAGTGCTACTGGTGCATGATTGATTGATCCTTTGAGAAGGCCTTTGAGGAAAATTTTGGGACAACTTTGTGGACAATTTTGGGATAGCTTTGTGGATAGTTTTGGGATAGCTTGTTGGAGCAGATTTGGGAAAGTTCTTGGTGAGCTTGCTAGAGCATATTTGGAAAATTTCTTGATGATCTTGTTGGAGAGATTTGAGCAAGTTCTTGGTGAGCTTGCTAGAGTAGATTTGGACAAGTTCTATGTGAGCTTGTTATTCAGTTTTGGACAAGTTCTGTGTGAGCTTGTTATTCAATTTTAGACAAGTTCTGTGTGAGCTTGTAATTCAAATTTGGACAAGTTCTGTGTGAACTTTTTATTGCCTAGCTTTGAGCAGATCAAATAAATCATTGTATCAGATAAGGATCCTTATTTTTGTGTGAAATATTATAAGGATATTATCTTATGGAGTACACCATATTGGAGGAACCACGTTAAATATTGTACCTCAATTATGTGTGGTGACTTATGCTCTTGCTTACTATTGTTATCTGATTTATTAATGCACATAGGTATATTTTGTTATTGCAATTAAGGGCATTAATTGATATTGATTTGGAAAGAAAGTAAAAAGTCATCTTATACTGTTCACCCCCCTCTCAGTATAAGCTTGTGTTCTTCAATTGGTATTAGAGCAGGTTCATTCGAAAAAGCTAACAGCTTGAGGGCAGATTTAAAAAAAAACACAGATGGCTTCATAGAATGGATCATCTACAAATAGGGCTTCATTATTTTATGGTAACAATTATGCTTTCTAGAGTATGAAGATGAATAACTACTTGATATCACAAGGATATGAGGTATGACAAATGGTTGAAAAATAGTATAGGGTTGAAGGTGATCCCAAGGTAGATAAGACTATCAGGAAATTGGTTGAGATCAATGCAAGAGAAATAAATTATATTTTGAGTGGGCTTCGTAAGACAAATTTTGCAAATGTCATGGTATGTAATTCAGCTAATGAGATGTGGACCAAGTTGTGAAATAATTATGAAGGAGATTCCAAGGTAAAGTTGGCAAAACTACAAACTCATAGAAAAAGATTTGAGGAATTGAAAATAAAATATTTTAAAGATATTGCAAAGTTTTTACTTCGTGTTGATGAGATAACTAACACCATGAGAGTCCTAGGTTTTGAGATGAAATAATCATAAGTTACTCAAAAGGTTTTGATATCAATTCTCATGAAATATGATTTTAAGGTTTCAAAAATAGAAGAGACAATGGATATCAACAAGCTAACAATGGAAGAATTGCAAGGTACTCTCACATCTTATGAGATGAGGGTAAGTAAGCATCAGGTTCCAATAAAAGAGATTGCATTCAAGGCTTCAGAGAAAGAGAAAGGGAAAGTTTTAGAAACAAGTAGATGTTCAGATAATTATGAGGAAGCTAACTTCATAAAAAAGAATAAGGACTCAAAGAATTTCAGGGATATAAGGAAAGTCAGATGCTATAAGTGTGGTGATATTGGTCACTATGTATACAGGTGTCCACATGAAGAAAACGGTGATGATGAAAAATAGTGTCAAAAAAGAAAAGAATATGGAAAACATAAGCATGACAAAGATGACAGATACAAGCAAAACAGGTATGATAAGAAGAAAATTTTTCATAAGGTAAAGAAATCTTACTACATTGTAGATGCAAGTGATAGTTCAGATTATAGTGATAGAAACCAGTCAGATGAAGAAGAATGTACATTCTTTGGAATAAATGAATAAAGGCAAGAACATCTATTCCTAGGTATTAAAGTTAAAGAAGAGGATATATCTATTGAAGAAAGACATGAAGAACTTGCCATAGCCTTTGAGAAAGAAAATAGGTACAAGAAAGGTCTAAGGATATTAAAATGCTTCATATGCAAATATTTTGGGCATATAGATGATGATTGCACGTAATACAACAATTGCAACAAGGAAAGCTTATTTGTTGAAAAAGAAAGCAACAGTTATAGTGACAATTCTAGCAACAATGATGATGAAGAAGAGGATTCCACAAAACAAGAAAAGAAAATGAAAATATTGGAAAAGAAAATAAAGAGGCTTGAAAATAAGGTTCATGAAAATGAAAAGTTCAATATGATGCTCAATCAACACATTCAAGATTTGGAAAAAGAGCTTCAAGAAACAAAAGAGCTTGGCATCACTATTTCTGATAAATTGAAGGCAAGAAAATAAATATGTAATCAGTTAGAATAAGAAGATCATAAAAGTTTGGGGACCTACATAAATGAGTTAGCATGATTTCAAAGAAATTTAAAAATTCTAGATAATTTTTTGGATTCACAACGAGATCCATTTATAAAAACAAGGCTTGGTTATGAAGAAGGGAAATAAAAAATAAGTACACAAGGACCTATATTTGTATCAGGAGGTTTTGTTTCATAAATCTATAAGGAAGAATCGGTTTCCAAAGAAAAAGAAGTAGTAAAAATGGATACTTGCATTTCAAAGGCTATAGAGATGTGTGCCAATTTGCTACTTGACACAAATAAATATAAAGAAGAGGAAAATTCCAAAGCAGCAAAGGTCTCATATTTCAGGTTTGGGGAATCACACTCAAAAGGAAAGAAAGTTATAAAATATGAAAGCAAGGAAGCACCTAATATTTGTGAGGAAAGTTCCAAAGTTCTTATGGCTCCAAATATTCAGTTTGGTTCTTGTTTTGAGATAGGTGAGTCAAGTTTAAAAGGAAAAGAAATACTTGAAGAGAAAACAAGGAAGAAACTAAGGAAGAGGATTTAGATACTACAAAGAAGGTTCAAGGATGCAATGCACAAGTTTAAAATTATCATAAGGATAATGGTCAACAAAGGTATGAAGAACCAAGGCATGAACAAAGGACTTTTCAAGGATATTGTTTTTCTTGTAATGGATTTGGACACAGGGCTATACACTGTAGGGTCTATGGATCAAAGAAGTTTGATTTTGCTAGAAGAAACCTCAAAGTAAGAAGGTAAGGTTTTTAGGGGTATTGCTTCTCATGTAACATGATTGGTCATAGAGATTTTGAGTGCAAAGGAAATGAGCAACATGGTTTTGGGTTTAGAGCTTCACAATTCAGAAGTCATGGTCATAATGGTCATGAAGATAGAGCTTCACAATTCAGGGTTCAGGAAAGGAATGGATATGAAAATTATTTTAAGAATGAATTCAGGACATGGGCACCATCCAAAGGCTAAAATATCAAGTGTTTTAATTGCAATAAATTTGGGCATATTGTAAAATGGTGTAGGACTCAATTAAAAATAGGTTCAAGGCAAGAAGGTCAAACAAGTTCTAGAAAAGAAGATCAAGTAATTCATCAAGAAAAGGATATAAAAAAAACATCGAAGGAAGTTGATAGAGGAAAGAAACAATGTGATATGGGAGTAAAAGTACTCCCACCCCAAAATTAATCACCTCAAGAGAGAAGATGGTGAGGGGCCTAAGTTTAAGAGTCAAATATTTTAGCCCCATAGGTGTCCCTTTTGCCATTGATGTCAAAGGGGGAGAGATTTGAGTAAGGGGGAGCATCCTCCAAAGAGAGCATTGAGTCAGGGGGAGCAACCTCCATAGAAAGTATTGAGTCAGGGGGAGCAACTTTGATTCTCAGAGATGGTTTTTGCAGTGATTGTAGTTTTTCTTTAGAGGTGTTGCCATCAATGAAAAAGGGGGATATTGTTGGCAATTTGAGTTATTTTATGTTGGCATTGATGTCACATGAATCATTTATGTCATATGGATCACATTGAATTTTGATGGGCAAGTGATATTTTGGAAAGCATTGATAAATTCAGGGTTTTTGTGAAAACCAAGGCAAGCAAAATAAAAGGTTTTATTTAAAACCATGGATGGCAGATTTGAAATGGATTTTTCTTAAAACCTAGGTTGGCCTTTTGTTTTGTCAAAAAAGGTGCCCCGATGATGGAGATATTTAATTTTAAATATTTAGTTTAAATTTTAATTATTTAAAATTTTAATTTTAATTTTAAAATTAAAATTAAAGTTAGCATCGACGTCTAGATAAAGATGGAAAATCATTAATGCATCGACGTCATCGAAAATGAGGAGAATACTATATAAATGGGGATACTAAGGTTCATTTGAAATTAACCCTTGCTCGTGTTAATCGTTGGCTAGAATCCGAAGAGAGCTCATGCGAAAATTATTTTGAAAAGGGAGACATCGAAAAAATCCAAGGTTGGTCGAAAGCCCAAGACATTGCGGAGTGGCGCATTGGAAATTGGCTTTTTGTTAAGGTGTGTGGCAGCGCTTTATGTCAATGTTTGAATATCCTTGACTACATTCAAAGGCATTGGAAGGAAAGTGCTTGAAGCACTTTTGGTTTATGTGGAAGGGAGGAAGGACTTAAGGCACATCGTGCCTTTTACTTTTGAACAAGCGGCTATCTTGTGTGACAACCTTAGCCATGGCTAAGGCGCTCGTGGTGTGTGCAAGTTGGGGGTTTGAATCCCCTTGAGGAGGTAATTACGTTTTGCTCTAATTCAATTTGGTTGATGCCCTAGGATAGGAGTTATAAGGTGGTTAAGGAATAATTAAAGTTTTAATTAAAATTTATTTTTATAAGGGTTGTGATTATTATTTCAGAGGAGATGAGTTGTTGATTTAAATTTGATATTCATGAAATTGAAAATTAATATTTAGGAGAAATAAGGAGTTGTTATAAAATATTTTTGAGAGCCTTATTGATTATTATTTTTTATAAGGGTTTTTATTAAAAAGGACTTTGGTGGATGTGTTTATTAAGTTGGAGTAAAAATACGTAAATTGAGTTATGCTTATCTTGTGATTATTATTTGAAGTCCACTAACCCTTATTGATATTGGAAAGGAAAGTTGTGTTTAGTGTGGCAGATTTTGTGGATAACTTCTTGGCATCAAAAAGGTATGGGCACACTCTCCTATTGATTTTTTATAGTGGTTGATCTCTGAAATATCATTTGAGTGAAAAGGATTGATTGTGGTTTCCTTTTCGAAAGTGGTTGGTTAAATGCTTCAAGGTTTTCTTGTTTGAGAGTTGTGTTTAAACCTTGTTTTATAAGCATAGTTGTTGAAGCCCATTGGTTGTGAAAGAAATTTAAATGAACATGAGTATCATTGTTATGTGAGATTTGTAGTTGAGCATTGTTGGAAACATTTGAGTTGGTTGATACATGCTTGGACTAGGGTTTTTGTGAGAAAGAGTAGTCCCCTATGGTGATTGGTTGAGTTGAGTTGATTGAGCCTAGTTAAGTGATTGTGTGAGGTGATTGGTCAAGTTCCATGAAACAAACTATTCCATAATTATGATTTGAGTTGAGAGTGAGATTAGAACATATTGAGTCTCTAACAATTCTCTTTATGCTTCTATGAGTTGACTTGAGTTGAGTTGAGATTGATTTGAATTGAGTTGATTTGAGAGTGACATTAGAACATATTGAGTCTCTAATAATTTTCTTTATGCTTCTATGAGTTGACTTGAATTGAGTTGAGATTGATTTGAGTTAAGTTGAGTTGAGTTGATATTGAGATTAGAACATATCGTGTCTCTAACAATTCTCTTTATTCTTTTATGAGTTGAGATCATTGTGGATCATTGTTATCATCCATTGAAGAGTACATTGCATTTCATTGTTGAGTTCATATTTGAGCTTTGCCTTGATAGATTTGTGTATGAGATTTGAGTGTTGCTTATGTATGATTGATTGAGCCTTTGAGAAGGCATTTGAGGATAGTTTTGGGACAACTTTGTTGATAGTTTTGGGATAGCTTTGTGGACAGTTTTGGGACAGATTTGTGGACAGTTTTGGGATAGCTTTGTGCACAGCTTTGTGGATAGTTTTGGGACATATTGTTGGAGCATATTTGGGAAAGTTCTTGGTGAGCTTTCTAGATAATATTTGGATAATTTATTGGTGAGCTTGTTGGAGCAGATTTGAGCAAGTTCTTGGTGAGCTTGCTAGAGCATATTTGGACAAGTTCTTGATGAGCTTGTTGGAGATATTTGAGAAAGTTCTTGGTGAGCTTGCTAGAGTAGATTTGGACAAGTTCTGTGTGATCTTGTTATTCAATTTTGGACAAATTCTGTGTGAGCTTGTTATTCAATTTTGGACAAGTTCTGTGTGAGCTTGTGATTCAGATTTGGAAAAGTTCGGTATGAACTTGTTATTGCCTAGCTTTGAACAGATCAAAGAAATAATTGTATTGGATAAGGATCCTTATTTATGTGTGAAATATTATAATGATATTATTTGGTGGAGTACCCCACATTGGGGGAACCACGTTAAATATTGTGTGTCAATTGTGTGTGGTAAATTGTGTTCTTGCTTACTACTACTATTTGAGTTATTAATGCACACTGCTATATTTAGTTATTGTAATTAATGACATTAATTGATATTTATTTGGAAAGAAAGTAAAAATTAGTCTTATAATATTCACCCCCCTCTTATTATAAGCTTGTGTTCTTCAAAAATTAGAAAACCAAAGTAGTTTTGAATGAACTTGGATATCTATGGAAGTATAAGTTAGCTCATCGTGGAGATGATATTGATAGCTTATTTGCAATACATGTAGTATATATACACAAATGAACTTGTGTATGGTATAGATATGGGTGTATTACTTTGAATTATAAAAGGAGATAAGTTACCTGATCATGGAGATGAGACTGATAGCTTATATGCAATATGCATAGTAAACCTGCACAGACGGACTTGTGTATGGTATAGAGATGTGCATATCTTTTAATATATTAAGGAAGATAATGATTATTCAACTTAAAATATTAGATTAATTTAGTTTTCTTCATATTAACACACATGCTAGTTAGGGATATGGAAATACCTCTCAGGTATATGCTTATAAAAAGAATTGTGTGCCCTAGTTATATTGTTTTTGGGTTGTTACAGTACAAATTCAAAGGATTTGAATTGCAAACATTGTTTATTATGGAAGAAAACATAAAGTTCATAATTAAAAATAAAAAACTATAAGTTATTAAATCGAGCATTGGTAAATTGATTAAAAAGTGTAAGGGAAATTTAGATATGGTAATATAATTTATCTATAGAGAAGCAACAAATGAAGGTTTTTATATATTTGAATATTATTTACATTCAAATCTTATTAAAGTAATTAATAATTCAAAGGATAATATTTGGATACCTATTGATATAGATATCATAATGTATATGGAATTGTTTTCACTTAAACATCATAAAGATGAAAATCTAAAACCAAAGGAGTTGATTAAAACTCCAAGTAGGAGAGTAGATATTTGATACAAGTGAATCATGTCTAAAAACAATGTTTCATTCTTCATACAATATTGACATTCCAAATTCATCAAATGTAAAAAATTATTATGTTTCTCTAAGTGAATGTTTAAAAGTTACAAAATAATATCTAAATTACAAGAAAGCTAAATCAAATGAAGCACATGATACAAAGGTTGAATAATAAGTCATTCACAACAAGGATGTAGATGTACATGAAACAAAAGATAAAGAAGGTCAAGTTTTTGGTGAACTAGATAATGATAATATAAATTTTGAAGAACCAAAGAATGAATATAAAGCAAAATTCAAGAATGAAGTTGAAGATGGATCTAAAGTAGAAGATCATGTTCAATATCACATGAAGATTTAAGAATAAATATGAAGACAAATATTGAAGACTAAAGTCTTTAATAACAAAATAATGTAATACAAAGGCATGTTGGAGAATATTGCATTATTTGATACATGCTAATGTACCCCCATGGTACCTTCATGGTACAAATGTAAATATGTAATATATTAGGGTTGACTCTATAGTTTAGATGAGTGATTTATATTTCCTCTTTTATGTAAGTGTTAATGTGTAGGATATGCACAAGTTTCATGTAAGAGTGTAATGTGCAAGATATGCACAAGTGTCATGTAAGTAAGAGTGCAAGTGTGTATTGTGAAGATGTGCACAAGTATCTTAGATTAGGAGTGCATGTAGAAATGTGCAAGTGTCATAGAGTCAAGTATACATGTAAGAAGAGAGTTAAGAGTCTAGTATACAAGTGGTAAGATAACAAACCAAAGGTCATGGGAGTTGTCATATGGAGAGCAATAGTCCAGTATATGAAGAGTCACTTTCTATGTCTATATTATGGATACAAAGCTACATACAATGCAACACAAATACAATATAAGAAAAATGAGAAAATTGTTTTTTTTGGTAGATAAGATACTATAGAATTAATACCGGATTTTACAGGTAGACCCAAAAACTTTTACAAAAATTAGCCCAAGTATATTGATGAACATGTCCTTACTAAGGATCCTATATATGTAAAATCTACATGCCGCCAAAGCCATTACATCCGACAAGGCACATAGCCTATTATCAAAAAGAAACTTTTCATACAACATTTTGGATATACCCCGAGAAAACACACCTACATCATAATTACAAAAAAATAAAAAGACACAGATCCCTTCCTTGAAACAATGGAGAAATAAAAAGCTACAAACACACATAGCAGAGTATTGAAAAAATCTTCCACAAGCTCTGTATTGATAGTTACTCTTAATAATTCTTTGGTAATTGCTTTCTTCCGTATATGACATGCTTTGGGACCACATCCCGTCTTGGCCAATCAGCCTTGGAGAAGTGAACCTACTGGCTAGATTTACGGCGGTGGCTATCTAGTGGTCCACGTGGCTCTGGTTCGAAGTCTAATATTTCCAATGAGAAAATTGTTGATAATAAAGCTTGTATTGATAAAATTATTGATAATAAATATTGTATATAGATTTTGAGCAATTAATATTGTAAGTTTTCTTCATGCTTGTACATGAATAATTTTGGCCATTTACATTCATATTTTTTATTATAAGTGAATGTTATTTTATTATTATATTGGCCTGGATATATATCTAATTGTTCATATATATAATTCTACTCTTCATTATTAATATTTTTACCTTTAATATTGTGGCTTATTTATATTTGGACCTATGATATTTTGAGATAATAAAGCTTAAAATCCAACACTAACAATGAATATGCACCAATGAAGTGATTTAATACAGAGGAAATGGATGCTCATAAAGCATAGGTTTTATTTTATAATTGTGATTAGAAATATTCACTATAGCATAAATGAATACAAAAGAATGAATCTGTAGTGAATGAAATATCTAATGATGAAGTATAACTATAGGAGGAAGAGCCTTAGGGTGAGGGTGAAACACATGAAGAACCATAGCTAGTTATCTTTGTCCATGCACTTATAGGAATTTTGACCTCTCAAATGATTAAGGTTATAGTATTATTCAAAGGGTAACGACTTACAATTCTTATTGATTCAAGCAGTACCCATAATTTTATTGATCTTCAAGTAGCTAACTAAGCTAACTATTACATACATGCTTGCAAATATTTTCAAGTAGTGGTGGAAAATGGAGGAACATTACTTTGTAAGGGTAAATGCCACAATATTAAGTTGAAAATATGGGACTAACTCCAAATTAATATGTTTTTTCTTGCACTTAGAGAATGATGTTGTGTTGGGAGCATAGTGGCTATGTACCTTGGAAATAGTAGTTTGTAACTTTGTAGAATTATGGATGCAATTCTCATTAAATGGGAAGTCCTACACTCTTCATGGTTCACCAATAGGATCTCCATAAGTTATCCGTTCAAGCCACATGGAGAAATTAAAAAAACCCTCACATGGGGTAGTAGCCTAATTATTTGTAATTCAACCATGGACTTCAGAAGTAGATGGATTTGCAACTCATATTGACTAACATAATGCATTTTCATAAAATAACAAAAATACCTCCATACTATTTCCGTGATCATGCAATACCATTAGTACTAGGTAGCTTGCCACCTAACATCAGATCCTATAGATACCTCTATGCACTTAAGTCAAAAATTAATAAGTTGGTGTAGGAGTTGCTAAAAACAAGGATAATTAGACCTAGTAATAATCCTTATTCTTCTCCAATATTTTTCGTTATAAAGAGATATGGGGCATGGTGGATATTTATAGACCTTTTTAAAACTCAATAAGCTACCATTAAGGATATTTTTTTGAGCCCTGTGATAAATGAATTATTGGATGAATTACATGGTGCAAAGTTTTTCTTCAAGTTGGATCTCCACTTTGGCTATCATCAGATAAGGCTTAAAGAGGAAGATGTTTCCAAAACAATATTTTAAACTTATGAGGGCCATTAAAAATTTTTGGTCATGCTATTTGGCTTAACTAATGCACCATCAAAATTTTAGAGCCTCTTGAATAATTTCTTCTACCTATTTCTTCACAAACGTATTTTGGTTTTCTTTGATGACATACACATCTACAGACACACTTAGTCTAAGAACTTATAACATCTAATATCAAACTTTGCATTTATTATAGGACCATTAGTTTTTTTCAAACAATCCAAATGTTTCTTTGGCATGCAAGAGTTTGAGTAA
This sequence comes from Wollemia nobilis, assembly GCA_028583015.1. NCBI lineage: Eukaryota > Viridiplantae > Streptophyta > Pinopsida > Araucariales > Araucariaceae > Wollemia > Wollemia nobilis. The sequence continues at coordinate 615,951 of JAQPPZ010002750.1, read as the reverse complement.
TGCACCATTAGTTTTTTTTCAAACAATCCAAATGTTTCTTTGGCATGCAAGAGGTTGAGTAATTAGGGTATATTTTTTTACAAGAGGGAGTCTAGGTTGACCGCAAGAGAATTGAAGCTATCTAGAATTAGACTAAGACACAAACACTCAAGGCACTTTATGGGTCTTTAGGCCTCATGAGCTATTACCATTTATTTGTACAAAATTATGGAAAAAAAATTGCCCCCTTAACAACCATGTTGAAAAATAATATATTTATGTTGTCAGCTCTAAATAAACATGCATTTGTAGATCTTAAGAAGGATAGGATTGTGATCCTAATATTGGCTACACTTGATTTTCAAAATCATATATATTTGAAACTGATGCTTTGGGTCATGGAATTGGGGTTATATTAATGCAAGAAGGATGACCCTTGGCTTTCACTAGTTTGGCACCATCAAGTTTTTTTTTGGAAATTTCACTTATGAACAACAAATAATGACCATCCTCCAGTTGTTAATCATTGGTGACCATATCTCATTCGAAGATATTTTTCTATTTAAACAAACCACCAGAGTTTGAAATGTTTATTGGAAAAAAGGGTCTCTACTCTAGCACAGTAGAAATAGGTTTCAAAATTATTGGGGTATGACTATGACATCATGTATAAGAAATGGAAGGAGAATATTGTGGCATATGATGTCTCTTGTCAATTTTAGAATCAAGATAGTATATTACCTTTCATTCCCACTTCCCCAATGGCTCTCCCAACTTCAACAAGAGGTGATCAAGGACCATTATTTATAGACCATACAAGAACAACTACAAAAGAATCCCAATTTGCATGTTGGATACTCATAGGATGGGCACTTGTTATGATATTAGGGTTACATTGTGATATTTAAAACTTCATAACTCCATGATGATATTATAAGGGAGATGCATGCTTCACCTACTACAAGTAATTCTGAATTCTTGAATATATATGAGAGAGCTAAAAGGTCATACTATTGAGAGGGAATGAAAATGATATTCAAATTTTTATGGTTGAATGTGAAATTTTTCAATGGATGAAAGGTGAAAAGGTTCATACTCCAGGTATTCCACAACTATTTCCAATCCTAGATAATGTATGGATTGATATCTCCATGGATTTTATCAAAGGGCTTCCCAAATCTAGAGGAAAGTTGATCATTTTGTGGTGGTGGACTGTTTCTGAAAGCATTCCCATTTATATTCCCTCATCCATCCTTACCATACCTCTACCATTTCTCAAATATTCATGGACTCTATTTTCAAAGTCCATGGTATGCCCAAATCCATTGTGTCTAACTATGATTGCACTTTTACCAGTTGATTTTGTCAGGAATTGTTTAAATCATAGGGAATGCAACTATGAATGAGATTGTCCTACCATCCATCTAAAATGAGAAAATTTAATTTATCAACAAGTTATTTGAAATATGCCTTTGGTGTTTTACATTTGAGCACTCAACATAGTGGGCTAAGTGACTACATTTAGTTGTGTGGTGGTACAACACTTCCTTCCACACAACTTCTAAAATGAATATTTTGGAGGCAGTGTACGGGTACCCACCTCCATAACCCTATTGATATGTTCTTGTACATTCCAAAGTTCAAGTAGTGGATGCAATAAAGTATTTGACCCAAAAAATAAAGAGCAAAAAGTGCAGCAAGAAAAATTGTAGCAACAAAAATGCAACAATTTTTGTAGCAACACATGACAGTCTAAATTTGAGGGACCAAAACTACTCAAAATTTGATGAAATTTTGGGAGTGAATTCTACACAAAAATACCTTTCCAATGGTGTATCACATGCACAAAATGGAGCTATAAAACAAAAGTTATGAGCTTTGAAAGTTGACTACAGGTTTCAGAAAAACAGGGACAACAAGCATGTATTTCACAAAATGAATGGAATAGAATGTTGTTTTTCATTCCAAATGAACTCAGAAGTATTACAAATATTTTTCCACAATATTCTACAACTATATTACACTATTTTACATTTACAAGAGAGAAAATGATGTTACAACACTTCATTTCACATTCTAGGAAGTCCAATAGTCATAGTGACTCTTCAAGGCCTATAGAAACTTTTGGGCTTCTTCAAATTCATGGGAGAACTTTTGGTTTTATCTTTTTCTTAGTCAGCATCAATCTCCAACATACTCCCCCTTGATGCTGAGTGGTGAGACAAGTTTATCTCTCAATCTCAAAAATTATTCTTTATTGACACCTTTGGTAAATAGGTCTGCAAGTTGTTGTTTGGTGCTGCAATATTTCAAATCTACAACCTTATTTTCCACCATGTCTCTTATGAAATGAACCTTCAAATCAATATGTTTAGTTTTACTATGATGGACTAGATTTTTTGCAATCTTGATTGCACTTGTGTTGTCACAAAAAATTGTTGTTGGACTATTTTGAACTTCACCAATCTCTTCAAGTACCTTTCTCAACCAAAGTGCTTGTGTACTTGTTGTAGTAGCTACAACATATTCTACCTCTATAGAAGATAAAGCAACAATACTTTACTTCTTTGAGCTCCATGTTATCACTCCTGAACCAAGTGAAAAATAATTTCTAGAAGTTGATTTTCTATCATCCAAGCAACCTCCCCAATCTGAGTCATTGTATCCAACAAGCTCCATTTTGTTGTTAGCATCATAATGTATGCCAAAATTCAAGGTTCCTTTGACATACCTCAAGATTCTCTTGGCTGCTCTCATGTGGTTTTGTGAAGGTTCATTCATGTACCTTGATACAAGTGAAACTACAAATGCAATATCAGGTCTTGTTGTAGTAAGGAACATTAAGCTCCCAACAATGCTTCTAAACAATTTTTCATCAACTTTCTCTTCTCCATCATCTCTACACAACACTTCTCCATGTGCCATAGGTGTCCAAACTAGTTTACAATTTTCCATGCCATATTTCTTCAACATATCTTTTGCATATTTTGATTGATAAATGAAAATTTTACCATCACCTTGATGTACTTCCACACCAAGAAAGTATTGCATCAATCCTAAATATTTCATATCAAATTCCTTCATCATAGCATGCTTAAAATCATTCATCATATTTGAACTACTTCCCATGTAGATCAAATCATCAACATATAGGCACACAAGAAGAATATCATCACCTTCATTCTTGAAATAGAGTGTGGGATCATTCTTACTTTTCTTGAAACCACAATCTTGGAAGTACCCATCAATTCTTGAGTACCATGCTCTAGGTGCTTGCTTCAATCCATACAATGCTTTCTTCAATTTGTAAACATGGTTTTCCTTTCCTTCCACTTCAAATCCTTGAGGTTGTTGAACATAAACCTCCTCATCTAGATAACCATTCAAGAATACACTTTTCATATCCATGTGATAAAATTTCCATTATTTATTGGTTTCCAATGAAAGAGCCATCTGAATTGTCTCTTGTCTTGCAATAGGGGTAAATGTTTCTTCATAATCCACACCATATATTTGAGTGAATCCTTTTGCAACTAACCTTGCTTTGTATCTTTCTATGCTTCCATCATTATTAAAATTTGTTTTGTAGACCCACTTGGATCCAACAATCTTCTTGTCCTTGGGCAATTCCACAAGTTCCCAAGTGTCATTTTTTCAATGGACTCAATTTCTTCTTTCATTGCTTGCACCCAAACATCATTAGTACAAGCATATTCATAACATGAAGGTTCCAAATCAGCTTCAAAAAATAGAGCATAATTCACCAACTCACCTTTTGGTTCTTCTTCATCATCACCATACATTTGGAGCTTTTCCAATCTTGAAACAACTTGGTCCAACTCTTGCAATTGGCTTCTTGTTAACCTCCTTTGAAAGTTCTTGTCCATAATTTGGTTGGTTGGATGTGCTTTGAGTATTCTCTTTCCTTTATTTGTATTCTTGGTGGGACTTGTAGATGAGTTGCTTGTGCTTGAACTTGGTGTAGTCTCCTTTGAACTTGTTGATGGGCTGCTAGGTGGGCTTGGAGGAGTAGAGGGAATATTTGAAGGTTGTCCCCCAATTGTATTATCTTCTTCAACATCATATATTTTTTTTGTAGATTTTTTATGACTGTACACTCCCCCTTCATCAAAAATTACATCTCTAGAGACTACAAACTTGTGATTTTTTGGATTATATAGTCTATATGCCTTACTTGTTTTAGAATATCCCACAAGAATGCATGGCTCACTCTTGGGGTCCAACTTCTTTCTCACTTCATCATTCACATGTGCATATGCAAGACAACCAAAAACTCTCAAATGACTTATAGTGGGTTTTGTGCCATACCATGCTTCATGTGGAGTCTTCTTGTGTAGTGCTCTTGTGGAGCATCTATTGAGAATGTACATTATTGTATCAACTGCATAAGACCAATAAGAATTGCTCAAACCTTTTGTCTTCAACATGCTTCTTGCCATTTCTACAATGGTTCTATTTTTTCTCTCAGCTACCCCATTTTGTTGTGGTGTATAGGCGGTAGTGAGCTACCTCTTGATGCCATATTGTTTGCAAAAATCATTGAACTCATTTGAACAAAATTCTCCTCCATGGTCAGTTCTCAAACACTTTATTTTATATCCACTTTCATTCTCAACCAATGCTTTGAAAATATTGAACATGCCAAAATCTTCATCCTTATGTTTCAAAAAATACACCCAACACTTCCTTGAAAATTCATCAATGAATGTGAGAAAATATGAAGACTTACCCAAACTTTGTGTTTGCATAGGTCCACAAATATCAGAATGTACAAGTTGGAGTGGGTATGAGGCCCACCATGCTTTTCCTTTTGGAAACTCCTTCCTTGCATGCTTTCCAATCACACATGCTTCACACACACCCTTGTGCTCTCCAACCTTAGGTAGTCCATTTACCATGTCTTTTGAAGATAAAAATTCTAGACTTTTAAAATTCAAGTGTCCAAATCTGAGATGCCAAATCCAATTCTTATCTTCAAGTGCCATGTGTGCCATGTTCATAGTCCCTTTTCCTCCAAAATTCAAAGGAAACATCTGGTTCTTTGTCATAGGAATAATGGTGACCATACGGTTCCTATTATTCTTATCATAAATGATACATTCATTGTTATCAAACACAACTTTATAGTTTTTTCTACAAGTTATCCAACACTCAATAAATTATTCTTCAAATTGGGAGCATAGTAGATATCATGAATTTTCTTTGTACCTTCTTTAGTGCCAACCTCCATGGTGCCTTTTGTAGCCACATCCAAAGAATTATTGTTCCCAAGAATGATCTTGGTCTTGAAATTCTCATTCACATTAGCAAACAACTCTTTCTTTCTAGTCATGTGGTTAGAACAACTAGAATCTAGATACCAAACTTCTTGACTAGTTTTTTTAGCCATGTCACTAGTCAAAAATAAATTACCTTGTGCAAATTCATCCTCACATACATAGTGAGCTCTTCTATATCCATTTGTGGTCTTCACTCTACAATATCATGCAATGTGGCCCATTTTATGATAATTGTAGCATTCAACTCTTTTTTATCAACCCTTCCATGTCCTCTTCTAGCAACAACAACTCCTCTTCCTCTTCCTCCTCTACCTCTTGAGTAATTCTGATTTCTTCCTCTTCCATGTGCTTGTTTACTTGTGCTTGGACCAACTTCATCATTCTAAAAAAAAATTAATTTAGAATTAAAAGCATTCTCCTCATTTTCTTTACTAGTTTCTCTTAGTCTTTCCTCATGTGACATAAGAGAACCAACTAGACAATCAAATTCAAGTGTAGACAAATATTTACTCTCCTAAAAATTATTGCAACATGATTCCATTTAGGGGTAAGATATATCAATACCTTCTTCACAACTACCTCTTTCTTCAAGGTCTCTCCAAGGGTGGCCATCTTGTTCACCACATCCTTCACTCTAACACAATAATCACCCACACTTTCAACCTCTTTCATCTACAGATTCTCAAACTCTTTCTTCATGGTCTACAACTTTACCATTCTCACTTGGTCACTTCCTTGGTAAGCCTCTTGAAGAGACTTCCAAGCCTCCTTGGCTGATGTAGCAACAACAATACATGGAAATAAACTCTTGTCAAGAGTATACTGAATATGGTAGAGGGCTAATGAATTCTTCTTCTTTGTTTCCCTTTTTGTTGTCCTATCATTTCCTTGTAATGTGTTCCAATCAGGTGGTTCTTCATAACCACTCTCCACTACCTCCCAAATATATTTTCCAATTAATAATGTTCTCATATTTATGCTCCAATAATCATAATCTTACCTATTAAATTTTAGAATGGGTAATGAGTTGTTGAAGTTGGCCATTAGACTCAAGCAACAACAAATGAAGTTTTTCTTCAATGAACTTGTCCAAGAACTTGATCAAATGTTAGACTGACCATGAACCCAAGTTCACTCAAACCCAAAAACCAACCAAGATCTGATACCAAATGAAGTATTTGACCCAAAAAATGAAGAGCAAAAAGTGCAGCAAAAATTATAGCAAAAAATGCAATAATTTTTGTAGCAGCATAGACAGTCTAAATTTGAGGGACCAAAACTACTCAAAATTTGATGAAATTTTGGGAGTGAATTCTACACAAAAATACCTTTCCAACGGTGTATCACATGCACAAAATAGAGCTGTAAAACAAAAGTTATGAGCTTTGAAAGTTGACTATAGGTTTCAAAAAATAGGGACAACAAGCATGTATTTCACAAAATGAATGGAATAGAATGTTGTTTTGCATTCCAAATGAACTCAAAAGTATTACAAAGATTTTTCCACAATATTCTACAGCTATATTACACTATTTTACATTTACAAGAGAGAAAATGATGTTACAACACTTCATTTCACATTCTAGGAAGTCCAACAGTCATAGTGACTCTTCAAGGCCTATAGAAACTTTTGGGCTTCTTCAAATTCATGGGAGAACTTTTGGTTTTATCTTTTTCTTAGTCAACATCAATCTCCAAAAAAGAATCTTCAAGAGCATACGCAAATTCTACAATGTTAAAAGAGAACTTGGTTCTAGCCCAAAATTGGATGTGACAATAGACTGGCCAACACCATTATGATAAAAAGCTTCAATGTAGGCAATATAGTTTTTCTTTGACTTCAACCCTATAGACAATATTTCATGGAACTTTGAGCTCATAAAAAATTGATCGCATGATTTTATGTACCCTATAAAATAGTGTAACATATTGGACAAGTGGATTATAATATTGCATTACTACCTTCTTCCAAGATCCATCCAATCTTACATATCTCTTACCTTAGGAAGGTACTCAACAATCACATTCATGTTTAGTCCACACTCCTTGAGTTAGATGAAGAAGGATCGATCCTCTTGGAGCTCGATAACATTTTGGATTGAAGAATCCACACTCTTCATAACCATACCATCATTGAATTATTATTCTAGTAGCAAGGATTACAACCAAAATATGCTACATGAGATCCTCTCTAGTAGTTATAGTAGTATTTTCCTCATATCCAACTTTGAGGACAAATATTTTTGAAGGGGAAGTTCATGTTAGGACCCATCCTATCCTTATTATGTAATTACCCATTTCCTAACTTGAGGATCCCATATTAATAATATTATGTAATATTTTGTAACATGTATGTGACCTAGACAAGTGGAGCCATTTAATGTAACCACTATTAATAATGTAATTTCTTGTTTGATAGAAGATTCTACCTCAGGTGACCACTTGCATGTGAAGCCAATCCTTGAGCATTATTATTGAAGCTCTACTTTTAAATAGGTTGCTCTCTCAAAGAGACCTAGGATTATGTAATGTGTTTTTGTTTTCTTGCAATGTAATTTTTTGCATTTCCATTTCATCTTGCAATATTGTTAAATTCAAGCTCAATTTCTATTATTATTATAATATTGCGTGGATGTACTTTTATTTTACTACAAGGTTCATAACAGTCAAAGGTTTAAATCCAAAATATATTAGGATTGTATAATATACCTCATCTTATATTAAAAATTTTAATCCCATAAACCATTTTAGTCTCTAAATGTAATTATAATAATTTTGTTTCATTCATTTCATAACATCTAATGAAGAAAGTAAAAGCTTTTCTAATTGGCACTAAAAATTATTTTGATAAAATACTTAGAGGCAGATTATGCAAAATCATGGAAGATATTACTGTACTAACCAATTACATCATAATTATATATTTTTTATGAGCAATTGGTGGCAAAAAGAAGAAATTGAGAAGGATTATCAAATTTTTTTGGGAGTGATATCGGGGTGAAATAGGGTTGTTCATTGTCACATACTTTATTTACCCTTTATATTGATAAATTGGAGGAATGAGTAGAAAGGATGGGAGGAGAGGGAATACAATTGGCTAATTATATAGTGAAACTTCTTCTCTATGACAATGACCTCATCTTGATTGGAAAGAAACTTGAACATTTAAAAGAATATCTAAAATATTTAGAGCATTTTTATAAAGAAGTTGGGATGTAGGTAAAAACTAGCAAGACCAAAATCATGGTATTATCGAATCAAAGAGAGAAAAAACATCCATATATTTTATTGGAAGGAAATACTTTAAACATAATAATAGAATACAAATACCTTGGGTCAGATTTTCAAGCAAACTCAACTAGGGAATATGCAAGATGAAATCAATACAAGTAATATAGAGTCCACTCTACTCATTGTTAAACAAACTCTATAGAATGAAGTGGAATGCAAATAAATTTATAGAATAATTAGTAATATACACTTACAACAATAATATTACATTAATTTAGAGTGGAAAAATATTAAGGGAAAAAAATCCATAGTTCAATCAATCAAGTTTCTTATTTTTTACAAAATGGAGAATATACAAGAGACATTGGCTATCAACCTAGACTTGGATAAAATGTATAGTTACTATGCATTTTTTTGCATCCTTATATAGTGTCTCTCATTTTTTCTTGCTATCATTTTGATCTTCTTTCTTGTCTTGTCCCAAATGAGCATCTAGTCTTGAAGAACATGTGCTTATACTGAGAGGGGGGGGTGAACAGTATAAGATAAAACTATTTTCTTTTCAATCCATGTGATAATATCAACAATATTAAAGCAGTAAATATTACACAAATAATCACACACATGAGAGACATGATTTAACATGGTTCACCCAATGTGGGCTACTCCACATAGAAAATATTCCTTATAAAATTTTCTCAATAAATTCTCTTGGGAATCCTTTTCCTATTACAATGTTTATGGACCTCTATCCAAAGGAGATACCAATCCCCTGATCAAGTTTGTGGAACTCTATACATAGGAGAACTCCTTCTCCTCTACTCTGGTTGGTGATCTTCTAGAATACTACTACCTCCAATGCACTGGCTTGTGGATCTCTCTCCACAGAAGACTCTGTCCTCACTCAGAAGATCTCTATCCTTACTACCCTGGCTAATGGATATCTATCCACTAGATACTATTATCCTTTGCTCTATCATCTCCAAAGTTTACTCTTACTCTGTTCTATTATCTATCTCATATTTGTACTAAACATTATCCTCTACTCTACACAAATCTACTCAATATTTGTCTCAAATATGCACTAAATACGATCCTTTGGTCTAGCACAAATTTTCTCAATCTCTATCTCTAGTCTAGCACAAATCTATCCTCAAATCTACACCAAACTCTGTCCTCAAATCTATCCTCAAGCCTTATTACAAAGCTTGACTCATTCACAAATCAACTCTCCTAGATCTGCCCAAACCTTAACTCAAGGTTTAAACAAATCAATCAATCAACTCTGCTCACAAGCCTACTCAAATACTTACATCAAATCTATCCACAACTTCTCTCTAGAACTTATCCAATCTTCTCAACAAGTCTTCACCAAGACTTGTCTCAAATCTACATTGTAAGCTTCCACAAAAGCTTACTCAACTCAACTCAATCTATCACATAAAACCTCTTCAATCACACAAACAAGTTTCACACATAATATTTTTTAATCTCACAAAAACATATAGAGAATGGTTAGAGACTCAATATGCTTCACACTCACAACAATACTCAAACACTTCCAACCTTTCTTAAAATTAATTAAGAATAAAGAACAATTTGTTTCACAAAACTTGAACTATCACTCCAACTCCTCCAATCAACTATGTTCAATCAAATCCACTCAACCAATCAGTCAATGAAAGCTTAGTCAACAATGCTTATCAAACAAAGTTTCTAGTATCAACTTTCATTTCAGAAAACCCACATCAATCAACCTTGGATATCTCAAAATAAACTCAACAATACTTATCAAAAAATCCTTTTCACTCCAACTTAGCATTCACAACATCCAACAATATTTCACTCACAAGGAATATATGCCCATACCTTTATTTTGAAGAAGATTGGATCTCAAAACCTATCTCAATCACACTCAATCTCTTTGACAATCTCAATGGTTAGATATCACAATTTTATCCTCAATATTTTCTTTCAAAAATATTTCACCATGCCAAAATATCAAAAATCAACTATGCCTTATTTCTCCTTTCAAATCAATTTATAATATCACTTTATTTCAACAAATAACATCTAACACCTTTGGCACACCTTATTACTCCTTTTAACCACTTAAAAATCAAACACAAACATTAAAACTTTGCATACCCTTTTATCTCCCTTTTATAACTCATAAACCCTTTCAACTATGCAATTTTCAATTAATAAAACCTTTAGGAAATTAAAAATTTAATTTCCACCTTCACACATTTCGGATGCAATGTTAAACCTTAGCAAATGAGCGCATACTTTTTAATTACAACAAAAAGGACCTCAATGGGATTCAAATAGTGGATCCCCTTCTCTAAAGTACCTCCACATAGTGTGCGCCCACCAAGTGGGCCACATGCCCTCACGTTATGATTGAGGCTCATGCCTCCCTATTTAACTATGTCTAACGATGCAAAACCAAAATCGAACTCTGCCTTCCAAAATCACTACTGCGTGGATCAAACCCGTGACCTATCACCTGTGAGTGACTTACCATTGCCTTTGCATCCAATTGTGCTACCAGTGCTTCTACGATGTAAATGACGCTCCCCTTAGCCTTGTTACTTGGCCTGCCTTCTTAAAGGGTTAAAAACACGTGATTTTCCCTCTTAATCCTTGACACACGATTTCATTTGGCATTCAATCGATCACATGGATAATTTTCTAAGGTGGGTTCTTACCCCCTTTTATATGCATGGTAATGTTTTCAAACACGTCGACACATGAAATAATTCGATTTCAAATTAATTCAAATTATGGCCCTTTAAATTAATTTAAATTTAAATTTTACCTTAGGGTAAAATATTTAAATTTAAATAATTTAAACTTTAGGACATTATAAACTTTCACATGGGTCTTTTGGAGGAGTAATAATTTTATCACTCCTTGGCCTTTGTTTCTCTTCACACCAACTTATAACCAAAAAATATTATAATATTATATATTATAATATTATTATTTTCATTAACCTACTTCTTTACCTTGCTGGAAAAACCACTAGAGGACATTATTAACACTGGAACTTGGTCATCAACCTTTTGACATAAATGCATAGATGACATTGAAACTTGGTCATCATCCTCATGATATTAATGATCACACACCTTGCTCTCTTATTAACATCAATGACAACAAACCTTGCTCATATTTCCAACAATATCCCCCTTTGTCATTGATGGCAACCCATTTACCTTTTACCATTTCCTTTATCTCTTTCCATTCTGCTCCCCCTGAGAAACTGCATCCCCTAACTGAATGCTCTCTCCTTAACTCAAATCTCTCCCCCTTTGACATCAATGGCAAAGGGTCACCTTTGGGGCTTGGGGCTAAGAATGAGACTCTTAGCTTAACCCTTCCACCACCTCCTCTTGAGGTGGTCAATTTTGTGGTGGGAGTAGAACTACTCCCAAATTTTCTCAAAGGTACTCAAAGGTCTTTTTTGGAAGTGTCTTAGTGAAAATATCGGTAATTTGCTCCTTTGTAGTAACATATTTCAACCCGACTTGCTTGTCTGTCACCTGTTCTATTAGGAATTTATACTTGATCAGAATGTGCTTTGTCGTAGAGTGCATCACTATATTTTTTGAGATATTTATAGCACTTGTATTATCACACAATATGGTAATAGGATGATCATGTTTTATCTTGAAATCATCTAGAGTTCGCTTCATCCACAATACCTGTGTACAACTAGCAACTGTTGCAATATACTTTTCCTCTACTGTAGCTAGGGAAACTGATACCTATTTCTTACTTAGCCAAGATACTAAATAGTATCCAAAAAAGAATGCTCCACCACTTGTACTTTTTCTATCATAAATACTACTAGCCCAATCTACATCTGTATAAGCTATGAGAGTGAAACTATCACTTTTGGGATACCAGAGCCCAAAATCCATAATCCCTTTTAAATACCTGAGAATCCTTTTTACTGTTGCTACATGTGTCTCCTTGGTTTCTATTTGAAACCTTTCCACTAATCCCACTACCTGTATGATATCTGGTCTAGTACCTGTGATGTACAATAAGCTTCCAATCATAGATTTGTATAATTTCTAATTTACCTCTAGAGATTCATCATCTTTACTTAACTTACATCTTGTAACCATGGGAGTACTTACTGGTTTGCAATATTCTAACTTGAATTTCTTTAGCATATCTTTTATATACTTGGTTTGTGAAAGGAAAACTCCTTTCTCTGATTGTGAAATCTGAAGTCTAAGAAAGGACAACTCACCAAACATAGACATCTCAAATTTATTCTACATGCTCTTTGTAAATTTTTGACACGTCTTATATTTTTTCCCTCCAAAAATGATGTCATCCATGTAGATAACCACAATTAGTGAATAGTATAAGATGACTTTTTACTTTTCTTTCCCAAACAGTATTAATCAATATAATAAATGGCAATATCAATAGCAATAACCAAAGCAATTCACTAATCATCACACACAATAGAGACACCACAATTTACGTGGTTCACCCAATGCGGGCTACTCCATGAAGAAAATATTTTACTAAAACTTTCTCAATCAATCTCTTTGGGAATCCTTCCCAATTACAATATTTATGGACCTCTATCCAAAGGATATGTTGATACCCTAATCTCAAGTTTGTGGATCTCTTCCATAGGAGAAATATTTCCCCTTCTACTTTGGCTAGTGATCTTCTAGAAGACTTTATCTCTCTACTACATTGACTTGTGGATCTCTCTCCACTTGAAGATTCCTCACTCAGATTTATCTTCAATTATCTTGGCTACTGGATCTCTATCCACTGAGACTCTGTCCTCTGTAATCTGTCACCTCTAAAGCTTTATCAATAGGTTCACTTAGAACCTTCTCAAATTTGATCAATATGTTCACTCAGAATCTACTCAAATCTGCTCAATAGGCTCACTCAGAACCTGCTCAAATCTGCTCAATAGGCTCACTCAAAACTTGCTCAAATCTGCTCAACAAGCTCACTTAGAACTTGTCCAAATATGCTCAACAAGCTCACTTAGAACTTTTCCAAATCTTCTCAATAAGTCCTCTCTAGGACTTGCCTAAATCTGGATAGCAAGCTTTCACAAAAGCTTACTCAAAATCAGTCCACAAGCCTTCTCAAAGACTTGCCTCAAATCTACTCAACTCAATCTCATAGAAGCATAAAGAGAATTGTTAGAGACTCAATATGTTCTATACTCAAATCCAATTTCTTTCTCAAATCAACTCAAATCAGAATATATAATAGTTTGTTTTATGGAACTTGACAACCACTTCACACAATCACTTCACTAGGCTCAAACAACTCTACTCAACCAATCACCACAAGGAATAACTTTTTCTTACAAACCCTAGTCCAAGCACGAATCAACCAAATAAAAATGTTTCCAACAATGTTCAGCAACAAATCTCACATAACAATGATACTCATGTTCTTCTCTAACTCAAGTTCATGTTCTTTGCACAACCAATGGGCTTAAACAACAATGCTTATAAAATATTCTTCACATAACAATGATACTCATGTTCTTCTCAAACCCTGACTCAGGTTTTTCACACAACTAATGGCTTCAACAACAATGCTTATAAAACAAGGTTTTAACCATAACTCTCAAACCAGAAATCCTTGAAGCATTCAACCAACAACTCTCAAAAGGAAACCACAATCAATCCTTTTCACTCCAATGATATTTTCATAAATCAACCACCCAATCAACTCAATGGAAAATATTACCCATACCTTTTTGACGCCAATAAGTTGTCCACAAAATCTGCCACACTTCACAAAATTTCTTTTCCAAACTCACATAAGGGTTAGAGGACTTCAATTAAAATCACAATACAAAATATAACTTTAAATATACCTTTTTACTCCAACTTAATTTTCACATCCACCAAAATCCTTTTAGAATAAAACCTTTATAAAAAATAATAGCCAACGCCCAAAAAGCCTTAATATATCAATATAACAATATTTCAATTAAGACTTAAATATCACCTTATTTCTCCTAATGGTAAAATCAATTAACACCACTTGACAATAATCAACCTCTCAAAAACTCACTAATAACCTTCCTTATAAATTCAACTCCAATATAAAACTCTTATAACTCCCTTGGTTTTAAGATAACCAACCACTTAAATCAACAACCACCTCCACAAAACAAAACACCCCTTATAACTCCCAATAAAAACTATTGCATACAGACATGAAACATACCTCTTAATAGTTCTGTGATATTCATAATTAAAAAAATATCATTCGAACTATTATTCTTCCTTCCAACGACGATTCGAATAGAACTACCTCCACCAAAAAATTATCTCTATGAGATTCGAACCAGTATCACTTTCCTCACAAGACTCAACACAAAATAAAACACCGTTTGATCTACCCGAAGGATGAGACTAGCTAAGGATATGATAGACTTTATACCTTGTCTTTCTCAAAAATTGTGAGAGTGTTGTACACTGTAGTGTCACCAATCGTAAATACTCCTCTGCTCTTCTTGAAAGCTATGATGCCTTTAATGTAATTGGTTTACTCTCTTTTTGCCTCCCCGTATACACTAATTTATCGCATTTCAATTGGACCTAACTTGCAACAATTTTGATTTTCCTCACCTTATCAATGCATTGTTTCGATGCTTGAATTATCTCCGTGATGGTTATTAAAAACTACTTTTCCTAACACAAGCTTATACTGAGAGGGGGGTGAACAGTATAAGATCACTTTTTACTTTTCTTTCCCAAATATTATTAATCAATATAATCAATGGCAATATCAATAGCAATAACCAAAGCAATTCACCAATCATCACACACAATAGAGACACCACAATTTACATGGTTCGCCCAATACGGGCTACTCCACGAAAAAAATATTTTACTAAAACTTTCTCAATCAATCTCTTTGGGAATCCTTCCCAATTACAATGTTTATGGACCTCTGTCCAAAGGAGATGATGATCCCCTAATCTCAAGTTTTTGGATCTCTTCCAGAGGAGAAATCTTTCCCCTTCTTATTTGGCTAGTGATCTTCTAGAAGACTTTATCTCTCTACTGCATTGACTTGTGGATCTCTCTCCACTTGAAGACTCCTCACTCATATTTATCTTCAATTATCTTGGCACTTGGATCTCTATCCACTGAGACTCTATCCTCTGTACTTTGTCACCTCCAAATATTTGTCAATAGGTTCACTCAGAACCTTCTCAAATCTGCTCAATAGGTTCACTCAGAATCTGCTCAAACCTGCTTAATAGGCTCACTTAGAACCTGCTCAAATCTGCTCAATAGGCTCACTCAAAACCTGCTCAAATCTGCTCAACAATCTCACTCCGAACTTGTCCAAATATGCTCAACAAGCTCACTTAGAAATTTTCCAAATCTTCTCAATAAGTCCTCTCTAGGACTTGCCTAAATCTGGATAGCAAGCTTTCACAAAATCTTACTCAAAATCAGTCCACAAGCCTTCTCAAAGACTTGCCTCAAATCTACTCAACAAAATCTCAACTCAATCTCATAGAAGCATAAAGAGAATTGTTAGAGACTCAATATGTTCTATACTCAAATCCAATTTCTTTCTCAAATCAACTCAAATCAGAATATATAATAGTTTGTTTTATGGAACTTGAACAACCACTTCACACAATCACTTGACTAGGCTCAAACAACTCTACTCAACCAATCACCACAAGGAATAACTTTTTCTTACAAACCCTAGTCCAAGCACGAATCAACCAAATAAAAATGTTTCCAACAATGTTCAACAACAAATCTCACATAACAATGATACTCATGTTCTTCTCTAACTCAAGTTCAAGTTCTTTGCACAACCAATGGGCTTAAACAACAATGCTTATAAAACATTCTTCACATAACAATGATACTCATGTTCTTCTCAAACCCTAACTTGGGTTTTTCACACAACTAATGGCTTCAACAACAATTCTTATAAAACAAGGTTTTAACCATAACTCTCAAACCAAAAATCCTTGAAGCATTCAACCAACAACTCTCAAAAGGAAACCACAATCAATCCTTTTCACTCCAATGATATTTTCATAAATCAACCACCCAATCAACTCAATGGAAAATATTGCCCATACCTTTTTGATGCCAATAAGTTGTCCACAAAATCTACCACACTTCACAAAATTTCTTTTCCAAACTCACATAAGGGTTAGAGGACTTCAATTAAAATCACAATACAAAATATAACTTTAAATATACCTTTTTACTCCAACTTAATTTTCACATCCACCAAAGTCATTTTAGAATAAAACCTTTATAAAAAATAATAGCCAACGCCCAAAAAGCCTTAATATATCAATATAACAATATTTCAATTAATATTTAAATATCACCTTATTTCTCCTAATCGTAAAATCAATTAACACCACTTGATACTAATCAACCTCTCAAATACTTACTAATAACCTTCCTTATAAATTCAACTCCAATATAAAACTCTTATAACTCCCTTGGTTTTAAGATAACCAACCACTTAAATCAACAACCACCTCCACAAAACAAAACACCCCTTATAACTCCCAATAAAAACTATTGCATACAGACATGAAACATACCTCTTAATAGTTCTGTGATGTTCATAATTTAAAAAATATCATTCGAACTATTATTCTTCCTTCCAACGACGATCCGAATAGAACTACCTCCACCAAAAAATTATCTCTATGAGATTCGAACCAGTATCACTTTCCTCACAAGACTCAACACAAAATCAGACATCGTTTGATCTACCCGATGGATGAGACCAGCTAAGGATATGATAGACTCTATACCTTGTCTTCCTCAAAAATTGTGAGTGTTGTACACTGTAGTGTCACCAATCGTAAATACTCCTTTGCTCTGCCTGAAAGTTGTGATGCCTTTAATGTAATTGGTTTACTCTCTTTCTGCCTCCCCGTCTACATTGATTTATCGCATATCAATTGGCCCTAACTTGCAAAAATTTTGATTTTCCTCACCTTATCAATGCATTGTTTCGGTGCTTGAATTATCTCCGTGATGGTTATTAAAAACTACTTTTCCTAACACAAGCTTATACTGAGAGGGGGGGTGAACAGTATAAGATCACTTTTTACTTTTCTTTCCCAAATAGTATTAATCAATATAATCAATGGAAATATCAATAGCAATAACCAAAGCAATTCACCAATCATCACACACAATAGAGACACCACAATTTACATGGTTCACCCAATACGGGCTACTCCACGAAGAAAATATTTTACTAAAACTTTCTCAATCAATCTCTTTGGGAATCCTTCCCAATTACAATGTTTATGGACCTCTCGTCCAAAGGAGATGATGATCCCCTAATCTCAAGTTTGTGGATCTCTTCCAGAGGAGAAATCTTTCCCCTTCTGATTTGGCTAGTGATCTTCTAGAAGACTTTATCTCTCTACTGCATTGACTTATGGATCTCTCTCCACTTGAAGACTCCTCACTCATATTTATCTTCAATTATCTTGGCACTGGATCTCTATCCACTGAGACTTTGTCCTCTGTACTCTGTCACCTCCAAAGCTTTGTCAATAGGTTCACTCAGAACCTTCTCAAATATGCTCAATAGATTCACTCAAAATCTGCTCAAACCTGCTCAATAGGCTCACTCATAACCTGCTCAAATATGCTCAATAGGCTCACTCAAAACCTGCTCAAATATGTTCAACAAGCTCACTCAAAACTTGTCCAAATATGCTCAACAAGCTCACTTGGAACTTTTCAAAATCTTCTCAATAAGTCCTCTGTAGGACTTGCTCAAATCTGCATAGCAAGCTTTCACAAAAGCTTACTCAAAATCAGTCCACAAGCCTTCTCAAAGACTTGCCTCAAATCAACTCAACAAAATCTCAACTCAATCTCATAGAAGCATAAAGAGAATTGTTAGACTCAATATGTTCTATACTCAAATCCAATTTCTTTCTCAAATCAACTCAAATCAGAATATAGAATAGTTTGTTTTATGGAACTTGAACAACCACTTCACACAATCACTTCACTAGGCTCAAACAACTCTACTCAACCAATCACCACAAGGAATAACTTTTTATTACAAACCCTAGTCCAAGCACGAATCAACCAAATAAAAATGTTTCCAACAATGTTCAACAACAAATCTCACATAACAATGATACTCATGTTCTTCTCTAACTCAAGTTCAAGTTCTTTGCACAACCAATGGGCTTAAACAACAATGCTTATAAAACATTCTTCACATAACAATGATACTCATGTTCTTCTCAAACCCTAACTCGGGTTTTTCACACAACTAATGGCTTCAAAAACAATGCTTATAAAACAAGATTTTAACCATAACTCTCAAACCAGAAATCCTTGAAGCATTCAACCAACAACTCTCAAAAGGAAACCACAATCAATCCTTTTCACTCCAATGATATTTTCATAAATCAACCACCCAATCAACTCAATGGAAAATATTACCCATACATTTTTGATGCCAATAAGTTGTCCACAAAATCTGCCACACTTCACAAAATCTCTTTTCCAAACTCACATAAGGGTTAGAGGACTTCAATTAAAATCACAATACAAAATATAACTTTAAATACACCTTTTTACTCCAACTTAATTTTCACATCCACCAAAGTCCTTTTAGAATAAAACCTTTATAAAAAATAATAACCAATGCCCAAAAGCCTTAATATATCAATATAACAATATTTCAATTAAGACTTAAATATCACCTTATTTCTCCTAATAGTAAAATCAATTAACACAACTTGATACTAATCAACCTCTCGAATACTTACTAATAACCTTCCTTATAAATTCAACTCCAATATAAAACTCTTATAACTACCTTGGTTTTAAGGTAACCAACCACTTAAATCAACAACCACCTCCACAAAACAAAACACCCCTTATAACTCCCAACAAAAGGTAACCAACCACTTAAATCAACAACCACCTCCACAAAACAAAACAAAACACCCCTTATAACTCCCAACAAAAATTATTGCATACAGACATGAAACATACCTCTTAATAGTTCCGTGATGTTCATCATTAAAAAAATATCATTCGAACTATTATTCTTCCTTCCAACGACACTCCCAACAAAAACTATTGCAGACATGAAACATACCTCTTAATAGTTCCGTGATGTTCATCATTAAAAAAATATCATTCGAACTATTATTCTTCCTTCCAACGACGATCCGAATAGAACTACCTCCACCAAGAAATCGTCTCTATGAGATTCGAACCAGCATCACTTTCCTCACAAGACTCAACACAAAATCAGGCACCGTTTGATCTACCCGACGGATGAGACCAACTAAGGAGATGATAGACTTTATCCCTTATCTTCCTCAAAAACTATGAGACTGTTGTACACTGTAGTGTCACCAATCGTAAATACTCCTCTGCTCTGCCTAAAAGCTGCGATGCCTTTAATGTAATTGGTTTACTCTCTTTCTGCCTCCCGTCTACACTGATTTGTCGCATTTCAATTGGCCCTAACTTGCGATGATTTTGATTTTCCTCACCTTATCAATGCATTGTTTCGGTGCTTGAATTATCTCCGTGATGGTTATCAAAAACCTTCCATTTTAGTCATTGGGCGAGCTTCACGTTTTTCCTTATTTGTCTTTTCACCGAATGTCTCAAATTTCACTACCGCAAGCTATATTTTTTATAATTACCTTCAACTTCTTTATATAGCTTATATGTCGCTTTGTACCAAGGTCGGCGGGAAATATATTGCTTTCTCCTTTTTTTTTCATTCACGTCGATCTTCTTTAATATGGTTTAAACCTTTATTAAACCCTCGTCAGCCCTTTCGCATGGGTCTTGTCCTTGTTGGCGCATGACTTTTATGACTTCGGTAATGACGTCATTGGGGTAAGCCTTATTAGTGGTTGGCCCACTATAATATATTCTTTAGACTTTATCCAGGTGTTGTAGGTGAGTTGGAGAGGAGAGGGAAATCCTCCAAGAGAGGTTCTAGGTTCAAATCTCTGCCCTACCAAAAAGCTGAATTGGGTATCCAAAATCCAATTGATAATGTTGGTGCGGGCAGGGTACTCCCGGGTGACTTTGATGGTGTAGAACCCTCTGTTCGTGGTCTCTCAAACCAAGGCGGCCCAGCAAGGGGTTTTTTTGCTTAAAAAAAAATATATATATTCTTTAGACTTTTTAGACCACCAACATAATTTAAGAATGGCACCCAACCTTTAAAATATATTTAAATATTTAATATTAAATCATTTAAAACTTAATTTTAAATAATTTAAATATTAAATGATTTAAACCATTTAAGCACATAACTTTGATCTTTTAATATTATAATAAGGTATTATAATATTATTTCGCTTGGGCCATCCAATCGCTCTTTAAACCACATATGACCATCTGGAAATCCTCTGACTTTTGCATTGCTCCTTTTGACCTTTGGCCTTCTTCCTGGATATCAACTAACCATCTTTGTCCCTTTTATTTCCTGCTAAAATATTTGGTATTAATGGTGGCATCAATGGTGACATCAATAACAACTTTGACTTGGGGACTCAAAATGCCCAACAATAAGTTACTGTCCACTATTCCTTTCCTGAACTCCTGTTCTTGAAGGTACTTATCCAATCTTGAGTACCACGTTCTAGGAGCCTGTTTTAGACTATATAAACTTCTTCAATCTGCATACATAGTCTGGTTTATCTGTTAATATGAATCCCTCTGGCTACTCAATGTAAAGCTCTTCTTCTAAAACACCATTTAGAAAGGATGATTTAACATCCATCTGATATACTTTGAAGTTTTTGAAGCTTGAAAAGGCTAAGAATATTCCGATAGCTTCAAGTCATGCAACTAGAGAAAATATCTCATATAAGTCAATTCCCTCTATCTGTGCATAATATTTGCACACTAATCTTGCTTTATTTCTGACCACCTGACCATCTTAATTTAACTTGTTTCTGAATACCCATTTAGTGCCAATCACATTTTTATATTTTTGTCATCATGGAACAAGTTCCCAAGTCTTCCTTTTCTATATCTGATCTAAATCCTCATCCATTGCCTTAACCCAGAACTTATCTTCACTTGCCTCATTGAAGTCTTTTAGCTTAATTATAGATAAAAAAGAAAAAATTGCTTGTTGAGTTGATGTTATTACCCTTCTCATTGTGTGTCTCTCATCTGGATTCCTAATGATTAGCTCTCTTGGATGATGTTTCTGTACATACCTGGATGGAGTCTTAGGAAGAAGTCTTTGTGTTTCTTCCTCTTCTTCTTCTGATTCCTCACGAAATGCCTCTTGACAACTTCCATCTTCCTGATACATAATTTCTTGAACTGGTTCTCTTAATCCTATCTTCTCATCAATTGTTACATTTATACTTTCTACAATAGTGCATACCCTTTTGTTGTAGCATCTCTAGGCTTTGCTCTTAGTAGAATAACCAAGAAAAATACCCTCATCAAATTTTGGGTCAAACTTGCCCAAGTTTTGCTCTTCCCATCTTATGTAACACTTGCTTCCAAAAACTTTGAAGTGTTTCACAGTGGCTAGTCTTCCCTTCCAAAGCTCATATGGAGTCTTGTGATGGTTTACTCTTATTTGAGCTCTATTGATGATATAAATTGATGTGTCAACTACATCCCTCCAAAAACCATATGAAATCTTAGATTCATTTAACATAGCTCTAGCCATATTATCAACAGTCTTATTCTTCCTCTCAACTACTCCATTTTGTTAAGAAGTTCTTGCAGCTGAGTATTCTCTCTTGATTCCATGTTGTTCACAAAAATCTATAAATTTATTTGAGGTAAAATATCCTCCTCTGTCTGATTTCAAACACTTAATCCTCTTACCTGTTTCATTTTCAACTCATTATTTAAATACCTTGAATTTACCAAAATATTTTGAGTTATCTTTCAAGAAGGCTACCCAAATCATTCTGGAGTAATCATCTATAAACAATATGAAGTAACTTTCACCTTGAATACTTTGAGTTCTGGTGGGACCACATAGATCAATATGTATTACTTTCAATGGCTTATATGACATATATCCCTTTGATTTGAAACATGTTCTAGTTTGTTTTCCATGTTGACAAGGTCCACAAATTGCGTTTTGTGGTATTTTTAGCTTGGATAAATCTCTGACAACCTATTTATTGCTTATGTTGACTATGTTGTCAAAATTCAAATGACCCATTCTTCTATACCACAACCAAATCTCATCTTCTTGTGATAGAAAATACTTTTCTCCTTTAATCTCACTAAGCATATAGAGGTTGTTTGGAGTTCTACTTGCATTTGCAATGACTTTTCCAATTTATGACTTTCTTATCTCAAATCTATCTGGGTGAAACATAACCATATGACCTTGATCACAAAGTTAGCTTACACTTAGTAGATTGTGTCTTAACCCTTTGACATATAGTACATTTTATGTTCTTAGTTTCCTGTTATATAAACTTAGGGTTCCTTTTCCACAAAATTTTACTGATCCATTATCACCAAAACTTACTAATCCTCTATTAGTTTCTTTAAGTACAAGAAATTTGTCTTGTCTCCTGTCATGTGTTTAGAGCAACCACTATCAAGAAACCATTGTTCTTCTTTATCCTGAGCATGAAGAGCTATTTTAACTAACATTGATCTAGTATTTTCATCCCCTTTTCTTTCTTTCCTAATTGTTGAAGTTGTATTCTTCTTACTTGACTCAGGAAATACCATTTTACACCATTTAGCCTCGTTCCTAAGATTATTACACTTATAACATATAACATCACTATTCATAAGAGGTGTAAAAGAATTGAAATTTTTATTTACATAATTTTTTACATCACTATGACCCTATTTGTTACATGAAAAGAAATAGCCATGGAAGAGAGTATTTAACATGTTTGAATGCCTTGGAAAATATAGTTGAGTGCTCCTCCTTTTGTTGTAATTAACCTTTGTCCATGGTTCTTTGTTTTCTTCTTTCCTTATGTTTTTTCCTTTCAGAGTATAAGTCACTTGCTTATATTTGTTTGAAGTCTCTTATAGTACCTTGGTATTTTCAACTTCATTTCTTAGATAAATTTTTTTTGCTTCCAATCTTTCACATTCAGTTTCTCTTGCTCTTAATAGATATGTCATATCCTGTTCAATTTTCTTTCCCTCTTCTACCTTTATTTTGAGTTATGTGAGACTCTGTAGAAATTCTATCCTTGCTTCTTCACCCTTTTGAACTTGATCCTTAAAAATTGAGTTCTTATTTATAACCTTTTCAAGGTTCCTAAGAGTAGCAAATAATTCCTCTTTTATGTCCAACATGGTCTATTCTTCACTCTCTGAAGTCATGTGTGTTTCTGATAGATATTCCTCCAAGTTGTTAGTCTTTTCACGGAGAGACCCACTTTGATACCAATTGAAGAACATGCGCTTATACTGAGAGGGGGGTAAACAATATAAGATAAAACTTTCTGTTTTTCAATCCATATGATAAAATCAGCAATATTAAAGTAGTAAACATTACACAAAGCATCACACACATGAGAGACATGATTTAACCTGGTTCACCCAATGTGGGCTACTCCACGAAGAAAATATTCCTTATAACTTTTTCTCAATAAATTCTCTTGGGATTCCTTTCCCTATTACAATATTTATGGACCTCTGTCCAATGGAGACACCAATCCCCTGATCAAGTTTGAGAAACTTTATCCACAGGAGAAATTCTCCTTTACTCTAGCTGGTGATCCTCTAGAAGACTACTACCTCTACTGCACTGGATTATGGATCTCTCTCCACAGAAGACTCTATCCTCACTCAGAAGATCTTGTCATCACTACCCTGGCTAATGTATCTCTATCCACTGGAGACTACTATCCTCTACTCTATCACCTCCAAAGTTTGCTCTTACCCAATTTTTTTCTCTGTATCAGATCTATACTAAAAACTGACCTCTAATCTACATAAATATGCCCAATATCTATCTCAAATCTACACTAAACATAGTCCTTCAGTATAGCACAAGTCTTCTCAATATATTTCTATGGTCTGACATAAACCTATTCTTAAATCTACACCAAAATATGTCCTCAATCCTTAATACAAAGCTTGAATCAATCACACATAAACTCTCCTAGATCTACCCCAAACCTTAACTCAAGGTTTGAATAAATCATTCAATCAAATATGCTCACAAGCCTACTCAAAGACTTACCTCAAATCTATCCACAAGTTCTCTCTAGAACTTGTCCAATCTGCTCAACAAGTCTTCACCAAGACTTGTCTCAAATATGCATTGTAAGATTCCAAAAAAGCTTACTCAACTCAACTCAATCTATCACAGAAAACCTCTTCCATCACACAAACAAGTTTCACACATAATATTGTTTAATCTCACAAAAATATATAGAGAATGGTTAGAGACTCAATATGCTTCACACTCACAACAATACTCAAACACTTCCAATATTTCCTCAAATCAATTAAGAATAAAGAATAATTTATTTCACAGAACTTGAACTATCACTCCAACACCTCCAATCAACTATGCTCAATCAAATCCACTCAACCAATCACTCATTGAAATCTTAGTCAACAATGTTTATCAAACAAAGTTTCTAGTATCAACTTTCATTTCAAAAAACCCACATCAATCAACATTGGATATCTCAAAACCAAACTCAAAAATGCTTATCAAACAATCCTTTTCACTCCAACTTAGCATTCACAACATCCAAAAATATTTCACTAACAAGGAAGATATGCCCATACATTTGTTTTGAATAATATTGGATCTCAAAACCCGTCTCAATCACACTCAATCTCTTTGACAATCTCAATGGTTAGCTATCACAATTTTATCCTAAATATTTTCTTTCATAAATATTTCACCATGCCAAATATCAAAAATCAACTATACCTTATTTCTCCTTTCAAATCAAGTTATAATATCACTTTATTTTAAAAAATAACATCTAACACCTTTGGAATACCTTTTAATCCTTTTAACCACTTAAAAATTAAACACAAACATTAAAACTTTGCATACCCTTTTATCTCCCTTTTATAACTCATAAACCCTTTAAAATATGCAATTTTTAATTAATAAAACCTTTAGGAAATTAAAAATTTAATTTCCACCTTCACACATTTCAGATGCAATGTTAAACCTTAGCAAATGAGTGCATACCTTTTAATTGCAACAAAAAGGACCTCAGCGAGATTCGAACATTTGATCCACTTCTCCCAAGTGCCTCCACATAGCGCACACCCACCAAGTGGGATTTGTGCCCTTACGTGATGGTTGAGGCTCACACCTCCTTCTTCAACTATGTTCGATGGCACAAAACCAAAATTGAACTTTGCCTTCCAAAACCACTGTCGCGTGGATCGAACCCGCGACTTGTCACTTACGAGTGACTTACCACTGCCTTGGCTATCATCCGCACTACCAGTGCTTTTGTGATGTAAATGATGCTCCCCTTAGCCTTGTTCCTTGGTCTGCATTCTTAAAGGGTTAAAAACACATGCAATTTTCCCTCTTAGTCCTTGACACATGATTTCGTTTGGAATTCAATCGATCACAAGGATTATTTTTCTAAGGTGGGTTCATACCCCCTTTTATATGCATGGTAATGTTTTCAAACACGTCAGCGCATGAAATAATTCAATTTCAAATTAATTCAAATTATGGCAAAGGAGTTATAGATAAAATTTGTCATTAGACATCCATTATATTTTGTAGCTTCTTGTTTCAATGATATCTCCTCTGAAAGGAAATATAGTTTTCATGTTTAACAATTGATTGTATAGTGACTTTGTCCATCGTTTTGTTTAAATTTTTGTAATTTTTTTTGGTAGATAAGATACTATAGCATTAATACCGGGTTTTACAGGTTGACCCAAAACCTTTTACAAAAATTAGCCCAAGGTTGTTGATGAACATGTCCTTACTAAGGATCCTATATATGTAAAATCTACATGCCGCCAAAGCCATTACATCCGGTAAGGCATATAGCCTGTTGTCAAAAAAGAAACTTCCCATATAAAATTTTGGGTATACCCTGAGAAAACACACCTGCATCATAATTACAAAAAAAAAGAAACAGACACAGATCCCTTCCTTGAAACAGTGGAGAAACAAAAAGCTGCATACAAACATAGGAAAGTACTAAAAAAACTTCCACAAGCTCTGTATTGACAGTTACTCTTAATAATTATTTGTTAATTGCTTTCTTTCGTATATGACATGCTTTGGTACCACATCCCATCTTGGCTAATCAGCCTTGGAGAAGTGAACTTGTTGGCTAGATTTATGGTGTTGGCTATCTGGTGGTCCACGTGGCTCTGGTTCGAAGTCTTATATTGTCGTTTCTTTCCTGCCATGTGATTATCAACCAACCTCAAATTACTAAGATGACTAGGAGCCATGTTATTTGACATGTTACTGTCCCCATTAGTCTTTGTGGTATTTCCAAGCAGCATCCACCAAGACTGACAGCTAGAATAATTTTTATTGTGAGTCCATTTCAAGAAAGATACAGGAATACTCATAGCCTTCGAACTTACAGTGCCTTCCTTATTGGTAAATTTGACTATCATTCTTAGAATTCTTGTTGAATAAGCTTCTCTACTTCGCTTGGGATACTGTGTTCCCATTTGAAAAGCCTATCACCATCGACACCCAAATTGGCCAGCTTATCGGCAACTTTGTTATCTTCCTGAAAGACATATTGGGCTTTTCTATCTTGTCTCCCTGGAAAAGGATCCTAGCCTCTTCAAAAATTATTTTAATCCTCCAAGGAGGTCTTTTCCAATTATTGAGGAGATTTATAACATGCATAGAGTCTCCTTCTATGATCAAATTGCCTTCTAAGTCTTGAGTCATTTGAAGGCCTTTCCATATAGCTCTAGCTTCAGCTTCATTGTTCGTCCTTGTTCCCAAATATTCAAAAAATGCAAGCATCATATTTCCATTATGATCTCACACAATGCCACCAGGACCTGCTCTGCCAGTATTGTCCTTAGCCACTCCATCAAAATTAAGCTTAAACCAACCCGTAGGAGGTGGGGACCACTTAACATTGGCTTTGGGGTTGACTACCCTAGGCACAGACTCGTCTAACAAGGTTAAGCTTAAATATTGAGCAATTTTTTTTTTTT
Source organism: Wollemia nobilis (assembly GCA_028583015.1). Taxonomy (NCBI): domain Eukaryota; kingdom Viridiplantae; phylum Streptophyta; class Pinopsida; order Araucariales; family Araucariaceae; genus Wollemia; species Wollemia nobilis. The sequence continues at coordinate 588,263 of JAQPPZ010002750.1, read as the reverse complement.
TTTGTAATATGATATTTTTAAGGACAAGACCAAAATGAACACAATTTGTGTAGCCTATGGATGCTCATCATTTATATAATACTATGAGTATTTTTATGTACACCTAAGGGTCCTTTTTATATTACGCCCTTAGTGATATTTGTTAACCCACCTTTATGGATAACCTTGCTTAAAAGGGTAATTTATTATTATGTTATTGTAAGGTTAACCTCAAGGTTAATTTTATGCCTGCATGAGTTTAAAATTCCATTAAGGATTTGGTATCACTATAAATACACCTCCATGAGGATCCATTTGTATCAAAAGAGTGATTAAAATGTGATATATTAGGGTTCTCACAAGTACCCACCTTCTAATTTTTGTCATCTCTCTCTCTTTATTTTGATGTTATCTTTAATTTGCTTTTACATATTTTTGGATATGATTATGGCCAATGAAAGTTTTTGAAACATTTCTAAAAAGTATTGTGAATTCCAACATGGTATCAAATTGAAGACAAAGGTAACATCACTTATTTTTACAAAGACACATTTGTGGAAAATAAAGAAGCAAAATCAGTTTGAAGTTGTTTTGGATGGAATTTCAAAAAAAAAAATTGACACCAAAGTCCCTCATGCATCAACCTTGCATGTCCTGTATGCTTTGTGCACAAAATACTCCAACAACTTGCTTTTTCAAATGTCAACACACGGAGTGACTCATTGGAGGTAATATTATATTGATGACAATATTGATTGCTCATGCAAACATCACAAGTTCAATAATTTGAAGTATTTTTCTCTGTCACATCTTTTCATTTTCATCTACCAATAGAAATTATGTCATCTATTGTCCATGACAAATAGAATGGCATGGCGACGTGGAAGGAATCTCTTTCAAGGAGTGGCTTTCTATCCCAAACTTGGTCAAGACCTAATTTTTTATAGAAGTCATGGCTTGCAAGGGTGTCACCCATGGGTAATTCTAGGGTGGTGTATTCACCCCCCTCAACCAAAAATAGGTACTACTTTATGTAAAGCTTTCTCCATTTGAACATGTGATGCAAAAATTAGAGCTCTTTTCTACTTAACATAGGTTGTCAACTCGAATTCAAGGTATTGGACGTATTATTGAAAAGCATTTATGAGATTTCCTCTTCACTAGTTATGGCCCATAGTGCATTGGTTGGTTCATAGCTACATCAAGGTTGACAATTCAAATCCTATAGATATATTTTTAGTTGAGGAAGTAATTGATCTATGATAGCGTATGCATAGGATAATATTAGATTATTCTCTCTCCTTCCCAAAAATAGTTATGTAGTGGTTGGTTGGATGGTTTATGGATGAAAGGTTTCAAGGTCAAACCTTGGCACTATATATTTTCTCCCTTCTTTCAAGTATGTAGTAAGCTTGAATTGTCATTGTTTTTACTTGGTTTCAATGCATGCATGTTGCACACTAGTTAGTGCTCCTACTTGTTTGTAAGGAGTTTTGGGTTTGACCCTTATAGGCTCCAAATCTACTTTTTCTATATATGTGAGTATGATTAATCATCCAATCATATCAAGTCAAGTGGTAAACTTAGATTTATCTGAACATCATCCAATAGAATAGCAACAAGTGGCACTTATTGATTTGGAAAAAACAATTCTAAGATTTGGCATTTGATTTTTTTTCTCGATTTGAGTTCTAATATAACCAAATATTTTGGAGGCCATAAATTTTGCATACATTAGTGTTTGGAGCCCAATTTTTTAGATTGAATGATTTTTTGAGTTCCATAAAAGGTAACATCAATTTACTAACTTGTTATAGATCTATTTAGGGTTTTTGTACAAAATATATTCCTTTGCGTATGTTACTCACCTCAAAGGGTAAAATTATAGCACGTGGTTAGTTCAAATGGCAGGATTAATCAAAAGAAAAATTATTGGCTCATATTTAAAAATGAATCAGAAGGTCTTAGTAATCATGAACTCATGTTAGTGGAACAAGGTGTACTTTTCCTTATCAGGGAGAAAATTAATCCTGTTGAAGTATGGTCTACTTTGAAAGAACTTTATGGAAAAGTAATTTCTATTGAAGTTAATATGATATAGATAGAGCTTTATAATATTAAAGTTTTAAATTCTAGCAATGTTGAAGACTATATATCTCACATAAAAGCTCTAAAATTTGATCTAGCTTTACAAGAGGTAAGGTAAAGAGTGATGAGGAGTATGTCAAATATATTATTTCCAAAATTTCTCCTCCTTTTATACAATTGGCTTAGTTTTTTATGTGAATATTATGACTATCAAAGATCCACAACACATCTCTCTTGAAATACGTTTCAAGCTTCTAATCCATTATGAAATAACAATAAAGTATTATGGATCTCTTTATCATACAAAATATCATCCAAAAGGCTTCAAGTTAGTGGAATCTACGACTTAGGTACCTAAGGGTAAGTCTAATGTTTAAAAGAATTCAAAAAATTGTTAGTCTTATAAAAGGGAAGGACACTCCATCAAAGATTGCATTATAATACTGAAGAAGATTGAGATACGATTCTTGAGGGGTAGACACAAGCTTTCTAATGATGAAGATAAGGGAAAAAGAGGAACAAAAAAGGACCACTAGAGCATCCATTATGAAGGAAAGGTGTTATCTATAATTCCTTATATACTTGGACCTATAAATTCAAATTATGGAGAAGTGTTAAAATTTTTGTAATCTAATCATATTTAGCCCAAGGCCAAAAGTGTAAAAAAATGCTTATGAACACAATTTATGTAGGTTATGGGTATGTGATTATATTAGCCTATGAGAATTCATCATTTATGTAAACCTAATATATTCATGTAATCCTAAGAGCCCCTTTCATGTTTCACCCTTACCAATATTGGTTAATCTACCTTTATGGATAACCTTATTTAAAATGATAGTTTATTATTATTATATTGTAAGGTTAACCTCAAGGTTAAGGTTATATCTGCCTGATATTAACCTCTTATTAAAAAATTGATATCAGTATAAATACAACTTAATAAATATCCATTTGTATCAAAAGAGAAAATAAAATATTATATATTGGGGTGCCTGTGGACACCCACCTTTATGTGGGAGTAAACCAAAACTAATAACTGCATTACTAACTAGTGCTTAAATAAGCACAATTTACATAACAATATATCTTTCGTATTGTAACAAGTTCTAAAGTTGGAATATAAAAAATAAATAACTCTAATCTACTAACAAATAGTTATCTAGAAGAGTTTTCTAACAACTACTAACAATGAACTATCTTGAGGAGATTCTAACTTAAGCTTAAACAACTAGGAAGCTTCTTACACGAAGCATTTATTTACACATTGGTACATAACAATAGCAATCGTAGGATAAATAATACTAAGACTAACAATCCTAGATATTAAGTGATGTCCCCATAATTCCTCCTAACAATAGAAGTATTTGACTCCAAGGATTTAACAAAAAATGGTCTATTATGAAAGAACCTTAGTGATTTTATGAGTCGTCATGTTGAACAATCAATTAGGATCCAACGAAAACTATAAATTAGATGTTGAGCAAGGTGCAGCGACAGTATTGTCATTGTTGTCAACACAGTCAGATAGATCGGTTGATGCAGTGGACAAAAGTTCAGAGGTTATTCAGAGTATGTACAATGAAGTTAAATGCTTATGAGGATGTTTTTTTTATGTTTGGGTGAAGTTGTTACAGGTTGTCCAAGAAGACCGAAGTGGCCCATATGCTAAAAATAAAAGAGAAGCAAAAAAACAAAGAGAAAAAAAAAAAAGTGTCGCGATATCGCAACATGTTGCATTTTCACGGCCAAAAGAGAAGAGAAAATGCAAGGAGAAAAAGTGCGCGATATCGAGACATGTTGCATTTTCGTGGCCAAAAGAGAAGCAAAAAAGCAAGGAGGAAAAAGTGTTGCGATATCACGACATGTTGCATTTTCAAGGTCGAAAGAGAAAAGATAAAAAAAGTGTCGTGATATTACGACATGTTGTATTTTCACGGGCCAAAGCAAAGAGAAAGAGCAAGGAGAAAAAGTGTCGCGATATCGTGACATGTTGCATTTTTACGGTCAAAAAAGCAAGGAGAAAAAGTGTCGCGATATCATGATATGTTGTATTTTCACAGGCCAAAGCAAAGAGAAAAAGCAAGGAGAAAAAGTGTCGCGATATCGCGACATGTTGTATTTTTGCGGGCCAAAGCAAAGAGAAAGAGCAAGGAAAAAAAAGTGTCATGAGATCGCGACATGTTGCATTTTCACGGTCCAAATCAAAGATAAAATGCAAGGAGAAAAAGTGTCACGATATCGCGACATGTTTCATTTTCACGGTCCACAGCGAAGAGAAAGAACAAGGAGAAAAAAGTGTCGCGATATCGTGACATGTTGCATTTTCACGGTCCAAAGCGAAGAGAAAGAGCAAGAAGGAAAAAGTGTCGTGATATCGCGACATGTCGCATTTTTGCGACTCAAAAAGGGCAGGCAGGCAGAGAAACAAAAGTGTCGCGATATCGTGACATGTCGCATTTTTGCGACTCAAAAAGGGTAGGCAGGCAGAGAAACAAAAGTGTCGCGATATCGCGACATGTCGCATTTTCGTGACTCAAAAAGGGCAGGCAGGCAGAGAAAAAAAAGTGTCGTGATATCGCGACATGTCGCACTTTCGTGACTCAAAAAGGGCAGGCAGGCAGAGAAACAAAAATGTCGCGATATCGTGATATGTCACATTTTTGTGACTCAAAAAGGGCAGGCAGGCAGAGAAACAAAAGTGTCATGATATCGCGACATGTTGCATTTTCGCCAAAGGAACAGAGTAGTTGACAGTGCGTCTGATATTAGTGATGAACACCAGGATGGTGAAACTAAAGACTGCATAGTGACATGGACCCATAAGGAATCTTTAATGATTTGAAATCATTTAAGATGGTCGTTACACATGGAAAGAAGCGGATGCATGCCCATGTGGAGAAAAGGAAACGAAGGGCCTCAAAATAGAAATGAAAAGCTTTTTCGAAAACCAAAAGAAATGCATGCACAAGGGAAAATAAAATGAATAGTCATGAAGAAGAAAATGAACAGTCATGAAGGAGAAAACAAACAGTCATGCAGGGAAAAAATGAACAATCATGCAAAGAGAAAACGAACAGACATGCAAAGAGAAAACAAACAGTCATGCAAAGAGAAAACGAACAGAAATACAAAGAGAAAACGAACAATCATGCAAGGAGAAAACGAACAGTCATGAAGGAGAAAATGAACAGTCATCGAAGGATAAAATGAATAGTCATGACTGAGAAAACGAACAGTCATGGTAGGATAACATGGTGTCAATTATTTGCATGTGACGTGTTTGACGAAATGCCTTCTCAAAATATACAAAAGGAGTTACATAAAGGTGTTACAATTGACAAGTGGCAGATGAGAATATGAAAGAAGGTGTTACAATTGACAAGTGGCGTATGAGAATATGAAAGAAGGAGTTACAACTGGAGTTACAAAGAGAAAGGAAAATTATAAAAGGAGTGTTGCTTGGAGAATTTCAATGTTGTAGGATTTTATTTTGTGAAGTGCGATAAGGGTGTGTGTTTTGTGAATTGGGGGATATGTTGGGTAAGCAATAGACCAGTCAGGGTCTTATAAAAGTGAAGGTATTTTTATGTCAATATTCTAGTTTCAAAATGGAAGTCCAAGTTGGTTCTTGGCATTAGGGGTTGGTGCTCCTTCCAGTTGGTGCTGGTAAATCAGGGGTTGGTTCTCCTACTAGTTGGTGCTGGTAAATCAGGGGTTGATGCTCCTTCTAGTGGGTGCTGGTAAATTGATTGTAAATTTGGTGCTTTGCAAATGCTGGATTTGGATGGGAGTCCAAACAGTCATTTTGAGGAGTAGCCAAATCGGTGAACCTTGTACATCTTGTGTTGTGTGATGTTCTCTTATTATACTTGCTTTATTTGGTTTTAAGTTTTCATTGTTTCAGATTTAAGAGTCGAAGATTTGAGTTTAAAAGAGCTACACTGATTCACCCCCCCTCTCAGTGTCATTGTGAGATTAACAATTGGTATCAGATCCAGTTACTCTTGTCAGGATAAATCAGCTAGGGTTGATCTTGGATTAGTACGCAATGGGTAAGAAGAATAGATACTCATCCAATAAGGCATCTCAGTCAGTTTCAGTTCCTATGGAAGAGAAAATTGAACTAGAAAATATAGAAGGAATGAATTTTGAAGTATGTGATGAAAACCTTGAGGTTGAAGTAGATCTAGAAGGTGAGTTGATTGGTGCACTTGAAGAGTTGAATATAGAAAGGAAAAAGAACAAAATATTGTCCAAGAAGTTAGAAGAATATGGGGATAAGATTGAAGATCTCTTCTTACAAATTCATAAAGCCAAGAAAATAGAAGAAGCCTTGAAGTCACACCTGGATGATAAAGTCGATGTATGTAGCAAACATAAAGAGGAATCTAACAAAGTTGTTAGTGATCTAAAACTACAAGTAGAAGAGTCCAAAATGATTGAAGAAACTCTCAGGTCACAAATCAATGAGAAAGAGATTGTTTGCTGCAAACAAGAAGAAGAGATTATTTTTTTGAAGAAAAAACTAGAAGAGGCCAATACAAATCTCAAATTTGAGAAGAGCACAGAGTTGCTAGATGAAATGATAAGGCAACAAAGAAGCTCCAAGGCTAAGCTTGGTCTTGGATATGAAGCTGAACAACCTTCATCTTCCAAATATGCAGAGAAGAAGAAGTTCTCTATTGAAGGATCGAAGCAAGAAATGTAAAACGTGGACTTATACTGAGAGGGGGGGTGAACAGTATAAGACTTAACCAATTTATAATTTTAACTTTAGATAGCAGTGGCATTAACACAACATTAATCAAGACAGAAAGCATCACACATTGAAGACCCATTTTTAACGTGGTTCACCCAGAAAGGTCGGGCTACGTCCACAAAACTTTTCTCTAAAAGTTATTTCAAAGTTCTTTGGGAATCCTTCCCAATTACAATGTTTATGAGCCTCTGCTCAAAGGAGATACCTTCCCCCAATCTCTGCTCTGACTGGTGATCCTCTAGAAGACCTCTGCCTCTGTTGCCCTTAGCAAATGGAACTCTATCCATAGAAGACACCTGTCCTCCCTGCTCTGGCTGGAGACCTCTGTCCTCAACTCTTATCACCTCAAAAGTTGGTCCTCGAATTTGCACTAAACACAGTCCTTCGGTCTAGCACAAATGTCCTCATTCTCTTTCTCTGATCTTTGCACTGTCTACGCAAACATAGCGGCACTCAGCTCTCGATGATCGAGCTTCTCACTCTATGCTCTATCTGTGAATGTCGCAACACCAACAACTTTTGCTTCTTTGCGCTCTTCTGCTCTCTGTGCGCTCTCGCTTCGCACTTAGCTCGATTCGACACGACTCGCTCTTTGCGCATCGTGGACTTAAATTTCGCACATTCGATACCTTCAAATCTTGAAACATCCCTCCTTTTATAATAGAAATTCTCAAGATCAAAACCTTAATCTTAGTCGGCTGTAACCCTAAACTTCATCGGCTCAAATTTAACTCTGTCGGCTTCAACCGCCTCTGTGGTTCTATAGCTTTTCTCGTGAAACTACAACATGTCGTGATATCGTGACACCTTTGCAACCGTACACTTTCTTTTGCCTTTTGTCATGATATCATGACAACTTCTCCTTCTCGACCCTTTCTTTTGTCAGAAATCGTGACACTTTCTAGACTTCTTTATTTCATGAAATCGTGACACTTTCTCTCATAACTTCCTCTCTCTTGTCATGAAATCATGACACTTCACCATATCGAAGACATCTTTCTATCTGCTGAACATAAATCATGACACTTCATCTATTCTCTTTATTTCTGTCGTGAAATCGTGACACTTTTTGCATCCGTACGCTTTTCTTTTATCCTATCGTGAAATCGTGACACTTTCATCCGTACGCTTTCTTTGCAACCCGTCGTGAAATCATGACGCTTCTCATTTCAAACTCTTCCCTTTGCTGCATGTCACAAAATCGTGACAGTTCTCATTTTGAGTTCTGCAGCATGTCACAAAATCATGACAGTTCTCACTTCATCTTTTACAGCATGTCACGAAATCGTGACACTTTTTGTGTTACTTTCTCTCTCTTCGAACTTGTCATGAAATCATGACAGTTCATACTACGGACTCTCTCTTCTGCATTATGTCACGAAATCGTGACACTTTTTCGTCCGTACAACCTTCCTTGCAATATGTCATGAAATCGTGACACTTTTCCTTCTCTGCCTTCCTGCTCTTTTCAAGTCGCGAAAATGCGACATGTCACGAAATCGTGACACTTTCCACCTTGCTCTCCTTCTCTGCCAACATGTCACGAAATCATGACAGTTTTTCCACTTGCCTTTTTCTCTGCCAACATGTCATGAAATCATGATAGTTTTTCCTGCTTCTTCTTTCTCTTCCAACATGTCATGAAATCATGACAGTTTTGCCAGCTCTTTCTCTCTCCTCTAACATGTCATGAAATCGTGATAGTTTTCCCAGCTCTTTCTCTCTCCTCTAACATGTCGCGAAATCATGATAGTTTTTCCTGCTTGAATATGTCGCGATATCGCGACACTTTTCTTACTTGTCTTTTTCTTTGATCTTTTGCAAATGGGCCACTATGATCTTCTTGGAAACTCACTGTCCATGCTCTGAATAATCTTCTTGGAAACTCATTGTCCATGTCTGCAAATTATTTGACATTAAATCAAATTCCTTCAAGAGCTTCTTGACATCAATGACAACCTCTACACTTGAGCAAAGGCAATGTACCCAAGGTACCCAAAATTGCCAACAATCTCCCCCTTTGTCATTGATGGCAAACCTTTACTGAAAACACTTCTCAAGAGCCAAAACTGAAACCAACTGTGCTAACAACTGAGAATCTTCCTTTGAAGTTTTGCTCCCCCTGACTTGAAGCTTTCCTCTTCACTTTGAAGCTCTCCCCCTTACTCATATCTCTCCCCCTTTGTCATCAATGGCAAAGGGTCACCTTTGGGGCTCGGGACTAAGAATGAGCCTCTTAGCTTAGTCCCTCCCCCACCTCCCGATGAGGTGATTAATTCTGGGGTGGGAGTACAACTCCCAATTTCTCCCTTAGATACTCAAACGTGTCTCTTGGAAGAGGTTTGGTGAAGATATCTGCAATCTGCTCTTTAGTAGACACATACTCTACCTTGACCTGCTTGTCTTGCACTTTCTCCCTTAGAAAATGATACTTGATGGAAATATGCTTTGTCCTTGAGTGCATTACCAGATTTTTGGAAATACTTATGGCACTTGTATTATCACAAAGAATGGAGATGGGTTGTTCATGCTTGACTTTGAAATCCTCCAAGGTGGTTTTCATCCATAAAACCTGTGTGCACCCAGCCACTGCTGCTATGTATTCAGCTTCTACTGTAGATAAGGAAACTGAAGGTTGTTTCTTACTTAGCCAAGAAACCAAACTCTTTCCCAGAAAGAATGCTCCACCACTAGTGCTTTTCTTGTCATCAATACTGCTTGCCCAATCTGCATCTGTATAAGTTGTGAGGGTGAAATCATCACCTTTGGGATACCAAAGCCCAAAGTCCATAGTGCCCTTCAAATATCTGAATATCCTCTTAACTGCTATAACATGAGATTCTTTTGGAGCTGCCTGAAATCTTGCTACTAACCCAACGGCCTGCATGATATCTGGTCTGGTAGCTGTACTATATAGTAAACTACCAATCATAGATCTGTACAACCTCTGATCTACCGCTGGAGATTCATCATCTTTACTCATATTGCACCCTGTAATCATTGGAGTACACACTGGTTTGCTGTCCATCATCCCAAATTTCTTCAACATTTCTTTGATATACTTTCCTTGAGAGAGAAATATACCATCTTTTGATTGAGCAATCTGAAGACCTAAAAAGAATGACAGCTCTCCAATCATAGACATCTCAAATTCCTTCTGCATGGTGTTAGCAAAAACTTTGCACATCTGAGTATTATTTCCCCCAAAAATAATATCATCAACATAGACAACCATAATCAACATATCATCATCTTCATCCTTAATATACAAATTGCTATCTGCCACGCCTTTCCTGAAGCCTTGCTCATGAAGATACCCATCAAGCCTTGAGTACCAAGCCCTAGGTGCTTGCTTTAACCCATACAAGGCCTTTTTCAGTTTACACACATAGTCTGACTGTTCCGAGAGAGACACCCCTTCTGGCTGTTCTATGTAGACTTCTTCTACCAACACCCCATTTAGAAAAGCTGACTTTACATCCATTTGATATACCTTGAATGATTTGAAGCTTGAAAGGGCCAAAAACATTCTGATAGCTTCAAGACGAGCAACAAGCGCAAACGTCTCTTCGAAATCAACACCTTCTACTTGAGCATAACCTTTACAGACTAACCTAGCTTTGTTTCTAACAATATTTCCATCCTCATTGAGTTTATTTCTGAATATCCATTTTGTGCCAATGACATTCTTGTCCTTAGGTCTTGGAACCAAATCCCAAGTTTCACTTTTCTCTATTTGATTTAGCTCTTCATCCATTGCTTTTACCCAAAACTTATCTGTACATGCTTCACTAAAATATTTTGGCTCAATCTGAGATAATAATGAAACATTCGTAGAATCATGTGAAGGAATGACTCTTCTTCTTGTTTGCCTGCTATTTGGATCACCAATGATCAAATATTTGGGATGATGTTTCTGAACATACCGTGAAGGAGTTTTGGGAAGCGAGTTGTTGTCTTTCCTCTTCTTCATCTGAAACCTCTCTGAATTCTTCTTGACAAATTTCATCACTGAGTTCCTTGACTGGTTCTCTTATCCCTGTCTTTTCATCAACTGTTACATTTATGCTCTCTACAACTATATGAGTTCTTTTGTTGAAGCATCTGTAGGCCTTGCTTCTGCTGGAATATCCAAGAAATATTCCCTCATCACACCTAGGATCAAACTTACCCAAATTCTGATCTTCCCTTCTGATGAAGCACTTACTCCCGAACACTTTGAAGTATTTTACTGTAGCTGGTCTTCCTTTCCATAACTCATAAGGAGTTTTATGATGATTGACTCGAAGTTGGGCCCTGGTGATGATGTAGACTGCTGTACTGACTGCTTCTTTCCAAAAACCATCTGAAAGTTTTGACTCATTTAACATTGCTCTAGCCATATTTTCAATAGTTCTATTTTTCCTTTCAACTACTCCATTTTGTTGAGGAGTTCTTGCTGCTGAATATTCTCTTTTGATTCCTTGTTGCTCACAGTATTCCACAAATTCATTTGAAGTGAACTCTCCTCCTCTATCTGATCTTAAGCATTTGATTCTCTTGTCAGTCTCATTTTCAATCATTTCTTTAAAAGCTTTAAATTTTTCAAAAGCTTCAGATTTTTCTTTGAGAAAAGTAACCCAAGTCATTCTAGAATAATCATCTATAAACAACATGAAGTAGCTTTCTCCCTGAATGCTCTAAGTTCTGGTAGGGCCACATAAATCGGTATGAATAAGATCCAATGGTTTTGAAGATGTATACCCTTTTGATTTGAAACTGGTTCTGGTCTGTTTTCCATGTTGACAAGGACCGCAAATGATGTTATGGGGCCTTTTTATTTTGGGCAAGTCTCTCACTGCTTCCTTGTTACTAATATTGACAAGATTATCAAAGCTCAAATGCCCCAATATTTTATGCCATAGCCAACTCTCATCTTCTTGAGTTAGAAAACACTTTTCCCTTTTTATCTCACTTAGCATATAAAGATTGTTTGGAGTCCTTGTAGCACTAGCAATGAGTTTACCATTTTTTTCTTTACTTATCTCACATCTATCTGAAAAGAAAGATACTATGTGCCCTTGATCACAAAGTTGACTCACACTAAGAAGATTATGTCTTAGGCCTTCTACATAAAGCACATTTTCTGTTTTGGATTTCCCATCCAAACTAAGAGTCCCTTTCCCACAGATTTTAGCTGACTTGTTATCTCCAAAACTAACTGTTCCTCTGTTTGTTTCTTTTAAGACCAAAAACTTTTCCTTTTCACCAGTCATATGTTTTGAACAACCACTATCAAGATACCATTTTTCTACTTTGTCTTGAGCATGAAAAGCAGTTTGAACTATCATTGACTTAGATTTGATCTCATTCCTCTTTTTAGTGAACTCAAGGCTAGATCTATCCAAACCGCACATCCTTGCTATATGCCCAAAATTCTTGCACTTGTAACACATGATATTTTTATTCATAAGAGGTGCAAACGAGTTAACATTTTCCTTACTATGGCTATTCAGAGACTTATTGCAATGCATAGCTATGTGACCAAATTTCTTACAGGAAAAACAATAGCCATGGAAGGTATTACGTAACCTGTTTTGATGCCTTGGATGATTGTCCTTCGTGTGACCAACTGGAATCCACCGCTCTTCAGGATGAAGATTTATCTTGCTCGAAGACCCTGTTTCATGAATGGTGATACCATCCTTCTTTTGCTTTTCACACGGAGTATTCTGTCTGAGAGCCAACTGTTCCAACTTCACTCTAAGAGACATAACCTCTTCTTCTAGTTTCTCGCAATCAGCTTCTTTTCCTTTTAGAGCCTCTGTCAGAACCTGTTCAACCTTCTTCCCTTCTTCAGCTAGAATTTTGAAGTCTATAACACTTTGAGACAATTTTGATCTTGCTATCTCTTCTTCCTGACATTGATGCTTGAGAACAGAATTCTCTTCTCTAAATTTTTCAAGCATTCTTAAAGCCAAGAAGAATTCACCTTTGAGATCGAACTCAACCTCTTCATCTCTTTCTGAATCTGTATGTTCCTCTGAAAGATCCTTCTCCAAGTTGTTAGGCTCTTTCTGGAGAGACCCGCTCTGATACCAATTGAAGAACGTGGACTTATACTGAGAGGGGGGGGTGAACAGTATAAGACTTAACCAATTTATAATTTTAACTTTAGATAGCAGTGGCATTAACACAACATTAATCAAGACAGAAAGCATCACACATTGAAGACCCATTTTTAACGTGGTTCACCCAGAAAGGTTGGGCTACGTCCACAAAAATTTTCTCTAAAAGTTATTTCAAAGTTCTTTGGGAATCCTTCCCAATTACAATGTTTATGAGCCTCTGCTCAAAGGAGATACCTTCCCCCAATCTCTGCTCTGACTGGTGATCCTCTAGAAGACCTCTGCCTCCGCTGCCCTTAGCAAATGGAACTCTATCCATAGAAGACACCTGTCCTCCCTGCTCTGGCTGGAGACCTCTGTCCTCAACTCTTATCACCTCCAAAGTTGGTCCTCGAATTTGCACTAAACACAGTCCTTCGGTCTAGCACAAATGTCCTCATTCTCTTTCTCTGATCTTTGCACTGTCTACGCAAACACAACGACACTCAGCTCTCGACGATCGAGCTTCTCACTCTGTGCTCTATCTACGAATGTCGCAACACCAACAACTTCTGCTCCTTTGCACTCTTCTGCTCTCTGTGCACTCTCGCTTCGCACTTAGCTCGATTCGACACGACTCGCTCTCTGCACATCATGGACTTAACTTTCGCAAATTCGATACCTTCAAATCTTCAAACATCCCTCCTTTTATAATAAAAATTCTCAAGATCAAAACCTTAATCTTAGTCGACTGTAACCCTAAACTTCGTCGGCTCAAATTTAACTCTATCGACTTCAACCGCCTCTGTGGTTCTGTAGCTTTTCCCGTGAAACTACAACATGTCACGATATCATGACACCTTTGCAACCGTACACTTTCTTTTGCCTTTTGTCATGATATCGCGACACTTCTCCCTTCGTCGACTTCCTTTCTGCTTTTGTCATGAAATCATGACACTTCTCTACTTCGTCTTCACTTCTAGTCGTGAAACGCTATTCTCTCTTTTGTCATGAAATCATGACACTTCACCTATGAGACATCTTTCCTCATGACACTTCTAGTGAAACTATACATGTCACGAAATCATGACATCTTCCTACTTTCTTTTCTGTGCAGAAATCATGACACTTTCTGCATCCGTACGCTTTCTTTCATCCTGTCATGAAATCATGACACTTTCTGCATCCGAATGCTTTCTTTGCAACCCGTCATGAAATCATGACGCTTCTCATTTCAAACTCTTCCCTTTCCTGCATGTCACGAAATCATGATAGTTCTCATTTTGAGTTCTACAACATGTCATGAAATTGTGACAGTTCTCACTTCGAATTTTACAGCATGTCATGAAATCGTGACACTTTTCGTGTTACTTTCTCTCTCTTCGAACTTGTCATGAAATCATGACAGTTCATACTGCGGACTCTCTCTTCTGCATTATGTCATGAAATCGTGACACTTTTTTGTCCGTACAACCTTCCTTGCAATATGTCACGAAATCGTGACACTTTTCCTTCTCTGCCTTCCTGCTCTTTTCAAGTCATGAAAATGCGACATGTCACGAAATCGTGACACTTTCCACCTTGCTCTCCTTCTCTGCCAACATGTCACGAAATCATGACAGTTTTTCCACTTGCCTTTTTCTCTGCCAACATGTCACGAAATCGCGACAGTTTTTCCTGCTTCTTCTCTCTCTTCCAACATGTCACGAAATCATGACAGTTTTGCCAGCTCTTTCTCTCTCCTCTAACATGTCGCGAAATCATGACAGTTTTGCCAGCTCTTTCTCTCTCCTCTAACATGTCGCGAAATCACGACTATTTTTCTTGCCTGCTGAATATGTCGCGATATCGCGACACTTTTCTTACTTGTCTTTTTCTTTGATCTTTTGCAAATGGGCCACTATGATCTTCTTGGAAACTCACTGTCCATGCTCTGAATAATCTTCTTGGAAACTCACTGTCCATGTCTGCAAATTATTTGACATTAAATCAAATTCCTTCAAGAGCTTCTTGACATCAATGACAACCTATACACTTGAGCAAAGGCAATGTACCCAAGGTACCCAAAATTGCCAACAAGAAAAGTTTGAAGCTAAATCTTCAAAATGAAGAAAATATCAAAGGAGATCTATAGCAAAGCAACCACAACAAAAGAGGTTCTATCACTCTCACTCTATTCATAATAATGCTTTTAATGGCTATTGTTTTAGATGCAACCATTATGGTCACAAGGCAATTTATTGTGGATTGAATAATAGATCAAAGAGTTATGATGGTAGAAATACATCTGCTTTTCTATTTGAACACCATATGCAATTTTTTAAATGTAATGGTCATGGGCACATAGCAAGGTTTTGTCCAAGCACTTTTGTATCTAATCTAAGGCAAGACATTAGATTTCATCAGACACAAATAATGCAACACAGAAAGGGAATAAATCATGTGCATAAAAGAAAGGAAAATAATCATCCATCAAGGATGCACAAGAGACAACCACCCAAGAGAAATGTTCAAGTTCACGAAAAGGTTCAAAATAAGGATGTAGTTGAAAAACTCAAGCCCAAATTCAAGAAATTTTGGAGAAATAAATAATAAAGGAAATCGTATCTCCTTGGAGGGAAGGAGACTACTGCTCTATTGCACTAAGCAAATCCAGGTAGCACATCCTCAGGGGGAGCAATCTTAAAATTTTATTTTAATGCTCCTATGTATTTGTTTGGATGTCTGAGGATGAAAGGCAAGTAGTCAGGGGGAGTTGTTGTATAGTTGTCAAAGTGTGTTTTATTTCATATAGTTGTTTGTGGAGGTACCATGAAGGGTGGTGATTAAATTGAGAGTTATCACCATTGGTAGTATTGCTATATGTCAGTGTTGTACTTTTGATGGTTCTTACTGCCATTGTTCAAAGTTATGGATTATAACAGTTCTAATAATTTGGTTTAGTGAAAGAGTTTTGCCCTAGCTGCATATATGTGTTTTGATAAAAGCAGTGTGTATTTGTACTACACATTGATGTGAAGATTGTTAGATCTATTATGACGCTTTGGTGAAAATATTTAATTCGTGTGCAAAATCAGAAAGCTCACATTTTATTATTGTATTCAAAGCGGCTACATGAGTAGGAAGTTACATCAATACAAATTGAGTACAAATATTCAGGGAGATAGTTTCCAACAGCCAGGACACCTCAGCAGAATGGTATGGTAGAAATAAAGAATAGGACAGTGCAGGAAATGGCACAGACTATGTTGACTGAGAGCATAGTAGTAGACAAATTTTGGAAAGAGGCAGTCCATACTGTGGTATACATCCAAAATAGGTGCATGTTGAGGATGCATGAAAGCAAAACTCCTTATGAGTTGTGGTTCGATAAAAAGGCAATAGTAAGATACTTTAAAGTTTTTGGCAACAAGTGTTACATCAAAATAACTAAAGAAAACCTTGGTAAGTTTGAAGATAGAGCTGATAAAGGTAATTTTCTTAGCTATTCATCAAAAAGCAAAGCTTACAAATGCTACAAAAAGAGGTTAAGGAAAATTTTGGATAGTGCCGATGTTAAAGTTGATGAAGGTAGGGAATGAGTAATTAGCTATGAAGAGAACTACCCAATTTATGAAGAGGTTATTGAAGGAGATGAGGAAAAGGAAATGGAAAATAAACAAAAATTTGACTCAGATGATTCAAACATTGATTTAGAAGTGGAAGAAAATAAGAAATTCAAAATAGGTAGTTGGCAGAAAGATCATCCTAGAGAGCAAATAATTGGAGACCCCACAGTTGGTGTTCAGACAAGAAGAAGAGTAGTAAGAAACTACTCTCTATTATCCAACATTGAGCCCAAAAATGTTGCTGACGCAAACAAAGATGAAAGTTGGATGAAGGCAATAAATGAAGAATTAGATTAGATCAAGAAAAACAAAACTTGGGAGTTAGTACCAAGACCTGCAAATAAAAATATAATCGATACTAAATGGATCTTTCAAAACAAATTAAATGAAGACGGACAGGTAGTCAGGAATAAAGCAAGATTGGTATGTAAAGGCTATGCACAAGTTGAAGGTATTGACTTTGAGGAAACCTTTTCACCGATGTCTAGACTAGAGGCAATTAGAATATTTTTGGCTTTAGCAGTTTACAAGAATTTCAAAGTTTATCAAATGGATGTGAAATCAGCATTTTTTAATGGAAAACTCGAAGAAGAGGTTTATATTGAGCAGCCAGATGGTTTCCAACTTGGTGATGATCCCAACTTGGTTTGGTTTGCAAGTTGAAGAAAGCATTATATGGCTTAAAACAGGCACCCCGAGCATGGTATGCAAGGCTAGACAACTATATTACTCAACAAGGGTTCAAGAAAGGTATGGTGGATAGTAATTTGTATGTCAAAATAGAAAATGGCCATCTTATTGTTCTTATTGTATATGTTGATGATATCATATTTGGTAGCAACAAAGATGAGTGGTGTAAAGATTTAGCAAATAATATGCAAAAAAAAATTGAAAAGTCAATGATTGGTGAACTTTCGTATTTCCTCGGGTTGCAAGTTAATCAAAATGAGAAGGGGCATATTTATTTCTCAAAATAAATATGTGAAAGAGATGCTAAAAAAGTTTACAATGGAGGATTGTAAGCCAGTTAGCACTCCCATGATGACAGGTTGCAAGTTGAGCAAGGATGAAAAATCTCCACATGTTGATCAAACCATGTACAGATCTATGATTGGGAGCTTACTATAATTGATAGCTACCAGACCAGATATTTTGTAGGCAGTATGCATGGTAGCACGATTTCAAGCTAGTCACAAGGAGACTCATGTGACAACAGTGAAGAGGATTCTTCGGTATCTCAAGGGTACTATGGAGTATGGGTTATGGTATCCGAAAGATAAGGACTTCACCCTTATTGTGTATTTAGATGCAGATTGGGCAGGATGTGTAGATGACAGAAAGAGTACCAGTGGAGGTGCATTCTATCTTGGAGACAGGTTGGTCGCGTGGCACAGTAAGAAACAAGAGTCAGTCTCCTTATCCATAGCAGAGGTAGAATATATTGCAGCGACAGCGTGTTGTATGCAAGTATTATAGATGAAAGAAACCCTGAAAGATATTGGTATTTACATCAGTGATCCAATTTTAGTTAAGTGTGATAACACCAGTGCCATTAACATCTCAAAGAATCCGATTATGCATTCTCGCACAAAACATATTGCTATCCTATATTACTTTTTGAAGGAGAAAGTTGCGGAAGGTGAGGTTAAGTTGGATTTTGTTCCAAAAATAGAGCAAGTAGTGGATATCTAAACAAAACCATTGCCCAAGGAAGTCTTTGAGTACCTTCACAATAAATTAGGAGTGGTCACTCTTCCCAAGAATTGACTAGCTATTGGGACCACATTCTCAGGGGGAGCATTTGTGTATTTGTTTATCTTTTTGCTCATGTTTGTGATTTTTCTAAGTGTAATAATTTTTGCCTGAGAATGTTGTGCATGGACTCAGGGGGAGTTTGTAGCAACCCTTTGGTATTGTTGTCAAAGGGGGAGAAGAGTTACAAGAAATTGCACGTGTGTTGCCAACAATTCCAAAGGGGGAGATTGTTGAGCAAGGTGCAACAACAATATTGTTATTGTTGTCAACACAGTCAGATAGATTGGTTGATGCAGTGGACAGGAGTTCAGAGGCTATTCAAAGTATGTACAGTGAAGTTAAATACTTATGAGGATGTTTTTAATTTTTGGGTGAAGTTGTTATAGGTTGTCCAAGAAGACCGAAGTGGCCCATATGCTAAAGATAAAAGAGAAGCGAAAAAGCAAAGAGAAAAAAAAAAGTGTCGCGATATCGCAAAATGTTGCATTTTTGGTGCCAAAAGAGAAGAGAAAATGCAAGGAGAAAAAGTGTTGCGACATCGTGACATGTATTTTCACGGCCAAAAGAGAAGAGAAAAAGAAAGGAGGAAAAAGTGTCGCGATATCGTGACATGTTGCATTTTCATGGCCGAAAGAGCAAGGAGAAAAAAGTGTCGTGATATCACGACATGTTGTATTTTCGTGGGCCAAAGCAAAGAGAAAGAGCAAGGAGAAAAAGTGTCGCGATATCGCGACATGTTGCATTTTCACGGCCGAAAAAGCAAAGAGAAAAAAGTGTCGCGATATCGTGACATGTTGCATTTTTGCGGGCCAAAGCAAAGAAAAAGAGCAAGGATAAAAAGTGTCACGATATCGCGACATGTTGTATTTTTGCGGGCCAAAGCAAAGAGAAAGAGCAAGGAGAAAAAAAGTGTCGCGATATCGCGACATGTTGCATTTTTGCGGTCCAAAGCAAAGAGAAAATGCAAGGAGGAAAAAGTGTCGCGATATCGCGACATGTTGCATTTTCGCGGTCCAAAGCGAAGAGAAAGAGCAAGGAGAAAAAAGTGTCACGATATCGTGACATGTTGTATTTTCGTGGTCCAAAGTGAAGAGAAAGAGCAAGAAGAAAAAAGTGTCACGACATCGTGACATGTTGCATTTTTGGAACTCAAAAAGGGCAGGCAGACAGAGAAACAAAAGTGTCGCGATATCGCGACATGTCGCATTTTTGTGACTCAAAAAGGGTAGGCATGCAGAGAAACAAAAGTGTTGCGATATCGTGACATGTCACATTTTTGTGACTCAAAAAGGGCAGGCAAACAAAGAAACAAAAGTGTCATGATATTGCGACATGTCACATTTTTGTGACTCAAAAATGGCAGGCAGCAAAGAAACAAAAGTGTCACGATATCGCGACATGTCGCATTTTCATGACTCAAAAAGGGCAGGTAGGCAGAGAAAAAAAAGTGTCACGATATCACGACATGTTGCATTTTTGCCAAAGGAATAGAGTAGTTGATAGTGCGTCTGATATTAGTGATGAACACCAGGATGGTGAAACTGAATACTGCATAGTGACGTGGACCCATAAGGAATATTTAATGATTTAAAATCATTTAAGATGGTCGTTACACATGGAAAGAAGTGGATGCATGCCCATGTGGAGAAAAGGAAACAAAGGGCCTCAAAATAGAAACAAAAAGATTTTTCAAAAACCAAAACAAATGCATGCATAAGGGAAAAGAAAATGAATAGTCATGAAGAAGAAAATGAACAATCATGAAGGAGAAAATGAACAGTCATGCAGGGAGAAAATGAACAGTCATGCAAAGAGAAAACGAATAGACATGCAAAGAGAAAACGAACAGTCATGCAAAGAGAAAATGAACAGACATGCAAAGAGAAAATGAACAATCATGCAAGGAGAAAATGAACAGTCATGAAGGATAAAATGAACAGTCATCGAAGGAGAAAATGAACAGTCATGACCGAGAAAATGAACAGTCATGGTAGGAGAACATGGTGTCAATTATTTACATGTGACGTGTTTGACGAAATGCCTTCTCAAAATATACAAAAGGAGTTACATAAAGAAGGTGTTACAATTGACAAGTGGCAGATGAGAATATGAAAGAAGATGTTACAATTGACAAGTGGCGTATGAGAATACGAAAGGAGTTACAACTAGAGTAACAACTGGAGTTACAAAGAGAAAGGAAAGTTATAAAAGGAGTGTTGCTTGGAGAATTTCAATGTTGCAGGATTTTATTTTGTGAAGTGCGATAAGGGTGTGTGTTTTGTGAATTGGGGGAGATGTTGGGTAAGCAATAGACCAGTCAGGGTCTTGTAAAAGTGAAGGCATTTTTATATCAATCTTCTAGTTTCAAAATGGAAGTCCAAGTTGGTTCTTGGCATTAGGAGTTGGTGCTCCTTCCAGTTGGTGCTGGTAAATCAGGGGTTGGTGCTCCTACTAGTTGGTGTTGGTAAATCAGGGGTTGATGCTCCTTCCAGTGGGTGCTGGTAAATTGATTGTAAAGTTGGTGCTTTGCAAAGGTTGGATTTGGATGGGAGTCCAAAAAGTCATTTTGAGGAGTAGCCAAATCGGTGAACCTCGGTACATCTTGTGTTGTATGATGTTCTCTTGTTATACTTGCTTTATTTGGTTTTAAATTTTCATTGTTTCGACTTTAAGAGTTGAATATTTTAAGTTTAAAAGAGCTAAACTGATTCACCCCCCCTCTCAATTTCATTGTGAGACTAACATTAGATACCAAGTTGACAAGAGGACCAATGATGTATAGGATGCTGAAGAACACAAGCTTATACTGAAAGGGGCGGTGAACAGTATAAGATCAACTTTCAATTTTCTTTTCCAAACAATATTATCGAATATTATCAATGAAAATATCAATAGCAGTAATCAAAGCAATTCAAAAATTATCACACACAATAGAGACACCAATTTAATGTGGTTCACCCAATGTGGGCTACTCCACGGAGAAAATATTTCTACTAATTTTTCTCAAAAAATATTCTTGGAAATAAATTCCCTATTACAATATTTATGGACCTCTATCCAAAGGAAATAACAATCCCCTATACTCTTATTTGTGGATCTCTCTCCATAGGAGAAATCTTTCCCCTCTTATCTGGTTCATGGAACTTGATCCAGGAGAACTCTATCTCCTCAACTGGTTTGTGGATATCTCGACATAGAAGAACTCTATCTTCTCATCTGGTTCACAAATTACACTCCACAAGATAAATATTTCCCATATCTCTGGTTCATGGATATTTTTCCATAGTAGAACTCTTCCTCTTACTCTGGTTCATGGATTTTTATCCATAGAAGAACTCTTTCCCCTCTGCTCTGGCTATTGATCTTCTAGAAGACTTCTGCCCCTACTGCTTTGGCTAATGGATCTCTATCCACTGGAGACCTTTGTTATAACTTCCCTGGCTAATGGATCTCTATCCATTAGAGACTATTGTCCTCTTTACTCTATCACCTCCAAAGATTTCTCTCAACTTTATCTCAAATTTACACCAAAATCAGTCTCACGTCTAGTACAAATCTGCTCTATCTCTGCTCACTAATTTGCTCATAAATATGCACTAACTTTTATCTCAAATATATCCTCAAGACTTAACAAAAAGCTTGATCAAATGACTAATAAAATCTGCTTATATCTTCCCCAAGCCTTAACACAAAGCTTGAACAAAAAATCAATCAGCTCTGCTTAGATCTACCCCAAGCCTTAACACAAAGCTTGAAAAAATAAATCAATCAACTCTGCTTAGATCTGCCCCAAGCCTTAACACAAAGCTTGAAAAAATAAATCAATCAACTCTGCTTATATCTACCCCAAGCCTTACCACAAATATTGAACAAATCAATCAATCGACTCTGCTTAGATCTGCTCCAAGCCTTAACACAAAGCTTTAACAAATCAATCAATCAACTCCTCTTAGCTTTCACTTAAGCCTTAACATAAAGCTTGAACACATTATCCTTCTCTTAATAATGTTTCAAGTCTTCATAAGACTTGCTCAAATCTACCTTCAAGTCCTCTCAAGAACTTGCTCAATCTGCTCTCAAGACTTCACAAAGACTTGCTCAAATATACCTTCAATTCCACTCAAGAACTTGCTTAATCTGCTCTCAAGCCTTCACAAAGACTTGCTCAAATATACCTTCAAGTCCACTCAAGAACTTGCTCAATCCACTCTCAAGACTTCACAAATACTTGCTCAAGTCCACTCATGAACTTGCTCAATCTTCTCTCAAGGCTTCAAAAATATATTTTCTAATGTTTACACATTCACTTTTAATATCACTCAAAACCAATGCTCAATATGTTTCACTCAATCATTCAACCAATGAAACACAACTTGCTCATAAACCCTAAACAAGTGTTTTCATACTTCTTCAAACAAAGAGCACAATGTGGGTCTCAAACCCTAACTCAAATAATTTTCAATCTCTATCTCAAATGTTCTCTTAAACATTCAACAATGAAGCATATAAGAGTTACTCAAATATTTCCAACAGTGCTTATCAAACAATCTTTTTCACTCCACCTTATCTTTCACAAGATTTCAAATAAAAGATGATGTGCCCATACCTCTTTGCTTTGATAGAGATATGTCTTCAAAACCTATCTTACTTACAATCAAATCTTTTTGTGCCAATTCAATGTTAGATAGCAATAGTCTATCTCAAAATCTCTACATGAATATTCACCTCAACAAATATTTCACGATACAAAGATTTATAAAGTGCCAAACCACTTATACACCTTATTACTCCTATCTTTACCAATAAATTTCATCAACAAGAGTTACCAATCACATAAATAAAATTCTCACATACACCTTATATCTCCTTCTTTAAAAATAAAGCACTTAAATAAGGTCTCAAAATAATACTTTATTCCATGCATCATCAAACCCTAGCAATCTAAAAAATCTCTCCTCAATCCTTAAAATAAAAACATTACTTACTAACCCTTATGACTCCCAACTAAGAGCATACACAATAATATTTATTCAACCCTCATAAATTTCAAATCATGGTAGTAAACAAAAAATTTATTCAAACCTTATAACTCCCAACTATGGCAAATACACATACCTTAATAAAAAAAATTAAAGCTTCCACAATTTCTATCGTCGTCACTCAAACCCACAACCTCTTGGCCCCATGCACCCTAACACAAGGGCCACC
This sequence comes from Wollemia nobilis, assembly GCA_028583015.1. Taxonomy (NCBI): domain Eukaryota; kingdom Viridiplantae; phylum Streptophyta; class Pinopsida; order Araucariales; family Araucariaceae; genus Wollemia; species Wollemia nobilis. The sequence goes on along the minus strand of JAQPPZ010002750.1, from coordinate 564,777 downwards.
ACCACGTGGGCTATGCTGCCCACATGAATTAAGGAGCATGCGCTCCTTAATATCCTTCATTCCTAGCATGAAAGTCAAAAATTCTGCACCCAAAAGAAACCTCTACGCGGATCGAACTTCGTACCTTTCTGCTTCCAATGTGCTATGCAAGCCAAGCTTGCTAGCTCGGTTGCCACCTAACTTCAATGGGGACAAGCCATCTTCCACCATTTGACCTGTTGCTCGCTTCAAAAAGCATGAAAACGAAGGTCCTCATAATAAAAACGAAAAGCTTTTTCGAAAACCAAAAGAAATGCATGCACAAGGGAAAAGAAAATGAATAGTCATGAAGAAGAAAATGAATAGTCATGAAGGAGAAAACAAATAGTCATGCAGGGAGAAAATGAACAATCATGCAAAGAGAAAACGAACAGACATGCAAAGAGAAAACGAACAATCATGCAAAGAGAAAACGAACAGAAATACAAAGAGAAAACGAATAGTCATGCAAGGAGAAAACGAACAGTCATGAAGGAGAAAATGAACAGTCATCGAAGGAGAAAATGAACAGTCATGACCGAGAAAATGAACATTCATGGTAGGAGAACATGGTGTCAATTATTTGCATGTGACATGTTTGACGAAATGCCTTATCAAAATATACAAAAGGAGTTACATAAAGAAGGTGTTACAATTGACAAGTGGCAGATGAAAATATGAAATAAGGTGTTACAATTAACAAGTGGCGTATGAGAATATGAAAGGAGTTACAACTGGAGTTACAAAGAGAAAGGAAAATTATAAAAGGAGTGTTGCTTGGAGAATTTCAATGTTGCAGGATTTTATTTTGTGAAGTGCGATAAGGGTGTGTGTTTTGTGAATTGGGGGATATGTTGGGTAAGCAATAGACTAGTCAGGGTATTGTAAAAGTGAAGGTATTTTTATGTCAATATTCTAGTTTCAAAATGGAAGTCCAAGTTGGTGCTTGGCATTAGGGGTTGGTGCTCCTTCCAATTGGTGCTGGTAAATCAGGGGTTGGTGCTCCTACCAGTTGGTGTTGGTAAATCAGGGGTTGATGCTCTTTCTAGTGGGTGCTGGTAAATTGATTGTAAATTTGGTGCTTTGCAAAGGTTGGATTTGGATGGGAGTCAAAATAGTCATTTTGAGGAGTAGCCAAATTGGTAAACCTTGTACATCTTGTGTTGTGTGATGTTCTCTTGTTATACTTGCTTTATTTGGTTTTAAGTTTTCATTGTTTCAGCTTTAAGAGTTGAAGATTTAAGTTTAAAAGAGCTACACTGATTCACCCCCCCTTTCATTGTGAGATTAACAACTGGTATCAGATCCAGTTACTCTTGTTAGGCTAAATCAGCTAGGGTTGATTTTGGATTAGTACGCAATGGGTAAGAAGAATAGATCCTCATCCAATAAGGCATCTCAGTCAGTTTCAGTTCCTATGGAAGAGAAAATTGAACTAGAAAATATAGAAGGAATGAATTTTGAAGTATGTGATGAAAACCTTGAGGTTGAAGTAGATCTAGAAGGTGAGTTGATCGGTGCACTTGAAGAGTTGAATATAGAAAGGAAAAAGAACAAAATATTGTCCAAGAAGTTGGAAGAATATGGGGATAATATTGAAGATCTCTTCTTACAAATTCATAAAGCCAAGAAAATAGAAGAAGCCTTGAAGTCACACCTGGATGATAAAGTCGATGTATGTAGCAAACATGAAGAGGAATCTAACAAAGTTGTTAGTGATCTAAAGCTGCAAGTAGAAGAGTCCAAAATGATTGAAGAAACTCTCAGGTCACAAATCAATGAGAAAGAGATTGTTTGCTGCAAAAAAGAAGAAGAGATTGTTTTTTTGAAGAAAAAACTAGAAGAGGCCAATACAAATCTCAAATTTGAGAAGAGCACAGAGTTTCTAGATGAAATGATAAGGCAACAAAGAATCTCCAAGGCTAATCTTGGTCTTGGATATGAAGTTGAACAACCTTCATATTCCAAATATGCAGAGAAGAAGAATTTCATTGTTGAAGGATCGAAGCAAGAAAAGTTTGAAGTTGAATCTTCAAAAGGAAGAAAATATCAAAGGAGATCTACAAGAAAGCAACCATAACAAAAGAGGTTCTATCACTCTCACTCTATTCATAATAATGCTTTTAATGGCTATTGTTTTAGATGCAACCATTATGGTCACAAGGCAATTTATTGTGGATTGAATAATAGATCAAAGAGTTATGATGGTAGAAATACATCTGCTTTTCTGATTGAACACCATATGCAATTTTTTAAATGTAATGGTCATGGGCACATAGCAAGGTTTTGTCCAAGTACTTTTGTATCTAATCTAAGGCAAGACAGTAGATTTCATCAGACACAAAGAATGAAACACAGACAGGGAATAAATCATGTGCATAAAAGAAAGGAAAATAATCATCCATCAAGGATGCACAAGAGACAACCACCCAAGAGAAATGTTCAAGTTCACGAAAAGGTTCAAAATAGGGATGTAGTTGAAAAAATCAAGCCAAAATTCAAGAAATTTTGGAGAAATAAATAAGAAAGGAAATCGTATCTCCTTGGAGTGAAGGACGCTACTCCTCTATTCCACTAAGCAACTCTAGGTAGCACATCTTCAGGGGGAGCTATCTTAAAATTTTATTTTAATGCTCCTATGTATTTGTTTGGATGTCTGAGGATGAAAGGCAAGTAGTCAGGGAGAGTTGTCGTATAGTTGTCAAAGTGTGTTTCAGTTCATGTAGTTGTTTGTGGAGGTACCATGAAGGGTGGTGATTAAATTGAGAGTTGTCACCATTGGTAGTATTGCTATATGTCAATGTTGTACTTTCGATGATTCTTACTACTATTGTTGCACAAACCTTATAACTCCCAACTATGGCAAATACACATACCTTAATAAAAAATTAAAGCTTCCACAATTGCTATCATCGTCACTCAAACCTGCGACCTCCTGGCCCCATGCACCCTAACACAAGGGCCACCACCATGTGGGCTATGCTGCCCACATGAATCAAGGAGCATGCGCTCCTTAATATCCTTCTCCATCGACGTGAAAGTCAAAAATTCTGCACCCAAAAGAAACCTCTATGCGGATCGAACTCCGCACCTTTCTACTCCCAATGTGCTGTGCAAGCCAAGCTTGCTAGCTTGGTTGCCACCTCACTTCGATGGGGACAAGCCTCTTCCACCATTTGACCTGTTGCTCGCTCTAAAAAGCATGAAAACCTGCAACTATCTCCCTCTACTACGTGCGAGAATTAATCGTGCAAGGAGTACTTAGGGGGAATTCAAATAATTTGTGTCCTCATAAAACTTAGGCTAAAACTTAGCCTATTTATATATGCACCCTTATTGCTTTGATGTCGACCCTCTTTTTTTAATTCAAATTTTGATATTTCGAATTATTATATTTAATTAGAATAATTTAAATCCTAAAGGATTTAAATATTATAATTTAAATATATAAAACCTTTTGGGTTTTTTCTTTTTAGAGATAACCTTGCCATTATTTATGAATATTTTAACCTTTTTCAAATTACCACCAAGGTAATTTATTGCCACCATTAATAAATATTTTAACCTTTGCCAAATTACCACCAAGGTAATTTATAAATCCTTTTTCAAATATGGAGAGGTATTCCTTTCTTCTTGCTACCTTATACCTCATGTGCCATCAAGAGAAATATTCTCACAAATATTTCCATCAATTTAGGACCTCTATCCTCTTGACATTAATCAACCTTTTTGACATTAATTCCATAAAATTGGGACATCAAACCTCTTGACATCAATGACAACAAAACATGCTCAAATTTCCAACAATCTCCCCCTTTGTCATTGATGGCAACCCTTTTTATTTAAGCATTCCTTTTACCTTTTTCAATTCTACTTCCCTTGAGAAATGTTCCCCTTACTGAATGCTCTCCCCCTAACTCAAATCTCTCCCCCTTTGACATCAATGGCAAAAGGAACTCCTTTGGGGCTAAAGATAAGACTCTTAGCTTAGCCCCCTCCCCACCTCCTCTCCTTGAGGTGATTAATTTTGGGGTGGGAGTAAAATTACTCCCAACATACAATGCTCTTTTCCTTTGTCAACCTTCTTTCTCAACATACCCTTTTGATCCCTTTGAGGATCCTCTTTCTTGCATGTCCTTGGAAGCTCTGGAAATTTTGTTCTACACCACCTTGTTGTATGCCCAATATTATTGCACTTATAACACTTAATGTTGTGGTTCCTAGAAGGTGTAAATGTCTTGAAGTTCCTCCTGGTGAAGCCATACCTATTTCTATCATGAACCCTACAATGAATTGCTTTATGACCAAAATGATTACAAGAGTAGCAATACCCTTGGAAGAGATGTCCATTTTTAAATTTCCTCTTAGTAATACCATACTCCTCATTTCCATGAGTCTTGCACTGCATAGCCTTGTGACCAAACCTGATACATGAGAAACAACGTCCTTTGAAGAAATCTTGTCTTGAACTCACTTGTCTTTTAGTCCTTTCTTTTTTGTGATGATCCATGTTCCTTGTTTGTGCATTGTTCCCTTTCTTGGTGAAGTTTCTATTTTTCAACTTATTCTCATAAGTCTCAATTTCTCCTTCACTCTCTTCCTCTGAACCTTCTTCCTTTTTGGATCTTGAGCTTGACCCTTCTTCTTGTTTCTCTTGTCCTTCTTCAAAACCAAGTCCTATTTTGTTAGATGAAGGTCTTTGTGCATTGATAATATTATCCACAATTTTTGAACTATTCCAAAACTTGTGTAGCTTGTCCTTAGACTCTTCCATTTCCTTCCTTAGAGAAACTACCTCTTATTCTAATATCTCACATTCTAAGACTTTTGCTTCTAACTTTTCTTTAAATATCCTTGTCTTAGCTATTGAGTTTGTTAGATCTTGTATAAGCTTTCCTTTCTCTTCATCACATTCTTGAAATTGAGCCTTGAATCTTGAATTCTGCTTTCTGACCTTTTTCAATTCTTTTAGAGCAAAAATAAGTTCAACTTCTAGATCTACTACTCCTTCCTCTTCATTTTCTAATTCTTTCTCTACTTATTTGTCTTTGAGAGCATCTTCATATTTTTTAGATTTATCTTCAACATGATCACTTCCTTCATCTTCTATTGCCAAAAAGATAATTTCTTCTTCTTCACTATCTGAGGATATTTCATCACTATCACTTGAAACCTTGTCTGTCTTATCCGCATAAAAACTCTTCTTATGCCTCTGAAAAAACTTATTTTCATGCTTTCTTTGTCCATACCTATTTTTCTTTTCCAACTTGGATTTTCTTGCTTCCTTTCTCTTATGATATTTTTTCTCTTCACCGCTACTACTTCCAGCTTGTGGACAGTTAGATGCATAGTGACCATATTTACCACAATTGAAACACTTAACTATTTTTATACCTTTGTGCTTTCTTGAGTCCTTGTTCCTTATTACATAGTTTGCTTCTTCATCACTGGATGACTCATCACTTGAATCTAACTTCTTATATTTTGTCTTCTTTGCTACTTTGAAGGATTCCTCTTTCTTGGAAATAGGATCCTTTACTATTCTCATCTCATAAGTTGTGAGAGTTCCATGTAACTCATCCATAGTCAAAGTTTCAATATCTCTTATTTCTTCTATGGCTGAAACCTTTCCATTATACCTCATAGGGAGTGACCTTAAAACCTTTTGAGAAACATCGGATTCTTCTATTTTAAATCCAAGTCCTCACATGGTGTTAACAACCTCATCCACATGAAGTAAGTATGCAACAATATCTTCCTCTTCTTTCATCTTCAAGTCTTCAAATATCTTTTTGTGATTTTGTAATTTTACCATTTTGACCTTTTTGTCTCCCTCATATGTTTGCTTCAGTTTTTCCTAAATTTCCTTTGCTAATTTGCAATGCATAAATTTTACAAACTCTACTTCACGTAAACCACTTAAGATTGTATTCTTAGCCTTGGCATCATTCACATATAAGAGCTTACCATATTTATCTATGGGAGGAGTAGTTGTAGGTGTGAACCCATCCTCAACTACTTGCCATGTCTCATATCATTGTGCCATCAAGTAAGTCTTCATTCTTATGCTCCAGAAAGCATAATTGTTCCCATAGAACAATGGTGCCTTATTTGTTGAAGATCCACTCTGAGATACCATCTATGTTCCTCTACATGTTTCCTTCAAGATATTAAACTCTTCTAAAGGAACTTGCTCTAAAACCAATTGAAGAACACAAGATTATACTAATAGGGGGTGAATAGTATAAGATCAACTTTCACTTTTCTTTTCCAAACAATATTATCCAATATTATCAATGGCAATATCAATAGCAATAATCAAAGCAATGCATAAATCATCACACACAATAGAGACACCAATTTAATGTGGTTCACCCAATGTGGGCTACTCCACGGAGAAAATATTTCTACTAAATTTTCTCAAAAAATATTCTTGGGAATCAATTCCCTATTACAATGTTTATGGACCTATGTCCAAAGGAGACACCAATCCCCTATGCTCTGATTTGTGGATATCTCTCCATAGGAGAACTCTTTCCCTTTTTATTTGGTTTGTGGAACTTGATCCAAGAGAACTCTATCTCCTCAATTGGTTCATGGATCTCTCTCCATAGAAGAATTCTATCTTCCCATTTGGTTCATGAATCACACTCCATAGGAGAACTCTTTCCCCTTGATCTAGTTCATGGAACTCTATCCATAGGATAACTCTTTCCCCTCTTCTCTAATTCATGGAACTCTATCCATAGGAGAACTCTTTCCCCTCTACTCTAGTTGGTGATCTTCTAGAAGACTTTTATCCCCACTACTATGGCTAATGGATCTCTATCCACTAGAGACCTTTGTCCCCACTACCCTAGCTAATGGATCTCTATCCATTGGAGACCTCTTTCCTCTTTACTTTATCACCTCCAAAGCTTACTCTCAACTCTATCTCAAATCTGCACCAAACTCTATCCCAAGTCTAGTACAAATTTGCTCTATCTATGCTCACAAATTTGCTCATAAATTTGCACTAACTTCTATCTCAAATCTATCCTCAAGCCTTAACACAAATCTTGATCAAATCACCAATCAAATCTGCTTAGATATACCCCAAGACTTAACACAAAGCTTGAACAAATCAATAAATCAACTCTTCTTAGATCTACCCAAGCCTTAACACAAAGCTTGAACAAATTAATCAATCTACTCAGATCTACCCCAAGCCTTAACACAAAGCTTGAACAAATCAATCAATCAAATCTTCTTAGATCTACCCCAAGACTTAACACAAAGCTTGAAAAAATCAATCAATCAACTCTGCTTAGATCTACCCTAAGCCTTAACACAAATCTTGAACAAATCAATCCTGCTCTTAATTCTATTTTAAGTCTTCACAAGACTTTCTCAAATCTGCCTTCAAGTCCTCTCAAGAACTTTCTCAATCTACTCTCAAGCCTTCACAAAGACTTGCTCAAATCTACCTTCAAGTCCACTCAAGAACTTGCTCAATATGCTCTCAAGCCTTCACAAAGACTTGCTCAAATCTATCCTTCAAGTCCTCTCAAGATATGCTCTCAAGCCTTCACAAAGTCTTGCTCAAATATACCTTTAATTCCACTCAATAACTTGCTCAATCTGCTCTCAAACCTTCACAAATCTATTTTCTAATGTTTGCACATTCACTTTTAATATCACTCAAAACTAATGCTCAAGATGTTTCACTCAATCATTCAACCAATGAAACACAACTTGCTCACAAACCCTAAACAAGTGTTTTCATACTTCTTCAAACAAAGAGCACAATGTGGGTCTCAAATCCTAACTCAAATAATTCTCAATCTCTATCTCAAATGTTCTCTTAAACATTCAACAATGAAGCATATAAGAGTTACTCAAATATTTCCAATAATGCTTATCAAACAATCCTTTTCACTCCACCTTATATTTCACAAAATTTCAAATAAAATATGATGTGCCCATACCTCTTTGCTTTGATGGAGATATGTCTTCAAAACCTGTCTTACTTACAATCAAATCCTTTTGTGCCAATTCAAGGTTAGATAGCAACAGTCTATCTCAAAATCTCCACATGAATATTCACCTCAACAAATATTTCACCATAAATTTTTTTATAAAATTTCAAACCACTTATACACCTTATTACTCCTATCTTTGCCAATAAATTTCATCAACAAGAGTTACCAATCACATAAACAAAATTCTCACATACACCTTATATCTCCTTCTTTAAAAATAAAGCACTTAAATAAGGTCTCAAAATAATACTTTATTCCATGCATCATCAAACCCTAGCAATCTGAAAAATCTCTCCTCAAGCCTTAAAATAAATTCAAAATATTACTTACTAACCCTTATGACTCCCAACTAAGAGCATACACAATATTATTTATTCAACCCTCATAAATTTCAAATCATGGTAGTAAAAAAAAACTTTATTCAAACCTTATAACTCCCAACTATGGCAAATACACATACCTTAATCAAAAAATTTAAAGCTTCCACAATTGTTGTTGTCATCGCTCGAACCCATGACCTCCTGGCCCTACATGCCCTAACACAAGGGCCACCACCATGTGGGCTATGCTGCCCACATGAATCAAGGAGCATGCACTCCTTAATATCCTTCTCCACCGATACAAAAGTCAAAAAGTCCATACCCAAAAGAAACCTCTACATGGATCGAACTCCGCACCTTGCTGCTCCCAATGTGTTATGCAAGCCAAGCTTGCCAGCTCAGCTGCCACCTCACTTCAGTGGGGACAAGCCCTCTTCCACATTTTGACCTACTGCTCACTTCAAAAAGTGTGAAAACCTACGACTATCTCCCTCTTCCATGTGCGAGAATTAATCGTGCAAGGAGTACTTAGGGGGCATTCAAATAATTCACGTCCTCTTCAAACTTAGGCTAAAACTTAGCCTATTTATATATGCACCCTTATTGCTTTGACATTGGCCCTCTTTTTGTAATTCAAATTTTGATATTTTGAATTATTATATTTAATTATAATAATTTAAATCCTAAAGGATTTAAATATTATAATTTAAATATTTAAAACCTTTTGGGATTTTTCTTTTTAGGGATAACCTTGCCATTATTTATGAATATTTTAACCTTTGTCAAATTACCACCAAGGTAATTTATTGCTACCATTAATAAATATTTTAACCTTTGCCAAATTACCACCAAGGTAATTTATAAATCCTTTTTCAAATATAGGAGAGGTATTCCTTTCTTCTTGCTACCTTATACCTCATGTGCCATCAAGAGAAATATTCTCACAAATATTTCCATCAATTTAGGACCTCTAACCTCTTGACATTAATCAACCTTTTTGACATTAATTCCATCAAATTGGGACATCAAACCTCTTGACATCAATGACAACAAAACATGCTCAAATTTCTAACAAATGCGAAGAGGTTTATTGTATGCAAGATAAGACTTGGTCATAATTATGTGGCCAACTTGAGAATAAGGAAGTCAATGACGAGTACTGATGGACTAATGTTGTGGTTGCTAAGTCATTTACAAAATTGAAAACAATGAGGATGAAGGAGGCTACAAATGCTAGATAGAGGAAGATATATGTGTGTGTTATTTGAAAATGGACTTGGTTACAAAATAAAACAAACCAATGCCATGATGAAGTATAGAAGGTATAATAGGAGGAATAGGAAAAGGTGTAGTGAGTGAAGGACTGATAGGCTTCGTGCAAGAAAGTGTGGTTGTTATTACATCATGATAGTGCAACTTGCTAAATTTTGGAGTAATATTTTGCGGTTGATTAGAATGGTGTAAAAGTGTGGTGTTTTTTATGTAGAGAATGAGAAATATCATTTTCTCATGATACAAAGTGTAGGTATTGTGATAAGCATTATATTGATCCTTCCTATTATATTTTTAGGGTTTACCAAGGAGTAAGCCACAACAATCCATTGGAATCACATAATAGGTGACTTAATCCATAAAATGTGGGCCAAATGCAAAGGATAATGTGCAAGTATGTATGATTTATGAGGTGGAACCATTATCCTTCCATTTAAGTGAGTATGTATGAGGATGTGGATCTAGTGGAAACTAAAACTTGTCAACAATGGATCCCATAATTAGGTTTTCTATGAGCCTTTGTCAATTATACAATCAACTAAAAATTTATGAGTGAGATGAGTTCTTGTGAAAAAAAAAATATCATGGTCACCTTTAGAAAAATGATGAGACAATAGGGTGTCATAATTGAGTTTACCCTTGATCTAATAATATTTCTTATATTCTCTTATAAACTCAATGGGAACATGTTGTTTTTCCTCATCTTAAGATTTTACAATCAAATTCTTTTTCTTCCTAAAACATACAGATTCTCCATGACATCTCCTATTACAATAAGTACAAAATATTTTGCTATTGAAAGAAGGATAAGATGTTTGATAAGGAGAAGAAGAAGAAGAACAATGAGAAGAAAAATATTATTTTCCTTGAATGACTTCTATTAAGATTTGGAGGTTACTATAGAAAATAAAGATCAAGTACCCCTTTATTAAGCAACGTGTTTATCTTCGACCAGATGTACATGATTGAAGGTAGCATCTAATGTGGTAAGGGGAATGTACTTCAAATTCATATATAGATGCTCTTGTAAGCCACTCTTGAACTTTATGATGAGCGTGGGAGCCACATCTACCTGAAATGGGTGGAAAGTGGTATTTTATCTAACAACATAAACACAAAGTATGTTGAACAAGAAAGCTATATTTCATTTATATTCAAAGATAACATAGGTTACAATAGGGACAGGTTTCCCTTTCATAATGTATTTTTCAATAAAATTCACAACAATCTTGATACCGCCTTCTATCGTCCCTTAATGTAGGTGGGTTTGCAATCCACCGTCGGTTTGTAGTTGATGGTGTTATTCTTATTTTGACCTGTGAAGAACCTACACAAGGGGGTTAGTGCATTAGAGGTCTTGCCTTGGTCAGGCCCCTTTGTTATGAAGACTAAATCGACATAAAAACATATTGAAATTTGCAATAAATGACATTAAACACTTAATAACAGTAAATGGAAGCTTACCTACCAAATCTGAGGTGATTTGGGCTTTGTAGACTGAAATCGCCACCCAAGGAGTAAACCAAAACTGAATTTGTTGTGCGAGGGGTGAATCCTGCTATGAGTTGTATTCTACAAAAATGCTCCAATAGGGAGGCTCCTTGGCTATTGCGATGCTTCTGTTTGCTATAATATCTGACTGTTCAGACTTCAGTGTTGAATTCGACAGAGTTTATATGCTTATGCCATTAATGGAGAGAGATGTAATTAGGGGTTTAAGACCCACCATTTATAGAAAAAGGTAAGGTGCAGGGGGAGTTAAGTAAACTAAACCTAGGCTAAAGTCTAACTAGAGTTAGTTTAAAGAAGAAAAGGTGTCAACCTATCATTCCTAATAGAAAATATCCTATCCTCACACATGTGTGAGGAAGGATTAGGTCCAATCAGGATTAGGGGGTCCTAAGCCTAATTAGGATTTGATTAGGGAAATATCCTAACTAATCCTACTTACACACATGTGGGAGGGTGCAATTAGTGTTAATTAGGGATTAAATCTTAATTAATCAAAATTTCCCTAATAGGGAGACTTAAGTGAATTCAACATTAAATTAGATTTTAAGAATTGACTTGGTAATTGCTTTTGTCAACTAATACCCCGTGGGTGCCTCAATTGAATGTAAATAGGTTGTTGGAGGATATCCCAATGCACGAGATGTGATTTTGAAGGCTTATTAGGGTTTTGGACCTGAAAGCTGATGAAGTGGTATATGGAAGTCTACACAATGCTATGGAAAACTATGACTATCTATGCATGACTATGCATTCCTACGCATGAATATGCATGACTACAATAGCCTACAATAGCCTAGGGATATCTGGAATCACCTATGGATACGTAGAGACAACAACATGTGACTTTTGGGTGTCTATATTTTACCCATTTTTGTACTATACTATGTGGAACACAGTTTAATACAAAAATGTGAAGGATTTGTGTAGGAGGAAAAGGGGTAGAAAGGGAATGGAATCCAATAAAAGTTATGTAGCCACTCGAAGCATGACCATACACATTAACTGGATGTCAAGGGAGAGAAGAGAGGAAGGAAATAAGAAGAAGAGGAAAAAAATAAAAACAATGTTGATGAATGGAAATGAATGATTGTGAATGCAATGCTGTGATTTTGCTAATTTCGTATGACATTTTCAATGCCATACTAGTTGCTTGAGAATGGCAAATTTTGATTGATTTACTCTTGCAACGAGATTGGAGTGGTCCAAAAGTATGAATAGGAAAAAATCCTATCTAAATATTTGTTGTTGATTGATTGATGAGAACATGGTGACAAGTGTCAAACCATTTGATCTAAAGGGACATTTGGATTATTTAAACATGACCAAATCAGTGTGGTCGAGAAATCCTTTTCCAAATGTTGCGCTAGGATTACAAAAAATGTATCATTCGTTATGTACTCAATGTACTTGAATGCTTAGATTGACTTCTCCATAGAAACGTGTAGCTCTCATGATATAACGCATGTCTACTTGAGATTGAGATTATTTTGTAAGATAATCTTCAACAAATATTTTCGTAGATAAATGTGCTACTCGCACTTTTGGATTTTTAGTTGTGTGGTTGCATGCAAAGATTACTTTGGATATGAATACCCCCTCAAATGAGGAATCAACAATGAGATGAATGAAATATGGTGATTTGATGATGCAACAGTTGATAAGATACCAATGCATGATGAAATTGATTGAAAATTGAAATAGAGGAAAGTTTGAGAGGGTTCCTAGGGTTTTAGAAGAAATTTGTTGTGAGAAGCGGAACAACAATTCAATTATTTGATGAAGTATAAATAATACATTAGGGCCAGGATTAGTCCGGAGGTTGTGGAACCACCCGAGACCAATATAGGCGCAGTTGTAACAAAATAACAACTAGCCTAAATTAATCAATTCTAACAATATAAGATCGTTAGGATTGAATTAACTAATGAAAGAAATATTGAAATATATTCTAACATCCCCCCATATTACAATATTTTAGGAAACATATAACTACTAGCTATACTATCATCCCCCCATTATTTTGAAATACATAGAGAGCTGCGAAACAATTCAAATTTGACACGTGCAAGTGCCTTAGTGAATATGTCTGCAACTTGAGCATTGGTGGAGATGTACTGAAGCTGGATTCGATGCTTTGGTACTTCGTCTCGAATGAAGTGGCATTGTGTATCAATGTGCTTCATTTTCTCATGATGCACTAGATTCTTAACAAGATTCAAAACACCCATGTTGTCGTAGAACAAGTGTATTGGAGATTTTTATGGAAGACCCATACTTGTCAGGATGCGACGCAACCATATCACTTCGCACACAGCTTCACGTGCAGCGTGATATTCTGCCTCTGTTGATGAGATAGCAACCACCTATTGCTTCTTGTTGTGCCAAGAGACAAGACCAGATCCAAGATGAAACAAATATCCTAAAGTTGATTTACGATCATCATATGATCCGGCATAGTCGGAGTCCGTGTATCCCTGTAAGAAGAATTTGTTGTTCTTCTTGTATTCTAGGCCATATTCCATTGTGCCACGGACATAGTGAAGAACTCGCTTTGCTACTTTCCAGTGTGTAGTCTTAGGTTCCTGCATGAACCTCGAAAGATAGTTGACAGCAAATACGATATCTGGCCTAGTGTTGGTCAGATATATGAGACTCCCAATCAGTTGATGATAGAGAGTAGCATCTACCTGAGGTGATTTGTCATATCGTGATAACTGAAGTCCTGTTTCCATTGGTGTTGCCATCGGCTTGCAGTCAGTCATGCGATATTTTTCTAGTAGTGTCTTGGCATATTTTTTTGGGACACTTTGATGTAGTGCTCCTTCTGGTTCACTTCCAGACCAAGACAGTAATGGAGAAGTCCGAGATCTATCATTTCAAAATATTTGCTCAAATCCTGTTTGATAGTAGAGATCATTGTTTTTGAACTCCCTGTTATGAGCAGATCATCAACATAGAGTACAAGCAACACTATTTCAGAGCCTTGCTTCTTGAAATAGAGGTTTGCATCAGACGGACATCTCTTGAATCCATGCTGTAGTAGGTGATTATCCATTTTTATATACCAAGCCCGAGGGGCCTGTTTCAAACCATATAAGGATTTTACCAATTTGCAAACTTTCTGCTATTGGCCTTCCACTTCAAATCCTTCTGGTTGAGTCATATAAACTTCCTCTTGGAGATCACCATTTAGAAAGGCACTCTTGACATCCATTTGGTGCACTTTCCACCCATACTATGTTGCCATAGCACAAAGAACTCGAATGGTTGTCATCCGAGCAGTAGGTGCAAAAGTTTCCTCATAGTCAATACCTTCTCTTTGAGCATAGCCCTTTGCAACAAGTCGGGCCTTATGCTTATCTATTGTTCCATCTACCTTGTACTTGATTTTGTACACCCATTTGTAGCCTATGGGCTTCTTTTCGTATGGCAGATCCACAAGCTTCCAAGTTTTATTTTTCATCAGAGACTTGTACTCTACATCCATAGCGGCCTTCCACTGAGGCTCACCAAGGGCATATTGCACTGACGTAGGTTCAAGTTCATCTATTGAGGACATAAACACCCTGTCATCATCAATATCCATATCTTCTGTATCTCTCACTGGATCTACAGAAAGTTCCTCAAAATATTGACACAAATCATCAACCCCAGTAATCTCTATTGCAGCTTTCTCCTATCGAGCCATGCTACGAGTACGAGGCCTATCCAATGTCAAATCCGATGGAGTGGATAGCTTAGAGTCTCTAATTGTACTTGTATACCACTTTGGATTCTTCTTCTATGGTGATGAAGAAGATGAAGAAGGACCTCCAACCTTGGATGAAGGAGACTTCTCAACCTTAGTTTCCACAAGGTCTAGGTATACATCTGATGTGTTTTCTGATGTGAAAGCCTCATCAAAAACTACATCTCTACTGATGTGAATCTTCTTGTTTAAGGGATCAATCAATCGATAACCCTTAGAGTGCTCATCATACCCAAGAAGAATGCACTTCAATGTTTTCTCATCTAGCTTCTTTCTCTTTTCTTTCGGTATGTGCATGAATGCTTTACAACCAAAAATGCGTAGATGAGAGATGGAGGGTTTTCTGCCACTCCATGCTTCTTGTGGAGTCATTCCTTGTAGGGCCTTAGTGGGTGCCCTATTCAATAGATATACTGCTATGGTGATAGCTTCTACCCAATATTGTTGCCCAATTCTAGCTCCTGTGAGCATGCAACGAACCATTTCCATGATGGAACGGTTCCTCCTTTCAGCAACTCCATTTTTTTGAGGAGTATAAGCAGTAGTCAACTATCGTGTGATCCCATTTTCAGTCAAGAATGCAAAAAATTATTTAGAGGTGAACTCCCCCCTCGATCTGAGTGGAGGGTCTTTATAGAAGTCCCTGACTCCTTTTCAACAGATTTCTTGAATTGCTGAAAGAAGCCAAATGCTTCAGATTTTAGTTGAAGAAAGAATACCCACATATTTCGTGAGTAATCATCCATGAATAACTAAAAATACCTTTTACCCCCACAACTGTTGGGTGTCAAAGGACCGCACAGATCGGTGTGAACCAACTCCAGAGGTTTCTTTGCTCTTGTAGAGCTCCTTTCGAATGGTACTCTATGTTGCTTTCCTGCCAAGCAGTCAGAGCAAACTAGCAATGTGGTAGAAAGGGAAGGAAG
Organism: Wollemia nobilis; assembly: GCA_028583015.1. Lineage (NCBI taxonomy): Eukaryota > Viridiplantae > Streptophyta > Pinopsida > Araucariales > Araucariaceae > Wollemia > Wollemia nobilis. The sequence goes on along the minus strand of JAQPPZ010002750.1, from coordinate 548,960 downwards.
ACCCTTTACCATCTCATACTTACTTAACTCAAGTAAGTAACCAGAACTCATATGTCCATATCTCTTGTGCCATAGGGAAGTTGCCTCCTTTGTAGAGACAGTCATGGCCACATCTGGAGTAGAGATAGCATCTAGGGCAAATAAGCCATGCTTATATGAAGCGGTTGCAATGTTCCTACCTCTCCTGGTAATAGAACAACACTTCTTGCCCCCCTCAACCCTAAATTTTACAACCATATCCTTGTCCAAAATTTGTGTGACTGACAACAAGTTGTTCGCCAATCCTGGAACATAGAGAACCTTCTCAATCTGGCACTTGCCATCAGGAAGAGTAATAGAAACTATACCTTCTCCCTGAACCTTGTAGGTTTTATCATCGACAATAGTGATAGGTTTGCCCTCTTTGGCCTCAAAAGACTCAAACCATGATTTGTCGCCAGTCATGTGCTTACTGGCTCCAGAATCGACATACCAAATAGGATCCGTCTGCTTGGATATTGTGGTAGTCATGAGCACTTTGTGTGCTCTCTCAGAATCCGTGTCAGATTCCTCAACAACAACATTCACTTGCTATTGTTTGTTCTTTTGTGGTTTGTTCTGGCCTTTCTATTTTGATTGTTTATTCTTATGCCAACATCTGTTTGTATCATGACCTTCTTTGTCACAGATCTTGCAATATCTCTTTTTCTATTGAGGTTGTTGAGTTTGTTTCCCTTTTGAATCCTTTTGAGAACTTCCTCCCTTCTAAAAATTACCCTTCTTCTTGTTCTGCCCCTTCCTGTTGGTGTATAGGGTAGTGTTAGAAGAATCATCTCGCTGTAGTTGGCGTGCCTCCTCTTCTTGAAGCAAATTTACCAACTCAACAAAGGTAACTTGTCTCTATGATACATGAAGTGAGGTGATCAACACTCTAAAATAATCTGGTAGAGCTCTCATTACCACTGAGGTAAGGAGCTTATCATCAACTAGTGCTACCAAGGAATTCAATTTTCCTTTCAACTCAGACACTCTGCAAAGAAAGTTTTCAACTGTCTCTCCCTGTTTCATGCTTAGACTGTGTAATTGAGACTGAAGAAATAGAATGGTGGAATCATTCTTTCCTTCATATATAGTTTTAAGGGCATCCCATGCCGCTTTACTATTTTGATAGTCAACAATATGAGGTTGAACTTCATCAAAAACAACAAGCAAAATGAGCACTTTTGCTTTGCTATCTATCTTATCAAAGTCTTTCTGACCAGCAGTGAGAGTTGTGGCTCCAGCTGTAGATGAAGGTCTTTTTGTTGTTCCAGACACAACATCCCAAAGATCATCCATCTCTAGGATAGCCTTCATTTTGTTTTTCCATGGTGTATAGTTTGGACCTTTCAACAACTAATGAGCATCAGTCATTAGTTTTGCAGACATTGTGAAGGTTCCTTATAACACCAAATGGTCCCCCCTTCGATATACCTTAATGCCAGGCCGTTATACCATACAAAATACCCGCCCTTACGTGAGGGAGACTATAGGTATTTTGAAAAACCAAAAAAATTACCCGCCCTTACGTGAGGGAGACTGTAGGTAATTTTAATGATTATACGATACGTGGTACTTAGGCGGTACTGAAAGGGAATCACCTCGTTGATGGCACCGACCTTAGAAAGCCTTCAATCCGCATGCGTGGGGCATAACTTCCCCTATACACTTTGGATATCCGAACTTTCATCTGGATTTAAGCCTAAACACGAGAGTGATTGGGGTAGTGGATGGAGTAAAAAAATAGCAAAATGGTAAACTTATCTCTCCCCGATGATTAATAGAGAACAAGCTCAGACGTCATTTTTGGCAGCTATATTAGGCGGCGGATATAGTAGCGCAATCACGACAGCTTTACCTGTAAGTGCTGGCCAGAGGTATCACAAATACCAAACGTTGTAGTGCAATAAATTGCACGGATGGGTTTTAATTATTTCGGGGACTTAGGGAGTGAATTTGATTTTAACTTTTAATGATGTAGTGCAAAGCAAGTAAAAATGCAACATACAACATAAAAGTGCCCACAGAAATAAACCACTAGGTGTCGGGCGCAGCCGAAAATGCACCTTTACAATAATGCCAAAATTTGCTTTTTCTCAAAAAATTACTCTCTTTCCCCCCTTGATTTTTCGAAAAAAAATACCCCCCTTTTAAAACTTCTTCTTATAAAGCATTTTTAAACATTTTTTTTTATATCTAAAGTTAAAAAAATAAAATTATTATCCCATATAGTAAAAATTATCTTATTAAAAAAAATAATTTTAAACTATAAAAGAAATAATATAAAATATTAATTTTTAACTTTAGAAAAAAAATATTAAAAAATAACTTAAAAAAATGTTTTACCTTTGCTTTGGGGGGTCGGCGGGATTCGAACCCGCGACCTCAGGCTCCCGGAGCCTTAACCACTCGGCTCACCGCCAGGTGAGCCAGTGGGCTGATCTGTAATAGATCAGGCTCCGCTCTTATTTCAAGAGCCTCCACGAGCCAAAAGGCCCTCGTGATGGTGCTCCCTCCTCAGCCACCGCTTGGGTAGGGCACGGGCGACACTCTCGGGCGGAGCACGGGCGGCGCGTGGGTGGCGATGGGGTGGCTGGCTCACAGACAGCCAAAAATGCCACCAAAATCGCTCTGCAAGGATCCTTTCGGATCGTTTTCTCCTCTGCAATTAAATACAACCAAATTTTTGCCTTAAAACTTCAAGAACGAAGCAGAAACACCTAAAAACTGATCGGCCATTGACGCCCTACGTGATGAAAAAATCAGCTCTGGAAGATTTTTAAAGGATAAAATCAATTTTTAATCCAGCCAATCTGCTCCGATTGGCTTCCTTATTCTAGAAAATCCCATAGAATTGAAAAGCACTGAACACAGTGATAAGGAAAAATACCAACTGTGTCACAGTTTTGATGTCGGTGACGCGAAGAGTTGCAGGTGACAGGCGTGGTTGATTTCTTCAATATCGAGGCAGATAAAAGGTTTATCCCACATTGATGGGATAGTGAGGCGTATAAGGTTTTAAAATAACCTTTACTCCACAAAGGAGTATAGCCTCTCGGGGAGAGGCTCTCTCCCAAGAGGGTCATGGGTAAGCCTCGGTGTTGGCTCCCACGACGTGTTGGTCGCCATGCTTAGCCCCTTTCGACCGTATGGTCGATTGCTCCTTTGTTCTTTCGACCGTATGGTTGACGCTCCTTTGCTATGTCGACCGTATGGTCGATCGCTCCTTTAGTTGTTCGTCGATCACTTCTTTCGATCTAAAAACCAATTTTTTGAGAAATCCAATCAAACTTGATTAAAAAAAAATTCTCTAACTCGATTAAAAAAAATTCATAATTTCCAATCGAGATTTAAAAATCTCCACTCATCTAGAGCTCCGCTACTACGAGATCACTTCGAGAGAAATGAGAGTGGCGGAGGTCAGGCTCTGATACCATGTGAGAAGCGGAACAACAATTCAATTATTTGATGAAGTATAAATAATACATTAGGGCCAAGATTAGTCCGGAGGTTGTGGAACCACCCGAGACCAATATAGGCGCAGTTGTAACAAAATAACAACTAGCCTAAATTAATCAATTCTAACAATATAAGATCGTTAGGATTGAATTAACTAATGAAAGAAATATTGAAATATATTCTAACATTTGTCTAATTTCCTAGGGTTTTGGGAGTAGTTTGATTGATTTTGGAGGGTTTTAGCTGAATTCACCACCCGAGGGGTGATTTTGACCTAAATCACCACCCGGGGGGCGAATTGGATCTGAATTCACCACTCAAGGGGCGAATGCGGGTTTGAAGCCTATTTAAACCCAAATTTGATTGGAATTGGTTCATTTTGATGGTGGGAGAGATTGGAAAGTGACTTGGAGGAGCATTTGACGATGTGAGGAGAGCGCGGTTGATGATTTCGAGGGAGAATATGATGAGGGGATGCAGTGCAACTGGCAACGGGTGCGGGGATCCACCGGTAAGCGTTCTTTCTCTTTGTTTTTAATTTCTTTTATTTTTCCAGAGAAATGTGAATGAGGGGGGGAGGTTTTCATCCCATTTTTTAAAAAAATTACGAATTTTAATTGAAATTGGAATACAAAGTGATAAACAAGCCAAATGGGTACCCAAAAACGTGATTTGTTTCTAGGTTTGACTTGTTTTGGCGCCAATTTGACCGGGTAATGGGTAGAGTAGGTGTAAAGTTTGACCGTCCATTTTTGGAGCAATGGGGTACTGTTTTTGGAATGTTATTGCATTTTATCCGTAAAAGTAGGAATTGGGTATCCAGTTATGCGACTGTTATTTTTTTCTGCCTTCGTTTGGCATGCTTTCTGAATGTGTTGTTTTTGGGTGTAAGGTAGTAAATTTTGACTGTTAGATTTGCCACCTTAGAGATAGTATTTTTAAAAACCGATGATAATTTCACCATAGAAGGGTGAAATGGGTATCCAAAAATATCATTTGTTTTTGTAAATGTTTGCATTTGGCTTGTGTTTGATTTACGTGCCAAGGTGTAGGTAATGTTAAACTTGAATTTAGCTGTTGGGAGCCCAATTTGTACTATTTTCAACATCTGTTTGAACTTTCACCATGAAGTGGCAAAATGGGTGTTCAAAAATGTGATTGTTATTTTGATATTGCATGTATTTGTGTTTGTTTTATTTTGGTATGTGTATGGTAACATTGAGGTTGAACTCCGTGCTGATTGGCATACTATTTCTAAATATTGTTGATATTTTTACCGCTAAATGGGAAAATGGGTATTCAAAAATGCAGTTTGTTTTTGTATGTCTGATAAGTTGACTTGGTTTTGAATTTCATGCCATAGTAGGTGTGTGGGAATTTTATTTTTGTCTGTTGGAAGTCAAATGTGTACTATTTTTAGCATCTGTTTGGAATTTCACCATGAAGTGGCAAAATGGGTATCCAAATATGTGACTGTTTTTGCATTTTGTCATATGACTTGCATTGTACATGATGATGCCTCGTAATGCATGTCAAATTAATGTGATTAACTTGTATGTAAAATTTGTATGATTTTTGAATTTTGAATGGATTGCATCACTATATAGATGGCTAATTCATGTTTTGTTGTTTGTGATTTAAATAGGTGAAGATGCTTGAGCCTCGCCATCGCGTGCGTAAGATGAAGAAGGACTTTGATGATCTGATGAAGAATGAGGCGGATGAGGCATGGTTGGATGCAGTATGGATGAGAGGGGTTTGGGAATGTAAAAGTATCCATGCAAATAGAGCTTACATATCTGCACTATGTGAGCGGTGGGATGCAGACCGCAATACTTTTTACTTCCCCATAGGCGAGATGACGATCACCTTGGAGGACGTATATCGGATATACAGGTTACCGATTGAGGGTGTTCTAGTTAGGGCAGTGCCAGATAATTCTAAGACAACTATGTTGGAGTGCTTCTTTGGTGATAAGTGGGAGGAGATAGATGTGGGGAAGATTGATTATGAGGATTTGTGGCTTAATGATAAGATATCTAATCATTAGTGCACAATGATGATGATGATATCTACTTACGCACTACCTGATACTTTTGGGGTTCTGTTTACCTAGAACATGTTGGATGTTGTTAGTGACATGGTGGAGCGGAATGTTGTCTTTGCATGGGCGCCCGCATTGTTGGCGTAGGTGTATAGGGAGCTACATGATGTAGTTCATGCTAGGAGGACAAGATTGAGTTGGACTCCTCTGCTACAGGTGTGGGCATGGGAGCATATATCTATTGAGAGGCCTACATTTTTGCCTTGTACGATGCATGTTGAGGGCAAGAAGCATTTGCCCTATGCTTTGAGGTGGAGGACAGATGAGGAGAAGGGTGTGAAGAGACCTTTTGAGGGTGATCCTCTATGTTGGAGGGTCAAGTTTGGGGAGTTGACGTCTAATGATATTAGATGGAGGCCATGGTTGGGTGGAGTGACATGGGAGCAGGATGGTGAGCAGCTGAGAGCTATCCATCAGGGGTGGTGGTTGGTTGGTCATTATACTCGACAAGCTGAGTTCTTCTAGTTTAGTCGAGTGAAGCGATAGTTTGGGTTACGATAGGATGTTCCAGATGCACCTGTTCTCTATTTTAGGTGGTGAGGTGATAGGGGAGCTCGGCCTATGGTTTTACCTTGGGTTGGTGAGAGTGACCCACCTATGGTTATCCCTGATGTGGATAATGCTGGTACGACACCAAAGTTTGATGCTTGGTGGGTGATGCAGTAGTGGGAGCCTGGTAAAGGCATGACTGATTTAGGGGTACCATCGATGGAGAGGAGAGCGGGCTAAGGTACTCGAGCTAGGTTAAAGGAGAGATCTAGTAGTGAGTGGGAGGTGCCTCTATGGTGGTCTAGGAGATGAGTAGGTGGTGCTTCAGGTTCATAGGCGATGAGAGTCGAGGAGGTTCCAAAGATTTTTGGGGTAGATCCTATGGAGGGAGGGATGGCCATAGGGCAAGCGATCGGTGTGGCGGTGGGGATGGGAGGAGATGTTGTGATGGGTGAGATGGGTGGAGGTGCTGTGATGGGTGAGATGGATGACACCATTGATATTGGTGTTTTTGTGGGTATGGGGGAGATTCTCATTGAGGTCCAGGAGAGATAGGATGTGGAGGAGGAGGCTCGAGGGCTACGGGATAGAGTTTGGTAGTTGGAGGTTGAGCTTCACCAAGAGGAGGATAGGCATATGTTAGAGGTGGAGCAGCTGAGGGCTGAGGTGGAGCAGCTAAGGGCTGAGATGATTAGCCAGTAGTAGGTGTAGGAGGAGGCTTCCCAGGCTATTGAGCGATTGATCGATTCATTGGCTGTAGAGTCTACGAGGAGATCATTGTGCGAGTCTTGTCTGATAGTGCATGGGATCGCACTTCCTGATTATGGTCGGGTGGTATCCCAGGATGGGATGAGATCATGAGTGCGGGCATCCTCTCACCATAGCCAGTGTAGTGCTGCTTCAGTGGGGCAGATGGGTGCTAGGATTGAGGTGCGAGACCAACCTATCATGGATCAGGTTCTAGAGGTCAGGGCAGAGTCGAGCAGGGCTGTAGAGATGCGGGTGAGCCATGAGGGACATGGGGAGGCTCTTGGTGGTAGTTAGGATTTCTATTGATTGTAGCCTATGGGTATTTTGGATGAGAGATGATGGGCATGGTCCCAGTTTGTAGCCTTCGGGCATTTTGGATGGATGATATATATACACATTTTGATTTCGGTTGTTATATATACATGTGTCATTGTTATGGTTTGAAATGTGTTCTCTTTATGTTTGCATAGATAGCATAACATAGTTTGTAGGTATGTATGATAAATAGATATACATGTGTGATATGGTTTAGATCTATTATCGTTCTGTAGTATGAATGAACTATAGAGTAGTATGCATGATTGTATTTCGAATGCAGTATGATGTAATATCAGATGCAATTTTGTAGTGTGGATGCAATAATGTGATTTGATATTGGAATGCATGTAGGATGAATGCATAACTATAATGTGCAATAAATGTATACAACATAGATGCATGGATGCATGTATGGAAGTACTAAAATGCACCAAGGAAGCAACTTGTATCATGGCATTTACCTGTATGGATGCGATCCATTCCATGATTTCAGGGATGTTGGATAATGTAAGGCATATGTAATGGCTTTGACCAACATAGTTGTGACAATCAAATCTCAGACCCACAGCTATACAAGTATATGTGGCAACTTATAACTAATCGGGTTGGTTCAAAATCTATCATGGACCTATGTGTGTGAATGTGTGAGGTTCATTTATCCATTTTGAGGGAGGTAGGATTAACCCGTTGTATACATAACCGGACTAGCTAGCTCATCCGTAAGCAAACAGTGATCTGTACAAAAGCAAGATGCTAATGTTACAGATATGTTGCCACTTGTAAGATTATTCCACTGGTAGGCAGGCTCTTGGAGCCTATTTCTAGCGATGGAAATCATCCCATGGTGTTATGTTAAACCTAAGGACCAAAGGTGATGAAGCATAACATGGGTGAAATCAGGAGGCTTTTCCTTTTGTTTTCTGCCCCTCATCTAGTGTTTCCTATTTTTGTGGTACTCTTTTCTTTTCTTTTGTCTCTTTTTCTCTTTTTTTTTTGATTGGTGCTCTTTTATTTTCTCGTGGTGCTCTTTTGTATGGGCGTTGACTTTTGTTTTCTACCCAATATTCTTATTTTTGCTTATGCTTGATCCCTTTGTTTATCCCCAGGTCGTATGTTGACCATGCAAGTGATAGGACGAGCAGGGGAAACCGTTCGCTAGATGGCGATATCTACTCCAGATGTTTTCTTCCCTACACTCAAAATTGTTTAATGTGTAACCTATTGTGAGTGGTCCATGAGAGAAGTTGAACCAGCCTAAAGAACCATAAGAAGAATGTACAAGACTTGTTAGCTAGGGGTGACACTGGATTGACTGAACTAAAGAGTAGTCAAAGTCGAACATGACACCTATGTATATCCTAATCCTAAAAAGGGGGAATGGACATCCAGGTGGTGATGCTAACAAGTGCATTTGTTACTCCTACTAAAGGTGCATTTTGGGGGAGAATGTACAAACATGAACTGAAAGTTTAAATGAAAAGCATATGGATATGTGCAATGGATGTAAATGTAAATGATGCGAGTGGAGGAATGCAATATCTACAAGAGGACATTCATGATGTTTTTAGAAGGAGAATTTTGGAAGATTTATGTACAACTGAATAGTATTGTTTAATGATGGTCAACGTGATATGGCATGATAAAGGTTGCCCCAGCATGTGGGGTGTGTAGAAATTGTAATCTGTGGCACTGCATGTGGTAATGGCAAAAAAGGTAGAGGAATATGATGATAGAATATACAACTGGAAGAAGATAGAAGAAATATACTTTGGTAACCAACAAGAGCAAAGGGGATTACCAAAGTTGAAATATAATAGAAGAAAGGGGTTAGATCAATGTAGGTATGTAGCCGCTCGAAGCGTGACCATACAACCACATGAAGAGGTGCGAAGAAGTAGAGGAAGAAGTAAGGGAGATGATAGAAGAGAACCTACTGATGGGCAAAATGGCACGGGTCAGGATGCACATGAGAGAATGGAGTAATAGTGGGGCATGGATAATTTGCCCTGTTGTGGATGTAATGGGAAGGTGGTATCATGGATTCTTGGGATAGTCAGGTTTGTGGAATGCTATGGTGTGGAGGGCTGATTAGTCGGGTGGCTCGAGGGGTTGGCTCAGGTGATGTTGGGTGAGTATCATGTAGCATGTTGTGTACCAGGGTTTTGAATGATCTGCACTCTTCGATATCATGGCCTGGATGGCGATGGTAGATGCAGTATTCACTCTCATGGTAGTTGCATGGTTTAGGGCATGATGGATCTATAGGTCGGGTCTCTAGGAGAGCCAGAAGGCCTTGGTGCATCAGGTGGTAAAACATCTCGAACAATGAGGTAGGTGGAAATATCATATGGTAGGTATAGTACTCTCATTGGGGTGAAGGGGTACAAGGTGGAGTGAAGTCCGATGTGGGAGGCATGGGTCGGGAGTCCAATGTAGGTTGAACCCTAGGACGAGGAATGGATCTACGAGGTGACGATGATGTATGTGATGTTATTGATTGGCAAGCAAGAATCTAGCACTGATAATGACTCATATGGAGCTCTAGGGCTTCCACACGGGTGAGGATATGTTGGAGTTCTTGATGAGGTGATAACAGAATTGGTGAAGGTGGTGAATGAGCCTCTAATGTGAAAGGGGCATCATGATGGGTAGGGATGGATGGATGGGGCCATGATGAGGAGACATCAGGGTGAAATGATCTAGGAGGCTATAAATCTCGATGAAGTGGTAAGCCTCGGAATGGTGAATATGGGGCCTGCAAGATGGGTGGCATGGGAGATGGTCCTGGATGATGGATTTGTGAAGGTGGGATGGGGGCATGTGCGCATGGCCAACTTGGGTATCATGGGTAGCATGGGCTTGTAAGGCTTGGGCATATATGGATTCCCCATTTGAGAGTGGAGGTGGTAGGCCTAGAGGGAGGGTTTGTTGAGGAGTGTATCCTCTGTTTGGTGGATGATAGGCATCACTGGGGTGATGTGGAGAATTGGTTGGGCGGTATGGGTTCCTTGCCTTCTCGAATAAATGAGGAGGAGACCCATGTGGATGGGTATTGGAGGTTTCCTCCTTCTCATCAAAGGAAGACATGGAGATCTAGCTGTCTCTAGAGTGGGGTGAATAGGAAGAACCTTGATGGTGAGGTGACCTGTGGTGGGGTGGCGAGTGATGATCCGAGTGTGGTGAATGTGACGTCTGCCTAGGGTGAATGATAGGTAATGGTTGGGCTAGGTCAGCTGGTGTAATGGGTATAGACTGTGGTGGTGGAGGGTTCTGCATGGTGATGCGTGAGGATGTTGTAGTATTCTCCTGCTGATGATGTGGATCCTGCAAAAGGAAAAACAAATACCCATAGCATAAAAATGACATAAAGATGAAAGTACATGTATAGTAAAATAATAAAGCAAAATAGCATATCTACGTGGTGATGTGCTTAGTGACTTGTAAATAGTAGTGTGTGGCACTCGTGATGATGGATGCCTTTGTGTATTAAGCATTGAATGCATGGAGATGCAAGATGTTGATGGGTTCAGGGTCATTAAGGCCTTCAAGATTGGCCAGCCGATATGCTCTTGAACCATATTTGTGTGTAATAATGAATGGACCCAACTAGTTTGGGGTAAACTTGTCATGCTACTGGTGAGGTTGACTTGTGATTTGTTGGTTTTCCTTGAGAACTAGGTCATCAATTTTAAACTCACACTGATGTACCTTACTATTGTAGGCACGATGAAGGTGATCTTGATAGACTCGTGTGTGCTCGATTGCATGAATACAATATTCATCGAGAAGTGTTAATTGATCTAAATGAGCTTGGCGAGTAGTGTCATCATCAATGAAATCCTTCATAGAGATCCTTAAGGAAGGTATCTCAAGCTCAAGGGGCATGATAGCTTCAGCCCCATATACAAGTGAAAAAGGTGTTGCCCTAGTAGGAGTACGGATGCTCGTATGATACGCCCACAAGGCTAGGGGTATTTGGTTATGCCAGTCACGATGAGATTCTGCTATGATTTTATGAAGGATGGAACAAATGGTTTTGTTTATGGCTTCTACCTAGCCATTACCTTGAGGGTAGTATGGGGTAGAAAAACTATGATGTATGTGGAATTTGTCACATAGGGCTTGGACAGTTTTGTTCTTAAAGGATTTCCCATTATCAAAAATGATTTGGGAGGGGATTCCAAAATGACATATGATGTGGTCTATGATAAATGCTACAATTTTTGCTCCTGTGGTTTGGACCAGTGGGATGGCTTCGACCCATTTTGTAAAATACTTTGTGGTAGTGATGATAAATTTGTGGTTGCTTGAGGAAGCTGGTGTAATCTGTCCAATTAGATCTAGGCCCCATTGGGAGAAAGGCCACATGGACTGGATAGGTTGAAGTGCTTGGGATGGGAGATGTGTTAGGTTTACGTGTTGTTGGCATTTGATGCAATGCTTCACATACTCACAGTAGTCATGCTCCATTTTGGGCTAGTAATAACCCATACGGAGGATGTGTTTGGTGATTGCCATGCCACTAAAATGGCCACCACAAGTACCATCATGGGTTTCCTGTACAACCCATTGTGATTCTTGTGGTTCTAGGCAATGCAGGAGCATGCCATCATAGCTACGATGATAAAGGATGTCCCCTAGCAAGGTGTAGTGGATTGCTCTCTGTTTGAAGGTTCGACATTGAGTATGGGGTAAATCACAAGGTAGGAAACCTAATTTTATGTATTCTTTAATTTTTGAAAACCATGGGTCATGGGGTTCAGATGTTTACCACATACACACCATCATCATCTGTAGGAGGTGTGGGTGATATGGTAGATCGAGTGAGCGTATGGATGGATACGGATGTTGTGTCAGATGTTGGGTTTTGTGGAATGAGGGACCCTAAGGAGGCCATAGTATCTACAAAATGGTTTGATGATCATGGAGCAGCTTTGAGGTCATACCACTCAAATTGAGATAAGAGTTGTACAATTTTCTTATATTGTTGGAGGACTAGGAAATTGCATAGCCAGAGTTCCTACACTTGATTGACTATCAGGAGTGAATTGCCTATGATGTGGAGGTGTTTGATATGCATGGAATGTGCTTGTTTTAGTCCTAGGATTAGGGCTTCATATTCTACATTGTTGTTGGTACAGGGGAAGTCGAGTTTGAATGAGAAAGGGAGCGGTTCTCCTTCAGGTGTGAAGAAGACAATGCCTGCACCCCCAACATGGAGACATCTAGAACCATCGAAGAACAAGGTGAGGTCAGCTACGACTTTGGGTTCAACATATTCTTCAGCTTCGGTTATGTGGAAGATGGAATCATCTGGAAGTTGAATGAGGAGGGGTTGATTATCAGTCAAAGGGGCTTCGGCTAGTTGGTCGACGATGACCTACCCTTTGATGGATTTTTGGAAAATGAATTCTAGGTCAAATTCAGTTAAGAGCATGATCCATTTAGATGTGCGAGAATTGTGATAGCTCTTGTTCATCATGTACCATAGGGGATTATCTCGGGTGATGACAAAAGTTGTGTGATTTAACATGTAGTGGCGTAATTTTTGAGTGGTGAATATGACCGCTAGGCATAATTTTTCCATGTATCCATATCTTGTTTCATAACTGACTAGCATGTGGCTAATATAATAGATCACCTACTCTTTGTCGAGCACATTCTTTTGAGCTAGGAGTGTACCTAGCGTGAGCTCTATAGCTAAAATGTATAGGATCAATGGCAATTCTGGATGTGGTGGTGACATAACCGACGATGATGTGAGGTAGGTTTTGATAGCATCAAATGCTCCTTGATAGTTGTCGTCCCATTTGAATCTTACTCCCTTTTGTAGGATGTGGTTGAATGGTTGACACTTGTCAGATAATTGCACTATGAATCTATGAATGGAAGTGATCTTGCCCTGGAGGCTACGCAATTGCTTCAATGTGGTAGGAGGGGGCATCTCGGTGATGGCTTTCACCTTACTAGGATCAACCTCAATGCCTCGTTGGGAGATAATGAATCCTAGTATTTTTCCCGAGGTAACACCAAACACGCACTTCTTTGGGTTCAAGCGTACGTTGTGTTCTAATAATTGGTCAAAAATCTGATGGAGATCTTCGAGATGGTCTGCACATTTCTTGGATTTGGTGATGAGATCATCTACATAGTCTTCAATATTTTTTTGCATCAAGTCATGGAAGATATAGGTCATTGCATATTGGTAGGTTACCCTAGCATTTTTGAGGCCAAAAGGCATGACTTTATAGCAAAAGGTCCCCTAGGGTGTTGTAAAGGAGGTTTTGTGTTGATCGGTTAGGTTGATCCTGATTTGATTGTATCTAGAGAATCCATCCATGAGGGAGATCATCTCATGGCCTTTGATGGAGTCGACAAGGGAGTCAATGTTAGGTAGGGGGAAATTGTCAATGGATTCGACAAGAGAGGCAATGGACCTCCTAGTTGTATGATGGTTTCGATGGTAAGGACCGAGGCTGTAGGGCGATTGAAATCATAGGTATATTGGATAGGGGGATCACATACGTGGGTATCACATACATTATAGTCTCTTGGGCTAGTATTTATCATGAAAATAGAAATGCATGGTGTGGCATGATCTAGAGACTAGGGTGGGGTATCAGAATCATATGAGGAAGGCAAAATTTAAGATTCTCCTTATGGTAGCGGCTGAAGGATGTGGGAGTTTTTTATCTGAACTAGGTGTTGGTTGTTCTTGTTCATGAAATTTGGTTGTTGTAGCTTGAATAGGATGTTTGGCCTGTGTGGGGGAAGGTATCGATGCAGGCATTGGGCTACATGGAGAAGTGAATGTCCTAGGCCATGGTCAAAAAGGAAGGGGAGGTGTTTATGGCGTAGGAAGGATAGGGGCTTTCGTAGGCAAGGATGGGGGAGGTAACATGATAGGTTGTGTAATGGGTGGCGATGGTGGTTGCGGCACCATAGGTGGAAATTGGAATGGTAGAGGTTGGGATGATTGTGGAGGCCATAAGGATGGCGATGAGAAAGGCATGGTAGAGGTTTTGGGTCCCACAGAAGATGGTGCTAATGGTGTGGACATCGAGGCTTGTGCTCTTGATGAACACTGGGATATTGAGGTGGAAGTTGGGGAGGATATCGATGCTCCTACCGACTGATGAGAGGACATGGGGAACAGTTGGGAGGATGAAAATGATGGTGCAGGGGGAAGGTCTACAATGTTGCAAAACTTGAATGGATCTCCATCGACTGGGACATAGTGAACGAGTCCATTGTGGATGTACTTGAGGCAATGGTGTAGTGTGGAAGGGACACACTGCATGTCTCTAATCCATGGGTGACCAAGGAGAATATTGTATTGCATTTCCCCTTGGATGATGTGAAAGAGGATAGAGATGGTACAGATGCCTATGCAAATAGGTAAAACTATGGATCCTACGGTAGGTCTCATGGAGCCATCGAATGCACGCAGGTCAAGGGAAGGCATGGCAAAATGGGCTGGTAGGATATGCAGGTGATGTAGAGCTACTGTGGATATAATGCTAATGGATGAGCCCATGTCAATGAGTACCCACTTGTAGGTGATATCATTGATCATGGCTTGTATGTGGAGAGGGGGATCTGCTCCTTCTCCAATGAGTTCTGTTATCTCGTGGTCATGGAAGCTAATTGAGGGTTGGAGGCATCATGGGATATTTCCTACAAAATTGACAAAGGCATTCGTGTCATGTGTCTCTAGGTCAATGGAGCATAGGATGTCATTCAATGCCTCGCGATGGGGTTGAGACTATTGTAGGAGATCAAATATGGATAGCCGCATGGGGGCATTACGTAACTGATGGGTTAGGCTACCACAGATGGTAATCACATTTTGAGGTGATGGTGGTATGGTAGTAGGCATTTGAGGTATTTGTGGTGATGTGAACTAGGTTGGTAGGGAAACAATAGGTGTTGTCTGGCGTGATGGGTACCGTTGGTTCCTCGTAGTAAGGTTGATCATACCTACTACACCACGTGATGGAGGATCACGTTGGACACTATTCACTTGGTAAGGTGGCACTGGGGGATTGTTTGGAGGTCTAGGAGGATTGGGTCCTTTGTGATCAGGTAAAGGGTTTTGAAAAATCCCTAAATTTTGATTCTACGGGGCTAGAGGGTTTGCTACCTGGATGATGCCCCTATCGATTAGGTCTTGAACTTGCCCATGGAAGGAGCGACATGAATCGATATCATGGCCACGTTGTCTATGGAAAGGGCAAAAGAGCTACTCATTGTACCCACGAGGCTTGGGTGCATTTGGATCCAATGGGAGGATCTCGGGTAGGAGGAGATGGTTGCCCTCATACAATCTATGAAACAACATTGGTAATGGTTTGGATAATGGTGTGAGGTTGCATGGTGGAACCTATGGGTGCATGCCTCGGTATTGTTGTGGTCTAGGTGGAGTGGGAGCATTAGTCTAGAATGCTTGTGGCTACGGTGTATAGGGTGGAGGAGTCGGTGCTGGTGCTAGGGTAGCGGTTGCGACTTGGTTGGCTTGAGGTGGCCGAGGGTAAGGTTGATTTGGTGTGGTCCTATTGAAGTGGAAGTTGGGGTTATAGTTGGATTTGGTTCTCAACTTAATTTTCCTGGATTGAACCTTAATGTCTTCAATAACTTTTGCTTGTGAAATGGCATCTTCAAAAGTGTGGCTTTGATGAAGTTGGAGGGATGTGGAGATGTGTTTGTGGTAACTCTTGGAAAAGAGTATCACGAGCTCAGTAGTGGGGAGGCTATGGGTGAGGTCATGGATAATCGCTCTCCATATGGAAATGAACTCAGTGATGGGTTCATCATCAACCTGTCGTAAGGCGTACACATAAAAAAATGTGGTCTTTTTCTTGATGTTGATGGAAAAGTGTTCTAGGAAGGAATTAGCTAGCTGCTCAAAAGTATACAAGCTATGGCATGGGAGCATGTTGTACCAGTCCAATGCTGGATCAACAAGGGAAAGGGAGGAGTTACACAATATGAGGGGGTTACTACTATGAAGCTGATAGCAGGATGAGTGGTAATTGCTCACATGCTCTCTAGGGTCTTCCTTACCTCTGTACTTGTCAAATTTTGGTATTTCAAAGTGATAGGGGTAAGGAGGAATGGGAACTGATGGGTGAACTAGCTCGTTGCATAGTTCATCATAACAGGGCTTTTGTGGCCCATAGCTAGAGGTGCGCAGGTTCAGCATTTTGACTTCATCTCGTAAGAGTTGAAGTTTGGGTGTCATAGGGGTGGGAGACTGGGCTATGGTAGGCTGAGTCTGTGGATGTGGTAGATATTGGTATTGTTGCTCTTCCCAGTATTGTGAAGAATACTATTGCACCTGATCTTGATAAGGTGGGTACTGGGTGACATGTGCTATCGTATCTACGGGCACACTAGGTTGTGGGGTAGGTGTCTATTGTGGGTAATAGTACTGTGACTGGGAGGCATGTGGTTGTGGTGTAGGTACTTGTTGGGTTGGAGCCTGCTATAATGGTTGGGCCATGGGTGGTGATGACCAAGATGGAGGAGGCATAAATAAGTTGGGTGCAGTTGGTAATGGTGTAGGTGTCGAGGCTACCGGTACTAGGGGTGGTCGAGATGAGGTATCAAAGGATGGGATCTGTCTCTATCCTAGAGGGTAGGAAGTGGGGAAGCTAAACTGCATGGAATAGCTTGGTGGGGTGGGTGGATAAGCTATCGGTCTCGATCCATAGGTGGGAAAGATATTGGTAGTGTGAGCTTGGATAGGAGGAGGTGACGGTATCCTAAAAGTCACCACAGATAAAGGTGGCGCTAAAGGTTGGGTATCATACACTCCGGATACCTGGGAGATTGGTGAAAAAGCTATCAAAAAGGTGGGGTAAGCTACCAAAGTAGGAACTTGGGTCGAGGGGAAGGTGTATGTGTACACTCCCGCTTGGGTTTGTGCATCTTGTGTCTGAAGGGGCTATTGGGAGATGCCTTCAGATATGGTGAAAAATGGCTCTTGGGAAGACGATGGTTGGGACTCCTATGAAGAGTACGGGTGTGAGGTTTGAGGAAATTCTTGTGGTTCCTATTGGGGAGGGAGTTGTTGTGCAGTTTGGAAGGATGGCTTCTGGTTTCCTATAGTAGAGGAGGATGGGTCGGACACCATTCCTATGGTAGGGGCGAATGATGTGACCTCTGGATGGGTATGGTTTAGGAGGGAAGAATCACTCTCAAAAAGGGATTGAGATAGATTTTGAAAGAAGGGGTGTGCGAAGGTGGGAGAAGTAGGTATGACCTCCTCATCTATGGTAAAGAATGGATGAGGTTGTCCTAGCGTTGTGTAGATCACATGGTCATAGAACATGGTCAGTGGATTAGGTGAGGATGGGGATGAAAGGAGTGGGTAATCCTCTACGAGTGAAGTAGTGAGGGCTTCACTCAAGGTTGATGTCTCATCATGAGGCATCATGTGTGTGAGTTGTACATCAGATTCTATGCATGAATCAGATGTGTCTATGGTCTTCCCCTTCATGATCGAAGGAGTGAGAGTGGACTGACTAGAGGAAGTGGTAGGCCATTCCTCTATAAAGTGTGCTTGCTCACGCGCTCTACTACGGGTGACCACAGGCATAGTAGCATGTGTAAAAAGGGTTTTAGAAATAAACCCTGTATGATACAGACTCAACTATGTCTAATGTAAGTGTAAAGCAAGTGACATGTTGTGTATGGCAAAAAAATATGTAGTGTAATGTGATGAGACCGGTCCATGATCATGCAAACAATGGTAGACCAGAATCAATTCTAAATGCTAAAAAATAAAAGTGTTTTGTTCATTTTTGTGTGTTGCGATGTTGATACTCCCTATGTAGAATCATGGGTAATGGAGTGAATACTCTAGAAAATCAGGAATGTCATCGATATCAAACCTCCTGCAACACCCAAATATGCACATAATAGAATGGTATCGCAACGTGCAAATGGTGACCTATATGGAAGGTGTGGTAAAATGATATCCTAGAAGGGGGGAACCCACTATACTAAAGCGAGTTCACAAATTCCTCTCACGGAGAGAGGTGGCACTATCTAAGACCTGCTATCGACATACCCATGCTTTTGCTTCACCCTCGGGTGGGCTTAGTCAAGAATGATAGTTACCAATTCCACTAATTATACTAGCCTTGTGGATGAAGGTGCTAATCCTATCCCACTCCATAGGTAACCACTAGTGATGAAATCCAGGGCCCAATCACAAAAGTGGGGGATTTTCCGGTGATGAAATCCAGAAAACCACTCTTGTGGGGCTGCTAGGTGTCTAGGGGGGTGAGTTGATGGAGAGTGCAACTCGATCCACACCAGTCTTGAGCGATGGATTGGGGATGAAGTCCAATCTCACCACTTGTTTAAATACCACGTGAGTGTGTGTGGGTTTGTGTTTTGCTAACGGTGTATGCAAGGTAAGAAACTAACTAGTTGCCTTTTCAAAAGAGAGACTAACCTAATACCTTTTCGAAAGCAAATTATTAGATAATTGTATTCTTTGCAAAGAAATAGTCTAGCCCTAAATGCCTTTATGAAGTAAATTAATCTATTTTACAAAGCATGGAAACATGCAATCCAAGTGTGTGGAGTAAGGGGATTAGGAAACCCTAATTTTCAACTTTAGGATGCAAAATTCTTTCAAAAATTAAATAACATGGAGAAGGGGATTAGGAAACCCTAATTTCAAGCTTTAGAATGTGCACTTATTTTAGCAAGAGATGCTATAAACAAAGGGGGAAAGAATGTAGGCTTATACTACATGCAAAACAAAAAGGGAAAATGCAAATTTATTTGAAAAATAAATTAAATGAAGTTGTTGGAAAGTTGCAGGTTCTGTAACTTCAAAAAAATTTAACGATCCTAGAAGCTTGAAATGAAAGCAAATTTACACCTAGGAGTTGTCATTTAACTAGTGAACGCTTTATGCTTTCAAAATTTACAAAATAGAGGTATAAAATGGGAAATACCTGCACTCTGATGTTGTGGGGGGTTTTCTTGGCCCCTGAATAGATCACCCCTATGGATTTGGGGGTTTTTGAAGCTTCTATGCTCAAATCACCACCCAAGGGGTGAATTCAGTTTTGGAGGTGCAGATCTGGGATCTGAAGGTTCAGACAACTTCTGTAGGTTGTAGAGAGTTCTGGAAAACCAAGATTTATAGGTTTTGAGGCTCTAGAATGCAAATCGCCACCCGAGGGGTGAATTGGAAACCGGTTCATGGGGCAGGGGGTGAATCCAGTTTAGAGGCTTCATATTTGGGATCTGATGGCCTGGGGTGGTTCCCAGGGCTTTGGAGGTCTCTGTGGTAGACATATTTAGTACCTGCAAACATAAAAAATAGAGGGCAATGTTAGATTCATGAAAGAGCAGTTAGTCTAGCATTGTCCATTGTGGGGGTCCCATCGGGTGTGCCAGAATGAAACGGGTGGAAAGTGGTATTTGATCTAACAACATAAACACAAAGTATGCTGAACAAGAAAGTTGTATTTCATTTATATTCAAAGATAACATAGGTTACAATAGGGACATGTTTCCCTTTCATAATGTCTTTTCCAATAAACTTCACAACAATCTTGATACCGCCTTCTATCGTCCCTCAATGTAGGTGGGTTTGCGATCCACTACTAGGTTGTAGTTGATGGTGTTCTTCTTCTTTTGACCTATGAAGAACCTGCAAAAGGGGGTTAGTGCGTTAGGGGGCTTGCCTTGGTCAGGCCCCTTGGTTATGAAGACTAAATCGACACAAAAACATATTGAAAGTTGCAATAAATGATATTAAACACTTAATAACAGTAAATGGAAGCTTACCTACCAAATCTGAGGTGATTTGGGCTTTGTAGACTGAAATCACCACCCGAGGGGTGAATCAAAACCAGATTCACGGGGCGAGGGGTGAATCCTACTGTGAGTTGTATTCTGCTAAAATGCTTCGAGTAGGGAGGCTCCTTGGCTGTTGCTATGCTTCTGTTTGCTATAAAATCCGACTATTCAGACTTCAGTGTTGAATTCGATAGAGTTTCTGTGCTTATGTCATTAATGGAGAGAGATGTAATTAGGGGTTTAAGACCCACTATTTATAGGAAAAGGCAAGGTGCAGGGGGGAGTTAAGTAAACTAACCCTAGGCTGAAGTCTAACTAGAGTTAGGTTAAAGAAGGAAAGGTGGCAACCTCTCATTCCTAATGGAAAATATCCTATCCTCACACATGTGTGAGGAAGGATTAGGTCTAATCAGGATTAGGGGGTCCTAAGCCTAATTAGGGTTTGATTAGGGAAATATCCTAACTAATCCTACTTACACACATGTGGGAGGGTGCAATTAGTGTTAATTAGGGATTAAAGCTTAATTAATCAAATTTACCCTAAAAGGGAGACTTAAGTGAAGTCAACATTAAATTAGATTTTAAGAATTGACTTGGTAATTGCTTTTGTCAACTAATACCCCATGGGGGCCTCAATTGAATGTAAATAGGTTGTTGGAGGATATCCCAATGCATGGGATGTGATTTTGAAGGCTTATTAGGGTTTTGGACCTAAAAGCTGATGAAGTGGTATATGGAAGTCTACACACTGCTATGGCAAACTACGACAATCTACGCATGACTACACATGACTACACAATAGCCTACAATAGCCTACAATAGCCTAGGGATATCTGGAATCACCTATGGATATGTAGAGATAGCAACGTGTGACTTTTGGGTGTCTACACTACCACACTAAGGAGAATTCATAACATTTTGAATTGGAAAATGTAATCCCACACAAACAAGCTATACTTTATCACAATAAAAACCACTTGTCAATGATATCTTACTCATAATTTGAAGGATAAAAGTTTTTCTTCAATGCCTTAAGAAGATCTTTCCAAGTGTGAAGTGGATTTTAATTCTCCTGGCATTCCATCACCAAAAATTTTGCTAACCCATAAGGCTTTAGATTTGCAAAAGGAACTCTCTCCTCATTAGGAATTTGAGTATAGGAGAACCAAGCCTTCGTATCAAGTATCCATCTAATCAATACATATGGATCTCTAAATCCATCATACAACTTGAATTTGAATGAAGGTCACTATTATAATTTTTTAAATCACTTGGGACACTTTGAAAACTTATGTCCTTGACCTTATTGGCCAAGGCACTAATTATATGGGTTAAATCGACCATAGTTTCAACCAAATTTGTGGCCATGGATGAATGAGTATACACCATATGCAATTAACAAAATTGCTTAAAATGATAAGACAATTTACAAAGGTATGTTATTCCCAGCAATTACAATAGCTTTTTCTAAGATTGTACAAAATGAGTGGGCATACCTTTAATAAATTTTCAAAAAGGTATGTAATATCAATTAATTAATCAATTAATTGAATATTTAATTTTTAAAGTATTAAATTATTTATAAAAATTAAATTAATACTTTTAAATAAGGACCAATTTCATCTCTGGCCTTTAATTTTCTTCTTTGATTCCTACTTGAGCTAACAATCATATGCCACCTTCACTAATGGTTACTTCTACAATCTAATTAAGAAATTGTGTAATGATCAGCTAGTGTTTTGAAACCCCTATAGTCATTCCATGTGGTAGCTCAGGAAACATAGAGTTGTGTCATTGTTTCATGTAAATTTAGCTTCAAACATGTTGCCACACATCATTGGATGATCCACTGCTCGAGCGTCGACTTTAGATATGGCTACACATAGTAATGGTGTTTAATAACATCTAGTATGCTTGGCCTAAGGTAAAGGTTGATATCCATTATCTCTCAGCTCGGATACACTATCAATAACATCTTCTCTTACTACCCATTAATAATATTATTGCCTTCAGTTCCCTCTACTTCAACTTTAAGGCATTAACATCTAGTCAACTCCCTATACCACGTTGATGGCTTGTTGCTAGTAAATAGAGGTGGTTTTAAAGAAGGATTTCATTGATCAATGGATTCTTTGGCCATGACACATGGTACACATAGGCACTATCATATATTTGCTTCATATAGTTGACTTCCACTAGGTTGAATCATCCAATATGATTGGTTAACAATTAACTCTTTGAATAGCAAAATCCTCCACATATGTGCATGAATATCACCAATAAATGTTGCCTGATTAGATACATGTTGCGTCAAATGGATACCAAGCTTTGAAATCTCTTGCTAAAAAAGCTATGGATTGTTATCAAACTTTGTTCATCAAACTTTGTTTTAAGTAGGGGTCTATAAAAGCTTACAATGACATTTTATCATCCTTGACCAGTGATAGAGAGAATCTCAACCACTTTCCATCATCCTTGACTAGTGATAAAAATCATCCAAAGGAATGAATTAATGTCATAAAGTTCCAAGACATCCTTAGATCATCTTTGTTAATGAGGCACAACCAATCAATCTAAATACAACATGAATGTGCATGTATATTTTAAGGTAAATAAAGTACATCAATCATCGTGTCAAATATCTTATGCAATCTTGATCCTATATTTTCTATCGACCATTTGACCCATTGGTCACTTGATGTACATCTCCACCATAAATTTTAGTAACACAATGTCCAACCATATGTTCAATATCAACTAATAGTTTTAAATCTCTAATGCCCATGCCATGTGGTATTGTAGGATTATTATCGTGTCACAACTATGGGGGCATAGACAATTCAAAGGATCATAGTCAAATTTTTATGGTTTTAATTTAGTGAGTAGAACAACCAGAGTTGTATCACTTGGAAAAATAATGTGGTTGATGTTAAATTGCTAGTCAAAAAGTCATATTTTTAAAAATAGAAGAGAACATGAACTTATTTTGCCTAGATGGTTGCAAATATCCTCTGTCTCATGAAACTAGAGCAATTCACCAAGTC
Source organism: Wollemia nobilis (assembly GCA_028583015.1). Taxonomy (NCBI): domain Eukaryota; kingdom Viridiplantae; phylum Streptophyta; class Pinopsida; order Araucariales; family Araucariaceae; genus Wollemia; species Wollemia nobilis. Next base: position 525,950 of record JAQPPZ010002750.1, on the reverse strand, counting down.
GAATACAAAAAACTAGAGTAACAATCTAGATCTACAATAGTCTATCTACCCAATTGGAACTTCTTTAAATGCTATGCATGATATAAAAGCAACAAAACATATGTAGCAAGCAACCAAAACTAGCCCAAAGTCCACTGATCTACTACTCTAATACCATTTATGTGGAAGCAAACAAAAACTGACAATTACATTACTAAATAGTGCTTAAATAAGCATAATTTACATAACAAAATATTTTTGTATTGTAACAAGTTCTAAAGTTGGAATATAACAAACAAATAACTCTAATCTACAAACAAATAATTATCTAGAAGATTTTACTAACAACTACTAACAACCAAATATCATGAGGAGATTTTAATTTAAGCTCAAACAACTAGAAAGCTTATTACGTGAAGCTTTTATTTACAATTTGGTAAATAAAAATAACAATCCCATGATAAATAATACTAAAACTAAAAAATCCTAGTTTTTAAGTAATATCCTCATCACACCTTCCAATTCTTGTTGTCTCTCTCCTTATTTATTCCTTTTATCTCTTTTATGCTATCTTTAATTTGCTTATACATATTTTTTAATATGATAATGGTAAATGCAAGTTTTTGAAATATTTCTAGAAAATAGTATGAATTCCAACATGCCTTCCTTGTTGTAGATATCAAAAGGATGCTTCCATGTGGAGACAAAGAAATTGTATAAGTCCATATTTGATGCTTTTCAAGAGCTTCTAAAACTAGAATTATATGAAGTTTGTGTAAAAGGATTTCAATATCTCATTACATCCTAATTCCTATGATCTTGTACTATGGTACCTAGTTATAGGTATATGAGGATATGATATTATATTATATATGGGTACTATAGAAAGTTGGCATGGGCCACACGTAACCCAAGGTTGATTGTATTATAATATTGAGTTGAATAAGGGTTTAGGAGTCAACTTAGGTTGGGGTTATACCCTTCCCAAAGTATCATTATAAGATAGGTACATATTTAAGGGATATTGTCATTGTGAGAATTATCATCATTAATATCGAGTATTCTCTTGTAATCATCTTTGCTCATGCAATGGCCTCTCATCTTGGGATATCTTGTTGAATTATTTATTTATTAAGGATTATTATGGTGTTTTCCTCCCTTAAGGATATTATCTATATCTATGTCTCATTATGTAGATAATCATTATGGAATATTATTTGTGGTTGAATGATCTAATATTTTTACATATGGTGAATGACTTATGTTAATGAGAATCAATTTTTATAACATTATCATGAGGTATGGTGTCAAGTGCCATGTCATCATGCATCTCATCACCAATTGCCATGTCATTTCTAGTTTCCACCTCATCAAGTGCCATGTCATCAGGTCCATGTTGAAAATAGGTGATGTCATCGACCTCTATGTTATCATTTAGTTCTATGTCATAGCTATTGAAATCAACAATCAAGGGAGTGATGTCATCATTTTTATGAAAAAAAGTGAAGGCATGAGATTCAATCCTTGGACCTCTAAGGTCCTAAGTACTAGGGGAAGCTCCCCTAGCCACTTGTACTAAGGCACCAATGCAAAAACAAAGTGCTACCACTTTCATAAATGTCATCCCCTTTATGAAGTCACATTACATATTATACGTCAAATATGTTCTTCGATCCTTTTGCACCTAAATGATCAATATTGCATCATCAGGTGCATTTGTATACCCCTTTGCACACCCTTTGTAATGTTCATTAGAATATTCTATAATTTCAAATTCAAAAAAATAAAAATTTAAGGGATAGAGGAAATTGTGTTTTTGCAAAGAAACAAGTACCTAGAGGCAAAATGAAAAACAAATGTTGAACTAGGACCCACCTTAAAATTTTGTAAAGAATCCAAAAATACTAATTATTATTTCAATATCTCATAATTTTTTCTATACAACTATTTTATCAAACACAACCAATCAGGACATCCTCTCATGAAAATACAGAAAAAACGTTACTGGAGCATTTTCGAAAATTTATCAAGTGGCGTGAAGGTATTTGCCATTCAAAAAAGTCTACCAATGAATTAATCGGTATCTAGTATCTATCTAAAAATATTTATCCTTTTATTTTTCTATTTCATGGTGGTCATGTAGACTATCCTCTCATCTATGCTACTTTTAGACAAAAAAATGAAAAGAAAAAGAAATAGTTTTTTTTTAATTTGTAAACCTTGAGAAACTCAATCTTGAAATTAGGGCATCTATCTAGTCAAAATCCAAAAATAAAATGAATGGATTGAGTATCAAGAGAGGAACAAAGGAATATATCAATGAATATTTACCTGGACCAAATCTATTGAATCCAGTGAGATCCTCGTGATCCAAGTCTACCTAGGGTTTGATCAAAAAACGTTTTACAAATTACCAATGACTTACAAAAATTATTCTTGTTACTCCAAAAACTATTGCCCTTAGAATACATTGTAGAAGTTGATTTACTTAATACAAGAAATCAATTAATGGAGATTCACACTCTACTCTAATACCATGTTAGACTTTACAACAATTTCTAAAAATAAATGGAATCACTATATTACCTAAAAGTTAAAAACTAACACAAAAAGAAATACATGTGATATAAAGGGTTTCCCGTAGATGCCAAATAAACTCACTGATAAAAAATATAATACACTCTAACCAATAATAAAATGATTTGTAAAAAATAGTATTTATACCTGTAAAGCAAAAACAAACAACACCAAGATAACAATAACAAATCCAACAAAAGAAATATTGCACAATATAGAAACTATGTGGCTAGGATTTGGTGTCTACATATACCTCTTTTTGCATTGCATTGCATGAAACACAATGAGGTGAAAAAACAAGAGACACCTGGTTTGGTGAAGTAGCTTCTTTTCCTTGGTGCACAAGAAGATCCTTAAGACAAAAATTATTGTTGTAGCTTACCCTCTCAATTGAAAAATGAGTGAAGAATGAATCTCATGAGCCAATTGATATAAATAAGGATTATATTAATAATGTAAAGTAAGGATGCAATGATTGTGAATAGTGTAGTGATTGATTTTGTTTTTGTCCCAACAAAGAAAGGGGTTTTTGAAATGGGAATGATATGAATGATGTAAATGAATATGCAATGATTATGAAAGGTGCAATGATTGATTCTAATTTTTCCCCAATAGAAAAGGGGTTTTTGAAAGTGTGGATGATATGAATGATGTAAATGAATGTGATGAATGATTCTACTTTTACCCCAACATAAAAAGGGTTTTTGAAAGTGTAGATGATATGAATGATGTAAATGATTGTGAATATATGATTTATCCTAATGTGGGAAAACAAAATCAAATTAGGTTACCCCAAGTTTTAGGTTATTCTTTACTGTTGAGGAACATGCTTGTTGGCATCATCGAAATGTAAAATGATGAAAATTCAAAACATGAAGTAACACAAACCAATCATCGAGTCACTACTAGGAGGAAAATTCCTAGTGACTGCACACAATTCTTGAATGTGAAAGGGAATGATGTAGTAAAAGTATTTTTTTTTTAAAAGTGAGAAAATATACACAAGAAAAACAATCTTTTAAATGGTGAGGCTTCAAATAATACAGGTCCCAAGATAGACTTTGTTGAACCTTCCAACAACAGTTTGAATTTGTACATGCATTCTTTAAGGGTAGAAGACATCCTGGATTCAATTGGAGTAAGTCAAAAAATAGGAAAAAAATTGAATATGGATTATAATCAAAAGGTAGGTTGCAATACCAATCAACAATATATGGTAAAAGAAGGTGAAAAGCTTGTAGAGTAAGATAAGATTAATTCCCTTACCAACTATTTTAGCCCTATTATTAATGAGGATCATCACTTGGAATATTAGAGGACTCAAAGGGAGTCTTTCAAAACAAAATGAAATTAGAAGAACGATTTAGATAAACCATCCTCATCTTGTTTTCCTTCAAGAAACGAAGATGTCAATAGAGGAAATGGATTCAATTGCTAGTAAAATTTGGCCAGCTAGAAATCTCTCAGTTCCTAGGGAACTTCTAGTGGCATTTTTTACCTTTGGGACCCAAAAGAGGTATTTATTCACCATATGGTTGGTAATTGGGGTTTTTTGGCTATTGCTATTCAAAGTAGACATTCCAACCAAATTTTGCTTTGTGTAATTGTTTATGCTTTGAATTATTTGGAGGAAAAGAGAAGACAATAGAAGGATATAGCTTATATTATCTCTAATTTTCCTGAAGCTTGGATTTTTATAGGAGGAAATTTCAATACCATCCTCTCTTTGGATGAGAAAATAGGGGGAATAGAAATTTATACAGGAGCACTAACCTCATGAATGAATATATTGCAAACCTTCATCTTGTGGACATCCAACTAGATAATAGCTTTATGACTTGGTCTAACAGAAGGCAAGGCTTAGCTTGTATCATGGAGAGATTGGATAGGTTTCTACTCTTTGATCATTTCTTAATCCATGGTCACATTCCTAAATTGAAGACTCTTAACAATGTTGGTTTAGATCACTAGCTAGTCATGGTGGAAATTTGGAAAACCAATGTGATTTTATCTCCTTTTCATTTTTATTTAATGTGGCTTAGATATAGTTCCTTAATACCTTGAGTGCAAGAATGATGGAAGGAAGGTAAACCAAGATATGGGACTAATATGTACTATTTTTCCAAAACATTACAATATATTAAATCCAAAATCAATACTTGGAAATAGAAGGAGTTTGGGATGTTCAACAAAAAAAAATATGAAGTTATTTCTCAACTAGAAAATTTGAATAAGAAAATCTGTTTATATGGTCTCATAGAGAGTAGAGGTACAAATTAAATTAGACTCACAGCTCAGTTAGAGGAATGGGAAAAAAAGAGAAGAAATATTATGGAAATAAAAATCTAGAATTCAATGACTCAAAGGAGATCGAAACACAAATTTCTTCAACAAATCTCTTCTAGCTCAATGATCTCACAACTTTATTTCTTCTCTAAATTTAGATTCTAGATAAGTTGTCTACACTTGGGATGGCATGAACTCTATTATTGTGAATTAATTTTCTAATAGTTTTGCTGCTACTCCTCTTGAATCGGATTCTCAACAAAATGTTCTTCAAGAAATCCCTTCTCTTATCACTTCTAAGGAGAACTCTATTTTGACTACTCATGTTACTATTAATGAGCTTCAACAAGTGGTTTCTAAAATGCAAAAACAAAAAACTTTGGGTCTTGATGGTTTTCCCATTGAGTTCTATGAAGAGTTCTAGGATATCCTTCATGCTGATTTATTAGAGGTGGTGGAAGAAACTAGGAAATCCAAAGAGATTTTAAATATTATTAATAAAACTAATATAAATATTGTCCCAAAAACACAATATGATTATCATATCTCAGCTTTTATACCTATTGCTTTATGTAATGTTCTTCTCAAAATAATTACTAAGATCATGGCAAAAAGGTTGAATCCTCTTTTGCATAAGATTATTTTCACCTGAACAAGGAGGTTATGTGGAAGGGTGTCAAATAGTGGATGAGATAGTTCTTGCTTAGGAAGCCATCCATTCCATGGAAATGCAAAAATATCCTTCTATGTTCATTTGTTTAGACTTATCTAAAGCTTATGATAGAGTGGATTGGCATTTCCTTATCAAAGTTTTGAGGCAATTTGATTTCTCTCAAGATTGGATGGATTGGATTATAGGTTGTATATCTTTAGTATCCTACTCAGTTCTTATCAATAGAAGACCTTCACAACTGTTCCCAGATTTTAGAGGTATTAGGCAAGGTGATCCCCTCTCCCCTTATTTATTCATCCTTCTTGTTGAATGCTTGAGTAGGACTATAACCAACAATAGAGACATGAAAAAATTTGAGGGAGTTACCATTGCGTATGGAGCTAGGCCTATCTCTCATATTCAAATTTTTGATGACTCTACTTTATTAGGTAAAGCTACAATTAAGGAAGCTTCTAAAATTAAGTAAATCACTAGCTATTTTTCTAAGGCTATCAAGCAATTGATCAATTAAGACAAGTATAAACTCATTTTGTTTCATTGTTATACCAGACAGGAATCCATGGTATTGGATAAATTAATATCTAAGAATACCTCCCTTATGATCACTTATTTAGGCATCCCTATCAATACTCAAAGATAGAAAAATAAAGACGAATTAGTTGTTGGAAAAAGTTAAGAAGAAAATTGGAAAGTGGACCAATGGGTGGATTTCTTTTAGGTGTAGAATTACCTTGGTAAATTTTATCCTTCAAGATATACCTATTTATGTTTCTATCATGTTGAATATCCCAAAGGTTGTTCTTCGATAATTAGATCAAATTAATCATCGATTACTCTGGAGTGGTACTAAGGAGAAAATAAAATAGGCCTTGTTGAAATGGGACACTTTATATCTTCCTAAGAATAAAGGGGGTTAGAATTTTGATCTGATATTAATAACAACAAAGCTTTAGTTTCTAAATTGAATTGGAGGATTTTACATAGCCCCAATGCCATTTGGACAAATAATCTTTGTGCTAAATATGTTGAGAACAAAAGTCTTGAAGACCTTGTTCGCTATCAATTGCCTACCAAAGGTTCTCCCATTTTAGCAGTTCTTAATACTGGTGAGGATTTGATTAAGAAAAAGTTATTTTGGATCATTCATAATGGTCAGTAGGTAAATTTTTGGATAGATTCTTGGGATGGTCACCAGCATTTGATAACTCAGTTTCTTTATTGGAGGACTTGGATGGAGGATATTCATTGAGCTAATTGGTTAAAGGTCGCTAATTACTGTCGATACCATATGGTAATTTAGAAGTTGGTATATATTGGATCCCTATTGAGGACTAGCCTATTCAAATTATAGAAATTCAAATACAAGACATCTAACGCATCCTGCATATGAGATCTCTCTCTTGGTCCCATGATAAAGATTGTTTTGGATCGAAAAACATTACTAAGGGTGATTATTCAGTTGCTCAAGATTATTTGACCTAATGCCATAATAATTCTAGCCAATTTTATGACATATTTTCTTAGTTGTGCTCTCAAAAGCTCTGGCCTAATGTGAGGTTCTTTATTTGGTTTTTATTGCATCGTAGGGTGCTAAATGGTGAGCAAATTATAAAAAGTGGTTTTCATATCCCTTTTAGATGCGACATGTGGAAAGAATTTGGAAACTCTTAGCTATATTTTTATTGAGTGTACCTTAGCCTCTGAGCTATGGAGGAGAATGGCCATCTTACTTGGATTAGACTGGTCTAATTTTTCTAATTTTTAATAGCTTTAGAGGGATTGGCCTAAACAAGAGGGTTTTGATCATTTCATTAGGCACTTAGTTTGGATGGGTTCTACCATTCTACCTTGGAAAATCTGGTATGAAAGGAACAACTACATTTCGATCAAGAAATAAACGATATTCATTATATCTAGAAAAATACCATTGCCAATTTAGTTGAATCGGTTCAACAGCTCCTTAATCACCCTCAAAACTTCCACAAAAAATGGGATCAAGTGATGCAAATATTGAATATTAACTCTTCTAAGGGAAACCAACTTAAAGGGAATGTGAGTAATTGCAATATGGAAAGAACAAGGAATTGACAGCCTCCTCCTAAGGATTATGGAAAATTCAATACCGATGGAGCCTCTAGGGGGAACCCTGGAAAAGCTAGTGCAGAAGGAATTGGTAGACTTTCAGATGACTTCATGGTTTTCACTTTTACTGAGAATTTGGGTATCCTTTACAATAATATTACTGAGGGATATGGTATCCTCAGAGGCCTTCAAGATGCTGCCAAAGTTGGATGGGAAAAGGTGGTGTTGAATCTGACTCCCAACTCATGATTAATCTTCTGAAGACTGCTAAGAATCATAAGGTTGATTATGTTAGCATATATCTATTATAATTAGTTAGTAATGTTGTTAGTTGTTAGCTTTATTCTATTTTTAGCGAGTATATCTCCTAGGTTATTGTTAGTAAGCATTTAGTTGATTAGCTCCACATTTCATGGACTAATCTAGGTGTATCATGTTGTATAAATACATTTGCTTATTCAATAATCAATATCACATATTCTATAGTATTACATGGTATCAGAGCCACTTTTGTGGGAGCTCTCATAGCCTAACTAGGTGGATCGATGAACCTGGGCAGCCCACTCTTGATATGCCAACGAAGACTCGTTGTGCAGGCACTAGTGCAGTTCACGGCTACTAATGAGCCCACACAAAGCTACAACCTTGTGGACAACGTGGATACTTGTTGAACAGACAGTCCCAATAACCTAGACTCTGAATGGATCTAGACAGACAATTAGATATGACTGACTGGATAAGCTACTGATTGACACTGACTCAGTTGGACATGTGACACTGGACAAAAGACCTGACGTGGGTAATTGGCACCTAAGTGACTCAGACACGCAAATCAAATAAAATTATTTTTGATCAACACATGGCGGCACAACAACAAGAAGATATCTCACATGTGGGAGAGTATTGATCGAATATAGCCTTCCCAAAAGGAGACATTTGACTATGGGAGTGATTTTATTTTTAAAGGGTTATTTGATTTACTCATGTCTCAAAAAGCCCATCTGGATTAATTGTTTGTCTTTGTTTTTTGATGTGTTTTTTTTGTGTTTGTTTATGTTTTGTGTGTGTTTGTTATTGTTTTTGTTTTTTTGGGCATGCTCATTGAGTGTGCCGAAATGGGTATGCTAGGTGCGAGCCCTAGGTATTTTTTGTAGAATAGATACCTTTGCCTCCTTGGCACTTACCCAAAAGTGGCATCCCACTTGGGGTGTTTTCCACATATTAGAAAAAAAAGATGTAGTAAAATGTATCCGTGTTTGTGACCCCATGTAAAAGGGCATCAATGATAACTTTTGAAAAATTAGTCTGAGTATAGTCTCACTCACAAAATGAGGGACCAAAAAGATATTGGTTTCAAACAAGAGGATGTTGGATGATGATATGGACAAGCGTCCTTATGGTGATCTACCCATCCTACCGAATTACATCGATAACCAATCGCTGCAACCACCAGGGAGAATAGAGTACCACTATATATGAGGTTAACTTGGATGATATGAGTGATGTAAAGGAATGTGAATGATATAGTGCATGTGAATGCTGTATTGATTTTGAATAGTGCAATGAGTGAAATATGCTTTTGCTCCAATAGAAAAAAGGAGATTTTTATTGGATGATATAAATTATATAAATGGATGTGAATGAATAAGCATACTTATGGTGATCTACCCATCCTACCAAGCTGCATGGATAACCAATCACTACAATCTCTAGGGGAATAGAGTAATCCACTAGATACGAGGTTCACTTGATAATGCAAGTGACCTTGACAATGTTGAGTGGAATTACATTGAATTAAGGATGATATGAATGATGTAAATGAATGTGAATATGAATGGAATCATGAATGTAAATGATGCAATATGATGGGTGAATTTTATGATTTTTTGAAATTTGGAATTTGAATTGGGACATTTTGAAGCAATTTAGTGTATTTTTGTGACTTGGTCGCAATCAAGAATTAAACACCTAAATCAATCCAAATTACCAAAAAATATAATGGAATTATGTGATGAATGTTTAGAATAGTGAATATGGTAGTTTTGTGATATTTTGAATCATTTTGAGGTGTTTGTACATGATTTAGGCATTTTCATGACTTTTGGTCACAATAAAAAATGAAGCATCCAAATCGATCTATATCTTCACAAAACATAATGGAATGATGTAATGGATGCATGGTGGAAATTTGAGGTGATTTTATGGGGTTTTTGCTATAATTGGAGGCCATTTGAGTCCTTTTGCAACATTCTAGAAGCAAATATCGATGAGCATCCACATCATGCATAGATGCGGGAGAGCGTTTACCACTTGGAAAATGCAAGGGAGCATTTGAGAGCACCAGGCAGATGCCAAAGTACATTTGAGTGTATTAGAATTAATTATAAAATGGTTGTAGAGGTAAAATTTGATTTATTATTGCATTTGATAGTTCAAGAAGGTTGGTTGAGTGAGCGCAGGAGTGTGGAGTGTGATGATGGTGATGGAGGGAGTGGATGTGATAGTATGACTTGAGGTGCAGGTGGATGAGATAAGTGCCATTTTCTCTCTTGTTTGGATTTTTTAATGTTTTTTTTGCATAAAATGTGATGGCAATGTGCATTTATTGTTGTCTTGTGTTGTAGTTGAGGATCTTGGAGGCTCAACATCGATTCTCACCCATCATACTATGGGTAAGAAAGGTGTTGTAGAAGGTCAACTGGGATTAGCTGGAGCAGGTGGGATTAGTATGGTGTGCTTGAATTAAGATGGTGAGGGATGATGAGGGGTACCTCTCTACCTTGGCAAAGATATGGAATTCAGATAGGGTTACCTTTCAGCTCTCGATAGAGGAGATGAATATGATACTCGAGGATGTATATAGCATCTTTTGAGTACTAGTGGAGGGGTTACGTGTCTAAGTTGGACATGATAGGGAGTATGAGATGAGGTGAATTTTTAAATATGGGTGAAAGTATGTGAACATTCAAGGTGGAGGGATCAAATATTTGGATATGTATGTGAGGAAGGAGTTGGAGGCACTACCTACCTTAGTCATGTTCCTGATGGCTAATGTGTTGGTGCCTAATAGCATTGACAATTGATTCCCATGGAACATGATTCGATTGGTGTTCAATATGATCAATGAGCCTCAGATGTATGCATGGGTGCTTGCTCTGCTAACTCATATGTACTTGGAGTTGTATGAGATGAAGATTCATGGATGAAAGGGGTTGGGATGCAGTGTGCTGACACAGATTTAGGTCTAGAAGTATGTCAGTGTGGCTCATCTTATGGTCCTACCATGCGAGTGGGATAGGGATCAAGCCTATGCTTTGATATGGTAGGAAGTTGAGGAGGTTCGACTAAGTCATCCTAGTCAAAATGGCTAGGAGAGTAGAGATCTATGGGTAGTACTAATGCTTGGTTAGATGTATTAGAGACCATATTAGGATTCTAGGTGGCCCTCAAATAGAGAGTAGCTACAATGGGTTAAGCAAGCCAGATGGGTGGTTGGATAGTACAAGAGTGAGGTTTAGTTATTCTAGTTCTCATGGGTGCTACATTAGTTTCGGATACAATAGGGGTTACCTGATGCTCTAGTGTTGTACATGCATCGATCTAATGAGTTGAGCCTACCTTGTATGGAGGAGTGGTGGGTGGAGTATATGGATTATGAGGATATAGATTTCCCAGATGTGGATGATATTGAGACCACGATAGAGTATGAGGCTTGGTTCACTTTAAAACCTCCATGGATACTGGGTTAGGTGGTTGAGTATGGTAGTGGAGATGATGGAGAGACAACAATAGAGGCCAAGGAGACTCCTCAATGATAGAGATATCGTAGGTCTAGTAATCAAGTGAGGCAAGCGAGGGATGTAGAATAGCAACCTCCAAAAATTAGAGGCGATGGTGATGGTGATGGTGGTATTGGGGATGATTTGAAGAGGCATCTTGGTCAAAGTGAGGAGGAGTGGGCTAAGCTCAAGGCTAAGTGGGATCAACTCTAGAAAATGGTGGTGGAGCGAGATGTGGTGATAGCTACTCAAGATGCTAAGAATGTTCAGCTACGGGTGAAGATAGAGGTACATATGGCAATGAGTGGAGGTGAGGATACTATAGCGAGGATCCAAGTAGATTTAGCATAGAGGGATGCTCGTTAGAGGTAGGATATTATATTCCTTTGATCCTAAGAGGGGTACATCCAATATTTAGAGGGCCTGCTTATGTAGTACCACATTGGGATGCTAGAGCGATCTTCCTCATCCCTAGCAGGTTCTGTTAGGCATAGTGACTCTAGGTATAGTGTCTCTTGATCTAGGGCTCCATAAAGATCATAGGGGTCTGCCTATGGGTGCTAGGTAGTTGTATATGAGCCTTGGTACTCCATTGTGTATAGCCGTCAGGTATTCATGGTACATGCAATATATATATATATATATATATATATGGCCTTTACTTTTTGTGTTATAAATTTGTTTAAATGTTTATGTAAATGCATGTGTATATGTGATGGATGATAATGTAATGATGATGTGTATGAATTGTGATAATGCAAATGAATTGATGCTCTAATGATCATTTGTAGTAGTTTAGATTTGCTTGACCATTGTTATCATTGTTGCTTAATTAGGGACACCAAAATGGTGGTATGTGAAATGGAAGACTCATATGATGATGTGATAATTCTATGGATGTTGTTTGGGCTTGTGGATGACTGATTGTTTTGCAGAGACTCAAACATACTAGTGATATCAAAAACTCACTAATTTCTATCTAATTTCTCTAATACCAAATGTGTATGCAGTGAAATATTCTTTTACCAACCATGAGCATGGTAGTGACTCAAATCAATAAAGAACCAATGTGTGTGCAAGTGATTTTATTAACCCATATTGAGTAAATTGAGATAAAAACCTATAATGGAGGAGATCAAGAAGCTAGCTCATCCTTATGTGTGATCATAGGTCTCCTAAAGAGAGACATGTCACCACGCATGAGTGTACTCAACTACCAGCCAAGTTTCTATAGCCTCGATGGATATTAGCTCCATAGTCCAATGATCCGATATCTAAGCTTTGGGCAATCAGACTACATAACCATATGGATGAAAATGTAGTTCTATCCTTATGACTTTTGGATCTACAGTGTGTAATTGTAAAATAATTAGAGCTTTGTGGAATCAAATTCTCAACCAAGGTATGATGAGAATTTAATCCTATCCTTACTACTCGTTCTTTTATTTCAAACTTTTAATAGTGGTGAAGAACACTATTTTTTATTTTAGACTGTGTATAATGGGACGAATGAAGATAATTTTTTTGCTTAGAGGTTCAACCCAATCATGGTGTTATTCCTATTTGATAAAATATGTTTTTAATATGTGTAATATGTGTTTGGTTCAAGAATGTTAGAGTCAACTCCCAGATTTTGATATTTCCTTAGTGAAAATGTGTTTTGGCCCTAGATAAAACTCGATATGTTTTGGAGGTTGCTTGAAATACTAGGAGTTGTTGAGTGACCTAAACACCTAGTGGTGATGGAAACTTGTAAGGCAAATGATGGATTGACCTGTGACATGGTGAAATGGAATGGATTTTGACTTAAAGGTACCCCTGATTATGGCAACAAGATTTAGTGGATCAATTATTGTCTAAACTTAACAGACCTCTAGTATGGTGGATGAAATACCTCAAAATTACAATGAATGTGATTGTGCAAAATAAATGTGTGAAATACAATGTATATGAATACAATGTGTACAAATGATGTTTTTTTGTTTTAGCCATGTATGTATGTATATATATATATATATATTTAACACATTAAGCATAGAATACTCTCAAGAGGATAATGTTTAGTGGATCGAGCTCCTCTACTCCCTCTAGACTGGAAAGCCTATAAGTTCCCTGATCCACCTTTTGTTTGACAATGTATGGACCTAACCAATTAGCTACGAATTTATCATGAAGATGCAACAATGCATTTGTTAGAATTATTGAGTTGTCATTGATGTCAAAGATCAACTTTATAGTATAAAAGGTTTTACTTGATTTAAAATTTAAACCCACCCATGACGGGAGTACAGCCAACATTTGAAATATTTAAATATTTAAATTCAAATATTTAAATATTTAATCAAAGATTTATTTATAAATATAAAGTTGGATATATATTTAAATAAAATATCTAATTATTAACATTATGTTTACATGGACTGACTACTTTAGCGCTAAATAAAAAAGTGAAAGGATGGATATATATAAAAGGTAAAATTTCATTTTGAGAAAAATATGAGTGATTAAATATCTTCAATAAATATATGATGTCATTGAAGAATGACGTAGACGAGTGCACAATAGCTAGATGTATCATAGTTACGAGGTGAGACATGGTAGTTTAAGTCTCTGAAGAGCTTGATCGTGATCAGGAGAAGCACGTAGAGGAATACACAGGCTATTGGAGTCATTGGTAACAGTTGAGAGTCATTATTTGAAAAGCCACCAGAGGAGAAGTGCAGTTAAATAAATATTGAAGCCAGCATGATCGATTTCTCTCAATCTAACGACAAGTCACATCTGAATAGTCAATCCATGGGAGTCGACATAAGCCACTTAGGGTCATTGGATAACACGCATCCTAAAATAAATTGAGTCATTGATTGGTATGAGCACAAAGTCTCGATCATCTCCATAACTGTAGCTTAAAAACATAAATAGTTGTATTATTCATCTGAGAGAACACGAGCATCACATCATAGTAATATTCAAACATGTGTTTGCCAGAGTTAGAATTTCTTTGTAAAATTATTGTGTTTACCTATTCGTAAGATTATCTTATCAACAATGATGAAGGGTGCAACACCACCTATGAGTACTTTCTATATTTTAAGCTTAGTGTATTTCATATTAGAAGGAGATAGGTTATTTGATATTGCACAAAGTATAACTGTGTCACAGTAGTGTTGGACTATATAGCATCCAAAGCATAGGAGTCAAGACAAGAAATAATTAGCTTTAAATCTAACAGTGGTATTTCTATGAGGACTCGATCCAATGCTTTCATAGTGAACAATGCAGAAGTAAGGTATAAAAAGGATTATAATATGATGATAAGATATTAGAGTGCATATCCAAGGAGACATCATAAAGTAGAAGTTGATGCTATTAATGATCAGATTTGGGAGCAGACCTGAGCAAGTTTCAATATCAGATTGTGGAGCAGACTTGTTGATCAGTTTTGTAAAAGGAGATTGGTGTCTCCCGTAGGTTGGTGCCTACATTGTTGTAAAAGGAGATTGGTGTCTCCTGTAGGTTGGTGCCTACGTTATTGTAAAAGGATATTGGTGTCTCCTATGGGTTGGTGCCCACGTAATTGTAACAAGGAGATTGGTGTCTCCTGTGGGTTGGTGCCTACATAATTGTAATAAGGAGATTGGTGTCTCCTGTGGGTTGGTGCCCACGAACTTGTATAAGGGGATTGGTGTCTCCTGTGGGTTGGTGCCCACAAATTTTTTGAAGAAATAAAAGCAATATTTTGTCATGGTTTTCTCCCAAAAGGGTGTTTCCACGTAAAAATCTTGTCTCTTATGTGTGTGGTGATTTGTGCATTGATTTTATTGCATTCATATTATTGCAGTTATTGTTTTGGAAAGAAAAGTTTTATCTTATATTGTTCACCCCCTCTCAGTATAAGCGTGTGTTTCTTCAATTGGTATCAGAGCAGGTTCCTTCATGAAAGCCTAACAGCTTGAAGGAAGATCTTACAAGAACACACATGGCTATGGAGGTGAAAGAAGATGCTCCTATTGTTGAAATCCAAGAAAAGGAGAAAGATCCAAAAAATGAAGAGGAAGCCATAGTTGACATAGAAGAGGAACTTGTTTTTGCTCTTGAAGAGTTGAAGAGGCTTAGAAAGAAGAACTCAATATTGAAGACTCAAGTACAAGAGGATGAGAAGACAAAGGTAAAGTTTTCACAAGATCTCATCGACTTAAAAGTTAAAATTGAAGAGGCAAAGCGAATTGAAGAAGTTATGACTGAGTAGTTAAAGGCAAAAGAGTTGGAATGTGAAAAATTGGAACATGAGATTGTCTCTCTAAGGAAGGAAGTGGAAAAATCTAATGATAAGCTACAACAAAATATTAGGTTTGAGAAAAGCATAGAAATCTTGGATGATATTATCAAAGCACAAAGATCTTTGGTTATAAATATTGGACTTGGTTTTGAAGAAATTCAAAAGAAACAAAAGGAGGATTCAAGCTCAAAAGGAATAGAGGCATCAAAGAAAATAATTAAAGAAGAGCCTGAGACCTATGTTGATGTGTTGAGAAGTGGAAGCATCAAGAAGGAAGAAAACAAAGCATCATCATGGACCAAGGTCCATCATAGAAACAACAATGAGAGAACCATGCGACCATATCCTCCAAGGCAATCAAATAGGTTTCAATATTTCTTCCATGGTTATTGTTTTTCATGTAACCAATTTGGTCATAAAGTTGTACATTGCAGGGTCCATGCTAAAAATGATTTTGGCTTCACCAAGAGGAATTTCAATTCATTTGCACCTCTCATGGATTACAACATCATTTGTTACAAATGTAATAATTTTGGGCATACAGCTAAATGGTGTAGAACGGTGTTCCCTGAACTTCCAAAATCAAGTAAGAAGGAGGATGGTCAAAAGGATATGTCCTCCAAAGTTTGGAAAAAGAAAATGGAACAAGAAAAGGAGAAGTCTATGTTGGTACAAACAACTCTTCATGTGCAAAATGAAGGAAATCAGTGGTACATTGATAGTGGTTGTTCAAGCCATATGATGGGTGATAAAAGCAAATTTCTCTCTCTCAAAGAAATAAATGGAGGCACAGTGAAATTTGGTGATAATGCTTCTACCAAAATTGTTGGAAAGGGAACCTTGAGCCTGGATAATGGAAGATCAAGGATAGAGAATGTGTTATATGTTGAAGGGTTGAAGCACAACCTTCTAAGTGTGAGTCAACTATGTGATCAAGGGCATACACTCACATTTCACCCAAATGGATGTGAGATCAGGAAATCCAAGATAGGAAAACTTATTGCAGATGCCTATAGAACTACAAACAATCTCTACATGTTGAGCAAAATTAAGGGAGAAAAATACTTTTTATCACAAGAGGATGAGAGTTGGTTATGGCATAGGAGAATGGGCCACCTAAAATTTGACAACATAGTGAAAATAAGCAACAAACAGGTAGTCAGATATTTTCCCAAGATAGCCAAACCCCCAAGCACGATTTGTGCACAGTGCCAGCATGGTAAGCAAACAAGATCAAGTTTCAAATCAAAGGAATTCTCTTCATCCAAGCCTTTGGAGCTAATTCACACCGATCTATGCGGCCCTACAAGGACAAAGAGCTTACAAGGTGAGAATTATTTCATGTTGTTTATTGATGATTATTCTAGAATGACTTGGGTAACATTCTTAAGAGAAAAATCAGAAGCCTTTGAAAGGTTCAAAGCATTCAAGGCACTTGTAGAAAATGAAATAGGCAAAAATATCAAGTGTCTAAGATCAGATAGAGGAGGTGAATTCACTTCAAATGAATTTGTAGAATTTTATGAACAACATGGAATCAAAAGATAATACTCAATAGCAAGAACTCCACAATAGAATGGAGTAGTTGAAAGGAAGAACATAATTGTTCAAGGTATGTCCAGGGCCATGCTAAATGAGTCTAAGATTTCTGATGCTTTTTGGAGAGAGGTGGTCCATACAACTATTTATATCATCAATAGAGCTCAAGTAAGAGTAAATCACCACAAAACTCTGTATGAGCTTTGGAAGGGAAGACCAACTACTATGAAGTATTTCAAAATCTTTGGAAGCAAATGCTACATTAGATGAGATGAAAAATATTTGGGCAAGTTTGATTCTAGGTGTGATGAGGGTATCTTCCTTGGATACTCTTCAAAGAGCAAATCCTATAGATGCTACAATAAAAGATCACATAAAATTGTGGAAAGTGCAAATGTAAGAGTTGATGAAGAAATAGATCTAAGAGAACCAGCTCAAGAGATCATGTATCAAGAAGGAGAAAGTTGCAAATATGAAGAAACTGAAGAAGATGAGAATCAGAGGACACCCTCAAGAACACCCCCCAAAATACCATTCAAGGCACCACCTAAAACACCATCCAGATATGTGCAAAAGAACCATCCGAAAGATCTGATTATTGGGAATCTAGATGAGAGACAAACAAGGAGGAAAATAATAGGTACAGGTGAACATGCCAACTTCTCTTTACTATCTAAAGTTGAGCCAAAGAATTTCAATGAAGCAAGTGAAGATAAATATTGGATTAAGGTAATGGAAGAAGAGTTAGATCAAATAGAGAAGAGTGAGACTTGGGAACTTGTCCCACGTCCAAAAGATAAGAATGTAATCGGCACCAAATGGGTCTACAAAAACAAGTTGAATGAAGATGGTCAGGTTGTCAGAAACAAAGCAAGACTTGTGTGCAAAGGCTATGCACAAGTTGAGGGAATTGATTTTGAAGAGACATTTGCTCCTGTTGCTCGTCTTGAGGCCATAAGAATGTTCTTGGCCTTTTCAAGTTTCAAAAACTTCAAAGTGTACCAAATGGATGTAAAATCAGCATTTCTTAATGGTTACTTAGAGGAAGAGGTCTACATTGAGCAACCAGATGGTTTCAGCTTGACAGACAAGCTAGACTATGTATGCAAATTGAAGAAGGCTCTCTATGGACTAAAGCAAGCCCCTAGGGCTTGGTACTCAAGGTTGGATAAATACCTCCAAGAATAGGGTTTCAGAAAAGGTATAGTTGATAGCAACCTGTACATCAAGAATGAAGGAAATGACTAGTTAATTGTAGTGGTCTATGTGGATGACATCATTTTTAGAGGTAGTAATGACAAGATGTGTCAAAAATTTGCAAAATGTATGCAAAGTGAATTTGAGATGTCAATGCTTGGTGAGCTATCCTTCTTTCTTGGTTTGCAAATCTCATAGTTAGATAAAGGTATATTTCTCTCTCAAACCAAGTATGTAAAAGAAATGTTGAAAAAATTAGGATGGAGGATTGCAATCCTATGAGTACCCCCATGATTATAGGATGTAAGTTAAGTAAATATGATGAGTCTCCTGAGGCTAATCAAACTTTGTATAGATCCATGATTGGAAGTTTACTGTATGTCACAACTACAAGGCTGGATATAATGCAGGCAGTCGGATTGGTGGTAAGATTTCAAGTTGCACCAAAGGAAACACATGTACAGGCAGTAAAAAGAATCTTCAAGTATTTGAAAGGAACTATGGATTTTGGACTGTGGTATCCCAGATGCGATAATTTCACTCTCACTGCATATACAGATGTGGATTGGGCAGGCAGTGTGGATGATAGGAAAAGCACAAGTGGAGGAGCATTTTTTCTTGGAGACTGTTTGGTCTCTTGGCTAAGTAAGAAACAAGCATCAGTGTCCTTATCTACTACAGAGGTAGAGTACATTGCAGTAGCTTGCTTGTTGCACATAGGTTCTATGGATGAAACAAACCTTAAGTGATTTCAAAGTAGAGCATGATCATCCTATCTCCATACTTTGTGATAATACAAGTGCCATCAATATTTCGAAGAATCCGGTGATGCATTCAAGGACCAAGCACATTTCGATCAAGTATCACTTTTTGAGAGAGCAAGTGACTGATCAACAAGTCAAGTTGGAATACATTGCTACAAAGGAACAAATTGTTGACATCTTTACCAAGCCACTTCCAAAGGAGACATTTGAGTATCTCAGAGGTAAGTTGGGAGTAGTTTCACTCCCATCTCATCATTGAATGTCTCAGTTAGAGCAGTTAGTAAGGGGGAGTTGTCAAGTGCCTTATCATTTAGCCCCGAGAAGCCTTTGCCATTGATGTCAAAGGGGGAGAATTTTAGTAAGGGGAGCAGCTTGTAATTTTAGTAAGGGGAGCAACTTGTCAGGGGGAGCAACTTGTGATCCTGTTGCAATAAAGGATAGTTTCTTTGCAGGGTTGCCATCAATGACAAAGGGGGAGATTGTTAGAATTATTGAGTTGTCATTGATGTCAAAGGTCAACTTTATAGTATAAAAGGATTTACTTGATTTAATATTTAAACCCACCCATGAGGGGACTACAACCAACATTTAAAATATTTAAATTCAAATATTTATATATTTAATCAAATATTTATTTATAAATATAAATTTGGATATATATTTAAATAAATAATTTAATTATTAACGTTATGTTTGCATGGTACGACTACTTTAGTGCCAAAGACAAAAGTGAAAGGATGACAAGAATGACAATAAACATGAAGGCTAAAGAGATTCCTATAGATTCCATCATATGGTGAGAGGACACAACAACGACACAAAGGAGAGGCCATGAAAGCGGTTGAAGAATGGCACATATGAGTGCATAGTAGCTATATGTATCACAGTTGTGAGGTGAGACATGGTAGTTTAAGTCTCTGAAGAGCTTGAGCATGAGCAAGATAAGCATGTAGAGGAATACATAGGCTATTGGAGTCATTGGTAATAGTTGAGCATCATTATTTAAAAATCCACCAGAGGAGAAGTGTAGTTAAATAAATATTGAAGCCAACACGATCAACTTATCTCAAGCTAACGACAAGTCACAGTTGAATATTTAATCCATGGAAGTAGACATAGGCCACTCTGGGTATTTGGATAACACACATCTTGAAATAAATTGAGTTGTTGATTGGTATGAGTACAGAGTCTCTATTATATCCATATCCGCAGCTTCAAGTCACAAATAGTTGTCTTATTCATCCGAGAGAGTCTGAGCATCACGTCGTAGTAATATTCGAACATGTATCCTCCAAAGATAGAATTTATCTACAAAATTATTGTGTTTACCTTTTCGTAAGATTATCTTATTAGCAATTGTGAAGCACACAATACCACTTATGAGTACTTTCTAGATTTTAAGCTTAGTGCATTTCATACTAGAAGGAAATAGGTTATTCGATATTGCACAAAGTATAACTGTGTCATAGTAGTGTCTGTTTCAAAGTATACTACCACATGGAGAGAAAATCTTGTTGGGGCCCATGCGGATCACACATAGTAACTTGGAATATACAACGCCAAAAACATAGGAGTCAAATAGAAGAAACAATTAACTTTAAATCTAATAGTGGTATTTCTATGAGAATTCGAACCAATGCTTTCACAGTGAACAATGCAGAGTAAAATTAAGGTATAACAAGGATTATAATATGATGAGTAGATATTAGAGTGCATATCCAAGAAGACATCGTAAGGAAAATTTTTATGTTATTAATAATTAGATTTGGGAGCAGACCTTAGCAATTTTTAATATCAAATTATGGAGCAAAATTGTTGATCAATTTTGTAAAAGGAGATTGGTGTCTCTCGTAGGTTGGATCCTATGTTGTTGTAAAATGATATTGGTGTCTCCCATAGGTTGGTTCCTACATTATTGTAATAAGGAGATTGGTGTCTCCCATAGGTTGGTGCCTACATTATTGTAATAAGGAGATTGGTGTCTCCCATAGGTTGGTGCCTACGATATTGAAAAAAGGATTGGTGTCTCTTGTGGGTTGGCACCTACAAAATATTTTAAAATTAATAAAAGTAATATTTTATCATGGTTTTCTCCCGAAAGGGTGCTTCCATGTAAAAATCCTTGTCTCATATGTATGTGGTTTTCTGTGCATTGATTATTATATTCATATTATTGCACTTATTATTTTGGAAAAAAAATTTGTATCTTATATTGTTCACCCCCATCTCAGTATAAGCACGTATTTCTTCAACATTGGTGTTTTTCTGATTCTCTTTAAGGATAAGATATCCTACTTTGAATTCACGTAGATGGAATTTGGTGTTGTAAGCATGTTTTAAATGATTCTAATATACTCATAAATTATCCAAGGCATTGATTCACCTTTCATAAAGGAGCTTGAGTTAGTCGAGACGTGCTTGTCTAGCATTGTCATCATCTATGAATTCTTGCAATAAAATACGCAATGAGGGGATCTCGAGCTCAAGAAGCATGATGGCTTCGACACCATAGATCAATGAGAATGGTGTTGCCCTAGTAGGCATGTAGATGCTTGTATGTTAAGTCCATAATGCCAAGGGAATATGATTATTCTAGTCTTAATAATTGTACTTGACTAATTTCTTGAGAAAAATGATCAAGATCTTACTGATTGTCTCAGCTTTTACATTTGTCTATGGGTAGTAAGGAGTCAAAAAACTATGTTGGATATTATATTTCTCACAAAGTGCTCAAACATCCTTCTTATTGAAAGACTTACCATTGTCAGAGATTAGTTTCAATGGGATACCAAAATAACAGATGATTTATTGAAGTATAAAATCCACAATGTGAGGTCCTATTGTACTGGTTAAAGGAATTTCCTCAACCCACTTCATGAAGTATTCAGTGGCTATGATAATGAATGTGTGTTATCCTGAGGAAGGAGGTAAGATTTTACCAATCAGGTCCAAAATCCATTGTGAAAAGGTCCAAAGACTCTAAATAGGTTGTAAGGCTTGTTATGGCGCATGAGTTAAATTAGCATGGTGCTCGTATTGTCGATATTTCTTGACATAAGTGCAATAGTCATGTTCCATGGTTGGCCAATAATAACCCATGTGTATAATATGCTTTGAAATGGCCATTATACTAAAGTGACCACCATAAGTACCATCATGAGCTTCTGATATTGATTTTTGGGCCTTGGTAGGTTCAAGACAATAGAGGAGGACTCCATCATAACCACATCTATACAACACATCCCCCAAGAGAGTGAAACAAGCTACCTTTTGTTTGAAATTTCATTTGGCAGTTTGTGACATGTTAGATGGGAGTGTTCCAAAATTGAGGAAGGCTTTTATTTGGCTAGATCAAGGCTCATATGGCTCTGCATTGATGAAGCAAACATCCTTCTCATCTTTAGACTCGGCTTGAGAAATTGCAGATTTAGAGATTGTTGTGATGATTAGAGGTTGTACCTTTCATAAGGATTTCTTTGGAATCAATGATCATAGGGAGGCCATCACATATGAAAATCTATTTGTCAAATGAGGTAAGTTATCAATTTCATACCAGTCAAATTTTAGAAGCAATTTCATTGCTACTTCATGATAAAGTTTTATGGTAGGTTCTTTGCATTGGTATTCTCTGTTTATTTGTCTAACAACAATTTGGAAATCACCAAATATCTTGATATGCTTTATGACCATAGCTATAGTTGCTTGAAGTCCTAAGATTAGGGCTTCATACTTTACATTATTTTTTATGCATGGAAAATCAAGTTTGAATGATAAGGGAATAGGTACCCCTTGTGGTGTATGAAATATGACTCTAGCACCTTGTCCTTTTTCGCACTTAGAGACATCAAAGAATAGTATGATATCGACATCTTCCTCTATAATGACATCTTATTCTTGTTCGGTGACAACAAATACCAAGTCATTTTGGAGCTCAATAATCAATGGATGATCACTAGGAAGTGGAGTTTCCATAAGTTGATTAGATATTACCTGACCTTTAATGGATTTTTGACTAATGAACTTAAGATTTAATTCAATGAGGAGAATTATCCATTTAGTGGTGTGGGTGTTATTGTAAGTGTGGGATATCATGTAATGTAGAGGATTTTCCTAAGCTATGACATAAGTGGTGTGACTTAGCATGTAATATCTATGTTTCTTAGTGGAAAAAACCACTACTAGGCATAACTTTTATACATAAGAATATCTGGTTTCATATTTTACCAATGTTTGACTAATATAATAGACTACTTGCTCATGATTATTTTCATTCTTTTGTGCAAGCATTTTCCCTAATGTAAAATCCATTACTGAGACATAGAGATGAAAGGGTACCCCTAGGTGAGGTGGAGTTAAGACTGGTAGAAAAGCCAAGTATTGCTTGATGTCTTTTTTTTTGGCATTCATCTGTCCATGAAAATATCATCCCATTTTGTAGCAGGTGATTGAATGGTTTGCATTTTTCTAAGAATTGTGCAATGAAATTATGGATTTATTGTATATTTCCTTGTAAACTACGTAACTATTTAAATTTTGTTGGGGGAGGCATCTATATGATGGCCTTGACTTTATTTGGATCCACTTCAATGCATCACTTGTAAAGAACGAATCCTAGTAGTTTTCCTATGGTGACACCAAAGACACACTTCTTAGAGTTCAATCTTACATTATGCTCTAGAAGTCGATCATAAACTTTTTCTAAGACATCAACGTGCTCTTGTCTTGTTTTGGATTTTTCCAATAGATCATCAACATAGTCTTTAATGATCTTATGCATGTAGTCATGGAAGATGTATGTCATAGACACATTGATAAGTGGCAACTATGTTTTTAAGGCCAAAGGGTATTACCTTGTAACAAAATATCCCCCAAGGTGTTGTGAATGATGTTTTGTGTTGGTCATCAGGATTAATTCAAATTTGGTTGTATCCTAAAAAAACATCCATGAGAGAAAGTATTTCATGGCCAGTGTAGGTTTCGACAAGAGTATCGATGTTTGGGAGAGGGAAGTCATCCTTAGAACACACTTTGTTAAGATCTCAATAGTTAGTGCAAATGTATATTACCCCATTATGCTTACGAATGGGTACCATGTTTGAGAGCCACTAAGGATAGTCAATGGGTAGGATGAAGCTCACGTATAGGAGCTTTTGAAGCTCTTCTTTGACCATGAGGGCAATGGTAGGATGTAACTTTCTCAATTTTTGTTTGGTCGGATTATGGCAGGTGAAGGTTAATTTGGACAACTAGGTGAGGGTATCTAGGTGTTTTTGGACATGAATTCCCTTCTTATTTTGAGGAGAGCTATAAATTGCTCTTTTTCATCCACGGATAAAAAAATTCCAAGTTTAACGATTTATGGATTATCAACATATGTATAAGGTTGTGAGACAAGCAAAGTCTCCCCAAGATCGAAGAATGCTCCACAAGATCAATCACACACAAAAAAAAAAAACCACAACACCAATATTAAGTGGTAAAACCCTACTTCAAATGAAGAAGGGAAACATCCACTATGAAGCTCACTATATTACTCAATGATTCAACAATATAAGAATGCTTCAATGTTATGCAACAATATGCATCAACATAACCTACAACACAAGTCAATATGACAAGATACGATAAGATATGATAAGATATGATAAGATCTGATAATATGTAGTAGAAAACACCCCTATTTAAAGAGAAGATTTTCTACTACAACCCTAAATTTTATCACAATCTAATTAAAAAATCTATCAAATATTAGAAAGTGCTTTAGTTACTTTCTAATTTTATCACAATCTAATCTTTGAGATATGTGATAAGTGGCATCTATCAAATATTAGAAAGTTATTAGTTACTTTCTAATATTTTTTAGAAAAAGGGGGAATAACTTTTTCCTAAGAAATTAAATATTCCTAGCACCCTTAATTTATTTATTAATTGGGTGGGAATATTTTTTAAGATAGAATTATTTTCTAATTCAAATATTATTCTTTAGACTTTATATTTTAGTCTAAGAATAATTTACACAATGTTGCATTACATATTCCAACACTCCCCCTTAATGCAATATTGGGGAAAGGAATTATGAGACAAAGAAACATTCTCCCCTAAAGATACAAACGAGGATGAGAATCAAATGAGTAATATAGTTACAATGAGCTTCTATGACCAAGAATGGTCTACAATAAGGCACCAATACAAAATGGGCCAAAATGAGACTACAAGCCCCCAATGGAGTAGCTTCAGATACAAGCAACTTACAAAGCCATCCATCAACCACAAGTGGTTGCAAATGACAAGAAGAAAACATCACAAGGGTGTCTTTAGTAAGCCTACAAAACCCCAAATGGAAGTACCTACAAGCTACAAGCAGCTCAACATAAGATCAGTTAGATACATCATCATAAATATATTCACCATAGCATATATGAATATCCAAAGATGATAACAAAATTGATCTAACAAATAGTGAACTATAAGTCATCACAAAAAGATGCCAAGCCATACTTATAGTCACGTGCTATATAGTTGATCAAAAAATATCATGTACAAAGTTGCATAAAGCAAACAAGGAGTACCATGATAATGCAAACTCTAAAGTACCATGTACAAAAGTAGCACAAGGCTAACAAAAAAGTACCATGTACAAGAGTTGCATAAGGTATATGAAAATAATAAAGTGTGTATACCGGTTGCATAAAGCCAACCATAAAATATCATGTACAAAAGTAGCATAAATGCTAACAAGAAAGTACCATGATAAACCAATTGCATAATGCCAACTACATAAAAAAACATGTACAAAGTTGCACAAGGCAACAAGAAAGTACCATGTAAAAGAGTTGCATAAAGCAATTACATCATATACCATAATTGCACAATGCCATCTACAAAGTAACATGTACAAAAGTTGCACAAGGCAAACAAGAAAGTACCATGTTCAAAAGAGATGCAAAAAGCAATTATACCACCAAAGATCAACTCATATATATAGCACAAAACACCTCATAAGGATGAAGTTATCATCACACAAGTGTAACTACACTTCATTCCCCCTTGAGGACAACTTCACCAAACCAAGTGAGTCCCTCAACTTACAAAACTGCTCCTTGGGAAGAGGTTTGGTGAAAAAATCAGCAGAATTAGAAGATGATGGGCAATACTCCAACTGAATAGTCCCATCCAATACCTTCTCTCTGATAAAATGGGCTTGGATTTCAACATGCTTTGTCCTTTGATGCATTACAAGATTTTTAGCCAAGGCAATAGTTGATTGATCATCATGAAAGATAATCATGAACTACTATAACCATCTTGCAATAAACAACTATAACCATATTGCAATTGAATAAACCAAGATCAACTTGCAATAGATTAACTTGCAATAAGAAGGTAACTAACCATAACAATCATCTTGCAACAAAATAAACTAACTTGAATTGAACCATAAAACATTTGTTAAATGTTAGATAGTCAATAAGTTAGTAAGTTAGTGTTCATTTTAAGTTTTTGCTATAGCCTAATGAATTGCCAATTCATCTCACCCAAGGTCAACCAAGCTACCCAAAAGGGTATGGGTACGAGGACCCAAAAAGGACTTGCTACCAATAGAGCGGATTCTTTTGGATTCAATAGGTGTTTAGCAAATATAAACTGTGTTGCAAGATTAAGTAAATTTTAATTAAATACTAAAGTTGTGGTTAGGAAGTTGATTCATTTTTAACCTTCTTGATTAATATGAAAATTAGTAAATTGCAAGTTAGTTGGTTAGTAGATTGTTTAGTAGCAAGTTAGTAGTTAGATTAGTTGAGATGCAAAATGTAAGAAAGATGAACAAGAGATAGTGGAGACACAAATACACACACACTCTCTCTCTCTTTTCTCTCTCTCTCTCTCTCACTCTCACTTTCATTCTCTTTTACTTTCATAATGAGAGATGCAAGTTACATTAATTTAAGGAGAATAATGTGAGACAAAAAATATTGCATTTTAAAGAGAATAATAATAATTTTTAATACAAAAAATTCCTTAAAAAAATGCAATTAAATTAATAAAAAAAATGGTATGAAAAAGTTTAAATATTTTTATAAAGCAAAACTTTTTCAAAAAAACAAAACTGTTTTTTTTTTTTATAAAGCAAAATTGTTTTTTTTTTTTTTATAAAGCAAAATTGTTTTATTATATATATAGCCGACTGTTTTTTTTAATAAATAAAAAAAAATGACTATATATGGAAATAGGGGTTTTTGGGTCTTCCGGATGCAACCATGGGGTTCGTTTGGCTCCAAAACCCTTTCCAGCAAAAGCTTAATGCCAAAAAAAAATTATAGATTTAAAATGAAAATACTATTTGCAAAAGATCTAACAACTAGATCTAAAAACATAATAAATCTATAAACCCTAATGATAGATTTGCAAAATAAGTTTACATAAAATACCCAAATATCAAATGCATGCAAAAAAATATATACCTTAATGGGTTTTTCACCTCAAAGGATTGAAGACACTTGATGGAGATCCCAACCGCTCTGATACCAAATGTGAGACAAGCAAAGTCTCCCCAAGATCGAAGAATGCTCCACAAGATCAATCACACACAAAAAAAGAAAAAACCACAACACCAATATTAAGTGGTAAAACCCTACTTCAAATGAAGAAGGGAAACATCCACTATGAAGCTCACTATATTACTCAATGATTCAACAGTACAAGAATGCTTCAATGTTATGCAACAATATGCATCAACATAACCTACAACACAAGTCAATATGACAAGATATGATAAGATCTGATAATATGTAGTAGAAAACACCCCTATTTAAAGAGAAGCTTTTCTACTACAACCCTAAATCTTATCACAATCTATCAAATATTAGAAAGTGCTTTAGTTACTTTCTAATTTTATCACAATCTAATCTTTGAGATATGTGATAAGTGGCATCTATCAAATATTAGAAAGTTATTAGTTACTTTCTAATATTTTCTAGAAAAGGGAAATAACTTTTTCCCAATAAATTAAATATTCCTAGCACCCTTATTTTATTTATTAATTGGGTGGGAATATTTTACATAAATAGAATTATTTTCTAATTCAAATATTATTCTTTAGACTTTATATTTTAGTCTAAGAATAATTTACACAATGTTGCATTACATATTCCAACAAGGTTCACATCTATAGTATCTTCAATGGCCATGTGTGAACCTTCCTCAAGTTGATGGGGCGTTGCAATCATTATCAGATGAATGCCAACAATGATATTATCAAACTCCTCTAGCATAGTCTCTTCCATTTTTTCCTGGAAAACAACTAGAGCTACGAATGAAGGTCAATGTGAGGGCAAAGGCTATGGAGGAATGTAGATGGTAGAAGCCCTTAAAAATTTCTCAAAAATGATGAATTCAGATAAGGATGGTGGCAATGAAATCCATTCCATATCTATGAGGCTTATGTCAATAGGAATTGGTTTTTCCAAATCATATGGGTTATATAGCGGGTTGAATAAGTCAACAAAATTTATGTTGAATTAGTAGGAAATGGTGGTTGGAATTGTGAAGGGTGGATTTGTCTCATCTCCTAAAATTGATGAAAGAACCTTGGAAACCTGAATAGCAGCAAGCAACACTTGTAAAGCAAATTATAAGGCCATGTAAATGCAATGCAAATATTTTTTTGATGATTTTTTAATGTACATATGTTATATGATGTTTCGGTGAAGTGTATGAGGTGGAGGTGGTGGTTCACCAATTGGTTCAGCTCTCTCCCTTGGGAGAAGCAAATAGAAGATGGGTTGGTGGATGGAAATTTTTTTGAGGTAGTGCTCATATTATTTGGTGAATAGAGTGATTGGGGTCGATTCCTCTTTGGATACATCTGATGCTATCGATATGGCATCATATTCTTCACCGAATTCTTCAAAGTCATCATTGTGATTAGTTTCATCTTTTGAATTTAAAGAGGAAGTAGAAGAATGAGAATGGTAACCCAAATCTGAACGGTCATTTGCTTCTTGATATGGAGTTTCAATGATATCATGCATGCCTTGTTCATATCATCCTAGGTCATATCCTTACCAATTGACTCGATGAAAGTATCGTGATGGGAAACCATACATGTGATATATGTTGGTAAGGATTGGATGCATAGGTTCGACTAGAAAAAGTGGATCGAGCAATGAATTGACCCCCCATATATAAAACTAATTTTGTTAAATGTTGAACCCATATTGTAAATCACTCCTATGGATAAGGGTGGGTCGCATGGATGACCGTAATCACTAATAGTTTGGATTCTTAGCAGTATAATTGTGACATCTTGGACAACATATTCACTAATGCTAGGATTAGTGATGTGGATTGCAACTTGTGTAGGTGATGAGGTGGATGGAGTGAATGTGGAGATGTGGGGCTTATGGATGGATTGTGGTTCTAATGAGGGAGGATATGAATGGTAAAATGGCATCTCACAGTCTATCAAATAAACTTGTGAGACATCAGCTAGTGGAGGTGAGGATGAATTTTGCTGGGGTATTTGATGGATATATGATGATGCTAATATGGATGGAATGACAGTGGATGTTTGTGAAGTCAATTGGATGGAATATGATGAATGAGTGGTGATAATGTGTAATGTTGATATTGATGATGTGGATGATTGTCCTACTGATGTGGATGTGGAAGGTGTATATTGGGTTTGACCACATGCACATGTGGCCGACTGTGATGAAGGTGTGGGTGTGGAAATAGAAGCTTGATGTAGGGTAGTGATTGGGAGCTCCTCAAGAATATGTTATTTTGATGAAGAAGTGTTGTGTTGTGAGTTGGATGGTGTGGTTGATGGATTTAAGAATAGGTGGGTGGATGGAAGTATCGATTCGTATGGATTAGAAATAAATTTGTAGTACTTAAATGGTTTAATGTCTACTAGTATGCAATGAACCTATCCCTCATGTACATATTTTAAGAATTGATGCAATATTGAAGGGACACAATTCATCTCCCTTATCTAGGGATGTCCAAGGAGTACATTGTAAGCCATGGACCCCTATAGGATATGGAACATGATATACAACGTCTTAACCACCACTTTTATAGGTAAGAGAACAGTGCCAACTATAGAACAAAGAGCATCATTGAATGCTCTCAAGGTGAATACGGATTTGGTTATGTGTGAGGGTGGAAGATTGAGATGTTGAAAGGTGGAGGTGATGATGATGTTGATGGATGAGTCGGTGTCAATCAACACTCATTTGAGGGGCTTCCTATCAACTTGAGTCATAATGTGTAATGGAGGGTCCGACAATTTTGATAATATTGATTTAATTTCTAAATCATAGAATATGATAGAAGGTTCCATACATGTTTGAATACTACCCATGAAATTATTAAAGGCATTAGTGTCTTGGGATTGGAGTTCAATTGATTTTAAAATTTTCATTAATACCTCATGGTGTGGGGGATATTATTATATGAGCTCATAGATGGATAGTTTTGTTGAAGCTATTTTGAGGTTGGTTGTTAGTCGGCTGCTCAACGATATAATGAGTCTTTGTGGATGGCTTGGGGTATGAATGGGTTGGGATGGATGACTTGAAAGGTGAATTGGTTAGGATGAATTGGTGTAAAAATAAACGGGTGATGATGAACTGGTAGGTTGTGGAGACACACTTTCTTGAGGTGTTATAGGAGGTTGAACTACCTATTTTTGTTCATTTTGTCGAATAATGCTTCTTTAACCTTAGGTGACTACATGGATATGTTGAGAAATGTAGCTCAGACATGAACTTCTTACATCAGCTTCAGTATGAACATGGTAGAAGTGGTTCAAGATATTTCAAATTCTATTTTGAATTTCACTTAAGTGATTTTATATTTTTAAGTTCACTTGAGTGATTCTATTTTGTAATTCACTTAAGTGTTTTTATTTTTTTTGAAATTTACTTAAGTGATTTTCTATTTTTGAGTTCACTTAAGTGATTCTATTTTGAACATGAATTTGGTTATGTGTGAGGGTGGAAGATTGAGATGTTGAAGGATGGAGGTGGTGATGATGTTGATGGATGATTCGGTGTCAATCAACACTCATTTGAAGGGCTTCTTGTCAAATTGATCCATAATGTGTAATGGAGGGTTCGACGATCATTATGATATTAATTTTAATTTCAAAATCATAGAATATGATAGAAGGTTTCATACACGTTTGAATACTCCCCATGAAATTGTTAAAGGCATCAGTGTCTTGGGATTGGAGTTCAATGGATTTTGAAATTTCTAGTAATACCTCATGGTGTGGGAGAAATTATTGTATGAGATCATAGATGGATAGTTTTGCTAAATCTATATTGAGGTTAGTTGTTAGTCGATTGCTTAGTGATATAATGGATCTTTATGGATGGCTTGGGGGATAAACAGGTTGGGATGGATGACTTGAAAGGTGAATTGGTGGAAAAATGAATGGGTGATGATGAATTGGTAGGTTGTGGAGACACACTTGCTTGAGGTGCTATAGGAGGTTAAACTGCCTATTGTTGTTCATTTTGTCAATTTGTGCTTCTTTGACCTCGGGTGACTATATGGATATGTTGAGAAATGTAGCTTAGACATGAACTTCTTGCACATGCTTCAGTACAAACGTGCTAGAAGTGGTTCGAGATATTTTGAATTCTATTTTGAAATTCACTTAAGTGATTTTCTATTTTTAAGTTCACTTAAGTGATTCTAATTTGTAATTCACTGAAGTGATTCTATTTTGAAATTTACTTAAGTGATTTTTTATTTTTAAGTTCACTTAAGTGATTCTATTTTGTAATTCACTTAAGTGATTCTATTTTGAAATTCACTTAAGTGATTTTATATTTTTAAACATACATCTCAAGATGAGATGAGATTTAATATTAGGGTTAGAGATATTAGGGTTACCTTTTTCAAGGATAAAATGAGGTCAAGAGTATTTTCTACACACGGAAAGAAGAGAAGGAGAATGTATTGCTAAAGGAAAATTGCAAGCTTAGGAGGATAAGAATAGTGAAATTTTTGGCCAAAAATGTAGCAAGAGAGTAGGGTGTTTTGCTGTAGCTTTAGCCTCATTCATTTGTAATATTTCAGGTTCAAAAATATATTTGATTTCCATTGTTCACACTATTTATTTTTCCAGCCATCTGTGTGAATATTGCATGTTTGAATAAATTCTTTTCAGATCTGATTTATTCTAAAATAACATAGGACAACAATTATATAGCATAGGCCAGTGTGGGGGAGATTATTATATGAGCTCATAGATGGATAGTTTTGCTGATGCTATTTTGAGGCTAGTTGTTAGCCGACTGCTCAGGAATATAACGGGTCTTTGTGGATGGCTTGGAGGATGAATGAGCTAGGATGTATTAGTTGGGATGAATTGGTGGAAAAATATATGGGTTATGATGAATTAGAAGGTTTTGGAGACATGCTTGAGATGCTATAGGAGGTTGAACTACTTGTTGTTGTTCATTTTATCGATTGGTGCTTCTTTGACCTTGGTGACTACATGTATAACCCCCATAAAAACTTTTTAATTTTGCACATGATTAACTTGGTTAGGAGGAGTTATGGTATTTTATCCCCTATTGTTTGTTTTTTTCCTTATTATGAGGAAGTGGTATTTGAGAAATTCCAAGATTTTAATTTTGTCGTGCCAAGGGACTATCAAACTTAATGGCCCTTGGGTCTATTAGGTCTTACACAATGTCTTTGAATGTGAATTAGTTGTTAATGTCATACTCATTCTATAGATGGTATGGGTAAAACAAATTTTCCCTATAGCTCTTGCCACATTTGGTTGGATCATATGCTTTAACTTTGGGTAAGGTAACTGTATTTGTGTTGTACAACCTATGGAATATGGATGCATATGATTCAAACAAGGGTGTGTAGGTGTGATTTTATCCAATAGATTACCGATGCTAACAATTGTCCATAGTTTACACTATGTTATGAAGTTTTTGTGGTGGGGGCACTTCTTTATAACATACTTTTTACGGTTGTTGCAAAGATTGTTGTTTTTTATTGTGGGGTTGTTGAGTAATTTAGGTTTGACTCAAAACCACTTGATTCACTTGTCCTTGTTTGGTTTGTCTATAATAATTTCCTTTAGATTGGCCCTTATTTTACCATTCTTTTTTCTTTGGTTGGATCACGCCCTCTTGGATTTTAATCTCTTCAATTACACGAGTCTGGGTGAGTGCTTCGTCAAATTTTATGTATTGTTGTAATTGCAATAAAAAGGAGATAGGTTTTAAACATCTCCTTGCAAAAATTCAAGTTAATTCTTCCATTGGTAGGGAGAATGACAACTTAGTAATAACTACCCTCCAATGATTTCCAAAATCATAAACTGACTCTTCTTCAAAAATTTTGAGATTATATAAGTTAGTCAATGTGGTTTTATTACGAACATTTGGGAAAAATATTTCCAAAAACTTATTTGTTAATTGTTTAAATGTAAAAATGCTATGGTGTGGCAGATGATTATACCAGTCTAAGGTGTCTCCCCCCAATGTTTGAGGAAATATTCTAAGTATTAATGCATAATTATCTTAAATTAGAAATCATGAGTGTATGAATGTACTAATGTGCTCTCTAGGGTCCTTGATCCCTTTGAATTTATCAAATTTTAGTATTATAAAGTCTTCTAGAGAAGGTGATGATGGTACCAAAAAATGAATAGGTTGATTGATTAGTTGTCTTGGTGTAGGCTTATGGTACATCATACCAGGAGTATTCATAATAAAGCTATCAATTTTTTGTTGCATGGCTTGGATTTTAGGGTCTTCCATGTGTGTAGAAGCCCTGAATTATTTTATGATTGTGTGGAGGTGGGGTGTGTGGAGTGGTGAATTGTTGAGATGGAATGTGATGCTGATGGTTTGATGGATTGAGGGGTATTTGATGATGTTGGGTATGTTTTTGGGCTTGGTTATGGAGTAACTACTATTTATGGAGTGGAGATGAGGTTTGTGGAATGTGAATATGTTGGGTTGTGGAAGTGGGGTTGATGTGGGTGAATGGAGGTGTGGGTATAGCAACCTAAGAAGATTGTGATACCTATGATGGATCAAGGGTGAATAAAGTGTGTTGTCTTGGAATGGAATGGGGTTTAAAATATGCTACTTATGATTTTTGTTGAGGATAAGAACAAGCATCTTACTGGATCATGAGCAGTTGATTGAGGTGTTGCCATGGTTCTTGTATGGTAGTTTCTGAAGTATATTGTGTGGTTGTGGTGGAAGTGGATGTGGTTGAAGTGTGATTGTTGGAAATGTTGATGGAGGTTAACAGAGGGTAAATGGGATATTGTGGATGGAATCTACGAAGCAACATTAACTTGTGCTTGATAGAGTGGGTGGAATAGGTAGTGGTTTAGGTAGATTAGATGGAGGTTTCTTGGCCACATTGTAGGTGGAGGAATTTAGTGTGAGGGTGTAGATGTTACCTCAAAAAGAGGATTGGTGTAAACTTGGCTAAAACAGTTGGGATGTGAGTGAGCAAGTTTTAGCTGATAATAAGGAACTTGTTTGTGTGGGATGTTAAGTCATTCTAAGACTAGTTTGGTTGGTCTTAAGGAAGCTCCAACTTTCTCCATGTCTATGTAGGTGGTGCAATGGTCAGTTGTATAAATGGTTCTATTTTTGGTATGGAGGTATGGATGGCTCTTTGCATCACATCAGTATTCAAATTTAATATTGTGTCTGTGTTGTGTTGGTTGGGTTAGCCACAAAAGTGGTTGAGGAAGGATTTGAGCACTCCATGGATGAGGTTGGTGCTTGATTCATGGTGTTGGTTTGATTTTTGGTCAATACCATAAGCTATGAGAAATCAAGGGTAGCGGATGTGAGGGATGTGTGTGGAAAAGTGTAATGACAATGAAAAGCACACATAATCAAATAAACAAGTGAATCCTATGTCTTGCAACAATGCTTTTTATTTTGATTTTTTTGTGGTTTGTATGTTTTGATGTGCAAATTTTCTAATCCTAATACGACTATGCAGGGTGGATTCCTAAGGTGGATGGCAAGTGAGGATTTTCCTGGGGATAAAATCTTGAAAAATCACTCAAGAGCTACTAAGGTATCTATGGGATGAGACAACGAATGGAGATGAAGCCCACCGTCACTGGTCTCAATTACTAGTTGATGATGAAATCCAAATCACTGATGTTGAAAATAAAATGTGCAATTGTGTGTGGATTATTTTTAACTTTTATATTGTCTATGGTGTTCAAAATTCAAAGAACCATATTTTACTCCACAAATTTGGTGACTAAGAACACTAATACCAAGCCTCTCAAAAGAATCTAGGGTACTTTGCTTAAGATCTACTCTGAATCAGCAAGTGATTCCAATAGTTGAGGGTTTTCCTAGCTCTTCCACTCTGAATCAACAATGTGTTTCCAATAGTGGGAGGAATCTTGAGTACCAATGACTTGTTCTATATTAAAATAGTAAAAAAGGAGGAAAATTTATCCTAAAGTGCAACTACTATGTTTTTTTATTTATTACAAACAACACACAAGGCAGAAAGCAAAAACATCATATAAGACAGCAAAACTTGAATGTAGTGTAATAAATATTCTAACACAACTATAATGAATGCATAGATGCATATCTATTCCTATGTACAATTCTATATGATTTAAAAATGCTTATGAATGCCTAAGATGTTTAACAATGCAAGACGTTTCTTTTTAAAATAGAACAATAATTTTTTTTTCTTTTATTCCTTTTTTAAAAAGCAAAAATGTGAATAGAGTTTAAATAGGACTTACCATAAGTCCTATGTATTTTTCTCCAAATTCGCAAATGCAGTGCATAATCCCATAGTTTTCTTCGTCCAAAATTGTAGTTTTCTCTATCAAATCCCATAGATGCTCTATAGCATCCACACGGACACTGTGTGGCATCCCTTGAACATTGTGTGGCATTCGCATGACCAAAGATCAAATCTTACTGCTTCAAGAAACCTTAGCCCTAGATATCATGATTTTTGTGTTAATGAATTTTTAGAACTTGCAATAGAAACAAAAAATATAGATCAAATATTTTATATTGACAAGGTAAATTAACACAAGAAACCCTTTGGGGGTCCCACCATGATCACCATTTTGTAAAGTGAAAATGAACAACACCAAGATAACAATAACAAATCCAACACAAGAAATATTGCACAATAAATAAATGATATTATATTGATATTGTGGGAGCCTTGATCTCCACTATTACAATACAACTTGTGTTGATACAAATGATTTTACAATTAGAGGGTTTGAAACCCTTATTCAAATTAATATTCTATTTCTTCGAGTCATCTTCACTCCAAACAATTTGTGAGTGGGCTTGCATATCTTTGCAAGGCCACTCTAGCTGCAACAACCATCAAGGAAGATGTCTCTTGTACCTGTAAACAAATCACAACACAAAGATATTAGTAGTATATGTGAGGGCTCCATAGTGTGAGACCCTCTGAATAATAAATCTACAAATACTAGGTGCAATGATGATAAAACTTAATACAAGCATGGAAAACGTAAGTTGAAAATCAATAATACATGTTACCTTGTCAGAATGTACTGTATTTTCCTGATCTATGTCTCTACTTCCGTGATATGGTGATGCATGAACACCCACGAGTGTTTAGGGATTTGTAAAATGAAAACTGGCTAAGGGGAAACACCTAGGAGCATTCAGGGAAGGTGGTAAATACCCTAAAACATTTCTAGGATACTCTAGGGTGTTTTAGGAATGTCCATGAGTGTTTGTGAGTGATGGGGGACACTCCATGGAATCTTGGTAGAGTTTCACAAGGATTTTGATGACAAAAAATTAAGGATGCGATGGTAGCAAGGAGGGAAGGTGTTAGACAAATGCTAGGGTCTAGATGATGATGGATGAAGGACTCTAATATTTTCTAAATTTAGAAATAACCAATCAACTTTTGAATTGATCAACCCTCATTCATAATAATGAATGATCTTTTATAACTTACCCTTAACATGTTAGGGTTTCAACGACACCAATGGGCGACCAAGATTAAAACATGATGAAGGGCTAAGATTATGACTTTGATATATGACATGGATCATGTTAAATGGATGGTTGAGATTAAATTATGATGGGTGGCTAAGATTTATTCATATATATATATATATATATATATATATATATATATATATATATATATATATATATATATATATATATATATATATATATATATGTATTTATATATATATATATAAATATAAATATAAAAATATTTATATTTATATATATAAATAAATACATATATATAATGAAGGGCTGTGATTTGAGGATGTGAATGGATGACAAGTGGTTAGGATTTTGTGTCTGCAATACCTAATGTGAACACATGTTAATGCTACAATGTCATATTTATTAGTTAGGTTTCAAATTAATCGTTATAAGGCTTTTATAAGACCTCATTAGAATAGTTTATTTTAATGTGTAATATCATTTCATGTTCATTTGAATTTCATGTAATATGGATTTGGGAACCCTAACCCTAATCTCAATCTTCTATATATATAATTTCATAACACAACGGAAGAGATGTGATTTTTCATTCTCTCCATTATCGAAAATATTCTCCTCCTTTTTCCTTGTTTCATGTGGTTGAGCTTGGGAACATAGCATTGATCCTTGCTACAAGTGGTATCAGAGCTTGGGTGTTTTCCCCTTCCACAACCAAGCTTGGAGAAGCATGGCATTCCCTCTCTCTCCTCCATAAGTTTATGTGTTGAGTTGAAGGAGATCATGAGGATGTTGCATGAGGTTTCATAAAACCTCCATATATTTTCTTTTTATTGTAGATATTAGCTTGTATCTTTATTTGCAGGTATCAAATATCTAGATTTGACCAAGTTCAATGGAATCTATGTAAAATGATCGTGTTCATTTTTACACATACATACAATATCCAAAATCTAGATTTGATTGAGTTCAATGACCTCTATATAAATTGATCGTGTTCATTTTTACACAACCATACAGTATCCAAAATCTAGATTTGATCGAGTTCAACGACCTCTATGTAAATTGATCATGTTCATTTTTACATAACCATACAGTATCCAAAATTTGGATTTGAAAAAGTTTGACAGCCTCTGTGTAAATTGATTGCATTTTTTTTTACACAGCCATATAGTCAGATTGACCTCTGTGTAAACTGATCATGTTTTTTTTGACAATATAGTAGGCTTCTAGCTTATCCATTGTACTTGTATAAGTGGATTACAAAATTTTCCACATTTATTTTGGCTAACTTATAGCCCTCATTTGTAAAAGTGATTCCACTTGGATGGTGAGCAAGGTCTAGTGGATCACACCTAACATACATACTACCACATTAGCACTGTAGTAGCACTCCATCTGCACTCCAAGTCTATTTTTAGTTTTTATTTGCTTTATTTCATTGTAAATCAATTCACATATTTACATCATCCCTAAAAGGAATGCATCCAATGACTCATTTTATAGCCTAGACTTGTGATAGGGTACCACTTCCTTGGTGGTGGGAAATCCACATTAAAGACCTTGTGATTCAAAGATGGATTGGACTTAACGAGAATACATAGTGAAGGGGGTTAGCCATACCCATGAACCTTTGGAAAGGTATCATCCTTTCTCTTGTGCTCAAATAACTAAAAGCACTTAATCAAGATTAAAATTAATTCAGTCCAATATCCTTCATATTTGTGGAATAGAGCACACACTTCTCTTTAAAGAGTATATCATTAATCATAGTAAAATAGGTAAGGACTAGTAGGATGTGGGCTCCATCACGGCTTGTATTTCATCATTGAGAATTTGTACATGGGCATCTAGGTGAAGACCTTAATTTAAGATGAGCTCATTATACCTCTCCAACTTTTAGCACCTCACCTACTTGCAGTCATAAGATTGAGGTTACTAGTTTTACACATCCCACACTTTGGTATTTAGTTGTGTAATCTAGTGTTGGATATATTGGCCTACACATTCATCTATTGGAGATATTAAATTTTACATTCATTTGTAGTATTTCAATTTTGTCTAAACACCTTTTTCAGTATTTTATATTTAGCCACATCACCATCCTATTGCATCAGGACTCATAGCCACTTGTATAATTCATAATTTATAAAAGAGAATCCACTTGTATGGTGAGCAATATCTAATAGATCAAATTCATTTATTATCATCACTTGGCTCATTATTTACTGGTATATTTTACTTCACTTAGTAATTTGTTCCTTGTTCACACTTTGACACACCTCTTTTAGGTATTTCTAGTGTCACGGGTCACAATGACTTCCAAATTCAAACACAATTTTGGATGTACCCTCAAAGGTAGGGATTATTGGGATCAAATATTCACAAGACTTAGGGTAGCTACAAAATTTGAGAACCTATGGCGCAACCATCTAGATGCAAATCCTACACCACCCATAGATGTTGATGTCCTAGAAAAATTGTATATAGATGATGACTGAATTTATATCGACATCCTACTTGTCATAGAATATCACCTTCATAATTTGATTGATGAAGCCAAGCATGCCATAACATGGTCAGTTCTCGAAGTCTTCAAGAAAAAATTTAATGCTAAATTTGACCTAGAATTTTTTCATCTAGTCCTTAAGATTAATCAAATAAATATGCAAAAAGGACACTCCAATTACACCATCAACCTCCTTCATACTATTAAATAGGTCATTGATAAAGACTTCAAAATCAATGTATCACATGGACTATCCTCATTCAATCATGTCATCACATTCCAGACTACAAGACCTTGCTTTCCAGTTTATCAACTAGTGGAACCTTAAAAAATTTCAACTTTGAAGCCTTAGAAAAATATTTTATTGAACTTGACAAAAACTTTGACACAAACTTCACCAGCTATGACCTTGGCGACTCAAACTTTTAGGTGGATTCATATGTAAATATTTCAAAAATTTAAGGTAAAAAAATTCGTGGTCGAGGTCATGGTCAAGGCAAAGGCAAAGGATAAGGACAAGGTTCTAACAATTGTCAACATGAACACTTATGACATCAAACTAGTCAATGACAACACAGCCAACGACAAATAAAATAGCCTAGTACCTCTCAAGGAGCTGGTAACTCATAATATTAAGCAGTTTCAAAAGCATAGTGCATATAATATAAATGAAGATGACTTTGATTTAGATGTCTTACACAAAGCTCAATTTGTGCATGCCTATATCATTAGCACATGGGTACCTATATCACCATCTATTGATCATCCAAAAATATTCATTGAGGCACATTTAAGATATGCTAGCTATGGTATTTATCATCCCACATCACAATCCATTGGAGGTACCCACAACATAGCCTCCACTAGTAGTTCGTGGATCATGGATACTAGAGCCACCCAATGCATGACTTCCAACAAGGACTTCCTTGAAGAATTCAACTCAAAAGTACTTGGTGTAGTTCACATGGCTAATAAATCCTCTCAACTAGTTGAAGGAGTTGGAATTGTTCGATTGAAACTTCCTAGATTACCTAATTTCTAGCTACTTGATGTTCTCTACATCCTTTATCTAAAGCAAAATATGTTGTCACTATCCACACTCATATACCATGTATTTGATCTAAGTGTCACTACCAAAGA
Source organism: Wollemia nobilis (assembly GCA_028583015.1). Lineage (NCBI taxonomy): Eukaryota > Viridiplantae > Streptophyta > Pinopsida > Araucariales > Araucariaceae > Wollemia > Wollemia nobilis. The sequence goes on along the minus strand of JAQPPZ010002750.1, from coordinate 485,132 downwards.
TAAAACTCTTTGATTCATTCATCCACTCTCTAAAATAGTGGTCATGATTGATTCCTTAGATGGAAAACTCATCAAAATTGCTACACATTCTGCTTTTACAGTTCACATTATTAAAGTTGACATGGCACTTAATGCCACCCTAACTCCCAATAAACTTTTTTTTGATGCATTATGGCATGCTCACATGAGTCATGTTAAACTTGATTAATTGATACAAATGGAGTCCATCGTCAGGGGACTACCACACTTCTCTTCCAAACCCATCAAATTTGAAGCATGAATCATTGTCAAATCCTCTCGATAGCCTTTTCCAAAGAATTAGTGGAATTCCACTAAAAAACTAGAGCTATTTCAGTCAAAAATTTGTGGGACAATTCCTATTACCTCATTAAATTGCAAAAGGTATTACATCACCTTCATCGATGACTTCTCAAAGAAGTTATTGAATTCTTAAAAGCATTCAAGGCTTACATAGAATGATAATCAAGTTGTAGAATCAAGACCTTCAAGAGTGGCAATGATGATGAATAAACCTCAAATGAACTCACACAATACTTATCCTCACATGGGATCAAAAATCAATTTAAGTTATTAGGCACACCTCAAGAAATGACTTTTTTGAATGTATGAACAAGACAATAATGAACATGGCTCATGCCCTTCTTTTCTACATATTCCTCCATATATTTTGTCCAAATACACTTGGAATGTTGTGCATGTACTCAAAATAGTGAGTGTTAGGAGATGAAGTCACTATCCAGATCTTTATTGTTCTTTAGAAAAATGTAGTTGCAAATGTTTGTAGACATATAGCTACAAATATCTAAAGACATATATCTATAGATGTCTATATATATATGTCTAGTTGTAGATATCTATCTACAAATATCTAGTTGTAAATTTTTGTAGATGTCTATTTACAAATGTCGAGCTATAGACATTTTTAGACCTATAGATATATAGTTGCATATGTCTAGATGGGTAACTAAAAATGTCTACTTGTATATGTTTATATGAGTAGCTGAAGATTTCTAGCCATAGATGTCCAAATGGGTAGCTACAGACATCTAGACGAGTAGCTACAGATGTCTATATGGGTACTTTAATATGTCTAGATTCAAATGAATAACTACCAGATGGGTAGCTTCAGAAGATGAAACAAATAGTTTTCAAAGTTTTCCTTTGGGAGAGGAAACGAATAATTTTTGGAGCCTTCTTTCATTTACCTATAAAAGGGGAATGACCACTTGCATGTAAATAATTTGTGTCAATGTAAATATTTTTGAAATCAATAAAATAAAGAAGCTACCATTGCCCCATGGTTTTTCCTACACATTGCAAATTTCCACGTAAAATTTGTGTTACTATTTTTTGTGTTATTGTGTTTCCCACTTGCAGGTAAAATTTTAATATTTAACTAGCATATGGTATCAAAGCCTAGGGTTTTGTGCAAGTGGGAGCTAAAATAATGATATGAGGTGTAACCAAGTTCGATATTGAGAAATTTGACGGTAGAAATGAAGAACACAAGCTTACTAAGATGGGAGGTGAATAGTATAAGATCAAATTTTATTTTTCTTTTCTCCAATAATATTATTCAATATGTAAATGGCAATATAAATAGTAGTAATAAAATAAATCCACAAATAATCACACACAATAGTGACACCAATTTAACGTGGTTCACCCAATGTGGGCTACTCCATGGGGAAAATATTTCACTAGAATTTTCTCAAAAAATCTCTTGGGAATCCTTCCCTATTACAAAGTTTATGGACCTCTATCCAAAGGAGATATCAATCCCCTAATCAATTTCATGGATATCTATCCATAGGATAACTCTTTCCCCTCTACTGGTTCATGGATATCTATCCACAAAAGAACTCCTCATCTGCTCTAGCTGGTGATCTTCTAGAAGACTACTGCCTCCACTAAATTGGCTTGTGGATCTCTCTTCATAGAAGACCTATGTCCTCACTCAGAAGACCTCTATCCTCACTTCCCTATCTAATGGATCTTTATCCACTAGAGACTACTATCCTCTGCTTTATCACCTCCAAATATTACTCTCAGCTCTGCTCAATCTCTATCTCAACTCTACACTAAATACTATCCTTAGGTCCAGTACAAATCTGCTCATAAGTCTATCTCTGGTGTGGCACAAATTTTCCCTCAAATCTGCACCAAACTTTATCCTCAAGCCTTAACACAAAGCTTGATCCAATCACAAATCAACTCTTCTAGATCTATCCCAATCCTTAACACAAAGCTTGAACAAATCAATCAACTCTATTCTCAAGTCTTCTCAAAGACTAGCCTCAAATCTGTCCACAAGCCTTCACCAAGACTTGCCTCAAATATATCCAACAAGTCTTTACCAAGACTTACCTCAAATCTATCCACAATTCCTCTCTAGAACTTGTCCAATATGCTCAACAAGTATTCACAAATACTTACCTCAAATCTTTTCAACAAGTCCTCTCTAGAACTTGTTCAATATGCTCAACAAGTCTTCTTTAGAACTTATCCAATCTGCTCAACAAGTCTTCCCTAAGACTTACCTCAAATATGCCTATAAGCTTTCAAAAAAGCTCACACAAATCTATCTTTAAGTCCCCTCTAGGACTTACTCAAATCTACTCATAAGCTTTCACAAAAGCTTGCTTAAATCTATCCTTAAGTCCCCTCTAGGACATACTCAAATTTGTCCACTAGCTTTCACAAAAGCTTATTTAATTCAATTGGAAAACTTGCATACAAAATTCAACTTAATATATTTCATAAAACCTCTTCAATCACACAAACAAGTTTCACTCAGAATCTTGTTTAACCAAAGATACATATAGATAATGGTAAGAGACTCAATATGTTTCACACTCACAAATCATTCTATCACTTTTAAACTCTCTTTTAAATCAATTCATAATAAAGAATAATTTGTTTCAAAAATTTTGAACTATCACTCCAATGCTTTTAATCAATAATGCTCATCCAAATTTACTCAAACATCCACTCAATGAAACACACCTTACTTACAAACCCTAACCAAGTGTTTCACTATACTCCCAACAACTCACACTATGGAACTCAAACCTTGACTTAAGATGATTCTAGTTTTCACATAACAATGATACTCATGTTCTTTCACAAACCCTAGTTCAAGATAGTTCTCAACTTCACATAACAATGATACTCATGATCTTTTCATAAACCCTAGTTCAAGATAATTCTCAATATAACAATGATACTCATGTTATTTCAATATCCACAATTCATGCACATGCAAACTTACTCAAACAATTCCAACAATGCTTATCAAACAATCCCTTTCACTCCAAATTTGTATTTCACAACATTCAATCAAACAATATTTCACTCACAAAGAAGATGTGCCCATACCTTTTATTTGATGGAGATATGTCTTCAAAAACCTGTCTTAATCACAATCAAATCCTCTTTGCCACTTTCAAGGCTAGATAGCAAAAATTTATCTCAAAATCTCCACTCAAATATTTCCTTCAATAATTATCTCACCATACAAAAATATCAATTCTCAAGTACACCTTATAATCTCCAAACTTCAAAAATAATATTCAATTCATAAACAATCAAACTCCTTTGAAAATACTTTATAAACCCAATCTTCACACAATAACATTCAACACAATTAATTTCCTTTCTAACACCTTATATCTCCAATCTTTACACAATAATATTCAACACAATTAATTTCCTTTCTAACACCTTATATCTCCAATATTTACACAATAATATTCAACACAATTAATTTCCTTTCTAACACCTTATATCTCCAATATTTACACAATAATATTCAACACAATTAATTTCCTTTTTAACACCTTACCTCATATGATGGCCCACGTCAAGAGAATTTGTGCCCACAATGAACACGCCTAAACTCAAACCTCAAACCTATCGCCACCGCAGCGCCCTAGCCCAAGTCTAGGATACTGTTGGGCTATGTGCCTATTGGAGCCAAATTTGACTCAACTTTGAAACCCCTAAATTTAAATTTTTGGTTTCAATAAAAATGATAATAATACTGGTTACTTCTTCAATTGGTGTGAAGTATCTTAAATTTTTCATTTGTTGATTTGATAAAGTCTAACCTTGGTTGTTAATAATGTGTGTCCCTTTAATAAAACTCCATGGTCTTCAAATAAAGGATATGGCAGGTTATTATTAATCAAATGTTTAAAAGCCTAGCTCCGAACCGCGTATAAAAAAAATCTCCCTTAAGCTCATAATCAAATGATAAATCTTTAAGTTCTAAGGTGTGCTAAAATTAGGAGAATAATTCAACACCATGGTCTAGCATCCAAAAGTTTTGAATCTAAAAATGAAGAGCTTAATTAAAATCCTGAAGACATGCACCCCATTTAGCTAACAAACGAGCACCTTAGATTTAATCCAAGGGTCATGCTTGATCCAGATGTAATCGGACGGTTGCGCTCTGATAATTCAAGAGAAGGTTAAGAAAATAAAATCAATAAGGTTATAACCTAAGGTTCTTTTTAATTAAAATCGAGCAAACTCTCATTGATCTAATGGTAGCGCTTCATCAAGAAGTAATCCAACGAACGCGCTTTCGCGATAAAGTCTAAGGGTTAAGTCAAAGACCAATAATAAATAAAAGGATTAAAACCATGCTGCTTTCATAGATCTGGATGAATGTGCTTGATTTTAAAATGATCTAACGGTTGCATGTCCTCCAAAGAGTCAAAACTTTAAAGAAGTCAACATGGGTCAAACTTTGAGTTAAACCATGAGCAATTTTGACAAATTCATCGGAAACGCTCAATCAATTTCAAAATCAATGGTTGCACTTGTTTCAATTAAATTGCACATTAAAATCAACATTAAGGGTACGCACCCCCTTTGGATTAATCGTCGAGCTAATTAAAAATATTGAACGAAAACGCTCGACCAAGATCTGATCTAACAGTGGCACGCTCACAAAAGGTGCATTAAAAAGTTTAAAGTCCCAAAAGATTAATTAAGCTGGTTAAAACAAATTAATAAGGGTCTAATACATCAAATAATCACCCCCTTTCGGCTTAATTAAAATTAAGATCATGCATCCTTTGGTAAACTAACTCGTAGGTTGATTAAAATCTGACGACGGTGTTTCTCTCCACTCAGATCCAACGACTGCGCCAAGATCATAGACGGTAAGATGAAAACAAAGGTAAATATTAATTACATGATTAACAAGGGTCTAATACGTTGGTTAATTCCCCCCTTTTTGGCTTAATCATGATCAAAGGGTTTATGTTTTTGGTTATATAGCGTGCATCTTACATGAGATCTAACGACGGCGCCCAAACGAACTCAAAGATCAATAGACGTGAAGGTCTGTAGTAACAGCAAAAGATCCAAGACCAAACGAAGACATTAAATAACATGTAAATCTGATGATAGTGCTTGTATCTCCTCAGATCCAATGGTGCGCATGCATAAAGATGATTGGAGGTTAGTCTAAGCGGTTTTATTTCAAATGGATGATTAATTAATTCAAGGTACGCATGGTTTTTCCTCCTTTGTTAAAAATTGTGCATATATATGATCCAACGGTAGCGCTCTCATCGTGAGATGATCCTACGACGGTCACATGATAAAATGAATGGTTCCTATGATGTCTAAAGGTTTTATGGAATGAGGTTAATGATGTAATCGCCAGGTTAGAGTTGATTAAACATAATTAAATAATGATTAATATACCACATTATCCGATAAATCAACCAATGCAGGTATAGTCTCTAAGTCTTAATTATCGTTTATGAATTATAACCAAACCAAAGGTTTAGACTAAGTAAGCATGATTAACTAAAATTTTATATGCGAATAGGTATACTAACTATCGTGTAGGTCCCAAGACATCAATGACCGTGCTAATACCTTTTCAAGATCGGATGATAGCACATAAATCAAAGATCCAAAAATGAAACCAACCACCTAAATCCAACGGACGCGCTCCACCTCATATCAATCCAACGGTTGCGCTCAATCACAGTTGACTTAGGAAAAAGGAGACATTCAAGGTAATAAAGGCCAACACTCACACCAAGGACCGAATATTGTAAAAATCCTAAGGGCGATCACTACCTAAACAAAACATAATCAATCTTGAAGATTTAGTTATCATTCAGATCTGAGGTGGCACGAGGTTCAAAAAGGACACTATCCTCGTTGCACATACCAGTTCCACGTCAGATTAAAAGGTTCCCAGTGATGAATAAATAGAAGTCTTAAATTATTGTAGGCACACGAATCAAAGGGTCCCAAGACACGTAATATGAAGGACATTACCCATCATAAACACTAAATTCTAGAAAAAGACGAGTTGGCATAATTTCATTGGCCGATTTTGAATAGCAGTTGGTGGCATCGGGTTGATGACAAAACATGCGAAATTATTGAGCTCACACCACCACCCTGTATATGAACTCACAAAACCAGTCGAGGCTACTACCCTGGTAATATAAGAATGAAAGTTGATACATCCAAAGTACAGAGAGAAAAGGACATTCAAACTTCACAAACTCAAGAAGGACCCGACCAACAATCGCGAGAACAATGGCGTCATGGGGAGACATTTTCATACTAGAAGATACAAGAGAAGCCATGAAATTCATCACAGATAGGTCACCCTACTATGTGATCTCTGGGCCACATGTTCCTAGCAGCACCATGTATGAGTTTGCTTAGAGATGTGGGGTAGATAAAAAACTGAACTCAGCTCAACAGTACGATATTGACAACGCCTGCATCAAGAGCTTCGCTCGAGTAATGGAAGGCGATAGCAGGACCCCATGGATAATGGTAGATTTATTTCATAAAGCTCATAGGTTACAATATAGAGGCTTCCCCAAAAATAATAGATGGAATAGTAACCTTGGGAAATTGGTATGTCCAAAAGTACACTTCTTAGATTTATGGCATGGCTGGCAGTTCCATATGACGAAAGAATAAAGATATTTCAGCACAATAAAAATCAGCCAATGTTCAGCATCAAAGTCGAGCATATCTAAAAGGTCTTCAATTTGATGAACTACACCACATTCCTAGTGGACAAGGTACTCGAACACCAATCTCGAATGTTTACAGATACATAAGTTTTTAAATATTTGTTTGATACGCATGCAAATATAGATAAGGAATTCCCAATTAACAAAAATGCATTTAAGCCATGGGTACAAGATTTCTACGATATGATAAACATAGTCCTAGGAGTACAGGATCTCAGTAGGATAACCAAAAGGGTTTTGTATTTGGCTGCACAAAGTAATAGGGCATATAACACCCCAATTTATGCCTGGGAATTAGAATTGAGTACCCAGATGCATAATGAAATGGTAGAATTGAGGAAAGCAGTTTTTGAACAAAGGCAAGAGATGCCCCGCTTTTCACAATACTCAATTTTTATCCATCTGATAGCGGGACAATTAGGATAAGAAGCCCGTAAAATAGTATGGGCCGTTGATAGCCCCTATGTCCAAAATAGCTTCTGGAGAATACACGAAGGACGAACTCACATGAACTGGTTCTGTGATCATTTCCTGGTAGAAATTCATTGGGTTTTAACTGGACTAGTTCCTGAGAGGTTAGGGCCAGGGGTAAAAACCTTTATCAAAGAGAAATAAATTGGGGATTTCTTCCTCACAGAAATTTTTACTTATATCATATTATATGGGGCTAAAATTCCTCCTAAAATGCTACCATAATACTACCCGTTATCCCTAGCGGCCTTGGAATTATGCAAACAGGTGGCGGAAGAGGCTAAGATGAGACTGGTAAAGAAGCATGGAAAGGTCCCTTGGCTCGATGTTCCTTGCCGCTTTGGGGATTTTGTATTTGTTGGTTACCCTTCCCTGCTCAAGGGAATGTTTGAATTGGACAACATGGGGTTAGATGAAATATCTTGGAGATTCTATGACCCCAAAGGAACATACAACAAAATGATGGAAAAGAGAGAATATGCTCGGATACAACACAGGGAAGATGCTTTTGAAGAAATCTTGTTAGAAGCTATGGAGAAAGGAATAAATTTTTAGGTAGTATGGAATCAATTTCCCCTAGAAAAAAGAGGTAGCACATAGGTTTATGAAGCCTATGATTACCCCACAAAACTAAGAAGGCTTCGAGAAAGTTCAGTAGATGTTGTTGCATCTATTTTACTACGGACAAGCCCATCAATCAAGGAAGACCCCTTGTTGGAATAAATAGAAGAACAGGGCATCAATCTAATGGAGGTCACTCTTAAAACTACATATGTGGTAGAACAACAAGTCAGGATCCCTGAGAGTGCTCAGCTCATAATAGAATTATCACCAAGCATATCTCAAGAAGTTTCCCAACAACCCAGTGCAGGTAAGGGAAAATAAATGGTTTCTCAACAACCCAGTATAGGGAAAGGAAAAGAAATTATGACCACATCTGCTCAGAAGGCTTCACCCACAGAGCAAGCTATAGTCCCCATTTTTGATAGTGTATTAGCTATAACTGGTGTGAAAAAATTGGCGCCCTTGGCTGTCCCTACCTCTATAAACATAAAAGGACAGGAAATTAAAATTCCATTAGTAATACAAATGAATTCTAGGAGAACTGGTGGACTGGGTGGCCTTTTTTGAAGTCACCTAGTGAAGAAGCAAAAAGAGATAACTCCTATGGAGAAGAAGAAACCCAGATTGTCTTTACCCACTACAAAAGTTATTTTGGAAAGAACAGATGAGCAGACTACCTTCACTGCTGCAGATGAACGAGAATTGCAGTTAGTAGCAGGAATGGGGAATACAGAAGAACAAATTATAGAAGAATATAGATCAGAGGCACCTGTATCAGATATTGCAGAAATAAATCTTCCTGCTCTACAAGACCCACTAATCTTCAGAGTCAATGAGAAAACATGGGGTTCATCAGTACTAGGAAAATAAAAAGAAGTGGCCAAAGTTGTCAAAGAAATGCAAAATCAAGCCATAGATCAATTCATTGAGAAAATTGAAAACCTAAGGAAACAACTGAAGGAAGAAGAAAAGGAAAAATCTGAAATGAAAGCTTTGATAAATAAACAACAAGAAGAATTGGCACTAAAAAATACTTCAAATACACAGCCACCCTCAACAATAAAGGTTCAAGATCATGTCTATTATCTGAATGCAATGAAGAAGGACATGTCAAAAAGAATAAGAGCACATGCCAAAGGTTTTTTGGAGATGTTTAGACAAATAAGAGTGATCCAAGTGACCGCTCAGGAGATGCTGACATTATTACAAGAAAGAGAAGAATATTTTGAAACCATCTACCCTACCCTGGATTTTATAGGAGACCATTTTGAAGAGATGCAGGGGCAAGAAGTAATAACAAATGATGGTAGCAAAATTCAGCTTGGCTTCGAGTTCTTTAAAGCAACCCTGTTTGGAGAAAACCGAGGAAGGTGGATCAATGTGGTGAATGAGATGAATGATCTGATAAATGATGCAACAAAAAATATGGCAGACATTGACTTATCCTTAGACCAATGTTTAGAGGCCTTAGATATAGAAGAAGCATTACAACACACCATTGAGAGGTTCGAATGTGAACCTGGCGATGAGGCAGAGATGACTAAGCAAACTACTCTTATGGTAAATACTGTAGAAATGTTACTGTTTCAATACGAAAGGAATGGGTCCACTATCACCATTCAAAAAAATAGAATATTGTAGGAAATGAATATGCTGAGGATTACAACCACATTTGATACAAAAATTTAGAAATTAATAGCTGAGCAAATAAAAAAGTTGCAGATAGTCCAAAAGGGGAAAGAAGTTGAGACTCATGGTCAGCAGCTGGAAGCTAGCTCATCACAACAAGAACCTACAGTTACAAAAAAATTTCCAAAGACAAAAAAATAGGCTATTCAAGAGAAATAAGCACAGAAAGAAAACAATTGAAGAGAAAGAAGCAGGTTCACCAAACACCACCATCACCGGTTAAACTGACACACTATTTGAAAAAGTCAAAGGAAAGGGCATAACCAAGGTAGTAAGTGAAGTGGAAGCCAACTGTATCAATTTTTGAAGTCTAACCAGATGCTGACAGGTGTAAGGCTAGAAATCAACCAAGAATAATAGAATCAAGAACCAGCAGCTATAAAAGGAAGCAGGCAGGTTCAGATTCGACATCAAGCAATTAAAGAATATCATTTTTTCTAAGAGGTATAATTGAGTGCCTGGTTAGTTGTGTTGTTGTACCCCATTATGTGTCTATTTTCTTTTCTCATTATTTTTTCTTCCCTTTGCTTTGTAAGATTGTGATAGGAAAGCGCTCAAGAAGCTAAGATCATTTCCTACCTTTTTGAGCCTAGGATTCAGAGACTCTATTGTTACCAGATTGGAACAAGGAGAGTTGGAGAGACATGTTACATTATTTGAACAGAGTCCTCTTCATTGTATTGATGTATTTCTTTGAAAAAAAGAGTTAAAAGGCATTTCGTCCACTTTGCATGTAATATTTTATGAAATCAATACAATTCTAGATTTTATTCCTGTCATATCTTTGTCTCAGTATTGTGTGTCACTGTGTAATGGGTTACATTATTTGAACACATTATATTTTGTTTTCATTGGTTAACTCTTGATTTTATTGCGATATTCGAATGAGATTAAGAACACCAATTTTCCTTTTCCCCTTCTTTTTTTTTTCATATTAAAATTGTTGTTAAATTGCTATAACAACCCAATGAATCTAGGCACCGGTCTGTTGCAAGTGTGAACAGGGGTTCACCTAAAGAGGCTTAGAAAAATCCCTTTCCTAAGCCTAAGTGTGAACACTCCACTTCCTATGGTTGTCGGCAATTTCTTTGTCGACAATTTCTACCCTAACTCCCTCCTATATTCCCTCTCCTTTTTCCTCCACGTTTCATAACTCCCTTATCCCTCCATCTCATCTTCGTTTCCTTATCCCTCCATTTCCTCTTCTCCCCTTATCCCTCCTTCGCCGTCTTCTCCCTTCTATCTCTCCAACCTCCCACCTTATCCCTCCGTCATTTTCTTTCCCACCAACTTCTTATTTCTCTATATATTATTCAAAATGCTTAAGTTGTATGGTTGACGACACCTTAAATAAAAATTTTAATATTTGATGCGTCTATTCTTTTGTTTGTCGATTGCTGTGTTATTCTATGCGTTTGACCTGCGCTTGATCCAATCACTGGTATCAGAGCCAGAGTGTGCCAGTTCGGGCATGGATCCCGAGGCGGGCACGTTTTTCGAGGCAGGCGCAACAGTCAAGGAGGATCAGTTCGGCACGGATCCCGAGGCGGATCGCTAACTGGACGCGACACGTGGCGACACGAGGACGCGACACGTGGCGACACGAGGACGCGACACGTGGTGGCAGAGCAGACATAGCAGCTGAGCTGGCAGAGGGGCTAGCGAGGACATGTGGCAGCATTCGATTGGCTGACAAATCGACACGCGATTCGAGACAAGGTGACGTGGCGGCAGCATTTGGTTGGCTAAAATTTTGCCACGCGGCGGACGGAAATTGGCCCACGTGGCAAGCAATGATTTGTCGAGGTCGACGGCAAAATACGGTCGCGGATCGACTGCCCGAAGGCAGTCGACGTCTATTCTGCGAGCTAAGGGTTAAAAACCCTTTCGCGTCCATCGTCGGGCGCATGTGGGATAATCCCACGACATTTTTTTTTTAAAAAATTTTGCCCGCCTTTGGCATAAAACCCTCCTCGCTCCCGTCCAGTCTCGTCCGCTCGTTTGGCGTGGTGGATAGTTTGTTCGATTGCCCAGGGGAGGTCCGGGGATCGAATTCCGCCGGCGACTATAGAACAAATTTTTTTTATTTTTTTTTAATAAATCGCACCAGATCGGATTAATAGGGAGTGCTGCACTTTATTTTGCAGCGAAGCCACGTGGTTGAGCGGCTAAGGAGCCTGCCTCGCATACAGAAGGTTGCGCGTTCGATTCGCGCAAAGGTAATTTTTTTTTTTAATTGTTTTTTAAAGGTTTTCAATTTATTTAATAATTTTTTATATTATTTTTTTAAAAATTATCTTTTTTAATTTAGTTTTTTAAAAGGTAATTTAAAAAATAATAAAAAGATTATTAAATTTATTTAAAAGGAAAACCTTTATAAAACTTTTATTTTGCAAACCTTTAAGGAGAATTTGAGAAAAAGAAAATTAATGGGCCTGTGCAATGTTAGATGATCCGATCTGAAGGGTGCTATCATGCACTTCTCTCTCTTTTGAAGAGAGAAACGCCAGAATCCTTTGATGCAAGGGTTCATCGATCAGGGCTTCATACTGTGTTTTGTCAGTTGGAGAATCAGGTGATAGCTCACCTGAGAAAGCCGGATTCAGGGTACGAGGCAGATTCAGAAGACAATATCTTCGGAAAGAGGATTGAAGAATCCGAGACCGTGCAATTTGTTTCGGACGTACAATCTGGTGCCAGTTATACACCAGGTGTACCAACAGCTGAATTGAGTGAGGGCTATACACCACACTCTCCTGAGCCTGAATCTGAACCAGCGAAAGCAGAAGAAGAGGAAGAGGAAGAAGAAGAAGAGGAAGAGGAAGCAGAAGAAGAAGAAGAAGACGAAGAAGAAGCAGCAGCAGCAGAAGAAGAAGATCCTGCAGAACCTGAAATCATTGTCATCAGCAGCAGTTCTGAAGCAGAACATGAATGTACTAAAAAGGCGAGATTTGATTTAAATCATTAAATCATTCTGTATTGCTTTGTATTTCCAGTTTGCCTCAATAAAAGTTTGTTTTTTAGCAATGGCTGCAAACACTAGTCTACCAATCCCTGAATTTAATGGTAGTGACTATGAATACTGGTCTATAAAAATGAAGACTTTGTTGATAGGAAAAGGTCTTTGGGATGTAGTTGAAGAAGGTTATACAGAACCAACTGCTGCTGAATGGGCAACATTTTCTAATGCTGATAAAAAGACAAGAAAAGAAGCACAAAAGAATAATGCTTTTGCCCTATATCACATTCATGCTGCCTTAGATAAAAGTATCTTCCCTAGGGTTGCATCTTATGTAATTGCACAAGATGCATGGAATGCCTTAAAAGAAAGCTATAGAGGAAGTGACCAAGTGAAGCAGGTAAAACTGCAAACCTTGAAACGAGATTTTGAGAATCTCAAGATGCAAGAGAATGAAAGAGTCGGAGATTACTGTGTGCGAGTGAAAGCAGTAGTCGACAAAATGGTCACACTAGGGGAGGATATTAAGCCAGAAATGATGGTAAAGAAAGTGTTGAGAACACTTCTTCCAAAATGGAATTCTATTGCAATAATAATTGAAGAATCCAAAGACTTAACCACATTGTCTTTTGATGCATTAACTGGTTCACTTCTCTCACATGAAGAGAGGTTACAGGAAACTCCTACCACCAACTATGGAGGAGATGAGAAAGCTTTTGCCACACATGAAGGAAGAGGTAGAGGTCGTGGCAGAGGTCAACAAAGAGGCAGAGGTAGGAATAATCAAAGAGGGGGAACTCCTAACAGAGGAGGATCATCCAACAGAGGTGGAAATCAGAATAGAGGAGGACAACAACAATATAGAGGGAAACAATCTGGCAAAGGAAAAGGAGGAGATAAATCAAAACAAGTTTGCTACAATTGTGGCAAACCTGGCCATTATGCTCGTGATTGTTGGTCAAAGACTTCGCAAGGAAGTAGCAGCAACCAGAGCAGTCATTTTGGGAATTTTGGAGAAGAGGAAGAGTCCTCAAATCTCTTTCTTTCTTATGGCCAGACAGAGCAAAATATGAATGATACATGGATTTTGGACACTGGGTGTTCAAATCACATGAGTGGCAAAGAAGAACTCTTTGCTAAGTTAGACTCCTCATACAAATCCAACATCCGATTGGGAGATGACAAGTCATTGGCAGTTGAAGGCATTGGAGCCATGGAGGTTCCAACGAAAGAAGGCATCAAGCACGTAAGTGATATCTATTACACTCCTCATCTTCAACACAATCTCTTAAGTGTTGGTCAAATGCTTGAAAAGAATTATAAGTTGATTTTTGATGAGGGTAAATGCACCATTTTTGACAAGAATAATAGTAATAGAATCATTACACAAGTGCCAATGTCGAAGAATAGATTATTCCCTTTGAAGTTTAGCCAGCCAGGAGGAAATAAGTTAGCAAATGTTGCAATTACTAATCCAAGTGTCCTATGGCACTTGAGATATGGTCATTTGAATTCAGCAAGTTTGAAATTGCTAACTTCACAAGCAATGGTGACTGGACTTCCCAAAGTTCAAGACAATAAGGAAGTCTGTGAAGGGTGTGCCTTGGGCAAGCATGCCAGATCGAAATTTCCTCATGGACAAGCATGGAGGGCCAGCTATCCTCTTCAGTTGGTACATTCAGACATCTGTGGTCCGATGCAGACCAAGAGTCTAGGTAATCACTCTTACTTCCTACTTTTCATTGATGATTGCACAAGAATGTGTTGGATATATTTTTTGAAGCATAAGGATGAAGCATTTGCATGCTTTGTTGATTTTAAAGCAAAAGTTGAAAGTGAGAGTGGATATTCTATAAAATGTCTTAGATCAGATAGAGGAGGAGAATACTCCTCTAATCAGTTTTTGAATTTTTGTAAACATCATGGCATCAAGAGGCAGTTCACAACTGCCTACACTCCACAACAAAATGGTGTAGCAGAAAGAAAGAATCGCACCATTGTGGAGATGGCACGATCAATGCTTCAAACAAAGCATTTGAGTAATGCATATTGGGGAGATGCAACAAGGACTAGTGTTCACATCTTGAACAGAAGTCCTACTTCAAGTTTGAAAGGGAAGACACCTTACCAAGTCTGGTATGGTAAGAAACCAAATGTGAAGTATTTCAGAGTATTTGGTTCATTGGCATATGCTCACATTCCCGATGAGCCGAGAAAGAAGTTGGATCCAAAGAGTCGGGCTTGCATTTTTGTAGGATACTGTGAAAACACAAAGGGTTATAGACTCTACAATCCTACAACTCGAAAGATAGTGATTTCAAGGGATGTGATTTTTGATGAAGGGGGAGAGTGGGGTAAGCCCCAAATATTCAGTGATGTTGAAGCCACTGATGTAGTAGCTCAGCAGGTGCAACCACAGCTCCCACAGAAAGGAAAGCAGTCTCCGCCCACACATCCTCCAAGTCCATCTTCTGATTCAACTGCTTCACCAAGTCCTTCTCCACAGTGATCAGTAAGTTCCTCACCAATGGATATTGATGTTCCATCCAAAGGTAAGAGAACTTTACAGTATCATCCATCATCTCAGATGTTGGATAAAAATTTTTCAAGAAGATATACTAGGAGTCAAGCTAGTGAAATGGAATCTGTTTTACACAGATTAGAAAGTATGCACTTGTATGGTGATGATGAATCCCAACCAGAACCTAGGGGAGATCAAGTTAACTATGCTTTGTTAACTAGTGCATAGCTTGAACCTTCTAGTTATGAGAAGGCATGTACTCAAAAGATTTGGCAAGATGCCATGAAAGAGGAGATAACCTCTATAAAAAACAATGACACTTGGGAGCTCGTGAAGCTTCCGAAAGGAAAGAAATGTGTTGGCTGTAAATGGATCTTTAAGACCAAGTTTAATGCTGATGGAAGCATTGAGAAGCATAAGGCAAGATTAGTGGCAAAGGGTTTTACTCATAAATATGGAATAGATTATGAAGAGACTTTTGCTCCTGTAGCCAGACAGGAGACAATTAGAACAGTTCTTGCCTTAGCTGCACATAAAGAATGGAAAGTCCAACACATGGATGTCAAGAGTGCTTTTCTCAATGGTTACTTGATAGAAGAAGTGTATGTTGAGCAGCCACAGGGATTTGAAGTGCAAGGTAAGGAACACCTTGTTTACAGATTGAAGAAGGCACTCTATGGTCTCAAACAGGCACCAAGAGCTTGGTACTCACGCATTGATGGGTACTTCAAAGAATATGGGTTCACCAGGAGCAAAAATGAACCCACACTTTACTACCTAAAACAAGGTAATGACATCCTCATAGTTTGCTTGTATGTGGATGATCTTATTTTTATGGGTAGTAATGAGAAAATGAATTTGGAGTTCAAACACTCCATGATGACTCAGTTTGAGATGAAGGATCTTGGTTTAATGCACTATTACCTTGGAATGGAGGTTCATCAGTCAGATACAGGGATCTTCATCTGTCAACATAAGTATGCTCAGGATATGATCAAGAAGTTTGCTATGGAGCATTGCAAACCAGTTGCAACTCCACTTGGACATGGGATCCAATTAAGCAAAGATGATGGAGCACCAAAAGTTGACGTGACCACTTTCGAAGCATAGTTGGGAGTTTGATGTTTCTCGCCAACACCAGACCTGATATTCAGTATGTTGTATCTCTTGTTTCTAGATTTATGTCTAACCCCTCGAGCTGCATTTGCGAGCAGCTAAAAGAATTTTGAGATATGTGAAGGGTACATTGGATTTTGGAATCCAGTACAATAAATGTAACACTATCAAGCTTGTAGGCTTTAGTGATAGTGATTGGGGTAGCAATATTGATGACAGGAAGTCAACATCAGGAAATTGTTTTAGTCTTGGATCAGGACTAATAACTTGGAGTTCAAAAAAGCAGACAGTAGTAGCGCTATCTTCAACAAAGTTGAGTATATAGCGGTTACTTATGCAAGTACTCAAGCCTTGTGGCTAAGGAAAGTACTAGAAGAGATTGGAGAACAGCAAAGTGGTCCGACCAGAATCTACTACGACAACATCAGTGCCATTCAATTGGCATATAATCCTGTCCACCATAGCAGAACGAAACATTTTGATATGAAGTACCACTTCATCAGAGATATGGTGGAACATGAAATTGTTGAGCTTCAATACTGTCACACTTTGGAGAATGTTGCAGACATCTTCACCAAGGCGATGACTAAAGCTCAATTTGTAAAGCTGAGAGACTGTGTAGTCAGTCCTCTCAACTTTAAGGGGGAGAATGTTGCAAGTGTGAACAGGGGTTCACCTAAAGAGGCTTAGAAAAATCCCTTTCCTAAGCCTAAGTGTGAACACTCCACTTCCTATGGTTGTCGGCAATTTCTTTGTCGGCAATTTCTACCCTAACTCCCTCCTATATTCCCTCTCCTTTTTCCTCCACGTTTCCTAACTCCCTTATCCCTCCATCTCATCTCCGTTTCCTTATCCCTCCATTTCCTCTTCTCCCCTTATCCCTCCTTCGCCGTCTTCTCCCTTCTATCTCTCCAACCTCCCACCTTATCCCTCCGTCATTTTCTTTCCCACCAACTTCTTATTTCTCTATATATTATTCAAAATGCTTAAGTTGTATGGTTGACGGCACCTTAAATAAAAATTTTAATATTTGTTGTGTCTATTCTTTTGTTTGTCGATTGTTGTGTTATTCTGTGCGTTTGACCTGCGCTCGATCCAATCACGGTCTACATAAGGCATAACAAATGTTTGTTTTAATGCTTGGTAATTTTAATACATATAATAAAATATAAATTTGGAGCGTTTAAATTAGAAGTTCAATCAAATAATTATCGTTGGAGTTTCCTTACCTGTTCTGTAGTCTTCTTTAGCAATATTTGTGTTTAAGCAGAACATGAGGCAGGTCGACCAGAGCTTGTAATAGCTTATTGGTTTCAAACGGATTATTGTAGCATGAAAATCAAAATCCTACGGATGTAAAGAATCGGTTCCAATAGTGCCAAACACAAAACCTAAGGTACATGATGTGCACTTTGTCCCTTGCTCTCTGATGATTCAAAATAACCAAAACCCTCTTACCACGTTCAAATTTAAGGGGATGCGAATCGAACCCCTAACCTACCTTACACAAACGCATTAACTAGTCATTGATCACTACTTGCACTACCAAGCACTTTGGAGAAAATTTTGCACTCCTCTTAGTCTTAACACGAAGTCTGCCCTTTTAATTTTAACACATTCAAGTCCTTTCTCTTCTCTTTAGGTAGCACACGAAATTTTTTTTCTTTTGGGCATACAAATTGCATGGATTATTTTGAATAAAAATCATTGCTCCTTTTATACCTTTTGCTATGCACTCCAACACGTCGATGATTTCAATTCAAATTTTAAACTTTAACTCTTGGCACATTTATTATTTATTTAAATTAAAATTTTAACCTATGGTAAAAAAAAATTAATTTAAATAAATTAAATAATAACCTTTACAATCTACCAAATGGGTATTTTGAGGATTTATATTTTAAAGACTCCTTGGACCTTGTTTTTCTTCACCTCAACCTTTAGCTCGAAATATTATAATATTATTATTTCCTTTTAAACCTACTTCGTCTTCCTTGGGATTTCCTTTTAAACCTGCTTCTCCTTCCTTGGGAATTTAATATTTTAGGTTGTTTTAGGCATATAATATTAAAATAAATATTACATCCTATTTATTTTAACCTCTTCCTTACCTTTTGGAAAAACCACTTGATGACATTAATGATGACGAAACTTGGACATCAACCTCTTGATATCAATGACAACAAAACTTGCTCATATTTCCAACAATATACCCCTTTGTCATTTATGGCAACCCTTTTTCTTTTAACCATTTCTTTTACCTGAACTTCTTCCCCTAACTGAATGCTCTCCCACTAACTCAAATCTCTTCTCCTTTGACATCAATGGCAAAGGGTCACCTTTGGGGCTAAAGATAAGACTTTTAGCTTAGCCCCTCCCCCACCTCCTCTATTTGAGGTGTTTAATTTTGGGGTGGGAGTATCTCTACTCCCAACATACACTACTCTTTACCTTTTTCCACTTTCTTTCTCAACTAATCCTTCTCATTTTTTTTAATGTTCATATTCCTGCTTGTCTATGGAAATTTTGCTCTATACCACTTAGTCATATGCCCAAAATTATTGCACTTATGACACTTAATATTGTGGTTCCTTGAAGGTGCAAATATCTTGAAGTTCCTCTTGGTGAAGCCATATCCTTTCCTGTCATAAATTTTGCAATTTACTGCCTTATGACCAAACTGATTACAAGAGTAGCAATACCCTTGAAAGAGATACCCATTTTTGAAATTTCTATTGATGAAACCATATCCCTGTCTTTCATGTGTCCTGCAATGTGTAGCCTTGTGACCAAACCTGTGACATGAGAAGCACCGTCTATTGAAGAAACCTTACCTAGACCCCATTGGTCTCTTAGTCTCTTCTTATCTGTGATGTTTCTTGTTCAATTTGTTCCTTATTTGTGCATTGTTCATTTCCTTGTTGAACTTTCTATTTTCTAATTTATCCTCAGAAGTCTCACTTTCTCCTTCACTCTCTTCTTCTGAAGCTTCTTTTTCTTTGGAGCTTGAGATTGAATCCTCTCCTCATCCTCTATATTCTTATTCAAAATAAAGTCTTGTCTTGTTTGATGATCTTTGTACCTTGATAATCTTATCCAAGTTCTTTGAGCTTCTTCCAAATATGTGTAGCTTATCTGTAGACTCTTTTACTTCCTTAGTGAAGCTAATTCATGCTCTAACATTTCACATTCTAAAACCTTTACCTCTAACTTCTCTTTAAATCTCTTTGTCTTATCTATTGAGTTTGTTAGATATTCTATAAGCTTTCCTTTGTCTTCATCGCATTCTTGAAATTGAATCTTAAGTTTTAAATTATGCTTTCCTACCTTCCTTAAATCCTTAAGAGCAGAAATAAGTTCACCCTCAAGATCAACTTCTCCTTTCTATGATTTTGATTTTTTGTATTTTAGATCATCCTCTTCTTTTTTTATTTATCTTCAATAGAAAAACTTCCTTCTTATTCTATTGCCAAAAGTAGACTTTCTTCTTCTGGACCTTCAAGAGCATCGTCATATTCATATCCACTGAAACTAAACCCATTCCTTGTATAGTTATCTTCAAGACGTCCAAAGTTACCACACTTGAAACACTTGAGAATTATTGGTGCCATTTTTCTATCATCTTCTTTTTCTACTATCAGAAATAGAATTTCTTCTTCTTCATTATCATAGGACCTTTCATCACTATCACTTGAACTTTTACCTTTCTTATCTGCATAAAAACTCTTCTTATGCCTTTGGAAAAACTTCTTTCCTTGCTTGCCTTGTCCATCCCTACTTCTATTTTGATACCTGTATTTTCCTACTTCTTTGTTCTTGTGATCCTGTTTCTCATCACCACTGTTATTTCTAACTTCTGGATAATTAGATGCATAGTGACCATATTTACCACATTTGAAAAACTTAACTATTTTTGTACCTTTATACTTTCTTGTGTCCTTGTTTCTTCTGCCATAGTTTGCTTCTTCATCACTGGATAACTCATTACCTGAATCTGACTTCTTATCCTTTTTTTTCTTTGTAACTTTGAAGGTTTCTTCTATCTAGGGGATAGGCTCCTCTTTTATTCTCATTTCAAAAGCTATGATAGTTCCCTGTAACTCATCCCTTGTCAAGTTTCAATATCTTTTGTTTCTTCTATGGCTGAAATATTTTCACTATACCTCTTAGGGAGTGACCTTAAAATATTTTGACAAACATCTATTTATTCAACTTTAAACCCAAGTCCTTGCATGGATTTAACAACCTCATCCATACGAAGTAAGTATGTAGAAATGTCTTTCTCCTCCTTCATATTTAGGTCTTCAAATGTTTTCTTATGATTTTGTAATTTTTTCATCTTGACCTTTTTGTCTCCCTCATATATTTTCTACAACTTTTCCCAAATATCTTTTGTTGATGTGCAATGCATAACTTTTACAAAATTTGTTTCACATAAACAATTTAAGATTCCATTTATTGCCTTTGAATTGTTCAGTTGTATAAGCCTACCATATTTATCTATAGGTGGAGTAGCTAATAGTGTGTACCCATCCTCAACTACTTGCCATATATCATTTCCTTGTGCCACCAGGTAAACCTTCATTCTTACACTCTAGAATGCATAATTGTTCCCATCGAACAATGGTGTCTTATTACCTGAAGATATATTTTTGAGAATCCATCTATGTTCCTGTAAGCTTTTCCTTCAAATTGTTAAACTCTTTCGAAGGAACCCACTCTGATACCAATTGAAGAACACAAGCTTATACTAAGAGAAATGTGAACAGTATAAGACCAACTTTTAATTTTTTTTTCTCAGATAATATTATCCAATATATCAATGGCAATATCAACGGTAGTAATCAAAGCAATGAATAAATCATCACATATAATAGAGACACCAATTTAACATGGTTCACCCAATGTGGGCTACTCCACAAAGAAAATATTTCACTAAAAATTTCTCAACAAATATCTTGGGAATCCTTCCTTATTACAAAGTTTATGGACCTTTGTCCAAACGAGATATCAATCCCCTAATCAAGTTCATGGATCTCTATCCATAGGATAACTCTTTCCCATCTACTAGTTTGTGGATCTCTATCCATAGGATAACTCCTCCTTTGCTCTAACTAGTGATATTCTAGAATACTACTGCCTCTATTAGTCTTACAATGACACTGAGAGGTGGGGTGAATCAGTGTAGCTCTTTAATCTTGAATTTATAGCTCTTAAAATAGCAGCAATTAAAACTTATTACAAAATACAACAAGAATAACAAAATAGCATCACACAACACAATATTTAACGAGTTTCACCAATGTGGCTACTCCTCAAAGATGACTGCTTGGACTACCATCCAAATCCAGCCTTTGTAAAGCAACAACTTTACAATCACTTTACCAAGACCCACTGGAAGGAGCACCAACCCCTTATTTATCTGCACCAACAGAAAGGAGCACCAACCCCTGATTTACCAGCACCTATTGGAAGGAGCACCAACCCCTGATGCCAAGCTACAACTTGGACTTGAATTATGAATCTATTTGATTAACAGAAAGATACCTCCACTTTTACAAGACCCCAACTAGTCTGCTTCACCTTTGCGATCTCTGCGCACTCTGCTCTCTCTACGAAATCACTTCGCACAATTGTTGGCAATTTTGGGTTTGAGATCCTAGCTTCTTGTCTATGAGTTGTCATTGATGTCAAAAGGAAATGGCATTAATGTTAAGAGGATGTGTTGGCTTCAAAGGTGGAAGATTCCAAGAGAATCTTTTTAAGAGAATCCGGAGAGATTCCATTGGCAATGGTTTTTATTAAAACCAATGGAGGTTCTCTTTATTATTTATTTAATTATTATTTAAAACCCTTAAAGGTTTTAATTAATTAATTATTTAATTAATTAAGGGAGAAATTATTTTAATTTATTAAAAATATTTAAAGGTTTTTAACCTTTTGCATTTTTAATTTACTAAAATTATTTAAGGGTTTTTAAACCCTTTAGAAAGAAAATTTCGATTAAATTCGAAATTACTTTTCTTTGCAGCCGACATGTTCTAAAGTCCACGTATGGACTATAAATATGAGAAGGTTCCTAAGGTTAAACTGACTTGGAAAATTGAATGCAATTAATTGGTTTGGCTACGATCGAATGTTCTGTTACGCTGTGAAAGAGGAGAGCTCGTGGTTTGAAAAGCTTTCGGAAAGCTTGACCGTTTATGTGGAAGGAAGTTTGTCTTGGACTTCGTAAGCCCCTTGTGGGCTAGTGGCAGTGAAGGCTATGTTTGGGCCTTGCATAGACGGAGGTCTGCGTTTCGATCCCCGCGGAGGGAGCTGTGCATGGATTAGTCACGTTTTTATTAAAACGTGTTTTGTGCCGCGAATTTTGGATTCTTCAAGGGCAGCCATTATAAGGGGTGATTATTTTCTTGATATGATTTTTGGAATTGTTTAGCATTGTTTAAAATACATAGGAGAAATAAGGGGATATTTATTTGGTTGTATTTTTTAGATTAGTCTTTTGCTATGCTAAATTTAAAAAATGGAGATATAAGGTGTAAGTTTTGGTTGTTGTGTTTTTGGATTCTTTGGTGGTTGTTTTTAAAGAAGAGGAGCTAAAAGGTGTATTAAGAAAAGTTTTTATATATGCTCATTTATCTTGGTTCTAACCCTAACTTGGTTGGAAGTTTGAGGGTTGTGTGTGGTGACAGCTTTAAGGATCAATTTTCTTCTACTCCAAAAAGGTATGGGCACATTTTCCTTATGAGTATGATTGGTGTATGTTTTTTTGAAATAAGGTTGGAGTGAAAAGGTTTTCAACTAGGTTTCCTTTGGTTGGGTGTAAATCCTATTTTTTGGTTTGTTGAAGACTTCTTATGCATTGTTATCCTTGATGAGAGTTTTGGTGAATGCATAATTCTGGTTTGAGGTAGTGGAAGCATTGTGCACTAGGGTTTATGTTTGTGAGTCTTGCTACTTGCTTTGAGTTGGTGAAACCCTTGGTTGGCTATTTTGAGGTTGATGGTTGAGTTGCTTCCATAGAGGTTGTTTGATCAAGTTATTGCTTTTACTTGATTCATGATATTGGGCTTACTCCTTTGAGTTGATTTGAGCAAATTACTCCTTTGCATTGGTGATATTGTGTTGGTGGCTGTTTTGTTCAAATATCTTTGGAGGGAAAAGGATTTCTACTTGTTTCCTTTTCTTGTGATGATTGGTTTAATGCTTCAAGGTTATTGTTGAGTTGAGAAGTATTGGTTGAACCTTGTTTATAAGCATTGTTGTTGAAACCCTAATTAATGGTGAAAAGAACATGAGTATCATTGTTATGTGATTCTTTGCATAGTTGGGAATTGGTGGCAAGAGGTAGAGACAGTTGATCTTCTGAGGGATCATATCTAGAGTAGATGGGAAGCTATCTCCTTTGAGCAGAGGCTCATAAATTCAGATAGAGGGGAAGGTATCTCCTTTGAGCAGAGGCTCATAAATTTAGATTGGGGGAAGGTATCTCCTTTGGGCCGAGGCTCATAAACATTGTAATTGGGAAGGTTTTCCAAAGAACTTTGAGATAAATTTTAGAGAAAATTTTTGTGGACGTAGCTGACCATTCGGGTGAACCACGTTAAAATTGGTGTCACTTTGTGGATGATATTGTGCATTGTTTTGATATTGCTTTGGGTATATTGCTTTACTATTTTGAAGTATAAAGGAAAAAGTAAAAAGAGGTCTTATACTGTTCACCCCCCTCTCAGTATAAGCTTATGTTCTTCAATTGGTATCGAGAGCGGTGCCTTCGAAAAGTTTAACAGCTTGAAGGAAAAGCTAGTAAAGAACACAATGGATCATTCAAGTAGTAATGCAACACCTATTCTTGATGGGTCAGATTTTGGTCTTTGGTGTGCAAGGATGAAGGTTCATCTAATGGCACTTGGGAATGAGGTTTGGGAAGTGATTGAAGATGAGTACATTATTCCTGAACATGGTCCTAATACTAAAGAAGAAAGGCTCCTACATCACAAGCAATTCAAAAGCAATGAATGCAATCCTGAAAGGCTTATAGAAAGCAGATCTCACCAAAGTGATTCACTGCAAGACAACTAGTGAAATGTGGAAACAGTTGAAGGTGGTTCATACAGGTGATACAAATGTCGGAAAGGCCAAGTTGAGACACTTCAAAGGTATGTTTGAACAACTCAAGATGAATGATGATGAAAATATTAGTGACTACATGCTTCGTATGGATGAGGTTGTTAACTCCATGAAAGACTTAGGTCTTGAGCTTGCTGAAAATGATGTTTGTGATAAGATTTTAAGATCTCTTCCTAATATATTTAGTGAAAATATTTTTGCTATTGAGGAAGCTAAAGATTTGGATAAGTTGAAAAAGGATGAGCTCCATAGTATACTTGCAACATTTGAGTTGAGAACTCAAGTGAAGGTTGATGTCAAGAAAGAGGGAGCTTTCAAGGCTACCAAGGAATCCAAGGGTAAACAACTTCAAGATAGTGATGAGTCTTCTAGTGATGAAGAGGCATATTACAGCAAGAAAGGCAAGTTCTCTAGAAAGCACAAAAGTATGAAAAATATAAAATATTTCAATTGTGGAAAGTTTGGTCATTATGCTACTAACTGTACTTGTTCCCAAGAATGAAAGTGATGAAGATAAACAGGATTCTAAGAGCAAGGATTCTGAAAAGCACAAGCATCACAGGAAGATCAAATATGAGCACAGAAATCAAGGAAAGAGGTATTCTCACAAGCACAAGAAGAGTTTCTACCTAGACAAAGCAAGTAAGTGTTCTAGTAGTGATAGTGAAAGTTCTTCAAGTGATGATGAAAATGAGATGTTCATATCAGAAAAAGAGGAAGAACTGAAACATAGATTCATTATCATGAAATGTCTTAGATGTGGAAACTTTGGTCACCTTGAGGATGATTGCATAAATAATGATTTGGTTTCTAGTATGTATGAGGATGCTTCAGAAAACTATAAGGAAGATGCATGTATGGTTTTTGAAAAGGGTAGCACCTCTAGTGATAAGAAATCTGAAAAAGGCTTTGATGATTCAAAAAGCAATCAAATAAAGGATATTGAAAGTGAACTTATTAGTGCTCTTAGTGCTTTGAAAAAGGAAAGAAATAAGAATGCTAGACTCAAGGATAAGTTAGATGAATGTTGTATGGAGAGAGATGATCTTATAGAAAGTCTTGACTTCTCTATAGCTAAGACACAAGAACTCAAGGATGAGTTAGAGTCTAAGGTTCTTGAGTATAGTGAGTTAGAACAGAAAATGGCTTCTTTGAAAGAGGAAACTAAAGAGTACAAGGATAAGCTTTACAGGTTTCAAGATAGCTCCAAAAAGGTTAAGTCACTCATCAAAGGTCAAAGAAAGACAACAAATAAAATAGGCCTTGGTTTTTTTAAGCCACACAAGGAACAAGTTGGAGAGTCTAATAAGAGACTCCAAAAGGAAGAGAGTTCTTATGAGGAAAGTATTTCATAAAAGGATTCCTTGAATGATAGATGCACGATAAAAATAGAATTCAGAATGAGAAGAAGAAGTTTTCAAAACCTAAGATGTCAATTAAAGGAAAGTTTCAAGGCAGATGTTTTGCTTGTCATAGGTTTGGTCACATGGCTTCACATTGCATGGCTCAAGTGAAGGAGGTAAATGACAGTTTCAGAAGTGCTAGTTACTTTCAAGGGTATTGCTACTCTTGTCAACAGTTTGGGCACAAGGCAGTTTATTGCAAGGCAAATAACAGGAACAGGTTTGGCCAGAACAGGTTTGGTCAGAACAGGTTTGGCCAGAACAGGTTTGGTCAAAACTGGTGGATTCAAAGATCAGGTTTACCTTAGAGAAACAACATCGCCAAGTGTTTCAAGTGCAACAATGAAGGTCACACAATCAGACAGTGTAGAGCTAAAATTATAGAATACAGGAATAGGAACAGTGGCATGATCAGGTCCAAGGATCAAGGCATGGACAAGAATAGGGATGAGAACAAGAACAAGAACAGTGACAGGAATAGGAATATGGACAAAGAGTTCAAGAGAAGGCCCGACAAGGAAGTTATAGATGCCGATGATGATCGAGTGCCTAATGGGAGTTTTACTCCCACCCAAGAATTAATCACCTCATCAGGAGGTGGGGGAGGGACTAAGCTAAGAGGCTCATTCTTAATCTCGAGCCCCAAAGGTGACCCTTTGCCATTGATGACAAAGGGGGAGAGATTTGAGTAAGGGGGAGAGCCTCAAGACAGGGGGAGTTGTTTATGTTGAGTTTTTTGTTTTTGAGAAGCATGGTTTGCCATCAATGACAAAGGGGGATATTGTTGGCAATTTTGGGTTTGAGATCCTAGCTTCTTGTCTATGAGTTGTCATTGATGTCAAAAGGAAATGGCATTAATGTTAAGAGGATGTGTTGGCTTCAAAGGTGGAAGATTCTAAGAGAATATTTTTAAGAGAATCCGGAGAGATTCCATTGGCAATGGTTTTTATTAAAACCAATGGAGGTTCTCTTTATTATTTATTTAATTATTATTTAAAACCCTTCAAGGTTTTAATTAATTAATTATTTAATTAATTAAGGGAGAAATTATTTTAATTTATTAAAAATATTTAAAGGTTTTTAACCTTTTTCATTTTTAATTTATTAAAATTATTTAAGGGTTTTTAAACCCTTTAGAAAGCAAATTTTGATTAAATTCGAAATTACTTTTCTTTGCAGCCGACGTGTTCTAAATTCCATGTATGGACTATAAATATGAGAAGGTTCATAAGGTTAAACTGACTTGGAAAATTGAAGGCAATTAATTGGTTTGGTTGCGATCGAATTTTCTGTTACGCTGCGAAAGAGGAGAGCTCGTGGTTTGAAAATCTTTCGAAAAGCTTGACCGTTTATGTGGAAGGAAGTTTGTCTTGGACTTCGTAAGCCCCTTTTGGGCTAGTGGCAGCAAAGGCTGAATTTGGGCCTTGCGTAGGTGGAGGTCTACATTTCGATCCCCGCAGAGGGAGCTGTGCATGGATTAGTCATGTTTTTATTAAAACGTGTTTTGTGTCGCGAATTTTGGATTCTTCAAGGGCAGCCATTATAAGGTGTGATTATTTTCTTGATATGATTTTTGGCATTGTTTAGCATTGTTTAAAATACATAGGAGAAATAAGGGGATATTTATTTGGTTGTATTTTTGAGATTAGTCTTTTGCTATGCTAAATTTAAAAATGGAGATATAAGGTGTAAGTTTTGGTTGTTGTGTTTTTGGCTTCTTTGGTGGTTGTTTTTAAAGAAGAGGAGCTAAAAGGTGTATTAAGGAAAGTTTTTATATATGGTCATTTATCTTGGTTCTAACCCTAACTTGGTTGTAAGTTTGAGGGTTGTGTGTGGTGACAACTTTAAGGATCAATTTTCTTCTACTCCAAAAAGGTATGGGCACATTTTCCTTATGAGTATGATTGGTGTATGTTTTTTCTGAAATAAGGTTGGAGTGAAAAGGTTTTCAACTAGGTTTCTTTTGGTTGGGTGTAAATCCTATTTTCCGGTTTGTTGAAGACTTCTTATGCATTGTTATCCTTGATGAGAGTTTTGGTGAATGCATAATTCTGGTTTGAGGTAGTGGAAGCATTATGCACTAGGGTTTATGTTTGTGAGTCTTGCTACTTGCTTTGAGTTGGTGAAATCCTTGGTTGGCTCTTTTGAGGTTGATGGTTGAGTTGCTTCCATAGAGGTTGTTTGATCAAGTTATTGATTTTACTTGATTCATGATATTGGGCTTACTCCTCTGAGTTGATTTGAGAAAATTACTCCTTTGCATTGGTGATATTGTGTTGGTGGTTGTTTTGTTCAAATATCTTTGGAGGGAAAAGGATTTCTACTTGTTTCCTTTTCTTGTGATGATTGGTTTAATGCTTCAAGGTTATTATTGAGTTGAGAAGTATTGGTTGAACCTTGTTTATAAGCATTGTTGTTGAAACCCTAATTGATGGTGAAAATAACATGAGTATCATTGTTATGTGATTCTTTGCATAGTTGGGAATTGGTGGGGTTTCATGTTCTTGAAAGAAAACATTCTATCCTATCCATTTCAGATATTGAGTTGAGTTTTCAGATTTGAGATTGAGATTGAGCTGAGTTGATTTGAGTTGAGTTTTAAGATTGGGATTTGAGTATAGAACATATTGAGTCTCTAACAATTCTCTTTATACTTCTATGAGTTTGACAAATCACATTGGGTATCTAACAATTCACTTTGTGATTTCCTACTAAGAAAGTTTTTCTTGGTGAGCTTGCTGAGTTTTTGGACAGGTTCCGGTGGGGACTTGTGAGTAGTTTTGGACAGGTTCCAGTGGGGACTTGTGAGCAGTTTTGGACAGGTTCCGGTGGGGACTTGTGAGCAGTTTTGGACAGGTTTCGATGGGGACTTGTGAGCAAATTTGGACAGGGCCTAGCAGAGGACTTGTGAGCTGATTTTGATAGTTCTATCAGAGAACTTGAGGACAAAGGTGCATTGGTTCTATGAGAAGAACCTGAGGATATATTTGGCAAGTCTTTGAGAAGGCTTGTATGTAGAGGATTGATTTGTTCAAGAGTTGGACAGATCTGACAGACAGAGGAAGACTTGTACTAGATCGACTGACTGTGTTTGGTACAGGTTGCTAAGCTGCTGTGGACGTGATCATAGAAGGCCAGAGGTCTCTTAGGCTAAGCATTGAGGACAGGAGGTCTTCGGTGGAAAGGAGTTCCACGTGCTGGAAAGAGGTAGAGACAGTTGATCTTCTGAGGGATCATATCCAGAGTAGAGGGAAAGGTATCTCCTTTGAGTAGAGGCTCATAAATTCATATAGAGGGGAAGGTATCTCCTTTGAACAGAGGCTCATAAATTCAAATTGGGGGAAGGTATCTCCTTTGAACAGAGGCTCATAAATTCATATAGAGGGGAAGGTATCTCCTTTGAACAGAGGCTCATAAATTCATAAACATTGTAATTGGGAAGGTTTCCCAAAGAACTTTGAGATAACTTTTAGAGAAAAGTTTTGTGGACATAGCCTAGCCATTCTGGGTGAACCACGTTAAAATTGGTGTCACTTTGTGGATGATATTATGCATTGTTTTGATATTGCTTTGGGTATATTGCTTTACTGTTTTGAAGTATAAAGGAAAAAGTAAAAAGAGGTCTTATACTATTCACCCCCCCTCTCAGTATAAGCTTGTGTTCTTCAACAAGCTTGCCTACCCTTCTTGAGTCGCAAAACTGCGATATGTCGCGATATCATGACATTTTTGTTTCTCTTCCTGCCTGGCCTTTTCGAGTCGCAAAAATGCGACATGTCGCGATATCGTGACACTTTTTATTTCTCTTCCTTCCTGCCCTTTTCGAGTCACGAAAATGTGACATGTCGCGAAATCGTGACACTTTTTCTTTCTCTTCCTTCCTGCGCTTTTTGAGTCTCAAAAATGTGACATGTCACGAAATCATGACACTTTTTCTTTCTCTTCCTTCCTGCGTTTTTCGAGTCACAAAAATGCGACATGTCATGAAATCGTGACACTTTTTCTTTCTCTTCCTTCTTGCGCTTTTCGAGTCGCGAAAATGTGACATGTCGCGAAATCGCGATACTTTTTCTTTCTCTTCCTTCCTGCGCTTTCTGAGTCGTGAAAATGCGACATGTCGCGAAATCGCGACATTTTCCCAATGAAATTTCTCTCTCCTATTTTAGTCACGAAAATGCGACATGTCACCGAATCGTGACACTTTTCCAACTTATTCTCTTTTCTTCGAACTTGTCGTAAAATCGTGACACTTCTTCCTACTTTCTCTTTTTCTTCCAACATGTCAAGAAATCGCAACAGTTTTTCAACTTGCCTTTTTCTTTTCCAACATGTCGCGAAATCACGACAGTTTTTCCTGCTTTCTCTTTCTCTTCCAACATGTCTCAAAATCGCGACAGTTTTTCCACTTGTCTTTTTCTCTTCCAACATGTTGCGAAATCGCGATAGTTTTTCCTGCTTCCTTTTTTTCTTCCAACATGTCGCAAAATCGCAACAGTTTTTCCTGCTTCCTTTTTCTCTTCCAACATGTCGTGAAATCATGATAGTTTTTCCTACTTCCTTTTTCTCTTCCAACATGTCATGAAATCGTGACAGTTTTTCCTGCTTCTTCTCTCTCTTCCAACATGTCGCGAAATCGTGACAGTTTTTCCAACTTTTTCTCTCTTCCAACATGTCGCGAAATCACGACAGTTTATCCTGTTGTTTCTCTCTCTTCCAACATGTCATGAAATCGTGATAGTTTTTCTTGCCTGTTGTATATGTCGTGATATCGCAACACTTTTCTTACTTGTATTTTTCTTTGATCTTTTGCATATGGGCCACCTCGGTTTTCTTGGACAACCACTGTACATACTCTGAGCAACCTTTGAACTCATGTCTTCTGCATCTGAATGGATTTTGAACTTCCTGTCCATTGCATCATTAGATCTAACTGACTATGTTGACAACAATGACAATACTCCTGTTGCACCTTGCTCAACAATCTCCCCCTTTGGAATTGTTGGCAACACGTGTAATTTCCTGTAACTCTTCTCCCCTTTGTCAATAATACCAAAGAGCTGCTGCAAACTCCCCCTGAGTCCATGCACAACATTCTCAGGCACACTCTATTGCATTTAGCAAAGATCATGAACATGATCAAACAGATAATCAAATACTAAAATGCTCCCCCTGAGAATGTGATCCCTGTAGCTAGTCAATTTTTGGGAAGTGTGACCACTCCTAATTTGTTGCGAAGGTACTCAAAAACTTATTTGGGAAATGGTTTTGTGAAGATATATGCTACTTGCTCTATAGTTGGAACAAAATCTAACTTAACCTCACCTTCCGCAACTTTCTCCTTCAAAAAATGATACCTGATAGCGATGTGCTTTGTGCGTGAATGCATAACTGGATTCTTGGAGATGTTAATGGCACTGGTGTTATCACACTTAACTGATATTGGCTCACTGAAGCTAATACCAATATCTTTCAGAGTTTGTTTCATCCAAAATACCTGCATACAACATGTTGTCGCTGTAATGTATTATGCCTCTACTTTCGATAATGAAATTGATTCTTGTTTCTTACTGTGCCACGCAACCAATCTATCTCCAAGATAGAATGCACCTCCACTGGTACTTTTTCTGTCATCTACACAGCCTTCCCAATCTGCATCTGAATATGAAATAAGGGTGAAGTCTTTACCTTTTGGATACCATAACCCATACTCCATAGTACCCTTGAGGTACCGAAGAATAGTCATCAATACACAACATAAAATATTTGTCATCATTTATGCTTTGAGTTCTCATGGGACCACATAAATCAGTGTGTATGAGTTCCAACAATTTGCTTGTGTAGTACTCTTTGGTTTTGAATGTGACTCTAGTTTGCTTCCCCTTTTGGCATGAAGCACAAATGTTGTTTGCAGGTTTGCTGATGGTTGGAATGTCTCTCACTGCCCTTTTTGAGGTGATTTTTACTAGATTATCAAAACTGATATGACTGAGTCTCTTGTGCCACAACCAATTTTCTTCTTCTTTTCCAATAAAATAGGTTCCTTTTGAAGTCTCTGAGAGCGTGTACAGGTTACCAGATGTCCTTGATCCTGTTGCTATCAATTTTCCACTGTTTGTTTTTTTGACTTCACAACCCTGCTTCATAAAAACTACTTCATGACCTTTATCACAAATCTGACTTACACTTAATAAGTTATGTTTCAACCCATCCACAAACAGGACTTCTTCTGATTTAATCCTTCCATCACTGATTTTAACTGAGCCTTTGCCGACTATCTTGGCTCCATCATTATTTCCAAATTTTACTGAAACTCCTTCATATTTTTGTAACTTCTCAAATTTTTGTTTGTCACCTGTCATATGATTGGAGCATCCACTATCAAGTATCCATGGTACATATTTATTCTATGCTTTGAATGCAGTTTGTACGATTAAGGATTCATTTTCTTCCTTCAGTCGCTCTTTTCCTTTCCACATTGTTTTGATAGTAGTTTTGGGCTCTTGATTTGCCTTTCCCTTATCAGTAGTTTGAGTATGTTTTTTGGGAAGCTTTCTATTTTGTCTCATCTTGTATGGTTGAAACTTTCTTCCCTGAAATTGATTTGAGGTAAATGTATTTCTACAGTTTCTTGTAATTTGCCCAAAATTATGACAGTTATAACATTCTACTGCATAATTCATCAAAGGAGAAAAAACATTTCTACTGGTAAAATTCCTTGGTCTTACATTATATTTGCAGTCTGAGATTTTATGTCCATAGCCATTGCATTTAAAATAGAAACCAGAGAAGGGACAATTGAACCTAGGTGATGGTCTTTGCCATGTTGTTGTAGGAGCCATAGATATTCTTCTTCTTTGTTGTGTGACATTGGTGAATCCATCATTGTCAATTCTCCTTTCGTTCCTGGAATTAATGCTTTATCTTGCATGAAACATTTTTCCTTGATCAATCTATCTCTCATCTTCATTTTTTATGGATTCTGCATTTCTGGCCTTTGATCCACTTGATGATTCTCCTTCGATGAAACCTAGACCAAATTTGATGCCTGCAGGTCTTTGGTCATTTATGATCTTATCCAACTTCATAGAAATTTCTTCATGTTTGTGATAACAACTAATTTTCTTATTCATATCTTCTAGCTACATTCTTAAACCAACAATCTCTTCTTCTAGCTTGCTGCAATGATCTATTTTCATTGTTATTTGCACTTCGAGATCTTTGGAGATTTTCTTAGATTCTTCTATCTGTACTTTCAAGCTGGTTATGATTTCATTTGCATCCTCAAGCTTTCTTGAAAGTTTCTTATTCTTTTTCTTTTTGACGCAGGACTAAAATTACGAGCAGAGAAACCACCAATATTTTATTGAGAAGCTTTCAAATCCAAATTACAGAAGTTAAAATGGCCAACCCTCTTACAATGTATGAACTACCTCTTATAGCGGACCCGACCCCCTTCGAACAATCATTACACAGATTGCGAAGTTTTCTGTAACCTCCTGCATGAATTTTCTATCATTGCCTGCATCCTATTACCAGGTGCCTTGGACCATCATGGCATAGAATTACGGAGTGCTCTATAGCTGCCTGCCCATCGACCCTTTGAGTCATCATTCACAGGAGTGCTCTGTAGTCACCTGTATTTTGCTGTCACGTGCCCTTTTGCAACGACCTCTACAACCGCCTTCCCGTCTGGAGTCATGAACGATCTATCACGATATCGTGACATTTTGGCGTTCGGCCTCTATTCTCTCCTTTGGGTCGCGAAATCGTGACATGTCATGAAATCATGACATCTTGGCCTTCCGTACTCGCTGCCTTCGGGTCACAAAACTGTGACATGTCACGAAATCACAACATCTTGGCCTTCTGTTCTCCCCTTCTATCTTTGGGTCACGAAACTGTGACATGTCGTGAAGTCACGACATCTTGGCCTTCCGTACTCTCCTTCTGTCTTTGGGTCACGAAACCGTGACATGTCACAAAATTACGACATCTTTGCCTTTCGTACTTGTCTTCTGCCTTTGGGTTGCGAAACCGCGACATGTCACGAAATCGTGACATCTTTGCCTTTCGTACTTGTCTTCTGCCTTCGGGTCGTGAAACCACGACATGTCACAAAATCGTGACATCTTTGCCTTCCGTACTTGTCTTCTGCCTTTGGGTCACGAAACCGCGACATGTCGCGAAATCATGACATCTTTGACATCCTTACTTGTCTTCTGCCTTTGGGTCGCGAAACCATGACATGTCATGAAATCGTGACATCTTTGACATCCTTGCCTCTCCTATGAAACCCATCATGATATCGTGACAGTTCTCCCTGCTAGCTTCATTCTCCATTTTGTGTGGTGATATCATGCCACATTTTCTGTCGCGATATCGCGACAGCTTCTCCTCACTGGTTTCTTTTCTCCAAATGTGTCGTGACATCGCAACACATTTTCCAGTCATGATATTGCCACAACTTCTCCCCGTTGGCTCCTCTTCTCCAAATGTGTCATGATATCGCGACACATTTCCTATCGCGATATCACGATAGCTCTTCCCCTTGCCAACACTTAAAAAAAAAATTGATGATGCAAGATTTCTCTGCCACCACCAGATGCTCCTGCATCAGACACCCGGGGTGAGTTGAGAAGTGACCTTCACTTCTGTTCTGTGTGAGGTAGACCCAGGCGGTCAACCTCTACCTTTGACAACCAAGTAGCATCTTCTATGGGTCTGCCCTTCCACTTGACCAAATACTCAGAATATCGCCTATTCCTAGTATTTTGGCCTTCACGCGTGTCAAGGACTTCTTCTATCTCGTTTGTGACTGGGGTGGTTGCTGGAATGCTCCACAAATCCAGACTTGGGGTCTCACTGCTACCTCCTTCATGATACTCGACCAAATTCGAAATGTTAAAAATGGGTGAGATGTTAAGTTCACTCGACAACTCCACCTCATATGCATTGCTCGAATCCCATTTTCCAATGATTCTGCATGGCCCAAACTTCTTCATCTTTAGCTTGTTATAGGTCTTGGCAGGAAATATTTCTTTTCTCAGATGGACCATGACGGCATCTCCCACTTCAAATTCTTTAGACCGACGCTTCTGGTCTGCCCTGGTCTTATATTGAGTATTCATCTTAGTGATCTACCTCGTCACCTCTTCATGCAAGCTTTTCAGGTGCTCTACAAAGTCTTCGGCCTTAGCACTACACTTTTCTCTTGTATCCATCCTCTGCAACTCAGAAGCGTTTCTTGGGCTGCTCCCATAAATTATCTGGAATGGAGATTTGTTGGTACTCCTGTTGACAGAATTATTGTATGCAAATTCCGCCTACGACAAAACTAAATCCCATCCCTTGGGCTTGTCTCCTACCAAGCATCTCAATAGATTGCCCAAACTTCTATTTACCACCTCTGTTTGGCCATCTGTCTGTGGGTGGTATGCAGAACTGAATTTCAAATCCATCTTCAGTTTCTTCCATAGGGTTCTCCAAAAATACCCAACAAACTTGGTATCTCTGTCCGACACAATACTCTTTGGTAGACCATGAAGTCGTACCACTTCTTTGAAAAATAAGCCTGCCACATGGACCGCATCACTAGTTTTCTGGCAGGGGATAAAATAAGCCATTTTTGAAAACCTTTCAACCACCACAAGTATGGAGTCGTTCCCCCTTTGCGTCCTAGGTAAGCCAAGAACAAAATCCATACTGATGTCCTCCCATGGCCTTTCGGGTACAGGTAGTGGTTGATATAAGCCAGTATGCTGTCTCACACCTTTCGCCATCTGGCATATCCTACAACTTTGCACGAACTTGGTCACATCTTGTTGCAATTATGGCCAGTAGTAGTTTTCATTAATAAGGGAAATGGTCTTGTCTCAACCAAAGTGTCCAGCCAACCCTCCACTGTGCTTTTCCTTGACCAGATTTTCCCTCATTGAACTCCTTGGAATGTGAAATTGGTTTCCCCTGAACAGCATTCCATATTGGATCAAAAAATTCAACCACTTAGTCTTGTCTAAAGTAATAGGCGCAGAGCAGGCCTTCCAAGATTCTATGAAGTCGGGATCTGCAGGGTACAAACCCTTAAGTTTAGCAAACCCTACAACTTCCACCTTCATTTCCATCAATAAAAATTTCCTCCTACTTAAGGCATCCACACTCTGTTGGACTTTCTGCTCTGGTGCTTCAGCACAAAGGTATAGCTCTGCAGGAACTCAACCCACTTCAGGTGCCTCTGATTTAGCTTTCCCTGACTATTAATATACTATAGTGCCTGATGATCAATATATAGAACAAACTCCTTTGGCAACAAATAATGCCTCCATTTCTTCAGAGCCTGAACTATAGCGTAGAACTCCTGATCATACACTGAATACTTCTTCCTGGCATCATTGAGTTTCTCACTAAAATAAGCGACAAGCTTACCCTCTTGACTCAATATAGCCCCTATGGCACTACCACTAGCATCACAGTCTACTTGAAATACCTTATTAAAATCAGGAAATGCTAAGATAGGTTGCTCTGTGACCTTCTTCTTTAACATAGCAAAGCTCTTGTCTACTCCGGTTGTCCACTTAAATTCCTTCTTATTCCCCCTCATTGTCTTCGTAAGGGATGCGCAAATACTACTAAAATTTCTAATGAATTTTCTGTAAAAACTGGCTAGACCATGAAACGATCTTACCTCAGTCATGCTTCTTGGAGCAGGCCATTCTATGATAGCCCTCACCTTTTTTGGGTCCATTTTTAGACCGTCTGCTAAGATGACAAATCCCAGGTATACTAACTCCCTTTTCACAAAGTTACACTTCTTTAGATTTATCAGCAACTGCTCCTCCCGCAGCTTCTCAAAAATCCTCCTGATATGCATCAGATGTTCCTCCAGGGTTCTACTAAATATCAAGATATCATCCAAGTAGACAATGACAAATTTGCCTAAAAATTCTTTCAATACTTAGTGCATTAGTTAGCCCAAATGGCATGACCAACCACTCATTAAAACCCTCTCTGGTTTTGAAGGTTGTATTTCACTCATCCCCTTCTCTGACACGGATCTGATGATAACCACTCTTCAGATCAATCTTCGTGAAGTACTCAGCTCCACTCAAACAGTCCATAATGTCATCCATCCTTGGCAATGGAAATCTGTATTTTATAGTGATCTTGTTAATTGCCCAAGATTCTGTGCACATTCTCCACTCTCCATCTTTCTTGGGTGCTAGTACTGCAGGTACTGCACATGGGCTAAGACTCTCCCGAATCAACCCCTTCTTTAGCAACTCTTGAAATTGCATATTTAGCTCCTCAGTTTCCATAAGATTCATTCTATGTGCGGCCTTATTGGGCAAGCTAGACCCTGGTACCAAGTCTATATGGTGACTGATCTTCCTTACAGGTGGTAAACCCTCAGGTACATTATCTGATATGATATTTGGAAATTCTTCTAACAGGCCCATGACTTCTACTGGGGTATCCTCGCATTCCTTTTCCCTAACCCTAGGGATTATTGCATAGCACATATGATCTGGCTTCAGACCATCTAAAAATCTTCTTCCTTCAACTAGACAGATTTGAGCACTGCTACATACCTTTTCGTTCGCCTCCTTCAGGGGTTTCAACTTATGGCAAACTCCATTCTTTGACAAGGAATACATGTTGGCTTGACCATCATGTACTGCACTCTGATCAAACTGCCATGGTCTCCCAAGCAACATGTGACATGCATCCATAGGCAGGATGTCACACAGGACCTCATCACGGTAAGTCCCAATGTTAAATTTCACCAGGCATTGCTCATTGACCAAAACCCTATGGTCCTTCTATAACCATGCAATCTGATATGGATACGGGTGTCTTCTTCTCTCTAACTGTAACTTGGCAACCATCTCCTCAGAGACCAAGTTATCAGTACTACCATTGTCAATAATGATGTTACAGACCTTGCCTAAGCATTTGCATCTCGTGCGAAATAGGTTGTTCCTCTGGTCTGGCTCCTTTTCCTCATTCAACAAGACTCTCCTTATGACCATCGCTTCTCCTCATTTTGCCTCCTCAGAGTGCTCAGATTCGACACCTCCATCTGCTACCGTAGCCCTGGCCTGACCCTCAGGTCTCCGATTTGGCCTTTCTTGGCGTTGTGGATAGTTGTATTCCCGATGCCCTTATTCCCCGTAATTGTAGCAGGTTCCACAAAATATCCCTCTCCCATACCCATGCCCAGGCCTACCTCTTCCTCTCGGGTAGCGATTGTTCTGATTGCGTGGGCAATGGGTATTCTCCTCTTTCTCTTCCTTCTGGTCCTGGCTACTACTTGTTTCACCAGTCTTCTTCAGATCTCTATATCTTCCTCCACTGGTCCTTCCACTAGCTCTCCCACCATGATCCTTTCCTCTCTGCTTACCCTCAAACCTCCTATTCAGTTTCTCTTCCACTTTTAGGGCAAACTGGTATGCATCCTCAACCGTGCTCATCCGAACCAGACTCAGTTCTTCTTGAGTGATGGTTCTTAATCCATTGATGTAGCGGGCGACCTTCTTCTTATTCACCTCAGAATGGTCGGTTCAAATTGAGATCTGGTAGAACTCCTCCGTGTACTCTTTGACAGATTTACTCACCTGTCTCAGACTCTACATCCTCCTCAACAGATCCAACTCATAATCTGCAGGGATGAATTGCCTCTTCAATTTCTTAACCATCCGATCCCACCTGGTGATCTTTTCTTTTCCCCTCTTGTTCCTTTCTAGTTGTACTCCTTTCCACCAGATGCTAGCATGTCCCTTCAACTTTGTTTTTGCAAACCTGATTCGATTTGGATCTGAGATCTCCTCATACTCAAAATATTCCTCCATGTCGTTGATCTAATCTATCAACTCCTCGGGGTTGAGATTCCTAGAATATGTGGAGACATCAAACTTTGGCTTCTTCTCGATCTGGGATATGGCCCTATACAGCCTAGCTTCTGCTGGATCCAATGCTTCTTCCTCATCAGATGGACCCTCGGCTTCCCAAGCTTCATCTTCACTATGGTCTTCTCTTCTAGGCTCAACTCCTCTTCTCCATTCCTTGTGCAGGGCTTGCACTTGCCTCTGCAAAGCTCTAAAATCGACCTCTGGCACCATATTCCTCGCACCACCATGATTTCTTTGTAGAGGCATCTTTCTCACTTTCTCACAACCCATAACCACAGATCCTGGCACAAACTGCCTCACGATCGGTGATCTGTTCATGCGCTTAGAACCTTCTGGCTCTGATACCACTTGACGCAGGACTAAAATTACGAGTAGAGAAACCACCAATATTTTATTGAGAAGCTTTAAAATCTGAATTACAAAAGTTAAAATGGCTAACCCTCTTACAATGTATGAACTGCCTCTTATAGCAAACCCGACCCCCTTCGGATAATCATTACACATATTGCAGAGTTTTTTGTAACCGCCTGCTCGAATGTTCTATCGTCGCCTGCATCCTGTTACCAGGTGCCTTGGACCATCATGGCATAGAATTACGGAGTGCTCTACAGCTGCCTACTCATCGACCCTCTAAGTCATCATTCACAGGAGTGCTCGGTGGTCACCTATATTTTGCTGCCACGTGCCCTTCTGCAACGACCTCTACAATCGCCTACCCGTCTGGAGTCATGAACGATCTATCGTGATATCGTGACATTTTGGCGTTCGGCCTCTATTCTCTCCTTCAGGTCGTGAAATCGTGACATGTCATGAAATCGTGACATCTTGGCCTTCTGTACTCGCCTACTGCCTTCGGGTTGCAAAACTGTGACATGTCACAAAATCACGACATCTTGGCCTTCCGTTCTCCCTTTCTATCTTCGAGTTGCAAAACCGTGACATGTCACGAAATCGTGACATCTTGGCCTTCCGTACTCTCCTTCTATCTTCGGGTCACAAAACCGTGACATGTCACAAAATCGTGACATCTTTGCCTTTTGTACTTGTCTTCTGCCTTCGGGTCACGAAACTGTGACATGTCACGAAATCGTGACATCTTTGCCTTTCGTACTTGTCTTCTGCCTTCGGATCGCGAAACCTCGACATGTCATGAAATCGTGACATCTTTGCCTTCTGTACTTGTCTTCTGCCTTTGGGTCAAAAAACCCCGACA
This sequence comes from Wollemia nobilis, assembly GCA_028583015.1. Taxonomy (NCBI): domain Eukaryota; kingdom Viridiplantae; phylum Streptophyta; class Pinopsida; order Araucariales; family Araucariaceae; genus Wollemia; species Wollemia nobilis. Next base: position 445,109 of record JAQPPZ010002750.1, on the reverse strand, counting down.
TGTCACGAAATCGTGACATCTTTGACATCCTTGCCTCTCCTATGAAACTCGTCGTGATATCGCGACAGTTCTCCCTGCTAGCTTCATTCTCCATTTTGTGTCGCGATATCATGCCACATTTTCTGTCGCGATATCACGACAGCTTCTCCCCACTAGTTTCTTTTCTCCAAATGTGTCGTGATATTGCGACACATTTTCTGTCGCGATATCGCGATAGCTTCTCCTTGTTGGCTCCTCTTCTCCAAATGTGTCGCGATATCGCGACACATTTCCTGTCATGATATCACGACAGCTCTTCCCCTTGCCAACACTTAAATTTTTTTTTTTGATGATGCAATATTGCTCTGCCACCACCAGATTCTCCTGCATCACTTTTCTATATTCCACTCTTCAAGTGCAGAGATCAACTCACCTTCTAGATCCACTTTAGCCTTAAGGTTTTCTCCACAAACTTCAGAGGTCACTCCTTCCTTTTCTGATTTAATTTCTTCAAATGCCATGAAAAGATCTTCATCTTTTTCTTCTTCAGACTCTTCATCGGAGCTGTTCTCTGATGAACTGACATTCTTGGAGATGAAACTTTTCTTCTTGAAATTGCCTTTTCTGAAATTCATTTTCATCTTCTAGACACTTCTTTCTTGGTGCGATCCTTCATCATTTTTGTTCTTCTCTTTAAGTGGACATTTAGTCACAAAATTCCCAACGCCTCCATAGTTAAAACATTTGAATGGTAGCTTCCCTCCGTGTTTTCCTTTTCCCTTTTTCAATTTTCTAACAAAGTTTGCTTCCATTTCATCCGATGTCTCTTCTTCCTCAGACTCTTGTTTTGTGTTTTTATTTTTAAGGGCTTTAAAAGCCGCTTCTCTGTCTGTGGGTTTAGATCTTCCTATCATCATCTCATATGTAGTCAAAGAACCATACATCTCATCTATACTGAAGTAATTTAGATTTTTGGCTTCTTCTATCATTGAGACTTTGGAATCAAACCTTTGAGGAAGAGATCTTAGTACCTTTTTCATGATGGCAGAGTCTCCAATATCCTCGCTGAGCCCTCTGATCGCATTAATGATTCCATTGACTCTCAGCATATATGCCTCAATTTTTTCATCATCGTTCATTTTCAATGCTTCGAACTAAGCTCGGTGTGTCTGTAATTTGGCCTCCTTGATATTATCATCTCCTTCATGAATACTCCTCAGTTTGTCCCATATCTATTTTGCAGTATCACAACTCATGATCTTTACTAGTTCACTGTCTGCTAATCCACACATGATAGCATTCTTTGCTTTTGAGTTACTCTCAAATAGTTTCTTTTTGTCAGCCTCTTTTGGAGGAGTGATGGGTATTGTGTATCCACTAACTATCGAATCCCGGATGTCGTAACCCAAAGCATGGATATATGTACGCATCCCGATTCTCCAGAACGCGTAATTAGATCCATCAAACAATGGTGCTTTGTTTTATGAGAAACCTTCACCACCTGCCATTGTGTTAGTTCCAAGATCACCCTAGCCGATTAGGCTTGTACAAGAACTTAGCTCTGATACCAATTATTAGTCTTACAATGACACTAATAGGGGGGGTGAATCAGTGTAACTCTTTAATCTTGAATTTACATCTCTTAAAACAGTAGCAATTAAAACTTATTACAATATACAACAAGAATAACAAAAGAGCATCACACAACACAAGATTTAACGAGGTTCACCAATGTGGCTACTCCTCAAAGATGACTGCTTGGACTACCATCCAAATCCATCCTTTGCAAAGCAACAACTTTACAATCACTTTACCAGCACCCACTAAAAGGAGCACCAACCCCTTATTTATTTGCACCAACAGAAAGGAGCACCAACCCCTGATTTACCAGCACCTACTGGAAGGAGCACCAACCCCTGATACCAAGCTACAACCTGGACTTGAATTATGAATCTATTTGGTTAAAAAAAAGACACCTCCACTTTTACAAGACCCCGACTAGTCTGCTTCACCTTTGCAATCTCTACGCACTCTGCTCTCTCTGCAAAATCACTTCGCATAATCTGTTGCATCACAATCGAACGATCATCTTCTCCCTTTTGTGCATTCTGCTTCCTTTGAGAATTTTGCACTTAGCACGATTCGATACGACTTGCACTCTGTGCTTTGCGATCGAACTTCACGTGCTTTGACCCACTAAATTCTTCAAACAACCTTCCTTTTATAACAACATTTTCATGATCAAAACCCCAATCTTAGTCGGTTGTAAACCCTGATCTTAGTCGGCTGCAAACCCTAATCTTAGTCGGCTACAAAGGTCTTTGTCGGCTTCAACTCAACCACAAAAAAGCAACATGTCACGATATCATGACACTTTTGCTTACTCTCTCTTTCTCCTTGCTTTGGTCCACGAAAATACATGTCGCGAAATCGTGACACTATTTTCTCTCTCCTCTTTCTCTTTGCTTTGGCCCACAAAAATACATGTCGCAAAATTGTGACACTATTTTCTCTCTCCTCTTTCTCTTTGCTTTGGCCCATGAAAATACAACATGTCGCGATATCGCGACACTATTTTCTCTCTCCTATTGCTCTTTGCTTTGGCCCGCGAAAACACATGTCGCGATATCGTGACACTATATTCTCTCTCCTATTTCTCTTAGCTTTAGCCCGTGAAACTGCAACATGTCACAATATCGTGATACTTTCACCTCCATATACTTGATCTTTGATTTTGTCGCGATATCGCGACACTTCTGCCTCCATATACTTTCTCTATGCCTTTATCGCGAAAATGCGACATTGCACGATATTGCGACACTTTTATTTCTCTTCCTGCCTGGCATTTTCGAGTCACGAAAATTCGACATGTCGCGATATCGTGACACTTTTTCTTTCTCTTCCTTCCTGCCCTTTTCGAGTCACGAAAATGCGACATGTCATGAAATCGTGACACTTTTTATTTCTCTTCCTTCCTGCGCTTTTTGAGTCGCGAAAATGTGACATGTCACGAAATCATGACACTTTTTCTTTCTCTTCCTTCCTGCGCTTTTCGAGTCATGAAAATGCGACATGTCGCGAAATCATGACACTTTTTCTTTCTCTTCCTTCTTGTGCTTTTCGAGTCATGAAAATGTGACATGTCGCAAAATCGTGACACTTTTTCTTTCTCTTCCTTCCTGCGCTTTTTGAGTCACGAAAATGCGACATGTCACGAAATCACAAGATTTTCCCAATGAACTTTCTCTCTCCTATTTTAGTCGCAAATATGCGACATGTCGTGAAATCCTAAAACTTTTCCAACTTATTCTCTTTTCTTTGAACTTGTCGCGAAATCGTGACACTTCTTCCTGCTTTCTCTTTTTCTTCCAACATGTCACGAAATTGCGATAGTTTTTCAACTTGCCTTTTTCTTTTCCAACATGTCGCGAAATCGCGACAGTTTTTCCTGCTTTCTCTTTCTCTTCCAACATGTCGCAAAATCATGACAGTTTTTCCACTTGTCTTTTTCTCTTCCAACATGTCGCAAAATCGCGATAGTTTTTCCTGCTTCCTTTTTCTCTTCTAACATGTCGCGAAATCACGATAGTTTTTCCTGCTTCCTTTTTCTCTTCCAACATGTCATGAAATCGTGACAATTTTTCCTGCTTCCTTTTTCTCTTCCAACATGTCGCGAAATCATGATAGTTTTTCCTGCTTCTTCTCTCTCTTCCAACATGTCACGAAATCGTGACAGTTTTTCCTGTTGTTTCTCTCTTCCAACATGTCGCGAAATCGTGACAGTTTATCCTGTTGTTTCTCTCTCTTCCAACATGTCGTGAAATCACGACAGTTTTTCTTGCCTACTGTATATATCGTAATATTGTGACACTTTTCTTACTTTTCTTTTTCTTTGATCTTTTGCATATGGGCCACCTCGATTTTCTTGGACAACAACTATACATACTCTGAGCAACCTTTGAACTCCTTTCTTCTGCATCTGAATGGCTTTTGAAATTCTTGTCCACTGCATCATGAGATCTAACTGACTGTGTTGAAAACAATGACAATACTCCTACTGCACCTTGCTCAACAGCCTCCACTGCACTAGCTTATTGATCTCTCTCCACAGAATAACTCTATCATGACTCAAAAGACCTCTATCCTCATTGCCCTGGCTAATGGATCTCTATCTACTAGAGACTAATGTCCTCTACTCTATCACCTCCAAAGCTTGCTCTCAACTCTACTCAATCTTTGTATCAAATCTACACTAAACACTATCCTTCGGTCTAGCACAAATTTTCTCATAAGTCTATCTCTGGTTTGGCACAAATATGCCCTTAAATATGCACCAAAATATATCCTAAAATCTATCCTCAAACCTTAACACAAATCTTGATCCAATTACAAATCAACTATGCTAGAACTATCTCAAGCCTTAACACAAATCTTGAACAAATCAATCAACTTTGTTCTCAAGTCTTCTCAAAGACTATCCTCAAATCTATCCAATAAGTCTTTACCCAGACTTACCTCAAATATATCCACAAGTCCTCTCTAGAACTTGTTCAATATTCTCAACAAGTGTTCATCAAGACTTACCTCAAATATGCTCAAAAAGTCCTCTCTAGAACTTGTCCAATCTGCTCAAAAAGTCCTCTTTAGAACTTGTCCAATCTGCTCAACACGTCTTCCCTATGACTTGCCTCAAATATTCTTGTAATATTTCACAAAAGCTCACACAAATTTGTCCTTAAGTCCCCTATAGAACTTACTCAAATCTGCTCACAAGCTTTCACAAAAGCTTGCTTAACTTTGTCCTTAAGGCCCAGAATATTATAATATTATTATTTCCTTTTAAATCTGCTTCGCCTTCCTTAGGATTTCCTTTTAAACCTGCTTCTCCTTCCTTGGGACTTTAATTTTTTAGGCCGTTCTAGGCATATAATATTAAAATAAATATTATATCCTATTTCTTTTAACCCCTTCCTTGCCTTTTGGGAAAACCACCTGATGACATTAATGATGACGAAACTTGGACATAAACCTCTTGATATCAATGACAATAAAACTTGCTCATATTTCCTACAAGAACTTTTCCCTATTGGAGATGAAGGTGAAGGATTTGTTGGTTCAAAATGACCAAACCCTGGCCTTGAAAGGGATCGCGAGTAAACCAAACAACATGAAGGATGAGGAGTGGGCAACACTGGACATGAATGTTAGGATAAATATTACATTACTTGGGATATTACCTAACATTCTATGTTAGGTAGATTCCTAATTACTATGAATGTTAGGATAATATCCATTACTTGGGATATTATTATCACATTTTATTACAATTATTGTAAATCTACGAATATATTTATTCATAGATATTATATAATCGTTAATTTGTTAGCAATAATTCCTAATTAGTTAGCATCAATTCCTAAGTAGTTTTCATGATCAGGGGTATTGTTATTTTATGGCTATTTTAATCCTAAGGTATTGTATTTAAGCACTACATTATCAATATAATTGTGAGTTGATTATTTGCTCAATCGTTCTCATTGGTATCAGAGCAGGCATCTCGGCCTTGCTCCACTCAGAGCGATTTGGTTCAGGTTCCACCATAGGTGGACAAGGCCTGAACTGCAAGAAGCTGACCAGGTTCCACCATTCTATGGACAAGACCTCGATGGGACATATTTCCCAAGGCATGCAATTCCTCGACTCCCTTGGCACAAAAATTGAGGTGAGTTACTGGAGGAGCTGATATTTTTGTGAAATTTTGCATGGAATTTTGTAACATTGAATCTTTGACTGGTGTGAAATTCATTATTTATTCTTTTTTAGAATTTTTGATGGAATTATTTTTATTTTTCGTGGTTCCTCAATCCGACAGGCGTTTGTTGGCCACACGTTGTGCACCACCTAATGTCATAACGCTCTAATAGTTATCTTTCAGATGACATCCATGATGAGGATCCCACCATCGACAGGTATATTAAACATGTTTCTAACTCCAATGCAATGGTAGTCTTACAACTCTAGTATAGCGGATGGGGTTGGGAACTAAAGTCCACTTGGAGACCTGATGAAATTTGATGCCTACTATCATGAAAATCAAGAACCTGACAAGGTGCATGATCGTTGATGCTTACTTGATGGTATGAATCCTGAGGCAACCACGTGGTACGATAGCTGACCTGGTGGACATGCACCTTGAGGTATTGACATGGCAATGCGATATTTAACCTAGCGAACATGCATCCCAAAGTGTTGATATGGTGATATAGTAGTTGACTTAGTGGATACGAATCTCGATGTGCTAACGTGATGATGTGATAACTTACTTGGTGGACATGCACCTCAAGGTGCTGATGTGGTGATGTAGTAGCTAACCTGACGGACACGCATCCTGAGGTGTTAATATGATAATACAATTATTAACCTAGTGAGCATGCACTCTAAGTCTAATGTGGTGATCCAACTAGCTTCAATACTGACGTGGCATTTGCATGGCATATTTCAATTTGTTCTCCTGTTGCTGATGTGGCATTTTGTGCGTATGCGTGGTGAAATATGATTGGGTGGTCTGTGCGAGAAAATGTCCATTGACGGGGATCGATTACTCATAAGAAATCAAATTAAATGTGGGGTGTTCTTATTTTTAAACAAGGGAAGAACATCCACATAGCAGATGTGGGATTAAAAATCCCAAGTATTTTCGGATTTCTTTCACTTTGGAGTGGAGGAAAAAAATGAAGGGGAAAATCTTCCCCTCCATACTCGTCTCGAGCGAAAGTTAGGACAGTAAGCCAATCATCGCTAGGGCATTGACTTGCGCTAGATCTAGGATCGAGTCTTGTCTAGTGACTTATGAGCAAATATTTTGCTCCAAATGCCTTCCACGCCATTATTTTTAAAGGATAGGTAAAACATTTTTTATTTTTTTGCAATTATTTTTAAAGTTTCTTCATTTTTTAATAATTTAATATTTTTTTGTTAAAAATTATTTCTTTTACTTTATATTAATGATTTTCTAACAGAATTATTTTATTATTGATTACAAATTTGACTAAAACTATATTTTTGCAATCAAATTAAAGAGAAAATAACCCTATGTTTTTGCAAAATTACATCAAGAAATAGTGCTTTTGTGTTCTCAAAAATTTTGGGATATAACACAAATGAATAGCACATTTTTTTTTGCAACTTAGAATTTTTTCAAAATTCGTCAAAATTGTGTTTTTGTTTTCTCAAAATTTTGAGATGTAATACAAATAAATAGCACATTTTTTTGCAAATCTGGGAGATTTAAAACTTTCTCAAAATTTTTGAGAGTAAGAGTTTTTCTCATGAAAAATAGACCTTGGGTCCACTAATACCAAGTCGTGTGTCGACTGGTTCTGGAAAGCCTTTCAAAAGCTTGTCGTGTGTCGACTTGGCTTGAAAGGAGTGCTACCTTGTTAAATTTGCAGAGCAAAGGGGAGACAAGAAATTGTGTTTTTTTTTGCAAATTTGTAACACAAGGAGGGGGGCACTTGAAAATCAAAACTTCTTTTTGCAAAATCAAAAGCAATTTGTGCATTTTGTTTTCTCAAACCTTGGGATATAACACAAAATATTGCACATTCATATTTTTGCAAATTGGAGAAGGATCTCATCACATTGAAGATCTAAAATTTTCACAACCTTGTTTATTTTGCAAACAAGAGGGGGGACAAACCAAGATTTGGATTCTTCTTTTGCAAAATTGTAACACAAGGGGAAATTGTGAAAATCAAAGGGTTGAAACATTGAAACTTGTTTATTTTGCAACACAAAAAGGAAAGGCAATTGTTTTTGCCACATTCTTTGCAAAATTATAAGACAAGGGGAGAAATTGAATATCAAAATTTTTGCACAACACAAATCAAAATTTTGTTGCAAAAATTACTGTAATAAGGTGCATTTTCGATAGCATTCGACACCTTTTGTTAAATTGGCATTGTTAAATTAGGTGCATTTTCGGTTGCATCCGACACCTAAGTGGTAAAAATTTGTGGGCACTCTTTGATTGATTATTGCATTTAATTTCTTGTTTTCTGCAATTATAAGTCATCAAAATCAAGAGCACTCAAAACCCCAAATTTCACACTCATTTGTGTAATTCATTGCACAAGTATAAGCCAATTTTTTGATAATTCACTCCATATGCAACCCTAATTCACTCTTCTTGTTTGGCTTAAACTCCTCAAACTAATCATCCTTTTTCAAAAGGGTTTTTGGGCAGGTGCCATTAAATATCAATTAGAGTGAATTCTCTTTCATTTCTTATTTGTTTGGCTTAAAATTCCTCAAACTAATTATCCTTCTTCAGGAGGATTTTTAGGCAGGTGCCATTAAATATCAATTAGAGTGAAAGAGAAACCATTTTGGTGCAATAAGAAACCTTCACAATGGCTACAATAAACAAGTATCTCAATGATACCCAGTTGCTTAAAGGTTCTAATTATTCAGCATGGAAGACCAAAATGAAGGCCATTCTTACCGTAGAGGAATTGTGGGATATAGTGACAGGCACTATAAAAAGACCCACTACACCAGGAGCAGATCAGAAGGCATGGGATAAAAGGGACAACAGACTTCTCATGCTGATTTTTCTAGCCACTACTGATGAAATTCAGCCTCACATTTGTGATGCTGAAAATGGTAAAGAAGCATGGGATGCTTTATCTACCATTTTTGAAGGGAAAAATGAAGCCACAATTCTTAACCTTCAATCACAAATTCATACTCTCCATATGAATTCAGGTGAAACAGTAGAGTTATTCCTCTGTAGAGTGGCAGAAATAAAATCAAAACTGAATGCTTTGGGAGAAAAAGTTGAAGATAAGGTCTTGACTTCGGTCATTTTAAGGGCTCTTCCAGACTCCTACAAGATGTTAATAACATCTCTTCAAGTGTCTCAAAGACATGTGACCTTTGTGGAGTTAGTAAATTTGCTTCAAACTGAAGAAGCAAATCAGCTACAAAAAGATGAAGTGTCCAACAATGCACTTTTTACACATAAACAGGGTCAACAGAAGAAGAGGGGGTCATCTTCCAAAGATAAGGGCAAGCAACCTCAATCAGAAAAGAAGTTTTGCACAAATTGTAAAAAGGACAACCATGACACCAATCGGTGTTGGTTTAAAAATAAGCAAGACAAAAAGGGCAAAGGCACACCACAGAGGCAAAATAGACAACAAAGAGGCCATGTTGCTAGTGAGGTTTTTGATTTTGATTCAGAAAGAGCACACAAGGTGCTCATGATCCATACAGCTTTGTAAGGGAAACAAATTGTAAACCTAGGCAGCACCATTACAACCCTCTTTTTAGGCTTCATAAATAGCAAATGTTTTTGTTTGAAGTACTTGCAATAAAGGGGGGATTGTACCTCTTTTTAGGCTTCATAAATAGCAAACTCTTTTTGTTTGAAGTACTTGTAATAAAGGGGGGGATTTTCTGGTGAAATTTTTGAAATTTGCCTAGGAGGCAATCTTTGTAAAAGCCTTAAAAAGCTTCATAAGTTGCATATATTTTGCACTTAAGGGGGGATAAACATTTCTTTCCTACCTCATAGAATATTTTTGCTAAAAAGGGAGGACGACTTATAAGGGTGCATTTTCGGCAGAGACCGACACCTTAGTCAAACTTCTTGCAGAAATTCCATTACAACATGTTTTGCAAAAAGGGGGAAACTTATAAGGGTGCATTTTTTGCAGTGATCGACACCTTAGCTACCTTATCAAAACTTTTGCAAAATCATATTGTAACATAATGAACCTCGTATGTAGTGATCTACTCTAGTACACCTAGCGGTTGCAGCGGTTGGTTACCCATGCAATCCGATAGGATGAAAAGATTACAATAAGGACATTCGTTGATGTGAAAACAAAGTGAGGAATGACCCACTTTTTTGTTTAAAGTACTCAGGAAGTACTTATTTTTCTTAGACCCAAAGGTGGACCTAAGCAAGTGTAGCCAAAGCCATGAGCCAGAGCAAGAGCCAACATATCAACATCTTTTTCATTGTATTGGGGCAGTTATATACATTACCCAAATAATGTAATAAGGGGGGATGTTAGGATAAATATTTCATTACTTCGGATATTACCTAACATTTTATGTTAGGTAGATTAGCTTATTACCATATTTTATTACCATTATTGTAAATCTATGAATATCTTTATTCGTAGATATTACATTGTTGTTAATTTCTTACCGATAATTCCTAAGTAGTTAGCATCAATTCCTAAGTAGTTCGTATGACTATGGGGATTATCATTTTATGACTATTTTAATCCTAAGGTATTGTATTTAAGCACTACATTATCAATATAATTATAAGTTGATTATTTGCTCAACCGCTCTCAAGGAAGGCAATCTACAATCTATATCTACCTAGAAGACTCTGTCTTTTTCAATGGTGTTGAATAAAAGACCACATAAGCTCTTTGGTAGAAGCTTGAAAAGTTGTATGAAATAAAATCAACAACAAATAAGGTTTTTTTTTTTAAATAGTCTTATAGCTTTAGGATGAAGGAGGGTTCATCTATGGTAGATTATTTGAATGTGTTTGATACCCTTATCAATAAATTGGTTTCAATTAGTGTGAATATGGAGGATATGAATAGAGTTATCACCCTAATTTGTTCCCTCCTAGAAACTTGGGATCATATGGTGATTACCATCAGTAATATATCATCAGGAGCTATAAAATTTGATGATGTGGTAGTCGATTTATTGGCAGAAGAGTTGAAGTGAAAAATGTCTCTGGAACCCTCAACCAATGAAGCCCTATCTATGAGAGGTTGATATTTCGAAAGGAGTATATAAGGTAATCAGTGATGGGTTGTTGGAATGCTATAAAGCTTGCTTGGTGGCAAAATATTATGTGCAAAATTTAGGTGTAGACATTAATGAAAATTTCTCTCCAATTGTGAAGATGACTATTTTTAGACTTTTACTTGCACTTATAGTAGCACAATATTTAGAACTGGAGCAGCTTGATGTAAAGACTAATTTCCTACATGGTGATCTCGAGGAGGAGATTTATATGGATCAACCTAAAGGCTATGAAGAAAGAGGTAAAGAGTATTTGGTTTGTAGACTCAATAAATATCTATATGGATTGAAACAGACATCAATGATGTGGTACAAAAAAATTGACACCTTCATGAAGAGCCAAGATTTATGTAGGAGTGAAGTTGACCATTATGCATCTATAAGAGGTTTGATGATGGCAGTTTTATTATTTTATTGTTGTATGTTGATGATATGTTGGTTGTAGGTCCTGACATGAAGAAAATCATTGATCTTAAGGCTTAGTTGGTGTAGCACCCTAAAATTGGCGCAGTTAAACCTTAGTAAAAGATTAAAATTTGAATTTTAAACCCAAACCGCCCGTTAAACCGCCTGTTACCCGCTTTCCTCATTTTCCATGCCATTTTTAGGATTTGTTTTGACCGTTGGACGATATCATCGGTGATAAGACGCAATCGTCCCAGATCTGACGAATTCATCTGGAACAGAACGTCCAAACGATTTCGTCCCAAAACCAAATTTTTATAATTAGCTTATGTTTCAACAACTTCTCTAACTTGGGTAGAAAGCGTGTTTGCGCAGTTAGAGTCTCCCCCGTTGGAGATCTCCCAAATTGGGATGATTTCCAACCTCCTAACCTCTCCCTAATCCTATATAAACTACGATTTTCTCAGTTTATCCCCCTGAACTCCCCTAAACCCCCTTGAACCCCTAGTTGACAAATTTATCTACAGAGTTAGTTCCTTGTACATCCTCGTACTGTTGTTTATATTTGGTATTTCAAGTCTTCTTACATGAATTTTATTATTTTTCAGTTGGAGCAGGCTTGGATCGTCTCTGCCGATTCTAGATAATTTCGGACGATCCTATCGCAGATCGACGATGATCTCGTACGATTGGAGGTGATCTCAACTGCATTCCATATTGGGGGTAATCAGAGCCCAAAGTTTACATTTACTTATCATTTCTCTTCATTTTCTTATGCATTAGCTTGGTTTATTTTATTTCTACATCCTGGAGTTCACCTCATTTAGCATAGATATATGATAAAGTCAAAATAGATTATCAAATTGATACATTTCCCTTTAATTGCTATCTAGATCTATCATTTAGGCAAATTCATTATTATTTCTATCATTTCCCCTTGCTTTTGCAGTTGCATTTTTGGTATTTTGTATCTGTTTTTGTGATTGCAGGATTCTGATAAATTCGTCTGATGAATTCTTCAGATCTCAGATGATCTTGTCTGATCTCAGATGGCCGACTGTGATCTGAGATGATTCTATGCGATTTTAGATGATTATGTACGATTCGAGATGATTTGGACTGCTACAAATGGTAGAACCTTCATTCAGAAATTCAAAATCAGGTATGTTCTATCCTATTTAGCATATTCTCTGTGTTCAACATTTATTTATGTTTTTTGTATCCACAAAAATTAGAATCGACATATAGATTAGCTTAGATTCATTTTGTCCAAACCTAGGAATTGAATTATTGAACATAAAATGAACACATCAAACCTGTCATCAACCTAGGCCTGGAAACTACCACTTAAAAGTTTCCTGGTGAACCCACCATCCGTCAAAAATTCACCCTTATACCCCTCCCCCGAGATGCGGGACCTTCAAAGGGCCTCTCAGTCCGAGGTATTGTCCCATCCTTCTCGCATCCTCCTTTCGGGCGCGGATCCTATAGCCTGAAGGTAAGGATGAAAAAAATTTAGAGCGATACAGTTGGCTAGGACATCTGAAATGAAGGATTTAGGAGCAGAAAACCAAATTTTGGGATGAAGATAAATGTTGACATAACAGGAAGAAAGATTTGGTTAAGTCAAAATTCATATATAGAAAATATTTTGTAGTGCTTCAATATGTGGAATGCAAAACCATTTAGTACCCCACTTTTTTCATACTTAAAATCATCTTCCAAGCAATGTCCTATAATAGAAGTACAGAAGACAAGCATGTCTTATGTACCGTATTCATCAGTAGTAGGAAGCCCCATGTATGCCATGGTGAGCACCAGACTAGATATTACCCAAGCAGTGGGAGTTATCAGCCAATACATGGAAAATCCTAGTAAGGAGTATTGGAATGTAGTGAAGTGGATACTTAGATATTTAAGAGGTACCTCAGATGTTGTTATTTACTATGGATCAAATAATTTGCAAGTTATAGGTTTTGTGGATTTTGTTTATGGTGGAGATAGAGATGGAAGAAATTCTATTACAGGATATACTTTCACTCTTGCAAGTGAAGCTATGAGTTGGACTTCTAAGTTGTAGCATGTGGTGGCTTTATCAACCACTAAAGCAAAATATATTACAGCGACTCAGGCCAACAAATAGGCAATTTGGCTAGAGCGATTTTTGGGTGACTTCAAGATAATGCAAGAGAAAGTCACGTTGCATTGTGATAGCCAAAGTGTTATTCACCAGATCTAATTCTAAAGGATGCAAGCAGAAAAGCAAGTTTTGGCATTATGGAAAGTTGGGGCACTCAAAGAAGGACTATTGGCAATTAAAAAAGGAAAAAAATGGTGAAAAGTAAATTACACCATCAGCTACGGCTAGAGCAAAATATTTAGGAGAGATGGCAACATGTGAGTTTTTTTATATCAATAACAAGTCTATTTTATATACCTAGGTATTGGACTTAGGTGCATCTTTCCACATGTCTCCTCATAGAGACTGGTTTGACAAATATCAGCCATACTATGGTGGGATGGTCTACTTAGGTGATGATCATCCTTTATAAATTATGGGAAGAGGGGATATAAGGATCAAGTTGGACGATGGTAGAGAAAGGATGTTATGTGATGTACGACATGTGCCTGATTTATGGAAGAATTTGCTCTCAATTAAGATGATGGATAAGCTAGGGTATTCTATCATTTTTGATAATAACTACTGCAAAATTACTAGAGGAACTCTTGTAGTAGCAAAAGTATAATATTATGGGACCCTATATCATTTATGCAGTGATACGATGACAAACCATGCAGTAGCAAAAATTTCCAAAAATTCTCAGGATGCAATAATGCTACAACATCAACTCCTAAGACATATGAGTGAAAATGGTTTAAAATTTTTGCATGATTAAGTTATGCTTGTTGGGATTAAGTCTTGTAATTTAGACTTGTGTGAGCACGAGCACTATATTTTTGGTAAACAAAAGAGGGTTTGGTTTACTGCAAGCCTTGGTAAGAGTTTTGATTTTCTACAACTTATACATTATGATATATTTGGACCAATCCCCACTCAGTCCTTAAATAGTGCTATCTATTTTTTGACTTTTATAGATGATTATTCTAAGAGAATGAAGAAGAAATTGGAATCTTTGCAAAAAATTAAAAAGTTCAAAGCACGAGTAGAGAAAAGTTTGGGCAAGCCTATTTTATGTCTCAAATTAGATAATGGGGATGAATAATGCTCTAAGTAATTTGATAAAAATTTTACACAGGATGGAATTAAGCACCAGAAGACTGTACCATATACTCCACAGCAAAATGGTCTGGTTAAGTAGATGAATCACATAATCATAGAATGTGTAAGAAGCATGCTCAGTGCATCCATATTGGATAAAATGTTCTAGGCAGAGGTTGTTAATATAGTTGTTTACCTTATTAACATGTTACCTACGATTATGTTGGATGGATAGATTCTGGAGGAGGTTTGGTGTTGTAATCCAATTGATTACTCTCATTTGTGTACCTTTGGCTATGATGCATTTTCCCATGTGCCTAAATAAAGAAGGTCCAAACTTGACCCAAAGTTAAGAAAAAGTGTTTTCCTCAGCTATGGAGATATAGTGAAGGGGTATAGACTATGGGATCCTGCTTCCCATAAGGTAATTATTAACCAGGATGTTATTTTTGATGAAAAATCAATGCAAAGGAAGGAGGTACAATAAACACCTAATGTTGTACTAGTTGAAGTAGATATGAACAAATATGAAAATGAAAAATAGCATGCTGAATTTTTTGATTGGCACGCAAAACAACAAGTAGAGCAGTCGCAAAAATCACAAGACCAAGAGCCACAACCAATAGATCATTCGGTCAGAAGATCTAAACGTCCACAAAAGTGTTCAAAAAGGTATTCTCATATTTTTTAGTCCTATTTTGCTTTGTTAACTGATGATGGTGAATCTAGTTTATTTTAGGAAGCTAGAGAGCCTGAGAATCTAGAAAAGTGGAGGAAAGCCATGGAGGAGGAACTCGAGGCACTTTGCAAGAATAAAACATGGAAACTTATGGATCTCCCACCTGGAAGAAAGGTTGTTGGAAACAAGTGGGTGTACAAAGTAAATAAAATCCAACACCCTTGCAAGTAGCTGTTATTGTTTCGTAGGCTCCAAGTCCTTCCAACACTGCGACTAGTTTGCCCCTACAACCAAACGTTCCTACCAGCACAACTAGCTTCCCCCTCAACCAAATCCTTCGGTCCAGATGGCACAATATCTACCCAAGAAATCTCCAGCCTGGAATCATTTGGGACCACTCAATCTATAGGCTCAAAACCAAGTCCCAACCGCAGCGTTGAAGGCTCTGCCCACGTATGACGGTATGGGAAAGACAACCTATGAGCATGTCCAAGATGTCACTGCATTGACAACCATCCACCACATCATTGAAGAAGACATCATTGTGAGGCTGCTAGTACTCTCTCTCAGAGGTAAGCTTCTCCACTGGTATCGATCGTTGTCGCCTGACACCATCACTACATGGGAACAGTTAGCAGAACAATTGATAAAGAGTTTCAATGAATATGCGAACCCCTTCTCCTTGTTGCACTAGTTCACCACCATCCAAAAACACCCTCAAGAAGAGGTAGAAGATTTTAATGTCAAGCTCACTCAAACCTGGCAGAGTCACTATCGATCTTCGGCCCACTCCGGAGCAAGCGATGTTTTATTACTTAAGGGATTTTCATTCTGACATTGGCATGAGCATCCGACATGCTAACATCAACATGTTCCCTGCCTTGAAAGAACAACACAAAAATCTAAGGCTGACTTAGTCGCTATCATAAAGTTACCTCCAAAAATGACTATGCCAATTTATCCAAACTTTCCTCAAAATTTGTATCCTAGTGCATCTTCTCAATCACTAACTACATCCCCGATGTACCCCCCTCAATCTTGGAATCCCCATCCTCAAAACCAGACGATATCCACCCCACAATTTCAAGCACCCGTTGTTCCTCATCTCCCAACACCTATCCCATATCCCGCATTGCCTGCACCATTGGTGCCATTGCCATTACCCACGCCTCCAACAACTGCAAACTCGGATCAGACCAAAGAAATGTAGGATCTACGATCGTCAATGAAGACGATGGCAAATGAGATCATCGTCTTAAGGAGGAAAAATGATCAAAGTTTCCAACCAAGGAGATTCGCTCCTCCTCCCCTGATTACTAGGGAGCAAGCTACTTCCACTAGTAGGGATCCTGAGAGAAATGTGACAATGTTGGAAAATGAAGAAGTCGATCCATCTAGCAGAGCTTATTGGTGCTCCACTTGCAATGACCCACATGGCGAGGAGACTTGCATGGTCCATTTGAACTATGTTCAGACCCTTGCTGACAATGTTCTTGGTGGACAAGTGAACATGATTAGGGAAGCATATCGTAACTTTATGATTCCCTCTGTCGAGCAGGTCTCCGTTCTTATGAGGACGGGTAAGAAGCCCATAAAATTTAATCCAGTTCAAATGAAACCATTGAAGGTGGCTTCCAACTCCAAGGTACTAAAGGAGAAGGCATTACCACTAGAAAAAGATCCTGTCTAGGTGTCAGAATCGAGGGATTCCATCTTATTAAAGGATTTCTTACCTTCAAGAGCAAAAGGAAGAATTCCTCAACCATAGGCTTCACCCTCTCAACCCCAAACCGAAGCGAGGTATTAGGCGAGATAAAATCTCAGGTATCCCTTACTGACCAAGCGTTAGAGGGTAGAAGCAATGCAACAGTATCAGACTAGATACGAGACTGCTAAAGAGGGAGGCGAGTCTGGTACAGGAGCGTACAACATCGTTAAAGAGCTAAAGAAGACTCCAGCTAAGGTAAACCTCTTTGATGAGCTTCATCTACCCAATCAAGTCGATTTATTGCAAGAATCGTTGAAGTCTGCTAAAGGCAAGAGAAATTTGACTTAGATTGTCTTGACGCAGACGCTGACTACCTCATCCACCAGAAAGAACAGGTCGTCGCCATTCTACCTGTCCCTCAAGATGGAGGGGTGGGTTGTGCATAACTGCATGATTGATTTTGGCATTGCTACTATTGTGATGCCCAAGGCTGTTTGTGAGATTATGGGTATGGAGTACATGAGGAGTAGTCCTGAAGTTCTTCAACTAGATGGAACTCCAATCAAGACAGTAGGGGTGATCAAGGATATCCCGATCATATTGCACAAAATACCATAGATCACTATCATACAAGAAGTTGTGGCGGTGGATTTAGAGCCCTATTTTAATATGTGCCTATCAAGGGAATTCACTGCCAAACTTGGATGCTATTTGTCTCTAGATTATTCGCACTTGGAAATCCCCTTCAGAGAAATGAGGATTAAATTTTTTAATGAAAATCCCTCTACCTTTCACATTGAAAGGATCCAGGATGTGGAGAAACAATTGGACTCGGTTAATATGATTGACTAAGTAGAGGAGGAAGGAGGAGTAGAGCTGATGGAAGAAGCTCTGGACGAGCTCCACATAGAAGATGAATTTTCTATGCATTACTTTAATGCCATGATAGAATCTGAGATAGGGTGTTACTCGATCACCATTCCATGATTACACAAAACACATTGATGTTAAGTACCATTTTAAAATAAATGTGGTGGAAGAAGGTAGGATTATATTGGATAAAAAATGATATTGAAGTGAATCTTGCAGATATGCTTACAAAGTCGATCAAGACAAAGAAGTTTGAGTGGTGCAAAACTTCTTTGGGCTTGCTGAAAATGTAATAAGGGTAACATTGGGAAATTGGCACTAGATGGAAAAACATAGGCAAAGAATCATTGTATACTGATTTCAAGTGGGATAATGTTAGGAGATGAAGTCACTATCTAAATCTCTATTGTTCTTCAATAAAAGGTAGTTGTAGACATATACCTGTAGATGTCTAGTTGTAGATGTTTACAAATGTCTACAAACATCTATTTGCAGACGTCTATTTGGATACGTCTAGCTGTAAATATCTACATATGTCCATCTATAGATGTCTATTTGCAAACATCCATATGGGTACATGCAAATGTCTAGCTACAGATGTTAAAACAGATAGTTGCATATATCTAGCCATAAATGTCCATATGGGTAGTTGTGGACATCCAGATGGATAGCTACAAATCTATAGCTACATACATCTAGATGGGTAGTTCCATATGTCTAGCTCCAAATAGGTAGTCGTTAGATGTGTAGCTTTGGAAGATGAAATAAATAGTTTTTGAAGTCTTCCTTTGGGAGAGGAAACGAACAATTTTTGGAGCCTTCCTTCATTTATCTATAAAATGGGAATGACCCCTTGCATGTAAACAAAGTTGTGTGAATGTAAGTATTGTTGAAATCAATAAAATAAATAAGTTACCATTACCTCGTGGTTTTTCCTACACATTGCAAGTTTCCACATAAAATATTTGTGTTACTATTTTTTGTGTTATTGTGTTCCTACTTACAGGTAAAATTTTAATATTTAACTAACAAAGAGTCTCTCAAAACTCGAATCGTCATCTCATTAAAAATAGATTGGACACCCCCAATTATTAGCCACTTTAAAATATTTGGCTCCATCTGTTATGCTCATCTTCTTTCAAAGTACATAAACAAACTTGAAGCTTGAGCTATTAAAGATATTTTTTTGGATACCCTATCAGAAGGGATACACAATATTCATTCCTTCACATTGAAAAGTGATTATGACACATGATGTTGTGTTTGCAAAAACTTAAGAACAACTACTTACATTGGATAATAAGGGACACAATCTTCATCCTAGATCAAGAGATGCTAACATATATGATGTTTAGATTCCAGCCTTTGGGGGGAGATGTTGAAAAGTTACTCAAAACTCTAGAATTTGTAAATCAACCCACAAGTCTGGAGGAACCAAATTGTGATACTGAGTAGATTTTTGTATCTTTTGCACTTTTTTCTTCTTCACACAGTAATATTGATTACAGTAAAAGGATTGGTTCACATCCATATTTGTTAGCATCCTCTATACCTAATGATCCATTCTTGGATCATGACAAAAACTTTAAGGTAGGTGAGACATCCACACTGCTCCCCACTCAAGGAATTCATGAAGCTCACCATATCTTAAAGGACATCAAACCATATGAAGCAGGAAAAACAAGCACAGGAGGTGCCCTTAGAGCAAGAGTGCACAAATCATTACTTGTTGAACTGAAACCTGTAGAAGTGCACCTCGCTTTGAATAATGAACCTCTCATGTACCAAGAAGTTATTAAACACACAAATTGAAGATATGCAATGAACCAATATTATGAACCTCTAATCAAAAATGGTACTTGGAAGTTAGTCGATCTACCACTTGGAAGAAAGGTAGTTAAAAAAAAATAGGTGTACAAAAATAAGTATAAATCATAGGGTATCCTTGACAAACACAAGGTGATATTAGTGGCTAAAGGCTTTACGTAAAACCAAGATATTAAATACACTGAGGTATTTACACCTACCACAAAATGGTCCACAATTAGGACTCTTTTAGCCTTAACTATACAAGAAGGTTGGAAGATTCATCAATTAGATGTAAAGACTACTTTCTTGAATGGCAAATTGGAAGAATAAATATACATGGCACAACTAGAAGGTTTTGAGATTGCAGGACAAGAGCACAAGGTATGCAAAATAAAAAATTCTTTATATGGATTGAAGCAAGCCCCTCATGCTTAGTTCAGCAAGCTGTCAAATCAGCTGAAGCAACTTAAATTTGAAGTGTGCTATTACCAAGATATTGATGCAACATTTTTCATCAAGCACATCAAAGACAAAGTCACATACCTCAGTATTTGTGGATGGCATGCTTCTAATAGGTAATAGTGAACACATAATAAACATAGTAAAAGAGGACCTTGCAAAGACTTTTTATATATCTAATTTGAGATTGATGAAATTCTATTTGGGTATAGAAGTAACTCAATAAAATGCTAAAATATCCTTTGATCCAAGAGAAGTATATCAACGATATTGGAAAATTTTCAACTCAAAGATGTATGCCCTGTGATAACACCAATAGATTCAAATATGAAACTCACCGCGGATGATGACACACCAGAGGCAGATGCAACTTTATAGAATTTTGATTGCTAGTCTCATCTATATTACTAACACAAGACCTAGCATCTCTTATGTAGTGGAGATTCTGGTAAGGTACATGATCAAGTCAAAGGAGAGTCATTGGTAAGCAGTAGCAATATTGTTGAGGTACATAAAGACAACCTACAATAATGGCCTATTGTATGAAAAGAATATAGATTTCAAACTCATCGCATACACAGACTTAGAATTTGTAGAAAATAAAGACACTAGGAGATCTACATTTGGGTACTTGATGTTTCTTAGCTCAGCACCAATTTCATGGAGATCAAATCAATAAAATACTATAGAAGATTATTTAGCAGCAGCTAAATATATTACTATAGATGAGATAAGCAAAGAAGTGGTATGGTTGAGAAAGTTACACACTCTCGATATCACTCAAAAAGGTCCTACAAAACTACATGTGGATAATCAATCAAAAATCCACATGGTAAAGAATCTTGTGTTTCACGACAAAACTAAACACATAAGTATAAAAGTCCATAAGCTCCAAGAACTTGTTCAAGATGGCACAACACAAATGCACTACTATCCAACAATAGATCAAATTGCCAACATCTTCACCCAACCACTCTAGAGGGTAAATTTTGAATAGTTCAGATAATAGATAGGCTTGAGAGCCTCCATATCCACTTGATAATGGATATGCAACCGGACCAGTAAGGCTAATGCTTATTCATAAAACCACCTTCGTGTGGGAAATAATTATTGGTCGGTATTTTCTTTATCCCATTCATGAAATCCCCTTGTGGAAATAAAAGGATAAGGTTATACTAGTTTCAAAAAATTAAAACCTGTGAAAACCCAAAAGGGTATGGGGGATGACTAAACTGTATATGGAGACCCAGTAGATTGGAGCCATATTTCATGGATAATTGGCTAATCGGCTACACAAAGAGCCACCTGAGCCACTCATCTACTGAAATAAAATGACCTTCTACCATTAAGGGGGGATTGAAGATATGTTAATGCTACAAGGTCATGTTTATTAGTTAGGTTCTAAATTAATTGTTATGAGGCTTCAATAAGACCTCATTAGAATAGGTTATTTTAATGTGTAATATCATTATATGTTCATTTGAATTTCATGTAATATGAATTTTGAAACCCTAATCCTAATCTCATTTTTCTCAATATATAATTCCATAACACAAAAGAGTGATGTAATTTTTCATTCTCTCTATTATCAAAATTCTTCTCCTCCTTTTTTATTATTTCATGTGGTTGAGCTTGGGCACATATCATTGATCCTTGCTACACAATCACAAGTTACCTTTGAGCCAAGGTTAAGAAACTAACCTTTAGGTTAAACAATTTTATTACAAAAAATACCTTTACAAGGTTTAAAAGGGCCTAAAGGGATTATACATATAATATAATACAAAGTTGGTCATGGCCTCAAGTGAAGCTTAACCACCACATATTTCAACAAATTTAATAGCATAAATGGGCCATTATAAAAATTGAATTGATGACCTTATGCACCCTAAACAAGAATCATACCACTAGACCAAACGCCATTGAACAGATGTTAAGGTTCACCTATGAAATTTAAACCTTGGCTTATGGTATAGAACTCTTCACTCCCACCAATTTTTCTAATCCCCATGGAATTTATATATTTTTTAGAGATAACAATCTTATCATAGGGGTTCTCTACCTTATTCATATTTTCACTATAGTTGTACATGACATCTAGTGGAAACTTTAAACTACTTGCAAAGACAAAGATCATGGGAATTGGGATGTATTGAGGCACAAAGTTTGGATAATTTTGGTTCTAGAAGCTCTTGAAAAGCACCAAATATATACTTGTACAATTTCTTTGCATCCATGTGAAAGCATCCTTTTGATAATATAACATGAAAGTTATTTTTTTTCCTTTAAGAAGGGGTCTCATTGCAACAAGAAAGCTACAAAATTTCAATGGATTTTTATTAATAAATTCTAATTTTTTTTAACTTAATTATGGGTTTGTGATTCTATAAATTTAATCTCACATTAAGATGAATATAAATTCAAAATTTAAAGAAATATGGAGCAAATGTAACTTAGCATGAAAATGATTTTACACGTGTTTAAACATACAACTCATCTTTCAAATACTTGATAAAGTTTTACTACCAGTTTTTATGAAGTGTTACATTTTCAAGTGAAGATTTTATTTTTTTAATAATAACTACTTTTTATATTTCATGAGACCCCATACATAACTATTTTCAAGTTGAATTCTAGTTGTGCTTAACAACTAGCAACCACCATAATTTAGTTGCTTGAATTAATGCAAAATATGGATCTTTCCTCCAAATGGATCCATGATAAGTCATTTAGAAGCATGATAATATGGTATCAAATTTGAACAATAGAGGAAAGGTGTGATCATAAAAGCTTTTAAAATAGGGTAGCATCATCTTTTGGCCATGACTCCTTTAAATAAAATTATATTTCAATGAAACTTCACAAGAAGGTTCCCAACACTAATGACCATGTTCAGAATTAATGAGCTTAAAATGCATTATATGAACTTTAGGAAAGAACAATCAAGACTAACAAGTCATATTTTAGATATAAATAGACCAGATGATGTCTAATTTGAGTCGTTTTGTTTTACATAGAAGAGAATTGAGATTACTATTTGCTATATAAATTTTAGCCTAAAATACATCAATTTGATCCTTTAAAATAAAACTATATAATCTAGTTTAGAGTCTTATTTGCTCTCTCCTTAGATCTTGAAATAAAACAAAACCTATATTTAAGGTTCTTTTCATTATAATCGACATGTCAAATTTCAACTCAAAATTCATTCATATACTTTTCATTATAATCGACATGTCAAATTTCAACTTAAAATTCATTCATATAGATCCCTTAAAATAAAAAATATAATCCATTTTATAGTCCTATATTTTCTTTCTTCTTAGAGCTTGAAATAAAATAAAACTATTATTGAAGGTTCTTTTCATTATAGTCCACATGTCAAATTTCAACTCAAAATTCATTAGTTTGGACATTTAAAAGGCCAAAAAATAGTTCATTCAACAAATATGTCGGGATGGATTGATTTGCATGTTCAAAATGTGAACTAGGCAAGTGGAAATATTTGCAGGGGAAGCATGACACCTCATCTTCTTGTATACCCATACTTAGAAGAACCTTATATATCAATAAAAATCAATTACACTCTCATATCTATAAATGAAAGAGATTAGAGTATGCTCATTTGAGCCAAGATAAGAAGAAGAGTGAAAATAGTAAAAGACACCATAAACGACTACAAACAAGTGCATAGTAACTAAGCATTTCATCTAGGCGTTGATGGCCAATAACTCTTGTACATTCTTCATTTTTACAAGAAACCAATATCTCTTGCACATTCTCCATTTTTACAAGAAATTAAATGTTGGACAGGTTGAAATTTGATGGCCAATATCTCTTGTACATTCTTCATTTTTACAAGAAACCAATATCTCTTGCATATTCTCCATTTTTACAAGAAATTGAAATTTGATGTTTGACTAATTGAACTATGGGTTTTCTTCTCTTCTCACTATAAATCATTGTGAGTGTGTTTTACTAATTACTCCATGATTTTAGTTCAATTCCACTTCATTCTATAATATTCTATATAGTTTCATGTGGGTTCATCCTTAGAAACTAACAAGTTTGAGTTTAAAATAAACATTATATCACAACTGTGTTTATATCACATTTCAAGTTTCATTAACATCATATCAAATTTGATTATTTTTTATTTCAAAATAAAAAGGTGATTGATTACTAGTTTTATTCGAGTCCAAGTACAACTAAAATTAAAAATATGATAAATTAAAAAATATATGTTTTAAATTTCTTTAATAACAATTAAAGGTCAAACTTTTTATATAAAACACAATAAATTATAATTAAGTTAAATATATATAATAGGTATATTTAATTTTTCGTATGTAATGGTTGAGTGTATGGTGGCTGTGTTAAATCCCTGTTGATAAGCACCTATGAACAGCACCCCTGTTCATAGGGATTTGATTTCAAAACGGCCCATCCCCGAGAAGCAAAGATTTTATAAAACTCGAATAACTGTTATCATTTATCTAAAACATGAAATACTTTACTGGATCTCTTTCTATGTTAATATGATACAATAATGGTCGCCTCCTTGGAAATCTGATTTCCTCTACAAAACTGAAATTCGGGTCTAAAACCGAGCTTTTTTGTTGGATCCTTTGTCGCCTTCCAACATAGATTTGGAGGGCTCATAAAAACCCCCGAAGTTCACTTCACAACATTTGGGACTGCAATCTTCCTCTTCTGCTATCGTATCCAGCCTTTGCCGGAAAGACCGCCTGACATACCACGCCCTCAAACGAGGAACGACTTCCATGCCGACTGCTGGTCTTGCCATCACAACAACTCGAACTCGAAACCTCCCCAATATAAATATTTGAACGCCCAAGAATCTTGATTTGCTCCGCTTCACAGTGTGAGGCATAGAGTTAGCGGGACCTTTAAATAAGGAGAAAGTGGTTAGAAAGGTTGGAGTTTGCAGCCCCGCCTGAAGGAAGATACGTGGCTTGCAAGACAGACACGGTGTCTCAATTAAATATCATCAAGTGGGCCATATCGTGACGTCATCCTTGTGTAATGACGCGTCTGTAACGTTAGTGTTAAAGCCACGTGGTACATGAACACTCCCAAATCCCAATGATTGTGAGGCGTAAACAACATGTGAGGTAGGACTTGGTCAGCAGCTATGTTGGCCCATCACAAGGCCTACTGGTGGAACAAAATATAGCATTTGTCCCAAAAGTAAATAGTTTTAAAAGTTTTTAAGGTTATAACTTATTTGAATGTCCTTATCATAATACCGTACGCAATATTATCTTGTTTTAAATATTAAACTTTCTGTTTCTGTTACCTGGAGATTTGGTTAATTAGATTATTTTTTAGTAATTGATAAGTTTAAAGTTTAAATTATAGGGCTGTTTCCATCAAATTTATTCTATGTGGTTATTGTTGACCTACCTAGTGTTCACAGGTCAGAGGTTGCTTCTATCAAACCTGTTCACACGTCAGAGGTTGCTTTTATCAAACCTATTCCACCTCATTATTGTTGACCTGTCATGGAGGAGATCACATGTCACTCAAGGTACCATCATCTTAGGTCCAGCTTACATTTATAAGATTGAGATCAGACTACTACCTTTACAAAAAAACTACACCTAAAATTTAAACATAAATAAATATTTACCATTCACCAAAGCCATAAACTTTATATTTTAAGTTCCACGACCCAAAGAAGAACAAACTTTATAGGCCAAATATCGTATACAATCTTATCTAGTTTTAAATACTAAACTTTATAGCAGCCATTGTCGGACACGTTAATAAATACGATCAAAATATCCAGCATCCTATGTGATGTTTATGATTCGAAACTATCTACCATCCTAAAAAAGTGATGTGACTGTAAGAGTAGATAATAATAGGTTTTTCCAATAAAAATAAATAAGGTTTTTCGCCCAAACAACTTTCCTTGAAAAGTTTATACTTTCTTCGTTGGAGGCCACGAGGGAGACGTGCAGATTTTTTTTATGTATATTTTAAAAATAATTAAAAGGAGAAACAGTCTGAAAAAGTTAAAAGATTAAATTGCTCAAAATTTAAGAAACAAAATTCTAATGGAAATGGAAAAATTCTTACCCTCCCTTTTCCTCCTTCCCTATTACACCTAGACTTAACAGTATATGATAGGTCTCATTTTATTACACCTAGACTTAACAGTAAACGATAGGTCTCATTTTAACAGTAAATGATAGGTCTCATTTTAACAGTAAATGATAGGTCTCATTTTATAAAGGAAAATGGGTTTATCTTGTAAGTCAAATATGAAAAACTTAAGGTAAAGCCTAAGAGTTAGGACTAAAAGTGGTGTTTTCTCTAGTTTAAAATGTTAATATATAATGTTGTTATTGTTGATATTTTAGATTGTGTTAATAAGTGTGCATTTTAATTTATTATAGAATCCATTTCCCATTTTTTTGGATTGGACTTTGTGTTCAAAAAGTATAGTTCTTCGTCAATTTAATATTTTTCAGTCTTCAAATATTTTGGGAAACTTCACTTTTATGATTTTCACATCCTATATTTGAGAAATCCTTGTGGGAACCATGTAGGTTGATTACCTTGAAGTATATTGGGAAATAGAGAGGTTAAAGTATGCTTAATAGTTTGAAACATCTTAAGAGAATATTTGCATCAAACTTGTTGATTTAATTTTATAGGTACCTCATATACATAGAGATGTACATAGCAAGGCAATGGTGAACAAGTTTGAATGTATATCAACCAACAAGTACATTACCATACTCATGCTCATGAATAGGAGATTTTGAGGTTGGTTGAGTAGATGGTTAACCGTTCAACCACTTTTACTAGCATTTGTTAGTTTGTTGATTACTTGGATCATAATACTTCCATGCTAGCTACTTTCCTTAGAATTAATGACAATCAATCGTTAGTTTGTTGATTACTTGGATCATAATACTTTATGCTAGCTACTTTCCTTAGAATTAATGACAATCAAATAGTTGAGAACCCCTCAATCTAAGGATAATTAGTTAACATAATTTTGTGATAGCAATAAGGAATCATGTCTTGGTTTTACTTTGTATTAAGGTGGTCTAACCCTAAGACTAGTCCACATCATATTTACTATTATTGGTGGATAGTTTTGCTGGTAAAATTCCTCCCATTTTTAGCAATGGAAAATGATATCAATTGTTTCTTATCTTGAAAAAAATACATTATTAGTATGTGATATGGTTATAGAAAAATAGGAAACCTTATATATTTAAAAAAAAAAACTCTAACATATTATAGAATATTAAGATACATTCTTCAAGAATAACACAAATAAGATTTTATTAAAATTACTTTGAAATTAAAAAAATGATGACATTGTCTAATATGATATATATATATATATATATATATATATATATATATATATATAGATAGATAGATAGATATGAGCCCATAGTTCACCTTGTAGTATGATATTGTTAACCAATAATATGAAATTTTATAGGATATGTGTAAATATAATTAACTGATTGTTTATACTCCACCCTCCATTGATCTATGGTGTCGGCGTGTGATCATTCTTTTATCATTAGTGACAAGATGCACATGACACTTTTTATATTTTTTATGTTCTTTTTTTAATATGTATTCTGCTTATACTAATATGTAGGTGATATGATTATTATGTTTGTTCCTCTTCATGTGTTTTGGTTTTCAAGAAAATCAACATAAGAATATAATTAGTCTTGATCCTTCATGACAAATGAATCTATATACAAAATACACAAAATTTTATAGTTAATGAAAACAAGAAACCATATAGGTAAAGGTAAAGGTAAAGTAGTTTTCAATGTCCACGAGGTCATAGGTTATATCGGACAATCCTCATGGAGGATGTTGTTTATCCAATATACGATTATCAAACTATACTTCTATTACCAAAGCATTGGTGTACAACCCTACCCTCATAGGATTCAAACCTTGGACCTCTATTCAGAGTTCCAAAGTTTTCACCATTAGGCCCACACAGGTTCTACACCATTTTGAGGCTTTGTATGGGACTAATGATAAATACACCCCATCATTTCTTATGTTTGCTTATTTCTAGAACCTAAAATATATGGTCTAAGATGATCTTGTCCTCCTCTAACCACAAGGTCTTGAAACAACATCCTTCCTCACATGTTGATGTTTAGAGGAACATTCATTTCCTCATCACCCTTCCATTTTTTCCATATTTTATATCTCTTAATGCTAGGACTTCTATGTCATTAATTTTGTGGTAAAAACTTGTTTTTTATAGTGAAAAATTACATTTTATATCTTCTTATTTAATTTTTTAGAAAAAATGAGACTGTAAATTATTCCTCCACTAACTAATAAACCATATTCATTATTTTTTTATGTATACTAGAGGAATTGGTAATTTTAGACATAGAAAATTGACCCATCAAATGAGTCATTTTCCCTTAGGATCCCTAAGGAGTCCCTCAAAATTTCAAAGTGCAAGTTTGGGTCTTATTTTACCCTTCATTTTTCATTTTCCCTTAGCTTTGTGAATTCATGATCATCCAAGACGAAGCATAGATTCAGCAAAATTTGGTTTTTTCTCAAAAAATCCAAATTTTGGACCGACCTCTGTGGTGTCAGCTCTTGGTCAAGGTTGTTTTACATTTTCCCGCATAAAGCCCCTCCAAACCTCTTATAAATAGAGGGACTAGATCCCCCTTTTTTATGTGGTAGTAGAGAAGCTAAGCAAGTTCTTCCAAGTGATCTAACGCGTGTTTGAATGCCATCAAGTGATTTCAAATGTTCTTTCTATTTTGGATTGTTCTATGGTTGCTTTTCTTTTGTGATTAGTTACTTTTGGTGAACAAGTGTGGGAGCCTTGAGGAGGGATCTACCATTTTAATTATTTACTTCATCCTTTTGTTGTTTTTTTGCTTCCACCATGAGTTAACCAGGTTTTCTTTACATTATTCGTTTTCTATATCATTAATCTTTCATTTAGCATTACATTTTTAATATTTAAAGGTTTTATTGATTCGACGATATAGAATTCATGATTACCTCTTACGGGGCACGAATTCGGTTCATTAAAGGCTTAGGGGTAGGCTTCGTTCCCAAACCCTAGCTTACCTCTTGCATATTTCATTTTAGTCATATTTCATTATATTTGTGCTTTGTTTACATTGTTTCATGTCATTGCATTTTGTCTTGTTTGCTTTCCAAAGGTCAACAATCACTTTTACTTTCAAATGGTCAATTAAAAGGACCAAGGGGGCTTGACTACTATACCTCCAAGCTCAGTCACATAGTAGCCTAAGTAAGCCCCCAAACATTGATCAAATTTTCCAAGGGTTTTGAAGCTATTTTGCAGGTTTGAAGCTATTGGATATATCTGGACATACGTTTTAAGCTAGGATCAACCACTAGACCAATTAAGTGCTTTGATAGATCTTTCAGGTTGTTTGTTAAGTATCTTTGTTTATTTTTATCCATTTCTATTTTAGATTTAGATCATAAATAAAATAAAAATGTTTGGCTTTATTTCTAGACATCAATAAAGAAAAGCATGTAGTTTTGCATATTAGGTTAATTATGTTTGTACATTCTCTTAAATCCTTGCTAAAAAGAAAAAATATTTACTTATTTATAAAATTAGGGTTTTAGTCCTCATTGAAATTAAAATCATTCTAGGGATAGTCTTTTGTTTGCTTACATCATTTCTTGCCCTACATTGTTCTTTAAATTTTCATAGCTCAGATCTTAGTAAGACCAAACATAGGTACTTGTTCAATAAAAATATCCAACATTTCCACCCCGGACTTGGAGCAAGTCCTTAAACTGTTCTTGGTGAACCCTTCGATCCCCAAAGCCCTTGAGTATAGAGGAATCAACATACCCCCACGGTCACCTTGGCTCCTAAAGGATCCAACTGAGAATCACTATATTTTTATTTTGATTGTTATTAGGCAATGGGTTCTTTAAGATTCCTAGATATTGATTGGAAGAAGATTGAATTTTAGAGCCATTGAGAATAACTTGGCCATTGTAGATTAGGCCTTAAATAAAATTCCTAAGTCTTAAGCACCTATTGGTTGCATGATCATTGATTTAGTGGAAGACACGTTGCTTATTAGGATGAAATCAAGGAGCCCTTTCCCTTTTAGGTTCAATAGATTTAATAGGTGAAAGCTCTATTTTATAGTTTAGGAGTTGATCTAGGATGAATAAAATAGGTTTGTTTATTTTAGATTACCTCCCTTTGGATTTTTGTTGTTGGGGGTTCCATAAAACAAGCTTTTGAAGGTTTGTAACAACACTAATATTCTTGGTGTGAGTTTATGAATCCATCACCTAAATGTGTTTATTTTTATACTACTTCTTTGGGTTGGAGGACTTGTCTTCCTCTTTTTGAAATTTACTCTTTAGTTTCCCTATTTTGATAAATTTAGTCTCTAACCTCTTGTCCATATCAATCACATATTTGAAGGAATACACATTGGTTTTCTCTTAGTATAAGGCCAACTAATCATTAAAGTTTCCTATGAAAATGTTCAACGAATATATAGGTGGAGGGATGTATTATAGCCTCCCTAATAGGTCTTTCCATCTTGTTAAGAAATTGGAAAAATTATCATCTTTAGATTGTTTGAGTTGGTGTAGGTCATAAATGGTGACCTTTTCTCAATATAGATAAATAATTGCTTGACAAAAATTTCAAAAATATTCTTAAACCTTTTCAAGGAATGCCTTGGTATATGATATTACCATTCTAAGGTAGGGCCACTAAGGCTCATATGGTAGATCTTAAGTATAAACGCTTCATCATAGAAAATATTGCATAGGTTGTTATAAACAACCTAAGGTGGTTGACAGGATCCTCCTTCCTTTTGTATATTTGAAACTTAGGGGCTTGAATGTTAGGATAAAAAGGTCAATTAGCTACAAAAGGATCTATGGGTTGGTTTCATAAGTCATAATAAAAGTATTTGAGATTAGATGAAGATTTTTAGATGATGGTCATTTGTTGTTTCAATTGCTCTAGTTGAGAATTTAAAGCTTAAAGTTCAAGAGAAAATAGATTTTATGGTATAAACATATGTGTTTAGAGGTAGAAAGGATTTTTTATGATTGATATAAGTATAAGGTCAGTATACCTGGGCATATGATGTTGAAGCTAACATCAGATGATTTGATCCCAATGTACATAAGATGAAAGGATTAGAGGATGAAATATGAGAGATAACAAGATTGGGTTTTGTCCAAACCCTATACCTATGTTTGTGGTATTAGAAATAGTATTAAAAGATGAATTGATATGTATATTAGTGATTGGGGCACTTGATGCTATACTCTAAATGGAAGTGTATCTTGTACCTACTTATCAAGATACATAGCAACTAGCATTGCCCTATAATGATTTTTCAAGAGTAGAAAAAGATGAATGATATTCCAATGGAGGTGGCAGGGTTTACCTCCAAGAATCCATGGATGTGGTGATAATAGGAGGATTTTAATCAATAAAATGAGATGGTATTTTATTAATATTTGTATTTATAGATCCAAAGAATGGATCCAATTGATTTAATATAAAAGGGTTTGAATTAGATTGTTGAACATGGTCCATTAGTGAATCATATCGTATAAAGATACCTAGGGTTTTTTGAGAATTTCAATAAGGGATAGGTTGGATAAGGTGCTCTAGAGTTTTCATAACAAATTGACGGTACCCTTAGTCATAGTACCTAATTAGATAATTAAATGTGGTCCTTCAAGAGGATTTTTATTTGTAAGAAGGACCAAGGGAGGTCTTGAAGATTGATCAAATTATGGATTTTTTTTGTTGCTTGGCTAGAACACAAATGTGAGAGATATAACTAGAATAATGGAGTGCCCTAATTATCCCTTGATTTGGATGTGGAATGTTCCTCTAGTGAATTTTATCACTGCATTTTGGTTCTAATTGTTATTAGGCAATGGGTTCTAAAAGATTCATAGATCTTGATTAGAAGAATATTGAGAGTTAGAGCCATTGAGAACAAATTCACCATAATCGATTAGGTCTTAGATAACATTCCTAAGCCTAAAGAATCTATTGGTCGCATGATCGTTGATGTAGTGGAAGGCATATTGTTCATTAGGATGAAACTAATTATACATTTTCCATCTAGGTTCAATACATTTTCAAGAGTTGATATAGGATTATTAAAAGAGTTTTGTTTATTTTAGAGCACCCCCTTTTGGGTTTTTGTTGTTGGGACTTTCATAAGACAAGGTTTTGAAGGTTTGTAACAACACTAATATTGATGGCTTGGTGTGAGTCTATAATTACATCACTTAAAATATGTTTATTTTTATACTACCTATTTGGGTTAGAGGACTTATCTTCCTCTTTGTGGAATTTAATATTTAGTTACCCTCTTTTAAATAGGTTAGTCTCTAATCTCTTATCTATATCAGTCACATCTTTGAAGGAAGACACATTTGTTTTCTCTGAGTAGAATTCCAACTACTCTTTAAGGTTTCCTATGAAAATGTTTAACAAATATCTAAGTGGAGGGATGTGTTATAGTCTTCCTACTAGGTCTTTCCATATTGCAAAGAAGTTGGTAAAATTATCATAATTGGATCGTTTGAGTTGGATTAGGTTATTAATGGTGACCTTTTTCTCAATATAGAAAAATTAATACTTGACAAAAATTTCAACAAGGTCCCTAAACCCTTCAAGAAATTCCTTGGTATCTAATAGTATACTGACAAGGCAAGGCCACTAAGGTTCTTAGGGTAGATTTTAAGTAGAAATGCTTCATCATAAAAAATATCACTATAGGTTGTTATAAATAACCTAAGGTGGTTGATAGGATCCTCCTTCCCTTTGTATATTTGAAACTTAAGGGTCTCAAAGTTAGGAGTAAAAGGTCAACTAGATACAAAATGAGAAATGGGTTGGTTTCATAAGTCATCATACAAGTATTTGAGACTAGATGAAGACTTTAAGATGATGGTCATTTGTTAGTTCAATTTCTCTAGTTTGTTAGAAATAGGCTATTACATCATTTGGATAATGTAAATGTACCTTTCTTGGTACATACTTAGGACATTAGATTACTTTAGGGGGAAGTTATCTTGTTACTACATGCAATGTAATAAATGCACAAGTGTCAAAGTGCAAGTTGTACATGTGCAAGTTGTCCCTTGCACATCTAGGTAGAGTGTTGGCCAAGGAACTTATTTCCTATATAAAGGGCCATAGGTATAGATCACAAGTTATAGTCATAATTCATAGTCATTGTGTGGTATAGACCAGAGTGGCATGATGTAGCAGTGTGATGTAGTGATGGGGTGTAATATGCTCAATGCCCATTCTTGAGTTGTAGCTATATTCATGGAGTGTTCATTTCCTCCACAACTACTTTTGTAAACATCTCCATCATTTCTATTTATAGTATATTTTCAGTCATCTCGTAGATTTACTTTATTTCATATTATTATGCATCTTGTGTTTTTCTATCTCCCATTATATGTTGCATCAAAATATAACAGTGGTATCAGAGCCATGGTAGGTCAATAGGGAAACCACCATTATTATTGACTCTGAGTTTTTTGAGAACTTGACGTGCCATTGGACCAGTCACTGTCAAAAATACTCAGTAGAGTCTTGGTGGTAGAATTAAGGAGAGCCACAAGTAAGGACTGAATGAAATCTCAGATTCTAGAATACTGAGATTGCATATGGCTAGAGTCTTTCCATAGAGTTTCAAGGGAAAACTTGTGAAGACTAGGACTCAACACTTGATCCACTAGGTTGATGAATCAACTAGTGAAGCCCATCTAAGAGATCTAGAGAAACTAACCTAAAGGTTATTTTATTGTAGGGAATTAATACTCAGATGATTGGGACACCTCCTACAATAAAAATCTAGGATATTTCAACTTCATTACTCGAAGGTCGGAGTGCCTTCATAGTGCAGAGATTAGTTGTTGCAAGAGAAGATCACTACAGAAGAGACTTTTGGAGCAGAATTGCAATGAATTTTGGAGATAGGAGATCTCCATTGATAGATTGGAAACTTCACAAGAAGGAAAGGCCACAAAAGCCTTGATCTAGAAGAAAAGGCCACATAAGCCTTGCTCCAGAAGAAAAGGCCACAAAAGCCTTGATCCAGAGGGAAAGACCACATAAGCCTTGAAGAGAAGGCCACAAAATCCTTGGTACTAAAGAGAAGGCCACAGAAGCCTTGAAGAAAAGGCCACATAAGCCTTGATCCTGAAGAAAACTCTAGGAGGGAGTATCTAATTCAGAAGCAGATTTTAGTACTAATACTTTGTTGCAAGAACAGGTAGATTCAGTGAGTTGGGAAAGCTTCCTACAAGAAGGTTAGGAAGAGTATCTTCTTCAGAATCAATCCAACACCTGAAGCAAAAGAGATTAGGAGAAGATCTCATTGATGAAGAAGGACTAGGAGAGTCCTGCTCGAATACAGAGGCAGCAAAATCAGAGATCCAGGAGAAGATCTCACCACCAACACTTCTAGGAGCAGAAGGTTGAAGACAAGGTCTCAAAGAAGACTAGAAGGAGCTGCAAGGCCTTGGAGAGGCCTCTACGAGCATCCAATAAAAGGCTTGGAGAGCCTTGCTGAAGAAATCATCAAAGGAGTTCCAAGGAGAACTCATTGGAGAAATTCACTATTGGAGATAGTGAAAGATTTGGGACAATTATCGCCATCCGACAACAAGCCCAAGAAGAAGAATTTGGCAAGGAGTGCCAAATCTCAGAAGACCTCAAGACATTCAAAATCTTGAGAAGAAGATCCTGTTTGAAGTTAGAATTCGACAAGAAGCTTGAAGGAAGATTCAGATAGAAGAAGCCTACCAAATCTAGGAGATTTGGAGACTGCCTCTCACAGCAAGAAGGCACCACTTCAGAATTGAAGATCTCTTCTAATATATAGTAAAAAGGAGGAGACTACAAGAGGAGAACAAGCCACCAAAACCTAGGCTCGTGAAAGAGAGTTGGAGACCATATTTTGGTGAAGACGAAGTTGTTCAAGGCAGCCTATAGAGAGCTGCAGGATCTTACTCAAGACAACAACTTGGTGATCTTAAACACCAAGATCTACATCCTCTACAGAAGTGGTGAAAAGGGCTTTCAGAAAAAAGGTAAGCAACTATTGGTGCAAGTAAATTCATTAAGTGGATTACTTTTCAGATTTGTTTAAGCACCTTGATTGGAGTAAAGTTGCAAAAAGGAGAGTTGAATTAAGAGTCTTCAAATGTGCAAAAAGAAAGGATTCTTTAAGGTTCATTTGCACTTTAGGGGTTGATTAGATTTCAGAATCTTAAACTATCTATCAACTACCTATCATCTACTTTGGAAATAAAATGAAGACTAACTCCTATTACCTTGCTTATAAAGAAATTTTAGAATAATTCTTGAAGATTCATTTCAGATTATTCTTGATTAGTTGCAATAAATTATTTAAGTGCATTACTTTTGAGAGTTGATTGGAGTGATAAGGTGAAATTGTTAGTGCAATATTATTAGATTCATTTTGCACTATTATATTGCTCTCAAATATTATTGTTTGTGTTTCATTAGAAGGGCACAAAAATAAGATTTTGTCAAAGTGTCTATAGACACTGTTAATGCACTGTGATCTGCAACTTTGAAGTGGCCAAAGGAAGCCACAAAATCTGCTCAATCCTCC
Source organism: Wollemia nobilis (assembly GCA_028583015.1). Lineage (NCBI taxonomy): Eukaryota > Viridiplantae > Streptophyta > Pinopsida > Araucariales > Araucariaceae > Wollemia > Wollemia nobilis. The sequence continues at coordinate 409,437 of JAQPPZ010002750.1, read as the reverse complement.
AAGCATTGGAGAAGAATGTAACCACCATAAGAGCATCAAAAGAAGCCTCGAACGAGACTTGGTGAGTCTCAAGTTCAAATCACAAGAAAAAAGTGCAGAAAAATAAGCTTCTATCATATGGTTACAAGCTTGGATTCTCTTATAAAATATCCAAGCTAACAGGGGAAGGTGTCTAATCTAGAGACAACCTCAAAACCCCTATATTGCACTCAATATTCTGCCTAAAAAAACCAGAATTTATGAACAACAAAGAGGAGTGCAAAAGAAAGTGCAACAAGGTCATCTTGTATTAAAACTATTGTACATGATAGTGCACTTGATCTAATCTGGTTATACAGGGAAAATAGGCAGATTCAAAGGTGCCTAAAAGGCACTACTCTTGCTGGAAAAACCAGTTGGAAGCAACCGTACATAAGTAGCCATTCAAGCCTAGCTCGAGAGCCATTCGAAGGGCTCATACTCCTCACATTCAAGAGCGCCAAACCTGCAAAACATACGTACAAAAGCATGGAAGCACAACATTATTAAAGAGCAAGAGAGTCTACGTAAGGAGGGTAAAAATCAAGTACAAAGCAAGAAAGTTGAAGCACCATTTGGAGTACTACTTACTCCATGTACATTCATTGAAAGCGATGCTCAAAGGCCTCCATACTCCTGCTCCATATCCCAATGGAAGACTATGCAGATGAACGAAGGCAAAGGAGGAGGATTGCAAGACTAAAAAGGTCTCAAAGGATCTGTTCGAACCAGCAATAGGGTCTACGTCCATGCAGAGAAGAAAGTGACACTTGTCACTCAAGGGAAACCCTAACGCTCGATTCAAGAGAGTGCTCATCTTCAAGGGGGAGTTATGTATACAACCTAGTGCATTTGGTGCATTGGATACACTTGTCAAGAAGGAAGACCGAGTGTTTCACTAAAGAACGTAACGTTCTTACATTACAAGAAGGAGATAAAGCATTCGTTGGCACCAAACTCTAATCAAGCGCTCAAAGGTAATGGTTGTGCCACTTGGTGCATAAGAGATGGATCATCCCATTTAAGGATATCAATGACCAAATTCAAGTAGCATTCTTCGATGTTGAAATTACTCTCACGCTATCCGAGCGACAAAGGGCCGAGTTGCAGTAGTCAAGAAGGTGTTCGAGCCTTTAATGCCAAGGCAACCGAAGTCAAGGGAAGAGACTTGAAGATGCCAGATTTGGAGTGCATTAAACATAGAAGGAATTCCATTGGAGGATACGTCCAAAGCATCCACGACGTCTATGTATTTCAGCAGTCCAAACTTCTCTGAAATCAGCATCGAACAATGCATGAAGAAAGGTAAAATCATTTCCATTAATATGTGCTTTATTTCCTTGGAGTTATAAGGGTTAAATCAAAGGAATTTATTTACATTGGAAGCCATATATATCAAGGGAAATATTTTATCAAATCAAATCAAATATTTGCAATATAAAACCTAGGAGTAATAAGGTTTTCTACTGGATAAATATTGTATATTTGCAAATATTAATTGTGATCTAATTTATCCAAATATTAGGGAGTCATAAGGGCTACTACATCAAATCATTTAATTGGAAAATTAGATACACATAACCTAATTCCCAAAGGGTTATTCATAAAGAGATTTTTCTCATAAGTTGGATATTCATAATATTATTGTCTCATTCCTTTCAAAAGGAGACAAAAGATCCAACATTATAACCTCTTTAAAATTTGGGAACAATGCTTAGTTCAATAGGAGTAATAAGGGATAATAGGAATTGATTTTGGTATTCTGCAAAACCTTACAAAATCAATCAATATTGAACTATAATTCTACAAAAGCACTATATCTTATCCATAGCATACTAGGGAGTCATAAGGCATTCTACAAACTTGGTAATATCAAGCATGCATCATAGATTATCAAGTTACAAAATATAAGCTTTCCTCATAACCTAAAAATCCTTAGGAGTATATACTCACTTTATTTGGGAGACATAAGGTAGTCTACAAAACAAGGATTATTATTATAGGTTTTATCAAATCAAGCTTATATTTCTTCTTTAGGAATCACAAATCCTAACATAGGGAGTCATAAGGTAGACAACAAAATAAAATCCTATCTCATTTCTTCTACTTCTTCAAATGGAAAAATAAATATCATATAATGGATGTGGAATTTTCTCCAATAGAAACTATTCTACAAAACATGAAGACATGTGGTATATTGACTCAGGGGCAAGTCATCATATGATAGGGAATATACAATGGTTTGACTATCTTGAAAATGCTAAAGGCTACATATTAAGAATTGCAGACAACCAAACCTATCCCATACATGGATATGGATGTGTAACACCTAGCAGATCATTTCCAGATCTTCTATTGCAAAATGTATTGTATGTACCTAAACTAACATTCAATCTTATCTCAGTAAGCAAGTTAGTAGAAGACAACTACATGATCAACTTTAGATATATGGATGGAATCAATACATGTCTTATTATGAAATAGGGTGAAATAAAAGCAATAGGAACAATCCATGAAAATACATATATCCTAGATTCAATGGAAAGCTCATAGAATATTGTGATGTTTCATAATGATGCTAACATATTTTCAAAGGAATAGGTTCAAGAAAATGAAGAACTAGTACATCAAATAAGGAAGCATAGAAGAATCAAAATCAAGAATATGAGAGGACAAGTACACCATGCTCTACTCAGTCATAAACATTCAAAACCAAATGAAGACATTTGCAAAGAGAACAATACAAGTGGTTGGATAGAAGACAAGGATGATGAGCCTGAATAAGACGAAGATCATCAACTAGAAGAAGATCCACATTGAAGACTAAAGTCTTCAATATCCAAATAATGTAATACAGGGGGGTGTTAGAAATAGGCTATTACATCATTTGGATAATGTAAATGTACCTTTCTTGGTACATACTTAGGACATTAGATTACTTTAGGGGAAAGTTATCTTGTTACTACATGCAATGTAATAAATGCACAAGTGTCAAAGTGCAAGTTGTACATGTGCAAGTTGTCCCTTGCACATCTAGGTAGAGTGTTGGCCAAGGAACTTATTTCCTATATAAAGGGCCATAGGTATAGATGTCATACAATCACACAATATAGTCATAAGTCATAGTCATTGTGTGGTATAGACCAGAGTGGCATGATGTAGCAGTGTGATGTAGTGATGGGGTGTAATATGCTCAATGCCCATTCTTGAGTTGTAGCTATATTCATGGAGTGTTCATTTCCTCCACAACTAATTTTGTAAACATCTCCATCATTTCTATTTATAGTATATTTTCAGTCATCTCATAGATTTACTTTATTTCATATTATTTTGCATCTTGTGTTTTGCTATCTCCCATTACATGTTGCATCAAAATCTAACATAGTTAAGAAGCTAAAGCTAAAGTTCAAGAGAAATCAGATTTTATGGCATAAAATGTATGCGTTTAGAGATAGAAAGGATTTATTGATGATTGATATAAGTAGAAGGTCACTACACCTGGGCATATGATGTTGAAGCTGACATCATATGATTTGACCATAGGGTACCTAAGATGAAAGGAGTAGAGAATGAAATATGAGAGATAGTAGGATTGGGTTTTGTCCAAACCCCATACCTATGTTTGTGGTATTATAAATATAGTATTACAAGATGAATTGATATGGATATTTATGATTGGGAGTGTAACTTGTACTTGCTTATTGAGATACAGGGCAACTAGAATTACCCTATAATAATTCTCCAAGAGTAAACAAAGATGAATGATGTTCCAATGGAGGTGGAAGGGTTTACCTCCAAGCATCCATGGATGTGGTGATAATAGGAGGATTTTAATCAATGAAAATAGATGTTGTGGCATTAATATTTTTATGTATAGATCCAAAGAATGGATCCAATTGATTTAATGGAAAAGGGTTTGAATTAGGTTATTGAACATGGTACATTAGCGAATCATCCCCTACAGAGACACCTAGGATTTTCTAAGAATTTCAAGAAGGCATTGGTTGGTTGAGTTGCTCTCATTTTTTATAACAAATCAAAGGCATCCTTAGTCATAGTACCTAATTAGATAATTAGAGGAGGTCCTTCAAGAGGATTTCATTTTGTGTGGACCAAGGGAGGTCTTGAAGGTTGATCAAATTATGGATTTTATGGTGTTGCTTGGTTACAACACAAACGTGAGAGATATAATTAGAAGAATGGAGTGCTCCAATCATCCCTTGATTTGGATGTGGGATGTTTCTATAGTGAATGTTATTCACTACATTTTGATTCTAATTGTGATTAGGTAGTGGGTTCTAAAATATTCCTAGATATTTATTGGAAGAAGATTGAGAGTTAGAGCCATTTAGAACAACTAGGCCAACATACATTAGGTCTTAAATAACATTCCTAAGGTTAAATAATTTATTGGTCTCGTGAACGTTGATGTAGTGGAAGGTATATTGCTCATTAGGATGAAACCAAGGATCCCTTTTCCTTCTAGTTTCGATAGATTTAATAGCTGAAAGCTCTATTTTAGCTTTTAGGAATTGATCTAGGATGAATAAAAGAGGTTTATCGATTTTAGAGTACCTTATTTTGGGTTTTTTTGTTGGGGCTTCCACAAGATAAGCTTTTCAAGGTTTGTAACAAGACTAATATTGTTGGCTTGGTGTGATTCTATGAATCCATCACCTAAAATGTGTTTATTTTTATACTACCTCTTTGGGTTAGAGAAATTATATTCCTCTTTATGGGATTTACTCTTTAGTTTTCCTATTTTGACAAGGTTAGTCTCTAACCTCTTGTCCATATCAATCACATCTTTGAAGGAATACACATTGGTTTTCTCTTAGTAGAAGGCCAACTTCTCATTAAGGTTTCCTATGAAAATGTTCAACAAATCTCTAGGTGGAGGGATGTATTATAGCCTTCCTACTAGGTCTTTCCATCTTGCTAAGTCGAAAAAAATCTCATATTTAGATTGTTTGAGTTGTTTTAGGTCATTAATGGTGATATTTTTCTCAATATAGACAAATAATTGCTTGAAGAACATTTCAACAAGGTCCCTAAACCTTTTTAAGGAATTACTTAGTATATGATAGTACCATTCCAAGTAGGGCCACTAAGGCTCTTAAGGAATATATTAAGTAGTAATGCTTCATTATAAAAATAATATAGCTATAGGTTGTTCTAAACAACCTAAGGTGGTTTATGAGATCCTCTTTCCCTTTGTATATTTGAAACTTAGGGGTTTCAAATTTAGGAGGAAAATGTCGAATAGCTACAAATGGATCTATGGGTTGGTTGCATTAGTCATCATATGAGTACTTGGTACTAGATGAAGGCTATTATATGATGATCATTTATTGTTTCAAGTGCTCTAATTGAAAAGTTAAAGCTTAAAGTTCAACATAAATCAGATTTTATGGCATATATGTATGCTTAGAGGTAGAGAGGATTTGTTGATGATTGATATAAAGAGAAGGTTGGTACACCTGGGAATACAATGTTAAAGTTGACATCATACAATTTGACCCTAGGGTACCTGAGATGAAAGGATTAAAGGATGAAAGATGATAGATACCGAAATTGAATTTTGTCCAAACCCCATACTTGTGCTTGTGGTATTAGAAATAGAATTATAAGATGAATTGATATGGATATTAGTGATTGGTACACTTGATGGTATACTCTAATTAGAAGTGTATCTTGTATCTACTTATTGAGATACAGGGCAACCAGCATTGCCCTATAATAATTCCTCAAGAGTAAGCAAAAATAAGTGATGTTCCAATGGAGGGGGAGTGTTTTTGTATTAATATTTGTACTTTTAGATCCAAAGAATGGATCTAGTTGATTTAATGAAAAATGATTTAAATTAAGTTGTTGAATATGATCCATTAGTGAATCATCCTCTAAAGAGATACCTAGGGTTTTTTGACCTTCCCTAAGGAAAGTATTTATGGATAACTTATGCTTCTACAAGAAATAGGCCATATGAGTTGCAAATTAAAAGACTACTCTTCCTAATCCTCATGGGTAGGGCTTAAAGAAATATCAAATGTAGAAATTTATCTTCTTTCTTGAAGATAGGATTCTTGATTAAGGATCAAGTTTAATGACCAACTGGTGAGCAACACTACGGGTTAAGTCCTACTATAGGTTTAGGAGGAGAAAAAATTATTTAAATTTATATTATTAATAGATTTGATTAGAAAAGAAAAAGAAGATGCTTTAGTAACCTTATATCCCCTTTCCTCAATATATTGAATCCCACCTATAGACCTCAATGGTCTCCCCATATACCAAAGGTCTTATGATACCTAACTCCTTTCTATATACCCATCGGTACATGAGATAAAGCCGATACATGGGATGCCAATGATACATGGAAGTGACCTCCTAGATACTAGCCAAGAAGGTACATGAGACGTAATAGTATACCTCCTTATGACTCCCACTATCCCACTAAATTATACTCCTTACTAAGTGTAAGTGTGCACAAGATATTATATGGGTGTTTGGTGTCTTGGGCTTGCTATATACCTAATATAGCCTAGTAGCTCATACAATAATTACTCAAAGGACCATAAATATATTTAGTAGGACTAGTAATTGGTTATGTTCTTATTATCTATATTTAATATGATTTAATCTAAACAAACAAGACTAATGGTCTTGATTAAAGTTTGATAAATTTTAGTTTGATTAAGGTTTAGCTTAGTCAAGAGAAATCTTGGAACCCACTGTGGTGTAGATATGAGAATGAAAAATAATCATGAATGGATTCTTTGTGATGCTTCCCTCTCCTTCCTCACCTTGAGAATAATGGTACTTTATGAGCCTAATGTCTAGGGTTTAGTGGATTAGTTAGAGAACATATATGCTTCTCCTAATATTTGTCTTTACAAAACTTAACATTAATCTAGTTCTAGTTAGTTACAAATGTATTACAGAAGGCAAAAAACAAGACCTAATAACTATAATACCTTTTGATTTTAACGATAAATAAAAGATCATTTTTCTTTTCAAGAGCAAGGATTCAGGAAGGATAATTAACTAAACATTCCTAATGCAACTATATGTAATTTTTTTTTGATACAATAAGATAAATATGGTCTCCAAATGATTAATACTAACATTCTTAATGAATAAGTAGAAGTACAAAAACAAAAATATATGTAGAGTAGATAAAAAGCAATCCTACGATAAAAAGGCTAAAATAAAGGGATTGTATTATAAAAATCCAATTGTTTGTCATAGAGGTAGAAGCGTTGTAGTCCTACGAAAACATTGTAGAAGAGTTGCTAGACCCATGTAAGTATTATCATTCCTACTGCTTCTTAATTGCATTTTTGTTTAGCTATAAAAGAGACATAAAAATGATGAACTAGTAGCAAAGGGGTTTGGCTAAGCTAGAGGAGAGTATGTGGATACTGATGAGGCTACAAAATTGCTTTATTATCAGTAGCCAAATACCTTTTTATTCATATTTTGTATGATTAATATAATTATATGCCAAGGATTAATCTATAATTTATGTTGATATTAATGATGAATGTAGTAAATAAAATAAAATTTTTTATTTATCTATTTGAAATGGTTTTGTGTATTCTTAAGGGACTAATTGCATGTTTGATTTCTTTTTAAATAATAGATTATCCCATTAATAAATCTATAATATTCTATGGTAGAACAATCAGTTCTAGAATATCTTGAAGAACAGAGAAGTACTTACTGAATGGGAGCTTCAAAGAAGTTGAGTGATTTGGAGTACCTATAACAAAGAAATTTATATGTTTAAGTGCATGTTAATTGGATTGGATATGCATAAAAGTGACTAAGCACTAGAATAATTTGGGTGCCAATTGTGCACCAAAATTATCTAAGCGTCATTTGTGCACCAGAATGACCTATGCACTGAAACTAGATATTGTGTTTGTTCTAGAATAGTTGTGCCAAGCCACTTTGCATGCACAACACTTGAACTATTGACCACAAATAATATTAGGATGCTGACCATTTTTACCACTAAATATGATTTTCTAACCATATATATGTTAGGGACATTGACCAAGAAAAGCCCCAAAATTATCAATTATGTGTAGCGCTAGATTAGCCCATTGCACATATCACAAGGAATAGGACAAGCATAACCTAAAAAGAAGAAGAGATGAGAGTTTTAGAATTTTTGTAACCAATCATTAAGGAGAATGCACCAAAGGATAATTTATTGTATATTGTATGGATAAATGCATGTGTACCCTTTCCAATTGGATTCGTTGTTGTAGTTTTTTGGATGGTCAAAGACACAATAATATTTTAATAAGATAGCAAATAAACTTCTACCATATCTACTAATAAGTAGAAAGCTTGATATTAATTTGGGTAGTTATGTAAATTCCTATAAATAATAATATTCTTATTCAATTGTGCAATTTGCTTTAGTTCAATTCTATTTTCTTGCAAGTGTGTATTTCTATTTTAGTTTGTTTTACTAAATTATGGCTTATGTTAAATTTTGTTCTATTTCAACATTGATTTGTCTTTTGTTTCAGTTTAATATCACTTAATTCCTTTCATTTCAGTAAGGATTTTTATTTAATTTAGTTTACACATAAAATACAATTAGTTCTAGGATTTCCTTTATTAGTAAAGTGTGGAATTAATTTTGTTTTATTAAAATATTATTGCAAAGATGTTTTAATTCCCTATTTCTATAAAGCAATCTAGATAACCTAATATCCAAAGTGCAATTCTTAGAGCTCTAATGCATACAACCTTAGAACGTTGTCCTAGATTGATAAGATTAAAGTGCGAGCATTAACAACACTCATCACCTTTTGGCATCGTTGTTGAGGAACATTGGCATTGTTAGAGAAAATTAATTATTCAATGTTAATTATATTTTTATGCAATTGCATAGAATAACTATTTAGGACAATGTTTAATTTTAGTTTTAAAAAAACATATCTTTAGGAAAACCAACTTGGCATAAGGATAGTTATATTGTCAAGAATTGTGTCCAAAATATTGGAAAGCTAGATTTACATTCAGGAATAGAAGACTTATGAGTTGTCATTAGGTAAAACTTCCATTAATAGGATGAATGGGTAGACCTAGGGATGAAATAGGTAGTTTTATGAAATTTTACCCTCAATTAACCATAGGAGAGAGCCATTTACAATGTGAGGTTGCACTGACACCAACATATGAACTATCCATAACTAGACATGGGGAACTAGGAGTTGTGAGAAACCACAATAATTATTCACATTTGAAACCTTAGAATTATTCCAACTAAGATAACAGGAGGATATTACAAGTAGTTCATCACCTGCTCCAGATTTTTTGGACCTCCTACAGTATTTAAGAAAACTTAAAATTTATGTTGGAAAAATATAATGGAAGATAGACAAGAAGATATGGATATGGCTAGTGAAGTGCACCATTATGGAGAAAATAGTAACCCTACCAAGAATTTTCAATCCCACGTCCATCTAGATCTGATGTAGAGGATCCAATGAAGACTATTTCTCCTTTGGTATTGCCAATATTTAGAGGAGTCATGGTAGAAGACCATGATCAACGTTTATTTTATTTTAAGGTTCTATGTCAAACCTATGATTATATATGACAACAAAAAATTTAAATTATTTTCTTCCACCTTGAAAGACTCCACAACATGATGGTTCATGGGTTTAGAACCCAATTATATTTGTACTTAGAAACTAATTGCATGTTTTATTTCTTTTTAAATAATATATTATCCCATTATTAAATCTATAAGATTCTATGGTTGAACAATCAGTTCTAGAATCTTGAAGAACAAAAAAGTACTTAATGAATGTGAGATTCAAAGAAGCTAAGTGGTTTGGAGTACCTGTAAACCAAGGAATTTATACATTTAAGTGCCTATGCATTGGATTGGCTATGCATCAAAATAACTAAGCACTAGAATAATCTGGGTGCCAATTGTACACCAAAATTATCTAAGCGTCAGTTGTGCACCAGAATGACCCATGCATTGAAACAACTAGATATTATGTTTACTCTAGAACAATTATGCACAAGATGTAAGGAAAATCAATAGCCAAGCCACTTTGCGTGCACAACACTTGAACTATTGACCACAAATAATATTAATATGCTAACCAATTTTACCACTAAATCTGATTTTCTAACCAATGTATGATAGAGACATTGACCAAGAATATTGTAGGGTAAAAAATTAGAAGGATGAATTGTTCAAAATGAAATAAGAAGAGGGTGACACTTAGAAGATTACCTTGATATATTTATGTTCATTCATAGAATATGTGGATGAGTAGATCCATAGTTGAGTAAGATAGTATTCTTACAAGGGTTGCAAGAGGTGTCGAGAGAAGCATTGGATCTCATGGGAAAAGGAGATGTAAATAAAATTGAATTCCTATAAATCATGGAGCTTTGTAAAAATTATTCTCGTACAAGATTAAGAAATGAAAGAATATGAAAGAGTTAATGGAAGAATTTACCAATTTAAAAACCAATATTTTAGTGCATCTTAACACAATATTAGATGAAATGAAAGAAAATAATAGGTCCACTAAACCTTTAGTTGTCTATTGTCCAAGGTGTAGAAAGAAGTATAACTTTCATGAATGTACTTTAAACAAAACTATTATATGCAACATTAACAAAAAAGGACATCCTACTGATTAATGCCATTTGTTACCTGGATTGAAAAATACTATGGAAAAACAAACTCATCCTATAGAAGAACTCAATTTTGTAGAATGAGACACAAGAGTAATTTTCCTCAAAATCCATATCAAAATACTTCTCAAATTTCTATGAACTAGTGATCAAATCCTTAGTCTATGCCATGGTCCATATTATTACCTACACAACCTTGGGGTCAACAACCATGGATATCATCTTAAGAGTGGTCTCATCTATGATGGATGAATCAACATTGGTTATCATAAAATAAACCATGGTTACTTCCACAAATACAAGATCAACTATGCACACAACCACATTAGCCTTATCAGGGACAACATTGATATCAAAATGATCACTAAAAATTGTTGCTTGGGCTTACCCATGTTCCTTCGCAAGGTCAACCACAACAAGTTAAGAAACCTCCACTTCTAGCTCAACCTATGGCATATACTAATAATATTATACACGCAACACTTGTCCACACAACTAAATTAGAAGATACAACCATGATTAATGTTATTGACTATGATAATATTCAATTGCACTTAGGAAAAACACTTCTTGTGTTGGACATTTTGAGTAGATAAGTTGTCATTGATGTCAAGAGTGAGTGGTCATTGATGTCAAGCTTTCAGCACTAGTCAGTGGCAGTTTCAATGGGCAACATCAGTTTTAGGTTCTCCAGTTTCAGTTGATCAAGACCCGGTTCCAGGAGGTCAAGATAAGGTCCAAGGTGAAAACAAGAAGCCCAAGTGAATAATATTATAATAATTCTTTATAATATTATACAAGGAAGATTAAATTAATTATAAATTAATTAATATAATTTTATTAAATTAATTTATTAATTAATTTACTTAACTTTATGTTATTTAAATTAATTATTAATTAATTTTAATATTAATTATATATTAATTTATGTTAATTTCAAATAACCCTAAGGTGGGTTATTAATTTGAATTTCTAGCGTCGACGTGGGAAGAAAATTTACCATGTGTGTATAAAAGGGGGATTACCCCACCTTAGCAAAACTCCCAATGCTTTCGAATTAAAATCCTATGCTATGCGAGTTCATGCGAATCGTGGTGTGCAACGAAGAGTTTTTAATTTTTAAAAAGGTGCTTAGAGGAGGCAAAACTATTTTACCCACCAAGGAGGGAGCCTTGGTCACCAACCGCTGGTAGCGTAGTTGGCAACCACGGTGGAAGCAAGACGTGAGGGCAACGACAGGCGCAGGTTCGAATCCATGGTGCATCATTTTTGTTTTGTGTTGAAAACATGGTGGAGTAAGGTTGAAAGGGAAGGAAGTCCTCCTTCCTTCACGTGGGCGCCTCTAGCCCATGCGGTGGGCACCAAAGCGCTAAGGCACTTGGCGCTTGGGGAGACGATGGTTCGAATCACGCCGAAACCCTTTTTGGGAGATAACAAAGGTATGCATTAAGTTTGAGCACCAAAATTTTTGGAGGAGTTAGTTGAGGTATTAAAAATTAATTTTTGCATATTTTATTTGGTATGTAAGGTTTTAGGGGAGTTATAAGGTTGATGCAAAATAAATTTTTGGTGTTATTTGCTTTAGTGTTTGAAAAGGAAATAAAGGTGTTTTAGGAAGATTGGTTGAGGTTTTGTGGTGTTGGATATTATTTTAAGTTGGAGATTATAAGGTGTATCCAAGTAATTATTTTTGTGCATGATTTGATGAATGTTAATTCCAAGAAGGAGCAATAAGGTGTATTTGAGATTTGTTTATTTTTGTGTCTAAGGAATATTTGAGAAAGTGTTAAGAGTGAGATTTTGTCATCTAACCATTGAAATTGGAAAGAAGGAAATTGTGATTTAGACAGGTTTTCCAAGGGCACTTCTACATCAAACAAAAGGTATGGGCACATCTTCCTAGTGAGTGATTGTTGAATGTTGTGAATGCAAAGTTGGAGTGAAAAGGATTGTTTGGTAGGCATTGTTGAGTGTGTTTTGAATTAATGCTTCAAGGTTTTCTGGAATAATGAATTGTTGATAAAACCTTGTTTTATAAGCATTGTTGTTGAAGTGAGTAAGTGAGTGAAGAACTTGAACTAGGGTTTGCAAAGATCATGAGTATCATTGTTATGTGAAGTTGAGAACTATCTTGAACTAGGGTTTGCAAAGATCATGAGTATCATTGTTATGTGAGATTGATTGATAAGCATTGTTGGAAATATTTGAGTGAGTGTTCATATGCTTGGACTAGGGTTTGTAAGCAAATATTAATTCATTGAGTGATTGGTTGAGTAAAGTTGGTTGAGCCTAGTCAAGTGGATGTGTTGATGTGATAGTTCAAGTTCTATGAAATAAATTGTTCTATATTCTGAATTGATTTGAGAAAGAGGTTGAGTGTGGATGAATGTGAAACATATTGAGTCTCTAACAATTCTCTATATGTTTCTATGATAAAAGAGAGATTGAAAGTGATTGAGAGTTTGTGAATGTGAAGCATATTGAGTCTCTAACAATTCTCTATATGTTTCTAAAAGAGTGATTGAAAGTAATTTAAGTGGACTTGTGATGAGTGGAGAGAATTGAGATCTCTAAGACTTCTTATATGTTTTGTGAGTTTGGATAAGTTTAGTGAGGATTATTGAGAGATATTGGATAAGTTCTAGTGAGGACTTATTGAGCAGATTGAGAGGTAAGTCTTAGTGAAGACTTGTGAGCAGATTGGACAAGTTCTAGAGAGGACTTGTGGATAGATTAGTGTGAGATTTTGTGGAAGCTTACAAGGCAGATTTGAGATAAGTCTTTGAGAAGACTTGTGAGCAGAGTTGATTGATTGATTTTTTCAAACCTTGGGTTAAGGTTTGGGGTAGATCTAGCAGAGTTGATTTGAGATTAAGTCAAGCTTTGTGTTAAGGCTTGAGGATAGATATTGAGGATAGATTTGTGCTAGACCGAAGGACTATGTTTAGTGTAGATCAGAGGATAGATATTGAGGATAGATTTGTGCTAGATCGAAGGACTGTGTTTAGTGTATATTTGAGGATAGAGTTTGGTGCATATTTGAGGATAGGTTTGTGCTAGATTAGAGATAGATATTGAGCAGATTTGTGCTAGATCGAAGGACTATGTTTAGTGTAGATTTGAGATAGAGATTTGAAGGTGATAGAGTATAGAGGATGATAGTCTCTAGTGGATAGAGATCCATTAGCTAGGGTAGTGAGGATAGGTGTCTTCAGTGGATAGAGATCCATTAGCTAGAGTAGTGGGGGTAATAGTTCTTCTAGAAGATCACCAGTCAGAGCTAAGGAGAAAGGAGTTCTCCTATGGATAGATATCCATAAACTTGATTAGGGGATTGGTGTCTCCTTTGGATAGAGGTCCATAAATATTGTAATAGGGAAAGGATTCCCAAAGATATTGATTGAGAAAATTTTAGTGAAATATTTTCTCCGTGGAGTAGCCCACATTGGGTGAACCACGTTAAATTGGTGTCTCTATTGTGTGTGGTGATTTGTGCATTGCTTTGATTACTATTGTTGATATTTCTATCTATACATTGCATAATATTGATTGGGAAAGAAAAGTAAAAAGTGGTCTTATACTGTTCACCCCCTCTCAGTATAAGCTTGTGTTCTTCAATTGGTATCAGAGCGGGTTCCTTCGGAAGAGTTTAACAACTTGAAGGAAAAGCTTTCAAGAACATAATGGATTCTAAGAATGTGTCCTCAGATAATTCAACACCAATATTTTATGGAAGTGATTATATATTTTGGAGTATGAGAATGAAGATTCACCTGATGGCACTTGGCAATGAAATTTGGGAAGCAGTTGAAAATGGATACATACCACCAGTTGATCCACCTACAGATAAGGAAGGTAAGCTTCTACAACATTACAATTCAAAAGCAATGAATGCAATTTTGAGAGGTTTGCATAGAACAAAATCAATAAAATTTATGCATTGTAAAGATGCAAAAGGAATTTGGGATAAGTTGCAAAGCATATATGAAGGAGATAAAAGTGTCAAAAAGGTAAAGATACGAAATCTCAAAGGGCAATTTGAAGAATTAAGAATGAAGGATGAGGAAAATATTAGTACTTATCTACTTTGGGTAGATGAGGTTGTTAATGCCATGCAAGGACTTGGACTTAATATTGAAGAATCAGATGTTTGTGATAAGGTCTTAAGATCTCTTCCAAAAAGATTTAGTGAAAATATTTCTGCTATAGAAGAATCAAAATATGGTGATTCTTTGACAAGAGATATGTTACTTGGTATTCTTACAACTTTTGAGTTAAGAACAAAAGAGGAACCTAATTTCTGAAAGGAAGCAACATTCAAAGCTACTAAGAAGACAAAGGGCAAAAATTCAGATTCAAGCAATGAGTCATCCAGTGATGAAGAAGCTAATTATGGTAGAAGGAATAAGGATTCAAGAAGATTTAAAGATGCAAAATTTGTTAGATGTTTCAATTGTGGAAAGTATGGTCACTATGCAACTGATTTTCAAGAAGCTAAAAATAACAATGATGAAGAAAAATAGGATCATAAGAACAGGGAATCAGAAAGAAATAGGTACCAAAAGAAAGGCAAGGATGGACAAGGCAAACAAGGAAAGAAGTTCTTTCAAAGACAAAAGAGGAGCTACTATGCAGACAAGGCAAGTAAGTACTCAAGTGATAGTGATAATAGTTTCTCAGACAATGATAAAGATGAAGTCCTATTTCTGATTGAAGAAAAATAAGAAGTTAAGAAAAGGTCACCAATAATTCTCAAGTGTTTTAGATGTGGTAATTTTGGACATCTTGAAGATAGTTGTACAAGGAATGGTTTTAGTTTCAGTGATGATGAATATGAAGATGCACTTGAAGGACCAGAAGAGAATATTCTAATGGCACTAGAAGAAGAAGGAGGTGATCCTATAGAAGACAAGTCAGAAAATAATGAAGATGTTCTCAAAGACAAACAAATAGAGGAAGAATAAAAAAAGGAGGAGTTGATCTTGAGGGAGAGCTTATTTATGCTCTTAAAACTTTAAAGAAGGTAAGAAAGCAAAATTCCCAACTTGAGTTTCAGTTTCAAGAATGTGATGAAGAGAGAGGAAAGCTTATAGAGGATCTAAACAAGTCAATGGCTAAGACAAAGAAGTTCAAGGATAAGTTAGAAGCAAAGGTCTTAGAATGTGAAAAGTTAGAACAAGAAGTAGCCCTACTAAGGGAAGATTTAGAAAAGTCCAAGGATAAGCTACACAAGTTTGGAAAGAGTTCAAATATTGTAGATAAGATGATCAAGGTACAAAGAAGGTCAACAAACAAAATAGGTCTTGGTTTTGAATAGGCTCAAAAGAAATAAGAAGAAGAGTCAACCTCAAGTTCTAAAGAAGAAGAAACTTCAGAAGAAGATAGTGTAAGAGAAAGTGAGACTTCTGAGGATGAGTTGGACAACAGAAATTTCAACAAGGAAAGGAACAATGCACAAAGAAGAAACAGATGGAACATGAACCAACATAGAGAAAAAGAGACTAAGAGACCAATGAGGTCAAGGCAAGGAAATTTCAATGGATGATGTTTCTCATGTCATAGATTTGGGCACATGGCTTCACAATGTAGGACACATGAAAGATAGGAATATGGGAACTTCAAGGAATAGCAACTTTTCCATGGGTATTGCTACTCATGTAATCAGTTTGGTCACAAGGCAATGAATTGCAAGGTACATGATAGGAACAGATATGGCTTCACCAGGAGAAATCCCAAGTCATTTGCACCTCCAAGGAATAATAACATTAAGTGTTATAAGTGCAATAATGATGGACATACAACAAAGTGGTGTAGAGCAGACATTCCAGAATCAAGCATGAACAAGAACAAGAATATGAACAGGAATAGGAATATGAACATGGATAGGAATAGGAACATGAATAGGAATAAGAATATGGACATGAACAAGAATAGGAACATGGACATGAATAGGAATAATCAAAGGAATCAGAAGGATCAGATGAGAAGGAAAGAGGACAAAGGTAAAGACCAGTGCTTACTAGGAGTAGAAATACTCCCACCCTAGAATTAACCACCTCAAGAGGAGGTGGGGGAGGGGCTAAGCTAAGAGACTAATTCTTAGCCTCGAGCCCCAAAGGTGACCCTTTGCCATTGATGTCAAATGGGGAGATATTTGAGTAAGGGGGAGAGATTTGGTTTAAGGAGAGAGCATTGAGTCAGGGGAGCAATGTCCCAGGGGAGTAGAACAAGAAAAAGGTCAAGTTTTTGGTAAAAATAATTTGGGTTGCCATCAATGACAAAGGGGGATATTGTTGGACATTTTGAGTAGATAAGTTGTCATTGATGTCAAGAGTGAGTGGTCATTGATGTCAAGCTTTCAGCACCAGTTAGTGGCAGTTTCAGTGGGCAACATCAGTTTCAGGTTCTCCAGTTTCAGTTGATCAAGACCCGGTTCCAGGAGGTCAAGATAAGGTCCAAGGTGAAAACAAGAAGCCCAAGTGAATAATATTATAATAATTATTTATAATATTATACAAGGAAGATTAAATTAATTATAAATTAATTAATATAATTTTATTAAATTAATTTATTAATTAATTTACTTAACTTTATGTTATTTAAATTAATTATTAATTAATTTTAATATTAATTTATGTTAATTTCAAATAACCCTAAGGTGGGTTATTAATTCGAATTTTGAATTTAAATTTCTAGCACCGATGTGGGAAGAAAATTTACCATGTGTGTATAAAAGGGGGATTACCCCACCTTAGCAAAACTCCCAATGCTTTCGAATTAAAATCCTATGCTATGCGAGTTCATGCGAATCGTGGTGTGCAACGAAGAGTTTTTAATTTTTAAAAAGGTGCTTAGAGGAGGAAAAACTATTTTACCCACCAAGGAGGGAGCCTTGGTCACCAACCATTGGTAGCATAGTTGGCAACCATGGTGAAAGCAAGACGTGAGGGCAACGACAGGTGCAGGTTCGAATCCATGGCGCATCATTTTTATTTTGTGTTGAAAATATGGTGGAGTAAGGTTGAAAGGGAAGGAAGTCCTCCTTCCTTCATGTGGGTGCCTCTAGCCCATACGGTGGGCACCAAAGCGCTAAGGCACTTGGCGCTTGGGGAGACGGTAGTTCGAATCATGCCGAAACCCTTTTTGGGAGATAACAAAGGTATGCATTAAGTTTGAGCACCAAAATTTTTGGAGGAGTTAGTTGAGGTATTAAAAATTAATTTTTGCATATTTTATTTGGTATGTAAGGTTTTAGGGGAGTTATAAGGTTGATGCAAAATAAATTTTTGGTGTTATTTGCTTTAGTGTTTGAAAAGGAAATAAAGGTGTTTTAGGAAGATTGGTTGAGGTTTTGTGGTGTTGGATATTATTTTAAGTTGGAGATTATAAGGTGTATCCAAGTAATTATTTTTGTGCATGATTTGATGAATGTTAATTCCAAGAAGGAGCAATAAGGTGTATTTGAGATTTGTTTATTTTTGTGTCTAAGGAATATTTGAGAAAGTGTTAAGAGTGAGATTTTGTCATCTAACCATTGAAATTGGAAAGAAGGAAATTGTGATTTAGACAGGTTTTCCAAGGGCACTTCTACATCAAACAAAAGGTATGGGCACATCTTCCTAGTGAGTGATTGTTGAATGTTGTGAATGCAAAGTTGGAGTGAAAAGGATTGTTTGGTAGGCATTGTTGAGTGTGTTTTGAATTAATGCTTCAAGGTTTTCTGGAATTAAGGTTTTTTGGTGAAATTTTTATTAGGGTTTTTTTTTTTATTGTTTTTTTTTTTGTTGTGGTGGGTTGGTGAAGAACTTGAACTAGGGTTTGTAAATATCATGAGTATCATTGTTATGTGAGATTGATTGATAAGCATTGTTGGAAACATTTGAGTGAGTGTTCATATGCTTGGACTAGGGTTTGTAAGCAAAGATTAATTCATTGAGTGATTGGTTGAGTAAAGTTGGTTGAGCCTAGTCAAGTGGATGTGTTGATGTGATAGTTCAAGTTCTATGAAATAAATTGTTCTATATTCTGAATTGATTTGAGAAAGAGGTTGAGTGTGGATGAATGTGAAACATATTGAGTCTCTAACAATTCTCTATATGTTTCTGTGATAAAAGAGAGATTGAAAGTGATTGAGAGTTTGTGAATGTGAAGCATATTGAGTCTCTAAAAATTCTCTATATGTTTCTAAAAGAGTGATTGAAAGTAATTGAGCATTGTGATAAGTGTGAAGCATATTGAGTCTCTAACAATTCTCTTTATGTTTCTATGAGTTTGGATAAGTTCTAGTGAGGACTTATTGAGTAGATTTGGAATAAGTTCTAGTGAGGACTTGTTGAGAAGATTGAGACAAGTCTTAGTGAAGACTTGAGAGCAGATTGGACAAGTTCTAGAGAGGACTTGTGGACAGATTAGTGTGAGATTTTGTGGAAGCTTACAAGGCATATTTGAGATAAGTCTTTGAGAAGACTTGTGAGCAGAGTTGATTGATTGATTTGTTCAAACCTTGAGTTAAGGTTTGGGTAGATCTAGCAGAGTTGATTTGAGATTAAGTCAAGCTTTGTGTTAAGGCTTGAGGATAGATATTGAGGATATATTTGTGCTAGATTGAAGGACTGTGTTTAGTGTAGATCAGAGGATAGATATTGAGGATAGATTTGTGCTAGATCGAAGGACTATGTTTAGTATAGATTTGAGGATAGATTTTGGTGCATATTTGAGGATAGGTTTGTGCCAGACTAGAGATAGAGATTGAGCAGATTTGTGCTAGACCGAAGGACTATGTTTAGTATAGATTTGAGATAGAGCTTTGAAGGTGATAGAGTATAGAGGACGATAGTCTCTAGTGGATAGAGATCCATTAGCTAGGGTAGTGAGGATAGGTGTCTTCAGTGGATAGAGATCCATTAGCCAGAGTAGTGGGGGCAACAGTTCTTCTAGAAGATCACCAGTCAGAGCTAAGGAGAAAGGAGTTCTCCTGTGGATAGAGATCCATGAACTTGATTAGGGGATTGGTGTCTCCTTTGGACAGAGGTCCATAAACATTGTAATAGGGAAAGGATTCCCAAGAGATTGATTGAGAAAATTTTAGTGAAATATTTTCTCCATGGAGTAGCCCACATTGGGTGAACCACGTTAAATTGGTGTCTCTATTGTGTGTGGTGATTTGTGCATTGCTTTGATTACTATTGTTGATATTGCTATCTATACATTGCATAATATTGATTGGGAAAGAAAAGTAAAAAGTGGTCTTATACTGTTCACCCCCCTCTCAGTATAAGCTTGTGTTCTTCATATTGATACCACTACATTTATTATTATAGAAATGGAAAATAATGAGAATAATTAACAAGAACCATCTTCACCTGAGTAGCAACATCAAGAAAATTAAAGTCTCATGAAAATATTTCTCCTTCGTCTCAAAAGGTACCTTATCTTGAACGATTAGAGATAACAAAAAAATCCTCTACAAAATCTAATTTGATAAAGGAATTGAAACAATTACTATAAAATGATTCATTTACTGCAAGTAATTAAATATGTTGCTATGCTTGATAAAATAGTTTAGGAATTGTGTATTAAGATACCAAGAAGAAGGAAGAAAGCATATCCAAAAACTATACATGTGGATGAAAAATTAGCTGATATTCTTGTTGGAAAGCTTGTTCCACCCAAGTATGGAGATCCAAGAGGTCCTATAGTTATAGTTTCAATAGGATTAATTCAATACCCAATGTTTTTATTGATCTTGGAGCTGCCATTAATGTCATGACAAAGGATACCATGAAGAAATTACGTTTAATCAATTTATATCCAACATCTATAATACTTGAAATGCTTGATCGATCAATTGCAAAACCAAAAGGGATAATTGAAAATATCCCTATTATAGTCACAACATGAAAATATCCCATTGATTTTCTTGTATTACAATCCCAAACTACAATAAATGGTTATCCTTTAATTCTTTCAAAATATTGGCTTTCTACAATAGTCGCTTTTATCGACTGTAGTTCAAGAGATATGACCATTTCAAATGGAGTAAATTCAAAGAAGATTTCATTGTATCCTCTAGTTAAATCTTCAATGAATTTTTCTATGGTTCCATAATTCAGATGAGGAAAATGATGTTGGACATTTTGAGTCATTAAGTCAAGTTGTCATTGATGTCAAGGAATGAAGTCATCATTAATGTCAAGGAATTTGTCAAGAAATAAAGTTGTCAAAGTTGTCATTGATATCCAGGAATAAGCCACTCACACTGATGATGTCAAAGGTCAAGAGGAACAATGCAGAGGTTAAAGGCAAAAGGGCTTCATAATATTTTTAATATTATGTGGAAGCATAAGTTAAAAGGTTTTTCATAAAAACCCAAGGAAGATTATTGCAAAGCTAAAGGAAGGTTTAATATTTATTTGATAAAATATTTAAATTCAAAGTGAATTTAAATTTTATAAATAAATATTATTTATACCAAGTTGTACAATGAAAGATGGCCTTAATAAAACCAAAGGGTTTTAAAGAATTAATTTATAAAATTTAAATTCAAATGAATTTAAATAATTTATAAATTAATAAGTTCAAAGGGAAATAAAAAGCGTCGACGTCTAATAGTTTGGAGGAAATTCGAGCATCGACGTGTATGCATGAAGGAGGGAAATCAATATATATACCAATGCCTTAGAGGCATTAAAATTTATCCTTTTGCTCGATTAATGAATGCGTGCAATTGTGTTGAATTCATGTGGAATAAGAGAAGCGACTTTTGTGTTTTAGCACTAATGAATAAGGTTTAAGGGGAACAATACCAAAGTACCAAGCACCAACTAGGTAGCATGGCCTAGTGGCAAGAGGACATTGGTTAGAGTGTTTGGGTGCTAGGAGACCTACGTTCGAAATGCGATGGCAACATTTTTGGTGGTTGCATTAGTGTTGGAAGCGCCAAAGGAAAGGTGCACATTTTTGTGCTAGGCAAGGTGGGGAGTCTTTTGGAGCACGTGGTGCTCTTTAGTCCCCAAGCGAGCGCCTAGCTCATGCGATGGTTGGAGCCATGGCTAGGGCATTGGTTGAGGCTGCGTTGTGAGTTCGAATCCCTTCCAAGGCAAGGTAATAAATTTTGATTATTATTTTTGTGTGTTGCCTAAAGTTTGGAGTTAAAAGGGTTGCTTAAAAGGATTGTTTGTTGAAAATTATTTTTGATAAGTTGGAGGAATAAGGTGTTAGCTTTATTTTAATAAAGTGTTTGTGTCACATTGATTTGTTGAAGTTTTAAAAGGATAGAGGGAACTTCTTGCATTGAGTTATTTTGAAAAGAAGAGTGCATTGAATATTATTTTAATTGGGAGATTATAAGGTGTAAGTGGTGTATTATTTTTTGTAAAATGTTGATGAATGTTTTCTTAAAGATGGAGTGATAAGGTGTATGTGTGTCTTGATATTTACATTGTATTTTGAGGAAGTTTATCATCTTATAATTTCTTTGAGCTTGGAAAAGAAGTGTTTGTGGTTGTGGTAGATTTATGAGATTCCTTCATCATCAAGAAAAAGGTATGAGCACATTCTTCCATAGTTAAGTTGATTGGTTGGTTTTCTAGAAAATAAGTTTGGAGTGAAAAGGACTTGATTAGGGTTTCCTATTGAATGTGTTGAGTTAATGCTTCAAGGTTTTCTGGAATAAAGAGTTGTTAAAACCTTGTTTTATAAGCATTGTTGTTGAAGCCATTGGTTGTGTGAAGAACTTGAACTAGGGTTTGAGTATCATTGCTATGTGAAGATTGTTTTATAAGCATTGTTGTTGAAGTGAGTTGTTGAGCAAAGAACTTGAACTAGAGTTTGAAAAGAACATGAGTATCATTGTTATGTGAGACTTGTTGTTGGGCATTGTTGGAAATATTTTGAGTGAGTGATCATATGCTTGGACTAGGGTTTGTGAGCAAGGGTTGTTTCATTGAGTGTTTGGTTGAGTAGAGTTGGTTGAGCCTAGTCAAGTGGGTGTGTGAAGTGATTGTTCAAGTTCCATAAAACAAATTATTCTATATTTTGAATTGATTTGAGAAAGTGATTGAGCATTGAGTTGAAATTGAAGCATATTGAGTCTCTAACAATTCTCCTTATGTTTCTAAGAGAGTGATTGAAAGTAATTGAGCATTGTGATAAGTGTAGAACATATTGAGTCTCTAACAATTCTCTTTATGTTTCTATGAGATTGGACAAGTTCTGTGTGGACTTGTTGAGCAGATTTGAGGTAAGTCTTTGAGAAGACTTGTGGATAGATTTGGTGTGAGATTTTGTGGAAGCTTACAATACAGATATTGAGAAGATTTGGATAAGTTCTTGAGAGGACTTATTGAGCAGATTGGACAAGTTCTAGAGAGGACTTGTAGAGCATATTTGAGCAAGTTCTAGAGAGGACTTGTGGATATATTAGTGTGAGCTTTTGAGGAAGCTTACAAGGCATATTTAAGATAAGTCTTTGAGAAGGCTTGAGAGCAGAGTTGATTGATTGATTTGTTCAAACCTTGAGTTAAGGTTTAGGGCAGATCTAATAGATTTGATTTGAGATTGAGTCAAGCTTTGAGTTAAGGCTTGAGGATAGATATTGAGGATAGATTTGTGCTAGACCGAAGGACTATGTTTAGTGCATATTTGAGAATATATTTTGGTGCAGATTTGAGGATAGGTTTGTGCTAGACCAGAGATAGAGATTGAGCAGATTTGTGCTAGATCGAAGGACTGTGTTTAGTGTAGATTTGAGATAGAGCTTTGGAGGTGATAGAGTAGAGGATAGTAGTCTCCAGTGGATAGAGATCCATTAGCCAGGGTAGTGAGGATAGGTCTTCTGAGTGGGGACAAGAGTCTTCAGTGGAGAGAGATCCACAAGCCAGTGTAGTGGAGGTAGTAGTCTTCTAGAGGATCACCAGCCAGAGCAGAGGAGAAGGAGTTCTCCTATGGATAGAGATCCATGAACTTGATTTAGGGGATTGGTGTCTCCTTTGGATAGAGGTCCATAAACATTGTAATAGGGAAAGGATTCCCAAGAGATTGATTGAGAAAATTTTAGTGAAATATTTTCTCCGTGGAGTAGCCCACATTGGGTGAACCACGTAAATTGTGGTGTCTCTATTGTGTGTGGTGATTTGTGCATTGCTTTGATTACTACTATTGATATTGCTATCTATACATTGCATAATATTGTTTGGGAAAGAAAAGTAAAAAGTGGTCTTATACTGTTCACCCCCCTCTCAGTATAAGCTTGTGTTCTTCAATTGGTATCAAAGCAGGTTCCTTCAAAAGAGTTTAACAACTTGAAGGAAAAGCTAACAAGAACACAATGGATTCTAAGAATGTGTCCTCGGATAATTCAGCACCAGTATTTGATGGAAGTGACTATATATATTGGAGTATGAGAATGAAGATCTACCTGATGGCACTTGGCAATGAAATTTGGGAAGCAGTTGAATTTGGATATGATCCCTTAATTAATCCTCCTACATATAAGGAAGGTAAGCTCCTACAACATTACAATTCAAAAGCAATGAATGCACTTTTGAGAGGTTTGCATAGAATAGAGTCTATGAAAGTTATGCATTGTCAAACTACAAAAGAAATGTGGGATAAATTGCAAAATATATATGAAGGAGATAAAAGTGTCAAGAAAGCAAAGATACGAAATCTCAAAGGACAATTTGAAGCATTAAGAATGAAGGATGAGGAAAATATTAGTACTTATCTACTTCGAATTGATGAGGTTGTTAATGATATGCAAGGACTTGGAATGAAGATTGATGAATCGGATGTTTGTGATAAAGTCTTAAGAACTCTTCCAAAAAGATTCAGTGAAAAGGTTTCTCCTATAGAAGTGTCAATGGATGGTGATACTTTGACAAGAGATATGTTGCTTGGTATTCTTACAACATTTGAGATAAGAACAAAAGAGGAACCAAATCCTCAGAAAGAAGCAACATTCAAAGCAATCAAGAAGACAAAGGGTAAGAAGTCATAATCAAGCAATGAGTCATCCAGTGATGAAGAAGCAAATTATGGTAGAAGGAATAAGGATTCAAGAAGATCTAGAGATACAAGATCTATTAAATGTTTCAATTATGGAAAGTATGGTCATTATGCAACTGACTATCAAGAAGCTAAGAATAACAATGATGAAGAAAAATAGGATCACAAGAATAGGGAATCAAAAAGATACAGGCACCAAAAGAAAAGCAAGGATGGACAAAGCAGACAAGGAAAGAAGTTCTTTCAAAGGCAAAAGAGGAGCTACTATGCGGATAAGGCAAGTAAGTACTCAAGTGATAGTGATGCTAGTTTTTCAGATAATGATAGAGATGAAGTCCTATTTATGATTGAAGAAAAAGAACAAGTTAAGAAAAGGACTCCAGTAATTCTCAAGTGTTTTAGATGTGGTAACTTTGGACATCTTGAAGATAGTTGTACAAGGGATGGTTATAGTTTTAGTGATGATGAATATGAGGATGCACTTGAAGGACTAGATGAAAACCTTCTAATGGCATTAGAAGAAGAAGTAGGTGATCCTATAGAAGACAAGCCAATAGAAAATAAAGATGTGGACAAAGGTAAACAAATAGAGGAATATTCAGAGAAATATGGATATGATCTCAAGGGAGAACTTATTTATGCTCTTGAAATAGTAAAGAAGGTAAGAAAGCAAAACTCTAAACTTGAAATTCAGTTTCAAGAATGTGATGAAGAGAGAAGATTGCTTATAGAGGATTTAGAAAAATCAAAGGCTAAGGCAAAAAGGTTCAAAGATAAGTTAGAAGCAAAGATCTTAGAATGTGAAAAGTTAGCACAAGAAGTGGCACTACTAAGAGAAGATTTAGAAGACTCCAAATTCAAGCTAAAAGGGTTCAAAAATAGCTCAAAGAACTTGGATAAGTTCATCAAGATACAAAAGCCTACATCAAGCAAAATAGGTCTTGGATTTGAACAGGTTCAAAAGAAATGGGAAGGAAAGTCAACCTCAAGTTTTGGAGGAGAAGAAACTTCAGATGAAGATACTTCAGAAGAAGACAATGTAAAAGAGAGTGAGACATCTGAGGATGAGTTGGACAATAGAGAGTTCAACAAGAATAGGAACAATGCACAAAGAAGATACAGATGGAACAACAATCATAATAGGTCAAGAGAGACTAGGAGACCAATGAGGTCAAGACAAGGAGGCTTCAATGGAAGATGTTTTTCATGTCATAGGTTTGGGCACATGGCTTCACAGTGTAGGACACATGAAAGATAGGAATATGGGAACAGACAACTTTTCCATGGGTATTGCTACTCATGTAATCAGTTTGGTCACAAGGCAATGAATTGCAGGGTTCATGACAGAAGAGGATATGGCTTCACTAGGAGAAATCCTAAGACATTTGCACCTCCAAGGAATAATAACATTAAGTGTTATAAGTGCAATAATGATGGTCACACAACAAAGTGGTGTAGAGCAAACATTCCAGAATCAAGCAAGAACATGAACATGAACAGAACATGAACATGAATAGGAACATGGATATGAACAGGAATAGGAACATGGATATGAATAGGAACAAGAACATGGATATGAACAAGAATAGGAATAGGGATAGGAATGTAGACATGGATAGGAACATGGACATGGAAAGAAATAGTCAGAGGAATCAGAAGGATCAGATAAGAAGGAAAGAGGATAAAGGTAAAGAATAGTGCTTTCTAGGAGTAGAAATACTCCCACCCTAGAATTAACCACCTCAAGAGAAGGTGGGGGAGGGGCTAAGCTAAGAGGCTCATTCTTAGCCCCGAGCCCCAAAGGTGACCCTTTGCCATTGATTTCAAAGGGAGAGATATTTGAGTAAGGGGGAGAGATTTGGTATTTGAGTAAAAAGGAGAAAGCATTGAGCTAGGGGGAGCAATGTCCCAGGGGGAGCAGAACAAAGAAAAAGCTAAGTTTTTAGTAAAAATAATTTGGGTTGCCATCAATGACAAAGGGGGAGATTGTTGGACATTTTGAGTCATTAAGTCAAGTTGTCATTGATGTCAAGGAATGAAGTCATCATTAATGTCAAGGAATTTGTCAAGAAATAAAGTTGTCAAAGTTGTCATTGATATCCAGGAATAAGCCACTGATGATGTCAAAGGTCAAGAGGAACAATGCAGAGGTTAAAGGCAAAAGGGCTTCATAATATTTTTAATATTATGTGGAAGCATAAGTTAAAAGGTTTTTCATAAAAACCCAAGGAAGATTATTGCAAAGCTAAAGGAAGGTTTAATATTTATTTGATAAAATATTTAAATTCAAATTGAATTTAAATTTTTATAAATAAATATTATTTATACCAAGTTGTACAATGAAAGATGGCCTTAATAAAACCAAAGGGTTTTAAAGAATTAATTTATAAAATTTAAATTCAAATGAATTTAAATAATTTATAAATTAATAAGTTCAAAGGGAAATAAAAAGTGTCGACGTCTAATATATTGGAGGAAATTTGAGTGTCGACGTTATGCATGAAGGAGGGAAATCAATATATATATCAATGCCTTAGAGGCATTAAACCTTATCCTTTTGCTCGATTAATGAATGCGTGCAATTGTGTTGAATTTATGCGGAATAAGAGAAGCGAATTTTGTGTTTTAGCACTAATGAATAAGGTTTAATGGGAACAATGCCAAAGTACCAAGCGCCAATTGGGAAGTGTGGCCTAGTGGCAAGAGGACAGTGGTTAGAGTGTTTGGGCACTAGGAGACCTACGTTCGAAATGTGGTGACAACATTTTTGGTGGTTGCATTAGTGTTGGAAGCACCAAAGGAAAGGTACATATTTTTGTGCTAGGCAAGGTGGGGAGTCTTTTGGAGCACGTGGTGCTCTTTAGTCCCCAAGCGAGTGCCTAGCTCATGCGGTGGTTGGAGCCATGGCTAGGACGTTGGTTGAGGTTACATTGTGAGTTCGAATCCCTTCCAAGGCAAGGTAATAAATTTTGATTATTATTTTTGTGTGTTGCCTAAAGTTTGGAGTTAAAAGGGTTGCTTAAAAGGATTGTTTGTTGAAAATTATTTTTGATAAGTTGGAGGAATAAGGTGTTAGGTTTATTTTAATAAAGTGTTTTTGTCACATTGATTTGTTGAAGTTTTTAACCATTGGTTGTGTGAAGAACTTGAACTAGGGTTTGAGTATCATTGCTATGTGAATATTGTTTTATAAGCATTGTTGTTGAAGTGAGTTGTTGAGCAAAGAACTTGAACTAGAGTTTGAAAAGAACATGAGTATCATTGTTATGTGAGACTTGTTGTTGGGCATTGTTGGAAATATTTTGAGTGAGTGATCATATGCTTGGACTAGGGTTTGTGAGCAAGGGTTATTTCATTGAGTGTTTGGTTGAGTAGATTTGGTTGAGCCTAGTCAAGTGGGTGTGTGAAGTGATTGTTCAAGTTCCATAAAACAAATTATTCTATATTATGATTTGAGAAAGTGATTGAGCATTGAGTTGAAATTGAAGCATATTGAGTCTCTAACAATTCTCCTTATGTTTCTAAGAGAGTGATTGAAAGTAATTGAGCATTGTGATAAGTGTAGAACATATTGAGTCTCTAAAAATTCTCTTTATGTTTCTATGAGATTGGACAAGTTCTGTGTGGACTTGTTGAGCATATTTGAGGTAAGTCTTTGAGAAGACTTGTGGACATATTTGGTGTGAGCTTTTGTGGAAGCTTACAATACAGATATTGAGCAGATTTGGATAAGTTCTTGAGAGGACTTATTGAGCATATTGGACAAGTTCTAGAGAGGACTTGTAGAGCATATTTGAGCAAGTTCTAGAGAGGACTTGTGGATAGATTAGTGTGAGATTTTGAGGAAGCTTACAAGGTATATTTGAGACAAGTCTTTGAGAAGGCTTGAGAGTAGAGTTGATTGATTGATTTGTTCAAACCTTGAGTTAAGGTTTAGGGTAGATCTAGTAGAGTTGATTTGAGATTGAGTCAAGCTTTGAGTTAAGGCTTGAGGATAGATATTGAGGATAGATTTGTGCTAGACTGAAGGACTATGTTTAGTGCATATTTGAGAATAGATTTTGGTGCAGATTTGAGGATAGGTTTGTGCTAGACTAGAGATAGAGATTGAGTAAATTTGTGCTAGATCGAAGGACTGTGTTTAGTGTAGATTTGAGATAGAGCTTTGGAGGTGATATAGAGTAGAGGATAGTAGTCTCTAGTGGATAGAGATCCATTAGCTAGGGTAGTGAGGATAGGTCTTCTGAGTGGGGATAAGAGTCTTCAGTGGAGAGAGATCCACAAGCCAGATGTAGTGGAGGTAGTAGTCTTCTAGAGGATCACCAACCAGAGTAAGAGGAGAAGGAGTTCTCCTATGGATAGAGATCCATGAACTTGATTTAGGGGATTGGTATCTCCTTTGGACAGAGGTCCATAAACATTGTAATAGGGAAAGGATTCCCAAGAGATTGATTGAGAAAATTTTAGTGAAATATTTTCTCCGTGGAGTAGCCCACATTGGGTGAACCACGTAAATTGTGGTGTCTCTATTGTGTGTGGTGATTTGTGCATTGCTTTGATTACTACTATTGATATTGCTATCTATACATTGCATAATATTGTTTGGGAAAGAAAAGTAAAAAGTGGTCTTATACTGTTCACCCCCTCTCTTAGTATAAGCTTGTGTTCTTCAATTGGTATCAGAGCGGGTTCCTTCAGAAGAGTTTAACAGCTTGAAGGAAAAGCTAACAAGAACACAATGGATTCTAAGAATGTGTCCTCAGATAATTCAACACTAGTATTTGATGGAAGTGACTATATATATTGGAGTATGAGAATGAAGATCTACCTGATGGCACTTGGCAATGAAATTTGGGAAGCAGTTGAATTTGGATATGATCCCTTAATTAATCCTCCTATATATAAGGAAGGTAAGCTCCTACAACATTACAATTCAAAAGCAATGAATGCACTTTTGAGAGGTTTGCATAGAATAGAGTCTATGAAAGTTATGCATTGTCAAACTGCAAAAGAAATGTGGGATAAATTGCAAAATATATATGAAGGAGATAAATGTGTCAAGAAAGCAAAGATACGAAATCTCAAAGGACAATTTGAAGAATTAAGAATGAAGGATGAGGAAAATATTAGTACTTATCTACTTCGAATTGATGAGGTTGTTAATGATATGCAAGGACTTGGAATGAAGATTGATGAATCGGATGTTTGTGATAAAGTCTTAAGAACTCTTCCAAAAAGATTCAGTGAAAAGGTTTCTGCTATAGAAGTGTCAATGGATGGTGATACTTTGACAAGAGATATGTTGCTTGGTATTCTTACAACATTTGAGATAAGAACAAAAGAGGAACCAAATCCTCATAAAGAAGCAACATTCAAAGCAATCAAGAAGACAAAGGGTAAGAAGTCAAAATCAAGCAATGAGTCATCCAGTGATGAAGAAGCAAATTATGGTAGAAGGAATAAGGATTCAAGAAGATCTAGAGATACAAGATCTATTAAATGTTTCAATTGTGGAAAGTATGGTCATTATGCAACTGACTGTCAAGAAGCTAAGAATAACAATGATGAAGAAAAATAGGATCACAAGAACAGGGAATCAGAAAGATACAGGCACCAAAAGAAAAGCAAGGATGGACAAAGCAGACAAGGAAAGAAGTTCTTTCAAAGGCAAAAGAGGAGCTACTATGCGGATAAGGCAAGTAAGTACTCAAGTGATAGTGATGCTAGTTTTTCAGATAATGATAGAGATGAAGTCCTATTTATGATTGAAGAAAAAGAACAAGTTAAGAAAAGGACTCCAGTAATTCTCAAGTGTTTTAGATGTGGTAACTTTGGACATCTTGAAGATAGTTGTACAAGGGATGGTTATAGTTTCAGTGATGATGAATATGAGGATGCACTTGAAGGACCAGATGAAAACCTTCTAATGGCATTAGAAGAAGAAGTAGGTGATCCTATAGAAGATAAGCCAATAGAAAATAAAGATGTGGACAAAGGTAAACAAATAGAGGAATATTCAGAGAAATATGGATATGATCTCAAGGGAGAACTTATTTATGCTCTTGACATAGTAAAGAAGGTAAGAAAGCAACACTCTAAACTTGAAATTCAGTTTCAAGAATGTGATGAAGAGAGAAGATTGCTTATAGAGGATTTAGAAAAATCAAAGGCTAAGGCAAAAAGGTTCAAGGATAAGTTAGAAGCAAAGATCTTAGAATGTGAAAAGTTAGCACAAGAAGTGGCACTACTAAGAGAAGATTTAGAAGACTCCAAATTCAAGCTAAAAGGGTTCAAAAATAGCTCAAAGAACTTGGATAAGTTCATCAAGATACAAAAGCCTACATCAAGCAAAACAGGTCTTGGATTTGAACAGGTTCAAAAGAAATGGGAAGGAAAGTCAACCTCAAGTTTTGGAGGAGAAGAAACTTTAGATGAAGATACTTCAGAAGAAGACAGTGTAAAAGAGAGTGAGACATCTGAGGATGAGTTGGACAATAGAGAGTTCAACAAGAATAGGAACAATGCACAAAGAAGATACAGATGGAACAACAATCATAATAGGTCAAGAGAGACTAGGAGACCAATGAGGTCAAGACAAGGAGGCTTCAATGGAAGATGCTTTTCATGTCACAAGTTTGGGCACATGGCTTCACAGTGCAGGACACATGAAAGATAGGAATATGGGAACATATAACTTTTCCATGGGTATTGCTACTCATGTAATCAGTTTGGTCACAAGGCAATGAATTGCAGTGGTTCATGATAGAAGAGGATATGGCTTCACTAGGAGAAATCCTAAGACATTTGCACCTCCAAGGAATAATAACATTAAGTGTTATAAGTGCAATAATGATGGTCACACAACAAAGTGGTGTAGAGCAGACATTCCAGAATCAAGCAAGAACAAGAATAGGAATAGGAACATGGATATGAACAAGAACAAGAACATGGATATGAACAAGAATAGGAACAAGAATAGGAACAAGGATAGGAATGTAGACATGGATAGGAACATGGACATGGAAAGAAATAGTCAGAGGAATCAGAAGGATCAGATAAGAAGGAAAGAGGATAAAGGTAAAGAATAATGCTTTCTGGGAGTAGAAATACTCCCACCCTAGAATTAACCACCTCAAGAGAAGGTGGGGGAGGGGCTAAGCTAAGAGGCTCATTCTTAGCCCCGAGCCCCAAAGGTGACCCTTTGCCATTGATGTCAAAGGGGGAGAGATTTGAGTAAGGGGGAGAGATTTGGTATTTGAGTAAAAAGGAGAAAGCATTGAGCCAGGGGGAGCAATGTCCCAGGGGGAGCAGAACAAAGAAAAAGCCAAGTTTTTAGTAAAAATAATTTGGGTTGCCATCAATGACAAAGGGGGAGATTGTTGGACATTTTGAGTCATTAAGTCAAGTTGTCATTGATGTCAAGGAATGAAGTCATCATTAATGTCAAGGAATTTGTCAAGAAATAAAGTTGTCAAAGTTGTCATTGATATCCAGGAATAAGCCACTGATGATGTCAAAGGTCAAGAGGAACAATGCAGAGGTTAAAGGCAAAAGGGCTTCATAATATTTTTAATATTATGTGGAAGCATAAGTTAAAAGGTTTTTCATAAAAACCCAAGGAAGCTTATTGCAAAGCTAAAGGAAGGTTTAATATTTATTTGATAAAATATTTAAATTCAAAGTGAATTTAAATTTTATAAATAAATATTATTTATACCAAGTTGTACAATGAAAGATGGCCTTAATAAAACCAAAGGGTTTTAAAGAATTAATTTATAAAATTTAAATTCAAATGAATTTAAATAATTTATAAATTAATAAGTTCAAAGGGAAATAAAAAGCGTCGACGTCTAATATATTGGAGGAAATTCGAGCGCCGACGTTATGCATGAAGGAGGGAAATCAATATATATACCAATGCCTTAGAGGCATTAAAACTTATCCTTTTGCTCGATTAATGAATGCGTGCAATTGTGTTGAATTCATGCGGAATAAGAGAAGCGACTTTTGTGTTTTAGCACCAACGAATAAGGTTTAAGGGGAACAACGCCAAAGTACCAAGCGCCAACTAGGCAGCGTGGCCTAGTGGCAAGAGGACAATGGTTAGAGTGTTTGGGCGCTAGGAGACCTACGTTCAAAATGTGGTGGCAACATTTTTGGTGGTTGCATTAGTGTTGGAAGCGCCAAAGGAAAGGCGCACATTTTTGTGCTAGGCAAGGCGGGGAGTCTTTTGGAGCACGTGGTGCTCCTTAGTCCCCAAGCGAGCACCTAGCTCGCACGATGGTTGGAGCCACGGCTAGGGTGCTGGTTGAGGCTGCGCTATGAGTTCGAATCCCTTCCAAGGCAAGGTAATAAATTTTGATTATTATTTTTGTGTGTTGCCTAAAGTTTGGAGTTAAAAGGGTTGCTTAAAAGGATTGTTTGTTGAAAATTATTTTTGATAAGTTGGAGGAATAAGGTGTTAGGTTTATTTTAATAAAGTGCTTTTGTCACATTGATTTGTTGAAGTATTAAAAGGATAGAGGGAACTTCTAGCATTGAGTTATTTTGAAAAGAAGAGTGCATTGAATATTATTTTAATTGGGAGATTATAAGGTGTAAGTGGTGTATTATTTTTTGTAAAATGTTGATGAATGTTTTCTTAAATATGGAGTGATAAGGTGTATGTGTGTCTTGATATTTACATTGTATTTTGAGGAAGTTTATCATCTAATAATTTCTTTGAGCTTGGCAAAGAAGTGTTTATGGTTGTGGCAGATTTATGAGATTCCTTCATCATCAAGAAAAAGGTATGAGCACATTCTTCCATAGTTAAGTTGATTGGTTGGTTTTCTAGAAAATAAGTTTGGAGTGAAAAGGACTTGATTAGGGTTTCCTATTGAATGTGTTGAGTTAATGCTTCAAGGTTTTCTGGAATAAAGAGTTGTTGTTAAAACCTTGTTTTATAAGCATTGTTGTTGAAGCCATTGGTTGTGTGAAGAACTTGAACTAGGGTTTGAGTATCATTGCTATGTGAAGATTGTTTTATAAGCATTGTTGTTGAAGTCATTGGTTGTGTGAAGAACTTGAACTAGGGTTTGAGTATCATTGCTATGTGAATATTGTTTTATAAGCATTGTTGTTGAAGTGAGTTGTTGAGAAAAGAACTTGAACTAGAGTTTGAAAAGAACATGAGTATCATTGTTATGTGAGACTTGTTGTTGGGCATTGTTGGAAATATTTTGAGTGAGTGATCATATGCTTGGACTAGGGTTTGTGAGCAAGGGTTGTTTCATTGAGTGTTTGGTTGAGTAGAGTTGGTTGAGCCTAGTCAAGTGGGTGTGTGAAGTGATTGTTCAAGTTCCATAAAACAAATTATTCTATATTCTGAATTGATTTGAGAAAGTGATTGAGCATTGAGTTGAAATTGAAGCATATTGAGTCTCTAACAATTCTCCTTATGTTTCTAAGAGAGTGATTGAAAGTAATTGAGCATTGTGATAAGTGTAGAACATATTGAGTCTCTAATAATTCTCTTTATGTTTCTATGAGATTGGACAAGTTCTGTGTGGACTTGTTGAGCAGATTTGAGGTAAGTCTTTGAGAAGACTTGTGGACAGATTTGGTGTGAGATTTTGTGGAAGCTTACAATATAGATATTGAGTAGATTTGGATAAGTTCTTGAGAGGACTTATTGAGCATATTGGAGCAAGTTCTAGAGAGGACTTGTGGAGCATATTTGAGCAAGTTCTAGAGAGGACTTGTGGATAGATTAGTGTGAGCTTTTGAGGAAGCTTACAAGGTAGATTTAAGACAAGTCTTTGAGAAGGCTTGAGAGTAGAGTTGATTGATTGATTTGTTCAAACCTTGAGTTAAGGTTTAGGGCAGATCTAGCAGAGTTGATTTGAGATTGAGTCAAGCTTTGAGTTAAGGCTTGAGGACAGATATTGAGGATAGATTTGTGCTAGACCGAAGGACTGTGTTTAGTGTAGATTTGAGAATAGAGTTTGGTGCAAATTTGAGGACAGGTTTGTGCCAGACCAGAGATAGAGATTGAGCAGATTTGTGCTAGACCGAAGGACTGTGTTTAGTACAGATTTGAGACAGAGCTTTGGAGGTGACAGAGAGTAGAGGATAGTAGTCTCCAGTGGATAGAGATCCATTAGCTAGGGTAGTGAGGATAGGTCTTCTGAGTGGGGACAAGAGTCTTCAGTGGAGAGAGATCCACAAGCCAGTGTGGAGGAGGTAGTAGTCTTCTAGAGGATCACCAGCCATAGCAGAGGAGAAGGAGTTCTCCTGTGGATAGAGATCCACGAACTTGATTTAGGGGATTGGTATCTCCTTTGGATAGAGGTCCATAAACATTGTAATAGGGAAAGGATTCCCAAGAGATTGATTGAGAAAATTTTAGTGAAATATTTTCTCCGTGGAGTAGCCCACATTGGGTGAACCACGTAAATTGTGGTGTCTCTATTGTGTGTGGTGATTTGTGCATTGCTTTGATTACTTCTATTGATATTGCTATCTATACATTGCATAATATTGATTGGGAAAGAAAAGTAAAAAGTGGTCTTATACTGTTCACCCCCTCTCAGTATAAGCTTGTGTTCTTCAAATGAGGAGCATATTTCAACTTTAGCTATAATCATTATGAAAGAACATGTAGAAGGGTTGGATCCAATGTAAAGGTTTACTTTTGAAGATAAGGCTATCTTACTCAATAACATGCATGATTCAAGGGTTGACAATGAATAAACAACCATCCATCAACTCTTATAGAAGGACAAGGATGAAAAAATCAGTACTTACCATCTATTTTGTTATAATATAACTCATTTAATTTACCACATGGATAGCATAGACACATCCTTTCATCCTTTAAGTGCCATCTAACAAATTTCATTCCTTTAGGAACTACTTTTGATTAGAACACTAGAATATCCCATATTTTGTTGCCTCATCATTGTCCTTTAAATTCTTTAGTCAACAACTTTGAAGGAATTAACTTATTGCATCCTGGCACTAAACACATTGAAATACAACTAGGAAATTTTTTTAATATCAATAGTTGGTTGTTTAATGAACAGGAAAAAAAGTTGTTCAACATGTTGAGTAAACACCTCAATGCCTTTGCATGGGAGTATCAAGATATGACAAGAATCCATCATAATATGTGCACTCATTGTATGTATACTAAGGATGTTAAACTTGTGCGACAACCATAAAGGATATTTAATATTGCCTTAAGAGATATCATCAAAGATAAAATTGATAAAGTATTAGAAGTAGGATTCATTTATCCTATTTCAAATAGTTAGTAGGTTTATCCAATTGTCATCGTTCCTAAGAAGAATGGGAATATGTGTGTGTGTTGATTATCATAAGTTGAATAAAGCTACACGAAAAGACCACTTCCCATTACCATTTATTGATCAAGTATTGGACACACTTTCTAGAAAGAAGTATTTTTATTTTCTTGATGGATTTTGTTGCTACAATCAAATTCAAGTAGCGCTAGAAGACCAATAGAAAATAACTTTTACTTATCCATGGGGTACTTTTGCTTATCAAGTTTTACCATTTGGACACTGTAATGCCCTAACAACTTTCAAACAAGTTGTCCTTGCTATTTTTTTAGACTTAGCAAATGAATGTGTTGAAATTTACATGGATGATTTCAGAGTATGTGGTGAAACTTCTAATGAAACTCTTGAAAAATGTGATAAAGTGTTAACCCATTGTGAAACTTATAATTTATTCTTAAATATTGTAAAAATTTTGATGATGATGGATGAAGGCATCGTAATCGAACATCATATCTCAACTACAAGAATACAAGTAGACCTTAAAAATATTGAGATTATTAAGAACTTGCCTCCACTAGAAACTCAAATAAATGTCAAGAGTTTTCTATGACACATTAGTTTTTATCATTGTTTCATCAAAGGCTTTAGCACAATTATAGCTCCTATGTATGCTTTGTTGGCTAAATAATCTGAATTCAAATGGACAAAAAAATGTCAAATTGCATTGACAAATTAAAAGATAATGACCACTCCACCTATGCTACATGGTTCCAATTGGAAACCTCCATTTCATATCCAAACCGATGCATCAAATAGTAAAGTGGGAATAGCCTTGGGCCAAGTAGAGGATGGCAAAAATTATGCTATTTATTATATTAGCAAAAACTTGAGAGTAGAAAAAAGGAAATACCCTACCATCAAAAATTATATTTTGGCGGTGGTGTATGCCATCAGTAAATGTTGCCACTCCATATTTTTTCACACTAATCATGCAAAAATTAAATATCTTATGAACAACCCTCTAGTTAGTGGTCGAATCATATGATAGTTATTCTTACTACAAGAGTTTGACATTACTATTGTTGAAAAACCAGATAAATTTAATATAATAGTTGAATTCTTGTCAAGAAACATCACAAATGAAGAATAGTTGATGGATGATTCCTTTCTTGATTAAAATTTATTCACAATATCAACACAATCACCATGGTTTGTTGATATTTCTAATTATTTACCACATGGAAAGTTTCTTCCAATTTTACCCACAAAGAAAATCGACAATTGATTAAACAAAGTTCATCTTGTGAATGGATTAATGGTATGTTGTTCAAATGTGTTAGAAAAAATGATGTGTATAACATCCTCCATGCCATGATGAACCAATAAGAATATATTATTAGTAAAACACACCATAAAATAGAAACAAGAAGTTTCATAACATAATACAAGATTTAAATCTGATGGATGGGAAACCTTGTAGAACTAGAAACACTTTGACAAAGTTAAAGTTAAGTAATATATAAACCAAGGATCAAGTACAAACCTAATACAAATTCAAAACCACCTTTATATTCTCCAAGATTAAGATTTAAAATATTATATTGATCTAAATTCATCCAATTAAAATAAATTCTTTAAAATTATGATCCAATTTAAATTTTTATGTGTATAAAGTTATAGTCCATATAATTAATAAGCAACCTTCGATTTTGATCCTAGTCCACACAATGACTTTCAAAATGATTTCATCCTATATCAGGAACAGTACAATGGTATCGATTTTGGTTTTTTTGAGGTTCAAGGTTCAAAAAATAGTGTGGGTGAGTGTGGGTTGTGTGTTTGGCTCCTATTAATAAGCTCAGTTCTCACCCTTATCAGAGTTCATGGTTGGATAGAGATACTCAACCTTGATGAGCGTCGGTAGTGAAGGTTTCTTACACTAACCTCAATAAAAAAAATGAGGTCATGGTTAGATAGAGATACTCAACCCTAATGAGCGTGGTAGTGGGGGTTTCTTACACTAACCTCAAGCAAAAAAATATGAATAAGGAAATCAACTTATTAACCTCAACTTTAACTTTGTATTGACACATATCACTTTGATATTAAATTAAATCTGACTTTAAAAATAGTTATGGGCAAGTGTGGGTTATGTTTTTGGCCTCTATTGATAAACTCATTTCTCACCCTTATTAAAATTCATGGTTGGAAAAAGATGCTCAAACCTAAACATCCATAATAAGGTTTCTTACACTAACCTCAATCAAAAAAATATGAATAAAAAAATTCACTCATTAATGTCAACCTTAACCTTGTATTGACATATATCACTTTGATATTAAATTAAAAACGACCTTTAAAAATAGCCATCCATGAATCCCATAGAGTAACCTAAAAATTTTGGATAAAAAGTAATTCCAGTGCTTACATGGAACAAAAAAGCAAAAAACAAACAAAACTCCATTAAAGAAATAACGTTATCTAAAGTGCTTACAAAAATCTTCCTTTTAAAGAATGACATAATAGTCCAACAATCCAATAAATTACCCATATAATAAAATGTCTACTCCAAGATTATTATTACTATTGTTTTGAAAACAAACAAAAAAAAGGATGAAAAAAACATTATATTAAAATGGCTTAATCATACAAAAAAATGGTGGGTGGAATTAGCACACCCCGAGCACACAACCAACACACTAACTATGTGCTAAACAACTAGAAAAGCTACCAAAATAACTTACAGAAGTTCACAAGAAAACCAAACAGAGAACTGCCTAAAAAAACAACTAATAGACTATGCATCATTACTGTGTAGGGGCTGGAGGAACAATATTCACTACACAAGGAGCATTACCCCAATGATCAATAAGGTACCGTAAGTGATGAAGCTCTATATTCACTTTTTTTGCTTGCACTGAAATCTACAACCAACAATCATAGAAAACCTGATACTTATCAGCAAGTGAAAAAATAGAAGAAGGCTCCTACTGGCTAAAAATCACTTTGTTGCGAGTTTTCCACAAATGAAAAAGAATCCCCACTCTAAATATATGCCACACAGGAACAAGCTTCTTAGAAAACTGAAGTGGATCCCCTAACAAAATATTCACCCAAGAACATGGACATGTCATAATGGTCTAAAAAAGAGAAAATCCACTGCCAAGCCTCTTGAGCTCTCACACAAGACCAAAATAGATGATGCACATCCTCCTCTGCTCCACAAGATCTGCAGGAAATACATTCACACCCAAATATCTAAGTCGCTGACCAATAGGAAGCCCTTGAAACAATAAACTCCAAGCAAAAAATGCTTGCTTAGGTTCAAGATACTTTGCCTAGATTGTATTAAATCTGAGACTCCATCTGGGCTGAAGAGATACTACATCCCACCTAGAATTAAGCTTCTTGTCCATAGGCACAACACAAGAAATCCAAGAGTATCCCAAATGAGGTTTATACTTGGTGAGAGAAATATATTTGGGCCAAGACCAATCAGTCCACCAAGGTTTCTGATAATATCGAAAAACTTTACCCCAAACACATAAAGGAGTGGAATCAATAACAACCTCATAATTAGTCTTATCAACAGAAGATAAACCAAAAAAATTCCTAAAAATATCCCAAGGTATCCAAGACCTTGAATGAAAATTCATAAAATCAGATAACCGAGCAATACCTCATTTATAAAATTTCTGAGCATGTATCCACTGGACTTGAGCAAGGGAAGTCCTCTACAAAGTGATGCCCGAAGACCACCAGACATTAAGCAAAGGTATTGAAGTCCCTAGATTCCCCTTGTGACCTTTCCAAGAAATCTAGGGTTTAATGGCCTCCCAGGTCTTCCAAATACTTTGCATAACAAAGGACCCAAAAATATTTATTAGAACAGGGGTTGTAAGAATGGTTTGCAAATCAAGCCCTTTCCACACCTTCTTACCAAAAGGAAGCCCCATGGAGAGGCAGTGACGAATTAAAATTTTCTAGGATTCATCCCCCTGTAAAGCTTTCACAATCCATTTAGCACAGAGGAAAAAGCCTTGTCACTAACAGTCAAACAATCCCATTCCTCCAATTTTTTTAGGAAGGCAACAAATACCCCAAGCCACCCTATGAAATCCCTTCTTACCAACAACATTGGACCATAGAAAATCTCAAAACAACTTTTCCAATTTGGCATAACAAGTCTTGGAAGGTACCCAATAAGAAGAGTAATACACATGAGTAGAGGCCAATATCATGGAACAAATATGAAACTTGCCAGCTAAGGATAATTTTTTGGTACACCAGTACAGAAGCTTCTTATCAACCTTTTGAACAACATAATCCCACAAACAAGTAGGAGAACCCAAAAAAGCAAAAGGAATACCCAAAAATTTAAAGGTTTCCCCAAGTTGAATCCACTTCCAAGGCTTATCAGCTAACCAAGGACGTATATCTTTTCCAGACTGTCTATAGCAAGAAGTTTTCTCCATTGAATATTAGTTCCAGAAGCTAAGCAGAATATATGAATAAAATCTAAAACATGAGGAACAGAGATCTCATCTTCTGCAATAGTCAAGAAAGAATCATCTGCAAAATTACCGTTAATCAACTGCTTGGGGGAGGAAGGGAGATAAATTCCCTTGATCAATCCTTGAGCATATATATGATCTAGAAGATAACCAAAAGCCTCAACAACAAGAATAAACAAAGAATGCACCAATGGACAACCTTGTATGATAGAACGAACTAATTGAATATTTTGAGATTGTCTCTTGTTCAAAGTTAACACGATAGAGGCATCTTTGAATAACATAAGTATAGTCCTGATAAAATAAGGGCCAAACCCCATAGCCTTTAGAATAGAAGTAATAAAAAACCATTCTATTCTATCATAAGCCTTATCAAAATCAATCTTAATGAAAAGAGCATCCTAACCATAGGATCTAGCCCATTTCATCCCTTCCCAAAAAACAAAAACATTATTGAGAAAATATTTTTTATGAACAAAACCAGTCTGCTCAGGCCTGATTATCTCAGGAATAATAGGTTTGAGTTTAAGAGCTAAAGCCTTGGGAATTATCTTATAACTGACATTAGGCAAGGTGATTGGCCGCCAATTAAAAATAATTTTAGGGTCTACCCCTTTTGAAATGAACTTAACATTGCCTTTTTTGATGAGATTCCCCAATGACCCAGTAAGCATAGCCTCTTTATACACTTGCAGAAAATCAGAACCCACCAAGTCCCAAAATTCTTTATAAAATTCACAAGGAAAACCATCTAATCCAAGTGCTTTGTCATTTTCCATCTGAGACAAAGCCTATTTGAGATCCTCTAGGGTTAAAGGTGCATCACAAAAATCCCATTGAGTTTAAGTAAGCTTAGTAGGTATGACTTGAAAAAAGGATTCTAGATCTTGCACTCTATCATGGGTAAGGCCCTGAGAAGCAAACACTCTTTGATAATGATTAACAAAAGCTCCAGAAATATCATCAAGATATGTGAACCTTTGACCAATAACTTGCAAAGCAGTGAATTGGGAAGTATGAGCATGTGGGCGAAGGCGCTTGAAAATTTCTTTAGAGACTTTGTCACCCACCTTTAACCAATGCATACTGGCTCTTAATTGTGCTCCTTTGGATTCATACATATCAACTTTTTTAAGCTCATGTCGAAGGGCAGCCATGAAATCTTGAATATTAGAACAAAAAGGATTAGCCTCAAGCTACACAAAAACTTTTACTAATTTCGACTTCAAAACCAATTTAGCTTTCTTCCTCATCTTGGCTACTTCCACTCCCACAATGCAAAGCAAAGAGGTGGTTCTAAAAATAGCAGTATTCCACCAAGAAACCCAACCAAAGTCACCAGCGGGTCTCGAAAGCAAATTCCAAATTCTACAAATATGAGCCTTCGTATCCGGGTGATGAAGGAAGGAAACATTATGATAAAATTGGTCTAAAATTTTTGAGGCTGATGAAGAATGGCTTCCACAAAAAAAAGAATAGG
The DNA here is from genome assembly GCA_028583015.1 of Wollemia nobilis. NCBI lineage: Eukaryota > Viridiplantae > Streptophyta > Pinopsida > Araucariales > Araucariaceae > Wollemia > Wollemia nobilis. The sequence goes on along the minus strand of JAQPPZ010002750.1, from coordinate 367,450 downwards.
AGCATGATCAGAAAAAATAGTACCTGCGATAACCAAAATAAGAGTTTAAGAGGGTGAAACCCTAGCAATTTTAAAAGTCTCACTGGAAGAGATCATGGCTCGATCAAGGAGATATAACACCTTGGCTTTTCCTGCTTGAAAATTTGACCATGTAAACCATTGAGCTTCAAAAAAGTGAGCAGGATAAAAACAGATATTAGGATCACTAAGACTCGGGTTATTTTTCATAAAATAAAAAGCTTCCTGCTCCCCAACACACCAGTAGTTATGAGATAAACTAACTTTATCAGTAGGATTTTCCACCATATTAAAATCCCCACACATCACTCATGTGGAAAGAGGCAAAGACAAATCCAACCACCACCACAAGGCACACCTTTCTGGAACATTTTTCGAAGCATAAATATTATTAACACCAAATGACTTACCATGTAATTCCAACAAAGTCTAGACTACTTGATTGGATGGATCCACTCCCCACATCACAATATTCGAGTGCCACTTTGAGAAAATAAAAGTGACAGCTCCACCTTTCCCACTGGAATGATTTGTTACATGGAAAACATCGTGAGGTGACAAAAAGTTATAGATACACTACAGATTAAAATAAAAAACTTTCACTTCTTGTAAACACATCACATCAATATTGCCAAACTTATGAGTGACATAAGTCATCTCACTACGGATTATATATTTACGGACTGGATCCGTTAATCCTCTTACATTCCATGAGAAGAAAATTATTAAGACCTGTCAGTATGTGAAAGTTCCAGAACATCCTCACAGGCTCCCAGCTGAACAAGAGACCCAAAGGAGTTAGAAGCATACTGATCCTGACCATCCTGGTAAACATGACAAGCCTCCTCCGTTTGGCAGCACTTATCATAATGCAGATTATTTCTCAGAGGGCTACGGGAACGACGAGCTTTATACCCAAACTGACCTTCCGATAAAGGTTTTCAGAAGGCATCAGAGACATATTCCTCTGAAGAGGTAGTAGAACTCGACATGGCCGTCACAACTTGAGCAAAATTTAGAGGAACCCAAATGGATTGCACTTCTGGAGGAGCAATAGGTGCTTGTCGAACAGAAACATCCTGAGGCATAAAAGCTAGTGGTGTGACAACAGGGTCAAAGTGTGACAAAAGAGGTTGTGAAGCACTCTTAGGAGCTTGGGACTGTAATGCACTCTAGGAGCAGTTTCACCAATTAACCACCTGCCATTCCTCTTGCCCCCCAGTAACCCTAGCTGCCTGAGCACTAGATGTCGAGGCACCAGGTGCCTAAACAGAAGAATTATTAGGAGCTAGAGGAGGGTTTTTTTGGAATTTACCTGCCATAAGTGGGAAATATTTTATCGTATGGGCAGTTGACTGACAACGAAATTAGGTATTCGGGAGGTTAATATAGGCCACCCTTTGTCTATGGGTATAATCTACACTAGTAATGAATATTCACACTGCTATACGAACAAACTGAACTTTAAATAATGATCTAAAAATCATATCTTAAATTTTTAATTTGAAGTTACAAAAAAAATTTAAAAAATAATTTGAAAATGATATAGTATAACAAACCATAGATATATAAATAATTTTATTAAAAAAATAAAGTATAATACAAAAAATTTATAAAGAGTTTTATTGGTGGCCACATGAGATGAGGTGGAAAAAATCTTCAAAAAAGAAACAATTATAAAGCAACTTAAAGAAGAGGATGATAAATTGCATAAAGTTGTTAAAGAAATTGACAATCAAGAGGAGATCTACTAGAAAAAAAGAGCAATAACCACTTTAAAGAATGATTAAAACTCATATCTTAAATTTAGAATTTGAAGTTACAAAAGAATATTAAAAAATACAATTTAAAAATAATATAGTATAAAAAACCATAACATAGATATATAAATAAAATAATAAAATGGTTTTTTACTAAAAAAATAAAATATAATACAAACAATTTCTAAAGAGCTTTATTGGTGGCCAGACGGGATAAGGTGGAAAAGCTCTTCAAGAAAGTAACAACTACAAAGCAACTCAAAGAAGAAGATGATAAATTGCATAAAGTGGTTGAGGACATTGAAAACCAAGAGCTCTACTAGAAACAAAGAGCAAGAACCACTTGGTTATTGAAGGTGACAAAAACACCACATTTTTCCATCGGGTTGCTTGTGCTAGGAGACAAACAAACAAGATGAAAGCTCTTCAATATGAGAATAGACACTCCTTTGATATGATCATCGGTATGCATTTCCATTCAATAGATTATTTTGACAAATTGTTAAAGGTATGGTGCAAGACGAAGAGGCTCATAAATAAGTTTTTGCGATAATATTCTCTATTATCTCTGAAGAACAAAATCAAGCCCTACTTAAACCCATTGATAGAGAGGAGTTGAAGAAGTTAGTCTTTGGAATGAGTACGAAAAAAATGCTAGGTCGATATGGCTTCTCAATCAAGTTTTTTTAGACCTTTTGGGACAACTTGGACGAGGATGTAATGGTTGTTATAGAGGATTTTAGAGTTAGTAAAAGAATGCTTACAGCATTAAATCAAACATTCATTGCCTTAATTCTAAAAGTTTTAGGGAATGACATGCATATTAAAAACTTTCCATATGTTATAGTTTCTATTTTACTATGAATAAGATTTGATCTTATTCATATGTTATAGTTTCTATTTTACCATGGATAAGATTTTGACAGCTACATTCTTATCCAATTGTACTCACCTATTTAAAGGCCATTTATGCATAATCGTACGCAGTTATTTTTGAGTGCATATTCTTTGTTTTATGAGTGAGCTTCTTATCGATAAATCCACATCATTTGGTATTCAGAGCAAAATCGGCCTAGGTGGCGTAACCATCTGATGCGCCTCTGATAGTTTCGATATTCGGGTGCCATAAGCAACATTCGATATGTAGCCACGTATTTTCATCCACGGAGAGCCTCAATGATGTGCTCAGTATTAATACCATTTGATGATCATTTTCAAATTTTTTCCATAGACACATACATCATTCTGCACCAGACTATCACTCGTCTACACCTCGTTGCTTCCACACGATTCATTGCTCATCGTGTCAACATCACTCATTGCATGCCTCTACCATTGGATTGTTGTGTACCTCTACAGAGTTTCTCACCATCCTCTGCCACATTTTTGATGTCACCGCTTCCCACATTATCTAGTGAGGATATTGTGGACGCATCACAGTAGTTTCCACATTTTCTACCACGGTGCCACATCATCACACACTACCTCACGTCCTCGTTGACATCAACTATTGCATGGGCATTTGTTTTCATGCACCTTTGGGAGGAAGATATAGTGAAGAAGGCATTGAAAATCCATACTAACGTGTTGACATACCCATAGAGGCTACTAGGGCCTATTTCCAAACACGTTGTGGGAATAGACGCAACAACCACTACGTAATCACCCATCGTTTCAGACATAATAGGCGGTAGTTTATGTAAATCTGAGGCCAAAAGATCCTAGTTTGTAATCACTCGATTGATCACACACTCTGTCCGATTGGGCTTAGTATGCTGCCTTATCTTACCCCATACGGCTCTCCCACCAACCTCATCGATGAGACGTATCGCTTACCGACCTAGACACCCTGTGCACCTTGAAGGAGGGAGTTTCACCACTCACAGTTGGACGACCCCACTACATCGTCATGCACGCATTGGTTTCCACGACTTCTCTGACCTCGTCATGCCTCTCTAAAGCTTGCACCCTCACACAGGGAACAAGGTATAATTTAGTTTAATTTAATTACCTTCTCTAAGGCCTTAAGGCCTTTTGTCTTATTTATATTAAACCAACAAGAGCAGAAGTTTTTTTTATTTCTATTTTATAAAAAAAAATTGTCGATCAATTTTTATATATTATTTTTTTAAATTTTTCAACATATTTACAAATCTTTTTAGCTTTTATTATAAACAAGCCTTGAGTTAAAAAAAAAGGCTTTGTTATCTTTCATTTAGTGGGCATCATAGTCTTTCACTGGCTCCACCTAGACCTATGGCTGCCAATGTAGTAGAAAAATTAGTTGAGGTTACTACCTTAGTTCTTTCTTTGGCCGACATTGTTAGAGATATCCAATCGCATTCTTCCTCCCCCTCTCATACTCATTCTCCTAAATGTGAAGTCAAAATCTATGAAGGCTCTAGGGATCCTGATGTCCTCAATACTTGGATCTTAGATATGGAGACTTGGTTCGAATTCACTCAAACCTCGGATGATGAAAAAGTTCCATTTGCCAAGCTCAAACTTTTTGGCATGGCTAAGGTTCTCATTATCGAACGCCAAGGAACTCAAAATCCCATCTCCACTTGGGATGCTTTGGTTATGGCCTTGAAAGCCACTTTTTATCCATCCAACTATGATGATGATCTCCTCAACCATTGGCTTCACCTTCGTCAAGGAAAGAATCAGCCCATCCAAGACTATGTCCATCAATTCAACAAACTACACGTATTGCTTCATGTTTTAGATCCTACTACTTCCCTTATTGCCAAGTTCAAAAGTGGTCTTCTCGCACACTTTTATCAAGAAATCAAGTACACTTCTTGTACAACTCTTGATGATGTTTTTAAACAGGCACAACTTGCAGAGGAGAAGTTTGCAGCACAACACAAGGGGAACCACTACTCTTCAGGAGGTTCTAAGCCATCACCTCATCCTCAACAATAGGCACCATGGAGCTCTTCAAGTTTTTCCCCTTCTCATTCTTCTCCTACTCCCACTCCTTCTCAGTCCTCTACTTCTAAGCATACATTTCATGCTTCTTCTTCTTCTTCTAATGCTAAGTCTCAAAAATTTTGTAATTATTGTAAAATAAAAGGGCATCTTAAATCTGAATGTAGACAATTGCAAAAGAAGAAGACCTTGTTTGTACAGTCTGATGAGGGAACCAATGATAACCCCATCAAGACTACTAGTGAAGAGAAGGTCTATGAGGAGTTGAAAGGAAAACTCAATCTTGTAATGAATCATCATTCTGATGCTCGAGACCGTGATAATCTCTTCATCACGCATGCTCATTTGCACCATGACTTTGCAATTGATTGTATCATCGATAATGGCTCGCAAAAGAACTTGATCGTGCAGTCCATTGTCGATAAGCTCAAGCTCCCTACTTCTCCACATCCTCATCCTTACTCCCTTGGATGGAAGGATAGTAAGACCTCTTCACAGATTACACACACATGCACTCTTGCATTTGCCTTTGGTCCAAAGTTTAGAGATAAGGTCACTTGTGATGTGACCCCAATGGATTGTTGTGGTCTTTTGCTTGGTAAGCCCTATCAATATGATAGGCGTGCTACATATGATGCTTATAAAAATACATACACATTGCAACAAGATAATAAGCACTATCTCATTCAATCAATTCAAGAACCTACCAAGCACTCCAATAATCTATTGCTAAGTTGTAGACAAGCACGCAAAGCAGCCAATCAAGCATAGGCACTTGCTCTCATTTTCATTCATCCACAACATAAGCAATTTTCAGCAAAAGCTTCTAAATCCAATAGACCCAAAGCAATTGATAACATATTGCACAAATATCAAAGTGTTTTTCAAGAGCCCACTTGCTTACCTCCAGAAAGGGCCATTAACCACACTATTGATATAGTTCCAGCTACACCTCTTCCTAATGCCCCCATGTACAGGCAATCACTTTTGCAATATGATGAAATAAAGAAGCAAATTCAGGACCTGCTAGATAAAGGTTTCATTAAACCAAGCATTTCTCCTTGTGCCTCTCCTATTCTTCTTGTTCTCAAAAAATATGGCACTTGGCGTCTTTGTATTGATTTTCGGGCACTTAATAAAATCACAATAAAAAATAGATATCCACTCCCTCGTATTGATGATCTCTTAGACCAACTTCAGGGAGCTAAGTTTTTCACTAAGATTGATCTCAAAAGTGGATATCATCAGGTCCGCATCCAGGCTGAAGATACATGGAAGATAACTTTCAAAACAAATATGGGTCTTTTTGAATGGCTTGTTATGCCCTTTGGCCTCACCAATGCTCCTGCTACCTTCATGAGGCTCATGAATGAAGTTTTCAGAGATTTCTTGGATCGATATGTCATTATCTATCTTGATGATATTCTCATATTTTCTCCTACATGGGAGGCCCATTTGCAGCATCTGGATCATGTTCTTTCCATCCTTCAACAACATCAATTGTATGCCAATTTGCCTAAGTGTTCTTTTGGGCAAAATTCTATTTCCTACCTTGGCTTTATCATTAATGAGCAAGGTATTCAGGTGGATCCTAGAAAAGTAGAAGTCCTCCTTAATTGGCCTACTCCTACCACTACCACTGAGTTACGAAGTTTCCTTGGCCTAGCCAACTTCTACCGCAAGTTTATTCCAGGCTATTCCACCATTGCTACTCCTTTGCATAATTTGACTAAGGCAAAATCTGTTTTCCATTGGACTCCTGCCCATTCCCATGCATTTTCCACTTTGAAATATAAGCTTTGTTCTACTCTTGTTCTAGTTATTCTTGACCTTAGACAACCTTTTGAGATTGAAATTGATGCTTCTCAATTTTCCCTTGGTGTTGTCCTCAAACAAAATGGTCATCCTGTTGCTTATCATTCAGAGTCCTTTTCCATTGCCAAGAAAAATTATTCCACATATGACAAAGAGCTTTATGCCTTAGTCCAAGCTATCAAATATTGGCATCATTACCTCTTAGGCAAAGAAACCATTGTTCATACAGATCATTTGCCTTTGCAGTTTCTCCAATCTCAGAATAAAATCCAAGAAGCTCACCACATGAAATGGGCTTCTTACCTTCAACAATTCCACCTTGTCATAAAATACAAAAAGGGTAGTACAAATTCTATGGTTGATTGCCTAAGTCATCCTCCTTCCTCCCATGCTTTGACTATTGTTACTACCTCACACTTGGGATTTCAGTCTTGGCCTTATTTGTATCCTCATGACCATGACTTTGCCAAAGTTTTTCAGCATTTACAACATCCTTCCTCTTCAAATTTGGCCCCTTTTCAAGATTATCATCTTAAGGAAGGTTTGCTTTACCACTTGGACAAACTTTGTGTACCCTGTGAGTCTCGAAAATCCCTTATTAAGGAGGCACATTCTACCCTTTATGGTGGATATTTTGGCAAACATAAAACTCTTCATCACTTGCAGAGATTCTTCTACTAGCCCCACATGCAGCGTGATGTTTTGAGGTATTTAAGGTAGTGTGTCGCTTGTTGCAGATCCAAGCCAGCCAATAGGAATCTCGGCCTCAGCATGCCTTTGCCTATTGCATCTCATCCATGGAAAAGTATTTCAATGGATCTAGTCAGTGGTTTTCCTATGATAGTCCATCAGCATGATTGTGTTTTTGTCATAGTTGACCAATTCAGTAAAATGGCTAAGTTCATCCCTTATAGAAAAACCAGTTCTACTGCCAACTTAGCCCAACTCTTCTTTGATACTATCTGGCGTTCCTTTGGTCTACCCACTAGTATTATCTCTGACCGTGATTCTCGTTTTGTTGGTCATTTTTGGCATTCCTTGTGGAAACTTTTAGGGGTGTCTCTTAACTTTTCCACAACTTTTCATCCTCAATCCGATGGTCAAACTGAAGTAGTCAACCGTACTCTTGTCCAGAGTCTTCATATTTTTCACCATTCATCTCTAGCCAAATGGGATTTGAGTCTTACCCACATTGAGCATGCATATAATTGGGTTATCCATTCCTCCACAGGTCACTCACCCTTTGAAGTATGTCTAGGTTTTCAACCCTTAGCACCTTATGAGTTACCCTTGTCCCTTCCATATCCTATCACAACCCATATGAAAAAAGAACAAGATAAAGCCCATTCCTTCATCCAACATTTGCAACAGCTTCACTCTAACATTGTTCACATTTTGCAAAAAACTCAATAGCAGTAGAAAAAAGCCATGGACAAACATCATGTTCCACATCATTTCTAGGTGGGAGATAGAGTTTGGTTGCACCTTGATCATTGCAGGTTCTAGGGGATAGCCCATAGCAAGATCAAACCCATTCACTTTGGGCCATACACTATTGTACAACAGGTGTCCGAGAATACTTTTTGGCTTGATCTTCCAACACACTTGGGCATCCATGATGTCATCAATGTTGACTTGCTCCGACCATACCATGAGTCTACATTGGAGATAGACCCTATCATTAGTCATCCTATTGATATTGTACCTGACTTCCAGTTTCCTTTGGAGAATGATCATATTTTTGACACCAGGATGCACCACACTCACCAAGGATCTTTGACTTCCTACCTTGTGGCCAAACGAGGACAACTACCACATCAGGCCCGATGGATCTCTCATAGCCAGATGGTTCGTGACTTTCCTTCCCTTTTGACCGCATTGGAGCCCAATGCTCTTACGGTGGGGAGGAATGATAGGGAATGACACGCATATTAAAAACTTTCCATATGTTATAGTTTCTATTTTACTATGGATAAATTTTTCCATATGTTATAGTTTCTATTTTACTATGGATAAGATTTTGACAGCTATTTTTTTATCCAATAGTACTTATCCAATTATATTCACCTATTTAAAGGCCCTTTATGCATAATCATAAGCATTTATTTTCGAGTGCATCTTCTCTGTTTTATGAGTGAGCTTCTTGTGGATGAATCCACATCAAAAAGGGAAGGAGGGGGTGCATATTTCATATTATAGACCTATTGCCTTATGCAATGTCATATAAAAATAATCATGAAGGTAATGGCTAAGTGGCTAAAATCTCTCCTAGCCAATATTTTTGTAGAGGGCATGCAAATATTGGATGGTGTGGTTCTAGCTCAAAAGGCAATCCACTCAATGCAAAAAATTGGTAATAGAGGAATGTTCATAAAATTGGATATGTCAAAGGCTTATGATAGGGTGGAGTGGAGCTTCTTGTCAAGGATGATGACAACCTTTGGTTTCTCTCAATATTAGATAGAATGGGTCATGAACTGCATCCCTACTCTGACATACTCAGTGATAATCAATGGTCTTCCCTCACAACCATTTGGAACCACTCAAGGCCTTCATTAGGTATCTTTTTCTTATATTGGTTTAAGGCTTGGGTGATGAGCACCGTAAATGCTCATTTTATATATATTGTTAAGGGGCATCATTGTTGGTTTAATTAACATGTGATATATATTTTTATTTAACTTATGCATATAATTGATAGAAAATCCGGTATTATGCTTAACGGGTGTTTTTAGTGGAAACTGTGTATAAATGCAGGTTTTGCTATTAATATGGTGTTTCTAATCTACACCCCAAATGGACCTGGCATGCTTTTGCTTAATTACGTCTAAGGTATATGGAGTAGGTGCCTTACTCTAGCACCTTACTCCCATACATGGGAAGGCTCCTTACTCTGGCGCCTTACTCCCATACATGGGAGGCACCTTACTCTGACCAAGTCAATATTGACCAGGTTGACCAAGGGGCTATGAAGGTTGTTGCACGTGAAGACAAAGGGGGATATTTTAATCATGCATTTATTAAATAGAATAAAGTACTTTTTATTATTATCAATCAATTGGTCGGTTGACCTTGTAAAGCTCTTAAGGCATTATTTTTACGATGCATTAGATTAGAATTTATTTGTTATGTACATCTAAGGATTTTTATATTTATCCTTCTAGTGGACGACCATGCTTTAAAATAGCATAATAAAATCTGTGTAGAACCAATTGTAACTAATCACATTATGTGTTTACAATAGATTGATTTGTTATTGTAACAATATCTAGTTGTTCTTTATATAAATATGCATGCCATATGAACGGGATATCAATGATTAATCTTACATAAATTATTTTCCATTTCATTATTTGTCTAAATTATTGAGAGTGCAACCCCTCTTATTCGAGCAAGCTCTACGTAGCTAGTCGGGTGAACTATCTGTGGGAGCTTGGGCCCACTCCCTACAGTAGTCCTCCCTTATTTTATTTTTGTTAATTGTTTTCATTAGATTAGATTTATTTTTTTATTTCTTCCTTTAATTTAATTTAGTTGTGTGTGTGTGTTTATTTTCTCGCACTTTATTTTCAGCGTTTCATTTTCGGCATTGTAATTTATATATTTAATTTTCCGCAGTTAGTTTATTTGGTTTGGTTGGCTTTCAAATGCACACACATCCCCCACCAAACTAAATAAGGTGTAGAAGAATTCATTCCCCCAACACTGTAGGCATATACTGTGTATGACACTTGTAAGTTTACGAACTTACTGGATTGATAATTTATGGAAGAGAAATGATTGTTTTTCGAGACATGATTTTTGCTCACCATTTTGGTGTCGTTGTCGGGGAGTGTCAAAACTGTAGTGTTATGATTTATAGGTCAGATAAAAATCCCATTTAAAATTACCTGTAGATCTTTTACCTAAGAAGTATGAATCCACTAAGGGCCGTTTTAGAAGGCCAAAAACAATTTTTGGTATAGTCAGAGCCAAATCCTATAGGCAACAGTTTAAATTTACCATCTTCTTAGGTAAATATGGGAATGAACCTGATGTACCATATTAAGTGTAGAAGTAGGAATAAAATGTGTTGTTGAAAAAATTTAGAAAAAATTAGGTAGTGAAGGATTTCCATCATGTTCTGAATGGTTTCAAGAAATTAAAGAAATAGCACAACCCAGGTCTAATTGAAAATTTTTAGGGATGTGTTTTTATACAAAAACCATTGGGGAATTATGCCTCCAAAAGCTTAGTTTTAATGATTGAAAAATTTTTACAGGCTTGATGCTTTGCAACATATTGGTAAATTCTTTGATGCAAGAAAAATGACAAAGCATAATTTAAAAAGAACACCTTGTTATGGAGTATGCTCTTCACTTGCGCTTAAGGCGACCTGGTGAATCAAAAAATAGCATGTGTTTTTAAAATACTGCTATGCCATGTTTTCTTCAGGTTGCTAGCCCGCAGATAGTCATTTGCCAACCTACACATTTTACCATTATGTTGAAAGAGTTTGGTTGTGAGGCCATGAAGGAAAATACTCTTCTCATGCTACAACGCATCAAACTAGTTGATCAAGAAGGAGATGATTTTGAGAAGGCTAGTTTAGATGTAGGCATGGGGGAGACCCCACCTTCATCAATGCCACCAACAACACAATGAATGTTGGTTGTAGTGTTCATGGAAAAAATAAATCATCTGCTGAAAAGGCTCCAAGATTAAGAGCAATTCAAAAACAAAGTTTTTTTTGCTACCTATTGGAAGAGAGTATCCTCTTTCCCGAGGACCATCTTGATCTAGAAGGGAAATGAGAAATCTCCAACCGGTAGCCAAAAAATAGGGGAGGAGTCTAGAAGAAATCAGATGTCAAATGTCTACAAGAAGGCCACATGATACCTAAGCATGATAAATGGAGCTCATAATGGTTAGAGAAAAAAAACAACACATAAATCTCAACGAGGAATCTCATGGAAGCGTCACACCTAAAAACCCGACACATACCGTGGATGATGATGGAAATATTTATTTTTATCCTCACTCCAGGAAATGAATCAGAAGATCGCAGTGCTACTCTAATTCTGCCTACAAAAGGAAATAATTTAGAGTGGAAAATCAGTTTGATTCATATGCACGTGTGTAAGGGCTACTCAATTGAAAAATGATGCATTCAAGAGGACAAAGTGAGAAAATAATGATACATAAAGCTATTTTTAATTACAACGATCCCTGCAATACATCGAAAGAGTTAGCACTCTTGAGATATATCAAAAGTCGGATTAAAATATTTTTATACGTGTTTTTAATGAGGAGCTAGGTGTTGCAAAATTTTGGAGTTGTTTGCTATCATAAATCCTTCATAGTGGTACATGGAACGTAATTTTCACACACCAGGTTGCGTAGTTGTTTGGCTCAATTATACGCAACCTCCATTTTTAATGCACAGTACCAATATAACGGTTTTTTACGATAGCATCTTCATTCCTTTTAAAATATGTGGAAAAAGAAAATGCAAAGAAGAGATAGAGTCTCACTATGGTGGAAGAGAATGCCAAATTTTTAAGGAGATGGTAAGGATGTAAAATCATGGAGAAATATACTGTCACAATGGATAAAGTTTATTATTTCTCATAAACAGATTGGTGGAGAAGATGTTCCAGTACACAACACTTTCAACCAATTTCCTAGAGCGGATCAGTGACAGTTCTCCAGCTTGGCCACCTAATTTTAAAATCCCCAACTTACATTGTTGTAGTTGACATTTTGTTTTTTGATGCAAATGATGAAAAAAAACCAAGATATATTCTGGTCATGGTAGAATAGATGAAAAAAAATAGTTTTAATTTTATTTTAATGCTTTTAGTTTAGTTTTTTTTATGTTTTTCCGGACAGCATGACGTGCGATATAGATAAATAAGGAGATGTCAAATTTGGTGAAGTGAGATTTTTACGTGAGGTGACATCAACATGGGGGAGACCCCAAACCATGGCAAAATTTTTTAGGAGTGCCTTATTCAAGCAGGCGCCAAGTAGACACCTTACTCTAGTACCTTACTAAGGTAGGTGCCTTACTCAAGTAGGTGCCTCACTCAGGTAGGTGCCTTACTCAGGTAGGTGCCTTACTCAGGTAGACGCCTTATTGAGTTAGGTGCCTTACTGAGGTAGGCATCTTACTACAGAAGGTGCCTTGATCCTCAAGCGATGCCTCAATATCCATGAGCGGAGGCACCTGATCACCCAAAAAAAAAAAGGAAAAAAGCACCTTGATGTCATGCACCATGGGTGCCTTGATTAAAAAAAAAACCACATAGAATCTTTCCTGCTTAGCATAAAATTTTCTTTGCTTTCGTGTGTTTCAGTTATTTTTCTTTCGTATGGGAAGTGGTCTAATTGTACAAAAAATAGGCATCTTGGGAGACAAGGCCTAAATCGACTCAAAATCTATGAACCTGCACATTTTTTTTAGAGGTAGAAATGTAACTGTTTTCATCCGAAGGAGATAGTCCCCATATGGACATGGACGTGGGTGTTAATTTCCTACAAATGGAAGAGGTACCCACCTCTGTGCTTGGATGAAGTAGATGTTGATGCGGTATGAGAAGTTTTGGAGAGCTTGATCAACGTTGCAACAATAGACACATCAGCGACTGTTGACTTCTCAACACTAAGAAGGAGCATTGATGCTCATTGCTAGAAATGCGTAACTGCTATGAGAAGCCATTTAAAAATAATAATCAGATAGTTGGGAAAGTGAAGAGTATTAAAAAGAATTTGTAGCTCTTCCTAGAGAAGAGAACTGCAGATCCACTTTATACCTAGTAGTGCTCAAACTTCTTCTCCCTAGATTGGGGGTTCCTGTTAACCAGTATGGGACCTGATGTTCAGAGGGTTGCAAACCTGTTGCACATAGGGACCTGTTACTGGTGACGAGGACGTCACCAATTTAAGTGGGGAGGGATTTGGGTGAACCAAAATTTTCCATAAATAGAAATCTTCTGTTGATAGACTCCCAATTGAAATGAAAATAAAAAATAGAGCTTGTACGGGAACACCAATAGAAGTGTTAGTAGTTAGTTATCGGCAATATGTTGATGGCAAGGACGGCAAGCATAGAAGAGAATTTATTTTTAAATTCTCTTCACTCTCTTATTTCTCGCTCCATAGTTAGCTGGTTTCTCGTTTAGCATTTAATAGCTTTTTCCTAAGCTATATAAGGTTGTAATTATTTATTTTCAAGTTAATACGAATTTCTAAGTTTCAATTGGTATCAGAGCTATCGATTAGGGGTTAGGGCATAGCAGTCTAGGCATGCATCTCGAGGAGTTTCGTAGAGGAAATAATGCAGCTAACATAGTAGTCCTAGGCACGAATCCCAAGGAGTTGATGCGAAGCAGATCATGGCCCACAACACGAGGATCGAGGAGCAGACTAGATAAGGACACAAATATCGAGGGGCATACCAAACTATCATACGTAAATCAAGGCAGACATGTGGCAAACATACGATGGCACAATTCTCGAGGCAAACATGTGGTAGACAATAGAGCTGACCTGGTTGGTGGTACAACTCCCAAGGCAGACATGTGGTGAACAATAAAGCTGAACTGGCAGACACGTGGTGATGAGCCATTGTACTGGAGGTAGAAACATGGCAGATTGAGAAGACAAGTGGTAGTTGACTAGGTTAAGGCACGCAGATCAAGGAAGCAGATTGGACAGACTGGGCACTTGACACATGGTGAGCTATGAGTGGGCATTGCAAATTTGGTGATTGCACTGACATGTCACATTTTAATTGGTTGGTCATTTAGCAAAAGGAGGTATCTGATTTCCTGAAGGCAATCAAGTTAGAAGGTGCACGTTGAAGCTTTTAAAGAGCAATCTTACTCTTTCCCTGGCAGATGTGGGATAAATAATCCCAAAGTTTTTTTTCTTTTGCCGCGAGGAAGGTCGAAGGAAATAGAAGACCTTCCCCTTGCCTTCATTTCGGGTACAATAGCCCACTTGGCTCGAGGAGCCAGTCGAATGTTGATTTTTGCCACCCGGTCGCAGGTTCGAGTCTCCACGACGTCAAAAGGTTAATATTTTTTTATTAAAAGGTGTCGGGATTGTTTTTTAAATGTGAGCACCTTCACCTTTGCTCAGAAGTGGTGAGCCATCACGATCGGTTAGAGGACACAAGGTAAGGTCTTGAAAACCCTAGGTCGCGGGTTCAAAACCCTTTGACTCAAAAAGCATAGTTTTTAATAATTTTTTTATTTTTGCAAAAAAAAATTAAAATTAATTTTATTAAATTAGTTAATAATTTAAGATTAATTTTAATTCAAATGCATTTTTAAAGTTATTTTTAAAATATTTTTTAATTAAATATTAAATTTTATTATTAATTAAACTTAGTGATCATTTTTTTTTTTTTGCAATATTAAAAAAAAGGAGACATTTCCTAAGAGGAAATTTTTGTAATAGCCTGAGAGGCTTTAAGAGTGAAATTTTTTTGTAATAGCCTAAGAGGATTTAAGGGGGGATATTTTTTGCAGCAAAGGGGTAGAATTATGTAATCATTAATGATAAGGTCAACTGGATGCTATCATGCCCTTTGTTATCTTTTAGTAAGAGAAAACCCCAAATCCTTTTATGAAAAAGTTTGAATGTATGGATTGAATATTGCATTCAGTCAACTTCAAAATGTTGTAATAGCCAATCAAAGAGGAACAGATGCAGGATATGATGTTGATTTCAAAAATTCTTTTGGTAGCAAATTTGAGGAGTTAGAATCTGTAGAAGTTGCACCACAGGAGCCAGAGAATATTCATCTGAGTGACAGTGACTCAATTGAAATACTAGAGCTAGAACCGTATTCACCTGAAGTCATTCTTATTAGTGATGACGATGATTCAGTTGTTGATAACTTTTTTAATCCAGTGATCGGAGAACCTCTGTAGGTAGAACAGGATATCTATGAGAGAGTAGATCAAGTTAGATTTGATTTAAATCTGTAATTTTTCCTTTGAAAATCATAGTGCATAGATTGTATTGAAAAATAAAAGAAGTGTGTTTCTGATTTATTTCCACAAATTATGACATCCAATAATAATCTATCCATACCTAAATTTAATGGGTTTGATTATGAGTATTGTTCCATCAAGATGAGGACCTTACTCATAGGCAAGGGACTATGGGATATAGTCGAAAAAAGGTTATTTAGAACCTTCAGATTGGACCACTTTGAGTGTAGATGATAAGAAGACAAATAAAGATTCCCAAAATAGCAATTCCTCTGCTCTCTATCATCTCCAAGCAGCATTGGAGAAGAGCATATTTTTGAGTATTGCCTCTTGTTTAACTGCCCAAGATGCATTGAAAGCATTGAAATACAACTATCAAAGAAGTGATCAAGTGAAGCAAGTAAGGCTTCAAACCCTAAAATGAGATTTTGAGAATCTCAAAATGAATGAAGATGAGAAATTTGGAGACTACTGCGTAAGAGTCAAAGCAGTTGTCAACAAGATGGAAACTCTTGGCAAAGAAGTCAAACCTGAAGCGATTGTGAATAAAGTGTTGAGAACACTTCTTCATAAATAGAACCACATTTCTATCATCATTGAAGAATCTAAAGACCTTTCCACTCTAACCTTTGATGCACTAATCAGTTCATTGATGTCTCATGAAGAGAGGTTACAAGGGTCTACTTCAACAAGCTATGGAGGAGATGATAAAGCTTTCTCATCCAATGAGGGTGCAGGAAGAGAACAAGGAAGAGGCCAAGGCAGAGGACAAAGAAGAGGTAGAGGAAGAAGTAGCTCAAGATGAGGAAATCCAAGCAGAGGTGGCAATCAAAGTAGAGGTAGCAATCAAGGCAGAGGTGGAAATCAAGGTCGAAATGGCAATCAAGGAAGAGGTAGTGACAAAATAAAGAAAGCTTGTTTCAATTGTGGCAAGCCCGATCATTTTGCTCAATATTGTTGGTCCAAGACTTCTCAAGGAGGCAACGGTCAATATGGCAACTATGGTGAAGAAGAAGGAACATCAAATCTATTTCTTTCTTATGGAAAATTAGATCAAAATCTGAATGACACTTGGATTTTAGATACTGGTTGTTCTAATCACATGAGTGACATAGAAGAGCTCTTTGCTACAATGGATTCCACCTATAAATCTTGGATCAAGTTGGGATATGATAAAGCTTTGCAAGTTGAAGGCATTGGAGCCATGGAGGTTTCAACCAAATAAGGCACCAAAGAGGTAAATGACATCTATTACAGCCCCAAACTCCAACATAATTTTCTTAGAGTTGGACAAATGATGGAGAAGCATTATAGACTTGTTTTTTATGCAGGCAAACATGTAATTTTTGATAAGAACAATTGTAATAGAGTCATTACACAAGACCTATGACAAATAATAGGTTATTTCCCCTTATGTTTGGGGAACCAGGGGGTTCTCAACTTGCTAGTATTTCTATAGCAAATCCAAGTGTGCTTTGGCACTTGAGATATTGTCACCGAAATTCTACAAGCTTGAAATTGTTAACTTCTTGAGCTATGGTATGTGGACTTCCTAAAATTGATGAACACAAGGAGGTCTGTGAAGGATGTGCTTTGGGAAAGCACTCAAGATCCAAGTTCCCAAAGGACAACCATGGAGGGCTAGTCATCCACTCCAATTAGTGCATTCGGACATTTATGGTCCAATGCGATGAAGAACACAAGCTTATACTGAGAGGGGGGTGAACAGTATAAGACCACTTTTTACTTTTTCCTTCAATTCAACTTTCAATTCAATATTATGCAGTGTATAGATAGCAGTATCAATAGCAGTAATCAAAGCAATGCACAAAACACCATCCACAATAGAGACACAACAATTTACGTGGTTCACCCAATGTGGGCTACTCCACGGAGAAAATATTTTACTAAAACTTTCTCAATCAATCTCTTTGGGAATCCTTCCCAATTACAATGTTTATGGACCTCTATCCAAAGGAGATGTTGATCCCCTAATCTCAAGTTCATGGATCTCTTCCATAGGAGAACTCTTTCCCCTTCTGCTCTGGCTAGTGATCTTCTAGAAGACTCTGTCTCTCTGTTGCTCTGACTTGTGGATCTCTCTCCACTTGAAGACTCCTCACTCAGATCTGTCTTCAATTGTCCTGGCTATTGGATCTCTATCCACTGAGACTCTATCCTCTGTACTCTATCACCTCCAAAGCTCTATCAATAGGTTCACTTAGAACCTCCTCAAATCTGCTCAATAGGTTCACTTAGAACCTGCTCAAATCTGCTCAATAGGCTCACTCAAAACCTGCTCAAATATGCTCAATAGGTTCACTCAAAACCTGCTCAAATCTGCTCAATAGGCTCACTCAGAACCTGCTCAAATCTGCTCAATAAGTCCTCTCTAGGACTTGCTCAAATCTGCATAGCAAGCTTTCACAAAAGCTTACTCAAAATTAGTCCACAAGCCTTCTCAAAGACTTACCTCAAATCAGCTTAACAAGCTCACACATAACTTGTCCAATCTCATAGAATCATAAAGAGAATTGTTAGAGACTCAATATGTTCTAAACTCAATGCTCAATCAATATCTCAATTCAATCTCATAGAAGCATAAAGAGAATTGTTAGAGACTCAATATGTTCTATACTCAAATCCCAATCTCAACTCAAATCAATCTCAACTATATAATTATCAAATCAACTACTCAATCTTATAGAAGCATAAAGAGAATTGTTAGAGACTCAATATGTTCTATTCACAAACTCAATTTCTTTCTCAACTCAATCTCAACTCAAATCAGAATATAGAATAGTTTGTTTTATGGAACTTGAACAACCACTTCACACATTCACTTGACTAGGCTCAAACAACTCTACTCAACCAATCACCTCTAGGAACAACTCTTTCTCACAAACCCTAGTCCAAGCATGAATCAATCAACTCAAAATATTTCCAACAATGCTCAACCACAAATCTCACATAACAATGATACTCATGTTCTTTTCTAACTCAAGTTCAAGTTCTTTGCTCAACCAATGGGCTTCAACAACAATGCTTATAAAACAAGGTTTAATCACAACACTCAAACCAGAAAACCTTGAAGCATTTAAACCAACACTTTCGAAAAGGAAACCACAATCAATCCTTTTCTCTCCAATGATATTTCAGAAATCAACCACCATAAACAATCAATAGAAGAATATTGCCCATACCTTATTAATGCCAAGAAGTTGTCCATAAAATCTGCCACACTCAACACAACTTTCCTTTCCAATCTCAATGAGGGTTAGTGGACTTCAAATAATAATCACAAAATAAAGCATAACTCAATTTACACCTTTTTACTCCAACTCAATAATCACATCCACCAAAGATATATTCAATAACCCTCAAGCAAAATATTTTTCTCAAGAATGTTTCAATAATTAAAAGCACTCTCCAAATAACATCTCAACAATGTGCCAAATAAGTAATAATCCTTATTACTCCTCAAACCACTTATACCCTAAAAGAAATTAAAATCTATGCCTACCTACTTATCTCTCCAAAAACCACTTTTACTATAAAATTTATGCACAGATTTTAAACTAACTTTTAGCACCCAATAAAACAAAAAAATTGTTTTAATTTTCTTTTACAACTTTAATGCATACCTTGGCATGAATTTTGGAATATCAAACACAACATATAAACCTTGGTAGCATGCGCATGAAAAACCACAACCAGTACACTATTTCCCTTTTACACAACAAAAGGAAGTTCATAGGATTCGAACTTGAGTCCTATGGCTCCTGCGTCCTAACAGACGCTTGCGCACCACGTGAGCTAGCACTCCACACAAGACCAAAGGTGCCTCACTCTCCTTTATCCTCCATGCAATAACCAATGCAAAATAAATTTCTCCTTTCTCAAACAAAATGAAGTGCACATGATTCGAACACTCAACCACTTGCCTCCCAATGCCTTTGCACTGCTCGAGTTGCCAATAGGCCACACTGCCCATGATGTCTTTGAATTCGACCACACCTCAACTTAT
This sequence comes from Wollemia nobilis, assembly GCA_028583015.1. Classification (NCBI taxonomy): domain Eukaryota; kingdom Viridiplantae; phylum Streptophyta; class Pinopsida; order Araucariales; family Araucariaceae; genus Wollemia; species Wollemia nobilis. The sequence continues at coordinate 347,912 of JAQPPZ010002750.1, read as the reverse complement.
TCGCTGCCTCTACCTTTAAACATTTTTCACATGAGCTCTTTTCACTTTCTAATAATCGCATTAACCACAAGAGCAAGGATGAGGAATAATAAACCTTAGTCATCCTTTTATAGTCTTCTCCCTCATATTCGACGATGTCGATGGATTACTTTTATTTTAATTTTAAAATTTAAACTAAATATTTAAAATTAAATATCTCCATCATCGGGGCACCTTTTTCGATGAAACGAAAAGCCAACTTGGGTTTTAAGAAAAACCCATTTCAAATCTGCCATCCATGGTTTTAAATAAAACCTTTTATTTTCCTGCCTTGGTTTTCACAAAAAGACTTTCCTTGCACTTTTCACAAAACATAGTGCATGCCATCATAGATCCTTTTGACATCAAATAACCTTTTGACATCAATGACAACATTTTAGCTTAGGGACTCAAAATGTCCAACAATATCCCCCTTTGTCATTGATGGCAACCCATATTCATTTACTAAAATCTGACCTTCTTTTCTGCTCCCCTGGGACTTTGCTCCCCCTGGCTCAATGCTCTCTCAAAAATCAAATCTCTCCCCATATCAAAACTTTCCTTAATATACACAAATCTCTCCCCCTTTGACATCAATGGCAAAGGGTCACCTTTGGGGCTCGGGGCTAAGAATGAGCCTCTTAGCTTAGCCCCTCCCCCACCTCCTCATGAGGTGGTTAATTCTGGGGTGGGAGTATTTCTACTCCCCGAAAGCACTGCTCTTTACCTTTATCTTTCTCTCTTCCTTTCTGAGTTTTCTGAATCCTCTCACTATTTCTTTCCAAGTAATCATCACTTCTGTTCCTGTTCCTGTTCTTGTTCTCATCCATGTTCTTGTTCCTATTTTTGTTCTCATCCAAGTTCTTGTTCCTGTTCTTGTTCTTGTTCCTATTCTTGTTCTCATCCATGTTCCTGTTCCTGTTCATACCTACTTCTGGAATATTTTCTCTACACCATCTTGTTGTGTGACCATCATTATTGCACTTATAACACTTAATGTTATTATTCCTTGGAGGTGCAAATGTCTTAGGATACCTCCTAGTGAAGCCAAATCTTCTTCTACCATGAACCCTACAATTCATTGCCTTGTGACCAAAACCATTGCATGAGTAGCAATATCCTTGAAAAAGTTATCCTTTTCCATATTCCTGTCTTTCATATGACCTACATTGTGAAGCCATGTGCCCAAACCTGTGACATGAGAAGCATCTCCCATTGAAGCTTCCTTGCCTAGACCTCATTGGTCTTCTATTCTGATTGTTGTTCCATCTGTATCTTCTTTGTGCATTGTTCCTATCTTTTTTGAACTCTCTGTTGTCCAACTCATCCTCTGATGTCTCATTCCCACTTACACTATCATCTTCTGAAGTTTCTTCTTCATCAAGACTTGAAGTAGATTCTTTTTCTTGTTTCTTTCCAAAGCCAAGACCTGTTGAACATGATGTTCTTTGTTGTCCACAAATGAACTTATCCAAGTTCTTAGAGCTATTTGTGAAACTCTTCATCTTGATCTTGGAGTCCTTTAAATATTTCTTTAGAGTAGCCACTTCTTGTGCTAACTTCTCACATTCCAAAATATTTGCTTCTAACTTTTCTTTGAACTTACTTGCCTTAGCCTTTGACTTCTCTAAGTCTTCTATGAGCAATAATATTTCTTCATCACATTCTTGAAACTGATTTTCAAGCTTAGAGTGTTGTTTTCTTACCTTCTTTACTGTGTCAAGGGCATAGATAAGTTCTCCCTTGAGATCATAACCATTCTCTATTGAGTAATCCTCTATTTGTTTGCCTTTGTCCTTATCATTACTTCCTTTTGGCTTATCTTCTATAGGATCACTTACTTCATCTTCTAAAGCCATTAGAAGATTCTCATCTGGTCTTTCAAGTGCATCTTCAAAACCATCATCACTGAAACTATAGCCATCTCTAGTGCAATCATCTTCAAGATGTCCAAATTTACCACATCTAAAACATTTGAGAATAACTAGAGTCCTTTTCTCTTTAACCATAAATAGGACTTCATCTCTATCATTGTCTGAAAAACTAGCATCACTATCAAATGAGTACTTACTTGCATTATCTGCATAGTAGCTTTTCTTTTGCCTTTGGAAGAACTTATTTCCTTGTTTGTTCTATCCATCCTTGCCTTTCTTCTGGTACCTGTGTCTTTCTGATTCCCTGTACTTGTGATCCTATTTTTCTTCATCACTGTTGTACTTTGGCTTTTTGCACTCTATTGCATAATGTCCATACTTTCCACAATTGAAGCACTTAATAGATCTAACATCTATGAATATTTTGGAACCTTTATCTCTCCTACCATAGTTAGCTTCTTCATCACTAGATGACTCACTGCTCGATTCTATCTGCTTTCCCTTTTTCTTTTTATCCACTTTGAAAGCAGCTTCTTTCGGAGGAATAGGATCTTTTGTTCTTATCTCAAAAGTAGTAAGCATGCCAAGCAAAGAATTCCTTGTCAAAGAATCACTATCAATTGATGTTTCTATAGCAGAAACCTTTTCACTATACCTTTTTGGAAGAGTTCTCAAGATCTTATCACAAGCATCTGATTCATCAACCTTCATTCCAAGACCTCTCATCTCATGCACAAGTTCATCAATCTTATTGAGATAATCATGAATATTTTCATCATCTCTCATTCTTAAGTTCTCAAATTCTCCTTTGAGATTTTTGATCTTAGCTTTCCTGACACCTTTATCACCCTCATATATGTCATGTAGTAGATCCCACATATCTTTTGTTGTTTTACAATCCATAACCTTCATAGATTCTGATCTACCCAATCCTTTTATAATTGCATTCATAGCTCTTGAATTTGCATGCATTAGAAGCTTACCTTCCTTATCTATCGGAGGATTGACTGTAGAATCATATCCAAGTTCCACTGCATCCCAAACTTCATTTCCAAGTGCCATCAGGTGAAATCTCATCAGCATACACCAATACAAGAAGTCACTTCCATCAAATACTAGTACTGCATTATTGAAGGGTCCATCTCTTTGATCCTTTTGATCCATTGTGTTCTTAGACCACTTTTCCTTCAAGCTGTCAAACTCTTCTGAAGGAACCCACTCTGATACCAATTGAAGAACACAAGCTTATATTGAGAGGGGGGTGAACAGTATAAGACCACTTTTTACTTTTTCCTTCAATTCAACTTTCAATTCAATATTATGCAATGTATAGATAGCAGTATCAATAGCAGTATTCAAAGCAATGCACAAAACACCATACATAATAGAGACACAACAATTTACATGGTTCACCCAATGTGGGCTACTCCATGGAGAAAATATTTTACTAAAACTTTCTCAATCAATCTCTTTGGGAATCCTTCCCAATTACAATGTTTATGGACCTCTGTCCAAAGGAGATGTTGATCCCCTAATCTCAAGTTCATGGATCTCTTCCATAGGAGAACTCTTTCCCCTTCTACTCTGGCTAGTGATCTTCTAGAAGACTCTGTCTCTCTGTTGCTCTGACTTGTGGATCTCTCTCCACTTGAAGACTCCTCACTCAGATCTATCTTCAATTGTCTTGGCTGTTGGATCTCTATCCATTGAGACTCTATCCTCTGTACTCTATCACCTCCAAAGCTCTATCAATAGGTTCACTTAGAACCTCCTCAAATATTCTCAATAGGTTCACTCAGAACCTGCTCAAATCTTCTCAATAGGCTCACTCAGAACCTGCTCAAATCTGCTCAATAGGCTCACTCAGAACCTGCTCAAATCTGCTCAATAGGTTCACTTAGAACCTGCTCAACTATGCTCAATAGGCTCACTCATAACCTGCTCAAATCTTCTCAATAAGTCCTCTCTAGGACTTGCTCAAATCTGCATAGCAAGATTTCACAAAAGCTTACTCAAAATCAGTCCACAAGCCTTCTCAAAGACTTACCTCAAATCAGCTTAACAAGCTCACATAGAACTTGTCCAATCTCATAGAATCATAAAGAGAATTGTTAGAGACTCAATATGTTCTAAACTCAATGCTCAATCAATATATCAATTCAATCTCATAGAAGCATAAAGAGAATTGTTAGAGACTCAATATGTTCTATACTCAAATCCCAATCTCAACTCAAATCAATCTCAACTCAACTCAACTCAATCTTATAGAAGCATAAAGAGAATTGTTAGAGACTCAATATGTTCTATTCACAAACTCAATTTCTTTCTCAACTCAATCTCAACTCAAATCAGAATATAGAATAGTTTGTTTTATGGAACTTGAACAACCACTTCACACATTCACTTGACTAGGCTCAAACAACTCTACTCAACCAATCACCTCTAGGAACAACTCTTTCTCACAAACCCTAGTCCAAGCATGAATCAATCAACTCAAAATATTTCCAACAATGCTCAACCACAAATCTCACATAACAATGATACTCATGTTCTTTTCTAACTCAAGTTCAAGTTCTTTGCTCAACCAATGGGCTTCAACAACAATGCTTATAAAACAAGGTTTAATCACAACACTCAAACCATAAAACCTTGAAGCATTTAAACCAACACTTTCGAAAAGGAAACCACAATCAATCCTTTTCTCTCCAATGATATTTCAGAAATCAACCACCATAAACAATCAATAGAGAATATTGCCCATACCTTATTAATGCCAAGAAGTTGTCCATAAAATCTGCCACACTCAACACAACTTTCCTTTCCAATCTCAATGAGGGTTAGTGGACTTCAAATAATAATCACAAAATAAAGCATAACTCAATTTACACCTTTTTACTCCAACTCAATAATCACATCCACCAAAGATATATTCAATAACCCTCAAGCAAAATATTTTTCTCAAGAATGTTTCAATAATTAAAAGCACTCTCCAAATAACATCTCAACAATGTGCCAAATAAGTAATAATCCTTATTACTCCTCAAACCACTTATACCCTAAAGAAATTAAAATCTATGCCTACCTACTTATCTCTCCAAAAACCACTTTTACTATAAAATTTATGCACAGATTTTAAACTAACTTTTAGCACCCAATAAAACAAAAAATTGTTTTAATTTTCTTTTACAACTTTAATGCATACCTTGGCACGAATTTTAGAATATCAAACACAACATATAAACCTTGGCAGCATGCGCACGAAAAACCACAACCAACGCACTATTTCCCTTTTACACAACAAAAGGGAGTTCGCAGGATTCGAACCTGAGTCCTGCGGCTCCTACGTCCTAACGGACGCTTGCGCACCACGTGAGCTAGCGCTCCACACAAGACCAAAGGTGCCTCACTCTCCTTTATCCTCCATGCAACAACCAACGCAAAACATATTTCTCCTTTCTCAAACAAAATGAAGTGCACGTGATTCGAACACTCAACCACTTGCCTCCCAATGCCTTTGCGTTGCTCGAGTTGCCAACAGGCCACACTGCCCATGATGTCTTGGAATCCGACCACACCTCAACTTATTCATTGCCTCTGCCTTTAAACATTTTTCACACGAGCTCTTTTCGCTTTCTAATAATCGCATTAACCACAAGAGCAAGGATGAGGAATAATAAACCTTAGTCATCCTTTTATAGTCTTCTCCCTCATATTCGACGACGTCGACGGATTACTTTTATTTTAATTTTAAAATTTAAATTTAAATTTTAAATAATTTAAAATTTAAACTAAATATTTAAAATTAAATATCTCCATCACCGGGGCACCTTTTTCGATGAAACGAAAAGCCAACTTGGGTTTTAAGAAAAACCCATTTCAGATCTGCCATCCATGGTTTTAAATAAAACCTTTTATTTTGCCTGCCTTGGTTTTCACAAAAAGACTTTCCTTGCACTTTTCACAAAACATAGTGCATGCCATCATAGATCCTTTTGACATCAAATAACCTTTTGACATCAATGACAACATTTTAGCTTAGGGACTCAAAATGTCCAACATACAGACAAAAAGCATAGGTAATAATTCTTACTTTCTCACTTTTATAGATGATTTCTCTAGGATGTGTTGGATCTATTTCTTGAAAACCAAAGATGAAGCTTTTGATTGCTTCATAGATTTCAAAAATAATGTAGAGAAACAAAGTGAGTTCATTGTAAAATGTCTAAGGACAGATAGAGTAGGAGAGTTTTCCTCAAACGCATTTCTAAAATATTGTAAAGAATGTGGGATAAAAAAGTAATTCACCACTGCCTATACTCCACAACATAATGGTGTGGAAGAAAGAAAGAACCGCGCCATAGTAGAAATGGTAAGATTGATGCTTCAAACTAAGCATCTTAGTAACATGTATTAGGTCGATGTTGTTAGAACTAGTGTTTACATTTTGAATAGGAGTCCTACTTCTATTTTGGATGGGATCACTCCTTGTGAAGGATGGTATGGAAAAACGCCAAATGTAAAACACTTTAAGGTTTTTGGTTCTCTTGCATATGCCCACATTCCTGATGAGAAAAGAAAGAAACTTGACCCCAAAATTCAAACTTGTATTTTTGTTGGATATTGTGATTCTACCAAAGCATATAGGCTCTACAATCCCAAAACACATAAAATTGTTCTTTCCAGGGATGTAATTTTTTATGAAAGGGGAGAATGGGGTCATCAAAAAAATTTTGTTGATGATGGATCTCATGATGCAAGTACCTCTCAAGTGTAGCAAGTGAAGCCCAAAAGTAGCAAAGGAAGTCCTCCAAGCCCAAGTATGATTACACCAAATGCTACTCCAAGTCCTTCTCCACAAATATCAGTAAATTCTTCACCAATGGATATTGATTTTCCATCAAGAGGTAAAAGGAAACTTCAGTATCATCCATCTTACCAAATTTTGGATAAGAATTTTTAAAAAATATACACTAGAAGTCAAGCTAGTGAAATGAATGTAGTTTTAAAAAAAATTGAAAATATGCATATGTATGGTGATGATGACTCCAATTATACTAAGGGAGATGTAGTTAATTATGCTTTAATTACTAGTGCACAGCTAGAGACATCTAGCTATGATAAATCATGCACTCATGATATATGGCAGCAAGCCATGGAAGAGGAAATAACCTCTATAAAAAAGAATGACACTTGGGAGATAGTGAAGCTTCCTAAGGGTAAAAAATGTGTTGGATGCAAATGGGTCTACAAGACCAAATTCAATGCTGATGGAAGCATCGAAAGACACAAGGCAAGACTTGTAGCAAAAGGCTTCACTTAGAAATATGGCATTGATTATGAGGAGACCTTTGCTCCTATTGCTAGACAAGAAACTATTAGATCAGTACTTTCCTTAGCTGCCCACAAAGGGTGGAAAATTTAGCACATAGATGTAAAGAGTGACTTTCTCAATGGGCACTTGACTGAAGAGGCTTATGTCCAACAACCTCAAGGTTTTAAATAATAAGGTAAGGAGAACCTTGTTTACAAACTAAAAAAAGCACTATATGGCCTCAAGCAAGCACCAAGAGCATGGTACTCTCGCATTGATGGCTAATTTAAGGAGTATGGATTCACTCGAAGCAAAAGTGAACCTACTCTCTACTACCTAAATCAAGGTAAAGATATTCTCATAGTTTTTTTATATGTGGATGATCTCATATTTATGGGTAGTAATGATAAGATGAATAAGGAGTTCAAACACTCCATGATGAAACAATTTGAGATGAAAGATCTAGGCTTAATGCATTACTTCCTAGGCATGGAAGTTCATCAAACAGATAGAGGGATCTTCATATGTCAACACAAATATGCTCAAGATATGATTAAGAAATTTACCATGGAGCAATGCAAATATGTTGCAACTCGAATGGGTCATGGGATCCAATTGAGCAAAGATGATGGGGCACCAAAAGTTGACATGATCACTTACAGGAGCATGGTTGGGAGTCTAATGTTTCTCACCAACACAAGGCCTGATATTCAGTATGTTATTTCTCTTATTTCAAGGTTTATGACTGATCTATCATAACTACATTTTCAAGCAACTAAGATAATTTTGAGATATGTAAAGGGTACATTAGATTTTGGGATCCATTACCACCGATGTAATTCTGTAAAATTAGTTGGCTTCAGTGATAGTGATTGGGGCAGCAATATAGATGATATAAAATCTACATCAGGGAATTGTTTTAGTCTTGGACCAGGACTAACTACATGGAGTTCCAAAAAGCAGACTGTTGTAGCATTTTCTTCTACTGAGGCTAAATATATAGCAATCACACATGCTAGTACTCAAGCTCTATGGTTGAGAAAAGTCCTTGAAGATATTGGAGAGCAACAAAGTGGTCCTACAAGATTGTACTATGACAATATGAGTGCCATTCAATTGGCATATAATCCTATCCACCATAGCATTTCAAAAAACTTTGATATGAAGTTTCACTTCATCCGAGACATGGTGGAGAACCAGGTAGTTGAGCTTAAACATTGTAGCACTTTGGACAACATGGTGGACATATTCACCAAAGGCATTGCTAAAGCTCAATATGTAAAGCTGAGAGACTGTCTTGTCAGCCCTCTCAACTTTAAGGGGGAGAATGTTAGCAGTTAGTTTTCGGAAAGAGGTTGACGATAAGGACGGTAGGCATAGAAGATAATTTATTTTTAAATTCTCTTCACTCCCTTATTTCTCGCTCCACAGTTAGTTGGTTTCTCATTTAGTAGTTAATATATTTTTCCTAAGCTATATAAGGTTGTAATTATTTATTTTCAAGTTAATGCGAATTTCTAAGTTTCAAGAAGAGGGCTCAGGCTGAAGATTTAAAAAGAAAAAAATGGTAAACTATGGTTGCAATGCTGGAATTTTTAAAAATCCACACTTACAGAGGAATGCCTCAATGGGTAAAATTGAATACAGTGCAGATGTATGTGCAACAAAGTTCCCCTACCTATTTTCATCAAAGATATGGCACTTACTTTCATGAAAAAAATTCCCCTACCATCGTAGTTTTTAGCATACACACTATTGGCTATGTTTTGGGTGTGCATTGCGAGTTTGACTCCCAAAGGAGAAAGAGACCTCGTGATTTCGATGGTGGTTGTGATTTGGTTATTTACCCATAATTTAATGGTTGATCATGACTGGATTCACTACAGGAGTAGTAATGCTCATAGGAAGAACATCGATGATTAGTATTGTGGATGAAAGCAGCTAGAAAAAAAATATAAAAAATAAAATAAAATAAAAATTCTCTAGAGCACCAATGTCACAACATTATCATTCTCTAGTACACCAGGATTACAGGCAGCATGAAGACGTTTTCACACCACCAACATCATATAGATTAGAATTTGTGAAATTCACCTAGGTATGTACTGATTTTTCTGTTAATTATGTGCAAAGTTATTTTAAAAATAATTTCTATGCTAAACTCAGTAGATGCCCTTTAAATTCTCTTCGTCAAAATATCCTAGTAGAGTTCAGTCACATGACATGCCTCGGATATGAAAAATTCATTACCCCGAAATGATTAAAAAAAATTATTGAAGATTATAAAACCACAATGGGATGGCATAGGAACGCATGCAGCAATCGGGAGTAATAATAATTGAGTTCGGCAATGAAATCACAATCCGGGAGTTTGAAGGTTTTTTTTACAGCGAAATGATGAGTGCTCAGATCCAGGATATAGGTAGCAATCCACTGTTTAAGACAAAGAAATAGGGATGCGAGCAGTATTCCACTTCAGTTAACACAGGAGGAGGCACAAACTTGAAATCCAAAGAAATCCAAGGATGACATCAATCTAGGTTCAATTTAGAGGCAGAATGGAAATTTGTTGCCAGAAACAAAGCAGTGAGAGTGAAATGAAATCTGTTAGAAAATACATAAAAATAGGAGCAGAATAGAGATTAGTTATCAAAACATTAAGTCATGAGCATATTAGAATATGCAGATTTTAGCGGACTGAAAAGAAAAGAAAAAGGAAAAAATAAATAAATAAATAATTCAAGCAGCTAGCTTCAACACTTGACTTTTGTGGATTTGCAATCCGTTGGTTTTAACAAGTACATGGCAATGCTCAAAGAAAGAAAACAGTAGTGCTCGATATATAAAAAAAGAGACTTATTGTATCTATGCATTGGTTTCCTACAACTCTAGGCTTTTATTGTACTGGGATGGCTTTCGGATGTTGGTTGTGCCAGCTTCTTGTAGCATTGGTTGCACCTTCCTGGCATGCTTGGTCTAGCAAATCTGACTTCCGTAGGTGCCGTAGTGCTTAATGAAGAAAAAAAGAAATCTTGAAGGCCATTAAAAAAAAAGAGGATTATTATTATTATTTCGGGGGATGTTGTCACAAAGACATGATAATATTTAGGCATGGGGGGATGATGAGCACCAGAAATGCTCATTTTATATACACTATTAAGGGGCATCATTGCTGGTTTAATTAGCATGTGAGATATATTTTTATTTAACTTATGTATATAATTGATAGAAAATCCGATATTATGCTTAACGGGTATTTTTAGTAGAAATTGTGTATAAATGTAGGTTTTGCTACTAATATGGTGTTTCCCAGTCTACACCCCAAATGGACCTGGCATTCTTTTGCTTAATTACGTCTAAGGTATATGGAGTAGGTGACTTACTCTGGCGCCTTACTACCATACATGGAGAGGCGCCTTACTTTGATGTCTTACTTCCATACATGGGAGGCGCCTTACTGAGGTGCCTTAATCTAACCAAGTCAACATTGACCAGGTTAACCAAGGGGCTATGAAGGTTGTTGCATGTGAAGACAAAGGGGGATATTTTAATCATGCATTTATTAAATAGAATAAAGTATTTTTTATTATTATCAACCGATTGGTCGGTTGACCTTGTAAAGCTCTTAAGGCATTATTTTTAGGATGCATTAGTTTAGGATTTTTTTGTTACGTACACCTAAGGATTTTTATATTTATCCTTCTGGTGAACGGACATGCTTTAAAATAGAAGAATAAAATCTGTGTAGAACCAATTGTAACTAATCATGTTATGTGATTAAAATAGATTGATTTGTTATTGTAATAATATCTGGCTGCGCTTTATATAAATACGTAGGCCAGATGAATGAGATATCAATGATTAATCTTACACAAAAATTATTTTCCATTTCATTCTTTTCTAAATTATTAAGAGTGCAACCCCTCTTATTCGAGCAAGCTCTACATAGCTAGCCAGGCGGACTATCTACGGGAGCTTGGGCCCACTCCCTGCAGTAGTCCTCCCTTGTTTTATTTCTGTTATTTGTTTTCATTATATTACATTTATTGTTTTATTTCTTGCTTTAATTTAATTTAGTTGTGTGTGTGTGTTTATTTTCCCGCACTTTATTTTCAGCATTTCATTTTCGGCATTGTAATTTATTTATTTAATTTTCCGCACTTAGTTTATTTGGTTTGGCTGAATTTCAAATGCACAAACATCCCCCACCAAAATAAATAACGTACAGAAGAATTCATTCCCCCAACACTGCAGGCATATAGTGTGTGTGACACTCGTAAGTTTACGGACTTACCGGATTCATAATTTATGGAAGAGAAATCATTGTTTTTTGAGACATGATTTCTGCTCACCATTGGGTAGACTCATCTTGAGGAGAAGACAACAAATTTTTCTAACAGGTATCAAGGTGGGTGAGGAGGTTTTGACTCACTTACAATTTGTGGATGACATAGGATTGGTGGATGTGACCAACCTCAAGGAAGCAAGAATGATCAGAGATACTCTTAATGTTTACCTTAGGGCCATAAATCAAGTCATCAATGATAATAAATAAAAAGTGGTCTTCTTCAATCTTGATCAAAGGCTTTAGGACAAAATTTTAGAGATCTTGGGATTGACAAGCACTTTTCTCCCAGTGGTCTATTTGGAGGTCCCTTTGCATTTAAAAAAACTAAATATAGCTATCTGAAAGAATATTTTGGATTGTATCAAAGAAAGAATTAACAATTGGTCTCACAAATGGTTAAGTTTTAAGGGTAGAGTAGTTTTTTTATAGTTGGTCATTCAAGCCATGCAAATTTATAAATTTTTTATCCTTATTGCCCCACATACCATATGGAAAGATTTGGACAAGATGGCGAGAAAATTTTTATGGAGAGGAGTAAAAGGAGAGATGAAATGGGTGTTAGTAGGTTAGGATAAAGTAAGCCACCCCAAGGTAAAGGGAGGTTAGGGACTGAGAAGATCAAAGCTGAATAATAAAGCTTTGGCTGGAAGCTTTACTAGAGGTGGATATCCCAATCAACTTCTTTATTCAATAGAGTTTTAACTAGTAAATATTTGGGACAGGTGAACTCGAATGAGGTGATTCATTTCCCTTTGGATGGTAATGGGTCCCTAGTGTGGCAGGATCTAAAGTTAGGATCTCAAGTAGTGAAAGATGGATTATTTTGAAAAGTGGAGAGAGGGGAGAAGACATAATTTTGGATAAATTTATGGGATCAATATCCACCTATCATTATTAAATTCCTAGAACTGTAACTAGTAAAAACATCCATAGAAAGCAAAAGCTAGATCAAGATTGAAATTTATTTCAATACCAATCAGTTGGAGGATTATAGGTTTAATAAGTTGAAATAGTTGGACGAGTGGCCAATTCCAATCCCTTTAAAATTGACACCCATCATAACTAAAATCTTGGTAGAAGATCTATGATAGGTAGAGATTGTTGAGCAAGGTGCAGCAACAGTATTGTCATTGTTGTCAATACAGTTAGACAGATTTGTTGATGCAGTGGACAGGAAGTTCAAAAGCTATTCAAATGTAGAAGACAGGAGTTCAAAGGTTATTCAGAGTATGTACAGTGATTTTCCAAGAAGACCGAAGTGGCCCATATGCAAAAGATCAAAGAAAAATACAAGTACGTGATATCGCGACATGTTGAAAGAGAAAAAAAGCAGGAAAAACTATCGCGATTTCGTGACATGTTGGAAGAGAAAAAGGCAAGTGGAAAAACTGTCACGATTTCGTGACATGTTGGAAGAGAAAGAGAAAGCAGGAAAAACTGTCGCGATTTCGCGACATGTTGGAAGAGAAAAAAACAAGTGGAAAAACTGTCGCGATTTCGCGACATGTTGGAAGAGAAAGAGAAAGCAGGAAAAACTGTCACGATTTCACGACATGTTGGAAGAAAAAAAGGCAAGTGGAAAAACTGTCACGATTTCGCGACATGTTGGAAGAAAAAGAGAAAGCAGGAAGAAGTGTCACGATTTCGCGACAAGTTCGAAGAAAGTGAACAAGAAAAGTGTCACGATTTCGTGACATGTCGCATTTTCGTGACTAAAACTGGAGAGAGAAAGTAAGTTGGAAAAGTGTCACGATTTCGCAACATGTTGCATTTTCGTGACTAAAACAGGAGAGAGAAAGCAAGTTTGAGAAGTGTCGCGATTTCATGACAAAAGCAAAGAAGTGAAGTACGAAAGCAGAAGTGTCGCGATTTTGCGACAAAAGAAAAGAAGAAGACTTTGAAGGTAGAAGTGTCACGATTTCGTGACAAAAGCAAAGAAGTGAAGTACGGAAGCAGAAGTGTCACAATTTCACGACAAAAGCAGAGAAGAAGACTTCGAAGGCAGAAGTGTCGTGATTTCGTGACAAAAGCAAAGAAGTGAAGTACGAAAGCAGAAGTGTCGCGATTTCATGACAAAAGTAGAGAAGAAGACTTCGAAGGCAAAAGTGTTGCGATTTCACGATAAAAGCATAAAGCAAGACTTAGAAAGCAGAAGCTTCATGATTTCGCGACATGTCGCATTTTCGAGACTCGAAAAGGACAGGAAGGCAGAGAAGCAAAAGTGTTGTGATATCACGACATGTCGCATTTTTGCGACTCAAGAAGGGCAGGCAGGCAGGATAACAAAAGTGTCACGATATCGCACAATGTCGCATTTTCACGACAAAGGAATAGAGAAAGCGTACGGAGGCGAAAGTGTTGCGATATCGCGACATGTATTTTTGCGGGCCAAAGCTAAGAGAAAGAGCAAGGAGAAAAAGTGTTGCGATATTGCGACATGTTGTATTTTTGCGGTCCGATGCAAAGAGAAAGAGCAAGGAGAAAAAGTGTCGTGATATCACAACATGTAGCTTTTTTGCGGTCCGATGCAAAGAGAAAGAGAGAAAGAAAAAGTGTCGTGATATCGCGACATGTATTTTCGGGGGCCAAAGCAAGGAGAAAGAGAGAGAAAGCGAAAGTGTCACGATATCGCGACATGTTGTATTTTCATGGTTGAGTTGAAGCCGACAAAGACCGATGACAGTCGACTAAAATTAGGGTTTACAATTGTCATGAAAGCCGACTAAGATTAGGGTTTATAGCCGACTAAGATTAGGTTTTTCATCACAAGAATTTTGTTATAAAAGGAGGGTTGTTTGGAGATTTGAAAAGGTTGAGAATGGTGTCGAAGTGTGAAATGTGGCCGTAAGAGCGCAGAAAGTGTAGAAGCGGCAAGATGATGGTGAAGTGTGCAAAGTGAGCGAAGAGTCGTATCAAATTGTCCTAAGTGCGTCTGTGAGTGCGCAGAGAGAGCAAAGTGCACAGAGAGCGAAGAGGTTGTAATTCGACCAAGTGCGGCTATGATTGTGTAGAGAAGGCAGAAGGTGAAGAGAGTGCAAAGGGCGAAGACGAACGCAAAGTGTAGCTGTAAGGGCGCAGAGTGTGTGAAGTGATTGCATAAAGGGAGCAGAGTGCATAGAGAACGCAAAGGTGAAGAAGACCAGTCAGGGTCTTGCAAAAGCAAAGGTATCTTACTATTAAACCTATAGATTCAAATTGAAGTCCAGGTTGGTGCTTCGCATTAGGGGTTGGTGCTCCTTCCAATTAGTGCTGGTAAATCAGGGGTTGGTGCTCCTTCTAGTTGGTGCTGGTAAATCAAGGGTTGGTGCTGTTGGTACAGATAAATTAGGGGTTGGTGCTCCTTCTAATGGGTGCTGGTAAATTGATTGTAAAGTTGGTGCTTTGCAAAGGCTAGATTTGTATGGTAGTCCAAGTAGTCATTCTTGAAAAGTAGCCAAATTGGTGAACCTCGTTAAATCTTGTGTTGTGTGATGTTCTCTTGTGATACTTGATTTATCTGGTTTTAAGGTTTCATTATTTCAATTTTAAGAGCTATAAATTTAAGTTTAAATAACTACACTGATTCACCCCCCCTCTCAGTGTCGTTGTAAGACTAACAGAGATGAGGAGGATGAATTAGCTTGGGACTATGGGAGCCTTGGAGTCTACACAATGAAGTATGAATATGATAATATTCTTCCAAAATTTCTTCCTCATGCATATCAATTTGAGGATTGGAGAACAATTTGGCAGTCCAAGGGTTGGCCAAAAGTAAACTTCTTTGCTTGGTAATTCATGCACAATGGAATTCTTACTTTTGATAATTTGAGATGTAGGGGAATTTTTGGTCCATCCCAATGTGTTTTATGCTACAAAAGTGAGGAAAAATCTGACCACTTCATGTTTGAGTGCCCATTCACATGCTAGATCTAGGAGCAATGTTTTTTAGCTTGTAAAATCCGATCCAATGGTGATTTAAATAGGATTAATATTTGGGAAATATGGAAGAGGAGAAGATTCATATCTGAAGCTCTTCTAATTAGGTGAAATCTTGGATTAAAATTTATTTAGTGGCAAGTGTGGTTGGAGAGAAATGAAAAAAAAATTAGAAAAAACTTTTCATCCTTGGATGGCATTTGGGATATCATTTAGAGCAAAGTCACAAAAATTGTGGCAATGTATGCTAAAAAGGAAACTTAGGCTAATATAGGGACAATGGATAATGAGGCTAAAGTGCAAGAGGGGCAAGACAAAGATAGTTGAAAAACACCTTGGAAGGATGGATTAAAATTAATACCAATGGAATTGAAAAAGGTAATCTAAGTAAAGCTGAAATTGAAGTGGTCTCCATGAATCATGTTGGGACAATATTCTATTGGGAACTATAGGGCCTAGGCAATGCCATGAACAATGAAGTAGAAGCCTTAGCTATTAAATTTGCTTCTATATGGACAATAATATAAGGTTATAGGAGTATAATCATATAATTAGATTCTTGGTAGGAGCTCTAGATTGCATGAGGAACTTTACTTTGGAGACATTGAGGTTGAGGATTCTTATCACCCAAATTAAGGAGTTGTGGAGGGAATTGAATGATGTTATTTTGATTTGTGTGGGTAGATCTCTTAATAAGGTGAAAAACTTATTGGCTAACATGAGTATAAATAAAGCAATGGGATTACAGGTTTAAGCAATTTAAAAAGTTGGATGAGTGGCCAATTCCAATCCCTCTAAAATTGAGACCCATCATGACTAAAATCTTGGCAAAAATATTTCTCATAGATAGAGAGGAGGATGAATTAGCTTGGGGATATGGGAACCTTGGAGTCTACATAGTGAAGGATGTATAAGATCCTTCCAGAACCTCCTCCTCATGCATATCAAGTTGAGGGTTGGAGAAAAATTTGAGAATCCAAGGGTTGATCGAAAGTAAACTTCTTGGCTTGGTAATTTGTGCATAATAGAATTCTTTTAATAATTTGAGATGCAGGGGAATTGGTGGTCCATCCCAATGTATTTTATGCTACAAAAGTGAGGAAAAATCTGGCCACTTGATGTTTGAGTGCCTATTCATGCACAATATCTAATAACGATGGCATTTAGCTTTAAAAACCAAGCCAATAGTAATTTGAACTGGATTAATATTTGGGAAATATGGAAGAGGGGCAGATTTAAATTTGAAGCTCTTCATATCGAGTGGAAGCTTGGATTAAAATTTATTTGGTGGCAAGTGTGGTTGGAGAGAAATGGCATAATTTTTAGAGAAACATTTTCATCCTTAAATGGTGTCTGGTAGGTAATTTGGAGCAAAGTCATGGAAAGTATGGCAATGTATGCTAAAGAGGAAACTCAAGTTGATATAGGAACAATGGAGAATGAAGCCAAAGTGCAGGAGGGGTATGATAAAGCTAGTTGTAAAATACCCCTGGAAGGATGGATTAAAATTAATATTGATGGAGTTGCAAAAGGCAATCCAAGTAGAGCTAGAAATGGAATGGTATGTAAAAATTATGTTGGGTCAATACTCTATTGTGAATAGTAGGACTTGGACAAATCCATGAACAATGAAGTAAAAGCCTTAGCTATTAAATATGCTTCTATATAGATAGTAAGACAAGGGTATAGGAGGATAATCATAGAATCATATCCTCAAATATTTGTAGGATCTTTGGATTGCATGAGGAACTTTGCTTTGGAAACAGAGGTTGATGATTCTTGTCACCCATATTAAGGAGTTGTGGATGTAATTGGATGATGTGATTTCAATTTATATGGATAGATCTCTAAATAAAGTGGTAGAATTCTTGGCTAATATAGGTACCAACGAGGTAGGGGTCTAATGGAACAATGACATGGCTATTGAGGATGAGAGGTTTAGGTAGTTTGGTGAGAAAATTCTATGTTTGGCTAATTTGGATAGCCATTACAGACATATGGTTTAGGAGATTTGGCTCCAATGTAGATCTCCTTTTAGTGTTGTAATAAAAAGTGGTTAGTTATTAGGATCTTGGGTTTTAGATTTATGAAAGTTTATTAGAAAATTAAGAGGAAATGGGTGCTCTTGCTGGCTAAGGATGGGAGGAGTCTTGTCTCAACTTGTAAATAATTTTGTTTTAATATAATTTTTCAAATTATTTTTCAAAATAAATATGGGTGCTAAGAATGAGGTAAGGGTTCAATTTCATAGTGGCAAGGCTATTGAGGATGAGAGGATCAGTCAGGTTCGTGAGAAAATCCAATTTTGGCTAATTTGGATAGCCATTGCAGACATATGGTTTAGGATACTTGGCTCCAATGCAGGTCTTCTTCTAGTGTTGTAATCAAAATTGGTTACTTCTTACTATGTTGGGTTTTAGAGTTATGGAAGTTTATTGAAAATTTAAGAGGAAATAGGTGCTCTTGTTGGCTAAGACTAGGAGGAGTCTTGTCCCAACTTGTAAATAATCTTGTTCTAATATAATGTTATCAAATTCTTTTTCAAAAAATTATACAAGCAATCTCTAAGAAGAGATGTAAGGCTATAACATTGCATCCATTATTTGTAATTTTTATAGTCAGGGGTGCATCTCTCTTTATAACAAAATTGGTATGTTAAAAATTCACCATATTGAACACGAAAGGTCATCCACATAAATATGTGGTTGTTAACCTTCCATGAATTAAAAGGTCACACATATGAAAATATGGTGATTCATCTTTCATGAGTTACGAAGTGCATATTAAATGAAAATTAGATACATGTGACTTGTCATTTTGTGTTTTTATCTTTGACTAATGTGTCAATATAGCTAGAGATGCACATGGGCTATAAAAATCTAAAATTGAAAATTATTATTTTTAGTAATTATTTTGTTATGCATTTTTTAGGGCCTCTAGAGCATTTTTTACAAATGTATGAACAACTCTTCATAGACTATGACAGATTAACCTATAAAAAGTGTTGTTCTCTCTCTAATATTTCTTATGCTTCTTCAATGGATCAAAATAGAGTCCTGAGCAAAAGGTCATGCTCCTAACACTGTGGTTAGGATCAAAAAAAAGAATTTTTAGGTGTTTTTGAGCATAAATTCATGTTTTTAAAAATATTGCATGCTTGGATCACTCATCCCCCATTGAAAAGCAATGGTTCTCATTATGTCAACTTTTGACATTAGGTGCATAAATTGTTTTTTTATCTGATTTTTTATGAGCCATTCCCCTTGGTGACCAACTTATCCTACCTTAACTACCTTGTACCCTAGTCCATGTCAACAATATGATCCTCCTACACTAGTGCTAAGCTATCTAGATTGAGTTTTTAAATATCCAACTATATTACTACTATATAAGTGTCCAATAGAGGTGGATGATAGGGCCTAAGAAGTTCAACATTGAAGATTGGATGTAAACCAAGATAAGATAGAATATTTGGTTCAAAGGCATTTTCTTCCACCTTCTTAGTGATATTTTATGGTCCATAGTGAAGAATCCTAATCATCCTATGGGCTCTTGTTGTTAGATGTGTTGAATGTATTTGACAAACTATGTTGCCTTTTATGCTTCTCTTTATCCATGAGATGAGTACTCTATGGGTTGCATAGGTAGAGCTACATCAACGGGTGTGAAGGGTTGGAACCTAAAATAGATATGAAATGGATTGTTTTCAATACAACTATGTAGAGCTCTATCGTACCCATGTTGAATGTAGGGGATGCTCTCATCCCATGTGCATGGATCCTTAGAATTGTACATTTGAAGATGCACAATAAATCAATTTACAACTTCTATCTGGTCATCAATCTAAGGATGAAAGGTTGTGAACATGGTCAACTTGGTGTTCATCGTGTGCCATAGGGTGGACCAAATAATGCTTAAAAATATGTTATCCTTGTTAGATACAATGGACTTTGGCAAACCAAAGTTGAGCCACACATGACTAAAATAAATCTTAATAATATCCTTAGTTTAAATCAACTTCTTACAAGCAATCATGATAGAAATTTTTGAAAAATGATCAACTACTATAAAAACACAATCATTACTATGCTTAGATGTGAACAAATCTAAGAGGAAATTAATGGAGAAAAATCCCCAAGGCTTGGATGGCACTGGAAATGGTATATACAACCCTTGTTTTTTGTTGGTTGGTTTGGCAACAATGCATGGGGTACATGACTTGATGTACAACTCAACATTGTTCCTCATATTGGGCCAATAAAGATACTTTTGAAGTACTACCAATGTTTTTTCCATCCCAAAGTAATATGCTACTTTGCTGAAATGTGCTTCCCAAATCATATATGAGCGCTCACTAGTTGGTACAAAAATATGTCCCATGTGGAAGAGGAGTTCATCTTGCAAATAAAAATTAGAAATATGTTTACCCACATGAAGAGCTCTATATGAATTTGCAAAATCATAATCTACTTCATGCAAGGTGGACCAATTGGAAGTATCGTGCCCATAGGAATCAAGAGTTGTGATGAGTGCTATGATTGGATATCAGCTCAAATAATTTATTACTAAATTGGCACTCCCTTTCTTATGCTTGATGATCAAATTAAACTGTTGTAGATATGTCGCCCACTTTTGATGTCTTTCATTCCTTAGATTAGTATATATTTGAATCAACTCCAAAGGTTTGTGATTTATATTGATGATGGTTTCCTTACCCAAGATGTAGTGTGATCACTCTTTACATGGTTGGACAATGACAAAGCAATTTTTCCTATGTGGGATATTATTGAACTACTTCATTGAATGTTTCATTGTGATAGATAATTGGATGCCCATGTTGTGTGAGAATAACTTCCAATGTATACTATGATGTATCAATCATTACCTCAAAAGGTTGATGCAGATATGGTAGGAAAAGTGTATAAGCTAAACACAATTGGTCCTTCAACCTCTCAAATACCTTATGTTGTGTATCTCCCCAATAGAACTTGGATTTGGCACCTCCTTTGTTCACTTGGTGTAGTGGCAAAGCAATGTGTGAGAACCCCAATACAAATATTTTATAGAAATTGGTAAGACCCAAAAAGCTACAAAGGTTTGTTAGAGTCTTTAGGGTAGGTCAATCTCTAACTACGTGAATCTTCTCAAGCAACATAGACTCCCTCTTTGTCAATAATTTACCCAATAAATGAATCTTCATCATGCCAAATTAGCATTTCTCCAAATTAGTATATAGCTTGTGTCTTCAAATAATCTAAAGTACACGTCGAACATGTTACAAATATTCCTCCTATAGATGAGAATGTCATTTAACTAGCAACCACAAATGAGCTGGTATAGAGACATAAAATATCATCCATCATCCTCATGAATATGGTAGGGGCATTGGGCAAGCCAAAAGGAATAACCAACCACTCAAATAAACCCTTCTTGGATTTGAATGCAGGCTTCCATATATCAATGGGTTCTATGGTATTTGATGATAACCATATTTGAGATCAATTTTGATGAAGAATGTTATACCATGAATCTAGTCCAACAAGTCATGTATCTGAGGGAGTGGATGATGGTTCTTCATAGTGATTTTATTCAAAGTTTTATAGTTAAATAGAGTCTCCACATTCCATATTTCTTTGGAGCCAAGACAATTGCACTATCACATGGTTAAGCTCATGGTCTGATGTACCAATTCTTGGATCTGCTTTTTTATTTCATCATTTTCAAGGATCGTTATGTGATAAATAAGCACATTAGGGAAAGTAACTAAATCAATGGAATGATTTTCCTCATAATTAAGTGGAACCCTACTTGGTGACTTGAGCAAGTCATCATATTCTACTACAATCTATTCTATTTGCTTCTATTGTGTAGGGCCTACAATTGATGTAGCAATGATACTTCTAATTTGTGATTAATCATCAATAGAATAAGCTTTTTTATTTTGGATATCATCTTTGTGCAATGTTTAGCATTGATTAAGAAAACAAATATGGGAGGAGATACATCAAGGATCCTATAACACTGACCTCCTATAGTGACAATGACACTTTGGGCCCTAAACGCATATACACCATGCCTCTTCCACATAAATGATTGGCCTAAAATTACATCACACAAAACATAATATTTGAAAGACTTGATGGCATAAGAGAGGAGACATTGTTGAGTGACACGAATATCTCTCCCCTATTGTAATCATCCAACCTTATATGGTTGTGGATGTGGTGTAAAAAGAAGATTCAAATCCTTCACCATATGAGCAAAATTCATATTCTTTTCATTACCACTATCAAAAATGAAATGTAATGGCTTACCCTTGACCCACATTTATAAGTGAAATAGGTGATCCTCCTCTTATGACTCTTATTATGTAACATGTTTGGTGGTGATGGTCACATTTGGTTTGACTTTCACAATTCACTTCCCTCTATCCTTAGTCTGTGTATGTGGAGGCAGTGTTGTAGTGGATGTAGAGGGTTGTGACTCAATAAATAATGATTGAATGATTCAACACTCATCCCATGAATTTTGGTTGCTCTTGTGATAATCGCTCCATTTACTACTCATGGCCTTCAAGAAATTATTTTCTTGGAAGCCTTTTTCATTCCAAATCTAATTTTAGGGCTAACACACTTTATCTTGATTCTTTGAAGAGTCACTCGTCTTTTTTTGGATGGTACCTAGTGTTCTAATTTTTGTTGTTTGTTCCTCCTTTTTATTTTATTTTTTGTGCTTCTACTCCAATTTGACAAAAATTTTACATGCCTCTCTCAATGTCTGAAATTCAAATAGATCCATGTTCTATTGAATGTACCGTTACAACCCATTATGATACTTGGGGAATTTGATACCTTTTGGTATCTTGAACAAGTTGATCTTTACCTTGACACAATTGTTGCTACCTCATGTTTTGGTCTTCATAGACTCCCATAGGATAATATTCTTCCTTGACAACCTCCACAAAATTATCCCATGTGAACACTACTTCATCTTCATTCTCTTTTGTAACTCTTTTACAATATGCTTCCCACAAATTTTAAACATATAGTAAAGCTTTCAAAAGTGTAAAATTCATTTTCTCACTATCGATGAATCTATTTATAGAGAAATATGAAGATAACTAATTCAACCAATTTTCTAGGGCATTACCATTAATATTTTTTTCAAATTAGGAATATCAAAATTCACCTAGACCTTAAAAATTGTGAGAGTACTAAATGGGGCCAAGACGATGAGAGGCTATGCAAAGAAAGTTGTAGAACTTGTAGCAAGGAGTTATTGAAAATTTTGAGTAAATTAGTCCATCATCTCATTCCTCTATTTTACAAGGGCTTTATTCAACATCTCCTTCAAAGAATTGATTGTTTTGGTGTTGTCCATTTTAGTTCTCACCTGAGATCGTAATGATAAGGGACATAATCAAAAGGATCTGATGTCTTATACCCAAAATTTCAATATCCTGATCTCATGTTTATGGATATACACTTAAAAGATAAATGGCTCTAATATCACTAGTTTGAAACTTAAAATTGTGACTGATCTAAAACTCAAAATTTTGATTTAAGAAAGATCATGAAAGAGTGCAATTACAAAATAAAAAACTAGCACACAAACATATATAAACAAAATTATTTTATTCCCTAAAAATATATATAATACAAACAATATTTGAGAAGATATGAGGCTATAACATTGCATTCATTATTTATGTTTTTTACAATTAAGAGTGTATCTTTCATTATAAAAGAACTGGTGTGTTATAAATTCATCTTATTTAATGTGGAATGTCACCTATATAAAAATGTGGTGGTTCTCACCTTTCATGAGTTAGAAGGTCACCTATATAAAAATGTGGTTCTACGAGTTACAAACTGCATATTAAATAAAAATTACATATATATGACTTGACCTATTATATTTTATCTTTTACTAATGTATCTATGAAAAGTTAAAAATAAAAAATTACTAGTTTTTAAACTTTTTTAAACAAACAAGTCAGCTTACCACAAAAATTGTTGCGCAAAAATATTTCCAACGCTTCGTAAATTTGTCAAACAACATCTTATGTAAAAATTTATGCCCCTAAACCATGTTGCCAAATAGGTTACATACCTAGATGAGAGGAGGACCAAGGCCTATAGGCCATTAACATGTATAGAAACTTTGATATTTTGTTATTGATCTGGACAGCCTAAACTTTTTGAAAAGCAAAGGTGAGACATTCCATGGTGTCGTCAGGGCTCAAACTTGTAAACACCTAAAAATATCACATTATCCTTGTGCAGTGCTAACGGTTAGTTAATTTGAAAATCCCCTAAAAATATGCTTAGTTTGCATCAAAATACTATTTAGGAACTTAAGCCCATTTTTCCTACTAAGGCCCCTCCTACGCCTAACCCTTGGCCACCATGTGACCACCCCTCTAAGCTAGCCTAGGACCACCTCATTCTAGTCTACCCTTTGACTCTAGTCTAGCTCCACCTCACCCTAGCCTACTCTACCCCCTACTCTCCACATCCCCATGCTCATTTAATGTCATAAATGGGATGAAGAATTTCTTCACCCATGTGCATTAATGGCATGAATACTTTTTAGCCACATATCATAAATAGGGTGAGGACTTTCTTCACCCCATGCATTTATGAGGTATGGTGCATCCATACCCATTTATTGCATATGGATGGGTGAGGAATTTCTCCACCCAAATCCATTTATGAGGCATGGTGCACCCTTCCACCTCATAGGACACCTCACCCCCCTAACCTTGGCCAAATTCTATAAATAGGAGGTCATTTCTTTCATTTTCAATAATCAGACAAGTAATTACTAAAACTCTATCAAAATCACTCCAACCCTCATTGCATAAAAGACCTCCTTTGTGCTAACCCCCATGGATATTTTTGTGTGCCTCTTTTAATGTCTCTTTTTTTTGGTAAATTGCTTTCAAGTGTGGACTGAGAATATCATCTGACTTAGATAAAAGATAAGCTAGAGCCAACTACAAGGAGAGGTATAGTTCACAGTCTCTCCAAGAATTAGTTTCAAACACCATAAAGCCAAAGAATCAAAAATCAATCTGAGTAAAAATGTTTTTGTTTGTTTTGGCTTAGTTTAAGCTCTATTTTAATGTTGTAATTTATCTTCTTCTTTTTTTCACTTTTTATCAATTTGGGTCTAATCAAGATAGGCCCATAGGTGCTATTGACGGATTTTATTGGTTGTGTGTAGGTATTGGACTCATTCAACCAGTGGTGGTGCACAATATATAAACCCATCACCCTTTGAGGGGGTCAAAAGAAGACGAAATGCTATAACTATTTACTATAAAGATCTTCTTCATTGGAAGACCCTAATTGTAGCCCAATGGGTAAATTTGTTAAAATGACTCAATCTATAACACTCATTTATTATCAATGAAATGGCATATCTTTTTTTACTATAGTTTGGCAATCACGATGGGACCTCTAAACCTTCTTACTTTATCTTGTTAGTGTTTTAGTTAATTTAGTCACATTTTTCTATTTTGACTATGTTTTTAGGTTCAAAATCTAGAACAAACCCTCCAAAACCAATATCCATCAAGTTAGGTCCAAGGTAAAAGAATTTTTTCGTATGTAGGCCAAAACCGTACAAAGGGGTACAATTGACACCTAGAACCATATAAAACCATAATTTTACTAAAGAGTTCCAAAAAATAGACCCATCAGGGCACGTATCTATTTTTAAACAACTATCATAGCAACCACAGTAGTTGCAAGTAAGTATGTGATAGGATTTCTCTACTTAATCATGAGATTTCTATCTCATACATCAACATACCTTCTTAGGCTAACTTGCCTTACAAAATGGAATTCAAAGGTGTAATCGGTCACCTATCAACTTCTCAAAATCAACATATTTGATTTATGTCCATTTTGCATTTCTTATTTAGCAGTTTAGCCTTGGTTTTTGATACTCATTTCAAATAATTTTGAATATTTCATAAAAGTAGTCCCCTATAGCAAAAAATTCAACAACAAAGACAAATCCCTCATGATGTGAACTTGTAGACACCAAAAAAGCACCAATCCGATTATGTGACTGCAAACACTAATCGCACTAACACACACAGCCCCAGGGCAGCCCCAAAGGTTAAAACAGTGGTTCTAACCACTCACACAGCAGTTTTACAAGTCGGAGATCAATTTGGCACCTTTTAGACACTCTGCTACTTATTCGCTCCACCCAGGGACGAGTGCGGATTGGTACTCATTTCACCCAGAGACGAGTGCAGATTGGTACTCGTTTCACCCAGAGACGATTACCAGCGCTCACTCCGGGGTGGGACGAACGCCAGGTTTGACCGACAAAAAGTCAAACCTCGGTGCATGACAACTCAGAACTGCCACTTAGCTCTCCCTTCATGGCATAGGAGGGCGAGTGAGTTCTTTTGACAACTCATATCTGTCAATTAACTCTCCATTCACTGCATGGGAATGAGAGTGAGCTTTTTAGGACAACTCAGATATGCCACTTGACTCTCCCTTCATTGCATGGGAGTGAGAGTGGGCTTTTTCATGACAACTCAAAATAGCTACTTAACTCTCCCTTCATTGCATGGGAGTGTGAGTGAGTTCTTTTGGACATGCAACAACAGTTACAGAAGCAGTTATGGAGCCCTTGATCAGGGAGAAGTCTTCTCTTCCCTGAAAAAGCATTCATGCTAAGTAGCACTTTTGCATGTTATTTCAAAGAGACCCCTTGGGTCTATAAAATGGTGAGCTTCCTCACCCAAAAGATATACAGAGAAGGAGCATTTTGAGCGACGAAGTGCTGCTAGTTTACTTGCGATTTGTGCTTTCAACATCCATAATCTCTTAATCGAAAGAGAGGTTATTGGGTGACTTTTGAAGGCACGAATCAAGAACCAAAACCCGATTTTTTTGACCACAATATCCTACCAATTTGTCGACAACACATCACACCAGGTTTCGGACCCATCCCAAGCGGATTGGTGTCGAAACAAAGTTTCACCCGCGGGTGGTTTGCCTTCGGGCACCCCCCGCCTTATTGCCTTTGGTGACTATTTCTTTTGTAGTATTTAGCTAGTTACATGATTATGCTTTTGTCAAGTTTTCAGTTTATTTGGACTCATTTTAACCATCATTATATTTATCTTTCATTTTTTTTTCATACACAGGTGCTACTGATTCTTTGTTTGTTTCTTTGAACGCAGATTTTCAGCATTAGAGGAGCAACGAGGAATCTACTTTTACCAACACAAGCGGCGACAACGTTTTGGTTCGCCCATCTTATATGTGGGCACGCGGAAGGAGGAATTCTGAAACAAGTTGTAAAAGACCAACATTTAACGCTCTCCTATCCCCTAAAAAGGAAGGAGACGTATTGTAACACATTACTGAAAGAATATCAATAAAAAGGGCCGTATTTTATATTGCTTTTATATCTTGTGTTCATTCATTTGTGTTCTTTCCTTTTAATGCAATTTTCTCTAGTTTTTTTTTATTTTTTTTAGTCTATCCTTTTTCTTTCTGAAATCTCGTGTTTTCAATGGCGATCACGGTGGGACCTCTGTCCTCTATTTTTTTTTAGGTTAGATTTCTGATCTGAAATTGCTTGTTTTGATTACAGGTACTTATTTTTTAGTCGGCAGATTGTTATTCGTTTCACCCAGGGACGAGTATACCATTCGTCTCACCCTGGAACGAATACTTTCTGATATTCGTCTCACCCAGGGACGAATAGCTTTCTGTACATTTTTCAGAGCAGCAAATCAGAAACATCCTGTTGGGCAGAGAAGAGGTAGGGGTTTTTAACAAGCTTCTGTCAAATTTCTGTTTTCTGTTTTCTGGTTTTCAGTTTTGTATGGCTTAGGGAAAGTTTCCTTTTTGTTTGCCTGTTTCAAATTTTTGCAAATTAAAATGAACCCCACACATCACGTGGTTACTTAAACCAAGGAGTTGGTCGTAAAACCCCAACCCTTGAGCAAGACCAATGGTGGATTCCATTATCACTTTGGCTTGGATATTTGCATTCATTTACCCCGATCGTCACTGTTGCTAGACGTAAATCCTGACGAAAGCTGACCGAGTGTAGCTAGGGTGATTCCCAGCGCATGAGGATAAGTCTTCTATGGTAGGTGTCATAAACAGAGCGATTCCCCTTTCGTACCGCCTATGTTCCATGTATCATCTGCTCTCACGTACCTATAGTCTCCCTCACGTAAGGGCGGGTATATAGAGAGGTTGGTATATCGGTCCGACAATGGTATATTGAAGGGGCGACCATTTTGGGAGTCATAAGAGCCTTCATAATTGCATTTAAATGGTTTTCATAAAAAGTCTTCAAAAACACAAAAACAAACAACAAAAACACACTAAACCAGATTTAGGGCACACTATTAATCTTTAAAAGAGATAATCATTGCTTGTGTGTGTATGCTATTTTCTGTTTAGACAAAAAAAAATCATAAAAAGAATTTTTGCATCTTTAGGGTAACATTACCATGGTGTTTACTCGTAGCCAAGCCCAATCACGGGCAGAAGCTGCAGAGAATGCACCAAGAGAGACAAGTCGTCTCCGATATAGCCCTAAAGACTTGGCCATCCCGCCTTGGCGGCAGGGTACACAAGTTAGTCCACACCAGGCAGTTACAGAACATGGCTCTAGAGGCACCTCCTTGAGGGGCACTCCAACTCATGCCATCAATAGACAAGACTATAGAGGCACCTCCTTAGGGGGTACTCCTAAGCAACAAAAATATTTTCAAGAAAATAACCAACATGTAGCACTTGGCCTAGATACAAGGCCCCCCTTTGAAGTTCGTTATGGGTGGCCTAGTGATGAAGCGCTATATACTGCTCTAGAACAACAAAAGGTCCACAAGGAGGAACCATATGATTTTGTTACTCCTAATTTACCCCTGATCAATGTCAAACACACGAGACCATATCCAGAATATCAGGTTCTCCCGGTAGGGCAGGGCCATTTTGCCCGCACCTTTTATGAATATAACAGAGAATGTGAGGAAGATCAATACGTTCCTCAAGGACAGTACCTAGCATGGGAACGATGCACGTCTGCACCCGCTTTATATCCAGATCGCTCATTGAGACCAGAGCTTCAAATCAATGCTGCCAACCTCGACAGAGGGAAGCAACATATAGGGGTCTCAAAGCACCATGATCGAGACAGATATGTAGGGGAGGCATCTAGGCCTCCTAAACAAGAGACGATGGAACAAAATGACTTGGCATTTGCCCAACTAGCCGCCCGCCAAGCGCAAATCATGCGGCTTAGGCAAGACCAACAAAAATTAGAACATTTGTGTCGCCTTAATCAAGAGCGCATTCAACGTCAGACAGCTGAATTGCTTCACAACAATGCGCTTGAGAAGGCCCCAGTCCCTCGCGCACAGCAATCTGAGATGTATGTGAGGCACAACCCCCTAGTGCGAGACAGGTCTCCACGACTTCATCAAGCACTACCTCTAAGACCTCCTAGACCTGAGCGGGAGGCCACTCCCCGCAACCGTGATGGGCATCCTCCGCGGGCACCCATCAATGTTTACGAGGCCTAGGCCGGACACTCCTCAAGAAGCTTATGAGGATTATGAAGAAGAAGAGCGGGCTGAAATGCCCTATCAAGGCAGGAGGGATGCTACCCATTTATCCCTCCAAAGGCCTCAAGTTCCCCGCAACCCACAACGGGAGCAAACCAAGGAGGAGGAGATTACGTCCTCCGATGCATACAAAGTGTTGTTAGAACGCTTGGAGACTATGGAACTCAAGACTGCTGGGCCCCAAAAGCCTACCTTACGCCAACTTCGTAGTCATCCGGTGCATCCATCAGTGCCAACACCTCCATACCCCGAACATTTCAAGCTGCCCCAGTTGGCACTCTTTAGAGGGGATGAAGATGCTCAAGAGCATGTGACTCGATTTTTGAGCCAATGCTTCGGTATACAAGACAATGATGCATTGCTATTAAGAACATTCATAACCACATTCGTAGGATCTGCCTCGGATTGGTTTACCCATCTACCGAAGCATAGCATCTACAACTTGGATCAGCTAGTGGACGCATTCCTAGAACGTTTTGCTTTCAACACAAAGAAAAAGGCGTCACTAAGTGATCTAGCTAGCCTCAAGCAGTATGAGGAGGAATCTATGGTGGCATATGGGAATCGGTGGAGGACGTTGCTTTCAAAGCTGTCCTACCTCCCTCCTATGTCCGACCTAACTCAAATGTTCGCAAAGAGCTATTTGCGATCGATCTCTGTGCTATTGCAGACTGCAGCAATACGCCACTTTAGAAGAAGCTCTGGCGCAAGCTAGAGTTATCGAAGAGATCAAGATACGGGATGGCAAAATTGCCAAGCCTAAGAAAAAAGAGTGGAACAAGAGCACCAAAATAGGGAATACGCAACAGAAACCCGCCGCGGTCAATCAAGTTGCTATCAATGCCCCTAAGCCTGCCCAAGCAACACAACCTCCAAAGGCTAATTATCAGGCGGTGCCTCACAATAACTATGAGAAAGATAATAAAAAACAAGATCACAATCAGCAGCGTCGCCCTAGGCGGCAATTTACACCATACACTGAGTCTAGGGACTCCTTGTTTGACCGTTTGTCGACGGCAAACTTGATTAATCTGCCGAGAGATTCCAACAATCGATCCTAATGCGCCAAAGCCTAAGGGCTACAGAGAGGATCTTTACTGTAGATTCCACAGAAGGAAAGGGCATGACCTTAATGTCTGTTGGACGTTCAAAGGTTTAGTGCAAGACCTCATTGACAATAACACATTGGTAGTGGATAACCCCATCGCACCCAACAACCAACAAATGGGTGTTTTCAAAGATCCTTTACCCACACATGATGCACAAGCAAAACCTCTTCATGTCAACGAAGTGCAATAGAATTGCCCCATGGAGGGGTATGTTGGGATGATTAGCATTGTGACAAGAAACAAGAGACACCCAGGAGCTGCCCTCGCGACAGCCACCAGGGAAGTTCCATCCACGTCACAACCTCAACCGAATCCTACACAGTTGCCCCCGCCTAGACCAGTGGCCACGATTCGAACTAGACTTACTCAAAGTCTACGGACCACATCGGCTAGGCTCTCCATCTATGAGCTTATTCAACAATCAGCACCCCATCGGGAAGCTCTCATGGAGATATTAAAGGCAATTGAGTTGCATCCCCACGAAGCGAATTCGTTCAACAATTTTGTGGGGCATGTCAAATAGTGTACCGAACCAGTCATCACCTTCAGGGAAGATGAGTTAAAAATGGTGACTGGGGATGTAGCGGATCCACCCCTGCACGTTATTGCGTGGGTCAACGGGACTCCGTACAAGCGGGTGTTGGTAGACACTGGTTCGTCTAGTAACATTATTACAACCGCTGCACTGAAACATTTGAAGCTGCCAGCCTCTCACATTGTACCTTCCACTTATACTCTTCGAGCATTTAATGACGCGATATGCTCGACAGTTGGCACAATTGTCCTACCCATACAAGTGGGACAAAAGACCATTCATACATTGTGCCACATTTTAGAAGGTGAGATGGCTTACAATATCTTACTTGGGCGGCCTTGGATCCGGGATATGAAGTGTGTCCCTTCAATTGCTCATCAATGTTTAAAGTACACATTTGAAGGACAAGTGCACGTGGTCCCCATAGATTTAGAACCTTTTAAATACTGCAATTCAGTGCAACTCATGCCGCAGTCGACCCTCCCTTCAACGCATGTGGATTTCCAGTTAAATCCATCTAAAAGGGGTCCGACTAAGCAAGAATCTCCATTACCAAATCAATCAAATTCCCAGGCGGGTTCATCTTCTTCATCCGGTCCTCCCACAATGATGCCACCTACGGTGGCCACACCAACGGACAAAGGAAAGAAGCCCCTGGAAGCGGAACCACCTCTAGTCTCCAACATCTCTATAGAAGAGACGCCTAATAGAATGGAAGTTGAGATGCCTAGTTCACCCCACATGGAGTGGACTCAAGGAGAACTCCCATTCGCTTCCTCTCAATCACCAACGATTACTGTTGAGATGTCTAACACAGGCATGGGGGAGTATATAGTGCGCAATGTTGTTGCAACGCCCACACTTCAGTCTATGCAAGACATGGGAAGACCTCGACTCCCCATAGGCTCCGTGGTTCCTTTAGGCTACCCACCTAATCAGACAAACTTTATTTTTGGGGGCCTGGATCATGGCGTTGAACCTTCCCGACAAGAAGAGGAAGATGAAGATCCCTTTGTGGAAGATGTCAATTATCTGGCTAACCCCGACTTCGCATTACGATATCTTAGCCAATGCAATTGGCATGGATACGGGTTAGGCAGGTATGAACAAGGAATGCATGTTTTGTGCCAACCAAGATACCAAATGCCTTATGACAAGTCAGGAGTAGGGTTTAATCACCCTTTGCCCCTCGACATCTTGGTCAAAAACATGCAAAGCCTAGGGATAGGCAACAAGGATGGGTTGGCATCAGATCCATATGCCAATCCAAATACAACTTATACATTGGGGGATTATTTCCCATTACAAACAAATAACCTTGTTGACCTCAACAACCCTTTCCCTACGGCCGAACAAGGAGAAACCTCACGGACTCACCCACAAGGGGAAGATGGACAAGACCACGAAGGGTCTTCTGAAGATGAGTCGGAGTACGATCATTCGCACGAATATCCAATGAATGACGATCAGGAAAGCTTCCTGATGATGTTCCCATTGAATGATCCCAGTGAGCATAGGCTACCTCAAGAAAATTAGGTCCCCCCGTAGAGGGCGGGACAACCTAGATGGGACCACATAAATCTGCTTGAACAAGGTGAGCCCCATGTGTCGCAAGCAACCATTGGAGTTAACGAAGGCTTGTGGTTCTCCGACAGTGATTCAGAAGATGAAACTGAGATGGCCTATCTCAACCACATGCGACAAAGGCAACAAATGCAACAACAATATCCTTTGGACATAGATGACATGTTTGAACACTTACACATAGGTCCAAGACATAGGTGGCATCTCAACCCGGTGCAGTTATAGCAATTACTGCACCCGCCACTCTAGGTATACAGAGAGCATCTTCCGCCTGGAGACCCTATCAAACCATCAGTGCCTAGGGCAGACCCTATTTGCAGGTCCACGCATAGGGCTGATCCCTTTGTGCCAGTGCCTACAGAGCCATATCCAACGCACCAAGAGCATCCCGAATGTTAGAGTTGTCACACCTACGGTAATGGAGGTTACAATCATTTCATAAACATGATCTCCATTGACTTGACCGCCCCCATCCATGATCCAGCCAATCCAACATGATCATTGCATCTAGACATAGAAGCTATAGATTGGGATCGCGCTGACACACCACCATCTCCATCAAAGTATTGGCCTTGCGGTGGGATGTTTCATTTCACTCCAGGACAGACTCAGGATGTCTTCCATGCTGAAGAGGAACTTGACGTTCCTAATGATGATCTTAATTCAGCAAACGATATCCATCCCGATCCCAATTCCACACCGGTTGGAAGACGGATCCCATATGTCGGTCGAAGCAACGACCGATGTAGACATCGGCACGGATCCAACGAATCCATGGATTCTCAAGCTGGGGGTAAGTCTTTCCCCCGAAGAGCGAGCCGATTATGTTACCCTTCTTAAGGAAAAGAAGGAGGTTTTTGCATGGTCATACAAGGATATGCCGGGACTAGACCCACAGCTAGTCACGCATAATTTAACGCTTGATCCGACAATCAAGCCAATAAAGCAAAAACTATGCAAGATGCACCCAACAGTGGCCTTAATGGTAAAATATGAGTTACAAAAGTTGTTGGATGCCCAGTTTGTCATCTGTGTGGATTATCCTCCATGGTTGTCTAACATGGTTCCCGTCAAGAAGCCCGATGGGAGGATTCGCATATGCACCAATTTTTGAGATCTTAACAAAGCGAGTCCTAAGGATGATTTTCCCTTGCCAAGCATCGACGCATTGGTAGACGCCACAGCGGGCCACGAAATGCTTTCCCTTATGGATGGTTTCTCAGGATACAATCAGATTCGTATCAATCCTGAGGACCAACTAAAAATGGCATTCACAATGCCTTGGGGGACATTTTGCTATAAGGTCATGCCTTTTGGCCTTAAAAACGCTGGCGCCACTTACCAACGTGCCATGACGTACATCTTTCATGATTACATGCACAAAACTTTGGAAGATTACATGGATGATTTGTTGGCCAAATCTCTTTTGCGCCCAGATCACCTCGGTGACTTGAGCAAGGTCCTTGATCGCCTCATTGAACATAAAGTCGATTAAACCCTAAGAAGTGCGTCTTTGGCGTCACCTCTGGAAAGCTTTTGGGTTTCATAGTCTCCAAACGAGGAATCGAGGTCGACCCAAACAAAGTCAAGGCAATCCTTGAAATGCGTCCCCCAACCACCATCAAGCAGCTCAGGAGTCTGCAGGGAAAGGTTGCGTCGATCAAGCGCTTCATAGCGTAGTTATCTAACAAATGCCGACCCATGAATAAATTATTGCATAAGGGGGTCACATTTCATTGGGATGACGAGTGCCAGTCAGCCTTTGACGACATTAAATAGTACTTGGCTTCACCGCCAGTATTGGCACCACCTAGACCAGGAGTGCCGTTCTATTTATACATCTCAGCCACTGAGGTGGCACTGGGCGCCATGCTATCCCAGAAAAATGAACTTCACAAAGAACAGGCTACATACTATCTTAGCCGCACCCTGGTCAGTTATGAACTTAACTATGCATACGTTGAAAAGCTCTGCTTGGCTAGTGGTGTTTGCTACCAAAAAGCTATGCCACTACATGCTCAGTAATAAGACGTATGTTGTGTCTAAGGAGAATCCATTGCGATACATGATGAGTCGTACTTATCATAGTAGCCGCACGACGAAATGGATCATGTTGTTGACGGAGTTTGACATAGAGTTCATTGGACAAAAATCCATAAAAGGTCAAGTCATCACCGATCAACTAGCCGAGGCTCCTCTTGAAGACGATCAGCCTCTGACTTTCGAACTACCTGATGATGGGGTCTTCCATGTTTCAGAATCGCCAGATTCTGATGAGCCTGAGTCACAGGTTGACATAACCCTATTCTTCGATGGTTCTAAATGTGAGCAAGGGGGTGGCACGGGAATTGTATTCTTCACTCCGCAAGGTGCTCCAATGCCTTTGTCATTTAAATTAGACTTCTCGTGCACCAACAACAATGCGAGAATACGAAGCCTTGCTCATAGGTCTTCGAGACAACAATCACCATGAACATTAAACGTCTAAACATCTTTGGTGATTCGTTGTTAATTGTCAATCAAGTGAAGGGGATATTCCAATGTAAATGTCCAGTTTTGCAGGCCTACAAAGCCCTTGTGGACAAATTCCTGGCACAACTTGAATGGTATGACATCGAGGCACTCCCTCGATCATCAAATCATTTTGCGGATACTATGGCCTCCTTGGGGTCACTCATCCCGCAAGACCCTTCTGGTGAAATGACAACCATTCAAGTTAAAACATTATCGCAATCTAGCGATGGAGCGTGCAAGCTCTAACCTCACGCCAGGAATCCACCTGATCCAGATTGAACCATCTCCGGATAAGTTCTCTCGAATCCATGATTGTTTGACTCAAGCCAACTGGGGGTCCTTGTTCTCCCCGACCCCTCTTAATAGCAACACCACGTTGTTTTTACAAGTTCTTTCCCGCTCAGCTTTTGTTAGGGATGGACTTCAAGAGGGATTGGCCATTCATACTATCGAGGTTTCTGATTAGCAAGATTGGTACACACCCATTCGGGATTACCTCAAGCTAGGTAATCTCCCACTTGGATTGACACAAGCCGTGAAAAGATCATTCAAACAGAAAGCGGCAAAGCATGTCTTGTTAGGAGACATTTTGTATCGTCAAAATTATGAAGGAATCCTCCTTCGTTGTTTGGACCAGCAAGAGTCCGCTTGGGCGATCACCCAAGCTCACGATGGTACATGTGGTGGCCACTTCAGCGGTATGGCCATCGCAAAGCGCATTCTTCGCATGGGTTATTATTGGCCATCTTTAGAGCGAGATTGTTGCGCATATGTGAAGAAGTGCGTGAAGTGTCAGCACCATGCTAATTTGACACACGTACCTTCTCAGGCCTTGCAACCGATTCAATCGGTTTGGCCTTTTTCGTAGTGGGGCTTTGATCTAATTGGAAAGATCTCCCCTACGTCGTCTGGTCGTCACACATTTATTTTAACGGCCACAGAGTACTTTACCAAGTGGGTGGAAGCAATTCCGCTGACCACTACGATTGGATCCCGCATTGCGAAGTTTATTTTGCATAACATCATATGTCATTTTGGTATTCCATCCAAGATCCTGTCAGATAATGGGACACCATTCAAGAATAAAGATGTGCGTGCTTTGACCACAAAGTACAAAATTCAGCACAACTTTTCAACACCCTATTATCCGTAGGCAAATGGGCAAGCAGAGGCGTCAAACAAAATGCTAGTCGCCATTCTCAAAAAGATAGTTGCAGACAATCATAAGGACTGGCACATTCAGATCCCGCTTGCCCTATGGGCTTATCGCACCAGCATTCGAACGCCCACTAGGGCAACTCCATTTTTGCTGGTGTATGGCTCCGAGGCAGTCATGCCTTTTGAGTTGGAAATCCCTTCCCTGCGCATTTCAATGCAAGAGTTCATCGATGATGACACTGCATGACAGGCCCGGTTAGATCAACTGACGTTGCTCGACGAACGACGCGTTAATGCTCTCGAGCATTTGCGTATCTATCAAGAGCGACTTAAGAAAGCATACAACATGAAAGTCCACCTTAGGGAATTTCAGGTTGGTGACTTGGTCTTAAAAGAGAACCAACAGAATTCTAATTTGCCATCCCATCTACGGGACAAGTTCACGGCAAACTGGTTAGGTCCTTACATCATTGATAGTAGAATAGGACCCGAAACATACCGGCTTGCCTCTCTTGAAGGAATCAAGGAAACAGAACCCTTGAACATCATTCATTTGAGGCCATTCCACATCTAGAGAGCCATAGTCCAACTAAAAGCTCCAAGGATTATCATAATCGCTTGGTCAACCCTAAATGCCCCAAAGGTATCTATAAACCCTTTGGTCAAGACAAAAGCTCCAAGGATTTTCATAATCGCTTGGTCATCCCTAAATGCCCCAAAGGTATCTATAAACCCTTTGGTCAACACCAAAAGCTCCAAGCATTACCATAACTGCTTGGTCAACATAAATATTCAAAAAATAAACAAAAACAATATAATCATCAAAAATCACAAAAACAATTGCATTTCAATTCCATGCATACTCATAAAAAAAAAAAAAAAACAAAAAAATCATAAAAAAAAAAATCACAAAAACAATTGCATTCCAATTCCATGCATTCTCATAAAAATCAAAATACAAAAATATAGGTTGCATTAGGCATCGCATCCATACATTATACATTTGCTAGGTCATACAAGTCAAAAGCACCATAGACAGTCATTACTTGGAAATTCCATCCTTTTCCACATCAGATCCATTTTCATAAACGCCTACATCTAGAATAGCACCATCGCCATTTTTTGCATCGTCAGTTGTCTCCTAATGTATATAGGGTTTTCGTCATTCAGTTGTTTTTAAATTTCTAGCCAAAAACTGTACACAGTTAAGCAGATTTTACACGGGAAAGTTTTACTTGGATCACGCCTTGTTACGTAACATCCCAACACAAATTAACACACATATAATAATTCCTAAGTTGTGTGAATGCAAGAGAAACCTACAAAGCAGTCTAGGGTACCATAGGTGAAAAATTAGCCTGTTCATCCCTTTGTGCGAATGGTTCCAGAATGCTGAGAATTGACCAAAGGACGAGTTCTTCCCCATCCATTCACCATAATAAACAGTGGTTTTCACCACTCCCACAAATCCAAATTATAGTTGGTCCCCAAAGTTGTAAGGATTCGTACTACACGTCCCTGCCAAGGATGGGTAGTCATCCCCAAGACCTAAAAGGATCAACGCCCTTCACAAACAAAATTCCAACGAACCATCATCCTAACCTTTCCATTCACCTTTGATCTCCAAGTTGTAAGGATTCATACTATCCGCCCCTAATCAGGATGGGTAGTCATCCCCAAGGCCTAACAGATCAATGCCTTTACTTCATACTCTCCATTATCCCTTTGGTCTCCAAGTTGTAAGGATTCGTACTATCCGCCCCTAACCAGGATGGGTAGTCATCCCCAAGGCCTAAAAGATCAATGCCCTTACTTCATACTCTCCATTATCCCCTTGGTTCCCAAAGTCGTAAGGATTCGTACTACACGTCCCTGCACAGGATGGGTAGTCATCCCCAAGGCCAATAGGATCAAGGCCATTCACAAGTTCAAACTTACAAAGCTCAAAATACAAAATCAAATCACAGTGGTTATCACCACTATTCAAAATCCTTGCTCAAAAAGAAAAACAAAGTGAAAAATAAACAGTGATTTTCATCACTATATAGACGGGCAAATCTCCCAAATCATTCCACCACACAGCCTGAACTTGAATCCTTGGAAATTCTCAGCATTCAAAAACCATCTAGGTGATCCTCATTACAGGTTTGGTTGATAGCCTACCTGGCAATGGTGGTATCCTACCCGCATGACGATATGTCTGTCACATTAACTTTGCGTGTGCGCAGACCAATGTTTGCATGTGGATGAACTAGCTTATGGTACCTTAGATTGTCCCATGGATTAATCTTGCTAAATACAACAACGGAGTTAGTGGAGCTAATTAGGTGATCCTCAGTACAGGTTTGGTTGATAGCCTATCTGGCACTGGCGGTATCTTGACAAATACCACATAAACGAACTCAATTGCACACACAGGGATGTGAAATAACTTGGTTAAATTCAAGTCGGATTTAGACCTTGTTCAAAAGTCTCACGAGATAAATGTATAGTCTTGGCTAGTTAGTTAAAATATCTGCATCTCAGAAAAGCTTAACTACATTTTCAAACAACCGGTACATTTCATTCCGTACATCACCATCAAAAAATAGACAAAATACAAAAACAAAGTTTTCACATGCACAAGCATTCCACAAAGTTATCCCATTACTATAGCAAGCCAGTCAAATCTTGTACAATCTATGGTGCATTGACAAATCATCAACAATTCATTTCATTCATTCCATATGCATACATCATACAAATTAGAACCATCGCATTCATAATCGCATATGCATACATCAATATAAAAACATGCACATAAAAATAAATCATGAAAAATGTACAAACACCAAAAAGAGTCATCTATATATATATATATATATATATAAAAAAAAAAAAAAAAACATAACAAAATTGCCCGTAGGCTACAGTGAACTGGTCCTCTGACCCCGCAATCATACACCAAAATCCCCAAAGTCTAGGGCATCGTCCACCATGATCACGCAGGATCGATGCGACGGGAACTACCCCCCATGGTGCGGGTCCTCTGAGACCTCTCAGGGTGGCTACTGCTCGCCCCTGCACCATGCCCGCTGGCCTCTCCCTCATCCCGTCACCTCCGCTACGAGGATGTTGTCTGCTCCATGTCACTCCCTCTCGAGCGTCGCGATGATCCACCTCCAGAGAATGCAGGTACTCGCCCACCAAGGTGGATAACCTCATCCTCCAGCTCATCCCGCTGTCGCTCCAAGTCCCTCGCCTGTTGACGGTATGTCGCAAGGTTAGCCTCGCGCTGCCCTAACTACGTCCGCAAGAGATCCCTCTCCCGCAGTGCATCCCCAAGCTCCTGATCTCGCCTCCGCAATAACTCCGTCAACCGTGCCACCTCCGCGCGCAACCCCGCCTCTGTATCCCCCGGCACGGCCGGTCGCGTCGGCCTCTCTGGAGCATCGGCCCGCTCCGGAGCATCCCGCATCTCCGGCTGCTCCTCCTCACCAAAGTCCTCTCCCGCATCTGCCACCTCCACCATGTCCACATCGGCAGGAGCTCCCCAACCCTCTCCTGGTGCCTCTGCACCCTCTCCGCCTCCCGCTGCCTCATCCCCTCCCAATGGCCCCTCACCTCGCCATTGTCGGAGCGTCCACCACTCCTGGTACTCGGTAGTAACTCCAACGTCATCCACGTCTGGAGTGTCCAGTATTGTATCCGCCTCCTCCCCTAGCGGCTCGAGGATCGGCGCAGCTAGAGTCCTCTCATCGCTCCGATGCATCGATAGACTACGGGTTCCCCAGGCAACCCCTGGCGTACCCCAAACTGTCGTGTCACTCGGAGATAATGAAAGTATTCCTGCTCCGTCCCGTGTCGTCCAATGACCCATCTCCCCCTCCGAACCCGCCGAAGCCACTCATCAGCCTCTGGCCATGCGGGACAATCCCGATATGGCCTCCACACCACATCTCCTAGAGTCAGTCATGCCAATGCATCTATGTAATGGTCCACGTCTCCCGCAAACCGCCGACTCTGCCCTCGCTCCTCGGATCGATACCATAAAGCACCATAACCAATATCTCTGATCCACCATGTCAACCCGTGTAGTCCAGGGTAGCCCTCGTGGTCGCTCTACGGCTATATGCTGCCATGCCCAACACTGCAACAAGTAACTGCAGCCAATCCCCTTCCGCTTTCGACAACGGACCTCATACAACTCATCATATAGTTGAGCCAACAGCGTCCGGCCCCATCTCATGATCACCGGCTCTGTCACAGGACAATCCACTAACTGCCACACCACCTCCAGTAGGTTCCATGGGAACCTCGCCCCCGAAGAGTCTGGCAACAAGCATGTTGGAAATGAGGCTCATGAGTAGTGCATGCCTCACTCCCAACACTCCCCTCTCATACCACCATCGCACTAGGATCCCACCAACCCGACAATCCTCCTCCGCCTTCTCCACCGAGCTCATCCCATCCACATCCGTCCCCATGTCCAAAACATCGGGTCAGTACAGCCCGTCCTCTGGCCTCGTGGCGTCATCCGGATGGGCACCCCGTCTATCGAAATCCGAAGAATCTGATACACATCCTCCAAGGTAACTGTCATCTCCCCTGTCGAGAGATGGAAGGTGTTCGTCCGAACATCCCATAGGCTGATCAAAGCTGTCAAGTACGCCCGATCCCCAACCACTGCCTCCAATCGAGCCACATGCTTGAGCCCCAAGGCATCAAGCCACTCCCGATCCTCCGCACTCAATGCCTCGCGGGAACTAGAAAAAAGAGTCGGTACCCGATGCCGACTCTTCACCACCTGCATATCACAAAACATAAACACATCAAAAACATGCATCACATCACCATCACATATTCAAAAATGCATCAATATACAGTAACATCATTCATTCACATGTACATCTGTTACAATTTACAAAAAAAAAAAAAACAAAAAATTGACATGGTTTACCATAGGTTTTACCTAAGTTTACCATTTAAAAAAAAAATTCATCAATTTTTCATCTTTATTTCATAAAAAAAAAAATTTGACATGGTTTACTTATGGTTTTTACCTAAGTTTACCATTTCAAAAAAAAAATTCATCAATTTTTCATCTTTAATTTCATAAAAATAACAAAAATTTGACATGGTTTACCTACGGTTTTACCTAAGTTTACCATTTCAACAAAAAAATTCATCAATTTTTCATCTTTAATTTCATACAAAAAAATAAACAAAAATTTGACATGGTTTACCTACGGTTTCGACCTAAGTTTACCATTCAAACAAAAAAAAAAAAATTCATCCATTTTTTTAATCTAGGGTTTCATTTTAAAAATAGACAAAAATGGACATGGTTTACCTACGGTTTCGACCTAAGTTTTACCATTCACATAAAAAAAAAAAAACATTTTTATAACCGTGGTTACCCTAAAGTGTTACTCTAAGTTTCATTTGGGTTTATCCTACGGTTTTCCATCTAGGTTTCCATCGGTTTGCATACACGTTTTATTTTGTTTCAGGGTCTTTAAATCAAATTCGTTCACCTTTTAATTGATTAATTAGGGTTCCATGTCTTAAACAAAAGACAAACACAATAAAAACACATTTGCATTTTTCAAATTCAAACTCGAGGAGATAGTTCACTTACTGGTCTCGCCTCGGCTTCGCCGCCTGACGACCCGGTCTGTGCACTCATGGTGGCTGGAAAATCCGACAGCGTTTCGCGTCAGAAAATCTACCTCCTCCTCCTCAGAGCTCCAAATCGCAATCGATGAACAGTGCAAATGAGCAAAATCCGTCATTTTTGCCTATTTATACCTTTTTGCTTGCTGGTAATCGTCCCTGCCTGGAACGAGCACTTTTTCCTCGGAGGCGCGCTCGTCCCACCCCAGGACGAGTACCATCATGGAGTTCGTCCCCCCGGAACGAATACCAAAAAAAAAAAAAAAAATCAAAAACAACCAAAATATAAAAATGACAAATGCCAACAAAACCACTAAAAATTGTCGGACAAAAGTGCTCTTGCACTTAACCTCTTGGCATAAGAAAACTGATGTCGGGGTCTACCTTGTCGCTATCCTACTCCCTAAGAAGGCTACCATAGCCGGACCGCTTCACGGGAAGACGGATTTTTGCCAATGTTAACCCCAAATGGCATCCCAAAATGGGTTCACACCCACCAAAAATAGGTCAAAACAATCGGGAAACTGCTCGAGCATGCATCGGATAACATCTGAAGGCACCCTCACTTAAGTCATCTTGGGTCAAGCGACTCGTCGCTTTTCTCATGTCGGTCATTCCCTCATCGATTCGTCGCTTGAGGGGGTAGTCACACTTAGTTGCCAATCAACAACAATATACCCAATCTTGGAAATGACACGCATTCAAAGGATCATTGCAAAAGACAATCGCGCCCCGCTTGGGGCAGCAAACAAGCAATTATCACAAACTGATCATATACTTGGCATTCGTGAATCATGAACTCAAGGTTCCCACAGACAAAAGGTTGCGCCCTTTGCCTATTCATGACTGATCAATGTCTAAGTTCAAGTAATACCTCACCGAACCAGGTTAATGCTTGATTTAAGTTCCTTAGCTCGTCAGAAGCAAGGATTCAAGAATGCGCCCCCTTTTCCATACTTGGGGCATCAAGAGTTGGTTAGGTTACTGAGAAACCCTAATCATTAGTGCTTTGGTTATCTATTTTTGCTCAGCATTGCACCATGTGCAGCGCTTTCCAAAAAGGGGCATCTGTAGACACCAAAACAGCACCAATCCGATTATGTGACTGCAAACACTAATCGCACTAACACACACAGCCCTAGGGCAGCCCTAGAGGTTAAAACAGTGGTTCTAACCACTCACACAGTAGTTTTACAAGTCGAGAGATCAATTTGGCACCTTTTAGACACTCTGCTACTTATTCGCTCCACCCAGGGACGAGTGCGGATTGGTACTCGTTTCACCCAGAGACGAGTGCAGATTGGTACTCGTTTCACCC
The DNA here is from genome assembly GCA_028583015.1 of Wollemia nobilis. NCBI lineage: Eukaryota > Viridiplantae > Streptophyta > Pinopsida > Araucariales > Araucariaceae > Wollemia > Wollemia nobilis. The sequence continues at coordinate 304,952 of JAQPPZ010002750.1, read as the reverse complement.
AGAGACGATTACCAACGCTCGCTCTAGGGTGGGACGAACGCCAGGTTTGACCGAAAAAAAGTCAAACCTCGACGCATGACAACTCAAAACTGCCACTTAGCTCTCCCTTCATGGCATAGGAGGGCGAGTGAGTTCTTTTGACAACTCATATCTGTCAATTAACTCTCCATTCACTGCATGGGAATGAGAGTGAGCTTTTTAGGACAACTCAGATATGCCACTTGACTCTCCCTTCATTGCATGGGAGTGAGAGTGGGCTTTTTCATGACAACTCAAAATAGCTACTTAACTCTCCCTTCATTGCATGGGAGTGTGAGTGAGTTCTTTTGGACATGCAGCAGCAGTTACAGAAGCAGTTATGGAGCCCTTGATCAGGGAGAAGTCTTCTCTTCCCTGAAAAAGCATTCATGCTAAGTAGCACTTTTGCATGTTATTTCAAAGAGACCCCTTGGGTCTATAAAATGGTGAGCTTCCTCACCCAAAAGATATACGAGAGAAGGAGCATTTTGAGCGACGAAGTGCTGACAGTTTACTTGCGATTTGTGCTTTCAACATCCATAATCTCTTAATCGAAAGAGAGGTTATTGGGTGACTTTTGAAGGCACAAATCAAGAACCAAAACCCGATTTTTCTGACCACAATATCCTACCAATTTGCCGACAACACATCACACCAGGTTTCGGACCCATCCCAAGCGGATTGGTGTCGAAACAAAGTTTCACCCGCGGGTGGTTTGCCTTCGGGCACCCCCCGCCTTATTGCCTTTGGTGACTATTTCTTTTGTAGTATTTAGCTAGTTACATGATTAAGCTTTTGTCAAGTTTTCAGTTTATTTGGACTCATTTTAACCATCATTACATTTATCTTTTACGGTAACCTTTCATATTCGTTCTTTTATTTTTCATACACAGGTGCTACTGATTCTTTGTTTGTTTCTTTGAACGCAGATTTTCAGCATTAGAGGAGCAGCGAGGAATCTACTTTTACCAACACAAGCGGCGGCAACGTTTTGGTTCGCCCATCTTATATGTGGGCACGCGGAAGAAGGAATTCTGAAACAAGTTGTAAAAGACCAACATTTAACGCTCTCCTATCCCCTAAAAAGGAAGGAGACGTATTGTAACACAAATTTGAAAAGAATATCAATAAAAGGGCCGTATTTTATATTGCTTTTATATCTTGTGTTCATTGATTTGTGTTCTTTCTTTTTCATGCATTTTTCAATACATAGGGTTTAAGCGTTATTTTAGTTTCGTTTACATTGCATTTTTAGTCTATCCTTTTTGTTTCCGAAATCTCATGTTTTCAGAACCATACAAAAGCGAACGATTACCACAGTGAATCGTATGGATCTATATAGTTTCTTCTAGATAGCAAAAACAAAAATAGCTAGAGCCTCTACAACACTTTCAGGCAGAATCCAGATATCATAGGACCTTAGGTAGGTACTTTTGTCATCCCTTCAAAGTAAAATTTCAAATTTCTTTTTCCAAAAGTAATTTTACCATAATTTTTGCTTCAAAAGCATCAAATCTTCTTTGTGTTGCTTTAAAAGCATTTTTCCTTTCCCATTTTTCTTCAAAAGCATTTTTCCTTTCCCGTTTTGCTTCAAAAGCATTTTTATTTCTTCTTACTAGCATTAGTTTTATTTCAAAAGGCACTCCCCTTCAAGTTCTTTGCTTTCATGTTTGCACCCTTTTATTTCAGTAGCATAGGATAAGCATATGCATAGAGGTTTGAAGAAAGCTCTAAATTTTTTATCTCCATGAGTTGAATCAAATCTTGATATGTCTCATACATAAGGTTCTTTATAGACAACTGGTCTTAACCTTAATCGGCATATCTTGACTAGTGTAGATAGATTTATGACCAAGTAAATCTTAGGGATAAATTTTGCTTCAAAAGCATTCAAATTTATTGCATTTTCTTTTCTTGAGGATCCTCTCGCTTCAAAAGCAATAAATTCCTTGTTTATTTCCTTACTTATGGGCTAATATTACTTTCAAAATTCATTTAAATTTCTATTTCAAATTTTCCTTCCTTAGAAATAGATTTGCTTCAAAAGCTTTTATTTCTTGTATCGCATTTTATTTTTACGATATGTTTGATTTCAAGCTTCTTTTCCTTTTCTATCTCGCAATTTGCTTCCCTTAGAATAGTTTTTGTTTCAATCACATTTGTAATTTTATTTTTTTAGTCTAGTTTGCTTTCTTATATCGCACCTCGTTTTTTCATTTCTTGTCTTTAGTATAGAACAAAAATCAAGATAAAAAAATTGTATTTACATGTGTAGGATAGATTCTATTTATGCATCTTAATTAAAAAGCAACCCCTCACACACATGCACGTACTACTAGACCCATTGGTGACGTTGGATTTCATCACCAACCGTCAATTGAGATTGGTGAAGTTGGGTTTTATCTCCAATCATTGACTCACCCCCTTTCCACCATAGTAGCCATTCATATAGTTTTCTAGACTTCATCACCAGGTAACTCATTACCCTTCGGATTATCTCAGGGTAGTTGAGGATAGAATCCCTCGCTCACAAGGTTATATAATTTGTGAGTGTGCAACTATCATTATTGACCAAGCCTATGCGAGGGTGAAGTAGAAGCCAACTTGGATGACATATATTTTAGACAGCATCACCTCTTATATAAGAGGTTTCTTTCCCCTTTTGTGTTCCTCAAACTATTTTTGCTTTAGGAAGCCTTCGCCTGTTTGTGTATTTTATCTCTCTTTACGTGCCTTTGGGTATATTGGGGACCATGCATCGATAGACTTTTTTAATTGCATTCATCCACCCTTGGTTGATTTCAAGGAGTATAAAACCCAAAAACACTTGCAAAATCACAAAAAAAAAAATCAATGTAAAATCAAATACATCAACACACAATCACACCCAAAACGCTTTCACTCGAATTGTTTGTTGTATGCTAAGTTGTTTTCTAGCTTAGATTTTTTGCAGAAACTAGCAAAAACCAAAAACATAAAAGAACATACAATACTCCCTTCCTGCTTTTCCATCACCACCAACCCTTGTAACCTGTCTCTAACAAAACCATACATATATATATATATATGGTTACAAGCAAAATCGTATAGACAAGTATGGTTGCACTCTAAACCAAACATGTAGGTATGACTGCAACCAAAATCATACAAAAAGGTGCAATTCTTATCAGAATCGAGTTACAATTCCCTTTCTGCACCATCTTCCTATTCTTCACCACTAACTCCATGATTCTAACCCAAGGTCAAGCCCAAGAGCAAGAGTGCCTTGCTATGGAAGCTTCTATGGTAACCCTTCTTTCTTTGACCAACCCATTCAGGCGTCCAAAGGAAACAACCTTCACTTCATCTCAAAATCCATTTGCTTCTTCTTATAGCCAATACCCAAGTGATCTATCACAACCTAGGCCTTCGTACTACGACCAAGGCCTAACATAACAAGGCACCCACAGTTTATTTTTTGGAAATATGAGCAAGTTTTGTTGTCATTGATGTCAAAGGAATACTAAGCAGATGCCAAAGGAATGTTTCATGATTGATTTTCTAAGAGACAAGGATATAATATTTAATTCAACTATTATATGGCCAAAGCAGCAAAAAGAGAAGCAAGAAGGATAGTAATATTATAACATTTGGGAAAAAGAAAAAGGTTGAAAGGATATCTCCATTACATGGTGGCTGAAAGAAAATAATAAGGTTATTTTGCTAAAGTGAAAATGGCAAAAGGTTTTTCTAAAAATATAAGGAAGATTATATTTAAAAATGCCCAAAGGACATTTAAATATTTAATTATAATATTTAAATTCATTCTGAGTTTAAAATAATTATAATTAAATTATTATTTTCGAAGTGCAAAGCATTCTCCTTGAAAAGAGCAAGTGAGCAAGTTTTAAAAATATAAAGGAAGCAAAGATTAAATAATTTTAATTAAAATATTTTAACCTTTTAGGTTAAAATTTTAATTCAAATTATTCTTGGTGCCAAATTTTGTTTTGATAGATGGTGGTAAATTGAATAAGGATCGACGTATCCACATTTACCTTATTGCATATAAAGAGGGGTAAATTATTTCCCCAAAGTCTAATGCATTCGTCGATCAAAAATTGAGCATAAGACATACTTCGTGTGAGCACTTCGAGAGAGGAATATTCGTGCTATTCAAAAAAGACAAATGAGTGTGTGTTTAAATAAATGTGGGCATGAAAACCTTACACCACACGCTGGGTAGTGTGGATGGCAAGCAAGATAGAGTTAAGGCGTTTGCGGAGGCTAGGTCGTGGGTTCAAATCACGATCGCATTTTTGCAACGAAGGAAGAAGAGGTTTCTAAATTCAACATTTTAGGCACAAAATACAAGGAATAAAGGGACATCGTGTGCCCTTAGTCCCAAGTGGGCACGTAGCCCATGTAGCTAGCCTAGCGTTCGCTAGGGCACAGCGCTGGCAGTAAGGTTTCGGGTTCGAATTCATGCGGAGGTAGTTTGTGTGGTGCGCAAATATTTTTGGTGCATGTTCTAAGGTATGAAAAATTAATTTAATTTTTGCAAAGCCTATGTTATAATAAAGGGTGTTTTGAGGTATACATATTATTAAGTGGGCAGTGTTTGAAGTAGGGAGATATAAGGATTAAAATAGTTTATTTTAATTCTTTGTTGCATTGGAAATAAATTAGAGAGTGGAGTTAAAAGGTGAAAAAGGAATTTATTTTGATCTTGCTTTATAAAAGAAGATAAAAATAATTTGTCAATGCTTTGGGCTATTTTGAAGTGGTGATTATTTTTCTGTAAATGCATTAATATCTAGAGGGAGTGATAAGGTATATTTGTGACATATAACCTTTGTTCTTGGCAAAGAAAGTGGTTATAATTGAGACAAGTTTTTAAGGATAATTCTTCATCAAACAAAAGGTATGGGCACATCTTCCTTGTGAGTGATTGTTGGATGTTGTGAATGCTAAGTTGGAGTGAAAATAGTTGTTTGATAAGCATTTTTGAGTTTGGTTTTTTGGAAAGAAAGTTGATTCTAGAAACCTTGTTTGATAAGCATTGTTGGAAACATTGAATGAAACTTCATATGCATGATTAGGGTTTGAGAAAGAACATGAGTATCATTGTTATGTGAATTTGAGAACTATATTGAACTAGGGTTTGTGAAAGAACATGAATATCATTGTTATGTGAAGTTGTGAACTATCTTGAACTAGGGTTTGTGAAATATCATGAGTATCATTGTTATGTGAGATTGTTTGATAAGCATTTTTGAAAATAAGTGAATGAGTGTTCATATACTTGGACTAGATTTTGTAAGCAAGGAGTGCCTTATTGAGTGGAGTTGATTGAGCCTAGTCAAGTGGAAGTGTTGAAGTGGTAGTTCAAGTTCTATGAAATAAATTGTTTTATATTCTAATTTGATTAAAGAAAGAGATTGAAAGTGATTGATCATTGTTGTGAATGTGAAGCATATTGAGTCTCTAACAATTCTCTATATGTTTCTATGAGATTGAAAAAATTCTAGTGAGGACTTGTTGAGCATATTTGAGGTAAGTCTTGGTGAAGACTTGTTGAGCATATTGGATAAGTTCTAGTGAGGACTTTTTGAGCATATTTGAAGTAAGTCTTGGTGAAGACTTGTTGAGCATATTGGACAAGTTCTAGAGAGAACTTATGGATATATTAGTGTGAGATTTTGTGGAAGCTTACAAGGCAGATTTGAGACAAGTCTTTGAGAAGACTTGAGAGCATAATTGATTGATTTTTTCAAACCTTGAATTAAGGTTTGGGGTAGATATAGCAGATTTGATTTGTGATTGAATCAAGCTTTGTGTCAAGGTGAGGACAAATTTGAGGATAGATTTTGGTGCAGATTTGAGGATAGGTTTGTACCAAACTAGAGATAGAGATTGAGCTAATTTGTGCTAGACCTAAGGACTATGTTTAGTGCAGATCAAAGGACAGAGATTGAGCAGATTTATGCTAGACCGAAGGAATGTGTTTAGTGCAAATCAGAGGATAGAGATTGATCATATTTATGCTAGATTGAAGGACCTTGTTTAGTGCAGATTTGAGATAGATATGAGAGCCAGCTTTGGAGGTGACAGAGTATAGAGGAAGATAGTCTCCAATGGATAGGGATCCATTAGCCAGGGCAGTGAGGATAGGTCTTCTGAGTGAGGACAGCAGTCTTCAGTGTATAGAGATCCATAAGCTAGTGCAGTGGAGGCAACAATTCATCTAGAAGATCACCAGCCATAGCAGAGGAGAAGGAGTTCTCTTGTGGATAGAGATCCACGAAATTGATTAGGGGATTGGTGTCTCCTTTGGATAGAGGTCCATAAACATTATAATAGGGAAAGTTTTCCTAAGAGATTTGTTAAGAAAATTGTAGTGAAATATTTTCTTCGTGGAGTAGCCCACGTTAGGTGAACCACATTAAATTGGAGTCTCTATTGTGTGTGATGATTTGTTCATTGCTTTGATTACTATTGTTGATATATTGCATAATATTGATTGGGAAATAAAAAATAAAAAGTGGTCTTATACTATTCACCCCCTATCAGTATAAGCTTATGTTCTTCATTGTCATCTGAGAGTCCTCACAAGAGTACCCCTTTGCCAACCCCCTACTCGCATATTCTATACTTTGAGCCTAGTAATTTTCTACCCTCCACCTCTTATGCCCATCATTTCTTACCTTCTTCTTCTTCCTATTATCAACAACCCCTCTTATTGCATCATTTGCAACTTGATTCACCTTGTGTTTCTTTTCTCTCAATGTTTTCTATTATAACTATTCTCCTTTCTATCAAGTCCAAACTGACCCTAACGTTGTATCCCAAACCATGGTCATAGTGTCATCCACTCCTATTCCTCCCAACTTGTATGGTCCCTCTTCTTCTAATCTATATTCTTGAAAAATATTGCTTCTCGAATTCCACCCTCATTCACCTCCTCTAATTCTAACCCCTTTCCTGATCTACATGTAGGGGTTGCTTCCCATTTTACTTCTTCTATCCTATCAGTTACTTTCAATCCTCCTACTCCCCCTCACAAGTCTAATATTTCCAATGCCACTCCTTTTTTAAATTTCCCTCCTAATCATTCTATTGGTGTGCATGTTGCTTCTTCTTCTCTCTATCCAACCTCTTATCCTCCTCCCTCTTTCACTCTTCCTCCACCCCCTCTTTTCATCAACCTTCTTATAATCCTTAATATTCTTTCAAATCTCAACTTTCATTCAAACCTCAATATTTCTCTTATCTCCAAAACTCTTCTCTCTATTCTTCTCAATAATATACGCAACCTAGAACTTCTTATTCTCATTCTTCTCATTCTCAACTTAATTCATTCACATCTCCTTCTTCGGGACAAGCTCCTTTCTTCAATAAACCTCCTCTTCCTCCTAATTATGGTTAGACCTCTTTCTTCACTCCCCCTCCCTCATGGACTTCCACTCCACCTATTGCTTCATCTTTCCAACCACTTACACCCTCTTCTTAAGAGTGTCCACCTTCTTAGTTGCAGGTTCCTCATCAAGCTCCTCCAACCTAGCATCAAGCTCCCTTAATCTAAAAACAACCTCCCTTAATCCCAAATCAGTCCCCTATACCCTAAACTAATCAATGGGTTACTCCACAGCCATGCCAACCCCCTTCATTCTCTTACCATTTTCACCCATATTATTCACCTCCACCATCTTATCAGTACACTTACCCCTACTCTTATTACCCTGAGCCTCCCCTTGTAGATATCCATGTCCATCCTTCTCAACAACTCACACCCCTAATCCAGATGAAATGTAGCTAATGTGGGAATGCCTCAAAAAACTTGAGTTGCAAACAAATGGCTATGAGTACGAAAAACCCACCTATAATCAATGCTATAATGAACCTATCAACCCTTCTATTCCCATGCACCCATATCCGTACAAGTTTGAGCTGTCAAATTTTGAGAAGTTCAAGAGAAAATATCCTAAAGAGAACCTAAAAAACTACAAGTTTGCATGTTACCACATCAATGGAAGTGATCCCATAATACTCTAAACATTCCCTTTGGATTGTTTCATTAACCTACCCTAGCATAACCTCTTTTCATTTAAGCAATTGGCCAACCTTTTCTTGGAATATTTTTCGATCGACATCAAAAAGAAAATATCGTTGCCTAATATTTATAGTCTAAGACAATTTGATGATGAACCCATCAATGATTATGTTTCTAGGTGTCAGGTGATTAATGATTTGACATTTTCTATTCTCCTCACCAAGTTGGTTAAAATATTTGTTAAGATTTGCGCTAAGAACATATTTGCAACTCTATAAATTCAATATCTTTGCTCCTTTGAAGATGTCATTGCCTAGGTAAAATTCATAGAGGACATTAAGATTCAAGAGGGTGAAGTCAAACTTTGAAAGAAGACTTATTTCCCCAGCAAATTTAGTAAGGGTACCACCAACACTAACCAACCCAAATCTCCTCAAACCAACCATGTCGTGTTGAGTACAACAGCTTCACCCCAATTAAATACTCAACCACGAAGGAGGGCTATTAACACCCTAGGCTAGCATTCCCTCCACTGACACCTAATAAACCTTTCACTCAACCCTAGTGCCCTCCTCATTTGTATCATAACCAAACTCCTATTTCAGAGTCATTCACCAATATCTTCTAAAGTTTATACAATGAAAGAACCATCGCCTTACCCGATATTTGACCAGAAGATCCAAAATGGTACAACAAACATTACTTTTGTTTCTACCATCATTAGTGAGGGTATGACATTAATGATTATCATAACTTTAAGCACATGGTTTAATATCTATCGATCATGGAGCCATACAAGTTGATAACCCCTTGGCCCCTCCTAATCAAAATCTTGGTATATTTAGAAATCCCTTGCCTCAACATGGGATGCAACCCACACCTTGATAAATTAATCATGTCAATAGCACCTCTTACCATGTTGGGATGATCAACATTGTAACCATGAATCAATGATATCTGACGTGACCTATTCACCAACATGACCCTCCTATTGTACCCTCATCTACCACTACTCCCCTATGCAAGGCACTCCTCTTCCTCCAAGACCTATTGTAACCATAAGGAGTGGCCTTACATACCAACATAGGATAGCATTGACAAAACTGGATCTATGACCTCTTGTAACAATATCAACCTCATTATGAGGCTCTAAATGAAATTTTATGGTCTATAGATATTGAGACTCACAACACCATTGCCTTTACCAATTTTGTGGGTAGTATGAGAACTTGCATGTCATCTTCGATTGTATTCTATGATCACAAGGTAATGACTCTTGAGGGAATAGGGCCTAATTTCCCTATGCATATCATGGCATGCATCAATGGTACCATGTTCAAGCATGTATTGATCAACACTAGATCTACTGTTAACATAATCTCTATCATCACCCTACAACACCTCAATCTCCCATCTAACCATATCACTGCCCGAACCCTTGACTTGTAGGTATTTAATGATATTATGTGCTCAACTTTGGGTATGATAGTCCTACCTATTCAGGTTATCATCAAGACCATACCCACTCTATTCTATGTCATTAAAGGAGAAATGCAGTATAATATCCTCTTAGAATGACCATCAAGAAGATGCAATGTGTTCTTTCCACCCTCCATCATTGCTTGAAGTACATTCATGAGGGACAAGCGCATCACATCCCTAATTATGATGACCCCTTGAATTTTTGTAACATGGTCACCCTCCCACAAGTTCACACTCTCTCTTCAACCCACCTTGCCCCTACCACTATTCAACCTACCACACCTATACAATCGGCACCCTCACATTCATCTCAACATGCTCCTACAATGGCAAACCATCCTCCTTCTTCCCCCTCCATGCATCATCCATCCCAAATGGTTAGTTCTCAACAACCCAACTCTTTTCCATTGCTTGGGTTCCCCTCTTCTTCTTCTTCTTCATCTTCTCCTCCACCTCCTCCCTTATATTTGGCTTGTATTCCTCCTCTGCCTTTGCCTTCTCTTATCACTAATTTTGGTGATCATATTCTTCCTACTCCTCCCCATATTTCTTCGCATCCCCCTCCATTATTAGGATCCTTTAGTCTACATCCACATCAAGTTGTATCTTCTAGATCTACCTATTGACCTCCCCCTTCTTCATATGTTCCCAACCCTTCTCAAGAGTGTCACTCTTTGGAGCAGCACACTGCTAAGTTTGACTCTCAACTTGTGGGTCTATCTCCATCCATTTTATCTTCCCATCACCCTCTCTCCTAAATCCCAACCATCATCCTCCTCTTCTTCCCATCCACTATTGAAAATATGAGGGTCTCCTTCACAACTAGCAAATTGGGACACACCCCACGTATTTGTACATATGTCTAGTCTTGGTATGGGGAGTACCTTATACATAAAACTACTATTTCCCCTACTAACATTTAGTCAATAAGAGATTTTGGTCATCCTCGAGATATACCTTTAACCATAGGTACAGTTGTTCCCATTGGTCCCTAGGCAAATCAAAAAATAATTGTATATGGAGGAGTTGATACCTCTTTACAGAAACCTGATCCTAAGAAGCCCGAGGTGTAGTTTCATGAAAATATCAATTATATGTCCAACCCTTCCTTTGTCATGAGATATTTTCAATATTTCCAATGGTAAGGATTAATCCTAGGTAATTATGAGCAAGGTACCTGATACCTTATCGACCCACCTTATCTGCAACCCAAGGACAAATCTAGATTAGGCTATCATCAAGACCACGTAACTGCTCTCTTTGAGGAGAAACTTAAAAGCCCAAATATTGCCACTACAAAGGATAATCTTGATGAATACATTGATCCTAAGTATGCTTCTCCCATAAAGAATCTCTCCCCATAATCGGTGGTGGATATTCCTATGGATGTTTTCTAATTTTTCATGATCTAAGTTGCTTCTTCCAACACTTCTAAATATGAGCTCGATGAGATATTTGACAATATCTCAGTTGCTTCTGATAGCTCCAAATATGTGTCATCCCACATCTTTCCCATAATTAAGCAATATGATGAAGGTATCAATTATCTTTACCTATTTTTAATTCCACTATATATCCTTCTCATACTCCTCCCATGCAAGCATCATAGTGTTCAACCACCCCATCTCATTCCACCTCGATGGCCCACACCTCAGCCAAATTCTCTTTTGTTTATCCTATAGCAACTCTTACCCTAGCCACAAGACCTGTCAATGTCAAATGCATCCTCTAGCACCTTTATCTACCCACCTCATCACCACTCTAATATAAATATGATTTTCATTTATCTTTTCACCCTGCTTCATTATGTGATTGATCCCAATATAATTTTCAACATCAACCCAAGTTATATCGACTTCAACAAACTAACTTATAATCCTTCTCCTCTCGATTTCCTTACCTCATATTAGCTAATAAGGTAATAAAATATGTATCTTCCCCCTTCTCCTTTGATGGATTTTGAAGCCTTAATATTAATTTAAACTCAAGATAAATATTCACAGGATCAAATATATGATAGTCGCAATATAATATGGTCAAGATAATAATATAACAAAAATAATATGAGCTAATTAATATGTAAAATCAAGGCTAATAATACATCAAATAACATTCATTACTAAGGAGCAATATGAATGTATAAATAGCCTAAATCATACATGTACAAAGCATGTAATAAATGATTCTATCTTGTATGCACACTTGGATTCTCTACATGTGCACACTTACATATAAGACACTTGTGCACATTTACACACATAACACTTGCACACTCATTTACATGACACTTATGCATTTCTTGCACATTATTACATTACATAAAATATTTACTCACACTCTAATCTAGGACACAACCCTAATCTAATATTTACAAGGATGTACCAAGGAGGTACATTAGCATGTACCAAATAATGTAATATACTCTAACACCCCCTATATTACATTATTTAGTTATTGAATACTTTAGTCTTCAATCATAGTCTTCATCCTTCATCTTCAATTTACAAATAGTCATGCAATACAAGTAATCTGAGTATTTTGTCTAGGTAAGGTTGAATCATGTTTGATCCACTTTATTTTATTTTTTTCCCTATACTTTAGAAATTCCACACTTGAATTCATTGTTAGAAGATGCTTCAGAAATAAGTATTTGAAAAAGACAATCCAATATGAATATTAATGCTCTTTCAAATATTCTATAGTATTTATCCTTGTAATAGTAGCAAATAGATGAATGATTTTTTCTTCCACAATATTTGCATGGATGAATATTCCAACAGTTTTCTTTTCCATGACCAATTCTATTGCAATAAACACATATTGAAGATATTTTTACTCCTTTACTCATTCTCTTTGGAATTTCAAGTTTATTTGTTTTCTTGATAAAATAGCATAACCACTTGTATACGACTAAAGCTATCCTATCTTTATTTACCTTGTAGATAAGTTGTAGATGATGAAGATCTTCAACACTTTTAGTAGAATTTGTTTTTGAGAATGATAAACATGAGTTATTAGAATAAGATTTTGTAGTAACAAGAATTAATGGTGTTTCCTCTTGACTATTTTGATATCTTGTTAATTATTCCTTATCAAAGTCATCTACCATATTTAAAAAATATTTTTTAAGTTTATTTACTATATCTCCTTTATTGAATGCATTAATAAATTATTCTATGATATGCAATCAATACTAAGAAAATATTTCTTTTGATGTAGACTACCTTATGATTCCCTAGGCTTTTCAAAGATAAATTTAAAGTTTCTAAGTTATTAAACTTATGAAGTAAAATTCCTTATATCTCCCTAATGTTTAGAAACTAGAAAATATGAACTTTGCAAAAAATAATTTTCTAAATTTGAGGTTGAATACCTTTTGTCTCCCAACTTAATTATTTTGCAAAAATTCAATAAACTATTACTTAAATCAAATAAAGCATTCAAGAACTTTAAAAACTATTAAATCCTTATATCTCCAAAATAATTAATCTATCATTAATCTACTTATCTCTCCACTAATTAATTATCTCTCCTCAATCTTAATTAAATATTAACCTTTACTTTATAACCTTATGACTCCAAAAATTAATCAAACAAAACCTTAGAACTTTTAAATAATAAATAATACATCCGCTTAAATCAGTACTCGCATTCTTTTCTTTACCTACGTTGGACTGCTCTACAACTCTATTTAGAAATTTCTTGAATTGCATAGTCCTTTAAACACACGTTCCAAGTGATTTGACTCCTTCTGACACTTTTTTAGTTACCTCTTACTTGGCAGGTGATACAGAAGACTTTACTTAATGTAATGTTCTCGAAAATGCTCAAGGTTTAATTATTATTTCAAACATTGCATGATTTAGCTTTCAAAATGATTCAATCAATCTTCTTTCAACATTCCTTTTCAAATACTATCATGAAAGTATTTTGAATTTGATTCAAGTGGCACTATATTCAGGTGAGACATCCATAATTCTACCAAATTCTAAGAATTTTGAGGTCTATTCAGGTGGCACTACGTTTGGGTGAGACATTTCAAATTCTACTATGAGCTATGGCTCATTATTCAGCCTTGTTGCTAAGCTTTCGATATCTTTGAACATGCTATGTTGGCTTTTGCGCTTCTATGTATGAGCACATTACTAATATGGCTTGGGTGCTCTAGCTAAGTTTTTTATTGGTCTAGTTTGAGTGATCCTCTAGTTGAGTGCCTCACTAAATATCTAGTTGAATGTTTCAGCTTAGATGTGTGATGGTTTGGTTCAAAAAACCCTAGACAATGCTCTTTCAATTAAATATTTTTGCCTTTAATATTTTAACCTCTCTTCCTTGATGCTTGTAGTTCTATCTTCACAAGAAATAGTGACTTATTTCTCTTTGATATTTTCTTCTCAATGAATAGATGCTCACTTGACTTCATTATCTTATATGCTTAGCTTTGTATTGCACTATATTCTCTTTTTCTTCAGAGGAGATTTGCAACCTTTACTTCTATCTTAGCACTCGCTACTTTAGGCTTTCCTTCTTATGTAGACCATGTACCTTTTTTCTACTTCATTCAAATTTATGAGAGACTTTCTTTCCTTGGTATATTGGCCTCTTTCTTGGTTTATAAAAGCCTTTATTTAATGGTTCCTTTCATAGACATCTATTCGACCTCTCTTTCTTTCCATTGTAGATGGCCATGTTTAGATAGTTTCTTCTTATATTATGAGCCTTCCTCTTTTATCATGAGCTCCTTATTTCTTAGACCTCTTTTATTTAAGAGTATGTTCCTTGACCTCTTGGGTCTTTATTATCTATATTGGTTTCTTGAACCAATATCAAGGTCAATATGACCTGAATCTTCAATATTACTGAAACTTATTTTATCAAGACCTCTTTCTAATGGCATATCTTCTATATTGGCTTCTTGAGCCTATTTCTCTGTTCTTTTGCAAACCTTCTTCAAGCTTCCTTTTAAGAAGCTTATATATACTGAATATGGCCTCTTCTCCTTTCACTAATAAGGACCTTTTTCTTTCATCAATCAGGCCTCTTTTCAATGGTCTTCTTCCTATGTATCAATATCAATATTTAAATCTATCTTAAAGACCTAAATAAATAATAACCTACAACTTTAAATCAATCTCAATTTGATAAAATTTGTATGTTGTATTTTGCACTTGAAGATAAAACTCTTCTCTATCTGTTGTAGGAATATTATCACACTTCGATGAAGATAATCTCTGCTGCAACAATATCTTAGGTTGCTTTATTGGATGTGACCTAAGAATCCAATATGATTCTCCTCACTAGAGAACCCAATATCAATGTCAAGGTGACTATAAACTTCCCTGATGCTCCAAACAAGATAGCTTGATTGTACCAACTTCTTCAAATTTCTTCTGAGTGTTGATAGAAATCAATTACTAGGAATTTGTCGGTCCTTGAAAAACTTTATTAATATCAGGATGGCTCTTTCCTAAATGATCAACTTTCTCTTGAGTTGGTTCTGCCTCTATCAATCAATACTTATTCTCCTTCTTTTAGAGAATATCAACATCAAGGGATTTTTGTCCTTGAAACTTTCCTATCAATGTCAAGGTTGGCTATTTTCTTGAATAATCAATTATCTTCAAGTTGATTCACCTCCAATATGAGTCCTAGTCTTCATTGGTTATTATTCAACCTAGTGGAAATACCCTAGCTTATGCTTTCTTCAACTTTTAAAAAGAGTCTTAGGTCTAACTCCATCTAAATTAGATATACTCTAACCAATTTTATCACTTCGGACACAAAGTGATTTTGCATCTTAACAACTCCTGTACAAGTAACTTCTCATAGTAGCTATGATACCACTGATGTCTTTTCAAGCCTTAATATTTTTTTTCATTGGTTGGAGGAAGGGGTTTTGAAAGGCTCCCCAAACCTTTTGCAAAGAGAGACTTAAAAGTAACAAGATCTGCAAGGGATACAAATTTGGATTTTCTCACCCAAGCAAGGATGTCACGCAAACAAGAAAATCAAAAAATAAAGGTTCTCGTCAAAGTAGGAGAATCCCACTCAAAGAAGCAAATTTGAAATTTTAAAATTTCCCCTTCCTCAGGGATCTCTCTAGGATTGAGCAAACAAGGCGGTCATAAACCACCAAAATAAGATAGGGGGTCCTCCTTACCCCTAGAAGAATAAGCTCTCCAAGAGAGCACACAGCTACAGGGTGCTCCCCCATGTAGAGAAATCCATCACAGGCTACCGAAGGAAGACAAGGGGTCCTCCTAACCCCTGGTAAGACACACTCTCTGAGAGAGAATGCATCTATAGTAAGATTTTCCATGGAGATAAATCTATTGCAGATCATCTAAGGAAGATAAGGGCCCTCCTAGCCCTTGGAAATATAAGCTCTCTAGGAGAGCAAGCATCCGTAGAATGCTTTCCTAAGAAGAGAAAGTTGATGGAGATCTCTGAAGGAAGATAGGGGCCCTCTTAACCCCTGTTAATACCAATGGGTTTATCATCTCCAATAGGAATAGAGATAACAAACCAAGCACCTTTGAAAGGGATAAGGATATGCAGAGGACCATCTCACCAAGGAGGAGGAAGAGAGTCACCAGAATAACCTACATACGCATTAGAAGCAGTAGAAGCCAGGCTAAAATCCAAGGAGAGGAGATCCAGAGAGCCAAATATTAGAAATATTGAGTACATTGAGTTGTCATTGATGTCAAAGGTTTGATGCCAAAAGATGCAATGATATTTAAGGCAGGAATATTCTTCATGGTTGATGCATTTATGAGGTTGGACAATTTCTCAAGGAAATATTTTTAAAGGAAAATATTATAATATTTAAATATCATGTTTAAATATTATAAAGAAAAGGTTTAAGAAATTTTGGCCAAGAGGTTTAAATACTTGAGACAAGGGATTTAAAATATAAAGGTTTGAAAGCATGGATCAAAAAGGTTTTTATCAAAAGGTTTAAAATATTGATGACCAAAGTTTACATGGGACACAAGTTGGCATTATTTATTTCCAAAGGTTTTAAGTATTTATGGGCCTAAAAGTTTATGTTCTAATATTTTAATTAAATATTATAACTTAAATTTCAAAAGGGGACTTAGGCTCAAACGTGTGGGAGTTATTCGAAATGCAAGCCGACGTCATGGAGTTTTGAAGACTTTGTCTTATGCATATAAATACCCATTATTTCTCCTTAATTTAACTAATGCAAGCTTTGATATGTTATGATTTGTGAATGTTTTATGTGAACGATAGACTTTAGAGATACAACAAAATATTAAGGTGTGCATGAGCTGAAAATGTCTTATCCGAAGTGTGTGCCTGCTATGTTACACCCGACTGGGGTAGCCCAGTGGTTGGTTGGCTTGCGTGAGCATTGTTAGAGGGAAGGTCACATGGTCAAAATCCCTGGATGTTGTTTTGTTGGATAGATAAGGTTTTGAATTGCATGTAGAGAACAGTGATAAAGTTTGGAGGCACTCCTTTTGGTTTCAACGACTATGCTAGAGCAGCTAGTCACAGGTGCTTTGGGAAGGCACTATGCCAGGGAGGTCATGGTTTCGAATCACATCGTGCATGAGGTACTTGAAATTTTTAATATTGCATTGACTTGATTGAGGTGGTCACGACAAGTTTACAAGGAGCATTAAAATAAGTTGATTTTTATTTTACCTTGGACTTAGTAGAGGCTATAAGGTGTGAAATTGTTATTTGTTCCTGCATTGTGCATGAAGGCATTATCCTTGTAAATTTCAAGTGGGAGTTTTATGGTGTATTGAGATATTGGAAAGTTGTATTTTTCTTAGTGTATAAGAGGGTTAAGGTTGCATGATTAAAGTGGGAGTTTTATGGTGTATTAGGATTTGAAAATTGTACTATTGTCTAAAGTGTGTTAAGGGCTTTCTTTTGCTATATTAAAAGAGGGAGATAAAAGGTGTATTATGTTCTTTTGTTGATTGTATTTATGCTTGACATTTTGAAGGGTTTGGTTTATATTTAAAAGC
The DNA here is from genome assembly GCA_028583015.1 of Wollemia nobilis. Classification (NCBI taxonomy): domain Eukaryota; kingdom Viridiplantae; phylum Streptophyta; class Pinopsida; order Araucariales; family Araucariaceae; genus Wollemia; species Wollemia nobilis. Next base: position 287,414 of record JAQPPZ010002750.1, on the reverse strand, counting down.
TTTATCTTGTGAAACCAAAGAGGAGTAATAGAGCATTATTTTCAAAAATTAATGTGCACATATTTTGAGAAGAGTTTTATGTGAATTTTTGAAGAGGAGTTTTTGCTAATCTATTTTGAAGTGGCAAAAGAAAATATATTATTTGAGACAGGTTTTTGAGGGCACATATTCATCAATACAAATTGAGGTATGGTGATTTAACTCATTCTCAAGGTGGTGAAATAAGAATTGAGTGAGTGTGCATTAGTGCTTGAAAGTAAGTTTGGTTTTGTATAAAATTGAAAACACATGTGCTAGGGTTTGAAAACAAGTTGTGCATATGTATTGAATATTTTGAAATTAAAAGTGCAAGTGTTTGAGAACATAAGTGTATATTGCTTTGAGTGAAATTGTAAAGGTGCAAGTGTTGTAGATCATATTTGTAAAAGATTGTTCATATTTGGTTTTGGGTATATATATGAGCATTGTGTATATGCAAGATTTAGAGAATGCTTTGAGCAGGTTTTTGTGGGAAACTTGGGTAGAGATTTGAGCAGGTTTGAGCAAGTTTTTGTGGACAGTTTGAGAATATATTTGAGCAATTTTGAGCAGGTTTTTATGGGCATTTTGAGGAGAGATTTGAGTAGGTTTGAGCAGGTTTTTATGGGTAGATTTGAGTAGTGATTTGATCAGTTTTGAGCAAGCCTAGTGAGTAGGCTTGGAGCAGAGTTGAGAAAGCCTTGTGATAAGGCTTGGAGTAGATTTGAGAAAAGGGGATTGGTGTCTCCTTTGGATAGAGGTCCACGAAATTGAGCATAGGGTATTGGAGTCTCCTTTGGGTAGAGGCCCATAAACATTGTAATAGGAAATTGGTTCCCAAGAGATTTGTTGAGAAAATTTATTAGAAATATTTTCTCCATGGACGTAACCCACGTTGGGTGAACCATATTAAATCTGTGTCTCTCATGTGCGTGATGATTTTTGCATTGCTTTATTACTACTATTGATGATATTGGTTAATATTGCTATGGAAAGTTATTGCAATTGATAATATTGGATAATATTGATTGGGAAAGAAAAGTAAAAGTTTTATCTTATATTGTTCACCCTCCCTCTTAGTATAATCTTGTGTTCTTCACCAAATCGAACCAAACCAAGTTGAGGAAAGAGGATAGAGAAGAGACTCTACCAACACAAGCCATATCATACTGAACCAAATCAAATCTAATTGAAGGGGAGAGGAGCCAGAAAGGAAACCCTCACACAGCCAAATCAAACTAAAGGAGAAAGAGGTAAAAAATGAAACCCTCACACGACCAACAAAAAGATCGAAGAAGGAAGTAAAGGGAAATATTTGGAGTTTTTTGGCCAAGGAAGGGCCAAGAAAGAGCCTCTAGAAAACCCTCTGAACACAAGCTAAAAAACCTTGATTCTAATAGGCTCAAGACCAATCGATACCAGGGAAGAAGAAATGGCACAACTAAACCAAAGCAAAGGAGATCTTCTCTAAATAGAGCCAACCCTGCAACTCTATCCACTCCATCATGCACCTGCTCCTCCTCCTACTCCTCCCATCCTCTAGATGAATCCCAATATATTATAATATTTTACTCTCAATATTTTTGAAGCCTTAATATTAATATAAACTCATAGGATCAAATATATTATAGCCACAATATAATATGATCAATATAATAATATAACTAGAATAATATGAGCCAACTAATACGTAAAATCAAGGCTAATAATATATCAAATAGCATTCATTAATAAGAAAAAATATGAATGTATAAATAGCATGAATCATACATGTACAAAGCATGTAGCACAACTTACAATATTAGTTGCTCAAATGTATGTAAACTTTATTACTCCTCTTACAAATGTATCATCAACTCTTACAATAACAATGCTCACAATGTAGACAATGTAGACTATGTAGGTGGTGATCACTATGGAGTAATATATAGCCATTATAGGATACCTCTTTGGTTACTTGACTCTTCCTTTTCCTTATGCCAAGTGTCATGACTCTTTGCTTATCCACTTGACACTTGCATACACATGACTCTATCTTGTATGCACACTTGGATATGACTCTTCACATAATAGTTCCTAATTTAATAATACATGTGCACACTTACAAAATGGACTCTTGTGCACATTTACACACATAACACTTGCACACTCATTTACACGATACTTGTGTTTTTCTTGTACATTATTACATTACATAAAATATTTACCCACACTCTAATCTAGGACACAATCCTAATCTAATATTTACAAGGATGTACCAAGGAGGTACATTAGTGTGTACCAAATAATGTAATATACTCTAACATCCTTCTCATACTTCTTTTATGAACCAATTTGAATTCATTAATAATGATGAGGTCCTTGTCGTGAATGCAATGGATGATATGAATACCATCCCAACTCTTGCCTAGTTAGATAATGGCTCCCACATGCTTGTGGAAGAGACCATCGATGTTGACCTTAGTTCTGACCTCGCCAACCTTCTCATCATGCAACTAGGAAAGGAATTATCCAATGAAGAAAGAGAGATTCGCAGAGCTCTTGACACAGTACAAGAAAGTGTTCACTTGGTCCTATACTAATATGCCTACCCTTTATCCAAATTTGGTGGTCAATAATTTAACCCTAGATAGCAACGCCAAGATGGTCAAGTAGAAGCTCAGGAAAATACATCCCACCATTGCATTAATGGTTAAACAAGTTATAGAAACTCTTAAACATGGAATTCATTCAACTAATTGACTATCCTGAGTGGGTATCGAACACGGTACCCATTGGAAAGCCAAATGGGATATGCATATGCACAAATTTTTGAGACATCAACCAAGTGTCTCCCAAGGATAATTTTCCCCTTCCTAAAATCAACACACTATTCAATTCCACAGCTGGTCATGAAATGCTCTCCTTGATGGATGATTTTTCAAGATATAACCAAATTCAAGTTAATCTTGATGATAAACACAAGATATCCTTCACCATGCCTTGGGGGACATTTTTCTATAAGGTCATGTCATTTCATCCTAAAAATGTAGGCACTACATATCAACGCACCATGACCTACATCTTTCATGATTGCATGCGTGATATTATGGAAGATTATGTGGACGATTTATTGGTAAAATCTAAAAAATGCAACAAACATGTTGACATTTTGCATAGTCTTCGACCAACTTTTAGAACATAATGTGAGACTAAATCCTAAGAAATGTGTCTTTGTTATTACCTCAAGCAAACTTATCAGGTTTATCCTCTCTTAGAGGGTATTGAAGTGGACCCCAACAAGTGAAGGTCATCTCAGAAATATCACCCCTGATAAACCTAAAGAAATTGTGTAGCTTTCAAGGTAAGATTCTAGTGATTCACCACTTTATTGCACAATTGTTTGACAAATGCAAGCCCTTCAACCAACTATTTCAAAAGGGTGTCACATTCAAGTGGACCCAAGAATTTTAGGATGCTTTTAATACTCTTAAGAAGCACCTCACATCCCTACCCTTTTTCTCCTTGCCTAGGTTAGGTTTCTCTTTCAACCTATACATTTTGCAACCAACTTTCCCTTAGGAACCATGCTAGCCCAGAAGAATGATGCCAATCGAGAGCAAGCCATATACTACATTAGTCGTACCTTAGTGAGCTATGAAATAAGATGTGTATATGTAGAAGTTGTGCTTAGCAGTAGTTTTTACTACTAAGAAACTTTACCATTATATGTTCAATCATACCACTTATGTTATTACCAAGGAAAACCCACTATGATACACGATGGGTCAATCCTACAATAACAGCTGAATCACAAAATGAATAATTCTTTTAACAAAATTTGATCTCGAATTCATCAACCAGAAATCCAAAAAATCAAGTCATCACAGACCAACTTGCAAAAGCTCCATTTGTAGATGATAAGCCTCTTATCATTGAGATTCTTAGTGACTCTGTCTTCAATATTACTAAGCTTGAATAATATGTCAAACTAGAAGATAAAGTTGACCTAATGCTCTTTTTTTACAGTTCCAAGTATGAGCAAGGGGGAGGTGTTAGAGTTGTTTTCTTCACACTATAAGGGGCTCCAATCCCCTTTTCATTTAAACTTGACTTCTCTTACACCAACAATTTCGAATACGAAGCTCTCATCTTCGACCTCAAAATTACAATTTCTATGTGCATCAAGCGACTTCAAATTATTTATGATCTTCTTCTCATTGTTAACCAAGTGAAGGGAAATTATTTATGTAGATGTGAAATACTCAAATAGTACAAGAAAATTACAAACAATTTACTATCCCAATTCGAGTGGTACGATATTGAAGCCTCGTATAGATCCACAAATCAATTTTTTGACACCATGGCCTCTCTCGATTCCCTCATTCCTTATAACCTGCATGATAAATTAACCCATGTATATGTAACCACCCTCCACAAGTCTTCTATTTCTCAAAATACCTCTCTTGACAATGTGGACATCAATTTTGTTCAAGCAAAGCCTTATGATTCTTGATTTTCATAAGTCAAGGATTACCTTAAACTTAGTGTTCCTCCCCATGATTTACCTCATGTTGAGAAGTGAAACTTCAAGAAAAAATTTGTGAGGTACACCCTCTTGGGGACATCCTCTATAAGCACAACTACGATGGTATCCTCCTCTATTGTCTAGAACCACATGAAGCCAACCTTATCATCTTTGCAGCTCATGAAGGTACTTATGGTGGCCATTTTAGTGGAATTACCATCACTAAGCGCATCTTGCACATGGTTTATTATTGGGCCACCATGGAACACAATTTTATGCATATGTCAAGAAATGTATTAAATGCCAACAACATACCAATTTAACCCACTTGCCCTCATAAGAATTGCAACCCATCCAATCATTGTGGTTATTTTTGCAATGGGGTCTTGACCTCATGGGAAATATCTCTCTAGCTTCATCATGGAAACATAAATTCATCATCACAATAACCAAGTACTTCATCAAGTAGATCAAAGCCATTCCTCTTGTCCAAAAAATTGGTCTTAAAATTGTTGAGTTCATCATGCATCATATCATATGTCGTTTTGGCATCCCCTTTAAGATTGTCTCAGATAATGGTACATCATTAAATAATAAGGAGGTTAGAGAGATGTGTGACAAATATAACATCCATCATATCTTCTCAACTTCTTACTACCCTCAAGGTAATGACCAAGTTGAAGCCACAAATAAAACCATGTCAACAATTTTGTGCAAGACAGTTGCAGAGTCTAATTGAGATTGGCATAATAAACTACCTTTAACATTATGGGCATATAGAATGAGCATTCGCACACCCACTAGGGCAACTCCATTTTCATTACTCTATGGTGTTAGAGGCCATTATGCCCCTTGAGTTGGAAATTCCTTTTTTGTGAATCTCACTATAAGAATTCATTGATGATGATACTACGTACCAAGTTCATTTAGACTAGCTTACACTTAATTAAAGACGAATAAATGCTCTTAAGCATCTTTGAGTTTATCAAGATCATTTTTGATATGCATACAACAAAAAAGTCCATGGATGTGAATTCCAAGTGGGATACCTCATGCTTAAGGAGAACCAACATAATCCAAATCAACCACATCACTTGCAAGACAAATTTACTTCCAATTGGTTGGGTCCTTACATTGTCAAGCAAAAAATTGGTTCTAAAGCTTAAAATCTTACTAATATCGAAGGTAGAGGAACCCAAACGCCTCAACATCATTCATATTTTCTATTTCTATGCATAATCCTATCAAATAAGGCTCTCAAATTCTTACCCATCAAGTTTCAAAAAAAATAACAAAAACAAAAACAAGTGAACACATTCAACAATAATTTTCAAATAATTCTATCATTCCTTCAATTTTTTCTCCAATAAATTTGCAAAGATGCCTCAAGGCCTCTCAATTCAATTTTCTCCTCCCTCATTTACGCTTTTTTTGAGCAAAATTTCTCACACTTAAATGTCAACCAAGATTAGATTTAAATAATAGTTATCCCATGTAGATATCCATAATTTTGATTGTTGATTTCTGTCCCTTTTTCTTAATTTCTTGCATAAAACAAAGTTCACAATAAATGAAAGTACTAATTCAAAAATGTGCTTGTTTTGTTTAAGGAGTGCAATTATGAAATGAAATAGATGTGGATCCACTTTTGTAATTTAATTGTGCATTATTTATCCTGATAAATTCTATAGTTCTATGATATGCAATTTAACAAATTTATTCTATGCTCTAATTCTATCTACTATGTTTTGGAGGAAGAGATCTAGGGACTAACCTCTTGGAGTGGGCCCTGCCTCCTCAAGGTTAGTATTAACCTCCTCCCCTTTTTACTTTACTTCAGCTTTCAGATATTTATGCTCATTAAACTAATTTTATGCTTTTTAATTCATGTTTACAGAAAATAAAAGGAAGCTACAACAATAAAAAACAAAGCATGAAGAAAATGAATAGTTTCATTACTACAATCAAATATGAACAATGATTCTATCTCCTTCTTATCTCATTTATTCCAAACTCCATACATGCTTCGTACAATGTAACAATGGCTGAAAGAATTTCCTTGATTATCTTCCACTGTCTACCCTTCTTACGCTCATGACATTGTAATATATTCTCCCCATTGTTTGGGTTGCAATAGGAAGTATAACTTCATTTTGTTACTTGGTTGGAATGAATTTTCCTTACATGGATTTGTATTGAAAATACATAACTAAATAGTCTCTAATGTAGATAATCCAACAACGTCCTAGGATCATGGTAAAATAACTTTTGTCTTTTCTTGAAGAAAAGATAAACTAATAACTTAATTTGGAATTGCATATTTATAGCTACATAATTATTTACATGAGGACATTGTTCATCCATGTTATAAGGAATAATCATATATAACCACTGAACAATTCCTAAAAGCCCACATGACATAGTTGAGTTAGCTATTGTGTGTGGTGTTTATTGCATAAGAGAACTGTTATAACAAGCTAGTTTTTGTAGTGCATTTTCATAGTTCATGTATGTATATTGTTTCAGTAATGCTCTTCTGTAACCAGCTTCCATAAGTTGTTCCTACAGTGTCATACCTGTTTCCACAAATCATGACTTTTCCAAAGAATATATGTATAATAAAATATAATTACAATTCAATATACACATATGATATATACTCCAAAAGACATGCAAATACATACACATTATTATTCAAAACACAAAGCATATACTAAAAATTACAATTTAATACAAAGATAATCTACCTTTAAAGCTAAATTTAAGCACTCATCAGCTTCTATTTTTCCTCTTCTTCAATCCTTCTCCCATCCTCCTCTTTTTCTTATTCTCTTAGTAGACTCCCTATCAATGTTGTATGGTCATGCACAAGCGGCTACATACCTTTGACTAATCCTATTTCCTCCTCTAAACCTTCTTTTTATCATTCTTTCTCCCCTTCTCATCTTTCTCATCTCCATCAATTTGTTCTTTTTCTTCTTCTTCTTTCATAGGGCCCATGTCAATGTTGTATGGTCACGCACGAGCGGCTATATATCTTTGATTGGTCCTTTTTCCTCTTCCCCTTTATTTCCTCATTCTGTTCCAGTTTCTCAACTTTATTTTTTCCTTCATTTCTTCTTCCCCTAATCCATATTCTTTGTTGTCTCATTTCTCTCCTCTCAATAATTTGGGCTTCTCTCGTCATTCTTTTACATTACATTCATCAACACATTCAGGAATACATACAATAAAGCTCATAAAATGCTCACCTTTTGGATGTGTGGTGTGTTGATCAATCTTAATTGACATAATTAATCACTGACATGTGCATCGCATATTTTAGTTTCAATTTGTATGCATTGTGTTTTTTATCATTATCATGTATCTAAGTGTTGGGTTTACCCTTTTTCATGTTGTCTTGTCAATCATGTTGCACATAAGCATTGTTGTCTTTTACATATTATCAATAAACATGCATTAGTTATCCAAACTATCATGATATCTTGTTCAATCATATTCTTAGGTTGTTTGGTAATGGAAGTATTTTCTATTATTCAACCATCCCTAGTTAAGTCAATCAACCTTTGTCGAATATTATTATGTTATAATGTGATTTTAGGCTTCTCCAAACTAAATTGACTTCCTTCTTGGACTACTCACATATCACACATTAAGAAAATTTTGAGTTTAGGAAAGACAACGTGATGAGTAGTCTTTCCATAAAGCGAAAGTTTTCTCGATCACCTTATCATTCGCATAATCTGAACCTGAAGATCCAAAAAATATAAGGTTCTATAAAAAAGAGATAAAAAAATAGCAAAAACAAAAGAAAAAAGAGATCCACCAAACAATTCTCCTTGGTCTCCTTAGGTATTTCAAGTGACTCCACTGGGGCTATAGAATCCTGGCTAGTAGTGGAGCTACATCGAAGGATTGTAAGACTAACCTCCATCGGGACTATAGACGCCTATCTGGAAATGGAGTATGTCTTTCGAGATGTGACATGTCTATCATATTAGTGATATTATTTTGTACAAACCACTATGCGCTTGTGGATGAGCTAGCTTATATTGGCTTGACTCACAATTGGTTAGTCCAACCTTACTCAAGATGGAAAATGAATATCATTGCACACACTTTGGTCCATGATAGGCTTAATATTATTCGGGATGGTCTAGATTTCTATGGGATATTGACTAACCATTAGATGAGTTTGATTGTTCAAACTAGGGTGTTTGACTTTCTTGAGATTCTTCTAACATCCAAAAACCCTTGGAAATATGAGCAAACCGCATCACGACTAGCTTCAACCTACTAGCTATATCTTCAAGTCATTAGTTCAATGTTCATTTGCTTTGTTTCTCATATCTAGTATTCCTTGTCAATAAGTTAGTGATTAATTCATTATCTTAATCATTGACTCATAATTTTATCTTATGTTTTATGACATTTGTCATTAATTAGTTATATCATTTTTTATTGTGAAATTCAAATATACACATCCAAAAATTAATTAAACAAACACATATGAGTCTAAATCATGAATATAAGTAGAAACATCAACATTCATAACATCAGCATATCAAATCCATACCACCTAGCATAGCATATCTATCTAATCACATGCATCAATCAATCATGCGCATCACATCGAAATGATCTAATAAATATACATTGCATCATGACAATCCAAATCCTTATTAAATATATAAATCATCGTAATTACATCATCATAATTACCCCTCGAGATACATCATGTATACATATATGCATATCACACTACATACATAATACTCATATCATCAAAAACAATGCTCTACAAAAATTGTGGCCCATCTACCAAACCAAAAAATATAACTCATGGTTGTTGATCACTGGGAGTCTCTCCACTCCTCTCTTTCCCTCTTGCTCTCTCATCTTCGCTCCTATGTTACCTCTTGCCACCCTAAGGCTGAGATGCTCCAGATATCTATGACATTCTTGGCTTCAAAAAGCAAGGCACTGTTGGGACCACTGATGGTGTGCTCTTGTGGCTCTTGTGGGTCCCACTGCCCGCATAATTCTAACAAGTATGCATGATTGTAGTGCATTGTCTCCATCTAGGCGACCCCATAAAACCCTATCACTCTCAACCACACCTAGTCATCCTCCCCTAAAGCATCCTTAAGTCTGTCAACAAGCAACCTAAATTAATGTTGTGTTCGCAACATCTTAACCTGCCATCGTTTCCCCTTATCAAAACCATTCTCTTGCAAAAAATACAAGGTAAATTAAAGAAATCATACGGACCCATACGGTTATCATAATTGTATGGACCCGTACGGTTGGCATACGATGGGTATTTTCAAATACCCTTTTACCCCAAACACACAAAACACAAAAAATTTCAAAAATAACTCAAAACAACACAAAAAATACATAATTCACATGCACACTCACCTCAAAAACCATGCCAAAAATAAATAAATCAAAAGAAATAAAAGCAAAAAATAGCCACACAAGCAAACCCCAACCTCCCAAAACATAAAGTGCCTCATTCATTATTACTATCCTAAGCTAGCCTACTCTTCTATGATTTCATTTTTCTAAAAATAGGCCCTAGGGTTTATTTTATCCCAAAAATAGAAAAATAGAAGAAAAAGAGGCAACAAGCAACTAACTAGCACTACACTCCCTCTACTACTAGGTCCATCACCGCTATCTGCCATCTTGTGTGTTTGCGTGTCCATTTCAATAGCGTTTCATATCAATTTCTTAGCCTCATTTATCACTCTCCTCTCAATTCCTCCAAGTCGCATGGTAAAAATGAGCAATTGTGCCTTACGATCACTTTTTTATACTTAAGTGTGTCATGATTGTACCGTACGATTTTTTATCGTACAATTCCATACAAATTTTGACCGTACAATTTCGTATGGTCACCATTTTCACTAATTTTTTTCTTCAAATTTCATTATTTTCTTCATTAATTTCCACTCCTTAATAGCACAATGACATTTTTTTCAAGCACTTTGTTTTTATGTTTTATTTCTTCACTCATCAACTCACCGCTTGAGGGGGAAGATATTACCCATCAATGTTACCTTGAATATAATCAATATCTAAACACTCAATATTGGAATCACGTTTATCCAAGAACTTTGTTTGAGACTATCACAAGTCATTCTCTGTTAGGAAAAAAGGTAGAATTTCTCTTCTCAACTTAAACTCTAATCCAATCAAATTTGGTATGTTTTATACCAATGTTTGTATGGTTACTCATGCACTCGCTTCATTGAGGTGGTAACTTAAGTCCACTTATAATTGATTTGTAGCATCATGAGGACACCTACCTATGGTTGGTCAACTTACTAAATCAAATGATCTCAATAATATATCAAAGGTAAAGTTTCAAGGATATTCATCCCTTCCATAATTGGGGTATCTTACATTGTTCTTGATTTGATATAAATCTTGCGTCTCCTCCCTCAACTATCGTTGTGTTGTGCCAAAATTCATAGTCAACCATCATCAACTTATCAATCGTATAGTCAGCCACTAATATGATGTCATATGTTTTTGCACTCCATCATGTTTACACACACCATAGTACAAAAAGAGGTAAATATAGACATCTAAAAATATCACATTATCCTTGTGTAGTGTTAATGGTTAGTTAATTTACAAAAAAAATCCTTAAAATATGCTTAATCTGCATCAAAACACTATTTAGGTACTTAAGCCCCTTTTCCCCACTAAGCCCCTCCTATGCCTAGCCCCTGGTCACCATGTGATCACCCCTCTAACCTAGCCTAGGGCCACCTCACCCTAGTCTACCCTTTGACTCTAGCCTAGCTCCACCTCATCCTAGCCTACTCTACCCCCTACTCTCCACATCTCCATGCTCATTCAATGGCATAAATGGAATGAAGACTTTCTTCACCCATGTGCATTAATGGCATGAAGACTTTTTAGCCACATGCCATAAAGAGGGTGAGGACTTTCTTCACCCCATGCATTTATGAGGTATGGTGCACCCATGCCCATTTATTGTATATGGATGGGTGAGGACTTTTTCCACCAAATTCATTTATGAGGCATGGTGTACCCTTCCACCTCATAGGACACATCACCCCCTAACCTTGGCCAAATTCTATAATTATGAGGCCATTTCCTTCATTTTCAAGAATCATACAAGTACTTACCAAAACTTTACAAAAATCACTCCATCCCTCATTACATACAAGCCCTCCTTTGTGCTAACCCCTGATGGTTTTTTAAGCCTTACTACTACCACAAATATCACAGGATCGAATATAATTAGCCACAAAATAATAAGTTCAAGATAGCAATATGGAAAGAAACTTACAATAGTAATCTGAAAGAGTGTAATCCAAAGAATTTTATTAAAATGAACTTGTACATCAAATTATGGAGCTTTGTCTCCATAATATAGTTTTACAAAATGACCTTTGAATTCTTATCTTACCACTTGTCTAAGAAACTTTGATCTTCACTTAGGATGCATATATATCAAATAATGTAATATACTCTAATACCTCCCTGTATTACATTATTTAATGTGTGATTCTCTTGATCTGCATAGATGATCTCTAAATATCTGAAACTTGCTTCGACCTAATGCCTTTGTAAAAGCATCTACAATATGATCTTCTATAGGAATATATTTCCACTAAATATGATGACTTTGAAAATGATATAATGATAAAATGACATTGACCTTCAATATGTTTTGTTTGTTCATGAAGTATTTGATTTTTGATCAAATTTAATACTCCTTGATTATCAAAATTTATTATTGTTGGAGTTCTTTTGATTCTCATATTTGACAGTATGTATCGTAACCAAAATGCTTCACATATTGCATCCTTTGTTGCACAATACTCTGCTTTTGTAGATGAAAGTGCTACTGCATGTTTTTTTACTGTACCATGAAATTGGTCTTGAACCAAGATAAAAAAAAATGTAACTTGATGTTGATTTTCTATCATCTATAGATCCAATATAATTTGAATCTGAATATCCTTGTAGACAAAAATTCTTCATTTTTATATATAAGTCCATATTATGTAGTCTTGATATATTGTAATATTCTTTTTATACCTTTCCAATGACTTTCTCTAGGTTCTTGCATAAATTTTGAGAGATTATTTATAGCAAAAACTATATATGGTCACATATTTGTTAAATATAAGAGACTTCCAATTAATTGACGATAGGTTGTAGTTGAAACTAAATATGTTTCATAATATCTAGATAATTGCAGTCCTTGTTCCATAGGAGTATCCTTAGGCTTACAATTATTCATTCTATATTTCTCAAGAATTTTGCATACTTTGTGTAATTGTAATATTATCTTAATTTTGATGAATTTCTAAACCAAGGCAATAATACAAAAGTCCCAAATATGTCATCTCAAAATCATTTTCTAAATCCTTTTTAACTTCATTTATTAAACTTTTTTAACTTCATGTAATTACTATATCATCAACATATACCACAAGCATTATTATGCCACTTCCAACCCTTTTTTATGTATAGGTTTGCATCTAACAAGCTTCTTTTAAAGTTATGATGTAATAAATTATTATTGATTTTTATATACCATGCTCTTGGGGCTTGCTTTAAACCATAAAAAAAATTGTTTAACTTACAAACTTTGTGTTCTTGTCTCTTAATTACAAATTCTTTCGATTGTGACATATAAACTTCTTCAAGATCACCATTAATAAATGCACTTTTTACATCCATCTAATGAAGTTTCCATCCATGATGTGCTACCAAAGCATAAATTGTTCTAATAGTAGTCATTTTTGATGTTGGTGCAAAATTTTCTTCATAATCAATCCCTTTTGTTTGAGTGTATCCTTTTGCAACTAATCGAGCCTTGTACTTATCAAGCGAGCCATTTTTTTTATATTTGACCTTGTAGATCCATTTACAACCAACTATTTTCTTTCCTAGAGGTAACTCAACTAGATTCCATGTTTTATTTTTCAATAATGTTGTATATTTTGATTCCATAGTTGCCTTCTATTTTAGATGATTTAAATTTTGAAGTGTTGTTGTAGGTTCTACTACAAATCTTAATAATCCCCAGTTTATTCTAGTTAGACTATGAGTTTGAGGTTTTGTAGTAGTAAGATCTGGAATTTGTTCTATATTTGAATCTCTAAGTGTATTTCTAAACCGGATAGGTTATTTTCTCTATAAGTTTGTAGTAGTTTCTTCAATGTGTTCATCTTGTAATTATGATTATGTATATTAATTTTATGAGTCTTTTAAAAAAATTAGAAAAACTTTTGAATCAGCTTTTTGATATTTAATACCATTTTTATTTTTTTATCAAATACATCTCTGCTTATATAGGTTTTCTTTGCTATTGGGTCAAATATTTTGTATTATGTAGACTCATCATCATAACCAAGAAATACATTGCATATAGTCTTCTCATCTAATTCTATTTTTTTTGCTTTGGAATATACACATAAGCCTTACATCCAAAAATTATCAGTTGCTCTACAGTTGCTTTGTTCTTAACTATGCTTCTTCTAATATAATATTCTTATTTATCCTTGTAGGTAATCTATTTTGCAAATAAACAATTGTTTTAACTCTCTACCCAATACTAATGATCAAGATGAGCTTCTTTTATCATACACCTAATCATTCTCATTATAGATCTATTTCTTCTTTACGCAATACCATTTTGTTGTGGTGAATATGTTGGAAATTGTGAGTTGTCATTGATGTCAAAGGAACAAAGCAGTCAAAGTGGAAATACTCTTCAAGGATGGTAAGCTCAAGAATGGATTTGTGAAATTGTCATTGATGTCAAAAGCAAAAGGATGTTCAAGAAAAATGCCACATTGTCAATATTATTGTGCTTGAGAGATTCAAATGGTAAGCTTGGTCAATATCATTATGGTTGAGAGATTCAAATAGTGAGCATGATAAAAACTATAGAGCTTGGAGAATTAAAAGGGTGATGTACATTATTTATTAATGTACACTTTAATATTTAAATTAAAATTTTAAATATTAAAGTAAGGTTCTAAAGTGGGACATTATTAAATTAAAATTTGATAATGTGAAGGTCAACTCCAAAGTTAAAAGGATTAAAATTACTCATATATATATTAACCTAACTTTGTGGTTGAGTTGATGTTTATGTGCATTCGTGTTGCCTATCACGAGAAGAATATTATGTTTGTTTGCATGTTGCATCTGCGTTCGGGAAGGAGAAGACCTTTGAGATATTTGAGCCCCTATTATTGAGATATTTTAGCGCCTATTGTTGAGAGAGTTGAGCACTCTTCATTGAGAGATTTGAGTGCCTTTCGTTGAGTGATTTGAGTGCATTTCATTGAGAGAGTTGAGCGCCCTTCATTAAGCGATTTGAGTGCATTTCGTTGAGTGATTTGAGTGCCTTTCATTGAGATATTCGAGTGCCACTCATTGTGAGAGTCAAGCGCCTTTCATTAAAAAGGGAGTTGAGAGACTATGTGCTATAACCTGTGCTTAAGAGGAAGTATGCTAGGAAATGTATGTTGAAGACTTGCACTGTGTGACCTGTGTTCATTTGAGAAAGATAATTTGATGTTTGCCATGAAGACTTGCATTGGGTGACCTGCATTTGTTCAGGAAAGACAATTTGATGTTCGTCGTAAAGACTTGCACTAGGTGACCTGCGCGTGAAAGAGAAATTTTGGTGTTCGTTGTCTAAAGGAGAGTTATACATTTTTTGTTGCACATCTGAGAGGAAGGCAAAAATATAACAGAAGTAGAGAGAAAAAGACATCGTGGATAGATTTATGCCTAGAGATAACAAGGTATAAATGTATTGTCATTTGCATACACATTGGATAAATTAACATACAGTGAAGTGTTGGCACCGAAAAGGAAAGAGACAGTGAAGTAAATACAAAGTAACCCTAATACGGAAAGCGCAATGTCAAAGAGAAGTGTTAGGGATATACAAAGAGAAGTGGCTCATTGACAAGTAGGATAAGGATTGTGTGTGGAAGTCAAGAGGTCAAGTTTCTGCGCTAGCAAGGAAAACATTTTGAAGACATCAAATAAAGAGATAAGTGTGTTTCATGCTATAAGTTTTTGTTGATAAGAAATTGTGTGAAAGGTTTTTTGAAAAATAAAAATGAGAAATGATTAGTGCAATGAATTAGAGTAAGAGCATAGTGCATGGTGTGGTTCTCCAAAAGACAAGTATTGTGTATGGGCAGCTAGGCAAACTTTGTGAAACATAATTGTGCTTTATTGAATTGATTTGAGAGAGAACAAAAGTGCATCATTGTTGGTTGTGTTGAGAGAAAAAAAAAGGACCAAATTAGTGCATTTCCATTGATGTTTTAAGAAGGAACAAAGGGCAGATTTTGTGCATCTTGTTGGGGAGTTTTTGTACATCATTGTTGGGCAGATTTTGTACATCATTGTTGGGTAGATTTTGTGCATCTTGTTGGGGCAGATTTAGTGTATCATTGTACATTAATTTGAGAGTGAAACAAAGGGTAGAAGTTGTGCATTACTGTCAAAAGAAATTGAAAGATAAGTGCTAGGGTTTAAGAGAAAGTTTGAGCATAACCTAGCTTGATGCTGAAATAAAGTTTGAAAAGTCATAGAGCATATTTGTGAAGTAATTTGTGCATTGATCGTGAGTAAGAGGACACATTGTGAAATTGTATTGCATATCATTTTTATGTGTTCTTGAAGAGAATTTTGGGTAGAATATGTCTGAAGTATTATGATCAAAGCATATGTTATGAGCAGTGTTGAGCAAGTGTTATGAGCAGTTTTGAGCATGAAGCAGAGACAGTGAGCAGATTTGTGCAGGATTTGTGAGCAAGTTTGATGTAGACTTGTGAGCATGTATGAGACAGATCAGTACAAGTAATTGAGCAAATTTGATGAAAATTATGAGCATATTTGATCAAAGTTGAGCAAAATTGAGAGCAGGCTTTGGAGCTAACCTGTGCAAAGGGGATAGAGTTCTCCTGTGGATAGAAGTCCACAAACTAGAGCAGTGGGGACAGAGGTCTACTATGGATAGAGGTCCATGAACTTGAGCATAGGGGATTGGTGTCTCCTTTGGAAAGAGGTCCATAAACATTGTAATAGGGATTTAGTTCCCAATAGATTTGTTGAGAAGATTTATAAGAAATATTTCCTCCATGGACGTAGCCCACATTGGGTGAACCACGTTAAATCCATATCTCTCATATGTTTGATGATTTGTGCATTATTTATTGCTTTGATATTATTGTTGTTATCATTTGTATTGAAAAGTAAAAAGTTGTATCTTATATTGTTCACCCCCCTCTCAATATAAGCTTGTGTTCTTCAGAATATGTTGTAGTCAGTTGTCTTTTTATTTTGTTTTCTACTAAAAATAAACTGAATTATTTTGACAAAAAATCACCACCTCTATCTGAACGAAGATTCTTGATGGTTTTTCCTGATTCTTTTTCAACTAGAAGTTTGAATTATTTGAAACAACAAAATGCTTCATATTTGTATATCATAAAGTACACCCATATTTTTTCGAAATGATAATCAACAAATAGTTGAAAATATTTGTGTCCTCCAATACTAGTAATATTCATTGGTCCACATAAGTCTGTATATATTAATTCCAATGGGTTTTAAGCTTTATATTG
Source organism: Wollemia nobilis (assembly GCA_028583015.1). Classification (NCBI taxonomy): domain Eukaryota; kingdom Viridiplantae; phylum Streptophyta; class Pinopsida; order Araucariales; family Araucariaceae; genus Wollemia; species Wollemia nobilis. The sequence continues at coordinate 270,236 of JAQPPZ010002750.1, read as the reverse complement.
ACAAAGCTCAAAAGGTATCCTATGTTGTTTTCCTACTAGACATTTTGGACAAACTGTAGACTCCCAAGAAAGATTAGGTAAACCTTTTACCATTTGATATTTAGTCATTTCGTTCAATGACGATGCACTTATATGTCCTAGTCTCTTATGCCAAAGCTCCTTAGTTTTCGAGATTTCTACTGATAGTGTTATATTTGTTACTGTTTCTAAAGTGAACAATCTATCTCTATAATATATTGATGCTATCACTAATCCTTGCTTGATAATAAGTCATTTTTTTTTCCTTTGACAAATTTTAATTCAACTACTAAATTTTGATCCGTAAGTTGAGATAGTGAAAGGAGATTAGTAGTTAATATTGAAACATATAACACATTATTGATAACTCCTTTTAAATTTGTTAGATCAACTAGAACATCTCCTACTCCTTTGACTTCATATGTCATACTCTCTACTATGACAACTAGTTTCTCATATTTTTCATGAAAAATATTAAATCATTGTTTGTTTCCTGTCATATGTCGACTTGCTCTAGAATCTATGTACCTAGTTTTAGAAACTAAAGAATGAATTTTACAAATTTTTGTTTTCTTAATATTTGAAATCCTTGTTTCCCAAATACTTAAGTTTGCAAAAATTCAATATTTTTCTAATTTTCAATTTTCTCAAAAATGTGAAATCAAATTAAACAAATTTTAAACTTGAAAAAACTTATTTAAAAAATAATTTAAACTATTCGAAGTCCTTATCTATCCAATAAATAACTTAAAGAACCTTAAAGAAACTTAAATAACTATAGTTATCCCTACTTATTACTCCATTTTTTTGTTTAAGTGAAAAACCCCTTACAGGGTCGCCTTGGTCTGAGAGACCACGAACAAAGGGCTCTACACCATCAAAGTCACCCGGGAGTCGCACCCAACCCTGCCCGCACCAACATTATCAATTGGATTTTGGAGACCCAATTCAGCTTTTTGGTAGGGTGGAGATTTGAAGCTGGGACCTCCCTTGGAGGATTGCCCTCTCCTCTCCAACTCACGTACAACACCTGGGTATTTATTACTCCGTTTAAATAATCCCAAAAATCTTCTATTTTGGCCTTATAGCTCCTAATATAAAATTGTAATATAAACTTTGGTTTATGAAACCCTAATATTAAAAATACCTTTGAAAATTGCAGTGAGTCTTGCGCACATGAATCTTCCTATTGTATTTCACTCTCTGGTGAATTTGTGCAAACTCCTTCCTCCTAATAACTAGTATGCTATTGCAACGTGTAGCTATGCATGGTAATTGTTTCTCATAACGTTGCACTTCTCATTGCACTGTTTCAAACAATATTCTAATTAAATTCAAACTAACTTTTGGACAACATTTGCTATGAACGTTATGTCTGCACCCGAAGTAACGCTTTGCACTTATTTCTTGGTTTGGCACCTTTGCTTACCAACTACCTCCAACATTTCACTTTTCTCGTCTTCCTAATTGTGATCTATTTTGAGCGTCTCACTTTCCTTTCAAACGATTCACTTTATTTCCTCAATGTTTCACTTCCTTCATCTTCCTAGTTGCTATCGTTTTCAAATTGATTCAACTTTTTCATTCAAACCGTTGTTCTATGATATTTGGTATTCTCATTTCTCATAACGTTGTTGGACATTCCTAGGTTTATGTGGCTTTGGTGTATGTTGTTGTTACGAACAGCTAAAGACGTAGCTTTACTAAAAATTTTGCTAACCAAAATGTGATTCTAATGGATACGTAACTCTGCTCATGAGCTATATGGCTCACTTTCTACCTAATTCTCCTATGACATGGTCTGGATGACTTCGGTATGGAATGAACCGAATGGCTCTACTTTTATTGCTTTGGTATGAGTCATATGACTCTCCTTCTTTTTGCTATGGTAAGAGCCGAATGAATGGCTCTCTTCTTTTTCTGCACTAGAATAAGTCGAATGTCTTCTTTCTTTCCTGCGTTGAAGTGAACCGGATGGCTCACCTTCTACATTGTGCTGGAATGCTCGTATACCTGGCCTTATAATCAACCCTTTATTCCATTGTTATGGTTGATAGACTTCTCCTCTTTGTTGCTATGATCGTTAAAATTCTCTTTTCTCTGGTGCTATGGTCAAAAGACTTCTCTTCTATTTCTATTTTCTTGTTTTATTCTTCTATTTTAAAATTTCTCAACCAATATAGATTGTCTCTATTTTGAATGTATCTTCCTTCTTCAAAATAGGTAACCTCAATCTTCTATCAATGATTTCTCAAACCTATTTTCTTATTGTTTACTATATACTGCTTGCTATGACCACTCGCTCTATTTCTTCTTTATACAATATCAAGGTTTTTGTAACATAAATATTTTCTTATCTCCTATGTCAAGGTCAATATCTCTGTGACCTGAAATCTCAATGTCAAGGTTTGTAGAACCTGAATATCTTTCTCTTGTCAAGGTTTGTATATTTATGACCTAAAATGTTTCCTTATGTCAAGGTCTCTCTCTAAAACAATAATTTTTCCTTATGTCAAGGTCTCTCTCTACAACCTGAAACTTTTCCTTCTATTCTTTCTGCTTTCTTATCTCTACACTTAGAAGCTAAATGTCTTCTCTATCCATTGTAGGAAGCTTCTCACACTTTAACTACTTTCTTTCTCTCCTGCAACTCTTTCTCTTTTGTCAAGGTGACTTGGATGTCCCTAATTCCTCTATCACATATGCAGTAGTTTCAAACCTCGTAGCGCTCATCGTGGACGTTATCACATATGCAGTAGTTTCAAACTGAATCGTTGTCACAAATACAACGTTAAGGTATTGTTGCCACAAACGTAGTGATTAAAGATCACTATCACAAACACAGCGATAAAGAAGTATTGCCACAAATGCAGTGACTAAAGATCATTGTCACAATGTGGATGAATCTACTCTTTTAGGTAAAGCTACAGTTAAGGAAGCTTCTAATATTAAGCAAATCATTAGCTATTTTTCTAAGGCTACTGGGCAGTTGATCAATGAAGACAAATCTAAAGTTATTTTCTTTCACTGTTCTGCTAGACAGGAATCCATGGTCTTGGATAAATTAAGATATAAGAAGACCTCTCTTCCAATCACTTATTTAGGTATTCCCATAAATATTCAAAGGCAAAAAAATAAATATTGGAATTGGTTGTTGGACAAAGTCAAGAAGAAAATTGGAAAGTGGACCAACAAGTGGCTTTCTTATGGGGGTAGAATCACCTTGGTAAAATCAGTCCTTCAATCTATTCCTATTTATGTTTCTTTCGTTTTGAATATCCCAAAGGCTGTTCTTCGAGAATTGGATCAAATCAGTCATCATTTCCTTTGGAGTGGTACTAAGGAGAAAAGAAAATGGGCCTTGGTGAAATAGGATACTTTGTCTTCCTAAGAGTGAAGGGGGTTAGGATTTCGGTCTTCAATTAATAACAACAAAGATTTAGTTGCTAAATTATATTGGAGGATGTTGCATAACCCCAATGCTCTTTGGGCCAATAATATCCATGCTAAATATTCTGAGAACAAAAGTCCCGAAGACCTTGTTCGCTATCAACTTCCTACCAAAGGTTCACCCATTTTAGCAGTTCTTAAGACTGGTGAGGATTTGATAAAGAAAAAATTATTTTGGATCATTCATAATGGTCAACATGCAAATTTTTGGACAGATTCTTGAGATGGTCACAAGCCTTTGATAACTCAGTTTCCCGATTGGAGGCCTTAGATGGAGGAGCTTCACCGAGCTAATTGGATAAAGGTGGCTAATTACTATCGGTACCATACTAGTAATTCAAAGGTTGGTAGCTTTTGGATCCCTATTGAGGACTGGCCTCTTCAAATCCCAGAAATGCAAAGACAAGATATCCAAGGCATCCTTCATATGAGATCCCTCTCTTGGTCCCATGAAAAATATTGTTTTGGATGGAACAACACTACTAAGGGTGAGTATTCGGTTGCTCAAGGTTATTTGACCTTATGCCATAATAATCCCAACCATTCTTCTGACATATTTTCTCAATCGTGGGCTCAAAAGCTCTTGCCTAAGGTGAGGTTCTTTAATTGGCTTTTATTGCATCGTAAGGTGCTTACTGGTGATCAACTTATGAAGCATGGTTTTCATGGCCCTTTTAGATGTGAAATGTGTGAAGAGAATGTAGAAAATATCAACCATATTTTTATTGAGTGTACTTTAGCCTCTGAGCTATGGAGGAGAATGGCCACTTTACTTGGATTACAGTGGTCCAATTTTTTTACTTTTGAATAGCTTTGGAGGGATTGGCCTAATCAAGAGGGTGTTGATCATTTTATTAGGCAATTAGTTTGGATGGGTTATACCATTCTTCTTTGGAATATTTGGAATGAAAGGAACAACCGAATTTTTAATCAAGATAGGAAGGATATTCACTATAATTGGCAAAAGACCATAGCCAACTTAGTTGAATCAGTCCATCAACTCCTTAATCACCCCCAAAACTCCCACCAAATATGGGATCAAGTGATGCAAAGATTGAAGATTAAACCTTCTAAGGGCAACCAACTTAAAGGGAATGTGAGTATTAGTAAGATGGATAGGACTAGAAATTGGCAACCTCCTCCTAAGGATTTTGGAAAAGTCAATACTGATGGAGCCTCTAGAGGGAACCCTGGAAAAGCCAGTGTGGGAGGAATTGGTAGACTTTCATATGGCTCCCTGGTTTTTACTTTTGCTAAAAATTTGGGTATTCTTTCCAATAACCTTGCTGAGGGGTATCGTATCCTCAGAGGCCTTCGGGAGGCTACTAAGCTTGGATGGGAAAAGGTGTTAGTTGAGTCTGACTCTCAACTTATGATTAATCTCTTGAAGACTCCTTCTAAGAATCATAAGGTGGATTGAAGAATAAAAAGAATTATTGAGAAGATTCAGTTAATCTAGATGGGATTTTTTAAAGTTGATTACAATCATGTGGTCAGAGATCAAAACAAGAGTGCTGACGCTTTAGCTAATTGGGCTTTGGACAAAGGTGATCTTACTTGTTATGGCCACCCTCTTATATGGTGGGCTTCTCAAATTAGGGAAGCTCTTCTTTCTATCATTTCTTTGGATGGCTCCGAGTTCTGAAGGTACCTAGTTTCTTCTTGTTTTTTTTTTTTTTTTTTTGCTTCTCTTTGGTTCATTTAGTTTTTTTTAGTTCCCTAGCTCATTCTATTCTTTATTTTGTTTCCTCTATTGATTCTTGTCTTAATAGTCTTCTGGTCTAGATAGGTCATTGTTTTGTTCATTTTTTTTTTCTTTTTTCTTCTTTGTTTTTTTTTTGTTTAGTTTTTTAAGGTGGGTGGGTTCTTTTGTTTTGTTTTGTTTTTGTGTTCTTTGTGTTGTTTTTTGTTGTTCTTGTGTTTTTGTTGTTTTTTTTTTTTTATGTTTTTGTTATTGTTCTTGTGTTTTTTTCGTTCTTGTTCTTGGGTTTCTCTTTGTTTGTGTTATTTCGTGTTTTTATGTGCGAGTGTTTTCTATGTTTTTTGTTTTTTTTTATTGTCTGTTGTTGATTGTTTTTTATTTTTATTTTTATTTTATTTATTTTATTTTTTAGGTTTTGGTTGTGTTTATTTTTCATGTTTTTTTTTTGTTGTCTTTGGAGTGTTCTGTTGTTTTTGTCTTGTTTGTGTTTTGTTATGTGGTTCTTGTGTTTTTCTATGTGGTTTGTGTTGTGGTTTCTTTTATCTTATTGTGCATGTTTGGTTGTGCTTTTGTTTTTGACACACTCAAGGAGCATGTTTTTTATTTTATTTTATTATTTTTGTTGTTATTTACTTATTTTTAAATTGGTTTTGTGTGTTTGTTTGCTCCTTGAGTATGTCAAAGGTGGTAGGCCAAGTCCGAGTCCTGGGCATTTTTGGCGGAATGGATACCCCTGCCTCCTTGGGTCTTACCCGAAAGTGGCATCCATTTTGGGATGTTTTCCACAAATAAAAAAAAAGATCATTGTCACAAACATAACGACAAGGAACACTATCTATAGGGAAGTTTTGTGTTGGCAACTTCAAGCCAACAGCTCACGGAGTGATTCAAAGAATTTCAAACCTAAAAGAGGTACAGATGCCACAACAAAGCTAGAGAGCTCAGTACAAAAAGAGATGAAACAACAAAACATTCCATTCTGAAAACAAAGGCAGCGTCCAACTTAAGCAAAAGCAAACAACAAGACCATGTTATCATAAGTAAAAAGGTGACATCCGATATTTTGAAACATTCATATAGTTTTACAAAGGACCAAAGGATATTAGACTTGTTTACCAACCTATAAATTCCTTAAGAAGGCTTTGCTTCCTTTCTGAAGTGTTATTTTCACATATTGCCCAGTCCTCTCTTTTTTTTTCCATGTTCTTTTGTTTCTCTTTCATCTTTTCCACCATGAGCAATCGCTTCTCCTTCCTCCTTCCTCCTTTTCTTAAAGGATGGATTCCTTTTCTCCACACCTCTAGCCTCCGCCAAAACATTAATTCTACCTGCCCACCATTACTTCTTTTCCATCCAATCAATGGTAGGCGAGATATTTTCATTTTTTTAAACATTTTTCCCATATTTCAAAATTTTATCATCAATGAAGCCCTTTCTGAAGGTCAATAGGAAGCTTCTGCTCATAAGGATGTATGAACTCACAAATTTCTTATTAATCAAGTTAAGACCTTATTACCTTGGTTTTTAAATAAATTTCTTTTATTATTTAGATTTGAGATCTTACCATACATTTAAATAATATTTTTTTATTATTTAAACAAAATTCTAATATTATGCTTGTCCCTTTCTTGGAGCTTTCAGCGATGTAAAAGGTTTAAAATGATTGTGGCATGGTGGTTATAGGTGTGGACTGCGCGAAGATCTGTGTGGCGGCTTAGGGCGGACAGCTGCGAGAATCCTTGTGACGGCCATAAAAGCTGGACAACCTGCCCGGATTCGTGGCGGCTACCGATTCCACCATTTAAATACAAAAAAAAAACAAAATTCTAATATTATTATTTAAATAATAGTTCTTATTATCTATTTAAATAAAAATTTATTATTATTTAAATAAAGTTCTTATTATCTATTTAAATAAAATTCTATTATTATTTAAATAAATTCTTCTATATATATTTATATAGGTTCTTTTATCATAAACTAGCAACATGCTACTCTTCAAAAGACTTACACAACAATTCAGTGAGTTCAAAGATAACCAAACGTATGCACCCTTTCCCAAAACCAATGATGCAATAAAGTGATGAAGTAAAAGATAATCAATCATATGCATCAAACAAAGTGGGAGTTTTTCCATCAACCTAATCACCCATCTCAACCGGAGAATTTACAATAGCTACTAGGCTACAAACTATGGCTCTAGGTGGCTGGCTAATTGACAATTATCCCTAAAGCAATAATGCATACCTATATGAGGGTAGTCATCTATGTTACCTTGAGCCACCATAATCATCATTTTCCCTTTTTTCAAGTACCCCGTTCTTGGTGGATGATTTTACCTCTTCCACCCTCGAGTGTACCTAATCCTGCATATTAACAATATGTCAGCAATACTGTGTTCTTAAAAAATAAATCAATTTAAGCATTGCATAGTCATTCAATTGCAACAAAACTAAGAATCAAATTACCATTGATCGACATAGTTTTATGCCAAAATTTTTACCAAGGAGGGTCATGACAAAGGCAATAATGCAAAAGTCCCAAATCTATCATCTCAAAATCCTTTTCTAAATCCTTTTTAACTTCATTTATTAAACTTTTTGAACTTCCTATAATTACTATATCATCAACATATACCACAAGCATTATTATGTCACTTCCAACCCTTTTTGTGTAGAGGTTTGGATCTAACAAGCTTATTTTAAAGTTATGTTGTAATAAATGATTATTGATTTTTATATACCATGCTCTTGGGGCTTGCTTTAAACCATACAATGATTTGTTTAACTTACAAACTTTATGTTCTTGTCCCTTAATTACAAATCCTTATGGTTGTGACATATAAACTTCTTCTTCAAGATCACCATTAAGAAATGCACTTTTTACATTCATATGATGAATTTTGCATCCATTATGTGCTACCAAAGCACAAATTATTCTTACACTAGTCATTCTTGATGTTGGTGTAAAAGTTTCTTCATAATTAATCCCTTTTGTTTGAGTGTATCCTTTTGCAACTAATCGAGTCTTGTACTTGTCAAGTGAACCATTTGTTTTATATTTGACTTTGTAGATCCATTTACAACCAGTTATTTTCTTTCCTGGACATAACTCAATTAGATTCCATGTTTTATATTTCAATAATGTTGTATATTCTGATTTCATAGTTGTCTTCCATTTTAGATGATTTAAATATTGAAGTGTTGTTGTAGATTATGATATAGAGCTTAACAATCCCCTGTTTATTCTAGTTAGACTACGAGTTTGAGGTCTTATAGTAGTAAGATCTAGCATTTGTTCTAAATTTGAATCTTTAAGTGTATTTCTAAACCAGATAGGATTTTTTTCTCTATGATTTTGTAGTAGTTTCTTCATTTTGTTCATCTTGTAATTATGATTATGTATTGTCATTTGATGAGTCTTATTTTGAAAAATTAAGAAAAACTTTTGAATCGACTTTTTCTTCTTTAATACCATTTTTTATTTTTTCATCAATTACTACATCTTTACTTATATAGTTTTTCTTTGTTATTGGGTCAATTATTTTTTATCCTGTATACTCATCATCATAATCAAGAAATATACTGCACATAGTCTTCTCATCTAATTTTGTTCTTTTTTGCTTTGGAATATGCACATAAGCCTTACCTCCAAAATTCTTAGTTGCTCTATAGTTGGTTTTTGTCCTAACCATGCTTCTTCTGATGTTATATTCTTAAGTATTCTTGTAGGTAACCTATTTTACAAATAAATAGTTATTTTTACTATCTTTGCCCAATATTGATGATCAAGATGAGCTCATTTTAACATACACCTAACCATTCTCAAGATAGATATATTTCTTCTTTTTGCAATACCATTTTGTTGTGGTGAATTTGTTGTAGAGAGTTGTATTTTTATTCTGTTTTCTTCTAAAAATAAATTGAATTCTTTAGACAAAATTCACCACCTGTATCTGAACAAAGATTCTTGATGGTTTTTCCCAATTCTTTTCAACTAGAAGTTTAAATTGTTTGAAACAAATAAATGCTTCAAATTTTTATTTCATGAAGTACATCCACATTGTTTTGGAATGACCATCAACAAATAGTTGAAAATATTTGTCCTCCAATACTAGTAATATTCATTGGTCCACATAAGTTTGTATATATTAATTCCAATGGTTTTTGAGCTCTATATTGATGAAGTTCAAAAGGTATCCTATGTTGTTTTCCTACTAGACATTCTGGACAAACTGTAGACTCCCAAGAAAGATTAGGTAAACCTTTTACCATTTGATATTTAGTCATTTCATTCAATGACGATGCACTTTTATGTCCTAGTCTCTTATGCCAAAGCTCTTTAGTTTCTGAGATTCCTATTGATAGTGTTATATATGTTATTGTGTCTAGAGTGAACAATCTATCTCCATAAGATCATGATGCTATAACTTTTCCTTTCTTAATAATAAGACATTATTTTTTCCTTTGACAACTTTAAATTCAACTGCTAAATTTTGATCCATAAGTTGAGATACTGAAAGGAGATTAGTAGTTAATCCTGGAACATATAACACATTATTAATAACTCATTTTCCATTTGTTAGATCAACTAGAACATCTCCTACTCCTTTGACTTCATAAGTCATACTATTTGCTATAACAACTAGTTTCTCGTATTTTTCATGAAAAATATTAAACCATTATTGTTTTCCTGTCATATGTTGACTTGCTCCAAAATCTATGTACCAATAATCTATAATGACTTTTGAGTTTGAAATAGTTCAAAATCTTATTGAGTAGTAAGCCTTATGTCTACCTACTTTTAGAAGCTCAAGAATTAATTTTGCAAAATTATGTTTTCTTAATATCTAAAGTTGAAATCCTTGTCTCCAAAATACTTAAATTTGCAAAAAAATCAATAATTTTCAATTTTCTCAAAAATATGAAATCAAATTTAATATATTTTAAACTTGAAAAAGCTTATTTAAAAAATCAATTAAACTATTTGAAGTCCTTATCTCTCCAATAAATAACTTAAAGAACCTTAAAAAAACTTAAACAACTATAATTATCCTTAAGTATCACTCCATTTAAATAATCCCAAAATCTTCTATTTTAGCCTTATAGCTCCTAATATAAAACTTTAATATAAACTTTGGCTTATGAAAACCCTAATATTAAAAATACCTTTGAAACTTGCATTGACTCTTGTGCACATGAATCGTCTTGTTGTGTTTCACTCCTTGGCAAATTCGTGCGAACTCCTTCCTCCTAATAGGCAATATATTATTGCAACGTGTAGCTATGCATGGTGACCATATCTCATACTGTTGCACTTCTCATTGCACAATTTCAAACAACGTTCTAATTCAATTCAAAGTAAATTTTGGATAACATTTGCTACGAACGTTACATTTGCACCCGAAGTAACGTTTTGCACTTATTGCTTGGTTTGCATCATTGCTTACCAACTACCTCTAGCGTTTCACTTCCTTTGTCTTCCTAATTGTGATCTTTTTCTAGCATCTCACTTTCCTTTCAAACGATTCACTTTCTTTCCTTAACGTTTCATTTCCTTCGTCTTCCTGGTTGTTATCCTTTTCAAACTGATTCAATTTCTTCCCTCAAACTGCTATTCTGTGACCTTTGGGTATTCTCATTTCTTAGAACGTTGTTGGAAATTCCTAGTTTGATACGGCTCTGGTGTATGTTGTTGTTTCGAACAACTAAAGACGTAGTTTTACTAAGAATTTTGCTAACCAAAATGTGTGTCGAATGGATATGTAACTCTACTTGTGAGCTAGATGGCTTCCTTTCTACCTAGTTCTCCTATGGCATAGTTCGGATGACTTTGGTATGGAATGAGCCAGATGGCTCTCCTTATGTTGCTTTGGTATGAGCCAGATGACTCTCCTCCTTTTTGCTATGGTAAGAGTTGAATGAATGACTCTCTTCTTTTTTGGCACTAGAATAAGCCGAATGTCTTCTTTCTTTCCTACATCGAAGTGAACCAAATGGCTCACCTTCTACATTGTGCTAGAATGCTTGTATACCTGGCCTTATAATTAACCCTTTCTTCCATTGTTATGGCCAATAGACTTCTCCTTTTTCTCTACTATGATCGTTAGAATTCTCTTTATTTCTCTAATGCTATGGCTGAAAGACTTCTCTTCTATTATGTTTTTCCTCTTTTATTCTTCTATTCTAAAATTTCTCAACCAATATAGATCACCTCTATTTTGAATGTCTCTTCCTTCTTCAAAATAGGTAACCTCAATCTTCTATCACTGATTTCTCAAATCTTCTATTTTCTTACTGCTTACTATATATTGCTTGTTATTGTTACTCGCTCTATTTCTTCTTTATATAATGTCAAGCTTTCTATAACCTGAATCTTTTTTTATCTCTTATGTCAAGATCAATATATTCGTGGCCTGAAATCTCAATGTCAAGGTTTGTAGAACCTGAATATCTTTCTCTTGTCAAGGTTTGTATCTTTGACCTGAAACTTTTCCTTATGTCAAGGTCTCTCTCTACAACCTGAAACTTTTCCTTCTATTATTTTTGCTTTCTTATCTCTGCACTTAGAAGCTCAAAATTTTTTCTATCCTTTGTAGGAAGCTTCTCACACTTCTACTACTTTCTTTCTTTGTTGCAACTCTTTCTCCTTTGTCAAGGTGACTTGGATGTCCTTGATTCCTCTATCAATGTCAAGGTGACTTGAATGTCCATGTATCTTCTATCAATGTCATGGGATAGTTATGTTTCCTAAATCTTCAACTTTTTGAAATCAATGTCAAGGGTTGGCTATGTCCTTGAATGATCAACTATCTTAAAGTTGATTTGTCTTCCAATCAATATAGCTAAGTCCTAGTCTTCACTGGTTATTCTCAAACCGTGGCAAGACTCTAGTCATTCTACTCAATATGACCTTCAAATAGAGTTCGAGTCTTACTGCTTTCAAAGTAGACAAACTCCTAATCAACTTTATCAAACTAGATAAAATCAATTTATGTAAGTGGCTAAAATAACTCTATCAACTTGGGCAGAGTGTGGTAGTGGCTCTGATATCATTGATCACTTTTAAAGCCTTACTACTACCACAAATATCACAGATTAAATATCACTGGATCAAATATAATATAACCACAAAATAATAAGGTAAATATAACAATATGAATTAACAATATGGAAAGAAACTTACAGTAGTAATCTAAAAGAGTGTAATCCAAAGAATTTTATTAAATGAACTTGTACATCAAATGGAGCTTTGTCTCCATAATATAGTTTTACAAAATAACCTTTGAATTCTTATCTTGCCACTTGTCTAAGAAACTCTTGATCTTCACTTAGGACACATATATATCAAATAATATAATATACTCTAATAACCCCCATAGATGCTTTTGTGTGCCTCTTTTAGTGTCTATTTTGTAAACTGCTTACAAGTTTGGACTTAGAAGATCATATAACTCGAACAAAAGCCGCTTGGGAACCAAAAGAACATTTCCTCTAAAGGAAATTTTTGTCAAGCTAAGCCAAAGCCAACCGCAAAGAGAGGTACGGTTCACAATCAAAACCATGTATGGTTCCCTCTAGGAATTAGTTTCAGACACCAACACCAGAAAGCCAAAGAATCAAAAATCAAGGTGAGTAAAGATGTTTTTGTCTGTTTTAGCTTAGTTTAAGCTTTGTTTTAATGTTGTAATTCATCTTTTCTTTGTTTTGCACCTTTTATCAATCTAAGTGTAATTGAGATAGGTCCACAAATGCTATTGACAAATTCTTTTGATTGTGTTTAAATATTAAACTCATTCAACCCATCCCATCATTAAAATAGTCAAAAGAAAATAAAGTACCATAATTATTTACTCTAAAGAACTTTTTTATTAAAAAACCCTAATTATAGAACAAAGATAAAAAAGATTCAATTTATAACACATAACCTACCTTTTTCTTACTACAAAGATCTCAAACCCCTTCCTCAACAATGGGATCCAACTTCAGCCTGGGAACTAGGCTCTCGGGCACAATATTCGAGATGAATTATTTAGAGGGGATTCATATCTTTGAGCTCTTCCCATCTCTTATCTCAAATTTTCACGCTTCATGAGCCCAAAAGCGCAAACACAAACCCCCTCAAGCTACATAAATAAATATAAGAATTAGTAACAAGTGAACACGGGGATATGTATTTTTTCCAAAGCTTTTAAACATAGGTTAAATAAACATAATTCGAAGAAATAAAGACTTTGAATACAGGGATAGATATTTTTCCGGAGAATTTTGCTTTCGAACATAAATTAAATCATTGAAAATGCCTCTATAACTCGTGCCTCTCCTCAATAAACACGACAGAGAGTAATAAAAAACCCGATAACTCAAGATTGATACTACAGTAATCAAAAAGATACTAAATAACACAAATATCTGTTGTTCTCATACCGAACTCGACTGTCTCGTCATTAAAGTGGATTCTGTCATACGTCCCGTCGAACTTTTGTGACGATAGAACTCGCTCCCCGGTTTTCGACGATAGAACTCGGTCCTCGGTTTTTCTGCACGTGGCATAGATCGGACGACCTAAGTTCTCAAGCAAAGTGTATGGATCAGCGTCAGCGATTTTGGGGCAATCTGACTCGACCTACATTTGCTCGTCGTATCGCATCTGCCAGCTGGACGACGGTCATATTTTCGTTCTTAAATGAATAGAATACGCTTTTGTTTGATTTCGTAAATGAAGAATAATCTGATTATTGCTCCTATCTGAATGTTGTCTATTAAAGGTAAAAGTAAAAAAGCCTTGAATGAAAAGTTAATACGGTATCGATATATACATCCTGGCGTGCTATGTACTTTTCGGACAATCAGATGTTTCCTGTCAAAAATGATTTATGTGAACAAGTTCATATTTACAATAAATAAACATGTATCTTTTTCTTTTATAGGTGACTTTGTAACTTGAACAATCTTTTAGCTAAGTTGTCACAAGTAAGCATTTAATCGTAAATCAAATTTAACATTAATTACTACTTAAAACAAATAGAATTTTTATAAGTCACTTGCATTTTCATATGTTAAACTCTACTCCTTATGAATGTGTTTATTATTTAATTGATGTTGTCAAACATTTATATGTTTAATGGGTTTAGGTTAAAATATGGAAACAAGCAAACATGCAATATATTAAATTACTTATAAATCAAATTTAACATTAATTTAATATAAATAAAGTAATCATAGATTTTAGTTGAGTGTGTCCATATCATAAATTTAAGTAAACCTTTATATTCTTTAATGTTAACTTCGACATTAGTAATCATACACTTTGGTTGAGTGTGTCCATATCATAAATTTAAGTAAACCTTCATATTCTTTAATGTTAACTTCGACATTTAGTATGTTACAATCAAACTTTAGTGGTTGGCATATGTTATCTTTTTAAAAAATTCAAACTCACAACAACTAAGATCAAGTCAGCCTTAGACATCTTTAAATAATCTAATAGTCACATAACTCAATATCAATACCAGTTTCTGCTCTTTAGATGGTATTCCATTTTTTATTATTTTTGGAGATGTTAATCCAAATTTTACCTATGGTATTCAATTTTTTATTATTTTTGGAGATGTTAATCCAAATTTTACCTATCACTTTAATTTGATTCTTGTTCTATTAATATAATTTTTTACCTTTTTAAAAAAATAAAAATATCAATTTTAATAATAACAACTAAGTCAGCTTTAAACATCTTCAAATCATCTCCTAATCACCTAACTCAAAATCAATACTAATTTTATTATTATTTTATGGATGAACAATACTTCATTATTAATATTCTCATATTATAATTATATTTTATTTTTAATATAAACAATCAATAATAACCTCTTTTATATAAAAATATTAATTTTAATATAAAATTATTAAATTAAGTTTTAAACTATTTATTATATTAAAAATCAACGTTTTTATATAAATACTTACAACAGTACCTTCAAAAAAACAAAAAAAACAAAAAAATAAGATTGTTGCTACTCCTAAGTCCTCGTTTCACAAGACAATTAAAACAAATGCTCGGTTCAAGGGAGGAGGTGAACTACCTCGAACCATACATATGTTTGTTACATTTAACCAACGTAAGATAAGGATTATAAAGCCACCAGCTAAAATAACCAACGTAAGATAAGGATTATAAAGCCACCAGCTAAAATAGTACACTAGCTAAGATAAAATAGGGGAATTACCAATTCCTCTAGTACACTAGCTAAGATAAAGAAGGGGAATTACCAATTCCCCTGGTTTAAACTTATGTTTTAGGATGAGAATTCAAAACGTTTGTGGTTTAAATTAAACCCAAAACTTTAACCATTAATTTTTTTTTTTCAAAAAAATGAAAAATATGTTATATTTATAGAAGTCGTATTACAAGGTAAAATGAACTGGACAGGCATCAAGGGAGACAGAAAATCCTCCTCCAATCCTTCCTAGCTCAAAAATTACCCATAAAACATTACCTTACATAATGCAGATATCCATACCCTCAGCACTACCATAGCTGAATTCCAGTTTATCCAATTTATCTGAATTCCGTAAACTATCCATTTATCTTCATGTTGTGTTGCTCTGTGGCCTAACTGTGATAGATTCATTAGACTCACTGTCTACTCTTCTTGTTCTACTATCTGCTTGTATCACCTCCTGCATCCCTTGGATTCTTTGGCACAAGCTTATCTGATTTTCCATCTGAGAGTCCACATATTGCCCTTTCTCCAGATCTTTTCCCCATTTTGCTAAATAGTCTGCCACCCTATTTCCCTCTCGCTTTATATGTGTAATAAAAACATCTTGAAAAACTTGCCAGATCTTCTGGACTGCTTCCACCTTCCTTCTCTCTCCAATTCCTAGCACTCGAAAGGGCCTTATCGGATCTAATATTCCAGCCCATACCTGAGAGTCTGTCTCTATCCACAACTTATGTAACTATAGATTTGCAGCTATCATTGATGTTGACAAGATCGCTTGTCCTTCCGCTTCATTATTAGTTGCCTCCCCCATGCCTTCTTGCTCTCTAGTACACATGTTCTCCTTTCCAATTTCGCATGATAATACCAAAACCAGCTTTCCCAGGATTTTTAGTAGAAGCCCCATCTGTGTTTGCCTTCACCCACTCTTTAGGAGGTGGCCTCCACTCTATGTTATTCAAGGGGATCACACCTATGTACCCATCCTTAAGTTGTTTCTCTGTTACAGTTATTCCAAGGCTTCGTAGAATAATCACTTCCTCCATTTTTATATTTGTTTCCTCCTGTAATCTGATAAATAGTGTTTCTATTACCTTGCTCATAATACTCTCCCATACTTGCTCCCTTGTTATGTTCTTTGATATAAATATGCGTGCATTTTGTTCTAGCCATAATTGCCACCATATGAAGCTAGTTCCTAGTTTCCATGCAATTTTCATTGTTTTAGTCTTAAAGCTGCACTTGGTTTCCATTTCTCATAAAAGCTTTCTCGGCTCTCAAAAACTTCCCAATGTTGTCTCATTTGTCTCCACCAATTGATCCATATGTCTTTAGCGAAAGAACACCCAAAAAAGAGGTGATTCAAGGTCTCCTCTGCCTTTCCACACAAAACACATTTAGAGGGCCCAAAGAAACCTCTTTTTATCAAATTATCAAAAGTCAAGCACTTTTTGTGGTTAATCAACCATGAGAAAATGTTAATTTTTGGCCATCCTTCCTTTTGCCAAACAAATATCCATGGAAAGGGTGATGGGGTAATCTCGTATCTACAAACTACCTTGTATCCCTCCTTTGCCTTATAAATTCCCAACTTACTTCCTCCCCATCCAAGTATATCCCTCTTAGAACCATCCTGAATTGGGTGTCTTTGAAGATATCTCCACAGTTTTTCCATTAGTTCCTCTGTACCCCTCACTGGCCATTCTTGGGGATGTTTCCACTGTAATAAATCTGGCACATGTTGATTCCATGATTTCATATAGTAAGAGGCTTTCCACCACCCTGCTTTTTGGAGCTCTGATTTCCAGCTCTCCATCTCTCGGGAATGTCTGAATAATTGGTTGTGATTGATTCCATGAATCCTCCCAAAATAAAGCATCCTTTCCATCCCCTAACTGCCAATATAGGTATGGCTTTATTAACTCTTGGCCTACTAACATTGTCCTCCATATGGTAGATCCCTCTCCTTCCACTTTGTATCTTGGAATGTTTTTCTCATCCACTCTTGGGTAATATTTAGCTTGTAAGAGTCTACTCCATAAACCCCCAATGAGCTGTAATCCATCTCCAATATAGCTTCCCGGCTAGTACCTTCTTCGCTTCTGGAAAGCTGATCTTATCCCCAATCCTCCTTGTTTTTTTGGTTGGCATATCTTCTCCCAACCCACTAGTGCTATTTTTTGTTCTTCCCTTGCACCCGACCACAAAAACTTTCTTGTGTGTTTGTCAATATCTTTTAGAATTCTCTTTGGAGCCTGAAGTACAAAAAATTTATAAACTGGAAGAGCTTGTAGCACAACTTTAATCATTGTCAGCCTTCCTCCTAAGCTTAGCCATTTATGAGTCCAGTTGCTCAACTTAGCTTGAAGTCTATCCATCAACCCTTTCCACTCTTTACTTTTTGTTTTCTTTGCAGATAAAGGTACTCCTAAATACTTGTATGGGTAAAGGAGTTTCCATGAATTTCAACAATTGTATAATTTTATCTCTCACCCTCTTCGTTGTATTAAAAAAAATAATTTGATATTTTTTTTATTAAAAGTTTTCCCAGTGGCTTGAGTATACCCATCTAAAAATTATTTTATGTTTCTTTCTACTATGAGATTGGCTTGACTAATAAGAGCGAGTATCATCCACAAAGCTGGAGGTGATTTATCTCAATTTGAGAACTTATTTTCAAGCCCTTTAACCTCCCCTCTTGTCTCCCTTTTTTTAACGAGTCTCCCGAGACCCTCTCGCATAAAGGATAAAAAGGTAAGGGGAGAGAGGGTCCCCTGCCTCGGCCCCCTTCCTGCTGTGAACATGGGAGAGGGACCGCCACTTACCGAACCGAGAATGATGTAGTGTGTGTACGAGGCTCTTACCCAATCTCTCCACCCCTCCGCAAAGCCCATTTTTTCTAAAATCTTTTGCATAAAGGACCAGTCTACTCTGTCATAGGCTTTAGAAAGATCTAATTTAATAAACATTCCTGGGTCCTTTTGTTTTGACATTGTGTGTATCACCTCCTGGGCCACTACTATTCCATCTAGAATTTGTCTGCCTTCAACAAAACCACCTTGCTCACTTGAAATCAGATTTGGTAAAAACGGTTTCAACCTTTCTGCCATAAGATTTGTTAATATCTTGTATACTACATTACATAGTGAAATAGGCCTATAATTATCAATTATCTCACTAGATGGGCCCTTAGGAACCAAAGTGATAAAAGTATGATTCAAGGCTTTTAACATTTGCTTACTCTGTCTGATTTCCTCCAGTGCCTCCACCACTGCTTGGCCCACAATTTCCCAAAAATTTTGATAAAATTCAATGGGGAATCCGTCTGGTCCTGGAGTCTTTCCTGTTTGCATTTTTTGTATGATCTGCGAGGTTTCTTCCAAAGAAATTTCCTCCATTAATAATTTATTGTGTTCAGGTTTAACTAATTGTGGAATTGCCTCTAGTATCTTCTCCTGCTAGATTGCATTCAAATTTTCATTACTGCTAAAAAGTGTATGGAAGTACTGATTTGCTATAATTTTCATTTCACTTCCACTGGTTTTTACCTGACCCATCATATCTGTAAGACCCATAATTCTATTTTGTTGTCTCCTGGTTGTTGCTGTCTTATGGAAGAAAGTTGTATTTTGGTCCCCCTCCTTTAACCATGTGATTTTGGCTCTTTGCCTCCAATAGATTTCTTCTTGTTCCTCCAAAGCTTCCTCTTTTCTAATAATTTCTGCCTCACGTTGTAACAGTTCTTCTGTGATAGTTCCTTGTCTTATCTCTTGAGCAATCTTCTCCTTTTGATCCTTGATTTCATTCTTTTGGATTCTAGTTATTTCCTTCTTACGTTTACTCCACTCCTTTAGTTGGGTCCTTACATATTTTAGTTGTTTGTGGAGTTTGAATTGGGCTGTCCCAAATCTTGGTTTCCCTGATTTCCACCATTCCTTTATACGGTCCCCTAGCTCCTCATATTTCAACCACCATAGCTCAAATTTAAAAGTTCCCACAACTTTATGATTATCTTCTTCTATGGTTAAACTTACTGGAAAATGATCCGAAGAAAGCCTATCCATGACCCTTGCTTGATGCTTGGTATGCAAATATAATTCCTCCCCCATGAAGAAACGATCCAAGCAAGATTTGACCATCTCACCTTCCTTTCTTCTGTTAGTCCAAGTCATGGAGCTATCCATAGTTGGGATATCTATTAGATTCATTTGACATGTTATTGCTGAAAAAAACCTGTCCTTTTCCTCAAGCATGGCTCTGCCTCCTTGTTGTTCCTCTATTCTAAGCTTTGCATTGAAGTCTCCTCCCACAATCCATTGGTCCTCCAGGTAGTTTTCTCTGAAAGTCTGGATGGCTACCCATTGATCCCTCTGTAATCTAACTGTTTGTGCTCCATAAAAATTCACTATAGTCCAAATTTTTCTAGTTTCCCTATTTTGTAACCGTACCATCAACACCCCTCTCGTAGAGGCCCCCCCTATCTCTAGGAACAGTTGGTGATTCCACATAGTGGCCAGTCCACTTGATTTCCCTTGTGATGATTGAGTAAGGATATCCCTTTTTGCCATATCCTCCTATTTATTTTTTGTAAGTCTTCTCCTTGCATTTTGGTTTCTGTAACAAAATTATATCTAGACTCATATCTATGATAATATTTTTGATTGCCTTTTGTCTGAGGCGATTGCCTAAACCCCTCACATTCCAAGTGATTAATATCATTGAGAATTAGGAGAGAAAAAATCAGCCATCGATTTTACCTTTCCGTTCTGGCTCAAATCTCTTCCCTGTTCCTCCATCTTTTCCTTGTTTGACTTCCTCCCTGCAGATTGGTTTGGTTTTTGTTTCTTCTCCACTTGATGAATTCCTAGAGTAGGGCTTTCTTTGTTCTTATTTCCTTCTTTCATCTCTATTTCCTGTGTCAAAAACATCCTCTGCTCTATTTCCCCTCCTATGGTCTCTCTTGTGGGTTGAATCTCCTCTTCCATGAGAGAGGTTGTGTCTAGTCTTGCTCCTTGCTTGTTCCCTAACACTAGATTGGAATATTGTTCCTGATCAACTGTTGTGACTTCTTGAGTATCCTCCTCTAACCCTTCCATTTGAAAATCTCCTTCGGTTTCCAAGTTTCCCAATTGTTTGAATATCTCATATCTATTGGTTGTTCTTACAACTCTTTCTCCTTGTCTCTGGTTTCTGTGTCTGATTTTTTTTGTTTGGCCTTCTCATTACTTTTTGAAAACCCTCAGAATCTATTGGGCCTTTCCCTTCCTTTTGATTTCCCTTTTCTTGAAGAGATTGACCTCGCCATGTTAAAATTTTCTTTTGTCCCCTCTTGTTCGGATTGATGATCCTTAACTCGTTGGGCACATTCTAGCTAGATGTCCATGAGCGTGGCACACCCGACATCCGAATGGAATAGCCTCATAATCCAGTTGTTGGCGCCAGACAAAATCCCCTATTTTTAGGTCTATCTCTGTTGGAAGAGGTTTGCTAAGGTCCATTTCTACACAAACCCTAGCAAACATTGCCGATCCTCCTAAAACTGTTTCTCTTGATCTACCTTGATAATGCCCTAATAAGTTGCCTATTGCCTCAAGTATCTCCTCTTTCCAAAATTCAAGGGGAAGGGCAAATAATCTTACCCATATTGGTATTGTAGTCGGTTCCACCCTCGGGTCAAATCCCATCTTCCATGGTTGCAAGAATAGTCCCGTTGGTCCATGATGATATGGTCCTCCCTCAAATACTTTTTGTCGATCTGCCATCGATGTGAACTCCACAGAAAAATACCCATTTGCGAGAGTTAGAATTTCGTATTCTCCTTCCAGATGCCATTGTTTCCTTATCCATGTGTGGAGGAAGTGCACAGATGGTTTGAAACCCACAAATTTACCTATCAGGTTGTGTTTTGACTTATAAACAATATCCTCAACTACCCAGTCCTCAGCTATTTCCAACATCGGTATTTCTTTTGCTTGTGGTAGACATTCGTTCACCCTCCCAGGCAGAGAATCCTCCTTTTGTCGCTTCCCCATGGTGTTTATGATTTTCTTTGCTTGTATTTGACAGTTGTTGAAACTATCTTGGGTTCCACATAGCTTATCCCGAAATGAAATTCCTTCGTTTGGAGGATTTGGTACCGAAGTACCTATGTCCCCCATTCTTGGCCGTGATCCTTACTATTGACAGCCCTCTACCTCAGCTTCTGAAACCCCAGTTTGATTCCTCATATCTCCTCTGAAGCACCTCCAAACTTCTGAAACCCTAGCCAGTTGTGAGAGTAGTTGAAGTCTTGATTCAACTTTAACCATTAATTATTCCACACAAATTAACATATTTTATTATCATTTTAATATATAAAAATAATAATAAAAATAAAAATGTTAATCCTCACGATAACTTTCCTTTGCCCGTCACTAACAATAATGAATGACTTAACCTTCTACAACTAATGCCACCTTGGGATCAATTAAATTTTACTTTACTGAGTCGTTATCCTCAAAATTTGTATAAAGTCCGTTACTGGGAACCAAAAGCCCGCTCTCCAAAAAAAATGCAAAATTACTTCGATACTCACGAGACTTCTTTTTCTCTGTAGCTTACAATCCTCTCATACTTTCTCTGCACATTAATTCCAGACTAATCCAACGAACTGTCTACGAAAAGGCTACCGCAAGATTAATCCAAAGAAGCAGACAAGGTAAATTTGTTTCCAATCACATTAGGTAAAGTACAGAATAAATGTCTACGAAAACGCTACTTCAATATTAACCCCATAGGCGCAGAGGATGTAAATTTATTTCCTATCAAATTAAGAGAAGTACCGAACACAGGCAAGAAAATTTCCTGAAACGAATCTATTTTTCAGATAATATATCTTGACATAAATTTAGAGTAGTAAACTACGGTAAGAGAGCCATGACCTGATAAGATGTATTAAAACCCTACATCACATCTTTTATTGTTGATCTGCGCAGCCTGAATGTTGCAGGCTCTTTGAAAATCGAAGATGAGGCCTTCCGTAGCCTCGCCGGGGCTCGAAACCCCTTCCTCGGCGATGGGATCCAACTTCGGCTTGGGAACCGGAAAACGCCTGCCGGCCGCCCACAAAATCCGAGGAGGCGCCATCTCCATCCACGGCGTGCCAACCGTTGTGTTCGCCATTGCCCCAAATTTTAAGCCTCCGACTGTCCAGACACGTAGACACAAACCCTCTGCAGCTATCGATGAAATTAAATAGCTAAAATATTTGTCGCGCCTGGACAGAAGTTTTACCTTTTACGACGGGAAAGTGAATTCCGTCAAACTTGCCGTCGATCTCCCTCGATATTTCTGCGTCAGCATTTTTTTTGTGGACAGCGACTCGACCTTATTTTACCGGTCGCGTTGCATCTGCCAGCTGGAATGTGCATTCTTTAATTTCAATCTGACTTTTTTAATTATATTATTGAAAAGGAGCAGCCTATGTGGCAGTAAAAGTTCTATGGTGTGTTTCTTATTGGGTTACAATTCGTGGTTTTAACATCCACGATTAAGACACAATTCGTGGTTTAAACATCCACGATTAAGACACAATTCGTGGTTATAAGAACTTAAGTTTGGTTGAAACACACGAAATCATAATATACAACCTTATCCCACCAACGGTTGAACGTCTTTTACGTCAGTCCGTTTTGCTATTAAAGATAAATTTTTTAATGTTTTATACTAAATAATTTCAAATATTAGGTGGATGATACAGAAATTTAGTCTTGGCATGCTGCGCACTTTCTGTCGGTCCAATGCAATCTGAGTCGTGGCGTGCAGTGCGCTGCTTGTTGGTCCAATGCAATCCGATTCTACAGAAATTATTCCTCCTAAAAGTGCTTTGGGGGCCAACGTTAATTTTTGGAACATGTTGACTTACTTGCCCTCATAATGTGCTTTTTTTTTTTTTCTTTGATGTCAATTATGCAAATGAAAAAAAGTCTGGCCGTATATAATGTTTTTAACCCAAGCGTCGTATTGGTCGACGGGTAAGGGTATGTGGTGTAGACTTTTAAATGTGGGTATATAGACCAGATTAAAAATGTAATGTTTAGCTTTAAGATGTTATAGGTCATGTAGTAATTTTTATAACGACTATGAAACTTTAAATATAAGAATTAATGTTTAAATAGGTAAAATCATATATTATATTTAATTTTATATTAAAATCTTTAATTTTATGAAATATATTAATTTAATTAAAATCATTTAATTTTATTTTAATTCATTTTATTTTCTTAGGATGTGATATATGTATCCAAACACTCTAATACAAATACATTTCTTTGATGCAAATCTAAAGTTATAAATTCATGTACTAATAGATGAAGAAGAGGCCTTTTCTATACCAGTAAATGTTGCTTGGTGTTATTTTTTTTTTTTAAAGATGTTACACACTTGCAAGCGGACTTGAGAGCACAAAAGGTAGCAGGTGTTGGGAAGAATTGAATCTTTCATCTTTTTATAGTAAGTTTTCTCCATTTACAATTATGTTAAGATTTTATGGTTTTTTTTTATGAAATTTTAAACACCGAAAATCTAAAATCACAAGAAACTCAAATCTTTAGTTTGATTTCGTAAATGGAGAATAATCTGATTGACCAGCACTAACATCTATGTTGTCTATTATAGTTAAAAGTAAAACGCCTTGAATTTTACTAAAAAGGGCAATTTTTATTAAGAAGTTAGTATGCTATCCATATCGGGAATCCAAGCGTTCGATGCACTTTTGGGACCATCAGATGTTTCCTGTCAAAAATGGTTTATGTGGGTCTACACTAGGCTTGAAATCTGATATGTAAAATGGATAATTGTTGAGTTTTATATTGTTTTTTTATTTCTATTAAATATTAAAAAAATATTTACGAAAGAAGTTAATATAACAAAAATATTATAATATTTTTTATAAAATTAAAAAATAAGTTTTCAAAAACTAGATAAGACAACGAAAGAAGTTAATATAACTTTACAAAAAATATATAATATCTTTTATAAAATTAAAAAATAAATTTTCAAAAACTAGATAAGACATCAAATTCCAATGTTCCCACTGTGTGGAAGGTACCGTCTGCCTTCAAGTCTGTCATGTCTGCTGTGAAGTCTGTCACGTGTCATTACTTAACGAAAAGATATCGAAGTACCTAAGTGTTTAAGGTTGCACCACTGTTATGTGGAAGGTACCGTCTGCCTTCATGTCTGTCATGTCTGCTTTGAAGCCTGTCACGTGTCATTACTTAACGAAAAGATATCATAGTACCCAAGTTTTAAGGTCGTTGGTAAGGGTTAAAATTTGATAGATCTGTTCGTAGCTATAAAATCTTTTAAACTAAGGTTTATAAAAGTCTTTAAAAACAAACTTAGTTGATCGGCTGAGCGTTTTTTTTTAAGTATTATATTAAAAAACATACTACATTTTTACAAATAAAAAAGACGGATAAACACGTCATATGTTACGTGGTGAACGCCATCAATCAAAAAAACATCCTATAAATAGAGCGGGAATTCAAGCAAACAAATTATAGTTATTTAGCACCCCTTTGCATAATGAAACCAACCCCTAAAAGGATAAATATACAACATAATTAAGTATAGCAAAATACACTAGAAACCTTAAACTATAGAAGTGTAACTCTAGGCACTAGGAAGCTTTATGTTTACCAAACACAAAATTATTGAAACTTTTGGGTCAGATGGGTGAAACCATTTTTCAGGTAAAGTATCTTTTTCTTCTTTCCCTTGTCGAGGACTATTAGAATGTCGAAGGGGAGGGAACTTTAGATTTTGCTTCCTCTAAGCACCAGGAAGCTTTATGTCTACCGAACACAAAATTATTGGAATTTTTGGGTCAAAAGGGAGAAACCGTTTTTTCAAGAAAAGCATCTTCATCTTCTTTCCCTTGTCGAGGACTACGAGAATGTCGAAACTGCATAAAAGGGGAGGAAACTTTAGCTTTTACTTCCTCTGGAGGAACTGTGAATTCCATGGCTCTGCATCCAACGACATATCCTCACCGTTGTTAAGATATTCCAACACACTAAAGTTGTTGCCCAACTGAACAATGGTCATATGAAATCACTTCT
Organism: Wollemia nobilis; assembly: GCA_028583015.1. NCBI lineage: Eukaryota > Viridiplantae > Streptophyta > Pinopsida > Araucariales > Araucariaceae > Wollemia > Wollemia nobilis. The sequence goes on along the minus strand of JAQPPZ010002750.1, from coordinate 244,738 downwards.
ATGGAACATCTTCTTTTACAAATTACAGATCCCCTTCTCAGGCTGCGATAGCGCCTGGCGTTAGCTGGGGAAATGTACTAGAGGACTCTAAAGCAAGCACTACTGCAACCCTTTGTTGAGACTGAGGAGCCTCATTGTTGGCAATTTCAATTGCAGGATCAACTTTTTCCTTTTCATATCCTTTTTTTATCGATTGTGAGACATGTGTTGACTTGGACTATGTACCTTTAGAAGCAACCAAATGTGCATTTTTACGCCCTCCCATAGTCGTCCAACCATCCTCTTGAGGTTGAGGAGTGGGTGCACTCGGTGTGGTGGGGCTCTGCTTGTCCCTGTTATGCGGCATCAAGGGACAATATTTGATCTTGTGTGTTGAGGATTGGCACCGAAAACAAGTGTTGGGAAAATTAATATAGAGGACCCGTTGGGATAACATAGTGTCGCCAACTTGTATGTCAATAGATTCCTTGAGATCTCGAGAAACATCAATCTCAACGCAAACACGTTTTTGAGGGCGTGCATGGAAAAATTTGTCTACCTCCACCAAAATGACACGCCCAAGAGGGGTTGCTATGTGACTGAGAAAGGGCCACAAAGGTAGAGGGAGTCCTGGGAATTCCACCCACACAAGGACTTTGGTAGATCTTTTCTCAGAAACAGAAAAGTCATAGGTCCAAAGACTTTGGTAGATATTTTCTCATAAACAAAAAAGTCACGGGTCCAAGGAAAAAACAAGCAGAGAGCTTCTCATGTACCAGGGGCTATGTTCGTAAATCACCTTAGCATGGGTTGTTTCCACAAAGAGAAATAGAAAAAATCCTTTTGTAAGGTTTTGAACCATTGTTAGCTTGACTCCATGAGGAGTCCAAGTTGGTTAGCTTGACTCTATGAGGAGTCCAAGTTGTGTTAACCCAAGCCCTAAGGGAAGACTCATTAGGGAGGCGTCCAACGATATATCGACAAGGGTGAAAGATTCTACATTGACCGACAAGGGTGAGAGATTCTAAATTATGATATGTAGAATCAACTTCAAGCAAAGAAAGAATTAATGAACCATTCTCAACACAAACTTGCACAGTTGAATGAAAGCAACCATTATCGCATGCATTCTTTTCTGTTGTACCAAAATTAAAGACCATGATAATACTAACAAACCAAGTTTATCGTCTTCTGTTGTACTAAAATTAAAAACCATAATAATACTAAAAAACCAAGTTTATCGTTGTATTTATCTAGTTTCGAGTTCGAGTCCTCTTAACGTACTCCAAACAAGAATCAAGCTACTTTAAAAAGCTTGGGCATCCCTAGTCCTCTTAACTTCTCTGATCAGTGGTTGAAGGGGCATTTTTTTTTTCTTTTTGATAATAATTTTTTTTAAGTATTATATTTAAAAACATAATACATTTTTACAAACAAAAAAGGCAGATAAACACGTCACATGTTACGTGGCTAACGCCATCAATCAAAAAATCATCCCGTCAATAGAGATGGAACTCAAGCAAACAAATTATAGTTATTCAACACCCCCTTACAAAATGAAACCAACCCCTAAAAGGATGAATATACAACATAATTAAGTATAGCGAAATACACTAGAAACCTTAAACTATAGAAGTCTAACTCCAGGCACTAGGAAGCTTTATGTCTACCGAATGAAAAATTATTGAAACTTTTGGGTCAGATGGGTGAAACTGTTTTTCAGGTAAAGTATCTTCATATTCTTTCCCTTGTCGAGGACTACGAGAACGTCGAAGGGGAGGGAACTTTAGATTTTGCTTCCTCTAGGCACCAGGAAGCTTTATGTCTACGAACACAAAATTATTGGAACTTTTGGGTCACATGGGTGAAACTGTTTTTCAGGTAAAGTATCTTCATCTTCTTTCCCTTGTCGAGGACTATGAGAACGTCGAAACCGCATAGAAGGGGAGGGAACTTTAGATTTTGCTTCCTTTGGAGGAACTGTCAATTCCATCGATGATGGCTCTGCATCCAACGACATATCCTCATCGCTGTAAAGATATTCCAACACACTGTAGTTGTTTCCCAATTGAACAATGGTCATATGAAGTCACTTCTATGGAATATCTTCTTTTACAAATTACAGATCCCCTTCTCAGGCTGCGATAGCGCCTGGCGTTAGCTGGGGGAAATGTACTAGAGGACTTTAAAGCAAGCACTACTCCAACCCTTTCTTGAGACTGAGGAGCCTCGTTGGCAATTTCAGCTACAGGATCAACTTTATCCATTTCATAGCATTTTTTTACCAGTTGTGAGACGTGCCGACTTGGACTATGTACCTTTAGAAGCAACTAAATGTGCATTTTTACGCCCTTCCATAGTCGTCCAACCATCCTCTTGAGGTTGAGTAGTGGGTGCACTCGGTGTGGTGGGGCTCTGCTTGTCTCTGTTATGTGAAATCAAGGGAAAATCTCTGATCTTGTGTGTTGAGGATTGGTACCGAAAATAAGTGTTGGGCAAATAATATAGAGGACCCGTTGGGATAACATTGTGTCGCCAACTTGTATGTCAATAGACTCTTTGAGATCTCGAAAAACATCAATCTCAACGCAAACACGTTTTTGAGGGCATGCATGGAAAATTTTATCCGCCTCCACCAAAATGACACGCCCAAGAGGGGTTGCTATGTGACTGAGAAAGGGCCACAAAAGTAGAGGGAGTACTGGAAATTCCACCCACACAGGGACTTTTGTAGATCTTTTCTCAGAAACAGAAAAATCATGGGTCCAAAGACTTTGGTAGATCTTTTCTCAGAAATAGAAAAGTCACGGGTCCAAGGAAAAAACAAGCAGAGAGCTTCTCATGTACCAGGGGCTATGTTCGTAAATCACCTTAGCATGGGTTGTTTCCATAAAGAGAAATAGAAAAAATCCTTTTGTAAGGTTTTGAACCATTGTTAGCTTGACTCTATGAGGAGTCCAAGCTCGTTAGCTTGACTCTATGAGGAGTCCAAGTTGTGTTAACCCAGGCCCTAAGGGAAGACTCATTAGGGAGGCGTCCAACGAAATACCGACAAGGGTGAAAGATTCTAAATTGACCGACAAGGGTGAGAGATTCTAAATTATGATATGTAGAATCAACTTCAGGCAAATAAATAATTAATGAACCATTCTCAGCACAAACTTGCACAGTTGAATGAAAGAAACAAACTTGCACAGTTAAATGAAAGAAACCATTATCACATGCATTATTTTCTGTTGTACAAAAATTAAAGACCATGATAATACTAAAAAACCAAGTTTATCGTCTTCTGCTGTACCAAAATTAAAAACCATAATAATACTAAAAAACCAAGTTTATCGTTGTATTTCTCTAGTTTCGAGTTCGAGTCCTCTTAACGTACTCCAAACAAGAATCAAGCTACTTTAAAAAGATTCAGTGTGTTGTCTAATACTTAATGTTGCCTTCAATCTAAGATATATAACCACACATCTAAATGTTTTTTTTAATAATATTTCTTATACATATCCACTATGGAAATTGAACTCGGGTCACATCACCGATAACACACATCTAAATGTTAAGGACATAGTAGATAAATTATAATCCATTCTAAATGTAAAACTTGAAGGATGAATGGAAGTCTAAGGTGTACTGGATTTGTTTATTTTTATATAATGAAAAGAGGAGACATAAATTGTAGAGCTCAAGTTAGATAGTTCAAAAAAATAGCTTTAGCGTGTGAGAGGTAATATCTAACTTTTAAATAAGTTATTTTAGTTTCTTTATAAATAAAATTTGTAATAATAAACAGCTGAAGCATTTGTATTTTATGAACTGTTGTTTTATTAAGTTCAAGCTTATCAAAAGAACAAAGCCTCTGCCCAAGCTTGCTGAAAGCACCGTATCTAGAATGAATCTACCTTAACAAACCCACAATGTCTCGCAACTCGAAACAAAGCCTCTAAGATTTAAAGTAGCTTGGGAATCTAGTTTCGAGTTCGAGTCCTCTTAACGTACTCCAAACAAGAATCAAGCCGATGCTTTGGGTTATATGCTGGAACAAAGGAGGTTGGTTGGTCAAATTAGAGGAATTGCTATTCCTGGTTATCTTATGAACAAACACTTTGCAGATGATTCATTCTTTACTGTTCAGATAGATAAGGACTCGATTGTTGACCTACAGAATTGTCTCAGTCAGTTTTGTCTTGCTTTTGGTGTTGTGGTTAGTGAGACTAAATCTGACTACTGGTTGGTAGGAGTTGAGTCCTTGCCCGAATACATTCATACAAGTTGGCAGAAAGTTAGGGATGGAGAGATTGTTAGATATTTGGGAATCCCATTTGGCAGAAGGGTTTCACTTAAATCTATGTGGGATTGGTGTTTGAGCAGATTTGAGAAAAAAAATTCAAATTTGGAAAAGTAAGATGATTTCCTTTGCAGGGAAACTGTGGTAAGTAAGATTCTTCAAACATGCCACATGTACTATTCCTCTTATTGTCTTCCAAAGCCTACTCAATATAGAAGACTAGAGACCTGCATCAGGAATTTTTTATGGGCAAATATGGATGGTTCCAGGCGGGTTCCTCTAGTTGCATGGAAGTATTGCACTGTTCCTAAGGAGGGTGGCCTTGGGTTGCTCAACATCTAGGTTCAAGGTAAGGTTCTTGCTTCTAAGTGGGTCATTAGATGTTTGGAGGGTGATTTTGGTTGGCAAAGGTTGTTGCATCATCGGATCAAGAACTATGTGAATATTGACGGAGTCAAGGGAAATTTTAGTTTTGAAGATATTGTTGGTCACCTCGAAAAATTTAAAATTAGAGGCTACATCGTAATTAAAAGAATATGGGAGGCTTGGAAAGATGTAGTCGGTTTGGTTAAATGGGACTTTTTGGATGATAGATTGGGTTGGACTCTTTGCTCCAAAGCAATTTGCTTTTGGAAAAAAAATGGGACGTATGTAGCAGATATGCCTACCTTGCAGTGCAAGAGACTTGGTAAGAAGGGAATTTTCAAGTGGGTAGATCTTTGGGATGGAAACACTAGTATTTGGACTCCGTGGCAACAGTTGGTTGTTAAATTTAAACTGAAGTCCTTCGATAGGTATGCAATGCAACAAATGCAAAGTCTTCTTCCTATGGAGCAACTGTACAAGCTTTCCAATGGTTTTGTAGGTCCTATCTGGAAGGATTGGAGGTGGAAATATGAAAAACCAATTTGGTGTTTTAAAGCCTCTAAGATTTATCAGTTGATGGTTCTTGGAATCCCGTTTGGTGACATTTTGAACATCAGATGGGGTTTGAGTTGTTCTTGCAAAAAATGGAAGAAGCGTCTCACTGGGGTGTGGATGTTCTGGGTTTTTATGCGGTTGAAGGTGTTTGCCTGGTTAGTTATTATGAAGGGTCTTCATAGTAAGGCTCGTCTAACCAAATGGATGCTTGAATCATATGCTTGTTCTAGCAGTGGAAAAAGTGAAACAATTAAGCATATTTTTTGGGAATGTCCGAGAACGAGAAAGGTATGAAGAAAGGCAGTGTGGTTGTATGACAAGGTTGTTCAGGGGCAGCTAAGGTGGAAGGCAGTGTGAGCCAGTGTGAGGCAGTGTGAGCCAGTGGAAGGCAGTGTGAGCCACAAAAGGATATTTTGGCATATTATCAAACTCTCTATCTTGTTCAGTATTTGTAAAGACAGATGTAGTCTGATTTTTAAAAATGAGGAGGTGTCGGTTGATATTACTGTTAGCAAAGCTGCTGAGCTTGTTTCTAGTCAACTTAAGGTGTTTAGGTATGAGATTATTCAAGACTATATTAGAATTGATAAAAGTGTTAGATTTGATTGTTTGTTGCTCATTCGCAAACTGTTGTAGTGTTGTTATGATGATGTATTCTCTGATTATTCATTAATATGAAGTATTTTTTCAATAAAAAAAAAAAATTGTAATAATAGATTGGTTGGTTAGGGTTTTGATTTTTTTTTATTTGCAATAATATATTGGTTGGTTAGGCTTTTGATTTTTTGGGAGGTTTAAAGTTTCAATTATGATATATTCAAGAAAGTTAAAATATGAATAAATTAAAATTTATAAAAACTGTATCTAATAATATTACCAATTTTTTTATGTATAAAAAAAAAATTATTATCTTAAAATATTATAATAAAATAAAAAATACCAACATGAACAAATAAAAAAGTTGATTATATTCTTTTTTTTAATAAAAAATAAAACGAATATTCAAGTTATTCAAGATGAAATTAATGAAGTTGGTTGCTTGAATATGAGTATGAGTAAAGATGGATGCATTGTTCAAGGAGGGCCTCACACTTCAGGCCAAAAGTGTTAAGTGTTGGGCTAGACTTATGACGAAAAAACATATTTTAAAATAGAATAAATAATGAAAGAGTATTAACATTAAATAATAAATTAGATTAAATAATAAAATAGTGTATATAAGTTTATGTATACAATTTGAATTTGAATTTAAAAAATAAAATTAAAATTTTAACTATTACAATGTCCTACGAAAACAGAAAAAAAAAAAAATATTAACTAATTTTTAATTTCAAATAAAATTATTTAATAATTTTATAATCAATTTTTATTTTACTTTTTTTTAAATTTATTTAGTAATATTTTTTATACACATCCACCATGGGGATTGAATGGCGTCCTTGTCGGTAAATCGCACTGGAAATTTATTTTAATTTTACAAATTGTTCTCTTTTAAAATTTTAAGGTGGAATCCGCCCATGTAAACGAGTTGGAGAGCAAATGGGTAGTTAAAACTCTGCAGTTGAAATCGAGAAGCCCCAGGTTCAAATCTCTCCCCTCACATACTGCGAATATACTATGTAGAGGAAGTTATCAATCAAAAAAATCTTAAGATAAAAAATTGTAAAAAATCCTATATTTGAGAGGACAAAGAACCGAGAGATGTCCCACAAAAACAATAAAAAAAGAACCGTGAGATGTCCCACAAAAACAATAAAAAAAAAGTTAATATCAACTAATTTTTAATTTTTAATATATTTATTTAATAATTTTATAATCATCTTTAAATTCAATTTTATTTTAATTTATAAATTGTTCTCTTGTTTGTAAATTTAAGGTGGAAAATTGCAAAGAATCCCAAGAGATATGGAAGAGGCCAAAGAACCGAGAGAGGTGAAAACCTCATAGGAATCACCTACAGTAATTAAGGAAGATTTGATTTCTTATTTGTAAATTGTAGTCTTATTTTAAACTTTAAAATTTATTTACAATGTATTTATTTTATTTCAAATTTAAGTTATGATTTTTAATAAATATATGATATATTTTTAATATTATCTATAATTATTTTTTCAAAATATTTTATATATATACATTTTTTTAACAACATTATATATAATTTTTCATAAATATATAATATAAATTTTTATAATGTTATATAACTTTTTCATATAGTGAATGGAATTATATAAATATTGATATTATACCTTAAAAAATAGTTTAACAAAGTTATGGTTATTATAAAATTCATCTTGAATAAAATTTAAAATAAATTATTTTAAATATAAATAAATTATTTTTCATAAATTCACAATAACTATATATATATTTTTCTCAAAGGTTGATTTTATAGGTTAGCAAGTTCTATATATAGAGGAATCGGTAATTACCTTTCCTCTTTGAATAACTGGTCACATGGTTAAGTTGCATTGCCTCCGTTCGTAGCATCAAATCATGGTACTACCACTATAACCCCTATCTTGCCTCGGTAAACACGATCCGAAGTGAAGGAGACCCTCGGTTGCTCGAGGTTGGTACCACCGTCATTAAGCTGGCGCACACTCAAAGGACTTAGGGTAGTAGTACTTAGATTAGACTACTACCTTTACCCAAATTGGGCATGCCCCCAAAATTTGGAACTAGGTATCCTCTTGGTAAGTGTCCAACGTCTTACCAATCTTATCCCTTACACAATCTTTTAGCTAAGTTATTACAAGGTAAACATTTAATCTATTAAATTCACTTGTAAATTAAATCTAAGACTAATTACTACTTAATATATCCATGGGACACCCATGTTGTTAGGGCTTTAAGCTTTCTTTCAGGAGATCCAGGTTCAAACCATTGTGGGTGTGTGTGTTAATGAGCTTGTGTACAAAAAAAAAATACTACTTAATAAATAGAATCCTAATATGATTACTATGAGTCACTTGCACTCTTGCATGTTAAACTTTATTTTTTTAATATGTTAAGTAGTTTTAATTGATGTTTTCAAAAATAATTTAAAATACATTTATATATATTTTTGGATGAAAAAGCCATTATATTAATGAAATAATGTTTAATCATAAAAAACCAGTGGGATTAGCACACTCCGTAAACCAACACACTAATCATCGTAATTAAGATTAAAAACAGTCCACAAAAAGCATAACAGATAACAACCGCCAAAACAATGTCAAATATATATTCACAAATAAAAGAGCCGAGAAATTACTACCAAGTGAAAGGCCTAAAAATTTCCTCCATAAAATCATATTTATATATTTAATGAGTTTAGGATGAAAATAAGCATATAATCCATTAAATCACTTATAAAACAAATTTAACACTTATTACTAGGAAATAGAATCCTAATAGGATTTCTATGAGATAGATGGGAACAAGTATGTTGGTCTCATTTTGTGGGATTCCTCACCTCTATCAACATTTAGGCATGTGTGTAGGGGGCTGGCCCTCTTGCTTTCTAATCGGTTAATGTGATGATGCAAGTCTAGTGGCATATTTTATTATTGGAATTCTCTTCCACATTAATACCTATCTATCTATTTAATCATTTATAATTCAAATTTAGCACTAATTACTACCTTTTATGAACCACTTGCATTTTCATATGTAAAAACTTTACTCTTAAAATATATTAAAATTTTTATTAATATTTTAAAAAATAAATTTAGACACATTTGCATGTTTAGTAGGTTTAAATCAACCATAAAAGAAAAGAGTTTTACAATGTAAGTTAAAATTTTGATAACATGATAAGGGGTTTGTAAAGTTACAAGAATACTTATGGGTTTTACTTATAATAACTATATAAATTTAAAGTCAAATAAACATAGATTTTGGTTGAGTGTATTTATGTCATTAATTTTAATTCATTTTTATTATTAATATTTTTATATTATAATTGTGTTATATTTTTTAAATATTTTTTTTATAATTGATTTATATGGATTGAAATGGATCCATGTATTACATTACCACTACACTATAGTGGTATTACAACAAAGCTTGGATATTATCTACGTATCATTGACCAAGATTTAAACCTTAATCTCCTCAAAAATCTAACCATTTGAACTAATACTACTTAATGATAATAATATCTATTTTATATATAAATATTATTTCTTTAATATAAATTAAATTAAAATATTACATTATTTTTTTAATTTTTTTATTATATAAAAAATACTTTTCCATATAAATACTTACTATAAGTAACTCCAATAAAATAAGATCGTTGCTACTTCTAAGTCCTTGTTTCGCAGGACAATTAAAGCAAATGCTTGGTTCATGGGAGGGGGTGGTCTACCTCAACCATACGTAATATACTTGTTACATTTAACCAACAGAAGATAAGGTTTATAAAGGCACTAGCTAAATCGTTAAGCATCCTGATAACTTTCCTTTGCCCATCGGTCACAATAATAAATGACTCCACCTTCTACTACTAAGAAAAATTCCTGAAGAGAATCTAAAGTTCAGATAATATCTATTGACAGAAATTTAGAGTAATAAACTACGGTAAGAGAGCCATGACCTGATAAGATCCTATTAAAACTCTAGATCACATCTTTTATTGTTGATCTGCGCAGCCTGAATGTTGCAGGCTCTTTGAAAATCGAAGGTGAGGCCTTCCATGGCCTCGCCGGGGCTCGAAACCCCTTCCTCCGCGATGGGATCCAACATCCGCTTGGGAACCGGAAAACGCCTGCCGCCCGCCCACAAAACCCGAGGAGGCGCCATCTCCATCCACGGCGTGCCCACCGTTGTGTTCGCCATTGCCCCAAATTTTACGCCTCCAACGGCCCAGACACGTAGACACAAACCCTCTGAGGCTATCGAGGAAATTAAATAGCTGAAATATCTGTCACGCCTCGACAGAAGTTAACCTTTTACGACGGGAAGGTGAATTCCGTCAAACTTGCCGTCGATCTCCCTCGATATTTGCGCGTCAGCACTTACGTCGATCTCCCCCGATAGCGACTCGACCTGATTTTGTCGGTCGCGTTGCACCTGCCAGCTGGAATGTATATTCTCTAATTTCAATCTGACTTTACTAAGGAACAGCCACGCCGATCTCCCTCGACATTTGCGCGTCAGTACATTTTTTTGTGGATAGCGACTCGAACTTCTTTTGCCGGTCGCGGAATGTGTATTCTCTAATTTCAATCTAACTTTTCTAATTATATTATTGAAAAGTAACAGCCATGTGGAAGGTAAAAGTTTTATTATATGTTTCTTATTGGGTTAAAAAGAATTCGTGGTTTTGACTTCCCGAGACGTTTTTTAGTGGGTTAACACACAATTCGTGGTTTTCACAACCACGAGAGCATGACTTTTACTTGACGATGTCTTTTTATACGAACTTAATTTTGGTTGAAAAGGACGAAATCATAATATACAACATTATCTCACCTCTCTTTTAATTTTTTTTAATGCTTGAACGTCATTTGCCTCGGTCAGGTTTGTAATTAATAAATTTTTAAGTTTTATATTAAATAATTTCATATATTAGGTGGATGATACAGAAATTTAGTCTTGGCATGCTGCGCACTTTATGTTTGGTCCAATGCAATCTGAGTCGTGGCTTGCATTGCGCTGTTTGTTGTTCCAATGCAATCAGATTCTAAAAGCGCTTTGGGGTTAAGTAAATAAATTTTGAAGTTATTAAAATAGTGTGGTTGTGATTAATTTTTTTATAATAAAAAAATTACAGGGTTGTTGTACTAAACTTATTCTCATCATTCACTCGGGTTTTGTAAAGTCATTGTCGCCCACTTAAAAGATTCATCTGACACACACTCAACAGATTCAAATTAAACTATTACTTTTGTAAACAAACTATACCATAGATTTAAATCTAAGTGTCTTTGGAATTAATAATGTTTTTAATATGCAAATGGAAAAAAAAGTCTGGCCGACGGGTATGTGGTGTAGGCTTTTAAATGTGGGTATATAGACTAGACTTAAAAAAGTAATAATATTTAGTTTTACTTAGGTTATATAAAATAATTTTTATAAAAGATATTGTTTTTTTAAAATGTATAATTATTTAATTATATTTTGATTATTAAAATAAAAATATAATATAAAGGTGTGGTGATATAAAATATATGAAATATATGTTAAAATTAATTATATACAATCTATAGATTTAATATTTTTAATATATATTAAAATAAGAGTATTGAATTGTTTTTTTTTAACTCATTTAATTATTTTTATAAAAATTATAAACAATTATATTGTTATATTTGTTTTTTGTGTTTAAATCTAAAAAGATATAATTATACATTATAATTAATCTTTTGTGTTAAACCCTTTGATTCTATAAAATAAATTGGTTTATGATATATGTATCCAAACACCCAATACAAATATACATCTTTGACACAAATTTAAACTTGTATTCTAACTTTTAAGTGGACTTGTCTTCGGTTTTGCAAATGTCTTTAAAATCAATTTTATTATAATTTTTATTGTTTTTAATATTTTTTAATGGTAATTTTTTTTTTTTTTTAACTTAAGGTAGAAGATTTCAAAGAATCAAGGTATGTGGGAGAGACTAAGGCTAAGAGAGGTGGAGACCTCAAAGGAATAAAGAAGATTTGATTTTTTATTGGTAAATTGTAATCTTATTTTAAATTTTAAAATTTACATAGAATGTAATTTAACGAGTTCAATCCCATAGTGAATGTGTATAAGAAATATTACTAAAAAAAAATTGATAAGTATTTAATATTTTTTTTAATTGTCTATGATAATTATTTTTTATAATTTTTTTAACATTGTATATAAATTTTTATAAATATGTAATGTTTTTTTTTTACAAATTCATCATGAATAAAATTTTAAATAATTTATTTAAATATAAATTAATTATTTTTTCATAAATTTGCAATAAATAATCATATATCTCTATTTTAAAGGTTGATTTTATAGGGAAACAATCTTATGTTTATTACTTAAACGATCTTTTAGTTAAGTTGTCACATGTAAATAGTTAATCCATTAAAATCACTGGTAAATTGAATTTAGGGTTAATTACTAATTAAAATAAGTAGAATCCTAATAGGATTTCTATGAGCCACTTGCATTCTCATATGTTGAACTTTACTCCTTTGAGTATTTTATATAATTTTAATTAATATTTTAAAAATTATTTTAAAATACATTTGTATGTTTAATGGGTTAGGTCAAACTATAAGAACAAGCAAGCATTTAATCCATTAAATCATTTATAAATAAAATTTAGCTCTAATTACTACCTAAAAATAAATAGAATAGAATCCTAATGGAATTAATATGAGCCACTTGCATTCTCATACGTTGAACTTTACTCCTCTAAGAATATATATATATATATATTACTACCTAAAAATAAATAGAATCCTAATGAAATTAATATGAGCCACTTGCATTCTCATAAGAACTTTACTCCTCTACTAATAATAGTAGGGTTAATGTGAGAATTCCCAGGGTTGAACAGTCTCTGCCTAACCATGATCCCTTGTAAAATATTTATCAATAGAGAATTTAACACACAACCACCACACATCTACCCCTCACGCACTTACCCATGCCACAGTTTAAACCTTGAACCTCACAAAGGAGAGCCAAAACCGAACCTTTGCACTATCCTCCATGGGAATTAATAATATTCATACTCCTTTAAGAATATTATTAATTTCAATGGATATTTTAAAAAACAATTTAAAATACATTTGTATGTTTAATGGGTTTAGGTCAAACAATGAGAGTAAAGAAAGTTATAAGCTAAGTCTTCAATCACATGATAGGCACCTTGTAAAATACCGAGGATAATTAGGTTCGTGTACTAGTAGACGAAGAAGAGGCTTTTTCTATACCAATCAATGTTACATGGTGCTACTGGTGCTCTACTTATTCCTTCTATTTTAAATGTTAGATACGTTCTGACGAACTTGAGCACAATCAAGTGTTGGGAAGAATTGAATCCTCGGTCTCTTCCAGATATTAATTTGTGAAACTTTTATGTATTATTATGTTTTTATGAGAGCTTTAAGAATTTAAGAGCAAAAAGACACATCCTTAACCTCATCACCTCTTCACAGCAAACGTCCAACTCACCACTCTATAACCCCGATCTGTTATACAATACTGCTTCGGCGATCCCGCACACAATATTCGAGATGTTAAGCCCGTACGGAGAAACTAATATTATCAATAACATTATCGAGAGGGAATTAATATCTTTGAGCTCTTCTTTCAAGAGCCCAAAAGCGAAAACAAATAACACAAATATCTGTCGTTCCGTGACTTTCCCGTCGTCAAACTGGATTCCGTCAAACGTCCCGTCGAACATTTGCGACGGTCGAACTCGGGCCTGGATTTTCCCGCACGTGGCATACATCGGACGACCTAAGTTCTCAAGCAAAATGTATGAATCCACGTCAGTGATTTTGGGACAGTCTGACTCGACCTACATTTGCTTGTCGTATCGCATCTGCCAGCTGGACAAACTTGATATTCGCATATTCTTAAATTAATTGAATACAATTTTGTTTGATTTCGTAAATGGAAAAAAATCTGATTGGACAGCACTAACTTCTATGTTGTCTATTCATGGTAAAAGTAAAACGCCATGAATTTTACTACGAAGGGCAATTTTTATTAAAAAGTTAGTATGATATCTGAAATCCTGGCATGCGATGCACTTTTTGGACTCTCAGACGTTTCCCGTCAAAATTGGTTTTATGTGGGTCACCACTAGGCTTCAAATTTGATATGTAAAATTGAGAAGGGTTGAGTTTTAAACTGTCTGTTATTTTAGTTTGTGACAACGTTTTATTTTAGAAATATTATTTGTTAAAATATAATCATTTATATTAAATATTAATATAATTATTTAAAAATTAATTTTAAAAATATATAATTAATTAAAATTGAGTGTGTTGCCCAACACTCAACGCCTGCTTCAATCTGCCCCTTCAAACCACACATATAAATGTTAAGAACATAATAGGTAAATTAGAACACATTCTAGATATCAAACTTGAAGGATGAATGCAAGTTTAATATTTACTTAACAGATTTGTTTATTTTTATATAATAAAGACGAGAAATTTTTACTGTAGAGCTGAGGTTAGGTAGTTCAAACAGTTCTAGATTTAATTTTGGGTACACATAAAAATAATGTATGAGTTTATTTTTTTAAGCAATTTTTTTTTTATAGAATCTTTTTGGTTTGCGATCAAGATCAAGGGGTTCTACACCGTCAAAGTTACCTGGGAGTCATGCCCGGCCTTGCTTGCACCAACATCATCAATTGAATTTTGGGTATCCAATTCAACTTTTTGGTAGGGTGAAGATTCGAACCTGGGATCTCCTTTGGAGGATTGCCCTCTCCTCTCCAACTCACCTACAATATTTGGGTTATAACCACCATGCCACAATCATTTTAAACATTTTACGCCCTAGATTTGAACCTTGGACCTCCACCCCTTATGAGGTTTAGTCGAACCAATTAACCTACACCACAAACCTAATTTATTTTTTAATTTTTAAATAAATAATTTAAGCTTTATTATAAATATAATTTATAATAGTTTGGTTTTTAAAATTAAAATAAAATACATAATTGAAGATTGGAATGAAAACATAAACATAAAGACTCAACCACTATCATCCAACTTTTGTTTGAACCTTAAACCTCCCCAAAAAGAAGGCAAAGCCCTAACTACAACATTGTCCTCAAAAAATTGTGATTGTGGTTGAGAGGGGAGGGCTCTGGTCCCTCCCCTGCTCCCCCTCCCATGGCTTTTGGTTTCTGCCCAGTCCCTGGCTCAACCCAGGTCATCCCTCCCGGGGAGTGGTTGTTTGCAGATGATCTCCTGGGGGGAGATCCTTCTCCACTATCTGCGCCCCTCCCGGCCGGCTAGGGTTTCCTTGGTTGTTTTTTCGGACTGGTGCTTCCCAGGGATCCCTGTTTGGTTGGGGATCCCTTCCCTTTTTCCCTCAGGCTTCCCCCTGGGGTTTTTTCGAGTGATTCGCGTGGATCTGGTCCCCTGCGTTTCTCGGTGCGATGGAGGTGACGGTTTAGGGTTTGGACGGTTTCCCCCTTTTTCTTGTGAATCCTCGACAGGCTCTGTGCTTGGACGGGATTCTTGGTCCCTGCTGCTGGGATCCTCTTCCGTTTTCCGGGGCGGGTTCCTTGTGGTGCAACTCTCTAGTCACTTCCTGATGGACTGGATCCTCTCTGTGCTGGCTGTCGGCTTCCTACAGGATGGCTCTCGCTGAACTGAATGTTTTCCCGATGGGCGGGATGGTTTCTCCATAGGGCGGGATCCGCAAAATCCGTCGATTTTCCCGCGAGGCGGTATCCTTTCTTTTCTGCTGGTTTCCCGAATGGCGGGATTTCCCTATTGCTTCCCGCTAGGCGGGACTGTTTGTGGTGGTTTTGACTGCTTCCCGCGAGGCGAGATTTTATTGTAACGGTTTTTCTTTGCTTCCTGCTGGGCGGGATCTTCTCGATGGTGGTTTTTGGCTACTCCCCGCTGAGCGGGATCTCCAAAACTACTTTTTTTCTTATTTGTTTGTTTCCCGCCGAGAGGGTTTGTTTCATGCTTACTGTTACCGCTGGGCGGGATTTACTTTTAGTGTTCAGTTTCAAGGGATTGATGCCCTAGGCCCATTGCTTATGTAATCAGGTTTTGGGATCCTTGTTAAAACCCGCTATAAATACAAACACATAATTATCAAAAAAAAAAAAACATAAACATAAAAAAAAAAAATTGATAATATCTTTTCTAAAAAGAGTTCAAAAAAAATAATCAAAGTTGGTTAAGATGAGATTAAATATTAGGGTTGCTTACTTTTTTAATTAGTTAGGGCCTCACACTTCAAGCCAAAAGCGTTGGGTTTAGTTTATAACCCAAAAACATACTTTAGAATTAGAATTCTAATTATTACTTATAATAAATAAAATTTTAATAAAATTTTTATGAGTGGGTTTTAATTTTATATGTTAAATTTTATTTCTTTAAGTAGATTATATAATTTTAATTGATATTTTTTAAAAAAATTAAAAAATATATTTATTTTTAATAGATTAAAGTTAAATGAAAAGAACAAACATTCAATCCATTAAATCACTTATAAATTAAATTTAGCCTTAATTTTTACATAAAATAAGTAGAATCCTTATGTGAGTTTTGTTCTAGTATGTTGAACTTTACTATTCTAAGTATGTTATATAATTTTAATTGATATTTTAAAAATAATTTTTTAAAAGCCAAACGACATTTGGTGTAATGGCAATTGTTTGGTTATTATCATCCATGTGGTTGTGAGGTCGATTCCTCGTGTTTGCTCGAAAAAGAACGTTGATATTTGTAAAAGATGTTCAATAAAAAAAATTAATAATTTAAAATGCATTTATATGTTAAATGGGTTTAGGTTAAATAAAGGAAGCAAAGAGTTTTACATTGTAAACTAAGTTTTCAATCACTTGATAGATGCCTTGTAAAGTCACGAGGATACTTAAAGGTTCAACTTAAAACAATGCAAGGACCTAAGGTCAAGCAGCCATAGACTTTGATTGAGTGTCCCCATATCATAAATCTAAGTTTACCTTCATGTTCTTTGTAAAATCATCTCAATATGTTAACTTTAACATTTGGTTTGTTTGAGTCAAACTTTAGTCACTGACATTGATTATCTTTTAAAAAGAGTGATGCAGCCTAGGAGAGGGGTCTAACGAAAGACTACCTCTTCTAAGAGCTAAATATTTTGCATCAAACTCACAAAACTATAAAATTGAGCAAACATAATATATTATTAAATTACTTCTTATCATTTCTTTAAAAATTTTGTCATACATTATTTATGTTTTTTCATAGATAACAAAAAGTAGAATCTAGAAGGTTAAAAATTATACCGGCTTTAAATTCTTCTTCAAAAAATTTCTCTTGTAAATATTAGCAACAACATTTATACTAAAACAATATATGATACACAACACTTACACAACAATAATTACTTGTACAGCAACAATTATTATTTATAAAAAAATTTACTAGTATTTTTTAATTAGTTAATGCTATACATTATAAAAACAATTATTATTATTTATAAAAAAAAATTATAAAAATACCTATACAATAGGATGCTCCTGCATCTTTGAATCTCACAATAGTTAAGATCAAGTCAGCCGTGAACACTACAGAACACGTGATTGCTTTAGTCTCAATAGCCTTGTCTTCGTATGCTCTACTAGAAAGCTAACTCATAATCAATGTTGAATTAAACTCTTGATGTTTTACTATGTTTGTTTTGACAACAACACTGCTTCAATCTCAATAGCCTTGTCTTCGTATGCTCTACTAGAAAGCTAACTCATAATCAATGTTGAATTAAACTCTTGATGTTTTACTTGTTTGTTTTGACAACAACACTGCTTCAATCTCAATAGCCTTGAGATG
The DNA here is from genome assembly GCA_028583015.1 of Wollemia nobilis. Classification (NCBI taxonomy): domain Eukaryota; kingdom Viridiplantae; phylum Streptophyta; class Pinopsida; order Araucariales; family Araucariaceae; genus Wollemia; species Wollemia nobilis. The sequence continues at coordinate 227,044 of JAQPPZ010002750.1, read as the reverse complement.
CTCTACTAATAAGCTAAGTCACAATCAATGGTGTTTTAATTGTTTATTTTGAAAAAAAAAAAAATTAGTATATGCATTGTATCATATTTAACTATAAACCAGGCACACTTTCATTTCATTCTAATTTTATTATTATTTTACCAATCAACCATAGTTTATAATATTCCATATTATAATTATATTATATTTTTTAATATAATTTAAATTAAATTATTAAATTATTTTTACAACCATTTTATTATATTAAAAATTTATTTTAATTATTCGCATAAGTATAATCTACCAACAAAAATGCCACTTACATGAAATATTTAAAAAAATTATTCTTATTGTTGCAACAGCTCAGTCCTCCTTTCTTAAGACAATTAAAACAAATGTTCTTAGGACAATTAAAACAAATGTTCATTCAACCAAAGAGAAGAAAAGGTACTAACTAAAAGAGTACACTAGCCTAATGGTAGATAAAGAAGAGGAATTACCAGTTCCCTATGTAAACCTTTATATTTGTATATATATATATTTTATATCAGTTCCCAATTATTGAAGACAAAAAAATGTTAAGCCTCACCCTTGCTTCGCCCATCCCTAACAATAATGAATGACTTGACCTTCTCCTACTAATGGCACCTCGGGATCAATTAAATTTTAATTTAAACCAGTCCTTATCCTCCAAATTTGGAAAGTCCGTTACAGCGGCCCAGAAGCTCCTGCCAGAAGCGGATTTCCTGTGTTTACGTGGCTCGAGAAAGCCCGCTCTCCAAAAATGCAAAAGTACTTCGATGCTCGAGACCTCTTTTTCTTTGTAGCTCTGAGTCTACCGCAAGATTAATCCAAAGAAGCAGACGAGGTAAATTTATTTCCAAAAACATTAGGTTAAATACAGAAAAAAAAACGTCTACGAAAAGGCTACGTCAAGATTAACCCCATAGGCGCAGAGAATCTAAAGTTACTTTCAATCAAATTAAACAAACTACGGAACACATGCAAGAAAAATTTCTGAAGCGAATATAATGTTCAGATAATATCTATTGACAGAAATTTGACAGAGGAAACTACGGTAAGAGAGCAATGACCTGATAAGATCTATTAAAACCCTAGATCATATCTTTTATTGTTGATCTGCGCAGCCTGAATGTTGCAGGCTCTTTGAAAATCGAAGCTGAGGCCTTCCGTGGCCTCGCCGGGGTTCGAAACCCCTTCCTCGGCGATGGTATCCAACTTCAGCTTGGGAACCGGAAAACGCCTGCCGCCTGCCCACCAAACCAGAGGAGGCGCCATCTCCATCCACGGCGTGCCCACCGTTGTGTTCGCCATTGCCCCAAATTTTACGCCTCCAACGGTCCAGAAACGTAGACACAAACCCTATGAGGCGATCGATGAAATTAAATAGCTGAAATTTCTGTCGCGCCTCGACAGAAGTTAACCTTTTACGACGGGAAAGTGAATTCCGTCGAACTTGTATTCGTTCCCCCTCGATTTTTTCGCGTCAACACTTCTTTTTGTTGACAGCGACTGGACCTGCTTTTACGGGAATGCCCATCTCTTTTATTGGTTTAAAAACAATTCGTGGTTTTAACATCGAGGAGACGCCTCTTGTTGGCTTAAAAAATTTTCGTAGTTATAATCAAGATTTTTAGTAATCTGTCAGCGTAGGATTCAAACTATTAACGACTGCTTCCAACAGACCCACCGTCTTGTTAACGTTAACTCGACGTGAGGTGGGGACTGCCAGTTACCGTCTCAGTCTGGCGCATCACTCAGAGGAGTCAGACTACTGCCTTTACCATGTTGGGAACGTCCGTGAGTTTTGAACTTAAGTCTCTTCTTGGTAAGTGCTCAAGCTTACCAATCCACTATAAATTTTAAATTGACTAATAACTTAAATTTGGTTGAAACACACGAAATCATAATAAACAACCTTATTCCATCTCAAGTAATGTTTGAACGTCTTTTACCTCGGTCATTATAATTTTTTTTGAAGTTTTATATTAATTTCAAATATAAGGTCAATGATAAAGAAATTTGGAATCTTGGCATGCTACGTACTTTATGTTGGTCCAATGCAATCTGAGTCGTGGCGTGCAGTGCATTGTTTGCTGGTCCAATGCAATCTGAGTCGTGGCGTGCAGTGCATTGTTTGCTGGTCCAATGCAATCTGATTCTACAGAGATGGTGTCCTCCTAAATGCGCTTCTTGTGGGCCAACGTTAATTTTTGGTAGGTGTTGATATGCGCATCTTGAACGTTGCAGGCTTTTTGAAAAGCAGAGGTGAGGTCTTCCGTGCCGTCTTCAGAAACTTGTTTTCTTAAGAATTTTTAAGGGGTATTGGTAAGTGTGGGTGTGGTTAGATATTTACTAAAAAGAGATTTAGGTTCAATTTTGGAAAAGCCAACCCTTTGCGAAGATAGTTGTAATTTTCTTCCAGACCCAAGCCAAATCGATGACATAGTATGAATCCATGACGAATAGTCAATGACATAGTATGAATCCATGACGGATGGTCGCCAAATGTTAAGCAGGTATAGAAAAAATTAAGATCATCATTAATATTATCTAAATAGAAAGGTATTAATATTCAGATTGTTGAGCTCTTCCCAGCTCTTATCTCATATTTCCAGGCTTCCAGGAACCCAAAAGCGCAAACGCAAACCCTGGCAGGCTACAGACGATATTAAATAACACAAATATCTGTCGTTCCGTGACGGAACTTGACTTTCCCGTCATCAAACTGGAGTCCGTCAAACGTCCCGTCGAACTTTTGCGACGGTCGAACTCGGTCCTCGATTTTCCAGCACATGACATAGATCGGACTGCCTAAGTTCTCGTCCAAAATGTATGGATCCATGTCAGCGGTTTTTGGGGCAGTCTGACTAGACCTACATTTGCTTGTCGTATCACATCTGCCAGCTGAACAAACCTGATATTCGGATATTCTTAATGGAATCGCAGACGCTTCTGTTTGTTTTATTAAATGGAGAATAATCTGATTAGACAGTATTAACTTCTATGTTGTCTGTTAATAGTAAAAGTAAAACGCCTTGAAAATTAACTTCTATGGTGTCTATTAATGGTAAAAGTAAAACGCCTTCAAATTTACTACAAAGGACATTTTTTTTACTAAAAATTTTATCCATGGTAGATTTGACTTTACACGTGTGTGGGTGCTGACGCGGCTCAGGCCACATTCGAATGCTGATGTGTTATTCTGTGAAGGAAAAAAATGGCTGCAGTAAATGGAAATAAGACGCTTTTTTCGTATGGAAATCAGATGTCTTCTTTTCGAATTATGGCGTGCAGGTGCCTTGGAAACTAAAAATAAGCACCTTAGGAATCCTTAGGAATCAGACGTTTTGCTTAACATGGAAAGCAAACACCTTAGCAATCAAGCGCTCTACTTAACACAGGAAGCAGACGCCTTAGCAATCAGGCGCTTATGCCTAACATGGGAAGCAAGCACTTTTTTACTAACTGTTGGGTGTCGTACTTATAAAACAAACTTTATACAAACTCAATTTTTTATTTACATATATTAAGAAGATTTGGTGTCAATTTTCTAAAAATTGGAAGTTAGTTGTTCTCCTGAAAAACTGAGAGTCAAGCATTGATCTACTAGAAAATGGGACGTAGGTGCCATCTTCGTCACATACTCAGGCACCATAAAGTGTATAATAGGAAGCAGACGCCTTCTATCGTACAATGGAAAGCAGGCACCTTTTGCCATACAATGGGAAGCATGCCTCTTTCACCGTACAACGGGAAGCAGGCACCTTTCGTCGTACAACGGGAAGTAGGCGCCTTCCCATCAAATACAAAAAAATGACACTTTTCTTTTATTCATCAGGTGCTGACTTGTCCTTGTATATGCGTTGTCAGGTTGATCATGCCCCTTCAGTGCTTCTAATTGAAAAATTGGAACGAATTCAGCATCCGACACTGAATCAACAATTGAGTGTTTTATTGTCCAAAGAGACCAATCCAAACACTCTTGTGCAAGTTCAGGTTTAGTATTCCCCTTTCGAGGGATGAGCTACTCCTACTCCTAGAAAGTTGGAAATGCACAGGTTCATTGATCTTATGCCCATTAGGCCTAGGTTTCGCAAGCTGCTTAAGGATTGCACAAAGGGCAATGTTCCTGCAAAACAAAAACACAACTAAAAAAAAAACTTTGAAAGAATAATTGTCTTTGGGACTATGTGGACTAGGTCCACATCTTACTCACTCAAGCTAAAATCAGAATCAACTGGGGTCTCCCCCATACCTAATATAGACTCAGTCATGTATGTTTCAGACACATAGTATGGGCGTAGGCGGTGGTCATTGACTGTTAAGGTAATGTTGCTACCGTTTATTGTTCTAACCCTTACAACCCCATTTTTGATGACTTCAGTCACTTCATATGGCCCCATCCAATGTTGCATGAGCTTGCCCTTCCTTTATTAGAACCGAGAATCATAGAGTAATGCCTATTCTCCCACTTAATAATTGTTGTACTGTATTTATCAGGATATTTTCCAACTCTCTATTGGTCACCTCAACTTGCCCATTTGCCTATGGATGGTAGGGAGTGGTTTTGTTATGCTTGATTTGGTATTGTTGCATAAGTTCTTGGATCATCCTTGAAGTAAAATAAGGTCCTTGATCTGTTGTGATCTCCCTTGGGACCCTAAATCTTGTAAAATTTGATGAATACAAGATATATGCTACAGTTTTCTCCTTTGAATCATGCAAAGCTAGTACTTTAACCCACTTTGTCACATAGTTAGTACAAAATAGGATATACCTCTTACCTCCTGACTGCGGATTAATAGGTCCTACAAAGTCCATACCCCATTTGTCAAATGATTCAATGTGAGCATGTGGTTGGAGTGACATCTCATCTCTAAGAGTAGGTCTGCCCATCCTCTGACATTGATCACACTGACTCACATGCTTGGCTGCATCCTTGAATAGTGAAGGCCAGTAATAAATAGCCTGCAACACTTTATATGTAGTCCTTCCTACAAAATAGGCACCACAAGGTTCATCATGACAAGCCTTTAGTATTTCAATTATTTCATTCCCAGCAACACATCTTCTCATGATTTGATCAGGTCCTATTTTGAACAGGCACCCATCAATCTAGGAGAAATCTATGTTTTTCTCAATTAAAGTTTGTTTTTCATGAGGTAAAAGTGCAAGGGATACTTTACCAGTGGCTAAATAATTAGCCATATCTGCGTACCAAGGTATCTGATCATTTAGAGCAAACAAATGCTCATCTAGAAATTGGTCTTCTATAGCTACATAATTTGGAGGTGTCAACCTGGATAAGAAATTAGCTACCACATTATCCTTTCCTGGCTTGTCCACTATTGTCACATCAAATTTCTACAAGAGCAACAACCATCTAATAATTCTGCCACTAATCCCAGGTTTTTTTGAGTATCTGATCGCTGAGTGGTTAGTGTGTACAAATACCTGGTAATCTGTAATGTATGACGAAATTTGTTAAGAGCATGTATTACTACAAGAAACTCCTTTGTGACAGTATAATTGAGTTCAACATTTATGAGGTTTTTACTAACATAATAGATGGCATAACAATCATCACCATCTTTCTGTCCCAATACTAAGTCTATTGCATTGTTAGATGCATCAAAATATATGTGAAAAGGTATGGTCCAATTTGGACCTCTTAGTATTGGAGCAGTAATTAGTTTTTTCTTTAAAGTGTTGAATGCTTGTTCACATTCTTCAATCCAGACAAACTCTACATCTTTAGTTAGCAATATGGTAAGAGGTTTAGCAGTTTTGTTAAAGTCTGATATAAACCTCCTATAGTAACCAACTAATCCTAGGAAACTACGAATATCCTTTGGTGTTTTGGGAGTAGGCAAGGTTTGGATGATTTCTATTTTCTTTCTGTCTACTTTGATCCAATTTGCAGAGAGGTCATGTCCTAAAACTATCCCTTCCTACATCAACATATAACATTTCTCATTGCTTAAGGACATGTTAGTTTCCTCACAATGTTTAAGTGTCTTTTCCAAATTTTCTATGGCAATTTCAAAATTTTCACCATATACAGTGAAATCATCCATGTATACCTCCACAGTTTCTCCAATCATATCTTAAAAAATTTTAAGAACTACCCTCTGAAAGGTGGCAGGTTCATTGCATAGGCCAAATGGTAAAACTCGGTAAGCAAATGTCCCCCATAGACAAGTGAAGGTGGTTTTATCTTGATCTTCCTCCCCTATTTGGATTTGATTGTATCCACTGAACCCATCCAGGAAAGAAAAGTACTTCTTGCCTACTAAGGTATCAAGGACCTGATCTATAAAGGGTAAAGAGAAGTGGTCCTTCTTAGTTGCTTTATTTAGAAACCTGTAATTAACACAAACTCTCCACTTTCCATTCTTCTTGGGCACCACCACCAATGGTGATACCCACTCACTATTTGAAATGGGGTAGATGAATCCAACTGTGAGAAGTTTTTATAATTTTGTTTTGACAATTTCTTTCATAGCTGGGTTCATTCTCGTCTATGGTTGCCTTACTGGTCTAACCTGATCTTCCAGATATATCCTATGAGTATAGATCTCAAGAGCTATTCCTCTCATATCAGAATACTCCCAAGCAAAGGCATATTGATTTTTTTCCAATATTTATTTTAGTTTGGTCTGTTATTCAGCTATCAACTAGTTATCTATGTTCAACATTCTACCAGGTGCAACTTCTATTTGTTTGATATGGTGGTCTCTCACTAATGGCAACTCAGGAGGAGGACAAGAGGGTTCTCCTTGAAAAAAGTGAGATATCATCTTATCCTCATCACTTTCATCTTTCAACTCCTCAAGTGTCATCACAGGTTGGATTATTGATAGACCACAAATGTTTTGATTCTCATCCTCAAGTTCTCCCAACAAATTTGCAGACTAAGCAGGTGGATGTATGATAATTTGCTTTATATTCTGACCATCTGAAATAGTCATTTTCCCATCTCTACAACTTATGTAAGCATAAATTGTTGCTATCCAAGGTATACCTAAGATTAATGGGTATCCACCTAGTCCATATTTAGATTGTAGCATTAGTAAATATTTTGGATACTCCCATGCATCTACTGCAACAGTGATATCTTCCAGTATTCCTTCAGTGAGTACTTTAGATTTGTCTTCCAACTACAACACAATTTTAGTGGGCTTCAGATTAGTCAATTTTAGTTTTTGCATGGTCTCTTGGGGTATGGCATTGATGGTAGCCTCCAAATCTACTAGTGTGTTGGGTAAAACACAACCTTCTATTTTTACAATCAACACAGGGCTTCCTGGATCTGAGTACTTCTGGCTGTAGGTATTCCCTAACATGAGGTCAACTAACTGACCTACCAAATTGATTTTTTTAGCTGGTTTCCTCCTTGGTTTCTTGAGGCACAACTCTCTTATGGCCTTTCCATAAATAGGTATGTCTCTGATGGCCTAAAAAAGAGGTATTGTGATTGTTAATTTTTTTAAACTAAAGAGGACATCAAACTCTATTTGTATTGGTTTCTTGGGTTCCTGCAACCTTTGTGGAAAAGGTGGAACCTTCTCTTTGTTATGTACAAGTGTTGATTCTTTTTCTACCTCTTCTATAAGGGGTGATTCCCCTTTTTCTATTTCTATTGGTTCCTCTTCTTCTACAAGAGTGACTTCTACACCTACTTTCAATCCTGACCTTAACTGGATAGGATCGCAATCTACCTTAATATTATACATAGGGTACATCTCGCTTTCCATATGATAGGCTGGATGCTGCTTGTTATTTGGGTTTGTTGTTGGCTGTGTTGGTAACTAAGGAGTCCTTGGAGCAGTAAGAGTAGGTAGACTTGGCTGTAGTGGAGCTGGAGCAGTATGTTGTGGATACTGATTCTAAGTATTTTGATTTCTCCACTGCTACCCAGGCTATTGGTATTGCATTCCTAGGTAAGGGTTGTAAGGATTTTCCCCTTGGGGAAATAGATTCCAAGGTTGTTGACCATACCAACCCATATTGGGTGGTTGGACTTGACCTTGGTTTTGGTAATTGCTGACCCCATAGGATGACATTCTTGATTGCATATTGTTACCCATAGGAGATTGTTGCCAGTTCCTCCGATTACCCATGAAGTATGCCTCTGCTACTTTATAATCCTCTTTAGATTTTATTAACTGTGGACACAACTTCGTTTTATGATACTTCTTACAAATAACACATTCAAACTTTATTTTTTGGGCACTCGTTTCTAGGGTGTTTGCCTCTACATTTAGGATAGAATTAGGCCAATGCTGCCTCATTCTCCTACTTCTTTCTCTGAAGCAAAATAGTAACCATTTGAAGAGCCAAAGATGATAACATCTCACTCCTAAGGTCTTCTAGCATGTTGCCTATTTCTGTTTTAGTGACAGTGGCTAACTGCTTAACATTTCTAGGGGTTAACTTACCTTTTCTTCTTGAAAAGTTTTGACACAACTACAAAATATCGTCCATTTGGTGTTGGTAAATGTCTCCTCTAGAGATCATGTTTAAAGCTTCTAAGGATTCATTTTTCAGTCCTTTCAAAAAAATGCTTCTTAGGGACCTATCTCCTAGTTTTGAATGGGGTGATCTTTGCAAATTGAAGCTAAACCTATCCTAGTATTCTTCCACAGATTCTCCTTCCTTTTGGATCATGTTTAGGACTTCCTCTCTTGCATCTCTTGCTCTGCCAAAATCCTGATACTGATCTAGGAAAATTTTCTTCAACTGTTCCCAGGTAGTTATCTATTTATCCCCCAAGCTGATGAACCAGTGCAAAGTTGAATCATCAAGGACGGAAGGGAATAATTTCAATTTTTGAGCATATGTGGTATAATCCACAAATCTACATAAAACATCAAGTTTAAACAAGAACATATATGGATCTTCTATTGGTAGTCCTCTAAAGGTTGGAAGGTGGGTAGGAGATATGTGTTTCATCTTGTGATCTCCTCCTGCCTCTCCTATTGGAAAACTAAAACTAATGGATGTTTTCTCTGGATTTTTTGCCATTCTGTCCACTATTGGAGTTTCTACCCCTGCTACTTTCAAAGAAACTTTTAATGCTTCTAATTTGTTTCTTTTATCCTTCAAAAGGATGGATAAGTCAGCATTTGAGATGGTTTTGTCTAATACTACTTGCCAACGTTCAAAATTCAATAGATATTCCTTAGATTAAACTCTACTTGTCTCTGATCCTTCTCTAAGAGTCTGTTGGATTGTTTCAGAAGGATCTTGTGAAAATAGTGGGTATTCCTGCCAATGCACAGGTGGATATTATGATGGTGAGAGTTCAATCTCAGGTTCAAGTTCTACTAAAGCAAAAGGATTCTAAGAAATTTCTTTGTTTTTGACAAAATGATCGCCTGGTCCCCTGTTCTTAGGTGGACTCATACAAAGTTTCAAATGAAGTTTTCTGAAGAAAACACTCTAAACTACTGTAACTATGCTTCCTTCATAACAAGAAATTGCAATGGCTACTTCCCAAAAATGACACCAAAATGTTTGGAAAAACATTGGTTAGTTTTTCTATGGTTCAATTAATTGCCTCCATTTAATTGTCAACCCAGGGTAGCTTGTAGTCGTGTGAGTAGCCGTGCAAAATCTATGCTTATAATTTCTTCTTCAGATATGATTCCCTTGGATTATGGTTTGGGAGGTGTTTGGTATTTGTTGAAGTTTGTATTTAAACCAATAATATCATGCTAAGTCTAAGAAAATAGGACTGAAAACGTTTAAAATCTAAATTACTACTTTATTGGAAATCATAGAAAACAGGGGAAATAATAGAGAAATAAGTTAATCTATTAAAATAAATATAAAAAACAAGGGAAATAGGGAAGAACTTTGTTGTAAGTGGGTCAATGCTTCCAGCAGGTTCTGCCTGTGGTAAAATGATCACCGGACGCTTTAGAAGTGTTTTATAGGAAAATGCTCAGAGAATTTATTAACAATTGTAGCAGAAGAAAATTACAAGAAAAATTTGGAGGGTCTTCTTCAGGGGTGGCCTGCATATTTATAAGATATGCGGTTAGCCCTATTACAATTCTCAGGACGAATTAGAAAATGATTCACTGTTACAACTATTTGCTTAATTGAAGGAATCATGAAAAATATTGTGATATTTCAGCGTATTTTGTTTCCAGAATACGCCTAATATTTATTTTTCTAATTTACATAAATCATTTATGTATCAGCTAGAATATGGGTAACGAGTCACCTTTGACATTGTCCCATATTCGGTTTCAATGCTAGAATTCCTTTCATGCTAGTTGCTAAAGTATTGCTTTGTTCTACCGACCACAGAGTTGTGTTGAAGTTTGGTGTTAGTGGAAATCATACATCGTGTTTGAAGAAGTCGGGAAGCAGGTGCCTTCTACCATATAATAGGAAGCAGGTGCCATTCGTCGTACACTGAGAAGTAGGTACCTTCCATCATACAACCAGAAGCAGGCGCCTATCGGTTAAGTGCCGAACGAAAGTTAGGCGCTTCAAAGGAATTTGGGCGTCTGACTTTGTACCTCTTCATCGATATTCCACAGATGTTTTTCCTTCATTAAATTGCGAGTGCCAGGTCCGAGTGGGACCTCAATGAAAACATGCCAAAATGCAATAATTTCCACTAAATCTACACAAATTACACTTAAAAACAAATATTAGAAAACATGAAAAATAAACTGTTAATTATATATAATTTCCATAAAATATTTATATCTACAAGAATATATACCGCACATTATGGGGAAAAGAGTATAAAAAATGAGCAATTCTCTGGCTCATCAGTGAGCAGTGGAGAACAACGAAAAAGGTCCATTTGGATCAAAGGATCAGGGGTCTGTGGGCCTCCCGAAGGGTTTTCAAAAATCCAACACGAGTGTGAAAATATTATGATCAATAGGGACAATATTCCAAGCATTGAATCAACTAAGCAACAAGGTAAACATTGGAAGTAATATCCAATGTTCCTTCATGCATGTGGAACAATGAATAGAACAAAATGAATAGGTATTGAACAAAACTGATAACCCTTTTCAATTCATAGCTCAAAACAAGGAGGAAGGACCTCCTCCTCCTTGAAAGTATAGACAAGGGCTAAAACAAAACAAAAAAAAGATTCAAGAGATGGACCAAACAAAGGGAGATAACATGCTGATAATGAATTTGAATCTAGGTAAAGCTACAACTGGATCTGAGATGCACAACCAAAAAGACCCAACCATAGCAAAAACAACTGAGGGGAAGGAGCCCAAGGACCTGCCTCCAAAAATGAATTTTAAAGAAGCAATCCATGGAGGACCACCTCAAACAAGAGGTAAAAACAACCAACCACTGCTAAGGAAACCACTAAGGATGCCAAAGATCGATTCAAGGAAAATAGAGATGGGTTGCATGAAAATAACTAATAGATCCCCATTAGTGAAGTTGGAAATAGAGGATGTCCAGGCAAGAATAGATGCTATGGAGAGGAGAGGACTAATTTATCGATTCATGGTATTTCTATCAATTCTTGCTACCTTCAAGCAATGGGCTACCAAAAACTAGAGAACTAAAGGTGAGTTCCAAATATCTACTTACCCTAATGGTTACTTCCTTATTATATTTTATAATGAATAAGATAGGGAGGACATTTTTCAAGGGGGGCCATGGTTCTTTGGTAGGGCAAGGATCTTCATGAAGCCCTGGCATACCAAGTTCAAAGTCGAGGAAGAAATACCATCAACTACCCTTGTTTGGGTCCGTTTATTTGGCCTCCTAGCAGAATATTGAAACCCAAATGTATTAGCAACAATTGGAAATTCTTTAGGAGTTTTCATGATGTTTGTTGATAGCACTCAACAGTTAGATCATATGATCTATGCAAGGATTTGTGTTCTAATTGAATTTGACAAACCACTGCCGAAGAATATCACCTTATAATATGGGGAAGAAATATGAGAGCAAGTAGTAGATTATGAAAATATTTCTTTTAGATGCATAATTTATCATGAATATGGCCATCTAGCCAAGGATTGTCCACATAAGGTCCCTAACAAATAGAAAGAGGATGGGGACTTGGTAGGGTTTCAAATTCCCAAACAAAAAAACATAAGGAAAAAATAATAGCAAAAGAGAAAATAGTAATTTCACCTAACACCTTTGAAATTCTCTCCATGGATGAGCAAGTAGATGATGAGGATGATAAAATGGAAACTTTGATTATGGAAGCATGATCTAATGAAGAGAGGGAATAGGAAGGAATGCATTATGAAAACATAATAACACAGACCTGCCCTAATTTAGAGAAACAACAACCAGGGAGAATCATCTCATCTAGCATTGGACTTTAAAAAATAACAATATATAAAATCAACAAAAGTGCAAAAACAAAGGATAAATTCAATCCACAAACAAGCTAGATCCTCAAAAAGACCATATAGATTCCAATATAAGTGCCTTGGTTCTAAGTAAGCATCCTATAGTCCCAGCCAAAATGAAGCAAAAAACATATGAAAAATGAGGATGAATATGAATCAAATGGCAGGACGCAAATCCAACCAACATCATCTAGCAGAGAAAGGCCAAAATTTAGTTGAGGAAGGTAAGGTAACAATACTTACTCACTTGTTCAAACCTTTTTAATTATTAATATTATTACTTAGAATATTAGAGGACTTAAAGGAAGTCCTAAACAATAAGAAATTAGAAGAATGATCCAAGCAAATCGGCCTCAAATTCTCTTTCTCCAGGAGACAAAGGTTTCAATTGAAGAAATGCAAATAATATCAACTAAGATGTGGCCAACCAATAAAGTAGTGTCCCTCAGCACCCAAGGGGCCTTGGGAGGAGTGACATGTATTTGGAACCCAAAGACAATTACAATTCAGTACATGATGGGAAGCAGGGAATTGCTAGCAGTGGTTTCCCAAAATAGAGATTCATATCAGGTTATTCTTTATATAAATGTGTATGATCCATGTGCTATGGAATAAAAACAATCATTATGGAGGAATATAGATTTTATCACCTCCTAATTCCCTGAAGCTTGGGCTTTGATAGGAGATGTCAACTCCATACTCTCCTTAGAAGAAAAAATGGGAGGTATTAAGAAGTTAGATGGGAGTTCTGAACTCATGAATGAATACATGGTCAACCTTCACCTAGTAGATAGCAAACCAAGCAATGGTTGATCACTTGGTCCAGCAAAAGACAATGCTCAACTTGAATCCTTGAAAGGCTAGATAGGTTCTTGCTTTCAAATAAGTTTTTGATATAAGGACACACCCCAAAAGTGAGGATCTTAAATAATACAGGATCTTATCATTGGCATGTTTTAATTGAAGTTTGGAGAACCAGTATTAAGCAAACACCAATTCATTTTTAGTTAGTGTGTCTCGGAGATGAATATTTAAAGTCAAGGTTGCAACAATGGTGCCAAGAAGGCAAGCCAAGACATGGTACAAAAATGTTTTATTTTATCAAAAATTTGCAGTATATTAATTATAAAATAAAGACTTAGAATTTGGTAGGAATTTGAAGATGTCAGGGCAAAGAAAAGGAAAGCTTTAACTGGGCTTGAGGAGTTGAATGAGCAAATTCGTCTTGAGGGACTCACAGAAAACAAGATCAAGATAGAAATTAATCTTTCAGCTTGAGTGCAAGAATGGGATAGAAGATAAGAACTCATGTGGAAGCAAAATTTAAGGATTCAATGGCTACAAGAAGGATACCAAAACACAAGTTTCTTTCACAAGTCTCTCCTAGCTCGAAGAACACAACTTTATCCCCTCATTGAAGAATGAATATGGATATATATTCCACACTTGGGAAGATATGTCTTCATATGTTGTGAACCATTTTTCAAACCTATTTACAACCAAATTGCTTGACCCAAAATGCCAACAAGAAATTATATAGGAGATACTTGTTCTTATTTTTTATGAGGAGAATGTGGCCCTGACTACACCAATAACTATAAGGGAATTGCAAGAGGTAGTTTTCAAAATGCAAAATGGGAAGACCCTAGGTTTGGATGGATTTCCTATTGAATTTTATCAAGAATTTTGGGATGTTTTGAAGGATGACACTCTAGAGGTGGTAGAAGAGGCTAGAAAGGCAAAAGAAATCCTCAAAGAAATCAACAAGACATACATAACACTAATTTCAAAAGCTCAACAAGTAAATAAAATTACTGGTTATAGACCAATCGATTTATGTAATGTTATTCTAAAAATCATCTCAAATATTATGTATGAAAGGCTTAAACCATTGCTACATAAAATCATATCTTCAAAAGAAGGGGTATTTGTAGAGGGACGATAGATAGTGTATGAGACAGTGTTAGCCTAGGAAGCAATTCACTCTATGGAAGCTCAAAAATCTCCATACATGTTCATTCGATTAAATTTTTCCAAAGCATATGATATGGTGGATTGGCACTTTCTCATCCAAGTAATGGAAAAATTTAGATTCTCACAAGAATGGACAAAGTGGATCAGAGGTTGTATATCTTCAGTTTCTTATTCAGTTATTCTCAATGGTTGTCCCACTCATTTGTTCCCAACATCTAGAGGCATCAGTAGCTAAAGGAGTTAGACTTATCTCTCATTTACAATTTGTTGATGATTTCACCATTTTGGGGGAGGCAACAATAAAGGAAGCAACCTTAATAAAGCAAATTCTTAACTGCTTCACTAGAGACTCAGGCAACTAGTTAATGAAGATAAATCAAAAGTACTCCTTTTCCATTGTTCATCTAAAATAGGATTAGAAAAAAAATTCTCTTCCAAATAAATATTTGGGTGTTCCAGTAAATCTTGGCAGCCAAAAGAAAGAGCATTGGACCTGGTTACTGGAGAAAGTCCAAAACAGAATAGGCAGTTGGACCATCAAATGGATTTCCTTAGGTTGACGAATAACTCTTATCAAATCAGTTCTTCAGTCTATCCTAATCTTTTTTCAGTAAGAGCAAAATATGCATAAAACAAAGACCCTTCTAATATAATTGACACCAAATGCCTTCTAGAGGGTTCCCAATTTTAAAGGTCCTAAAATTTGGAGAGGAGTTGATAAATAATAATCTCTTTTGGATAGTTCAGAATGGTCAAAAGACACATTTTTGGACAAACTCTTGGGATGGACACCTTGCATTGTCAATTCAACATCCAGAATTAAGGCCTATAATGGAGAAAATGCATAGGATGAATTGGATAAAAGTTGCCAAATATTACAAAGATCAGACTAGAAAGGCAAAGGTGGGAAGATGTTGGATCCTAGTTGAAGAATGGCCAATCCAACTCTTTGAAGATCGAAAAAAGGATATTCATAGACTCTTTCAAATGCGACTGCCTTCATGGTCACAAGCTGAGGATTGCATTGATTGGAATAGCTCAGGGTATGGAGTGTACACTATAGCTCAAGGTTATTTAGCCTTAAGCCATATTAACTCCCATCCAGCACATGATCTATTCAAATATTTATAGGCTAAAAAATTATGGCCAAAATTCAGGTTTTTCAATTGGTTGCTACTTCATAAAAGGGTACTCACAAGGGAGCAACTTATGAAGAAAGGATTTAATGGACCCTTTCAATGTATAATGTCTTGGGAAAATATTGAAATATTAAACCATTTGTTCATAGAATGCCCCATAGCTTCTAATTTGCGGAAGATGATGGATTCCCTTCTAAATTTAACATGGTCCAATGGATAATCCATAGAACAGAGATGGAGATATTAGAGTAAACAAGAAGGAAATGGCTGGTATGTGAATCAAATAGTTTGGAGAGGAATGGCTATTCTTCCTTGGAACATTTGGACAAAGCTAAACACGTAAATCTTTTAGCAAGAGAGTAAGGACATCCACTATGTCTGGCTAAAAACCATAGAAAATGTGACAAAGGCTGCCCAACATTTATTAACTCATCCACACAATTCAAATCAACTACAGGAACAAATGATGGCCTGATTAAATATTAGCCATGGATTAGCCCAATACATAAGGAAGAAAGTGACCAGTTAAATGATGGATAAAACAAAGAAATGACAACCTCCCCCACAGAATTTTGTAAAAATCAATACGGATGGAGCATCCAAAGGAAATCCTAGAAGAGCTAGTATAGGGGGATAGGAAGATTGGAGTATGGTACTTCAATTTTTACTTTTGCAAAAAAAAAAGGAATTCTATCCAATAACTTGGCTTAAGGGTAGGGTATTTTGATAGGTTTATAGAAGGCACTAAAGGCAGGTTGGAGAAGGGTGAGAACAAAGTCAAACTCTCAAATTATGATCAATTACCTAAAATCAACTTCAAGGCCTAAGAAGGTAGACTCGCGAATTCAAAGGATCATAGATAAGATTAGGTTAATAGCAACCAATTTTCAAGAGGTTGTTTTCAATCATGTGCCCAAAGAATAGAATAGAGTGGCAAGATGCTATGGCAAATTGGGCTCTTGATAAAGGATCTATTGGTTGTTATGGTTTCCCTCCGAGGTGGTGGCCATACCAAACTAGGATTGATCTTCTCCTTGTTTAGTCTCTTAATGACAATGTTGAAAGCTATGGCTAACTTGATTAGCAATGCAAGGCTTTATTCTTGACTTGACCCCAATATTCTAAAAAGAGTTGCACTCTATGACTAAAGACCTGATGCTCCTAAAATCCTCGTGACTTTTTAGATCCTCACTGTGGCTATGAAGTTTTATCAAATTCTATTAAAAGTCTTAGTGTAGATTGTTCTTCTCTGTTTTAGTGTAGTTCTTCATTTGTTACCTTGATAGAGGTTGTTAGAGGATCTTGTCTCTATAGTCTTAAGATCCATTGGCAGGTTGAATGGTTTTTTGGGTAGGCAAAATAGTTTGAATTTGTAGTTTTTATTGGACTACATCTTAACTAGCAACCAAAAGACTACAATTTATTAAATTTGTAATATATTCTTGAGTCTCTCTTAAATATATATATATATATATATATATATATATATATATATATATATATATATATATATATATATATATATATATATATATATATATAGTCTTAAGCTCCATTGGTAGGTTGGATGGTTTTTTGGGTAGGCAAAATAGTTTGAATTTGTAGTTTTTATTGGACTACATCTTGGCTAGCAACCAAAAGACTACAATTTATTAAATTTGTAATATATTCTTGAGTCTCTCTTAATATATATATATATATATATATATATATATATTATTTAAAAAAAATATAAATATATAATTAACTAAAATTATTTATTTTTAAAAATATAATTACAAGTTATTTATTTTTAAAAATATAAATACATATAAAAAGAAATTTTAATTTAACATAAATAAAATTGCTTTTAAAAACGTGTTGCTATTAACTACTTTCAAAATATTTCAGTATGTTGCCAAACACTTAACACCACCACAATCTACTCCTTAAAACCACACATCTAAATGTTAAGGGCATGATAGATGAATTAGAATAAGTTCTAGATGTGAAACTTGAAGGATGAATGAAAGCCTAATATTTACTTATAGGATTTTTTTATTTTATATAATAAAAGGAGGAGACATTTCTATTAAAGAGTTGAGGCTAGGTAGTTCAAACAAATAGTTGTATTTTTAATTTTGAGTGTACATAACAATAAAAATATACTTGATTTTTAATTTTATTTTAAATAAAATTTGTAATAATTTATTTTTAAAATAATAATAAAATATATAATTGATGATTGGAATGAAAACACAAGCATAAATAATTAAAAAAATTGATTATATGTTTTTTTATAAAGATTTTAAAAAATAATCGAATTCATCATTGAAATTAAAAATTAGGGTTGTTTTCATAGCTCAGCTCGTTAGATTCATCAACATTTAAGGAGACCAAGGTTCAAATCTTGCCAAACGATACATGGATAATATCTAAACTTTGTTGTAACACCACTATGTGGTGATGATGTAGTATGGGTGGGGCCATTTCAATTCCATATAACCAATTGAAAAAAAATAGGGTTGTTTACTTGTTTAAATCATAAGGGCCTCACACTTCAAGCCAAAAATGTTGAAAATAAGTTTTCAATATTTTTGGCTTGAAGTGTGAGGCCCTTATGATTTAAACAAGTAAACAACCCTATTTTTTTTCAATTGGTTATACAAGATTGATTTACTTTATAATCCAAAAACATACTTTAAAATTGAAAACACCGCTCATTTCCCTCTCATTTCACGAACACAAGCTTGACCATACCCAAATGCTGCTAAAATTATAAATCTCAAAGTTATTGAAGGGCTTCAAAAGGGTGGTCACTAAAAACCCACAACATATTGATTGTAGCATAGAAAATAATATTGCATCATAGTCATTTGTAAAAGGGGTCATCCCTTTAGAGAAGGTGGATGCCTGACAAAGTTGTAAAGTGGATTTGTGAAGCACTGTGCTACAATAGTTAGGTTGTGAAGCAGATCAGTGCAGTTTTTTAGGTTTCAGAGGAGCATTGCAGAGGAGGCAGATGAGCGTTGCAGAGGTGGATGTCTGGCCAAGTTGTAAAGCAGATATGTGAAGAACTGTGCTACAGTAGTTAGATTGTGAAGCAAATCGATGTAGTTTTTTAGGTTTCAGAGGAGCATTGCAAAGGGGGTAGATGAGCATTGCAGAGAAGGTGGATACTTGACCAAGTTGTAAAGCGGATCTGTGAAGCACTGTGCTACAATAGTTAGGTTGTGAAACAGATTGATGCAATTTTTTAGGTTTTATAGGAGCGTTGTAGAGGAGGCAGATGAGCATTGCAAAGAAGGTGGATGCCTGGCCAAGTTGTAAAGTGGATCTGTGAAACATTGTGCTACAGTAGTTAGGTTGTGAAGCAGATCGATGCCGTTTTTTAGGTTTTAGAGGAGCGTTGTAGAGGACGTAGATGAGCGTCATAGAGAAGGTGGATGCTTGGCCAAGTTGTAAAGGGGATCTGTGAAGCACTGTGCTACAATAGTTAGGTTGTGAAGTAGATTGGTGTAATTTTTTAGGTTTTAGAGGAGCGTTGTAGAGGAGGCAGATGAGCGTTGCAGAGAAGGTGGATGCCTGGCCAAGTTGTAAAGCGAATCTGTGAAGCACTGTGCTACAGTTTTTAGGTTGTAAAATAGATCGATACAGTTTTTTAGGTTTCAAAGGAGCATTGCAGAGGAGGTAGATGAGCATTGCAAAGAAGGTGGATGCTTGGTCGGGCAACTTCGACCCCATTGTTGAAGAAGCTAAGTCTATGAAGGTGGATCTATTTGACTCTCATGACCCCTCCTTTTCATTTGAATGGGAGGAGTGGGATCCTGGTAAGCTCAAAGGTGGGACGAGTAGAACCTGCGGGGAGTACCCCATCCCCCCTAGTGCACCTTTGTATGCAAAAGTGGTCGTTGGCATTAATGGAGGATCTAAAACCCTCTTCAACATTTCTCCTATGTCGAACCAGATCCATATCCCCGATAGCTTGATTGATAATATAGTGAAAGATGGGTTGTGGAATCTTGTGGGAAAATTCCAAGGTAGGAGGTCGAATATTGATACTCTGAGGAGATGGACTTTGGAAATATGGAGACCTATCGGTTCTCTTGAAATTGTGGCCATCCCAAGAAATTTCTTCCTTATCAAGCTCAACTGTGAGGAGGATTCCAAGCGAATATTGGAAGGGGGTCCATGGTTTTTTGGCAAACGAGGTTTATTTTTGTGTAAATGGGCTTGATATTTTAATCCCCTAACGCAGACCATTAATATTGTCCCATTATAGGTCAAGCTACCAGACTTCCCACTTCATCTCTAGCATGAGAGCATCTTCCAAGCTATTACCAAGAAAATTGGGGATTTGATTTCCTTCGAGCAAACTACTAGTTCCAATCTCGAATGTTGTGTTAGAATGTGTGTGGTGGCTGATATCGAGAATGATCTGCCAAGATTTATTGAGTTGTTTTCTAACTTTGGCACCTAGGTTCAAAACATTGAATATGAAAATAAACCCTAAGTTTTCCAGGAGTGTGGTAAGGGAGGGCACCATAAGATCATATGCCCCTTGCATCCTAAAGCTCTGAGTACTTCGAAAAGTCATAAGGAAAACAATAAGAAGCTTAGTGAAAAGTGGGTGCCTAAGCGAAACCCTCAAAAATTGAAAGGAAAAGATTCGATTCCTATTTCTCAAGTTGGGCTCAATGAGGAATTATAGGAGGAAGTCCTTCCATCAAACAGAGGAGTTGAACAGGGTTCCTGCGAAGAGAAGGGAAGTGAGCCTAGTAGCGAGGGATATTGTTCAACTTCCTAAATTTGGGGAGAGTGGAGAAGAGGTAAGTCCCTTTGACTGTCTTGACATGGACGATCTAACTCTTCAATAGTTAATGGAAAGCTCTCTAGCCTCTTCAAAACCTATGTTTGAGAAAGGCTCTCTAGTTTCGAAGACCAGAAGTCACAGGAAAGCTCGTATTGATGTAGGGGTCGAAAGGAAAGTGGGGAGACCTAGCAACAGAGTGCTCAAGAAAAGGGATATTGACTCTAAAATTGCTAACGGAGTACAACCCCTTCTAACGGATAGTTTTGAGGCTCTGCATCCCGGAGAGAATGAGGTTGTTCCAATCATGGAGACTTGGAACAAATGTGTTTAGGAGTGTGGCCTAAAAAAAAGATTTCTTTCTTTGGGGGTCAAAAAAAAGGTTGGCAAGCCTCCCAAGACCTCATTGAGACAGGCTTCCAGCAAGTGATTTTTGGTTGTTTTTGTTTTAGTTGTTTGTCAGGCCAGATGTTGTTGTTGTAGATTTGCTTCAGTTTTAAATGGGATTATTATCTCTATGGTTCTTTGAGTAGCCCTAGGTTCCAGTGGTGAGGTCTATTTCCCAGATTTAAGGCCCTAGTGGTGGGTGGGATCTTCAAATTTTAAACTTTGAATTTGAATGCAGCTCTGGATGGGATTTTCAAATTCTAATATTAAATCTCAATTTTGAATGTTGTTTTGGGTGTGGGTTTCTCCTATGTTGGCCCCTTTTTCCAACTGGTTATTTGATTGTGATAATCTCTTATATTTTCTTGATAAAAATCTACAACTTATTTGCTAGGAGGTTGCTTCATTGGTTCGGGTTGAATTTGTGAAATCCATATCAGTTTTTCTTGATATATTTTTGTTAGATCTAAGGTTTGGGGGTACCTTTCACAACCATATTTGGAAAAGGTTCAGGGACCCTTTAAAAACCCCTTCTACTACCAATAAATTTTCTCTTTATTTTTGCTTCCTGGGTCTTCCTCTCTTTTTTCGTTCCCAGCAATACTTTCATCTTCATCTATCTCTTCAATCTTCTCACACTACTCATAGTAAGACTTATCATCTTCAGGTTTACCTTGTTCTGAAGGATTTGAAGTGCAAAGAATAACCTCAAAAGCACAATCTTCTTTATGTTACCCTAGAAACTCGAAAGTGCAAGGATTCTCTTATGTTGCAATTACCTTCTTATTTTGCTCTAAAAACCTAAATTGTTATGGGTTTCCTCCATCCTTATTTCTTTATTATGTTGCTCTTGAAACCTTGAAGTGCAAGGGATAACATCTTCATCCCTTTCACTCTTAGTACTTGGAGAGGATTCTATACTACTTGAGGAAAATGAAGGTGATTTACCTAGAAAAAACTTGACCTCTTTTGTTGTCTTTATTATTATTATTAGGATTTCTTTCCACATCTTCTTTTGCATCTTTAATTATTTTTGAACTTGCCAAATTATATTGGAGATAGAATTTCTTTACCTCTTATTTGGAAGTGTCTTTCTTTACCTCTTCTTTTGGAGTGGAATATCCTTGATTAGATCTAAGATTCTATTGCTATATGATTTTCTTGCTTCGTATTGAATTTTATATCATGGCTAGAATTTTTTGTCTATTTTTTCATAGTTTTCACTTTGTAAACTCTTGCCATGTGTCCAATATCATAACAATTGTGGCAACAAAATGCGATATTTTCATAATCTACTTGTTGATCCCATTCTCTTGATTCAAATTTTATCTTAATGGATTGTGGCAAAGGTTTTGAAATATACATAGCAACACATATTCGAGTATATATAGCATGCTTTTGTTCCTTAGTAGTTCGTCCTTCCTTGATAAATTCCCCTAGGGTATTTCCAATATTCTTTAGAACATCCTTATTTATGAGCTGATATGGAAGTCCAAAAAGCCTAACCCATACTAGAAGCTTCATAATAGTTTGTCTCAACAGAAAAAATTTCATTCCATGATCTCACATAAAGTGCATCTCTTCCCGTAAACCATGGCCCCCCAACCATTAGTTTATCCCTAATTTTTGAACTAAAAAAGATGATGAGAAAAAAACCTTTAGGAAGAAAAGTGACAAAGTAATTTGAATTTAATACCCACTTCCACTTGATCCAATTTTGAATCTCCAAAAACCCTAGCTATGATCTATGGAACTTACATATCTAACGATGATCATGCTTATTCATTTAATCTTTTATACTCACTTCTAGTTTAACATCTACTACATGGATCGAACTTGCCATGTATTCATTCTTTTGCTTATCTCCAACTTGGGCTTCCATACTTCCAACTAGGGCATCCTGACTTCCCATTAGGACTTTCAAATATAACCTTCCTTCTATACTAGCTAATCGGGCTTGCTCTTGGCTTACACTTCCTCTTGGCCCACCTTCCCTCTCGACTTGCACTCGCTCCTAGCTTGCACTCGCTCCTGCGTCACACTCGCTCTCGGCTTGCACTCCCTCTTGGCTCACAATAGCCCTTGTCTCTTTCCAACGTTCCTTCGCTTCAACAATTTTTTGAAAACAATATTCCAGGCATTCATGGTAAGGGTTTGAATCATTGATGCATTCTAAATGAACTTGTTGCTCTTCTGCCATTACTGAATTTTGGCTTGCACTCCCTCTTAGATTGCACTTCCTCCTCACTCGAATTAGGTTTTCTTCAAATGAATCACACTTTGCTTTCTACTTCCTGCTTACACTTCCTCTTTACTCTTGGCTCGTGCTTGCACTTGCTTTCGGTTGCACTTACTCCCAGATTGTGCTCGCACTCGCTTCTGGTTGCACTCACTCTCGGATCATGCTCGCACTCCCTCACTTTCGGTGGCACTCCCTCACTTTCGGCTACACAGCTCGTGCTCGCACTCACTTTTAGTTGCACTCACTTGCTTTCGACTATACAACTCGCACTCGCACTCACTTTCGGCTGCACTCACTCGCTTCTAGTAGCACTCACTCTTGGCTCGCGCTCGCACTCACTTCTAGCCGCACTCACTTGATTTCGGGTGCACTCACTTCTGATTCCAGTTGCACTCACTCACGGCTCGCGCTCGCAGTCACTTCTAGCCGCACTCACTCGCTTTCGGATGCACTCACTCCCGATTCCCGACTCATGCTCGCACTTCCTCCTTACTCCCAGCTCGCACTTGCACTCTCTTCCCAAGTGATTTCTAACTATTAAGTAGGCTTGTTTCATGGTTTTGTGAATGTCTTTAAATCATTTTTATTTTTATTTTTCTTGTTTGCAGTATTTTTAAAGATAAACTTTTTTTTTTAAATTAAACTTAAGGTAGGAGATTTCAAAGAATCCTAAGTGTGGGAGGATGAAGAATTGAAAGAGGTGGAGACCTCAAAGGAATATCTTGACAGTAATAAGAAATATTTGATTTCTTATTGATGAATTGTAATCATATTCTGAACTTTGAAATCTCTTTAGAATGTACTTATTTCATCTCAATTTCAAGCCAATTATTTTTTTATGAATTTTGATAGATATATAATACTTTTGTAGCATTGTATATGATAATTAATTTTCATGGCTTTTCCTAGATATATAATTTTTTCAACATTGTAGCATTGTATATGATAATTAATTTTCATGGCTTTTCCTAGATATATAATTTTTTCAACATTGTATATAATTTTTCATAAATATGACATTTTTTATAATGTTATAAAAAAATTTGATATAGCACATGAGATTATATTAATATTGATATTTCTACCTTGAGAATTAATTTAGGAAGTTGTGTTTATTATAAAACTCATTTTAAATAAAATTATAAAAAAATTATTTTAAATATAAATTAATTATTTTTCATAAATCTAGAATGAATAAACATATATCTCTTTGTTAAAGGTTGGTTGAACAAGCTCATTTTTACCACTTAAACAATCATTAAGTTAAGTTATCACAAGTAAACATTCAATTCATTAAATTCACGTGTAGAACGAATCTAGCACTAATTACTACTAGAATCCTAATGAATTACTTGTTAAACATATATCTCTTTGTTAAAGGTTGATTTTATAAGTGAACAAGCTTATATTTACCACTTAAACAATCATTAAGTTAAGTTATCATAAGTAAACATTCAATCCATTAAATTCACTTGTAGAATGAATCTAGCACTAATTACTAGTTATACTTTATAGAATCCTAATGAATTACTTGTTGAACAAATTTAGCATTAATTACTACTTATAATAAATAGAATCCTAATAAGAATTTTATGAGCCACTTGCATTCTCATATGTTAAAATTTACTTCTTTAAGTATGTTATCTAATTTTAATTGATATTTTAAAAATTAATTTAAAATACTTTTGTATGTTTCATGGGTTTATGTCAAACCAGGGAAACAAGTAAGCATTTAATCCATTAAATCACTTATAAATTAAATTTAGCACTAATTACTACATAAAGTAAATAGAATCCTAATAAGAGTTCTATGAACCACTTGCATTGTTATAGGTTGAACTTTAACCTCTAAGTATATTCTATAATTTTAATTAATATTTTTAAAATAATTTAAAATATATTTGTATGTTTAATGGGTTTAGATCAAATAATGGAAGCAAAGAGTTTTACATTGTAAGCTAAGTTTTCAATTACATGATATGATAGACCCCTTGTAAAGTCACGACGATTCTTAAGGGTTCAACTTATAATAATGCAAGGATCTAAGGTCGAACAACCATAGACTTTGGTTGAGTGTGCCTATATCATAAATCTAAGTCCACCTTTATGTTCTTTGTAAGATCATCTCAATATTAACTTTAACATTTGGTTTGTTGGAGTCAAACTTTAGTGGTTGACACTAAAGTTCAACAATGCAATCTAGGGGAGGGGGTCTAAAGAAAGACTGCATCTTTTAGGAGCTAAATATTTCAAAGCAAACTCGCAAACAACAAAATTGAGCAAAAATATGTTATTAAATTACTTCTTACTCATTCCTCAATTTTTTTGCCATACATCTTATTTATGTTTTTCCATCAATGAAAATGATGGTGAAATCTGAAAGGCTAAAAGTAATGCCTCTTCATCTTCACATTCTTCTCCAATTTTTTATCTCATAACTGCATGGCAACAACATTTGTATGGCAACCACACACACTTGTATAACAACACTTGCACGACAACAATCATTTGTATGACAACAATTATTTATATGACACACTTCTACACAACAATGATTACTTATACAACAATTATTTTTATTACTATTATATATATATATATATATATATATATATATAATTAATTGATGTTTGTACATCACGATGCTCCTACATCATTTAAGTCACAATAGATCTGTGTCAATCTCAATAGCCTTTCAATGCTCTACTAGTGAGCTAACTCATAATCCATGTTGAGTCAAACTCTTGATGTTTTAGTTGTTTGTTTTGACAACATATTTGTTGGAATATACATTGTATCATATTTAACTATAAACCAATAGCCCTTCCATTTCATTCTAATATTATTATTATTTTATCAACAAACAATACTTTTTTTTTAAAGTGAAAAACCCCTTACGGGGCCGCCTTGGTCTAAGAGACCACGAACAGGGGTTCTACATCGTCAAAGTCACTTGGGAGTCGCATCCGACCCTGCCCGCACCAACATTATCAATTGGATTTTGGATACCTAATTCAATTTTTTCGTAGGGTGGAGATTTGAACCTGGGACCTCCCTCGGAGGATTGCCCTTTCCTCTCCAACTCACCTACAACATCTGGGTAACAATACTTTATTATTAATATTCTCTTTTTAATTAATTGATGTTTGTACATCACGATGCTCCTACATCATTTAACTCACAATAGATCTGTCAATCTCAATAGCCTTTCAATGCTCTACTAGTGAGCTAACTCATAATCCATGTTGAGTCAAACTCTTGATGTTTTAGTTGTTTGTTTTGACAACATATTTGTTGGAATATACATTGTATCATATTTAACTATAAATCAATAGTCCTTCCATTTCATACTAATATTATTATTATTTTATCAACAAACAATACTTTTTTTTTAAAGCAAAAAACCCCTTACGGGGCTGCCTTGGTCTGAGAGACCACGAACAGGGGGTTCTACAACGTCAAAGTCATCCGGGAGTCACACCCGACCCTGCCCGCACCAACATTATCAATTGGATTTTGGATACCTAATTCAACTTTTTGGTAGGGTGGAGATTTGAACCTGGGACCTCCCTCAAAGGATTGCCCTTTCCTCTCCAACTCACCTACAACACCTGGGTAACAATACTTTATTATTAATATTCTCTTTTTAATTAATTGATGTTTGTACATCACGATGCCCCTACATCATTTAAGTCACAATAGATCTGTATCAATCTCAATAGCCTTTCAATGCTCTACTAGTGAGCTAACTCATAATCCATGTTGAGTCAAACTCTTGATGTTTTAGTTGTTTGTTTTGACAACATATTTTTTGGAATATACATTGTATCATATTTAACTATAAACCAATAGTCCTTCCATTTCATACTAATATTATTATTATTTTATCAACAAACAATATATTTTTTTTAAAGCGAAAAACCCCTTGCGAGGCCGCCTTGGTCTGAGAGACCATGAACAGGGGGTTCTACACCGTCAAAGTCACCCGGAGTCGCACCCGACCCTGCCCGCACCAACATTATCAATTGGATTTTGGATACCTAATTCAGCTTTTTGGTAGGGTGGAGATTTGAACCTGGGACCTCCCTCGGAGGATTGCCCTTTCCTCTCCAACTCACCTACAACACTTGGGTAACAATACTTTATTATTAATATTCTCCTATTATATTTTAAATATAAAATTATTATTTTTAATATAATTTAAATTAAGGGCACGTGGTAAAGATTCTGAATGAAAAAACGGTTAGGAGCGGGAAATTGAGCTCTGGCGATTTTTGAATCTGAACTAGGGTTTCTGGATTTTCGAAAAATCTCTGGCTTCTGCTGGCTTGCAGAGGTGTCTTTGGGGTACGGTGGTTCTGAAGGTTCGATCGGTGCCCCAGGAGGGTCCAATGGGGACTCCTCCAGGAAGTACTAGCTCTTATGCTGATTTGTTTAAAGAAGATTCTCCTCCGAAGAATGCCGAAGCCCAAAAGATGGCATATAAAAAGCTCTTCACGACTGCTGGGAATAGGTCTTCAGCACGACGTGTGAATGGTTGTTTACCGCAGGCCGAATCCAGGCCAAAACTCGTCATTGATCCCAGCATGGTGGAGGAGTCTGTCCTCTATAGAGCTAGACATGATTTAATCTGTAAGTTCATGGGTATTCGCCCTTCCCTGAGCTTTCTGTATTCTTGGATCCGCCAAAACTGGGAGCCCCACGGTGAGTTTTCATTGTGGTTTATTAGTAATGGTTATTTTATTGTTAGCTTCTCGGCTCTGGCCGATAGAAATAAGGCTTTTGAGTCGGAGAAGAAAAACCATGGCCCGACAGGGCTTTTTGTTCAACCCTGGAGGGTAGGATTCGATCCTCGTGTTGAACCTACTGCTGTCCCAGTGTGGATTCGATTATATGCTCTTCCAATGGAATTCTGGGGTGAGCAGGTACTGGCAATGATTGGCAATTCGATTGGTAGACATCTGGGTGTTGCCAGAGACACTATTGAAGGGAGCATGGCGGTGTATGCTCGAATATGTGTGGAGATGAATCTGAGCCAGCCTTTGCCGGCAGAGTTGGAAATTGAACTGGCAGGTCTTTCTTGGATTCAACAGTTGGACTATGAGGCCCTACCCTTTAGATGTCGGGTTTGCCACAAGCATGGACATTTGGCCCGTTTCTGTCCTCTTAATATGAATGCCAATATGGAGGCCTCCTCTGGAGTGCCAAACTCGCCTAAGGAGGATAAGGTTGCACCCAATAAAGATCCTATTAGCACCAGTCAGGGCCAGGAAGTTCAGAGAGAGGGTTTTGAACAGCCCAGAAGAAAAATACGGACAAAGAAAGAGAAGGGAAAGGAGCAATCTCATCTCGAGGCCTGCTAATAGGTATGAGATTTTTAAGTCATTGGTTGATGATGAGGATCAATCTATGGAGGGCTTGGAGGGTTTCAAGGAAACCTCTGTTGTTCCTGGGCAACTCCCCCTCTCATCTTCTCCTGTCATTCAGCAGATAGTTGATCCCTCTGAGGTATCACAGCCAGTGTGTTCTGGTGCCTTAGTAGTCCATAACCAGGAGCAGACAGTTTCTCAGGATGTTCGCATGGGGATGGCAGAGAAAAATAGGGAAAGGCCATCTTTGGGGATAACCCAGATAGAAAAAAGATCCAAAAATAGTAATTCTCGGGGAGTCGGTAGAAGATCCAATAAGGAGTTGCTAGCAGCCCAGGGAGACAAATTGATCATGGGAGGATTGGTGAGGACAATTGACTCTTACTTGCTCCCAGGGTAACCCATGATTATACAATCTTGGAATGTGAGGGGTTTAAACAGTAGAACCCATCAATCTGTTGTTCAAAGATTATTAGAGCATAGCAATACTGATTTTTTGCTTTTACAAGAGACCAAGATGTCTTTGGATCTTATGTCTAAAACAATCAACAAAATTTGGAGGGGTGCTGGTCATATGGATGTGGCTGCCCAAGGTGCCTCAGGGGGGATTGTTACTCTGTGGAACTCTCTGGAATGGTCTGCAATAGAACACCTTGCCTGGAGGGGTGTTCTCACTTCCCTGTTTAGGAATAATGTCTCTGCAGAATTCATTCTTGTCACTAACTTTTATGGTTCTCAAACTCTTGAGGGTCAGCGACGGCAGTGGAAGGTTGTGCATGACATGCGAGCATCAAGGGAAGATATAGACTGGATTATAGCGGGGGACTTTAACGCTAAATTATCTTCTAGAGACCAGGAAGGGGGATCACCTCTTTTGGATCCAGGGGACCGGTTCATGATTGCTCAAGTCCAGGCTTTGCACTTAGTGGACATTAAATGTCCTGGCAATAACTTCACTTGGACTAATAAAATGCGGGAGCCCCATAGTAGGAAGGTGAAGCTAGATCGCTTTTTGCTTTCAGAGGAGGTGTTTGTAAAATGGAATATCAATTTTCAGATTTTGGCAGGCCCTGTTTCTGATCATTGTCCTATTCTGTTGGAAAGCGGGACTAGGATGGGGATCCATCACAAACCTTTCAGATTTGAGAATTTTTGGCTTCAGAAAGAAGAACTTCGGGAGAAAATTCCACAGTGGTGGGAAGAGGGCCGCCCAGCTTATGGGAGAGCTATGTTTAGAATCCACAAACAACTTCAATATGTCAAATCTCAGTTGAAGTATTGGAGGCGTTCTAATAAATCTGACTTCCAGACCCAAAGAGCTCCGTTGGTGGCCCGCTGGGATGAGGTCCAAAAATAGTTTAGAGAAGGAGTAATAACTGATCAGCTCAAAGTTGAGGATGATGCCTTGCGTTCTACGGTTGAGGACATTGACAACCAGGAGGAGATCTATTGGAAACAGAGAGCAAGAACTTCCTGGTTATTAGAAGGGGATAGAAATACAAAATTCTTTCATCGGACTGCTTGTGCTCGAAGACAAATGAATAAGATGGAGGCCCTTCAAGATGAGAACGGTCATTCCTTTGATACTCTTCCAGGTATTCATTCCCATGCTATGGATTATTTTTCAAACCTTTTTAAGGAAAGTGTAGTTCAAGATGTAGAGGCCCAAAATGAAGTTATTTCTGTCATACCTGCTATTATTTCGGAGGATGAAAATCAGGCCCTCCTTAAACCCATTGATAGAGATGAATTGAAAACTGTGGTCTTTGGAATGAGCACTGGTAAAACTCCTGGTCCAGATGGCTTCCCTATTGAGTTCTTTCAAGCTTTCTGGGACTGCTTAGAGGAAGATGTAAGGGTTGTTGTTGAAGAATCCAGAGAAAATAAGAGAATGCTTAAAGCTATAAACCACACGTTCATTACCTTGATTCCAAAAGGGGAGGAGGGGGTTCATATTTCAGATTATAGGCCTATTGCCTTATGTAATGTGGTATACAAAATACTCACAAAGGTAATGGTTGAGCGCCTAAAACCTCTTCTTCACAACATTATCTCCTCTGAGCAAGGAGGCTTTGTTGAGGGGCGACAGATTCTGGATGGGGTGGTTGTGGCCCAGGAAGCAATCCATTCAATGCACACTTCTGGTAATAAAGGGATGTTCATTAAATTGGATATGTCAAAGGCTTATGATAGGGTTGAATGGAGCCTCCTGGCTAAAATGATGGCAGCCTTCGGCTTCTCTCAAGGCTGGATTGAGTGGATTATGAGCTGTGTCTCTTCCCCGACTTACTCTGTGCTTATCAAGGGCCTTCCTTCGCAACCTTTTGGAGCTTCTCGGGGTCTGCGCCAGGGGGATCCCTGTTCTCCTTATCTTTTTCTCATTCTGGCTGAAGGTCTTGGCAGACTTTTAACGAGGAGAAGACAACAAGGCAGATTATTGGGTATTAGGGTGGGGGATGAAGTTGTATCGCACCTGCAGTTTGTGGATGACACTGGTTTGATGGGAGTAGCCAACATCAGGGAAGCTAGAACGATTAGAGATACTCTTAATGTCTATCTCAGGGCTACTCAACAGGTCATTAATGACAAGAAATCCAAAGTGGTCTTTTTTAATCTGGAGCAAAGGCTTCAGAACAAAATTTTAGAAATCCTGGGATTCACTAGGACTTCTCTCCCTGTGGTTTACTTGGGTATCCCCTTGCATTTCAAGAGGCTGAAATTAGACACTTGGAGGAATATGCTGGAGTGTATCAAGGACAAAATTAATCACTGGTCTCACAAGTGGTTAAGTTATGGTGGCAGATTAACGTTCTTACAGTCTGTCATTCAAGCCATGCCAATCTACAAATTTTCTATCCTGGCTGCCCCACTTACAATTTGGAAAGAGTTGGACAGGATGGCTAGGAAGTTTTTGTGGGAAGGAGCTAACGGAAAAAGAAAGTGGGCCTTGGTGGGTTGGGATAAAGTCACTCAGCCCAAGGTAAAAGGTGGATTGGGACTGAGAGGATCCAAGTTAAATAATCAAGCCTTGGCTGGAAAGTTGTATTGGAGGTGGATTTCCCAACCAACTTCCTTATTCAGTAGAATTCTCACGAGTAAATATTTGGGTCAAGTTAACCCCAATGAGGTGGGCCGTTTCCCTCTGGATGGTACTGGATCCTTAGTGTGGCAGGCTCTCAAGCTAGGATCTCAGGTTATTAAAGATCAGCTGTTTTGGAAAGTGGGGAGAGGGGAGAAGGCCCGTTTTTGGACTGATTCTTGGGATCAGTATCCACCCATCATTGTTGAGTTCCCCGAGTTACTTCCAATAAAATCTGCCATAGAAATCATGGGTTGGGTCCAAATTGAAAGTTATTTCAACACTTCTCAACTGGGGGAGTATAGGTTTAAGAAGTTTAAGAGGTTGGAGGAGTGGCCAATTCCTATCCCCCTGGAGTTGGCACCCATCTTATCCAAAATCTTGACAGAAAGGTTTCTCACAGGGAGAGACGAGGAGGATGAATTAGCTTGGGGCTATGGGAGCCTTGGTGTTTATACAGTGAAGGACGGATATGACAAGATCCTCCCAGACCCTCCCCCCATTCTTTTCCGGTTGAGGATTGGCGAAAGATTTGGCACTCTAAGGGTTGGCCGAAAGTAAACTTTTTTGCTTGGCAGTTTATGCACAATGGTATTCTCACTTTTGACAATCTCAGATGTAGAGGAATCATCGGCCCTTCTCAATGTGTTTTATGCCATAAGAACGAAGAAACAGCTGATCACCTGATGTTTGAGTGCCCTTTCACGCGTCAGATTTGGAAGCGCTGGCTCTCTCATTATAAAATCCAGGTTAATGGTGACATGAATCGGACTAATATTTGGGAAAGATGGAAGCGGGGTAGATTTAC
Organism: Wollemia nobilis; assembly: GCA_028583015.1. NCBI lineage: Eukaryota > Viridiplantae > Streptophyta > Pinopsida > Araucariales > Araucariaceae > Wollemia > Wollemia nobilis. The sequence continues at coordinate 194,886 of JAQPPZ010002750.1, read as the reverse complement.
ATCCAAAGCTCTTCAAATTGGGTGGGAGCTTGGTTTAAACTTCATTTGGTGGCAAGTGTGGTTGGAGAGAAACGCTAGAATTTTTAGAGAAACCTTTTCCTCGCTAGATGGAGTTTGGCAGGTCATCTGGAGCAAAGTCACCGAAACTGTTGTCGTCTACGCTAAAGAGGAAACACGGGTTGTTCCTGGGCCAATGGAAGAGGGAGTTGACCAGAGAGAGGGACAGAACAGAACCAGTTGGAAATCACCCCCAGAAGGCTGGATTAAAATCAATACTGATGGAGCTGCAAAGGGCAATCCGGGTAGCGCCGGTATTGGCGTGGTCTATCGGAATCATGAGGGATCAGTGCTTTATTGGGAACTGCAGGGCTTGGGTAGAGCCACAAATAATGAAGCAGAAGCCATTGCTATCAAATCTGCCTCTATTTGGGCAGTTACTCAGGGTCATAGGAGGATAATTCTTGAATCTGATTCTCAAATTCTGGTTGGAGCTCTAGACTGCATGAGGAACTTTTCGTTGAACGCTTGGAGGTTGAGGATTCTGGTCTCTCAAATCAAGAAATTATGGAGGGAATTAGATGATGTGATTCCTGTATATGTGAGCAGAGATTTCAACAAAGCGATCGATTTCCTGGCTAAGATGGGTGCTACGAAAGAGGTAGGGGTGCAGCTGCACAGTGACATGCCTATTGCAGATGAGGTGATTAGGCAGGGCCTTGAAAGATCCTTGAGACAATGATCATTGAAAAAGCTAAGTATGGTTTTTGTCGCGATTTCGTGACCTGTTGCGCCATCGCGGCCATTGGCGGAAAGTTGTCGCGATATCGCGACATGTTGTGTCATCGCGGCTGCTGGAGAAAAGTTGTCGCGATATCGCGACATGTTGCGCTGTCGCGGCCGATGCAGAAAAATTGTCGCGATATCGCGACATGTTGCGCCGTTGCGATCGTCGAGGAAAAGTTGTCGCGATATCGCGACATGTTGCGCCGTCGCGGCCAAGGGAGAAAAGTTGTCGCGATATCGCGACATGTTGCACCGTCGTCGCCGACGAAAGTTGTCGCGATATCGCGACATGTTGCGCTGTCGCGGTCGATGTGGGAAAGTTGTCGCGATATCGCGACATGTTGCGCCGTCGCTGCCATCGAGGGGAAGTTGTCGTTGAAAGATCCTTAAGACAAATGATCATTGAAAAAGCTAAGTATGGTTTTTGTCACGATTTCGTGACCTGTTGCGCCATCGCGGCCATTGGAGGTAAACTGTCGCGATATCGCGACATGTTGTGTCGTCGCGGCTGCTGGAGAAAAGTTGTCACGATTTCGTGACATGTTGCACCGTTGTGGCCAAGGGAGGAAAGTTGTCGCGATTTCGCGACATGTTGTGCCGTCGCGGCCGAGGGAGGAAAGTTGTCGCGATATCGCGACATGTTGCGCCGTCGTTGCCGCCGAGGGAAAGTTGTCGCGATATCGCGACATGTTGCGCCGGCGCGGCCAAGGGAGGAAAATTGTCGCGATATCGCGACATGTTGCGCCATCGCGGCCAAGGGAGGAAAGTTGTCGCGATTTCGCGACATGTTACGCCGTCGCGGCCTTTGGAGGTAAGTTGTCACGATTTCGCGACGTGTTGCGTCGTTGTGGCTGTTGCTGGATTTTTGTCGCGATATCGCGACATGTTGCTCCGTCGCGGCCAAGGTTGGATTTTTGTCGCGATTTCGCGACATGTTGACTTTTTTTGCGGTCAGAGGAGTCTTGTGTCGCGATTTCGCGACTTGTAGCTTTTTCGCGGATAGAGGTGCAGTTGGTGTTTGTTGTGTGTTTTCGCGATAAGTTGTTGTATCTGACCTATCAGCTCTCTCAGCTAGCTTGGTATTGGTTCAAGAGATTTGGATCCAGTGCAAATCTTCCTCTTCTCTTGTAATCATGTGCTTTCATTGTTTTTGGCTGGGATGTATCTTATCCCAATTGTAACTGATCAATGTTTTAATACAAGTTTTTTTCAATTTTTTCAAAAAAAAATATAATTTAAATTAAATCATTAAACTACTTATTATATTAAAAATATATTCTTATATATAAATACTTAAGAAAAGTAACACCAATAAAATAAGATTGTTGTTACTCTGACTCGATTAAAAAAAAACTAGTTAAAATAGGTTTTTTTTTCACTTACATAGGAAAGTTGGTTACAACAACACTTTTTTTTAAGTAACTAACGAGTGTAAGGTTCAAACCACATAACCTATTCCACCTCGTTATTGTTAACCGATATGAGATTCGTACAGTTATCATCGATCTGACACACACTTAAAAGATTCCACTAACCATCCTACACTACTTAGAATATAAACTAGCCTGACTGGTGGTAGATAAAGAAGAGGAACTAGTTCCTACGTAAACCTTTATATTTGTATATATAAAAAACACAATAAAAAAAATGTACGTTAAGCCTCACGACTACCTTGCTTTGCCCGTCTCTAAACATAATAAATGACTTAACCTCTACTACTAATGCCACCTCGGGATCAATTAAATTTTACTTTAAACCACTCCTTAACCTCCAAATCTGTAAAGTCCGTTACAGGGGCCCAAAAGGTGCTGCCAAAAGCGAATTTCCATGTTTACGTGGCTCGAAAAAGCCCGCTCTCCAAAAAAATGCAAATGTACTTCAATGCTCGCGAGACTTCTTTTCCAAAATGCTCTCATACTTTCTGCACATTATTTATAGACTAGTCCAACGAACTGTCCACGAAAAGGCTACCACAAGATTAATCTAAAGAAGCAGACGAGGTAAATTTATTTCCAATCACATTAGGTAAATTACAGGATAAATGTCTATAAAAAGGCTACGTCAAGATTAACCCCACAGGCTCAGAGAATGTAAATTCACTTCCAATCAAATTAGGAAAAGTACCAAACACAGGCAAGAAAATTTCTTATGTTCAGATAATATCTATTAACAGAAATTTACAGTAATTTACAGAGGAAACTACGGTAAGAGAGCCATGACCTGATAAGATCTATTAAAACCCTAGATCACTATCTTTCATTGATGATCTCCGCACCCTGAATGTTGCAGGCCCTTTGAAAATCGAAGCTGAGACCTTCCATGGCCTCGCTGGGGCTCGAAACCCCTTCCTCGGCGATGGGATCCAACTTCAGCTTGGGAACAGGAAAACGCCTGCCGCCCGCACACAAAATCCGAGGAGGCGCCATCTCCATCCACGGCGTGCTCACCGTTGTGTTCGCCATTGCTCGAAATTTTACGCCTCCAACGGCCCAGAAACGTAGACACAAACCCTCTGAGGCTATCGATGAAATTATATAGCTGAAGTATCTGTCGCGCCTCGACAGAAGTTTCCTTTTACGACGCGAAAGTGAATTCTGTCAAACTTGCCGTCGATCTCCCTTGATTTTTCCGCGTCAGCACTTTTCTTGTGGACAGCGACTCAACCTGCTTTTGCCGGTCGCTTTGCACTTTCTTTAATTTCAATCTGACTTTTCTAATTATTTTATTGAAAGGGACAGCCACACATAAAATTCTATGGTGTTTTTCTTACTGGGGTAAAAAGGAATTCGTGGTTTTTAACACCCAAGAAAGTCTGGAATTTCCACGCTTCCCGGAGCCCAAAAGAGCAGACACAAACCCTCGCAGGCTACAGACGATATTATACAACAGAAATATCTATTGTTCCGTGACCGAACTTGACTTTCCCGTCATTAGATTCCGTCGAACTTTTGCGACGGTAGGTCCCAGTTTTTCCTGCACGTGGCATAAATCGGACGGCCTAAGTTCTCAAGCAAAATGTATGGACCCGCGCCACCGATTTTGGGGCAATGTGTTCTACGTACATTTACTTGTAGTATCGCATCTGCCAGCTGGACAAACGTGAGATTCGCATATTCGCATATTCTTAAATTAATAGAATGAGCTCTTGTTTGAGTGGAGAATAATCTGATTATCTCTCCTATCTGAAAAGGGCAATACTAGAAATTATATTTAACTTGTTTTTGGACGGAGGAACGGAGGTGCAGGTGAAGAATACAAGCCGAAAACGTTAAAGTGGTTTACAAAGACCTTTGAATGACTGTTTTGAAAGATCCTTGGTTGAAGGTTTATAATGATAGGTGGATAACGAAAAGTTAAAATTTAAAATGGTGGAAGGAGAAGATTTTATTGGAACATGATCAAAATGTAACATAAGCTAAAAATGTAGATTTTAAGAAGGACCAAAATAATCATGAGTACATATAAACGAAATAAATAATACAAGTCAGTGATCAAATCTCATTTTAACAAAAAAATCTGAAGATTTATTCAAGTTCACAACAGTCTATCTTAAACAAGGGCATAACCAAAGGCGTAACCAAGGGCGTAAATGCACAAGAGGTAGAGGATCGACTTTAAAAAAACAAGCAAGAGTTATATTGCAAGGGAAGTGTCTGAAAAGGGGAATAACCTTGGACCGCTGGAAAGTAATCAAGCAGGGGCCAATGTTGTTGATCATATCAAGGAAAATGAGTCGATAGCCAGTATAGGAAGAGATTATGGTGAAAAATTTGTCAAATATGACCTTTTGGGATGTCTTACGAGGACAACCACAAACAACTACAGTTAATAACTCTACGACTTCTCGTATACCTATGAGGATGTCTAAAATAGACCTTAGGAAAACAACCTCATGGTGTATGAAAGCAGCAACTGACTCTCATATAGTTCAATTTTATATGTCAAACATATAGACAAGGATCGATGTTTTGGAACTCTCATATAGTTCAATTTTATATGTCAAACATATGTCAAATATATTGTGCTAACTCATGAACTTTCCTAGGGTTTCTACAAACTGGAACCTTCAAATTAGAAGGCTGAAAATTTTATACACAGGCCATACCCTAGAGAGGTTCGGATCCTAAAGGTTGATCAGAGGAAAATATCTCATATGTGGCAGTTTTCGGGATACCATGTTGGTCTGTATGCATCATATTTTGGACCATGTTGATTTATCCACTTTTGACTTTGTCAAAGTAGGCCTTAAGTCATTGTTCTTCTTTTTCTTCCTTTTGTTTTTTATGAAATTCAAGCCAATTAGTTGGCTTTGCAACAGGATCAAATGAGGTAGGAAGAAAAGATTACCTTTTGAGATCTTGAATCCCATCCTTGACTATGTTTAAATCATCAGATATTATTTGATGATTATGATGAACATTAGACTAGATATCATCAATAGTTTTTGTGACTTGTGCAACCTGGTTGTTTAAACAGTTTAAAGCAAGATTGGTCCAGTTTAATATTTTTACTGGTTCTTCCTATCCAAAATTTCTTGAAGAAATTCTTTGTGGCCAGAATTGAGAGCGGGTAGAACCATCAACAAAGTATTTCTCAAACTATGAATATTTGGGAAATCTTCCTTCATGGTAGCTCAAATCTCCTTGAGGAGTCTGGATGGTATGTTCTTTAGAAGCTTTTGAGCTGCTTTCCATATTGATTTCTTTTGGTTTGGATGTGGAATCTGTGAATTCCTAAATTTTTATTTTATCAATCTTCTTTATGACCTAATGCTTTTTAATAGGAGGATGGCTGGTTGCAGGAGAAGAATGGAACATATTAATTACTTTCTCCTTTTGACTTAAATGTTTTATGATAGCCTTGCATTCTGTACACTGAAGATGATTCATCATGGGATCAACAATAGGTTGAAGATCTCTATGTGGTCAGATATACTTATTCTTGTCTCTGTGTTTTTTTTTCTGAAGCCATTTTTGAAATTCTATATATTCAAAATGATCAACTAAAAGGTGTCTAGGAGTAGATGGAATATCCATTGAAGTTCTTGGAACAAAGGAATTGGATCTGGATGATTTTGGATTTCTAAAAGGATTAGAAAAAGAGATCTCTACAATATCACCACGATTTCGCAGGGATTGAGATGCAGAGAAAATAGGAGCAGGAGAAAACTGGGATCTTGTGGATAAAGTCCATGACTGCGAAATAGATAATTTTTCCCAAGTAATATATTCTGGTTCAATAGCCTGACCATGAGGTCCAGTTTTTAAGAGGAGGGATGATTCCTTTTTGGAATAGATTTTGACAGCGAGATTGAGGTATTTGTGATGCGTAAGATAAGTCTCTAGTGAAGATTGAGATCGTGAGAGCCTTCTAACATATTAATTCCTTGGGCCTTAATATTCAACTTAAAAAATTTGTCAAGATGTGGATCAGACAAAGAAATAGAGAAATTGGGATAAATGGCAGTAGCAACTATTTCATCATTTAAAGGAACATTAACCAGGCCAAGAAGGGAATCAGAAAAATCTAAATGGCGTTGGTCAAAACAACCAACAATGGCAGACGAATCAATTCCTTTTCTATACAAAGGTTGTAAACCAAAAACAATACCACCAATATGGCAATATTGATATTTTCCCTCGCGTCTTGCATTTTTAATTTCTTCATCATCAAGCATATCTATAATAATTTCTTCATTTGAAGAGCAGAGAGGAATCTTTCGTTCAACCAAATTTATAATACTTTTAGACCAAAGCGTAACCTATCTGTAGATTTGCTCTGCAGTAGTATCAGGAAGTTTCCATTCTGGCAATGGATCCTTTTCTTCGATTGCCAAATGACTAAAATTTGAGTGGAGTGCCTCAGCTGCTGGAACAAAATCTTCAATAGGATCAAAATATGAATATGTCATGTTCGATCAGGCAACTGTAACCCTTATCTATGCCTCAAGAAACCCTAAATACGACCACTTGCCTAAAAATGGGTATGGAAGGACATCTTACATGGGTATAGGTTGCAAGAGTTAAATGACATCTGATCTTAGATCGATTCAACAAAGTTGAAGAGCATACTCACTATTGATGTTATATTTTATACAAGTCTGGTTAACCTTTCAGGGGAACCCTGACGGTTTCTTTAGGATACAGAGCAATCAAAACTGAACAACGTAACCAAAGAAAATAATAACCCCAAATACTTGACAAAAGTATATATTCAAGATCTAGAGTTCAGTATTTCTGATCTGCGAGATCAAGACCAATGTCTTGTAGGAAGAGAGCGTATGCACTTAGTGAGCTCATCTTGGTGGACACCTTGAATATTGGTATGGCGATGGATCATTTTCTTTGATTTCCAAATGACTAGAATTTGAGCAGAGTGCCTCAACTGCTAGAACAAATCTTCAATAGGATCAAAATATGAAGATACCATGTTCGATCAGGCAATTGTAACCCTAATATGCGCCTTAAGAAACCTTCTGATATTACTACAGAGAAAATCTACAAACAAGTTCTTCCTTTTAAGCTCTGGTCTAAAAGTATTATAAATGTGGTTGAACGAAAGATTCCTCTCTGCTCTTCAAATGAAGAAATTATTATAGATATGCTTGATGATGAAGAAATTAAAAATGCAAGACATGAGGGAAAATATCAATATTGCCATATTGGTGGTATTGTTTTTGGTTTACAACCCTTGTATAGAAAAGGAATTGATTCGTCTGCCATTGTTGGATGTTTTGACCAACACCATTTATATTTTTCTGATTCCCTTCTCGACCTCGTTAATGTTACTTTAAATTATGAAATAGTTGCTACTACCATTTATCTCAATTTTCTATTTCTTTGTTTGACCCACATATTGACAAAGTATTTAAGTTGAAGATTAAGGCCCAAGGAATTAATATGTTAGAAGGATCTCACAGTCTCAATCTTCATTGGAGACTTATCTTACGCATCACAAACACCCTCAATCTCGCTGTCAAGATCCATTCCAAAAAGGGATCATCCCTCCTCTTAAAAACTGGACCTCATGGTCAGGCTATTGAACCAGAATACATTTCTTGGGAAAACTATTTGTTCCGCAGTCATGGACTTTATCCACGAGACCCCAGTTTCCTCCTGCTCTTGTTTTCTCTACATCTCAATCCCTACAAAATCGTGGTGATATTGTAGAGATCTCTTTTTCCAATCCTTTCAGAAATCCAAGATTATCCAGATCCAATTCCTTTGTTCCAAGAACTTCTATGGATATTCCATCTACTCCTAGCCGCTTTTCAGTTGATCATGCTGAATATATAGAATTTCAAAAATGGCTCCAAAAAAAAGAACACAGAGACAAGAATAAGTCTATTTGTCCTCATCGAGATCTTCAACCTATTGCTGATCCCATGATGAATCATCTTCAGTGTACATAATGCAAGGCTATCATAAAACATTTAAGTCAAAAGGAGAAAGTAATTAATATGTTCCATTCTTCTCCTGCAACCAGCCATCCTCCTGTTAAAAAACATCGGGTGATAAAGAAGATTGGAAAAATAGAAATTTGGGAATTCACAGATTCCTCATCCAAACCAAAAGAAATCAATATGGAAAGCAACTCAAAAGCTTCTAAAGAACATACCATCCAGACTCCTCAAGGAGATTTGAGCTACCATGAAGGAAGATTTCCCAAATATTCACAGTTTGAGAAATACTTTGTTGATGGTTCTACCCGCTCTCAATTCTGGCCACAAAGAATTTCTTCAAGAAATTTTGAACAGGAAGAACCAGTAAAAATGTTAAACTGGACCAATCTTGCTTTAAACTGTTTGAACAACCAGGTTGCACAAGTCACAAAAACTGTTGATGATATCCAGTCTAATGTTCATCATCATCATCAAATAATATCTGATGATTTAAACATAGTCAAGGATGGGATTCAAGATCTCAAAAGGTAATATTTTCTTCCTACCTCATTTGATCCTGCTGCAAAGCCAACTAATTGGCTTGAATTTCAGAAAAAATAAAAGGAAGAAAAAGAAGAACAATGACTTAAGGCCTACTTTGACAAAGTCAAAAGTGGACAAATCAACATGGTCCAAACTCTGATGCATACATACCAACATGGAATCCCAGATACTGCCACATCTGAGATATTTTCCTCTGATCAGCCTTCAGGATCCGAACCTCTCCAGGGTATGGCCCATGTACAAAATTTTTAGCCTTCTAATTTGAAGGTTCCAGTTTGTAGAAACCCTAGGAAGTTTCATGAGTTAGCACAATATATTCTTGGTTGGGGTGATATTCAAAAATAATTTTTCCACAAAATAGACACAGAGATAGTTTTTACAATTGTTGTTGGCTTTATTGATAATTTAAAACAATGATATGATCAAATTTCTACTGAAGTAAAAGAACGACTATCTGTCCAAGGACATAAAGCCTTAGCTCAAGCCATTGTTAAAGAATTTATGGGTAATCCTATTGAATATCAGTTAGAAGCCAAAAATAAGTTCATGAAAGCCAATCTCTGCAATATGAAATATTTTGATGATTATTTATGCTATATGGGTGAATTGTATTATCAGTCAGGGGAAGTCCATAATCCCCTTATGAAAACAAAGTTGATTGCTTCATTGCCCAAATGGTTCCAGAAGGAACTTGAATTAGTTCACCCAGATGACCTTGAAGAACAATCATTTGGAGAGATTGTTCAGGATTTGAAAAAATCCAGGAATCTTCTTTGTGACAAACTAGAAGAGAAAGATGAAGAAAAGAAGATTCAAAAACAAATGAGAAAATCTTGCAAATATAATACTGATCCATTCAACTGCACATTTGATGAAACTCCAAAAAAGAAAACCTCTAGCAGATTTTAGAAAGAGTGTAGTTGCCATTCAAACTTTAGAGGATCAAAGAAAAATAAAAAGAAATATCTTTTCAGAAAGAAAGATAAAATTCGTAAAGGATTTAAAAGGTTTTCTCCTAGATGCTACGTCTGTCAAAAGAAAGGACATTATGCTAATAAATGTCCTAATAAAAAATCCTTTAAAAAAATTAATCTTATTCCTTCTGTTGAGGAATATGTTTTCATATCTGATTCTGAATATGACAGTGAAGACATTTTATATTCAGACATTGAAAATCAAATTAATCAATTTGATGATATCACTGATGAAGAAGAAGCAACTTTTTCTAGCCGCTCTAGCAGTCAGGCAGAATCTGAAATAGATTTTCAGATTAACATGTTCTCTTTTTAGTCTAGAGACCATCTTGTTGCAGAACTTGATAAAGTAGAAAAGGCCTATCATTCTGAGACTTGGGACACCACCAAGATCATGTCTTTACAACAAAATATTAAAAAACTTACAAAGCAGATTGCCCAACTGGATTGGAATGAAAAAATATAGCCTAAAAGATAGAAACAATCATTCTCTTCTTACATTCATTCCAAAGGTCATCTTACACCTCCATCCTCATCAGCTACTCAACCAATACCTGCTACATCAAAGAAAGAATTGGGAAGCTCTTACCTCAAAGATCCTCCCAAAAAGGGTCTTGACCGCCACAAATGGCGTATGCAAAGATTAGAAGCTCTGGAAATCTACATCCCTAGAGCTCAAAAAGAATTTGAAGAACTCTCCAAAGAGCAGGTAGAATATGAGGTGAACAACGCCTATGAGGAAGATATTGCAGATACAGTTAAGCAACACCAGAGAGAATTAGCATACCAACAGTTTGATGAAACATATCCAAAAATAGAGGTCAATACAATTCATTATGTTGATTTGCCTGTTTGTGAGGTACAAATAAAATATAAGCATTTTTCACCTTACAAGATAGATGCAATTATTGACTCTGATGCAACCACTAGCCTCTATCGTTATAAAACCCTCCCCCCTGATGTATGGCAACATAATGAAATTATTTTCACATTTAATAAACAAAGACTGAGCTCAAAATTCTCTGTATATTTAATGTGAGAATATTTTCATTATGCTGCCATACATCAGGGGGAAGGGTTTTATAGTGACAGAGGCTAGTGGCTGCACCAGAGTCAATGATTGCATCTATCTTGTAAGGAACATGGCTCTGATACAAAATAACATACTATGGTGCAAAGATTATAAAAGGTGCAAAATGATTATGGATACCAAATAAAAAACTATGGTGCAAAGATTATAATAGGTGCAAAATGATAGATATTATGAATAAGATTATTATAGAGTATCAAATCTATAAGATCAACCAAAGCTCTTGGATCTAACATACTAATATTCAGGGTGTCCGCCAAGATGAACTCGCACTGAATATTTTCTAAGACTTTCTAAGACTCAAACCTAAAACTTGGTGCCTTCATATGAGGTTGAAGGTCTTATTTATACAATACTCCAAGCCAAGCGATGACTGAGATACATTTTCTAGGTAGACACATGTCATCAATCTAATGGCTAAAAAGGCGTAAGTTTTTCATAGTAAAATATCACATCAAACTTTATACAAAGTGGAACTGTTGTGGTATAGCCCACGTGAAACCTAAACAAAATGGAATATTATATCGATAAGACCCAAGGAGAAACCGTAAGCGGTTTATGGTTAACCACTTATGAACCATTACAAAGAGATTTTAAGAAAACCTTGTGGGTTATGGGCCCACCATGAATCTGCATCACTGTCCACCAGAAATGGAATCAAAAGAAGAATCAAAATCTGTAGAGGAGTCTTCAGGAGTAAATTCTCATTCTGAATAATTAGTAGGAGGTGGGACATTGTAGCGAATTTTGTAGCATCTGGAAAAATAGTAATATGGCCATGGAATACCTCCTCGTGGTGCATAAATTTGTGCATCTAGTTCAGTTAGGAGTCGGGTATGATGAAATGTGTTTTGAATCTCCCAGGGTAATTTAGTTTGAACAAATCTTTGGTAAAGAAGACTCTGATAGAGATCACTGTTGAAGGCGGCTTGACCAGAAGGAGCATACTTCTTGATGATTGGAAGATAGCATTCAGGAAGAAATTCAAATTCAATGTTCAAAGGATCTCTTATAGGTGACATCCAATTTTTTGCAAGTCGGATGTGAAAAGTCCAATCCGGCCAGCTAAACAACTTATCAAACCATTCAAGACGACTGACTGGATTTTCAAGAGCAAGAAAATTGTGAGATTGACAACGAAGCCAAATATCACAAAATGAATCCCGAGGAATAGTTTCACAGTAAATTTACTCCATGGAAATGAGAGCATCTCTGGCATGAATTGCCTGTTCAGCAAGTGTTCTCCTTGTTTCTTCTTTCATCCTAAGGAGGTCACGAGGGCGCCACACAAAGGGTTTGAAATGGTCCCAATGTTCTTCCTCAAATCTGAATGTATTGATTTCTTTGGGTTGGCGACTTAGTAGATCTGCAAGGACATTTTTCTTTCCTGCAATATGTTCAGTATCAAATTCAAAATTATCAAGAAAAACATTCCATCTTACCAACCGACTACCTTCAGCCGTATCATTGACAACATTGTCAAGATGTTTGCACCAATGCTTGAGATCAGATCTGATCAGAAATTTTTCACTGGCAAGGAAAAATTTAAACATCTTAATGGCTTTGATAATGGCAAAAATTTCTTTCTGCCAACTAGGATATCGAAGTTCTACTGCTTTGAAAGATCCCGAACCATAACGACATATTTTTTCTTTACCCTGATTTTCTTCACACAGGACAACACCCCAAGTGTTTGCAGAAGCATCAATATATAAAATATTTTTGCCTGCACCAGGCAAAGCCAAGGGTGGTAACTGGATAAATTTTTGTTTGATTCTCTGGACAACTGCAGTGTGGTGTTGGGACCAGGCAGGTGCATCCTTTTTCAATAACTGATTTAGAATCAGTCTGTCTTCAACAATGTGGTGATAAAAACCAACAATATAGTTGATACAACCCATAAACTGTTGAATGTGTTTCTTATCAAAAAGATGATCCAAAAATTGTAATATTTTTTTCAAGACATGCTCCTGAAGTTTGATTTGACCATCTTCTATAGTAATACCAAGCAATTTTACAAAATCTTTAAAAAAGTCACATTTTGACAAAGAGAGAACTAAACCATTATTTTTACAGATATTATAAAACTGTCGAAGATGCTGAAGATGATCTTCGGGTGTTTTGGAAAATATGAAGATGTCATCAATGTAAACACATATGAAGTCTCTATAATCTGCAAACAAATCATTCATGGTTTTCTGAAATATTGCAGGAGCAGTTTTAAGGCCGAAGGGTAGAACCTTCCACTGGTATTGACCAAAAGGAACAATAAAAGCAGTTTTATATCTGTCATCAGGATGTACCTGAATCTGCCAAAAACCAGATTTTAAATCAAACTTGGAATAAACATGGCTGCCAAAAATTCTTCTGAGAAATTCATCCCTTGAAGGAATAGGATGTTGAATGGGTTTCACAAATTTATTTAGAGGCTTGAAATTTATAACCAATATTTTCTTACCTCGAACTTGTTCAGATCTTTTGTTAACATAAAATGTTGAACATCCCCATGGGCTCTGGGATTTTTCAATGAGTCCTTTCTGGAGGAGATCATCAATTTCTGCTTTACATTCCTTTGTTAGAGAAGGATTCATGCCACTATGATGAGCCTTGAATTTGGGCTCCTTTTGTTTACCTGTGAGAGGGTCAACAATGAGTTCCAGAGGAATTCGACAGAGTAAATTCCTTTTTCTTTGGGTAATATCATCAGAACATAGATCTTTTTTTATCTTTGAAATAATTAAATCAATATCAGACTGTATTTTGTTCTTTCTGTTCTGAATCCAAACATGATTAATTTCTTTATGAGGTTTCCAAAGAGGAACTTGTACCTCATAAGAAGACTTTAATGGCAAAGTTACATTTTTAAGAACTTCAATTTTATCTGCATGAAATGTAACTGGCATTAGTTGTCTCAAATTATTTATGTCGATGAGCATATCATATTTTGGCATTTCAAACTGCAAGAATTCACAATGCAAAATTTTATTGCCAAATAGCAGGGGAACTATGACAGAGAATTATATGTTTCCTATCCAAAAATGGTTTATGTGAATATCCACAGGCTTAAAATTTGGTATGTAAAATTGAAGGGTTAAGATTTAACTTGTTTGCTTGTTACAACATTTTGTTTTAAAAAATATTTATTTTTTTAAATTTTAATATTTAATATATAATTAATTAACTATTAATTATTTATATATAACTTAGTATAAGGGAGACATATTAACTTAATATATAAATAAAACAAATTTTCAAAAACTAAGGCATCAAATTGCAAGATCCCCAGTTCCCCCGTTGTTATGTTGGAAGGTACCTTCTGCCTTCAAGCCTGACATATATGCTTTGAAGTCTGTCGTGTTCCATTGCTTAACCAAAAGATTATCACAGTATCTAAGTAGTAGAGATCGTCTCCCACAAGCCGTTGGAAGGGGTTTTTCTGCACGTGAAAATGTTTGCTTGTTTTTTATTTTATTTTTTTGGTAATAATTTTTTATTTTTGGTTATTATCATATTATAATAAAATTTATTATTTATATTTTTTAAAATAAGATTTAAAATTTTCTCTTAAAAATTAAACAATTAAACTAATACCATTTAATAAATTTAATTATAATTATTATAACTGTTATCTACCCTATATATTTTTTAATTTTATTTTCTACACTACGGACCTACTTTAAACAAGAGTCAATGTGAGCTACCGTTAATAACTACTACAAAAACATTCAGTGTGGCCCCTAACACATAGGCTGCCTGAAAAAAAAACACATATCTAAATGATAAGGACATAATATATAATCTACCCTTTAAAACCAAACATCTAAATGTTAAAAGACATAATATATAAAGTATAAGACAATCTAGATATGAAACTTGGTTGAATGGAAGTCTAATATTTAGTTATTAGATATTTATATTGTAGAGTTTTTTTTGAATTTAGTGAACAATTTTTTGTGAGGTCGTTTTGGTTTGAGAAACCATGATTAGGGTTTTACACCATCAAAATTATTCGAGAGTCGCATTCGGACTTGATAGCACCAGCATTATCAACTGTATTTTGAGTATCCGATGTGCGTTTGATAAGGTGGAGATTCAAACCAAGGATCTCCCTTGGAAGATTGCCCTATCCTCTCCAACCCACCTACAACACATAGGTTATTTATATTGTAGAGTTAAGATTAATAATTTAAACAAAAAAATTTAAATTTAATTTTGGGTACATATAAAAATTATTGGGTGTGTATAAAATTATGTGAGAGTTAGATGTTTAACTTTTAAATAAATTATTTTAATTTTATTATAAATAAAATTTGTAATAATTTATTTAATTTTTAATAATATATAATTAATAATTAAATAAATTATAAGTATAAATATTAACTAGCTTAGATATAAAAGATATATATCTAAAAACACCGAGATCCCAAGGCGTCTGTCTTGAAGATCACACCCCCAAGAAATGAGATATATATTACCAATTATTATATTTTAATATAATAATTGCACTATTTAAATGTTTGCAACGATTGGTTAGTCGGTTGTTTTAGTTTAAATATTTTTGTTAATGTCGGATTTTTTAATAAAAAGAATTGTTTACGCATGACATGTATGACCTCTTTGCCTCCCACCCCTGTCTGCCATTATAGGAACGCCTCTCGACATAATAATAATTATATTATATTTTTAAAGAGTAAAAATTATAATTATAATTATATTATATTTTTAAAGAGTAAAAATTATAATTAGGTTTATTACGATGCAATTAACTATAAGAATTGGTTATTTGAATCTTAGCAAGGATGGGTGCATCCTTATCGAGGGCCCTACACTTCAAGCCAAAAGCGCTGGGCTTGGCTTATGACCTAGAAAAAAATTTAAGAATTAGAATAAAAAATGAAAGGGTATTAGTGGATTGGTAGTTGTTTATATGGTCAAGCACTTATTAAGAAGAGATCTGGGTTCAAAAATTGGGGTGTCAATTTGCAAAGGTAGTAGTATGCTCTGAATCCTCTACTGCACGTTATATCGACAATGATAGTAAGAGTCCCGAGGGATCGATGGTCTTCCCCTTACGCTAAATCAACAACAACGAGTTGGAATATGCTTGTTGGGAGCAACCCATGTGGTTTGAACCCTGCGCTTGTCAGTTACTAAAAATAGTATGGTTGCAACTAACTCCCCTATGTATCTTAAAAAAATGTCAAATAATAATTTTGAATAAATGGTTTATGGTAAACCAGTGTGATTTGAACCGAAGTTGCGTGGATCCTCACTGTACGGATCACGTTCCTCAACTGACCATCTCACACCAACTCGGCTATGCACTTATCCTTAAAAAATTTTAGGTTAAAAAAAAATCTCGAAAGTTGCTCTTATGTGGCTGACAATACCGTCCCATCCGAGTATACCACTATCTAAAGGGAAGCCACAAAAAAATTGTTGTTTCCCCCTTCGCATCGCAAAGGTTCAAACTATGAACCTCTCATCCAATGGGGCTAAGCTCACCTTCTCCACTTGCACTACAAAGGCAGATAAAATTTTAGGTTAGAAAGAAATCTCAAGAGTCGTTCTTAGGTGGCTGACAATGTCATCCCATTGGAGTATACCACTATCTAAAGGGAATCCACAAGAGAATTTTTTGTATCCCTATTTACATCACAGAGGTTTGAACCGTGGACCTCCCATTCAATGGGGCCAGACTCGTCTTCTCCACTTACACTACAAATACGAACAAAAGGGTTTATGGTAAACCAGTGTGATTTGAACTGGAGTTGTGTGGATCCACACCATACGGATCACGTTCCTCAACTGGCCACCTCACACCAACTCGGCTACGCACTCACCCTTAAAAAAATGAAAGAAACCTTGAGAGCCACTCCTAAGTGGTCGACAATGCCATTCAACACACTCACCCTTAAAAAATTTTAGGTTAGAAAGAAACCTCGAGATCCACTCTTAGGTGGTCGACAATGCCATCCCATCGGGTATACCACTATCTAGAGGGAAGCCACAAGAGAAGAGATTTTTTATGTCTCCCTTCGTATCATAGGTGTTTGAACCGTGGACCTCCCGTTCAATGGGGCTAGGCTCACCTTCTCCACTTGCGCTACAAAGGCGAACACAAAATTTTAGGTTAGAAAGAAACCTCGAGAGCTGCTCTTAGGTGGTTGACAATGTCGTCCCATCTAGGTATACCACTATCTAGAGGGAAGCCACAAGAGATTTTTTTGTGTCCCCCTTCGCATCGCAGAGGTTCGAACCATGGACCTCCCATTCAACGAAGCCAGGCTCACCTTCTCCACTTGTGATACAAAGGCAAACAAAACTTTTAGGTTAAAAGAAACCTCGAGAGGAGCTCTTAGGTCAATACTATTCCATCCTGGCATATCACTATCTAGAGGGAAGCCACAATAGATTGTTTGTGTTCCTCTTTGCATCATAAAGGTTTGAATCATGGACCTTCCGTTCAACGAGGTCAAGCTTGCCTTCTCCACTTGTGCTACAAAGGTAAACCAAAAACTTTTAGGTTAGAAAGAAACCTCGAGAGCCGCTCTTAGGTGGCCGACAATGTTATCCCATCCGGGTATACCACTATCTAGAGGGAAGCCATAAGAGATTTTTTGTGTCCCCCTTCGCATCGCAGAGGTTCGAACCATGGACCTCCCGTTCAATGGGGCTAGGCTCGCCTTCTCCACTTGCACTACAAAGGGCTTGGTGGATTGGTAATTATCTGTCTGGTCAGACACTTACCAAGAAGAGACCTAGGTTCAACACTCGAGGTATACCTATTGCAAAGGTAGTAGTCTGATCTGAATCCTCTGAGTACGTGCCAGATTGACAATGACGATGCGAATCTCGAGCGATCGATGGTCCCTCTCACATTGAGTCAACAGTAACGAAATGATATAGGCTTGTTGGGATCAGTGCGTGCACTTGGTAATTACTAAAAATAATATAGATGTAACCAACTCCCTTATATATATAAATAAATAAATAATAAAAGTTTTAGTGCCAAGTGACTTCTAATTTTAAGTGAACTTGTATCGTACTTTTATGAATTTATTTAAAATCAATTTCATCTAATTTTTTTTGTTTGTATTATTTTTTAAAGGTAGAAAGTTTTTTTTTTTAAATCTCAAGGTGGGAGATTACAAAGAATCCCAAAATATGTGAGAAAGGGCAAAGAACCGAGAAAGGTGGAGACCTCATAAGAATCACCTAGAAATATAAATCACCCTTAGATCATAAGGGAGATTTGATTTTTTATTAGTGAATTATAATCTTATTCTAAACTTTAAAATCTATTTAGAATGTGCTTGTTTCATCTCAAATGCAAGTCAATCAATTTTTATGGTCAATATTTTTATTGCTTATCATATATATGAAAATTATAGACAGAAAATTATCAATTGTACATGGAAATTATTTTTCATGACTTTTCATAAATGTATTAATTTTTTCACAATAGTATATTATTTTTTTAATTTTTTTTTTGATAGGTAACAATATATTTACAGCGGGTTTTTTAAATAGGATCCCAAAACCTTAATTACAGTAGTGGCCGAAGCAGTGAAACTTTAAAACCAAAAATAACGTCCCCATCCCGGGGCCCTGGAAACATAAAACAGAAATAACGTCCCCGTCTTGGGGCCCTGGAAACTACAGAAAACAAAAGTGCCCGAATAAACTTCGCAGCCGAGAATCTCCAAAAAAACAAACCCAAAAACAAGACACATTGAAAACGGCGAATGCCAGGGGCCAAGCTAACTGGGCCCTGATCCGTCCTCGGCCCGCTCAGTCTGCCGCTGGCCCTTGACAGCGCTTTCCTCCAGCTTGCGACGGAGCTCGGACAACGCCTTGGCGGCATGAGACGCGGCTTGGGCAGCTGTGTTGAGAGCACTGACCGCAGTATCCAGGAGGCCATGGAGTGCCAGCTTCTGCAACGCATCATCTGACTCAGAGCTGATCACAGTGGGCTCCGGGTTCTCTGGTTTGGCATTCTTGGGGCTTTCTGCAGTCCAGCTGGGTCCGGGGGAGGCCCTTTTGCGCCCTGAACTGGGAGGAAGGGCCCTGTCAGGGCCTGTGCTCGACGCCCTGCACTTGCGTGTAGGCCTATGACGCTTCAGGGAAGCAGAATCGGCAGGAGCGGGGGAGCCTTTGGCGGCAGGGGAACCAGGGGGAGAAACGCCAGTTTCGGGGGGCGGGACAGAAGAGAGGGGGGAATGCTGTGCAGCTGGGGCTGGTTGGCCAGGGCATGTCTGTAGAGAACAGCCATGAGCCCCTGGTGTAAGGGCCGGGAATGGTTCTTGCGGGCACGCTCAATGGTCAGACCCAAAGAGTAGAGGAGGAAGCGGGGGGTGCTGATGAGGGTAGCTCCACGGAGGTGGTTAAAATAACTGAGATGGAAGCTAAACAACCACTGCTCGGGATCGTCACAGGTAATATATTGCATTACCGGGACAATGGCTTCGTCGAACGACGTCGGGAGGTGAGAGCGGAGTAAGTTGGCTTTGTCCCACTGGTGGTCTGGGAAGCGGGAGAGCTCCTCTTCCCAGTTGTGTTTATCCCGTCTGACGACACGGCCTTTCTCCTCGTGGTGGAGGCCGGTGACCTCTGTGAGGAAGTCCTTGGAGATTTTGAAGTGCAAACCCTTGACTGTAACTTCCCCGTCGTTCCACGACTCCAAGAACCCCTGGGTGATCTCGTCGTCATGGCCAGCGAATTTGCTAAAAAATGGCATAAATTTCTTGGCATCGGAGAATAAGCGAGCAGGGCCGCTCAACTCGAGGACAGGGGGCTCCAGAAAAATAGCTTTGGACGCCATGGGGGATGAGCTGGCAAGGTGGGGACAGAGGGGGCAGAAAATGCCAGACCGGGGAAGAAAGAGCAGGGGAGGGGGAATGCGACAGCGGGATGGGACAGGGAGGGGAATATAAAGGCCGTGCGATGGCTTGAGAAGGGGGAGCGCCGCCAGCTTTGGAAAGTAGCACACGCGGCTGGGATCGACACGACGGGGAGGGGGCTGAGGGGGCGCACCAGGCTGCTGACACGCGAGGATGGGAAAGGCCCACTGCCAAAGCGCCAGTTGGCGGACGCTGAGCGGAGGAGCGCCGGGAGTGAGCCGCGCCGGAGTTGACCTCGAACGGGTTGGCATGGCACGGGAATCAGGCGACACAGAGATCAAAGCGAGAATGACGGGGAGGTCCGCCATGCACAAAAAAATGGGGCTGCCAGGGCTGCCAGCTGGCCAGCGCGGGCAGCTGACAAGGCAGGGGGCGTGGGCCGCTGCGGGGAGGACCTGGGCGGTCCTCACGCGGACAGGGTGGCGAGCCGACGGGTCGACACGGGGCCGAGAAGCACTGGACAGCGGATGCACACGTCGGGGGGACTTCGTCGCCCAGCCACGGGGAAGACTAGACACCCGAGAGAACATCATGATCGGGGTGGTCCTGCATCGCAATTTGGATTAGGCCTGCAGGGAAGTGCGAGGTCCAGGTGGTGAATTCTCCAACGGTGATGCCTAGATTAGCCATGAAGTCAGCAGCCCTGTTGCCTTCTCTGAGAACATGCTGGAAAGTGTGATCGGGGAAGCCCTGGAGCAGGAAGAGGGCCTCCCGGATGGAGTTCTGGAATCGCCAGGAACAGGACTCGGGCTTGCTGGCGCCTCTGATAATGACTTGGGAGTCGCCTTCAATAATAATTTTTGGGGAGGAGCCCCTGAGAGCCGACAGGCCACTGAGCAGGCCGGCAGCTTCGGCAAAGTTGTTAGTTTGCCTGCCCAGCGGGACCGCGAAGGCAGTGACCAGATTCTCGGAACCGTCTCTGATAACCCCGCCAGCCCCAGAGGGCCCGGGGTTGCCTTTGGAAGCGCCGTCGAAATTGAGCTTGAGCCACCCGGGGGGGAGTCCATCTGATCAGGGAGCGGCGGGAAGGGGCGGGAGGGGAAGCAGGGGGGGTGATCTGGAAGCCGAGGGAGGAGAGAAGGGAAGCTTCGCTTGACCGCCTGGGTTCCGCAGAAAGGGGAATGAGGCGGGAATTCTCAGTGGCAAAGGAGACTGCTTTGGATACCAACCTCTGGGGGGAGCAGGCCGGGGAGGAAAAGGCTCGCCGGTTACGCTCGAGCCAAATTTTCCAGAGCAAGTGAGGAAGGCAGGCCTTCCAGAGGAAGCGGAGAAAGGGATGGGCAAAGGGGGTGGGCCACTGAGACAGGAGGTCAGAAATGGAATTGGGGGCCGCCCATTGAACGGAAAAATGGGAGAGGATGAGGCCCAGAGCTTCGGAAGAGAAGGCGCAGTTTAAGAAAAGGTGGTTGGTAGACTCCCAAGCGGCACAGCAGAGGAAACATCTGTTGGGGATTTGGAAACCTCGCTTGATCAGATTTTCGATCGTGAGGATTTTGTTTTGGACGGCCGCCCAAACGAAATGGCTAATTTTGGGGATCAATTTCTTGGCCCAGACCAGCTGAGTCGGGAAGGTGGTTGCCCCCGGGGTTCTCTGAATATGGTAAGCAGACTTGACTGAAAAAATGCCGCTGGGAGAGCCATGCCACACGCATCTATCACTGTCACCGAAAGAAGGGATGACTGTCGCACTGAGGATGCGCTGAAGTTTGGCAGCTTGAAGCGGGAACCTGGGGTTCAGGATGGGTTTCCAGGTGGTCCGCCCCTGACACTGGGTCATGTAGTCAGACACTCTGGGTCCACGGTCCGCAAGCCCAGGTTTGAGAAGAAGGAGTTCTCTGTCCGAGCTCAGGGCCTCGTCGAGGATCCATCTGTCCTCCCAGAAGTCAATCTTGGCACCGTCTCCAAGGATCCATCTGGTCCCTTGCTGAACAATATCTCTGGTGGAAAGCAGGGCCTTCCAGAAGGCAGATCCATCGCGGGGCTGGGTATCCCCAAGGAAAGGGTGATTGTGGCAGTACTTCCTACGCACAATGCAAACCCATTCGTCGGGGGTATTGGTATGAACCTTCCAGGCATGTTTGGACAGAAGGGCCTTATTCATGGGAACCACCCGTCTGAGCCCGATCCCTCCCTCATCTTTGGGGCGGCAGACCAGGGGCCAGGAGACCAGGGGAATCCTTTTCTTGTCTTCGCCTCCCGACCAGAGAAAACGTTTCTGAATTTGCTCAATGAGAGTAGCAATGGAGGCCAAAATTCTGAAGACCGACATGAAGTATATCGGAATGCTTTGGAGAACGGACGCCAAGAGAGTGGCTCTGCCGGCCTGAGAGAGAAGGTGGCCTTTCCAGGGGGCGAGTTTTCTTTGAATCCGCTCAATCACCCCATTCCACAACACCTTGGAAGACGCCCCTGTGAACAGAGGAAGCCCGAGGTAGGAGGAAGGGAGGGAGCCGGGGGAGCAGCCCAGGATCCGCCCGATTTTGATTTGTCTAGCCACGGGGGTGTTGATGAAGTAAATCTTGCTTTTTTGCAGGTTAATTTTTTGCCCAGCCGCCTCCTCGTACAGGGTAAGGATGCTCTTGAGGGCCTTAGCCTGAGGGACCGAGGCCGAGGAGGCAAGAATGGTGTCGTCCACAAACTGCTGATGGGACACGGGGGGGAGGTCCTGCGCCGGTCTGATGCCCGAGATAAGACCGCGAGTAACAGCGTTCGAAATGGTTCGTCCCAGGGCCTCGGCCAGGATAATAAAGAGAATCGGGGATAGGGGGTCACCTTGGCGGAGACCTCTGGAACTGGGGAAGAACCCGGTCGGGGAACCATTGACCAGGATAGAGAACCAGGGGGAGGACACGCACTTGTTGATGAGATGGACCCAGGAGGGGTGAAACCCAAATTTGAGGAGGACCTTGGACAGGAAGCTCCAATCGACCCTGTCAAAAGCCTTGTTCATATCGAGCTTGAGCAGGAAATGGGCCTTTCTGGAAAGAACAGCTGAGTGAATGGCCTCATGCATGATTATGACCCCGTCAGTAATCAGCCTGCCTTTGACGGAGCTTCCCTGGCAGGGGGAAATGATCAGGGGAAGAATGTCTTTGAGGCGGTTTGTCATGGCTTTAGTCAAAATTTTATAGAGGACGTTGCACAAGCTGATGGGGCGGAAGTCTGACAGGGACCTTGCAGCCTGGGTCTTCGGGATCAGGGCTATGAAGGTGGTGTTGATGCCTCTGGGAATGGATCTGGCAAACTGCAGGTCCCGGATGGCAGCGCACACATCAAGGCCCACAATGTCCCAGAAATCCTGGAAGAAGCGGGGAGGAAACCCGTCCGGGCCCGGGGCTGCCTCAGCCTTCATGGAAAAGGTGGCAGCATGGATTTCTGAGTCCGACAAGGCTTGAACCAGCTTTGCATTAGCCATGGCCGGGACGGACGCCGGGATGTGCTCCAGAAGAGAGTCGGCCGCCTCCGAGGACATAGGAGGTCCATCGCCCAGGAGCTCTTGGAAGAAGTGGACTGCCTCGGCTTGGATGTCCTCTTCCTTGTTGATGATACTACCATTGCTATCAACCAGCTCGGCAATTCTGTTGGAACCCCTGTTTCGGAGGGTCGATGCATGAAAGAACTTGGTGTTTGCATCGCCATCTTGGATCCACAGAGCACGCGACTTCTGCCTCCAAAAGGTTTCTTCCCTGGCTAGGATATTGTGGTACTCGCTGAGGGCAGTGCGTTCCTCTTCCCTGAGGCCGGGCTCTTGAGAGCCAGCTTGGAATCTGGACTCAATCTCATCGAGTTTATTTTTGATAGCCTCCTTGCTTTCAAAGATATTACCGAACACTTCTTTGTTCCAAGTCTTGAGGTGTTCCTTGAGGCGTCTCAACTTGTGGAAGACCTGTTCGGCAGGGCGGCCAGGGACAGGGGGAGCCCACCAGTAGCCGACCTGGGCCCGGAGGTCGGGGTGGTGAAGCCACATGGACTCAAACCGGAAGGGTCTCCTGGGGGGGCGATGATCAGTCTCGAGGAGGAGGGGGCTGTGATCGGACCCGATTTTGGGGAGGGCCAATAGGGAGGCGTCGACAAAAATGGGGAGGGCTTCCTTAGACAAGAACACTCTATCTAACCTTACCTGAATGTGGTTGGGTCCCGCTCGCTTGTTGGACCACGTGAACCGGGCACCCTTCAGGCTGACATCCATGAGCTCATTGTGGGCGGTAAAGGCCCCAAAGTCGTCCATGCTTTTGGTTCTGACCTCCGAACCCCCGCATTTGTCAGAGGAAAATAGGGGGCTGTTGAAATCCCCGGACAGGATCCAGGGCAGGGGAGCGAAGGCTTCTCTCATCGAGCTGATTTCCTGCCAGAGCCTTGCTTTCTCAACGGGACTGTTGGGGGCGTAGACGTTGGATAGGATCCATGATCGCTTAGAGTTGAGGCAGTGGACCAGAATGTTCATGATCCTGGGCGACGAGGAAATGAGCCTTCCCTCGTAGGATCGAGGGTCCCACATGCACATGAGGCCCCCGGCTGAGCCAGCCGCGGGGGTGGAGAGAAGTTCACAGTTGCGCCAGGTAGCATGGGCAATTCTTCGGGCGGCGGCGTCATCTATCTTGGTCTCCTGTAGGAGGATGAAGGACGGGCGGTGGTCCCTGCGGAGTTGACCGAGGATCCTTTTCTTGGGGACCCCATTGAGTCCCCTGATGTTCCAGGAGATTAACTTCATTTGGCACCCTTTTGGGGTCGCCTGCCCCCCTTTCCAGCCTGGGCGGGAGGTTTGGATCGGGCGTCGTCCGCCTTGCGAAAGCTCGTGCCAACGTCAGGTAGCGTAGTTTGGGAACCGCTAGCAATGTCGTCCTCGGTGATCCTAGACCGTTGTTCGCACCGGGTGGGCCGCCCTCGTTTACCTTTGTTGCCAAAATCTATGGTAAAGGATCTGCTCCGGGTCATTTTGGGGCTGACTTCGTCGGACTCGGAAGGAGAGCTGCCTTCGGTCTCATCATTAGATCGCTCGGACCCACACACCAAGGGGGTAGGTTCCGGGAAGGATGCCTGGGGGGCCGGGGTCAGAAGGGGGTGGGGGGGAGGGTTGGGTCCCGGTAGCAGCCGGGGCTTGCGAAGGAGCCAGAATGGGGTGCGGGGGGGATCTGGGATCGGGTCCCCGGAGGGGTCGCTGGGGGGACGCCCTCCGAACAAGCCTCGAGGGCCTGGGGGCCCGAAGGGGAAACCTCCTTGAGGGGAGTGCTAGGGTTGGGACGAGATGGATCCTGGGAGGGGGCCCGACCAGAGCTGGGCGGGGGTTTGGGATTAGGGCCTTCCGCCTTCCTGGAAGCCGGGCATTGGTGAGGGAGGTGGCCTTGAGAGCTGCAGGAGGTGCAAAAGGCAGGTTTATTTTCGTAAATAAGGGTTTGGCGCCAGAAGAAGGACCCAGAAGAGATGGTCACCGAGGAGGGGAGCTCAGATTCGAGGTTGGCGTTGGCACAGAACCTTGCATGCACCATGCGAGAGCCAGCCTTGGTCGCAGGATCAAAGGCCACCAGGTCTCCAACCGACTGGGCGATGAGCTTAAGAACGTCTTCGCGCCACAGATGAAAGGGGAGGTCCGGGAGGCGAACCCAGATCGGGGCAAAGTTGATGCTTTGGGTGCTGGGATGAAAATCTGCACCATAGCGTCTGAGAAAAAGGCTCTTGCGACCCAAGAACCAGGGCCCGCCCGACAGGATCTTCTCAGCATCCTCGTTGTTGTTGAGTTTGATAATGAAAAAGCCTCTGGACAGGGCAACCAGCTGGATATGGCCGGAGACCTTCCATTTGGTGGCCGCCCATTTGCGGATCGTCTCCATGTCTGGGCGCCCGCCCAGGAACTTCCCAACCAAGGAGGATGAAGAATCAGAAACCAGGGAAGAGTAAACCTCCTCCTGGATGGAAATGTGGGTGCCTTGGAGGGAAAGCCCGACACCCAGGGCCCGTGCAGGGGTCCTGGAGCCCGCCAAAACCTGTTGGTAGGAGGGTTTAGGGCCTCCCGGGGCCCGCCCTAGCCCCGGATCGGGGGTTGCCTTCCCAAGGCCATCCGACGCGACAGGGCCAGGCAGGGGGCGCGGGCCCAGAATCCCGACCCCACCAAACCCAACGCACTGCTCGAGACCCCCGTCCGACCCCGCCGCGGATCCGCCTGGGCCCAGCCAGGGCCCGGACGTACCTGAACCTCCTGGATCCGGGCCCGCCCAGGATCCAGCGCTCTGTTTTGGATCCGATCCCGGCCCTGCCTCCGCTTCTGCTCCAAACTGCGCTCCAGCTGCCGCTCCTGCTGTTGCTCCCGCCATCGTCCCTCCTTAGTCTAATTTTTTTAATGTATATATATATATATATATATATATATATATATATATATATATATATATATATATATATATATATATATATATATATATATATATATTTATTTAAGTACATGAAATTATAGACATATGGATATTTAGCTTGAAAATTATTTTAACAAGTTTTATTTATTACAAAATTTATCTTGAATAATAGATAGAATGAATTAAAAATAATTTATTTTAAAAATAAATTAATTATTTTTTATAAATTTACAGTAAATAAACATATCTCTTTTTTAAAGGTTGATTTTATAAGTGAACAAGTTTATATTTATCACTTAAACAATCTTTTAGCTAACTTGTCATAAATAAGTATTTATTATATTAAATTTAGGTAAATTAAATTTAGCATTAATTATTATTTAAAATAAATAGATCCTAATGGGATTTATATGAACCATTTGCATTCTCCTATGTTGAACTTTACTCCTTTGAGTATGTTATATATTTTTAATTGATGTTTTTAAAAATAATTTAAAATACATTTATATGTTTAATGGATTTAGGTCAAATGATGGGAGTATTTAATCCATTAAATCACTTATAAATAGAATTTAGCATTAATTGCTACTCTAAAGTAAATAGAATCCTAATAGATTTTTTATGAACCACTTGCATTCTCATATGTTGAAATTTACTCCTCTAAGTATAATATTAATTTTAATTGATATGCAAAAAACAATTTAAAATGCATTTGTATGTATAATGGGTTTAGGTCAAACAATGAAAGCAAAAAATTTTACATTGTAAGCTAAGTTTTCAATCACATGATAGGCGCCTTGTAAAGTCATGAGGATACTTAGGGGTTCAACATATAACAATGCAAGGATCTAGGGTCTAACAACCATAGACTTTGGTTGAGTGTGCCTATATCATAAATCTAAGTCCATCTTCATATTCTTTGCAAAATCATCTCAATATTAACTTTAACATTTGGTTTGTTAGAGTTAAACTTTAGTGGTTAACACTAGTTATTTTTAAAAAAAGTTCAAACTTACTTTTCAACAAACATAAAGGCGTAGTAAGTATAAGTGATAGATGTTTAACTTGTTTTATCCTTACTATAAACTAATTTGTTTTTAAACGATATGAACTCAAATGGTTAGAAATATGCAGTTTTAGGATGAAGACTTAGGTTTAGTCTTCTCAAACAATATATATGTTAGGAACCTTGTAGTAAAATAAAAGCACATCCATATGATATTGCAATACTAACAAAAATAAGCTTGAAATTAACAATATTATAAATTGAAATAGAATTGCAACAGATTATATTGTAGAAAATAAGAGCACATTACAAAATCACAAGCCTCTTTGAGGGGTCAACCTTCTTATAAGCAGAGCTTCAATAAAACAAAATATGATATGTCCCTCCTCTTGCCCCCTTAGATATTTTAAAGGCTTTGGCTAACCCTAACCCTAATGCTCAAGGGTTCCCATCCAAATGCAAGTAGGGGCCAAAGCTAGTAACTCCTAAATAATAATGGTTACATCTTTTAATAACGTATTTTTATAATATATAACAATTATATCATATGGGCTCGTATGCCTAGGCACCCAAAGGACCACATGATTAAACAATTCTTAATAGTATTAGAATGGGATTTTAACATGCCCTTCCCCTTCAAAAAATATTTATCCTCAAAGCTAGAGATGAGGAAATTGTTGTTGAAACTGCTAAAGAGACTCCCATGTGGCATCTTCTTGTTGTAAACCTCACAATTGGACCAAGTATTTAGTGATGGTGCAATTTTGGAGAGTGTGGGTTCTATGATAAAAAATATTATCATGCTCCAAGATGACCAAACCTTCATTATCCAACTTGGGCAGTGCCAACTAGATCTAAATGCAATTGTCGAGTACCTTGTTTAGACAAGATACATGGAAGACTAGATACCATGTAACTCATCTAGAAACTTGTCAATAATAGGTATAGGAAACTTATCTTTAAAGGTAATTTTATTGAGTTCATAAAAGTCTACAATATTGTCATGACCCATATTTTTTTCATATAGTAGCACCGATGAAGAGTAGGGACTAATAATGGGTTTAATTACCCTTGTTTTTAATAATTGTTGGACCAATTTTTCAATTTTTGATTTTTACAATACCACTCTACATTAAATCAAACAATGAAGAATTACATAAGTATAGCAACAGAACAAAACAAGAAGCCAAATAGACCCCTTAAAGGGAAAAAAACCAAAATGCTTCACTTCCTATGACTACAAGAGATGAATAGATATTGCAACCTCTGATTAATAATTTAACTATAATTTTATCTATCATTATATTGTAACTCCCTCTCAACTATACTCCTCAACTCACTAGGGAAATCATCCCTCCATAGAATTGGTTCAAGATTATCTACACCTTTATTGCCTAACTAATCCATCACTTGGTTGCCCTCTTTATAGATATACACTATATTAACCACCTCTAAGGCTGCAATGACTATAGTCACCAGATTGCTCAATAGGAACCTACCACAAAATAGTAACCTTACCATAGAATAGTATCCCATTGCTAGACTACTCAATAGAAATTATACCATAGAATAAAATCTCGTTGTCAAGATCGTAGTTGTCACATTGCTCAATAGGAACCCTTCCATAAAAATATAACCCTACCATAGAATAATATCCCATGAACATCACATGGACCATTCTAATATTGCATCCCATAGCAACCATTGTCAAGACTGTAGTTTTCACCCCGCTCAATAGGAACCCTACCACAAAACAATTTCTCATCGTTGCACCACTCAATAGGAACCCTACCACAAAATAGTAACCCTATCAGAGAACAATATCTTACCATCGAGATCATAGATGTCGTACTGCTCAACAAGAACCCTACCCATATATTCACAAGTAACAATCTCACTATATTTCTTTGATGATGAACAACCATCCTCTATTTCAAAGGGGCATTCATGCCCCTTATATTCAAGGAGATGATTTTCATTTTTTACCCCTTATGGAAGTCTTCCTTCCACTCAAATTCAAAATTGTTTGTGTCCCAATTGGAATTTCTCTTGTTGCTTTTTTGTTTCTAAGCTCATTATTAGTTGGTCTACTTGATTTGGCTCCAACCCTTACATTTGCTTTTTTCTAGTATTCCTAATGTGTCTCACTAAAATATCATTTTGTTTAGAGGTCAAGGGTTTATTTTGAGCATACCTTTTTGACTTATATAGAAACCAAGGAATACAATCAATATTTTCCATACCTTGGTTGGGAGTATTCTCTGGATAAGATTCTACTTTAGACTCTTGTGGATTTTTTCCCCTAGAAATTGGGGTTTCCAAAATTTTGATCACCTCCTCCTCTATTACTTTTGGTTGATGCTCCACATTGTCTTCCTATTCTTTCAATTTTAATATTCTCCCCTAGGGTATGCTTATGGGAATTTCCCCCTCTATCTCTCTTGATCCTCCTCTACAAAATATCCCTCCTCAGGGGTTTCAACAAAAATACTAAACTTATTTGCATTTGAGGAAGGTAACTTATGAGGCTTCTCTTCCATTGTATCGTTTTATTTTGGTTGTTATTTCCTCCATACCTTATTAATTGATTACTTAGATGGATAATTTTTTGGAAACTATCCTATTCTTTTCCAAACTTTACAAAGTGTCAAAGAATTTTTATATTCATTTGGTTATTACCAAACCTGACGCTCAGACACTAGTCTAATAGAGGTTGGGAGATCTTTCCCCAAATCAACATTAACACATAATCAAGTGAATATAAATATAGTTTTTGCCTTCATTACTAAATCAAAAGATATTAATTGTCCCATCACTTTAGCTATACCTTCTAGAATATCTTCATCTCAGAACACCAACAGAAGCCCTGGTAGACGAACACAAACTAGAGCCAGATTTATATTTTCAAAATTTGGGTTAAAATCCAATATTCACTTCCTTCGAAAAATACCCCTCTTCCCATAATATCAAGGTTATTTTGTTAGGGCATGGCCTAAGTCTTCACGGTTCATAAAGAAAAAAGGTATAAAACACTTCAGGAGAGCTACAATATTGATATGCCCCCTTGCCTTCCATTTATCACCATACCATTTCCTTACTATATTTAAATTTGGTGAGGTCGCAATAAAATTTTCAACAAGGCTATTCTGTTTTTAGTTCATTGGTCTATATGCTAGCTTTTTTTGGATTTTTAAGCAGATTTTCTCATCTATATCCTTCGGTGCAATTTCAAATTTTCCCTCTTGCTGAAGATCACCACCCAAGAGTTTATCTCTCCAAGACATCTCTACCCTCCACCATGATAAATAAAAACATGAAATATTGCATGGGCCATGCTAACACTGCACCTCATCACAACTACTATCGATATCATAGCACCCTAATTACTCTATTTAATCACATAACTACTATAGCAATAAAGTAACACATAACCTAATGATGCAAAAAGGTGGAAAAAAGTTGACAAAATGAGATATTTTTGGACCTCATCACTCTCTCCAACCTATTAGGAGGTATGTCCTCATGCCTCAACAAGTTTGTTTGAAATGCCCACTTTTGAGGCTTATCCCTTGTTTGGTTTGTTGTCGTGCATCCTTTCCCACAAGTGCCAAGGTTTGAAGACAAATTTCCTCAAGAGGCTCTCCAATTAGCATAGGCACACCTTCAAGGTTAGAAGTTTGAACTATTCTCTATTTAGTACTTGCCTCTACCAATTGGTTCTAGAGTTCTGTGATTTCTTTACTTCTATCCTGTAGCAAGTTCTTAGTTGCCTTCAATCTAGTTTGCAATACCAACTTAGCTCCATTTAGATCCAAATTTTCTAGATTTTCATCATATTCATTAGGTTTGTTGAGTTGTCCTATTTTTGAGTCGAGCAAGGGAGGTTGTAAAACAAGGGATTCATAGGAGCCTCCTAAGTCTAAATGTGGCAAAACCTCAAAAGGTGCAAGCTATAACAATTCTTCTCTAGTTACTGCATTTAGTGACTTATCTTCCTCTTCCCTTTATTTTTCTTCTTGAACGATTAAGGATGGTTCCCTGCTACTGTTCCTTCTATTTAACAGTTGCATGAGTTATTTGTTTAAACCTCTAAAAAAAATCTAATTCCAAGAGGGCTTCTAATTCCTCAGGAGTGATTCTCTCTATTTTATTTCATCTCTTCTTTCCTAAAACTTCTTGGGCTTCTTTTTCTTTTGAGTTTTATTTCTCTATTACTGCAATTGACTCAAGTTCCTTTACCTCCAATTTCTTTTTTTCTTCTGCATGCAACTCAGGTAATTATTTTTCATAGGGAGCTAGCGGGGTTTGTTGTGCTTAAAATTCATTGGATGTAGGTTCTTCTTTAATAACCCTTTTCTATTTTTGCCCCTTAGGTGCATAATTGGAAGCCTCAACAATGTTCCTCTATTAATGAGAATGTTTCAAAGCCTTATTCGATGCATGTTGTTTCTAATAGGGTTTTTTCTGGATTTGGCTCAAAGGAATCTGGTGTATTTTTTGCATAAGATTTTGGTAAATTCTGAGGGACACCAAATATGTTTCAATGCCTCTATAACACTGACACTTTTTGATGTTCTATCTCTTTTTTCTTTTTTTTCTTAGGTCTCTCAGCCCATAGAAACTTAAGCCATTGAATTTCACTACCCTTACAAGTATTGAAGTGGTGATGACATAGTAGTTGGATTAAGCCATGGTGGCCCAATTGACTCAATTGCAGATTTACAGTTGTGAAGATGTTGCAAGAACAGGAGATGGTGGATATTAAGTCTGTTCCAAATTTACTATAACTGTTTCAAGAAAAAACAATTTTATGTCACCATTGATAAGCAATTTGCAAGAAAATCAAGAAACTCTGAAAATGCCCTGTAATGCTCAAAATGTAAAGATTGTAAACCTATAAATAGATAGGAAACCCTCATTTCAAGGGGCCAACTCTAAAGTGTTTGTTTGTAGTACTATTGCATATTCATGTAAACTAATGAAAAAGAGCATTACTTGGAATGTTTGCCTTAGATTTACATCTCCTTATCTTATGATTACAAACCTATGAAGTCATTTATGCTACTAATACTATGGTTAGTTTATTCTACTAATTTGGATTGCTAAATTAGAGCAAATTGGAATGATTCATATATGAATGTATGCTTGGAAAAAATTATTTTTCTATTAGTCAGAGTGTTAATCTAATTATGCTAATTTATATTGTTAATACTCTAGATGTTTGGAATAATTTTAAACTATGTATTTGTCTTAATGTTGAAGATGGCTAAGTTATGAATGATGTTAGTTCCAAGTACCATTTTGAAAGTTAAGCTATTAGGGGTTATCTATATATTCCTATGATGTTAGCTTTATCCATCCGCCATTGATTCATTTCTTTCTTAACCCTTTTATTTCTATCCCTATTCTCTATACTCTTAAATGAGCTTAATTGAGTCAAAATTTAGTAAGTTGACAAGGAATACCGGCCTACTCTAGAGGTTGGGTTAAATTATTTTGACCAATCCAATGTGTGATTTGGGCTGTGATTAGCAGGTGCTCACATTTCAAAATATTCTAATGATAGCTATAATTCAAGTTTACCTTGATGTCAATCTAAGTCACAATAGTTTCTGGCATGCCCGGTGGGACTATTCACAATATTTTCATATTCACACTATACGTTCTGATCGTTTTGCTTTTCGAATGAACCAAGGTGTAGTGAATTGCCTTGACCTCATTAAGTGGATATTATAAGTTCACTTGGAAACTCTATATGTGATAGAGCCTAGAAGCCCTATTTTTCATCCAACCAAATTATTGTCATAATAGTTTTGGTTTAGTTTCTAGCTTATATGTTTGTCTAACAACTTTGTTCATGAAATCTAGCACTGTATAACCTATTTATATTTCATTCCATACAATCTAAGGTCCCCAAATATCATATGATATTAAAAAATCATATAGGTCAGGTCTGATGGCTCACCAATATTTTTCCTCATGGTATGATACCGGCCCTCTTAATATTCTAATTTTTCATGAGATACCTAAGATTACCTTGAGATATCTACCTAGCTATGAAGGGAAAGAGAAAATAACAGTTGAGCATTGTCAAGATATAACTTCCTTGTCTTCTGTTTACAACATCATATTTGAAGATGTCATGGTTAGATTGCTTGTTCTATCCTTTAAAGGTAAAGTGTTGTTATGGTACAAGTCTTTAGAAGACAAAAGTATTGGTACCTAGGTAGACTTAGTTGGAGCTCTCATTGATGAATTTGATGATCTTGGGGATCCTTTCTTGCTACTTACTCAATTTTCTTTCATAAAGAGGTCTTCTCATGAAAGCCTTTTTGATTTCAATATCTAATTCAAAATAATGTGGAGGAGAATTCCCCAAGAATACCAACCCTCCCACCCATAAGCATATCTCTATTACATTCATGCATTTCATTCTGATTTAAGTATCCTCATTCAGTAGTCTAAAGAAAAAATATTCCCCCACATCTCCTAAGAAGCCATTTAAGCTGAGAATATGTTGATCATAGTAGGATAACTCCCTCCCAGAGAATTAATCCTTCTTTTTATACTCCTCCCAACCCACCCCACTATAAACCCCTAGGGGAGGTGAAGTCATGGCCACTACAAAAAACTAGGAATGATGTTGTTCCCAATTATCAAGATAATCAGTTTTAAAGAGAGAAAATTTTGAGAATGGTGATGCAGTATATTTGTAAAGGGAGAAGGTTTATGTTTCTCATAGGCTAAAGGGATGGAATCCAAAAATGTTAAGCTCCAATGGCAAAAATTCCATCAAAATTATGGGTCACAACTCATTAAGGATAGTTTTAAACAAAAAAAAGTGAAGGAGATCAAAATACAAGATATAGCAAAGAAGAGGGTGATAGCGGTCTTGTTATGCCCCCAATTTCATCACATAATCTCACCCAGACAAAAAATTCATGCCAAAAAGTTTAGATGATGTGATAGCCTATAACATAGCAGTCAGTCACCTTGTAAGCAATTATGGTAATAGCTCTCTAGCTCTTGAAGTCCAAAAGAAAGACCAAGAAAATCAAATAGGTATTCAAGAGTATATCCCAATGGTAAAATCCATGAATCAAAGATGGTTTGAAGCTTGTAGAAACCTATATTTCTCAGCTATGACTCTAGGGGAAAGTAAGGAAAGGGTGGGGCAAGTTAAAAACTTATTTAAGGATTCTTTCCCACTGGAACAAGGCCTAAGAAAAGCTTTGCTAGTATTTACAGAAGTAAATCTGGTTGATCTCTCTTTGGAAAAATTAATAGAGGAGAATAATACAATTTCAAGAGGTAGATATTTGATATTTCAAAATGAACATTTCTGTCCATTCTATTTACCACTCTTTTTAAAAAATTGTATACTACACAATTGTGTAGTTGATCCAGGAGCTAATATTTTAGTAATGACACTTGAGGTTTGTAAAAGTTTGGGATTGATTATGAACGACATAGAACCAAAAAGGTTGCAATTCAAAGGAAGGATAGTGAAAAGAGTAGGCGTATTGAAGTAGTTTGTAATGATGGTATGTGGACATCCTAATTTAGTTGTTGTGCAAGACATAATGGTTGTCAATATGCCTCCATTATTTAGCATATACCTATCTGAATGTCTCCTCAAGCAGTCTAAAATTTATCTTAAACAAGATTTGAATCAGATGAAGATCGTTGGAGTAGATAATGTAGTCGATATATCCAGCTAAGGTCTTCATCCTTTATTTATAGAAGAATACAAATGGTACCAAACAAGTAAGCTAAAGGGAATTGAATTTGGAATAGTTACAAATATAAAGGTTTTTCCACAAGAAAATCAGTCTAAGAACTATCCAAAATGTTATAATTAGAATTTGTAGAATATGGTTGCAATTAGTTTTTCCCTCATTAGGAGGAAAGGAATTTTCATTTCCTCTATTCCTACTCCGATGAATGAGAAGAGTTGTTGAAACCAAGGAATAAGGCTAAAAAATTACATCGGGAGTCTTTGTGCATAAATGAGTATTTGCAGAAGGTTTAAGAACCTATGATGCTTAATTGGGAAACACTTCTTGATGACCTGGATGTCACATATTTAAAAGTAGTTCAAAATGAAAGATATTAAAAAACACAACAGATTCATAATGGGTTTGAATATAATCATGAGTTATAAAAAATTAAATATATAAAAAGGCTTAAGTTCGGTACTATCTGGTTTGAATATTGTAGGTTCATGGGATAGCCCTGCAAAGTCTTTGGAGCTAGGCATGGGCTTACACACCACATTTTTTTGTACATAGTCAGCAAGTAAATAAGATGGTTAACTACAGTCATAATGAATAAGTAGGGTGAGCTTGTGTGAGAGCGTATGCCTTACAACACCCTATACATATACTTAATATAAATAAGAGGAAATTTAGATGATAGGCTCAACCAATCATAAGATACTCTAAAGAATCAAAAACTTGGTGGATCAAACATGTTATCTACTGAAGTCATAAACATAAAGCACAACACCTTCTTCTTGTGTTTGTTTTTATTTTATTTTCTCATAAAGTGTGTTTCTTCTCTCCTATCCCATTTTCCCCTTTCATTTATTTCTCGAATTTGTAACCTAATGGATAAATACAGGCTATTTCCAGTAACAAGAGATATGCTCAAAAATTTGATATGACATCAGACAGACTAACAAGATCTGTGTAAGTAAGAGAAAATGCTATCCAATATATAACATGATGCTAGCAGAATGCAGAGGAGCACAAGTATAAAATTTAGCTAACATATAAATAAATAGCCCAAAGAATGTCGAAGATTTTTTGAATTAGAGGAATAATTTCATCAATGTTATTTGATGAAATGGTCTCACTTGACTCAACCTTATACAAGGAAAAGTATACAATCATAAAAAAAATGTAATTCGGGGCGTGAAGATGGGTTTTAAGTTGCAAACAACATTTTTTAGAGCAAGATATGAGCAATTAAAGAAGTTCTTGGTTTCCCACACCAGGAGATGAGGGAAGTGTAAGAAAAACAAATGATACCAATGAATGGTTGGATTAACAATCATTGACAATCTATTTGTTCTTAAAATAACTCAGAGCATCAACATAGTACACTCATGGAGGTGCATTTTTGTTGGGATAGTCCATAATTTGGATATCCTTTATTCTTATATTTTATTTTCTCTTTTCGTTGTCTCCAACACTATAGTGTTGCTTCCTCATGCTCACCTATAAAATACTCCACAAACTCCTTAGTTTGTCAATGCCTCCATCACCCCTCACCACCATTTCATGTAATTTTCAAAGCATTTTTTTTCCATATCCTTTACATCTTTTTACAATCATGCATTTGCCTTAGCATCATCCCACCTAGTATTCTCCTCCATTCTGATCTTGTAAATATTTTCATTTCTTCTTGTATAATATGTTCTTCCTCCCCTAATGTGTCTTCTAGTTTCTTTCTGGCCTTTAGAAAGTGTTGGTTACAAGATAAGGCTATCTAAGTTCTACCACTTTGCAAGAAAATTTCCCTAAGAGACACCAAATATGTAGGTCAATTTTTGACCACATTGCAAATATGAGAGAAAGTGTGGGAAGAAAGGGCTATATTGCAATATTAGATTATAATTTTTTTGAAAAATGGCTAAGTGTTTAGTTGGTGGTCCAAAACTGCTTGTTGTTTTAAAATTGCGCTCATTTGGGCTAAAAAAAGGGGTTGAAGTCTTTGAGAGATCATGGTCATGGGTTGTAAAACACAACATCACGCTTTTCATTCAAGTAGTCAAAGAGTTGACCAAATTTGAGTTCAAAAGCGAAAGGTGCACAATCATGAGTCATTTAACTCAAAATCGTGATTTTCCAAGAATCCGAGATGAATTGGGCTTCTGAGATGAATTGGGCTAAGTTGATACAAAGTTTATTTTGTCACGTGTCCACAAGATTTCCTTGGTAAGCAGCATGACCAGGAGAAATATGAAAGAAGAGGCTAGAATCCAAAAAATAAGGCAAATCCATGGTAAGAATGGTAAAAGTGGGCCAAGGTTCACTTTGGAGTGTGACTGCTAGTTTTCCTTGTTAAAAATACACTAATTATAAAAGGCTTTGGAAGCATAAGTGTGGTGGTCAAAGTGCTTTGAAGCTGCTAATTTGCATGAATCCATGAAAGAATTTATCAAAACAAGTCAAATCGCAAATTGAGTTGTGTCTGACATAATTCCTTTATTAGCAACATGACCAAGAGGAAAGAGTAAAGTGAGGGTGTGAATCAATGGATTTCATCATTGTCATGGTCAAGTTAGGCAAAAGGCTCCAAATATCAAAATCATGTGCAACTTAAAGGAAATATGAAGTAAGGAAGACGATTTTCACAGAGGCTTAAAACCATGATTTTATTCTTTTTTGCGCCCATATTTATCAAAAGCTACCAAAAGTAAAAATTGAGTGTGGCTTTGATAAATATAAAGGTTGAGCCATGATCGTGAGTTAAGTCATGTGTTAGTTGATCACAGTCATTCATCTCTAAATCAATGATAGATGTCAATATTTCTCTAAATCTCAAATTCTAAACACAATTCTTGTGTGGCTACATGACAGAGCGAGTAGAGGGGATTGAATCAAACACTATGGAAGTTGAACCATCAGAAAGATGAAACGTTGTTGTCTAGAAGTTTCTAGAACTAACTTCCTAATTGAATCAGTTGCAGATCTATGATCATGAAGATATTGTAAGAACAAAGGACAAAAAATATTGAGTTTATTCCAAATTTATTGTAACTGTTTCAAGAAAACACAACTAGATGTCACCATTGATAAGCAAGTTGCAAGAAAATCAAGAAACTTTGAAAATACCCTATAATTCTCAAAATGTAAATACTGTAAATCTATAAATAGAGGTGAAATCCTCATTTCAAGGGATCGAATCTAAAGTGTTTGCTTGTGCTACTATTGTATATTCCTACAAATTAATGAAAAAGAGCATTACTTGGAATATTTGCCTCAAACTTGCATCTCCTTATCTTCTGATTACAAACTTGTGAAGTCATTTTTGCTATTGATGCTATGGTTAGTTTATTTTGCTAAATTTAGATTGCTAACTTAGAGCGAATTGGAATGATTCATATATGAATGTATGCTTGGAAATTTTTTTTTTTTGCTAGTTAGAGTGTTAATCTAATTTTGCTAATTTGGATTGTTAATACTCTAGATGTTTGGAATAATTCTTGAAGTATGCAATTGTCTTAATGTTGAAGATGGCTAAGTTGTGAATGTTGTTAGTTCCAAGTACCATTCTAAAAGTTAAGTTGTTAGGGGTTCTTTGTAGATGCCTATGTTAGCTTTATCCATCCACCATTGATTCATTTATTTCTTAACCTTTTTTATTTCTATCCCTATTCTCTATACTCTCAATTAAGATTAATTGAGTCAAAATTCAGTAAGTTGACAAGGAATACCAACCTACTCTGGAGGTTGAGTTAAAGTATTTTGACCCATCCAATGTGTGGTTTGGGCTGTTATTAGCGGGTGCTCACCTTTAAAAATAATCTGATGATAGTCACAGTTTAAGTTTACCTTGATTTCAATCTGAGCCACAATAGTAAAGAGGGTGAATAATGGAGCAATGAGTTTGTTAAAGTTTTTAGTAAACCGTCTGTAATAGCCAGCATGTCCTAAGAAGCTCCTAACATCAGTCTAAGTCTTAGGTGAAGGTAACTTATTTATAATCTCTACTTTCTTAGGATCCACTTTGATGCCTATGATTGAGATATATTTACCTAATATGATTCCTTCATCCATCATCATTAAACACTTTTCATTGCTTAGAGATAGATTATGGGCTTCACATTAGGTGAGAACTCAATCTAGATTATGGAGAGCCTTGTTAAAGGTTTCTCCATAACCAATTAGTCATCCATATACACCTCAACTCATTCATTCATAAGATCCACAAAAATAGCAAGAAATGTCCACTAAAAAGTTGTGGAAGCATTTCATAACCCAAATGGTAAGACTCTATAGAAAAATATTTTCCAGGTGTATTTAAAAGTGGTTTTATCTTGATCTTCTATTACCACTTATATTTGGTTGTAACCACTAAAACCATCTAGGAAATATTCCTACAAAGGGTATTGAGTACTTGGTATATAAAAGGAAATTAAAAATGGTCCTTTTGTATGACTTTGTTGAGTTCTATGTAGTCAACACACACTTGCATATTTTTATTCTTTTTGGGAACAATAACCAATGGTGAGACCCATTGACTACCAGATATTAGGTAGATAAATCTTGCATCTAATAGCTTCTCAATATTTATCTTTACCATATCCTTCAAAGTAGGATTTATCCTCCTTTGGGTTTTTGTGACAAGTTTTTTCTTAGTAGTATTGTTGGTCACGAATTTGCCACAGGAAAGGATTTTTACAATTGCGCCCTAGACCCGGCCAACATTGAAAGGCTGGAAGCAAGAAATGGCTCCTGCACCAATCTCCAGAGTGGGCCGGTTCCCTCTACTATTCTAAAATTGGGTTTAAGATAGGGTTGCTGGAAAGAGATTTAAAAGGTTGCAGAAAGAAATGGGAAATATGGCCACAGGCCGAAGTGATGGGATCAGAAAAACAACAGCAGGAAACTACAAACGCAACAACAGCAAGTAACATAAGAAATCAGCTTAATCTTCGCACAATCACATGCCGCAAATCCCTCCAAACCCACATTCCAGGAATCGTACCCTGACCGCAATATTTAAATCCAGTATGCAGAATTTAAATGTAATAGCAATGCAGAAATACGAAGGCTATTAGAAATGCAGAAAACAGAAAAGAAATTCATCCATGCAACGCTTGAAAAATTAGAAATTGATCCTTTTATTCCCGCAGATACAATTCCAGTTTCTAGCAGCAAGTTTTTCCAACCTTTGTAAATGAGAATTACATTGGTTTTTATAGAGGTCCGTCCTCTTTGCAGCATTAAATATTTAAAACCAACTTTCTTGTGATCCACAATTATATCTTGGAAATCAGGAACACGATCCCCTTAATCGCGGCCTCGAAGAAATAAAAATTAAATGCAATGAAACGTTCGCGGTTCTTCATTAAATTCATTTTTTAAAATATGCATGAAACCGTTACGCCAATCCACGAACAACAACTTTGAACCAATAAATCCTTCAATTTTGGTGGCCTGGGCGCTTCTTCGACTTTAACCGCCTCGAAAATCCGCAAAATATTTAATTCGGGTCAGCATTAAATCATCGGAAACCCAAAAAACCTTCTCGGCCGTTCATACTGCACTTGGCGGGAAAACAGTTACAGGTCGCGAAAACGCGACGGGTCGCGAAATCGCGACATATTTTTATGCCGTACGCTTCGCTGCTGAAGACCCGCGAAAACGGAACATGTAGCGATTTCGCTACATGTTTCCGTCGTTGGCTCCTCCCTGCGCTCTGCCCCGCGAAAACGGAACATGTAGCGATTTCGCTACATGTTTCTTCTCTCCGCACCAATCGCCATTTTCCGTCGCGATTCGCTGACATGTCAGCGACGCGCTGCAAGATTTTCAACTTTGCCTTTGAAGCCGCCGGTCGCGATTCGCTGACATGTCGCCGATCGCTGCAAGTTTTCACTTAATGCCTTTGACGCCGACCGACCCGCGATTCCGGAACACGTCGCGATATCGCGACGGTTCCGCCCAACTCCGCTCGCGTTGGATCGCGTTGGACCGCGATTCTCGCAACATGTCGCCGCATCGTCGCAGCTTTTTGACTTAACCATTTTTTGCTCAATTTTTCTCCTTTTTTCGCCCAAGCTGCATCAAAGCTGATATCAAAGGTCAGATTTCCAACAATACACTAATGCATTAATCAATGAGAATCAATGTGGCAAAAATGCCAACATTCTTGGCGGCTCATGGGGTATACAGCTCGCCGTATGCAAGAATCCAGGCCTTAGTCCATTGGGCACGTAGTCATATCCGAACAGAAGGCGGTCGCCGCAATACATGTTCTGCTGAAAAATTGAAACTGGAAAAACCCGCATATAACTGATTATGAAACGACTAATGGAACGCGATGATGGAGTGAGCTCTTGCGATTGCGCAAGCGGTGATCGCAATGGAGTGATGAAATGAAAATGAACGAAGTTATGGAGTGGGAATGGAACTAGGAAAGTCGTGAAATGAAATGAACTAGACTGTGAAATAAATGCATAAAAGACTGAACTTAGAGGAAAGGGATAAGAAGGGACGGGGAAAAATAGAAAAGGGAAAAAGAAACAACAGCTGTGGCTTATTTTGTTTTAATGCAGAAGAAAAAGAAGGAAGAAGATGAAGAAAGGAAAGAGAGGAAACGGGGAAGGGAAAAGAAGAAAGTGCTAGAAAGCCACCAAACTGTTGGGAGGAGAAAAACAAAGGAAAAACAAGCATCTACGGCTCGCAGGCAACAAGAGCCGAGATGAACAAATAAAAACAATACCACTTTTTTTTTTTTTTTCTTCTTTTTTCTATTTTTTTTTGTTTTTTTCAAAATACTATATACAATAATTCACGACATGATTGGCATGTCGCCACCAGACATCCAATCTCATAATGTTATCCGGTAAATCTGCAATGTCCCGACCAGTATCCGATCATACTTAAGTCGGTCCTTGAAATTGGGTCGGCTCCTTCCCCGAAGTTCTCCATAGTGCGAATAGGATGCAATGCGACAGATTATCCTTCTTACTAGTACCCATATGGAGGACTTCTTTAGGTATCGGATGTAGTGGTTGGAACCAACACCACCACTTTGCAAACTTTACCGGTCGTGGGCCGAGTACAGCTCCTCTAACTCCTTGATGTGATCACATGGCTCTTCAAGTGAGAAATCTGATTCTGGGATCTCCTCAAGCTCTGGAATTTGAACTTGTTCTTCTACTTGGCCCATCTCTTGATGAAAACTGCAAGCAACCATATTGTTCATTGCTCGGAAAAGTGCTTGCATGTTCCAATCCTTGACTTTGGACGAGATCCGTCCCTTGAACTCCACATGATCGCATCTCGTGTTTCTGCTCGCATAAGGGATCCGGCATGAAAAGTACTGTGCAGGTAAACAGGAGCAAGGAACCACCGGAGAAGGTAATGGAGTTTCTCCCCACGGTAACTTTCTTGATAAGAGCAACAGTCTGTTCCGCTCGCACCGTCTTCCTCAAAGATTTGTGGGAACCGTTGTTCACCCGATCGCAAAGAAAAGAGACCTATGTCGGAATTAAAAGCTCGAACATAAAAGAGGTGGGCTTGGGTGGGTGATGGACGGATCTTCTCTCGGAATTCTCTTCCAACTTATCAAGAATCGGACATTGAAGTCCGTGATGCTTTCTTGAGGTGCTCTCTTGATGTACATGAAAAATTGGTAGAGATCCAAAGAACTGTAGAAAGGATCTTCATCAAATCTTTTGATCAGTGCTCCCGCTAGATCATCCCATGAGCTGATGCTTTGACATTTGAGCAATCTGTACCACTGCAATGCTCTTCCTTCCAAAGACTGAACCAGAAGTCGGATCATGACATCTTCGTGTTCTATGACATGGATCATGGACAGAATAGCAATGTCTTCAACATGTGCCAGAGCCATGCCTTCGGTACCATCATATTTTGCCAGGTTCTTCAGGGCACCTTCGGGAATTTCATGCCGAACTTGGAGATTCAGAGGGCCAGGATCATCCCATCTAGAAAAACCCTCGCCTTTGTGGCAGTGGTCTATGGAATCACGGCCATCGCCATTAAGTCAGAGTCGCCAGAAAAAACATTCTTTGAACTTTTTTTTTTTTAAAACAAAAACAGGCGTCCACGAACAGATCTTCAACTCAGCAAAGTCGCCAGATGAACTTACAAATCTCCGCTGTGAGGCCAAGACAGCTCATCAAATCTTGAGACCTCCGGGTGTTAAAAGCGTGCCAAAACTGTTGGCACCGGTGGGGTTATCACTTTGGAAAATTATGCGTATCCCACCGATTATGAATTCTTGGAGACAGAAACTTGTCTGTCCCACCGGGCGTGCCAAAAACTGTTGGTCACGAATCTGCCACAGGAAAGGATTTTTACAATTGCGCCCTAGACCCGGCCAACATTGAAAGGCTGGAAGCAAGAAATGGCTCCCAGACCAATCTCCAGAGTGGGCTGGTTCCCTCTACTATTCTAAAATTGGGTTTAAGATAGGGTTGCTGGAAAGAGATTTAAAAGGTTGCGTAAAGAAATGGGAAATATGGCCACAGGCCGAAGTGATGGGATCATAAAAACAACAGCAGGAAACTACAAACGCAACAACAACAAGTAACATAAGAAATCAGCTTAATCTTCGCACAATCACATGCCGCAAATCCCTCCAAACCCACATTCCAGGAATCGTACCCTGACCGCAATATTTAAATCCAGTATGCAGAATTTAAATGTAATAGCAATGCAAGAGTACGAATGCTATTAGAAATGCAGAAAACGAAAAGAAATTCATCCATGCAATGTTTGAAAAATTAGAAATTGATCCTTTTATTCCCGCAGATACAATTCCAGTTTCTAGAAGCAAGTTTTTCCAACCTTTGTAAATGAGAATTACATTGGTTTTTATAGAGGTCCGTCCTCTTTGCAGCATTAAATATTTAAAACCAACTTTCTTGTGATCCACAATTATATCTTGGAAATCAGGAACACGATCCCCTTAATCGCGGCCTCGAGGAAGCAAAAATTAAATGCAATGAAACGTTCGCGGTTCTTCATTAAATTCGTTTTTTACAATATGCATGAAACCGTTACGCCAATCCACGAACAACAACTTTGAACCAATAAATCCTTCAATTTTGGTGGCCTGGGCGCTTCTTCGACTTTAACCGCCTCGGAAATCCGCAAAATATTTAATTCGGGTCAGCATTAAATCATCGGAAACCCAAAAAA
Organism: Wollemia nobilis; assembly: GCA_028583015.1. Lineage (NCBI taxonomy): Eukaryota > Viridiplantae > Streptophyta > Pinopsida > Araucariales > Araucariaceae > Wollemia > Wollemia nobilis. The sequence goes on along the minus strand of JAQPPZ010002750.1, from coordinate 150,931 downwards.
CCCTTCTCGGCCGTTCATACTGCACTTGGCGGGAAACAGTTATAGGTCGCGAATGCGACGGTCGCGAAATCGCGACGGGTCGCGAAATCGCGACATATTTTTATGCCGTACGCTTCGCTGCTGAAGACCCGCGAAAACGGAACATGTAGCGATTTCGCTACATGTTTCCGTCGTTGGCTCCTCCCTGCGCTCCGCCTCGCGAAAACGGAACATGTAGCGATTTCGCTACATGTTTCTTCTCTCCGCACCAATCGCCATTTTTCGTCGCGATTCGCTGACATGTCAGCGACGCGCTGCAAGATTTTCAACTTTGCCTTTGAAGCGGTCGCGATTCGCTGACATGTCAGCGACGCGCTGCAAGTTTTCACTTAATGCCTTTGAAGCCGACCGACCCGCGATTCCGGAACACGTCGCGATATCGCGACGGTTCCGCCCAACCTGCCTGCGTTGACCGCGATTCTGCAACATGTCGCCGCATCGCTGCAGTTTTTTGACTTAACCATTTTTTGCTCAATTTTTCTCCTTTTTTCGCCATAAACCGCATTAAAGCCTGTATAGGGGTCAGATTTCCAACAATACACTAATGCATTAATCAATGAGAATCAATGTGGCAAAAATGCCAACATTCTTGGCGACTCACGGGTGTATACAGCTCGCTGTATGCAATAATCCAGGCCTTAGTCCATTGGGCACAGAGTCATATCCGAACAGAAGCTGGCTCCTGCAATACATGTTCTGCTAAAAAATTGAAACTGGAAAAAACCTGCATATAACTGATTATGAAACGACTAATGGAACGCGATGATGGAGTGAGCTCTTGCGATTGCGCAAGCGGTGACTGCAATGGAATGATGAAATGAAAATGAACGAAGTTATGGAGTGGGAATGGAACTAGAAAAGCTGTGAAATGAAATGAACTAGACTGCGAAATAAATGCATAAAAGACTGAACTTAGAGGAAAGGGATAAGAAGGGACGGGGGAAAAACAGAAAAGGAAAAAGAAACAACAGCTGTGGCTTATTTTGTTTTAATGCAGAAGAAAAAGAAGGAAGAAGATGAAGAAAGGAAAGAGAGGAAACGGGGAAGGGAAAAGAAGAAAGTGCTAGAAAGCCACCAAACTGTTGGGAGGAGAAAAACAAAGGAAAAACAAGCATCTACGGCTCGCAGGAAACAAGAGCCGAGATGAACAAATAAAAACAATACCACTTTTTTTTTTTTTTGTCTTCTTTTTTCTATTTTTTTTTTGTTTTTTTCAAAATACTATATACAATAATTCATGACATGATTGGCATGCCGCCACCAGACATCCAATCTCAGAATGTTATCCAGTAACTCTGCAATGTCCCGACCAGATCTGATCATACTTAAGTCGGTCCTTGAAATTGGGCTGGCTCCTTCCTGAAGTTCTCCATGGTGCGAATAGGATGCAATGCGGCAGATTATCCTTCTTACTAGTACCCCCATGGAAGACTTCTTCAGGTATCGGATGTAGTGGCTAGAACCAACACCACCACTTTGCCGACTTTACTGCCTGTGGGTTGAGTACAGGCTCCTCTAACTCCTTGATGTGATCACAGGGCTCTTCAAGTGAGAAATCTAATTCTGGGATCTCCTCAGGCTCTGGAATTTGAACTTGTTCTTCTACTTGGCCCATCTCTTGATGAAAACTGCAAGCAACCATATTGTTCATTGCTGGAAAAATGCTTGCATGTTTCAATCCTTGACCTTGGACGAGATCTGTCCCTTGAACTCCACATGACTGCATCTCAGGTTTCTGCTCAGTATAAGGAATCTGGCATGAAAAGTACTATGCAGGGTAGACAGGAGCAGCAACCACTGGAGAAGGTAATGGAGTTTCTCCCCACGGTAACTTTCTTGATAAGTGCAACAGCTGTTCCACTCGCACTGCTTCCTCAAATGTATTAATGTGTCATATTTATAAATTCAATAACTTAGCTTCTTCTACATCCAAAAACCATCTATTGATATCGATAAATTTTCCCAGTTGTCATTCTATATGCTTGGTGCTTGGTTACACCAAGTCAACTCCTTTACTTACCAATGATTTTAAAGGACAATGGTGGGGTAGAAGGGAATGAAAAATTCTAGTGTTTTCATTAGAAGTAATCCTTGCAAGAATAATATTCATTAAATGACATTAAAAATATAGGAGGAGGTGCCTTTGTTGTCCATGTGTTAAGGTAGATGGACTATCTTGTAGTGACATAGATGATAAAGGTTCAAATATTTCATCCTCATCCTCCAATAAAAAATTGTGGACTCTAGTCCCCTCATCATCTAATCAAGATTCATTTGAATATTCTAACAAGATAGATTTATATTCAAATACAATTCCTAATGGATCTAGATCTTCTACATGCTCTTTTACTATGACCATAGCCAGACAAGGAAGATTATTTTGTTCACCAGGTTTGTCCATCCATAGATTTTTAGAGAAATTAATGGAAGTTCTAGTTGAAGGGTACATATAAATCTTGTTGGTATTCAATCCATTGGAGATATTCATATCCCCTAAATGATAATCTATGAATGAAATATTTATAGCCAACTGAGGTTGTCCAAGGATCAATGGATAACCACTCATCCTAGTCCTTGGTTGGAGAATCATAAAATTGATGAGATATTCCCATGATTCTATGGTTACCGACACATCTACTATTCCCCTAGGTTGTGTTTTAGATTGATTCACTCGTTGAAGTATAGTAGAAGTAGGTCGCATGTTAGTCAAGGATAATTGATCCATCATTTCTATCATTATAACATTTATAGCTACTCCTAAGCCAACCAATACATTGGTATTTTTGTTGCACCAATGGAAACAGTAATGGTAGGATTTTTGGGATCTTCATATTTTTGTGGAATGAGATTTTCTTATAAGAGGTCAACTAACTTTCCATCCATTTGTATTATTTTTGGATAACCCTTTCATTTTATCCCATGCTTCTTAACATATATTTCTTTGATAACCTTGTTGACTATATGTACATCCTTGATTGATTGGAGTAAGGGGATTGTTATGTTTAACATTCTAGCTTTGTTAGTAGATCATATTCCTTTGAGTGCTCTTCTTTAGGTTCCAATCTATTAGGATATGGTGCTTTAGAAGTTTCTAAATGCATGCTTTTTGGAAGATTTTATTCTTCTTTATTTGTTGGCTCAAAATTTGAAGTAGTTTACCTTTCCTCTTGTAATTTTTCTATTTCGAGAGACTTTGAATCAAGCAAAACCTTTCCTGAGGAAAGTTGCACATTATCATAGTTTATAGCATTGATATTAACTATATCATTATGTTATGTATTGTAGATAGGGGTTGCTTACTATTATTAATTGGGTTGGCCATGGGTTAAGCCGATAGTGGAGGTTTATTTGGTAGTTATGATTGTACTATTTGGGAAGCACTAGTGGGTCTTGGTAGCAATGCTTGTTGTTGACGTTGAAACAGTCACTGTCCCCCATAAGGTTGATTGGATTGAGATGGTCCTAACTATTGCTGGTTTTGATTTGACCATTGATTTATTAGGAAGTTTTTGCATCCATGGTGGATTAAATTATCTTTGATTATTCCATTTAGGAGATAGAGATCGAGAGTACTAACTCCATTTTTGTTGTGGTGGGGGTATATTCCATGGATTTTATGCTCACGTTACTCTTTGTTTTTGGAAAATTATTTTGTTGTGCCACATAATTGAGTTCTTACATATTAGGATAATGTATTCCAAAGGTAGCCTTGATTTTTGGTAAGAGATCACACTGATCTATAGGGTGAATTTTATCAAAGATACTATAGATATTGGTTTTTTTGAGAGGGTATTCCTACAAGGCATGTTTCTACCAACACCTTGGATAATATATGGGCAATGGTTTATTGGCATTAGCTTTAAATTGTAGTTCATCCAATGTTGTGTTCAAGTGTAGGAGAATATCAATTTTGAAGTTGGCAAATTCTTCTAATAGTTCTCCTATCTCATTGCCACTCTTTCCTACTTGGTGTCTATGAGTTCCTCTCCTTGTTTGGGAGTAATTCCTACATAGTTCCATAATATCAAAAAATCTAGCTTGTTCACATCACCTTTTCCCATGAGGTTCAAGATGCCCCTTGATTCATCTTGTAATCCTCACAAAAATATTACTTTAACAAGTTCTTAGTCCATCCCTTCCCCACATCATTTTTGAACAAATAGGAATATATATAGGCAATCTTCAAGAATCTCATCCTCATTTTGTTTTATCATAAATCAATTTTTTTCTGATCCTTGATACGCTTTCTCTAAGAACAAATTTTCCATATTACCCCAACTATAAATGCATTATGGGGCTAACCCCATGAACCATCACATAGTTGAATCCTTGAGTGTGGAAGGAAAATTTTTAATTTTATGATTATTGATTGTATAATCATAAGTTTGGCATATAACTTTAAATTTGAATAAAAATTGATCTAGGTCTTCTATTGTAGTCCCCCTAAAGATAGGTAAGTTCAATGGAGAAATATTTTTTATATGGGATTATGTATTGGGATCTAACCAAATAGGATATGTAAAGGTTCTAGAACCATTACTAGTTTCTCCCTTATGTTTTTTCACCTTGCCTATCCCCCATATTGTTGTCTTTCTAGAAAATATTATAGACTTGTCTAAAGCTCTCAAGAGATGTAAATAGAAGATGTGGAGGGCTATTGGATTCTTCATCTATTTTAGGAAAGTCTTCAACTCCTATATTTAATGATGATAGTCTACTAAAACTTTCTTCCTCTTTTTATAGTGGATAACTTGGAACTATGCGTACGGGAAATGAGTACTCTTATGCAATCACTAGATATGATTGTTGTGCTCCTATGGCTTGTTGGGATTTTTTTAAATAAACCTCCCCTTCATATCCCTAGATCTATTCATACATTCTATCTTATCAAATGAAATCCTTTCCTAATCACCTCTACCTTTCCTTCTCAACACCACTAGTTTCACTTAGTTTTAACTAATTAGTCTCCTATTGGCATAAGCACAAATAAGGGCACTAGGTATCTTGGTTTACTTTAATATTTCTTAGTGAACGCTTATATCAAAATGGCCACCAAGGAGGTATGCCACCTTCTATGACTAGTCAATTTTCTAACTGAAAGTTTGCACTGATGGATGTTCAATAGGTTTTTAAATGGTTCCTAGCAACATCGTGGTCCTCAACAATGACACCAAAAAGTGATGAATGTTGTTAAATCACACTTTATCAAGGTCACTTTTAATTTTTAAAACCAAGGGTGGTTTCATATGGGCTATAAGCACTAGGAAATATCTAAGGCAAGGGCATGCATAAACTCTTTATGCCAAAACAATTCAGAAATCAGAAATCAAACTCATTATAATAGAAATGAAAGAACTAGACTAAGAAATACACTTGCTTGGAAATGGAAATAACTGCTGCTAAAAATAAAGTAAATAATATAAAAGAAACTAAGCACAAATCAACTAATCATTCACACTGAGTTGTAGCAACATAAATCTGAAACTAATTCCACTAACTAGTCCTCTAGGAAGATAAAATAAGCAAATAGATAATAGTCATAAATTACAGGAAAAGTAATAACAAACTAATATTATTTACAACAAATGAAAACATATAAAAATAGTACCTTCCACCTAGCTAGGATGGGGCCCTTTCTTGCAACAATGTGGAAGGAAAAGTGACTCAGATCAGCTCACATGAATAGAATAAAACAACAATTTAAAGCATAGCATTATTGCAGATTTTAAGTTGGCAAAATGCACTACAAATTACAACAAAAATCTATCTTAATTGCAACAACATAATGGTGTAATTTCTATATTTTCTACTACTTTTCCTAAGGCTTCTATTATTATTTATAATGAAGAGGACAAGGCCCTCTCCCACCTTTGTAGATATGCCAGTTACAACAACAATGATGCAATAGGGAAGTGGACATACTAATCAGAAAATGGAGATATAAATGGTTATAACAATACTCAAATGGTCAAATTTTCTTGGACCCTTAGCTTCCATGATGGAAAGGTCTAAAAAGGAAAAGTGCAAGTGTGAAATGGTTTCCAAATCAAACATACAAAACTGGTATGTTGTCATATTACTAAAAGTTACTTCTAGCTATAACAAAATTCAGTTGGCTATAACAACAAAAATAAAATGAGAAATTGACATGGTATTATTTAGCCACGTACCATTTTTTCATTTTTTCCCATGTTAACCAGCTGGTTATGCACTATGCTACTTGTTAGTTGTAATTGCCATGTCATTCGTTCATGCTTTAGCCACATTAGGATCTTGGGTATACTCAAATTATGATGCTAGGGTGTAGTTTGCATTTGGTGCTAGATTGTGGTTCTATTTTGGCCAACAAAGTGTTGCTCCTTCCAATTCTAGGTGGATGTTATCGGATATGATACTGGCTATGTGAACTCAATCCAATGCTTGTTATATTTATATTTTCTAGCACTAGGTGAACCCAATGCTAGCTGCCAAGCTATCCAAGAACCCCATCTGTGTATAAAAATATAATAACCTTATTTTTATTCCAAAATCTTATTATAAATCAACAAAATGTCCTTTTATCTACCTTTCTTGACATATAAGTTCACTCTATCTATCTAAGCCTATATTTAATCCTAATAAATCTATTTAATAACATAAGTATCACAATAATAAAGCAAAACATAATCTAACGATGCAAAAATATGGAAAAGAGTTGACAAAAATTAGGTATTTTTAGGCCTCATCACATCTTTTTACTATTGAGAGGTCATCCATCTTATTCATGATTTCCAAAAATAATTAGAAATAAAAATAAATGGAGGCAACTACCACCAAAACTATTGCACTTCAAAGGTAGTTATAAAATCCTCTTCCCCATGGACATATGTTAACCCTAGCATTAAAAATCCCTAAATGAATCCCTATAAGAAAAACAATAAAGAAAACTACAACCAGATTGCCTCAAATAAATTTTCCACTTAGACATTAAGATGGTCAAGGGTTGTCACCTAACAAAAAAAAAGGGCGCTCTTGTTTGACTAGATAAGCTGAACACCCAATTGCACATGGTAAAATATAAATGAAAGAATTGGATCAAAATTATTCCCCCTCCCTATATGCCCTCATATTTCCTCCATCCCATTCCATAATAATTTCCCCCCTCTCAGTCCACTCTCACTCATAATTCTGTCCACCACCTCCACCTCCTAACCCTAACACCACCTTGTCTAAAGGGGTTAGTATGAAAAATCAGTTCCATATATTATCTAATGGTGTTGAGCAATCTCTTGCTATAGGATGTTAATGAATTAACTACAATACCTAGAACGTGTAATGATTAACCCTCCTTGCATGTAAATCTCATGTTTCTAGGGTTCTCCTTCAAAACAAAATTATTGTATTTTTCTTATAGAAAGTTAAAATATCTAGGATCTTATTGTTGGAGAATATTACACTGTTTGGTACATTCTAATGTACCCCCTTGGTACCTATGGTACAAATATAAATATTAGAATAGAGTTTGAGTCTATAGTTTAAATGAGTGATTTATATTTCCCTTTATGTAAGTGTCTATGTACAAGATATGCACAAGTGTCATGTAAGTATGTAATGAGAGAATGTGCACAAGTGTCATGTATTAGGAGTGCATGTAGTAGTTGTAGACATGAAAATGCACCATGCAAAAGATATGAGTAATATATTTATTATCAATATTGAGTCTCTTTTGAATACAACACATCCCTGCCAGAGGACTTAAACAATGTATAATGTCCTTTGAATAAAAGGGGGATGACCCCTTTTTATGAGCAATCTTCTTTGATGCAATCTCTTTTCATGCCATAATTGAGTAGTGGGTGGGTTTTCTTTGCTCTTACTAGATCACCTTGGTGTTCTGCTTGATGCTTCACACCTGCACACATGCTAAACAAGATTGGATCAATAACATCTGATGGGCCTCCCTTGCATGAGGCCCTTTCCAAAGCAAATATAATAAAACATTGCAAAGCTCATGAAATAATCACAAAACATCAATGAAAGCTTACAAGACTAAGAAATGCAATGCTTTATACCTTCACATACCTACCTTGCTATCTAGATGCTCTGTTTGGTACTTTTTTGGGTAGTCAGAGGTGATTGTCAGGGTTGTGCAAGTAGAGGTGACTGTTGGGGTTGTGCAATCAGAGGTGATTGTTGGGACTATGCAACCAGGAGTTTTTGAAACTTCCAATCAGCATAAAAAAACATCGAAGATGAAAGATATACTTCTTTCTCTCCATATTGTTCCTCTTTGTCCTTTCTTCACCTTTATTTTCTTGTCCTTTACATTCAACTTACAATAATACAAATCTAATAAGTTTTGTACTCATCGTAAGATGAAAATCCTGAATGGTTTTAGTTATAGAAGAAGAATTTGATTGTACAATATCCTGATGAGGATCTAAAGAATATTTCCATTGAGACATTTAGAGAAGACAACGCGTGATGAATTAAATGGTATACTCAATAATGTCACCTTACTCAATCATCACTCTTCTACAAGGTAACAAAACACTCTATTTGTCACACATGTTCATCTTACTTATGAGATTTTTGTAGATTGTATCATCGACAATAGCTTGTAGAAAAACTTAATTACGAGGTCCATTGTTGAAAAATTGCAACTATCGATTGACCCACATCCTCATCCATATTCACTTATATGGAAGTATAGTAACACCACCTCGAAGGTCACACACACTTGCACAATGTCCATTGCTTTTGGATAAAAACATTGTGGATAAAGTCATCTATGATATAAGTCATATGGATTGTTGTGGATTATTACTTGGTAAACCCTATCAATATGATAGGAATACTCAATATAATGCATATAAAAACACATACACTTTGTAACATAAGCATAAAATATTTCTCATCAAATACACCAAGAACACCACACATCTAGTTCATAAAAATATTCATCAAACACAAAAAATTACCTTAATTTTCAGTAGGTCACATTATGAGCACTTGAAATAAAAAGTCCCCATGTATACACATGCTACACCTCTTCCTTAGAAGGAGAACACCAATTGTACACCTATTGTACATGGTTTGGGTCACCTTCCTATACCCCCTATCCCCATTTCTCAATCTACTCATGACCTACATTTTGGACACTACCTCTTCCACTTTGCAATATTTCTAGATCAAGGAGGCATATTTTCCATTTTATGGTGGTCATTTTGTCAAGTAGCCCAGTCTTCCTCTACAACATTTTTCATCTTTCCAAATTCTTCAAAAGGCTCCATAACTATAGACACAACCCTTGGATTGTTATCTTGTTCCTCATAATTTTTAGACTGGAGACAGTGACAAACATGGTTTTCCATAAAAGCCACATAGCTATACACCTTCTACCATTCATCAACAAGTGTCAACCAATGCTTTTTAACTCAATCTTCTAGTCAAATTTACCATAAATCCTCTTGTTAATGTGGTACTTGATTTTTAACTTTCGTTGGATTTTGATCAATAGTTTGCCACGAAGACTCACCAGACCCGCTAGGTTCTTCCACTTCCTACCTTGTTGCCAAATGACATAAGATTCCACATTCGATAAGTTGGATATCTCACCACTAGATGGATTACTATTTCCCTCGTCTATTGAAAGCATTTGAATTCAATGCTTCTATTATGGGAAGGAATGATAAGGAAAATAAATAATGTAATATTTAATTTCTTGTAGGATAGCAAACAATGTAACATTGTATTTTGTAGGCCAACTTCATTTTGTTGCTTATATGCGCTTGATAGGCATTCAATCTAAGCTTATATTGTAGTTGGCCTCTGGATGGATTTTGACATGCTTGCAATAAATATGATTTTATCTTGCAAGATACAGCTTGATCTTGTAAAGGTGGTGAGATGTCTATATAAACATGTGAATAAAATGATTAGTTTTCATTCACCATATCAACTCCATATCAATACATTTATTGGTATATGCATTGTACCATGTTTAACTATAAACCAGTTAGCCTTCCATTTCATATCGTGAATAGAAAAAATGCACAATTGCAATAAAACACATAAATGAATCTTATTAAATATGAAACATTTTGAGTTCAAATAAAACCCTTGTGTAGGGTGTTTTACAACATAAGTGACTCTAAAATGAGGGGATGGTCCCCTTTAGAACAAGATGACTATGGCGCTTTTTGCTCCTTCTGTGCCACAAGCCAATGAGAGGTGGGTTTTGGAGTTGTGCTTGGACCACTGATGGAGTTAAAGTTTGAAGTGTTAAGTGCCTACACACATGGAAACATAGAAAATATTAGTAGCACCTATCTAAAAACATATAAAGCAAATGGAAATTGAATTAGAAATGTGCATGTGCAATGTAGATGTGCAAACTTGAGAGGTGGATGATGCTTACTTGAAGTGTAGATGTGCTTGGTTAGAGAAATTTTGGCAGCATAACCCTATATGACTTAATGTGTTGATGTAATGAGAGGGGAGGAGGGGGTATTTATAGAAATTTTGAGCAAGGGAGGGGGGATGACTTGGAGATAACTAGGCATGAGGTGGAGGCCAAGTGGCAATGAGGTGACATGGAGAAATCCAAGGCAAATCTTGGAGGAATGTGCATCATAAATTTTGTTGGGGGAATGAGGAGCCTAGAGAAATGAGAGGACATTTTTAAATTCCAAAAAGGAGCACATGGGAGGATGTGCATAGGAGCATGTGTGCTTTGGGTGATGTGTGCATAATTTAAAATTGCCAAAAATGCAAGGTGGAGGGTGTGGAGGACAAGTGGATTAATGAGGGAGGTTGACTTGGAATGTAGGAGCAATTTTAAATTCATTAAAATTGCATGGGGATATGTGGGAGGATGTAGGAGAATTTGAGAGTTAAATGAGGGGGAATTCCCATGGGATTTCCTAAGGATTGTGAGGAATTTTAAATTCCTAGAAAAGGGAGAGGGAGGATGTAGGGGGATATGGGGGACTTCCTAGGAGATTTCCTAGGGATTGCATAGGGATCATGGGGATTTTTTTAGAATTTTAAATTCTTTTTTCATCCTCCTTGGGAATGGGTTGTGGGTTAGAAAGGGGATTAGGGCTTAATGGAGGGATTAAGGGTGTAAGGTGGGTTATGGAAAATTTGAGGGGAGAGGTGAAATAAATGAGGGGGGTTAGGTGGAAATTAGGAGATTAGGGAAGCTAAGAGATAATTAGAGGACTTAAGCAAGTTAGGAGAAAATTAGGGAGAATTGAAAGATTTTAGAAAATTAGAGGAAAAGGAAAATTGGAAGAAAATAAGAACCTTAGGGAAACTTAGAACAATTAAAAAGGGAATTTAGAGGAATTTTAGGGGAGATTAGGGGGGAATATAAATACGATAGACTAGGGAAAATTTAGAAGAAAATATGGAATTTAGAAGGAAATTGAGAAGAAATTAAGGAAATTTGGACGAAGTTGGAAGGATTGGAAATTGGAGTGCATTTTGAAACAATTTGACAATTTTGGGGCAATTTGGGAATTTTTGCAAATTTACACAATGTTGATTGCAAATTACTAAAATTTGGTGTCTACATATGCCCCTTTTTATATAGTGTTGTGTGAAATACAATGCGGTACAAAAATTAGAGACACCTAGTCCTTTGAATGCAAGTCTTTTGCTTGTTTCCCCAACAAAAAGGTGAATGATTTTCAAAATTTTGAGGGTTTCGCATACCCCCTTAAGCGGTGAGGTGATGGAGGACGAAACTGATGACAATGATGAGTCGATTGACAAAAAGATAAACGGTGGAGAGGCAAGTGAGAAAAATGGTTTTTGGCTTGAGAAGGGCGATGTTTGGGTGCTCCAAATCAAGATCAATGTAGGATGGTCCAATGATGGAAGCAACAAATATCTGCGAACCTTGTCTTTGATGGATTGATGAGCACAATGAAACAACTATGTTAATCTAACAACTAAACTACTAAGCTAGGGTTGCTGGTGTGAAGGTGATCTTGAGTCATGGTGCTAAAGCAAGCAAAGTTGTGCTAAAACTATGCTATGATTAAGGATGCTAATTAAAGCAAATGATAGTCCTAGACAAGGTTCTTGGATAATCGTAACTTCAAAAAATGGGTATTTGGGTATGATCTTATTTGGGACATAATTTTACGAATGTTGTCTACCCTCTCAAGCTAGGAGTGGGTGGAAGATGGAAAATATGAGAGCAAATAACTGATTGACATAAGACAGAGTGGGAACTGGCAATGGGAGAGTTGGGATGAGATGATCAAAGATGACTATGGCGCTTTTTGCTCCTTCTGTGCCACAAGCCAATGTGGGTTTTGGAGTTGTGCTTGGACCACTGATGGAGTTAAACTTTGAAGTGTAAGTGCCTACACACATGGAAACATAGAAAACATTAGTAGCACCTGTCTAAAAACATATAAAGCAAATGGAAATTGAAATGTGCATGTGCATGTGCAATGTAGATGCACAAAGTTGAGAGGTGGATGATGCTTGCTTGAAGTGTAGATGTGCTTGGCTAGAGAAATTTTGGCAGCATAACCCAGATGACTTCGTGTGTTGATGAGGGGATGAGGAGGTATTCATAGAAAATTTGAGCAAGGGAGGAGGGATGACTAGGAGATGACTAGGCATGAGGTGGAGGCCAAGTGGTAATGAGGTGGCATGGAGAAATCCAAGACAAATCTTGGAGGAATGTGTATCATAAATTTGCTTGGGGGAATGGGGTGCCTAGAGAAGTGAGAGGACATTTTTAAATTCCAAAAAGGGGCACATGGGAGGATGTGCATAGGAGCATGTGTGCTTTGGGTGATGTGTGGACAATTTTAAATTGCCAAAAATGCAAGGTGGAGGGTGTGGAGGACAAGTGGATTAATGGGAAAGTTGACTTGGAATGTGGGATCAATTTTAAATGCATTTAAAATTGCATGGGGATATGTGGGAGGATGTAGGAGGATTTGGGAGTTAAATGAGGGGGAATTCCCATGGGATTTCCTAGGGATTTGGAGGAATTTTAAATTCCTAGAAAAGGGAGAGGGAGGATGTAGGGGGGTATGGGGGACTTCTTAGGAGATTTCCTAGGGATTGCATAGGGATCATGGGGATTTGTTTAGAATTTTAAATTCTTTTTGCATTCCTCTTGGGATTGGGTTATGGGTTAGAAAGGTGATTAGGGCATAATGGAGGGATTAAGGGTGTAAGGTGGGTTATGAAAATTTTTAGGGGAGGGGGAAATAAATGAGGGGGGTTGGGTAGAAATTGGGAGATTAGGGAAGCTAAGAGAGAATTAGAGGACTTAAGCAAGCTAGGAGAAAATTAGGGAGAATTGGAAGATTTTAGAAAATTAGGGAAAAAGGAAAACTGGAAGAAAATAGGAACCATAGGGAAACTTAGAAGAATTAAAAAGGGAATTTAGAGGATTTTTAGGGGAAATTAGGGGGGAATAGAAATAGGATAGACTAGGGAAAATTTAGAAGAAATTAGGGAATTTAGAAGGAAATGAGAAGGAAATTGAGAAGAAATTAGGGAAATTTGGACGAAGTTGGAAGGATTGGAAAAATTTAAGCACATTTTGGAACAATTTGACAATTTTGGGGCAATTTGGGGATTTTTACAAATTTACGCAATTTTGATTACAAATGACTAAAATTTGGTGTCTACACATACTAAAACAATACTTTATTATTAATATTCTCATATTATAGTCCTCAAGGGACAACACAATGATTCAGACTTTGGCTCTTCTTTGAGAAGGTCCACGATTCAAACCGCGATGTCCGCGAGTGTGTGATGGTTTGTGTGTTTGGTCCCTCTTGATAAACTCAACTCTCACTCTTATTCTGAGAGGTCATGGTTGGAATGATGATGCCCAACCCTAAGTGTCGATCCTAAGGATTTCTCACACTAACCTTAGAAATCGAAATTAAATTATTTTTAAAACTATTAAATTAAATCCCTACGATCCAATGCACAAGGCTGGCTGGCTCCTCCCATATATATATATATATATATATATATGAAAGAAATCGAAATTAAATCATTAAATTATTTTTAAAACTATTAAATTAAACCCATACGACCCAACGCACAAGGCTGCGCTATCTTCCCAACCATGATCCTTTGTAAAGCTGAGAGCTATGCTTATCAATAGGGAATTTAACACACAACCACCACACAGCTACCCTCTCACACATTCGACCATGCTGTAGTTTGAACATTGAACCTGCCCAAGAAGAACCAAAACCCAAACCATTACACAGTCCCGCTGAAACATATATAAATATAATTTTTTAAAAATAAAATTTAAATAAAATTATTAAATTATTTTTAAAAATATTTTATTATATTAAAAATATATTATTTGATATAAATACTTAAAATAAATACAAGATTTTTAATGCTGGGAGGAGGTGGTCCACCTCGAACCATACATAATATATGGTTACATTTAACCAACTGAAAATAAGGATTATAAAGGCACTAGCTAAAATAGTACACTAGCATTGTAGATAAAGAATGATGGTAGATAAAGAAGGGGAATCCAATTCCCCTATGTAAACCTTTATATGGTTTACATATTTGTATATATTTTTTTTTGGTATATAGAAGCAATGGTTACAATCACGATTTTTAGTAACTACCAGCACAGCTGGTAGGGTTCAAACTATCTACGAAGGCTCCCAGGACTTCCACCGTCTCGGTACATGGTAACCCGGCGTGAGATGGGGACCGCCGGACGCACAGGGGTTGCACCGTCGTCATCAATCTGGCGCACCACTCAGAAGAATCAGATCTGGGCTACTGTCTGTGCATGGGCAAGCCCGTGGGATTGGAACCTAGGTCTCCTCTCGGTAAGCGCCCCAACTTACCAATCCACCTAGACCCACGGACTACATATTTGTATATATGAACAAGACAATAAAAAGTGTCAACCGTAACGATAACTTTCCTTTACGATAAGTTCCTGCTACTTATGCCACCTCGGGATCAATTAAATAATTAAATTTTAATTTAACCAGTCATTATCCTCGAAATTTGTGAAGTCCATTACAGGGGACCAAAAGGTCCTGCCAAAAGCGGATTTCCCTGTTTACGTGGCTCGAAAAAGCCCGCTCTCAAAAAGGTTTTCTTTGTAGCTCAGAATGCCCTCGCATTTTCCTCACAATATTTCCAGAATAGTCCAACATTAATCCAAAGAAGCAGAGTAAGGAAATTTATTTCCAATCACATTAGGTAAAGTACAGAATAAAAATCTATGAAAAGGTTACGCACAGAGGATGTAAATTTACTTCCAATCAGATCAGGAAAAGTACCGAACACATGCAAGAAAAATTCCTGAAGCGAATTTAATATTCAGAAAATATTTCTTAACAGAAATTTACAGAGAAAACTTTGGTAAGGGAGACATGAAAAGATCTCTTTAAACCCTGTCTCTTAACATCTTTTATTGTTGATCTGCGCCGCTTGAATGTTGCAGGCTCTTTGAAAATCGAAGCTGAGGCCTTCCATGGCCTCGCGGGGGCTCGAAACCGCTTCCTCGGCGATGGGATCCAACTTCAGCTTGGGAACCGGAAAACGCCTGCCGCCCGCCCACAAAATCGGAGGAGGCGCCATCTCCATCCACGGCGTGCCCACCGTTGTGTTCGCCATTGCTCCAAGTTTTATGCTCCAACGGTACAGAAACTTAGACACAAACCCTCAGACTATCGAAGAAATTAAATAGCAGAAATATCTGTCGCGCCTCGACAGAAGTTACCTTTCACGACGGGAACGTGAATTCCGTCAATCTTGCCGTCGATCTACGTCGATTTTTCCGCACGTGGTGGGTTCCCATGCGTAGGCTTCAAGCTTAGGTAGATCGGACGACCATGTCCACCCGCGTGGCGTTGGTTTGATGGTCCGCGTCAGCACTATTTTTGTGGACAGCGACTCAACCTGCTTTTGCCGCTCGCGTTGCACCTGCCACCTGGAATGTGCATTTTCTTTTTAAAGTTGTGTTTTAAACATGGAACTATTTATTCTTGGTAGGTACACCACATTTTTTTTTAAGGAGACCAAGTTCAATTTACCTAAGGGTGCCCAATTCACAAAAGTGTTAGGTTTTTTTAAAGGAGAACAAGTTTAGTCTAATATGTTTTTAACTTTTTAACCATTAAAAAAAACAAAATATTTAACTATTTATTTTATTTGATATTATTAAAATATATCATCTATAAGGCTCCTCGTTACCCTCTTTAGTTGTGTTAACCAAATTTAATTATTTAATATAATATATTGTTAGACTATTATTCAAACTACCCAAATCTAAATCACTCAAAAAAAAACCTCTATTTCCTTCCATTATATCCAAAAATGAACACCTTATGTTACTACTTTTAAAAAAAAATTGATGTGTGCTACTTATGTCTGATCATTAAATCAAAGTCTCATCATCAGGAATGGACAATTTCTTTAATTTCAATCTGATTTTTCTAGTTATTTTATTCAAACGTGGCAGTAAAAGTTGTTTGGTGTGTTTCTTATTCCGAGACGTCTCTTACTAGGTTAACGTGGCAGGTGAAAGTTCTTTGGGGTGTTTTTTAACACCCAGGAGAGTATGAGTCTCTCCTTTCACTTGACTACGTGTTTTTATAAGCACTTAATTTTGGTTGAAACACACGAAATCATAGTACACAACCTAATTGCACCCCATTTGAATTTTTTTATGGTTGAACGTCTTTTACATCAGTCAGGTTTGCCATTAATGATAATTTTTTAGAATTTTATATTACATAATTTCAAATATTAGGCCAATGATGCAGAACTTTAGAGTCTTGGCATGCTGCGCACTTTATGTTTGGTCCAATGCAATCCGAGTCGTGGCGTGCAGTGCACTGTCTGTTGGTCCAATGCAATCCGATTCTACTGAGATAGATGTCCTCCTAAAAGCGCTTCTTGCGGGCCAACGTTAATTTGTAAGGTGTTGACTTACTTGTTATTTGAATTTGGGTCTTTTCGAATAAAAAAGAAAAAATATATTATTATTGTATTCTTTAATTAAGATTGTAGAGTAAACATAGGTTAAGACAGAATTGTACTAGGGTCGGTAAGCACTTGGCCGCTACCAATTGGCCTATCCTTTTAGGTTTAATATTTTAGGATAAAGCACGGTTTTTTGAAAGGGGTTTCGATCTCCTTGTATTAGGGTTTGAACTTGAATCTCATAAATAAAAATTTATAAACATATCATTAAGATATCCATCACAGAACCAAAATTTTATAGCAATGCATGGGTTTTTGGGTCTTTAAACGAAAACCCAAAGACATACCACTATGATATTCCTCACAAGACCAAAATTTTAGGATAAAGCATGGGTTTTTGAAAGGAGCTGAGTCCCTTTGTATTGAAGTTTGAACTTGGGTCTTTGCATAAAAACCCAAAGACATATCACTAGGATATTCCTAAAAAACAACCTCTCAAGTCATCGAGATAAGATCTTGAATTAGTAGAACTTGAGGTACCAATACTGCATGAGGATTGAAATATTTTTTCTAAGTATGATTCACTCAGTTCTGTTTTCTTTTTATAAGCTTCTATCAATCCTTTTAGTTCTGCATTCTCATTCTTGTAGCATTTGTATGTAAGTAATGCCATATACAATATGCTTACAAAATCTAAGGAAAGTAGAATGCCATCCTTTCCATTCTCAATTGATTCATTGAGTCGAGCTTGTAGATAATGTTCCATGGTATCAAAGTTATTATCTAAGGCTTCACTATGAATCATTTATGAGGTAAGATCTAAATATGCTTCACCGTTTATAAGTAGGTTCATGATTCCAATTTTTATGGCACTTGCTTTTTCCTTTCTAAAGGGATTATTCATGTATTTGTTTGTTGTATTACTTGAGGTAGTCATTTCTCTTAGTTCCTTGGATTAGAGTATAAAGTGCTTGTACCTTATTAGATGGAATCTTCTAAGTGGTCTACCTTATAACTCCCTAGTTTAGAGTATATGAGCTTTATAGAGCTTGTGTTTTGTAGGCTTCTTTATATCTCCCTAGTTAAGAGATGTGAACGAGATTTAATAAAATCTTTGTAAAAATTATATTTTGTAGAAACCTTATGACTCCCAAATGGATTAAGTACTTGATAAACTTTGATGAATGCTATTATCAAGTTTTGTAGAATGCCTTATGACTCCCTAGTGTTTTTGGATATGCTATATGATTGATAAAGTGATTTTTGAGAATAGTAGTTCAATTTTGGGTTGATTTTGTAATGTTTTGTAAATAGCAAAAATCAACTTTTATTACACCTTATTACTCCTATTGAACTTAAGCACTTTCTAATTTGATGAGATTCTAATGGCTGGATTTCTTTTGTCCCTTTAATGTGGTTTTAAGACAAGTATACCAATTAATTTCCAACTCTTGATATTCCTTAATGAACCTCCTTTTTATAGCCTTTGATATTTGATATTTAATGTTTCTAAATTCTAATAATTTTTTTGGTGTAGTATTCCTTATAACTCCCTAATTTGGAATATTAGAAAACAATAATATTTGCAATAATAGATATTTAATTTCCAAGTTGAAATCTTTATTCCTCCTATTTTATTATTTGCAAATATAAATTTTCTTGAAATCTGTTTGCTTAATATATTACTAACGCTTAAACAAATGATTGCAATAGTAAATATAATGTACCCTTATAACTCCAATGTAACTTTAGTTTATAGCAAGCAATAAGTAATATCAGATTTTACCTTAATAAACCCTCTAGATTATCTTCCTTTGACGTTGTGAGGTGGTCGATTGAAACCTTTTGGTATGTGACGCTCATAGTAGTCAATACCTTCTTTGACCGACATTGGTTTCTTCCTTCGATAGCGCTTCTCTCCTTCGTGAATGGTGCTAATTTTCTCCTTAATGAATGTTTGGCTTGCATTGAATATCCTATGAAATGGAATGTTGGTATGATTGGTCTATAACAACTACTTTAATGCAGGCTTACACGTTTGAATGGTGCACATGCTTGAATTAGCTTTCTCCCTATGATCGTGCTTCACACCATTCAATGTTTGACTTCCCTTTGACCTCATTTTATCTCCTTCTCCAAAATGGGTGCCTTAATAGGACTATTTACTTACAGATTGTAGACAAGTATCTCTTGAGCATTACTGGAGAGACGTTGATATTCCAACGTACCTTTATGCAATGATAAGTTTGGTGGTAACCTCCCAAAGGTTTGTAACTCCTTTTTAGGTGAGCGCTATATTATTTACGAACATTGGGGTGCTTAGAACTCTTGTACCAAGTGGCACTTAAGGCTTGTGCATGTAATCCTTTCTTCTAACGCTCCAAGGATGAGCGTTGTAACCCTATATTTGCCTATATCTTTCTATTGTTTGTGAGCTTGATATGTTTCTTGGAATGCAAGCGTTTTCTCTTCTCTTTTTGCATGCTATATTTTATGAGGATAATGGGTGGCTCCAACTGTAATATTCCATGGTCCTATGGCGCTCCTAATGGTTGTCCTGTCGTAGCTTCTTGTGCTTCTTTTTTGTGGTCATTCTCTCCAAGTAATGGCCTTGGGTATAACACTTTTCCCTTTATACCTTGATGCTTGTAGTATGTTGTTTGTGTATCCTTTGTAACAACCCCTTGTGCTTAGCTTGATAGTGCTATCCGATGTAGATGATCTCCTTCTGTATGTCATCATTTCTCCACATAAGTTCAGATGATAATAGCCTCTTGTAATAGCTACAATATTGCAGGTGATACATTTGCTTCTAGGGTTAGATTGGTTGTGGAGATTATTAAGTGCATTAGAATTTAATATTGTAGGATGTAGTCTTCTTGATTTCTATAATTTTGAGAATATTCTATAATTTTTACTACAATCAATATTGTAGGATGTAGTATTTTTGCTTTCTAGATAGATAATAGGTAGGTGATAATTTTGTTTCTTTCAAAAAATATCCAACTCCTATTTAATGTGCAAATATATCTTAAAATGAGCTTTCCTTTTTGCACTTTCTTGAAGACTATAATATGAGCCCTTCTCCTTGCAACTTTAATCCAAATACGATGCTTAATGAAATTTGATAATGAACCCTAATTTGAAGTTCAACTAATTGCACCCTAGTTGCTTACCTTTAATGGCTTCTGTAGTAGATGTAGATCTTGGTGTTTTGATTCACCAAGTTGCTACCTCATAATGGATGAATTCGTAGCTTCTTATTGGCTATATAGAACAACTTCTTGCTTCACCAAACTGTGGCATTGAAATTTCTATCTTGAGCCTCGAGTTTGGTGGCTTGATACTTCTAGTGATCTTATATTTTATGTTGTAGATTCAAAGAAATCTTATCTCTGAATTGTGCCTTCTTGCTATGAGAGGAAACCTCAAAATCTCCTAGATTTGGTAGGCTTCTTTTGTCTGAATATTCCTTCAATCTTCTTATCGAATTTTGACTTCAAACATTTTCTCAATATTCTGAATATCTTGAGGTCTTCACTAGATTTTTCTTCTGGATTTGGCACTCCTTACCAAAATATTCTTCTCTTGGGATTGTTTTTGGATGGCAACAATTATCCCAAGTCCTTCACTATCAAGAGCTTCTCCTTGGTAGTGGATTTCTCCAATGAATTCTCCTAGGAAATATTTTTATGATGCTTCTACGAGCTCTACAACAAGGCTCTCCAAGCCTTCTTCTTGTTTCTCCTTGAGACCTATCTAAGGTCTTCTATCTTGTGACTTTTTTGGTCTTCCAATTGAGATATTTTCTTCAACCTTCTATTTTTGGAAGTGTTGGTAATGAGATCATCTCAGATATTTGAAATCTATTGATTTTGGATTTTAGATCTTTGCTTTGGTCCTTTTCTTCTACAATTTGTAGGCTTTAATGGAGATCACCAATATCCTATTTTGCGTACTCTTCTATGGAGTCTTCTTTAGGAACTCTTCTCTAGAGTCTTCTTTTGAATCAGGAACTATTATTCTAAATCATGAATTCTTCGCTGAAGTCTTCTTCAGAATTAAGGCTTATGTGGCCTTCTTTTCTAGATCAAGGTTTCTCTGGCCTTCTTTAGGATCAAGGCTTCTATGACTTTTTATTCTTCTATATCAAGGCTTTATGACCTTTTCTTCTTTTGTACTCTATAAGTATTGATGGTGATCACAAATCTCCTATCTTCTCCTTGACTCATATTCTAGAGTCTCTTCTTTCTTGAGTCTACTATAAGGCAGCTGTGGACTTTTCTTCACTTCTACAATCTGTAGGATTGCAACTTTTGTAATGGGAACCTTTTTTTTTGTCTCAGAAATCTTCTATCTTCTCCTTGTTGCTGCAAGTGTTGGAATGATTCTAAGAAGATATTCTTCCTAACTCTCTTGTAGGAAGCTTTCCAACATTTTTTTTGAATCTCCTTTTTCCTGCAATAAGTTGTTAGAAACTGGAATGAAATCATCTTTACTAGTTGATCCGTCAAACTAGTGGAATGAATGCCGAGTCCTAGTCTTCACAAGCTTTTTTGCAACTCTGTGGAAAGACTAGCCAAATGTAATCTCAATTTTTTTTTTAACTAAGATTTAATCCTCACTTGTGATTCTATCTAATACTATTGAATACTGTGGCTTTTTCTATCAATTGATTTCTAATGGCAACATTTGCATGCAGTGGTGCATAATGGTAGATTCAATTTGTAAAGTTGTAGGCCAACAATAGCAATGGTAACTCTCACTATTCCTATTTTGATTCACCGTGGATCTAATACCACTATTAGCTTTTGAGGATATCTATAGTGGGAGAGATCTATCATAGGTCCTAATAAGATGCAAAAAATATAAAAGAAAGTAATTCTACAATATGACTGAAATATACTATAAATAGAAAATGGCAAAAATATAATGCAGTATGAAGGTAATGGTCACTCTATTAATATAAACTAAAGAACTATATTATACTCCATATAGGAGTTCTACCACTATATACTACAATACATGTGGTATGCTTGATATGTAATTGCTCACTAATCTATCACTATGAGGCCCTTTATATGGGAAGATATATTCCTTGGCCAACACTCTACTTAGCTGTATAAGGGGACAACTTGCATATTGATACTTGTGCTTTATTACATTGCTTGAAGTCAGTAGCTAACTCCCCCCTAAAGTAATCTCTTGCTCTAACTATGTACTAAAGGTGGTACATTTACATGACCCAAATGTAATATGCTCTAACTCTAACAAGGATATCACTCACAAGACAAAATTTTAAGGTAAAACACGAGTTTTTTTAAAAGGGGTCTTGATCGCCTTTATCAAGTTTGAACTTGGATATTTTGGATGAAAAGACAAATATATACCACTATGGTATCCCTCAAGGAATTGTCTATAATGGTTTTTGCTCGAATGTTATATTGGTCGAGGGGTATGTGAATGTGGCATAGGTTTTGAAACACAAGTATAAATAACTAAACTAATTAATAAAGTAATGTTAAGCCTTCATAAGGTTATAGGTCATATGAAAATATGTTTACATAATGTATGTTTATTTAACTATATTTTGATAATTAGAATATAAGTGAGGGGATATATATAACATAAAGGTGTAAGGATATATAATATATTATATATATATATATATATATATATATATATATATATATATGGGAGGATTCTATTAAGATTTTGGAACTTTGAATAGGAGGAGGATGCTATTAAGATTTTGGAACTTTGAATAGGAGGTTAAGGGTTCAAATCCAAGACTGGGTAGGCTGTACACTGTGCTTCATTTTGTACTAAATCCTTTGGTTTCGTAAAGTATTTTGATCTAATTAAAATAATTTAGTGTTAGATACCTAGGGACAGGAATATGAGTGCCAAGCGGTATGGTTCATTATGATGTAACCATCATTTTTAGGATTTATTAGTAATGATGTAACCATTATTTTATTAAGAGTTATTAGTAATGATGAATTTCATTGGAACCAACAATTATATTCAATAAAAATAAGAGAGGTTACAATAAAAAGCGAGCTGGAAAAATCACAGCTCAAGGCATAAGGCCACCCAAACGATCAACACCGTAAAGACGAGACTCGAGCCCAAAAACAAAACCAGCCCCTAAAAGGGTGAATAAACAACATAAATAAGCAAAGGGACTAGGACAAGAATTAGTAATGATGTAATGATTACTTTATTGTAAGTTAATAGGGTAAGGAAAAAAAAGAATCTATATAAAAGTAGAAGTAGAGAAGGAAGAAATATCAAGTATTCTTTGTAGAAGTCTTGGCTCATGGAGCTTGAGATCTTTTAGAGTGGCTTCCTTCTAATAATGAACATTGTACGGTGTTGCCCTACCTCAAGGGTATTATAAATATTTATTTTATTGTGTGGATTATTATTATGAAATTTATTTGTGGAAGCATGTTGTATATTTTTGCATATTGGTGAATGATTTTGATAATGAGAAGAGAGATTTTTAGCAATTGTTATTAGAGCAATGATTTTGACAAAGTGGAGTTGTTTTTGTAGAGCTAGGGCACATTTTTTAGAAAAACATCATATTTTACGGGGGCCATATGTTTTTAGTAGTCATTTTTAGAAGATTTTTGTTCCATCATGTATATATTTTTGAGTACTATACAAACGACTACTCATTTGTTAAATTTTGATTGAGCAAGTTATGGCTATTTGAAGTTGAGGTATTTGTGTTATTGTTTGGCTACGTAATTTTTTTTCAAAAGAAATAACTCATATTATTTAACAGTCATTTTTAGAATATTTTTGCACTAACATGTAGACTCTTTTGAGTAGTACAAAAAAAACTACTCACTTGTTAAATTCTAATAGGTATTGAGGGAGTTACAACCGTTGGAAGTTAAGATTTTGATGTTGATTTTAGTTTGCACAGAAAATTCATGCAAAGGGAAAAATCATCTCTCAATCCGAATAATCAAATTAGTTTCTATTTGTCTTGTTTTGAAAAAATGTGCAAAATTTAATTGTTTGAAGAAAGAAATAGATGAGATCTCAAAAATTTTAATTTTTAAGAATTTTTGATTATTAAAAAACCTAGCTTCTTTGAAAAGATTTATTTATTTATTGTGTTTATAGAGTTGCCAATATATCTTGGAAAGGATGACAATGCCATTAAAGAATGGTTGATGAAGTGGGAAAAAAATTCTTTAATTTTTTTTTGAGGAGGAATAGAGACATAATAGTTGTTTTTCTTTGTGGAGGGAAGTTTTTCCCTGGTACATGGACTTTGCTCATGTCCATAAATTTCTATACACAATGGAAGAATTTGAAATTTTATTTTTAAGCAAATAGGGATTAGAGAAAAAATATGAAAAGATAGCTAGGTTCAAGATGAACAATTTTTTTTTTAAAAAGTTGGAAAATTTAAAAAAAATTGGTAGAAGGAAAAGATAGGCAAAACATTGTTCAAAAATATTTATTTGAATGTAAAAATTTTATTTTTGAAGTTGGTTGCATCTAAAAGAAATACGTTATTGTCTCCATAAACCCTAGCAACAAGCATAACTTCATTAGTAGGGACTTGGCTAACAGTTTGTAGGTTCTAACAACCAAAATTAAAAACATACAACTTGAGGGTGAGGATGTTCAAATTTTTGAAGATCTGAAGATCACCATGGATAAATATGTTTTACATTTATATTTTTATGCTATTGATATGGGTGATATGGATATTATTCTTGGTTATCCTTGGTTGCATTCTTTGGGTACTATTAATATTAATGTGCAAAAGAAGTTCATGAAGTTTTGGTACAAAAAAAGAATGTAACAATACAAAATATTTCTCAGCTTAAAGAGCAATAATCAGGGGAAAAATAAGAAGAAATTGCAGGATAAGCAAAAGGACCTAAAATAAAATCTCAGCAGGAGAGAGTAGCAAAATAAAGGAAGAAGTAAAAGCAAGGGACAAACCAAATGAGGGAAGCAAGAAAGAAGAGTAAAAAAAAGTAGAACATTAGGTTAAGGTTGTAGCATATCACCACCCACACCACCAAGAGCAACAACAATCTTGGAGGTATGGATTAAGACAACAATATTATGATTCTACATGAAATCAAAAGGGCACCAACTATGAAAATGTTTGGCAAAGAAATCATAGTGGCTTTGGTTTTCAGAGTGGTGTAGCTGCATCAAGGAACAAATGGACCCATAATTCGAGTTATTAGTGTAGATCAGTAGAAGCATGGAGCCAACTAAGAAATTTTGGATACTCAAGTGGCAAAATGACATATTGACATCAATAAAAACCTTTGCCAATCATGATTTCACTAGGATGGATGGATGATCGAGATTGGCACCACTTTTGAGTATGGCTTCAAAGATTATTTTACTTATTCTATTCTTATGTTTCAAGGATAAAATATTTTGTAAGGGGGGTGGAATGTTAGACTCCTAGGGATAGGAATACAAGCACCATGTGGTATGGCTCATTATGATGTAGCCATCATTTTTAGGATTTATTAGTAATGATGTAACTATTACTTTATTAAGAGTTATTAGTAATGATGAGTTAGTAATGATGTAATGATTACTTTATTGTAAGAGTTACTAGGGTGAGGAAAAATAAGAGTCTATATAAAGGTAGGAGTGGAGAAGGAAGATATATCAAGTATTCTTTGTATAAGTCTTGGCTTGTGGAGCTAGAGATCTTGTGGAGTGGCTTCCTTCTAATAAGGAGCATTGTATGGTGTTGCCCTACCTCAAGGGTATTATAAATATCTATTTTATTATGTGTATTATTATTGTGTAATTTATTTGTGGATCCATGTTGTATATATCTGCTTATTGGTGTTTTTTGATAATGAGAAGAGAGGTTTTTAACATTTAGCTTTAATTAATTTAATTTAATTTAATTTTATTAAGACGTGATATATGTATCCAAACACCTAATATAAGTACATATCTTTGATGCAAATATAGAGTTATAGGTTCATGTACTATTATATTGATCATGTGTAAAAGTAGATGAAGAAGAGACTTTTTTGTACAAGTCAATATTACATGGTGCCACTTTTTTGTGATGTACACATTCAAGGGGACTTGAGACCACAAAGGACACTATCGAGTGTTGAGAGGATTTGAACCCTTGACCTTTTACTAGTAAGTGCCCTCCACTTACCACCATGCCAAGACCTCATGATTATTTCCTTTTTATGAGATGTTATGCATGGGCATGAGGACCTGAGACCATGAGAGGTACTATTGATTGCGAAGGGAATTTGGGTCCTTGAACTCTTCACAACAAGAACTCCAATCACTAGTCTGCTAATACCTCATGATATTTTCGTTCTTTTTTAAATCTATTATACAATATTATTATAAAGGTTTGCATTTGATAATGTTAATTACAAAAATCAAACATTTAGGCCATGGACTTTGAAAATGTGGTAAATTTGATAGTGTAATTTTTAATATTAAATTTGATAGCCTAGTATATATAATATTTATTATAATTTGATAGATTATTAGTAAAACATGATCTTATTTTACACTAGACTCCCCCACCCTTGACAAATCACAACTCTCTCCTTTAGAGCTTGTGAGTTTACAAAAATATTCAATTCTCATCTTAATTGACTTGCTATAGCTAGATACCTACATATTTTTCAAAGAAAGTTTGATTTTTTGATATTGATTTTCTATATCTTCTTCAAATTTCTTTATAAATACAATTATTCAACATCCTTCTTGACATTTTCCCATAGTGAAACCAAAAAAATTAAAGTTAAAAAGCACTTTGGAATGAAAATCATTTGAGTTATTTTTCCATATATATATATATTTTGGGTAGATAAGATACTATAGCATTAATATCGGGTTTTACAGGTTGACCCAAAACCTTTTACAAAAATCAGCCCAGGGTTGTTGATGAACATGTCCTTACTAAGGATCCTATATATGTAAAATCTACATGCCGCCAAAGCCATTACATTTGGTAAGGCACATAGCCTATTATCAAAAAGAAACTTCCCATACAACATTTTGGGTATACCCTGAGAAAACACACTTGCATCATAATTACAAAAAATGAAACAGACATAGATTCCTTCCTTGAAACAGTGGAGAAATAAAAAGCTGCAGACACACATAGCAGAGGACTAAAAAAACTCCCACAAGCTTTGTATTAACAGTTACTCTTAATAATTCTTTGGTAATTGCTTTCTTCCGTATATGACATGCTTTGGGACCACATCGTATCTTGGCCAATCATCCTTGGAGAAGTGAACCTGCTGGCTAGATTTATGGTGGTGGCTATCTAGTGGTCCACATGGCTCTGGTTCGAAGTCTTATATTACCGTTTCTTTCCTGCCCTGTGATTATCAACCAACCTCAAATTACTAAGACAACTAGGAGCCATGTTATTTGACATGTGACTGTCCCCATTAGTCTTTGTGGTATTTCCAAGTAGCATCCACCAAGATTGACAACTCGGATAATTTTTATTATGAGTCCATTTCAAAAAAGAGACGGGAATACTCATAGCCTTTGAACTGACAGTGCCTTTCCTGTTGATAAATTCGACTATCATTCTTGGAATTCTTGTTGAATAAGCTCCTCTACTTCACTTGGGACACCATCTTCCTATTTGAAAAGTCTGTCACCATCGAAACCCAAATTGGTAGCTTATCAACAACTTTGTTAGCTTCCCGAAAGACATGTTGGGCTTTTCTGTCCTGTCTTCCCTAGAAAAGGATCCTAGCCTCTTCAACAATTGTTTTAATCCTCCAAGGAGGTGTTTTCCAATTATTTAGGAGATTTATAACATGCATAGAGTCTCCTATGATCAAATGGCCTTCTAAGTCTTGAGTCAATTGAAGGCCTCTCCACATAGCTCTAACTTCAGTTTCGTTGTTCATCCTTATTCCCAAATATTCAAAAAAGGTAAGCATAATATTCCCATTATGATATCGCACAATGTCATTAGTGCCTGATCTGCCAGGATTGTCCTTAGCTGCTCCATCACAATTAAGCTTAAACCAACCTATAGGAGGTGGGGACCACTTAACATTGGCTTTGGGGTTGACTAACCTAGGCATAGACTCATCTAAAAAGGTTAAGCTTAAATATTGAGCAATCGTGGTCTCCCGCAAATGAGGTTTACAACTATCAAAAGGGATAAGGTTCACATTATCATTGGCAAAGGATAGGATCCTGAAAATGATATTTTGATGATCATGGATAGACTCATTAAATACGCTATGGTTCCTTTCTAACCACACCTAGCAAATATAGTGATTGAGACAAATTTTCCACATGTATCTAAGTCTTTGGCTTGAAAAGGGTTAAGGCCATTGGACGAACAAATCAAGTACGATGGCTGGTTTAACCCAAGAAATATTGAAGGCCTGAAAAACCCCACTTAGGATAGTCAAGGAAAAAGGACACTCAAGGAAAATGTGATAAATGGTCTCCCAATTAGCCCTGCATAGATAACAACGATTAGTGATACAAATACCTTTACACATCATATTATAAATGGTTAGAATTCTTCCTTGGATAACAAGCCATGAAAAGACTACAATTTTTGGAATTAAATTTTTTATCCAAACTAAGTCCTTTTGGAGGACAAAATCCTTGTCATCAAGCAGAAGCTTGTAAGATGATTTAACAGTGAACTGCCCATTTTTCATAGGAGCCTAGGTCACTTGATCTTCCTTGGGTCTCATGGGGATAAAATGTTTCCCGAGAATGTTACAAAGATCATTTGATTCCGCTTGAAATCCCTAAATCCTTATTTGTTTCCACTTCATTCTACCTCAGTCCTCAACCATATAATTAGAGACTTTTTTTCCAATGAGTTCTTCCGTGATATCTTTAATTTGGGCTAAGTTAGGATATTGCGTCAGTGGTTCGTCCTTAGCCCACCTATAATTCTAGCAATTTATCCTCTCACCATTGCCTAAAAACCATATTAAACCTTTTTTGATGATTTCCTTACAATTGAGAATTGCTTTCCAAAAAGCAGAAGCTCTGATTGGAACTGAGTCACTTAGAAATTCCATATTTTGAAGATACTTTCATTTGATGATAGTTGTCCATTCATTTTCTTCACCAAAAATGAGGCACCACGCCTGCTTAGCTAGTAAAGCTAAATTCATATGAGTAATTCTCCTCAGACCTAAGCCCCCATTTTCCCTGGGTCTGCACACTTTGGTCCATCCTACAAGGTGCATCTTTTTTTCTCATCTGATCCAGTCCATAAAAATTCTTTTTGGAGTTTCTCAATTTTCTAGAAAACATTCACAGGGGATTTATACAAATATTCAACATCTTTTTTGACATTTTCCTTCAATGAAACAATTTTTTTTTTAAAGTTAGAAAATCCTATGGAGTAAAAATCATTTCATCTTTCACATATATAAACCAAAAAATAACATTTTGTTGTTAGCTCTTCCTTTGCTTTACATCAAGCTATACAACCCTTTTGGTGCCACTAATATTTAAATCTTGGTGTAAGTTGCATCATCCATATTGCTAGGCCTACTGGGATGCATGAGGGCATGCATCAGTTCAAGTTGGGGGGGAATGATGAGGCCTGAAAATGCCTCATTTTGCACTATGGTTAACATATAAAAATTGCCATATTATTAAATATATATAGTTAAATTGCCAAATAGTTGATTAGAATATATTAATTTTTAATTTTTTACATGATTTTATGTTAGAAACATTATACCCCTGTTTTGACTATTTTAAGCATTTTACTTGTAAAAGGTCAAAAATGAGTATCATGTCAATTATGATGGCATACTATAGTAAAATTACATTATGATTTCATGGATAGATTCCTCTCATCGAGAAATACAACTTTTCTTTTTGAAGCAAGTCAATCCGAGCTGTAGATAAAAAGTTATGAAAGTTACATTATTTTGGAGGTCATGCCTTAATTTTTTTTCTGAGTTGTTAACAGGTGCAAATCTGCGTTAATGGGCATATTGGCGGATCTATTGGGAATGATCCAAAGTAATTTAACAAACAAAATTCATACCAATTATAGTTTATAGTGGAAAGAACACATGACCCAAATTGTAAGGCATATGGACAAATAATCTGGAAGATATGGGGCCCACAAAATGGTAGTTTCACACTTTTTGACTACTGGAAATTTTGGTAAAATTCTATGTTAGAGGCCAACTTGACAACAATGCTGGGAGTAATTCTTGAGGAGTTAAGAGTTGAAAATTGAACCATATGTAATTCATACAACCAAGAACATGTGGATAAAATTTGGTGTACATTGGACTTATGAGGCAAAAGTTATAAGCACTCCAAAAGGGCAGTTGGGCATGTTTTGACTGCTATAAAAAAATAGGTGACAGTCCATACAAATTCCAGCCACTTGTCACTATGAAGGAAGGCATGGAATTTGTCAATTAAATGTGTAGGAAACACTTAGAAATAGATGAGGGAGGCTAGGAGTGACTCTTTCTCCACTTGCCAACAGTTCCACGTGATCCAAATAGGAGCAACCAGTCAAAATATTGAATTGCAGGAAATTTGGAAACAATCATACAAATTCCAACCAGCTATCAATAAATAACATGGCTTAGAATTTGTCAATTCTAGCACGTAAAATCTATAGAATTGGTCTTCTGGCAACAAAGGAAGATTGTTTAGTCAGTCAAAATCACTTTCTTACACGTTTGATGCATGGATAAGTGCAAAACTGTTACACTACCTGATATTCCGAAGTAGCTTCGAAATGAGTAGAACATGACCAGTTTTGGTCAAAACTATAAACAAAATGGTCAGAAAGGTGGCAAATGGTGAAATGAAGATGGATCTAGCTGTATGAGGAGTTTTCTCACCCCTTCCAATGCATTTCTCCCAATCGATGACACACAACAAGGAAAACGGATATGCTGTAACATAATAATTTACTGCATTTCAGGAAGATTTCTTTAGAATAGTTTCTAAATCCCTGAAAGGCAACAACAAAACATATTGGCATATGTAATAGAATGTTATAAATAATAGGCTCCTATGTTGGTTGAGCCAAGTAGAAAGGTAGAGAAGTAGAGAAGTAGAGAATAAGGATAAGACTTGTGGTATGAAAGTAGATTTGTGGCAAATTGCAATTTTTAGCAGGTTTTCCTGTAAATATTGTAATGTTGCTTGAGACTAAATAAATTGCAGGATTTATCATTCATCTTTTGTCCCATTAAATGTCTGAGTGTTTAAGTAGTTAAGAGAGTTTTTTTGCCTTCTTCTAGAACAGGGGAGCAAGGGCCACTTCCAGGTTTAGAAGAAGGCTTATTGGTGACATGTTTTTTTTGCAACTTTTGCTATAGCAGATTAAGTAGAGACTTGTCATATTTTATTTTATGTTCTTAACTATGTTTTAGTAAATGCAAGTCATATTTTTAGTAGTAGATGTGTGTGCATGGCAGCTGACCACATAACATAAGTTTTTTTCCTATTTTCATCAGTTATTTCCAGCATTTTGATATTCTCCATTACGTGATTAATTAGTTGAGTGTGCATTTAAATTCTGCAATTATTTTCATTTATGTTATTTCCATTCTGCTAGTGCCATTAGAATTAAATTTTTGCAAAGTTGTTATTTCTATCATTTTCATTTTGCAAAGCGTAAATAGGTTTTATTCCTGTTATTTTAGATTTTGCAAGGGTAATTAGTTTTAGTTTTCTACAACCTTTCCATTTCTACACTTCTTCTTCAACAAATGTAATTAAGATTCTAATTCAGTTCATAAGACTAGTGGTGACACCAAAAACCCCCAAAACTGACTTGTCTCATCAATAAAGCCTATTTTTCTAAATGAGCTGATTTTTAAGTTGCCTATATCTCCTTTCGTATATAGCCTTGGACACCACCCTGGATTGACAATTATAATGATTAAATGGTGTGATTGATGACACTCATCAAAAAATACACTCTCAAGGGGTTGATAGATAGACTAACAAATGTTATTAGTTCTGACCACATAGAAAATTTACAGAAAAAGGGCACTTAGGGAGTTATGGCTCAAATTTTCACAATGTAGTCTATAGAAGTTGGTTAAACCAATCCATCCATAATGAAAATATTATTTAATAATTTTACCTAGGTGTTTAAGGACTCTCAAATAAGTGATCATACCATATTTAATCATTCTAGGAAATTTGCCATCCAATATTTGTCCTTACAAAAATTATTTTACATAAAAATTAAAAACTGCAAAGTTGATCCATGAATTGTTGAAAGCAAAAATTATTAAATGGGTTTCCAACAATGTGATATTTGTTAAAATCACAAAGGAGAGACACTTCGAGCTCTAGGTACACTCCACCCATAATATGGATTGAAATTTCCATGGATTTCATTTGGGGAACTACATAAGATAATAGACAACTTAGTTATTTTGATTATTGTGGATCATATCTCAAGGTATACCCACTTTTATCCTTTTGCACATTCCTACCCCACTTACACCATTGCCCCAATAATCATTGACCATATTTTTTGGTCCCTTAAATTTTATTCTCTATAGTCTATGTTGACTACTTTAGACTCACTGGTAACATTTGGAAGGAAGCCTTCAATATACAAGGAACCGAACTAAAGATAAGATTAACATACCACCCCTAGATGAATGGCTAAAATAAAATTATCACCAAGTGCTTGGAGCCTTACAATGTTTTACTTTGGAGTATCAGATGTAGTGGAACAAATGGAAACCACCACCAACTCTCACCTCATATCTTTCAGGTAATTCCAATGGATCAAATAGCAACAAGAGTTTTATGAAGGCTCAATCATTCTCCAACCAAAATATATTTTGGATTAACAATAATGACAACTATTCAACTAAACTATTACATATATTTTGTTGCAATAGTGCAAATTACATCTTGAGGGTACCACATGGGAATTACTACACCAACTCTCACTACAATTTTCTCATTTTAAGCTTTGAGGACAAATCTTGTTTTGAAGGGGGGGGGGGGGTAGTTTCAAAACTTCACATCCTAACCCTTTTATTTTATTGTAATAGTTTATTTAATAATGAGTGGGTACTTTATTTTGAATGTAAGGGTGAACCTCAATCATTAGGGTTAGGGTTAGATAGCTCAAGTAGTTATTTTGAGTTTAATCTATTTTTATATTGTAAGCTATTTTGGGTAAAGTTATCTTTATATATTGCATTGTAAGAAAAGAAAGGTATCCCGAAGAATTATATTGTAAAGGATAGTTTCTCATAAAGATGATTGACCCTTGAAGTGGCATTCGATAAAGTATAACTCTTCAGTGTAATCAATAAAATAATTGCTACTATGTGTTCAAGTTGCAATATTGTGTTTCTATGCAAATTTGGTTATGGTTCTAGTTAAGTTATGCAAGTAAAATCCTTACATATTTTCTAGATGAAAGTGTTTTAGGTCCACTTTTGATTCATATAGTTTTTTGCTCTCTTCATATCATGCTAGTTTTGTAGTCCTATTTTGTTGTTTGGAAAGAAAATTTATTCAAAAGCTAGATGGATAAGTGGATAACTTATTCTTCATGAATATTAATATGAAAGATCTTCCTTGAAATAAAGGGTCATGGATGTATATGTCTAAGAATAACCCACCCTCTATGAACACTTTTGAGAAATATGAAATAATGTAAAAAAAGAAGGATAAGGCTTATGGTGCTATTGTGTTGCATTTGAATAAAGAGTTGGAAACTTATCTCCAAGATCATCAAAGATCATATGGAATCATTGGGACAATTTCAAGGAGTTGTTCAATAAATTCAACTCCATACAAGTCAAAAAATAAAAATTTGAGCTCACTACCTTAAAGCTAGTCAATAATAATAATATCAAAGAGTACATCAATCATTTTAAGAAACTAGGAGATATTAAAGTGGCTAACATAAAACCATGAGACATAATTGACTACATTAATATTATTCTCAATAATATTTCTATTGAATTTTAGCAAGTTGACATATTCTTTAACATGCTCTATATTATTTTACCTCATTATATACTCTTAATATAGTTATAACTTATCTTATTCATCATCAAGAAATACTTCCCCATAAGTTTAAGCTCATCCGAAGGAAGCTCCTTAATATGAAAAAGAAAAGTTAGAAAAAATAAATCCTAAGGGGTAGAATAACTCAAAGAGGCCTACTTACAGGTTTTGTAAGCAAGAAGAATACAAATATAATTTTATAGGGTCTAGACTAAGAAACTTTAAAATTATATAATAAAATGTGGATGTGACATACCTCTATATTTAATGCCTAGGGAGATGATGGTGGTGGTGGTGAGACCACCAAGTCATGTGTTGTGAATCATTCGAGTGATTAGGATTGTGCTTGTATTTTGAGGATTGAATTACAAATTCTTGGGCAATAAGGCACATGACCAAATATCATCATATTTTTCTTAGATTTGAGAAGTAATACACCAATGAGAGAATGGTGATTGGTGACAACTTTGCCTTGAAAGCATTAGGATGTGGTGTTGTGACTATTGTTGCTTCTAATTTTGAGAAATTTCTTCATGTTTTAGGTGTTATCCCTAAGAATAATCTTCCCTTTATTTATTACATTAACCATACTACTACTAAAAAAAAATTAAAATTTTAACTAGATAAATTGGTGGTCAAGGATATTATTGATGATTATAGTAGTTGCTTTAGGATATTGTGATGAGGTAGATAACATCTATGAGCAATAACCAAAGAATACAACAACAATGAGGAGTGGATCTTGTGGTTAGGGAGCATTAATTATGGATCCATTAGGTATATGAGTTGTCTTGGTATGGTTGAAGGTCTTTCACCTATTGATCCAACTAGTGGAGTATGTGAGGAATATATTCAAGAAGCATAATTATGAGTCCTTTAACCTTAATATTTCTGGGTTTATGATAGATAATTATTTTCCAAGGAGAAATTATTCTCAATTTTATTGATGATTATTCTAGGTTGTTATGGATTTACACCATTAAATCCAATGAAGAAGCTTTTGTGAAGTTCAAGAATTTCAAGCCACTGGTGGAGAATTGGAGTGGAAAATAGATCAAATATCTAAAGACCAATTATGGTAGAAAGTTTATTATTTATTCCTTTGAGTATTTTCTTGCATCTCATAGAATTACTTGGCAATGTAATATTCCTTATACTCCCTAACATAATGGAGTGGTATTGCAAAAAAAAAGGGTCATCATGGAAATAGACATTACTTGACTGGGATAAGGTTATGTCTTGTGTATCATTTGTTATCAACAAATATCAACCCAAGTGATCAAGGGTATAATCACATTTGAGTGTTGGATAGGGAGTATGTTTTATCCTTTTCACCTATAAATCTTTGGTTCAAAAGCTTAGGATTGTATCCCTATGAAGGAACCCAATAAAATCAGGTAGAGTCATTGATACATTCTTGTGGGGTAGGATGAGAAATATTATGCTTATATCCTTTATGATATAAATGTTGATATGTCATCATTCATCATGATGTGGATTTTGAGGATATTACATATTTAGGTTATGGTTCTCTTTTGAATATTTTTAATAACTCTTCTCTAGCTCATTTCACTTTTATTTATACTTGTCTTCAACCCTTTATGGGGTTTATTATTCTTTATTCATTGATCATGGTGATTGTTTCTCAATCCTTTGTATCATATTTTTCTTGTAGTTGATCCTCCGTATTTGAGTCCATTGTATGATGAGTATCATTCTCTCATGCTTTATGTTATAATGTTATAAAGTTCATTATTACAAGCATAAATTATTCACTAAAATATGTAAATATCAATTATTCATCCATACGAAATATTCCACCATATAATAATCTACATAAAGATACAAGATAGATAATACCCTCAAGGTAGGGCACCATCATGAATGCTCCTTAAGGAAGGAATAACTCCATAAAATTTCCCAATACGGGTGTTGTTAACAGTGTCATCTGATTCATGGCCAAGGTCGATATTGTATGATGTAATCTTGGATAGACCTAGGGGTAATCATTGTACAATGGATTTAATTTATTGTAATATTTATTTATATAAGCCCTATGGGCCATTAAACTCGTTATGATTAAACCCATCTTATAACTTTTAATTAGTTTTAAACCTTCTTGTTGTGTCGTCTTAGATTAAACTTAATTATTAATTTAGGTATTAGATAATGGCATAAACACCCCCCAACCACTCCATCCATTACATCAAAGCATCATGTTTTCTATCCATGAAAAGTATGATGATTTTTATTGTGCATATGGGCACCCTATAATTTTTCTCTTATTTATTTCTTTCATCATTTTATGCTTTCTGTATTAGGTTTAAGGGGATGTATTGATTCTATTAATTTCTATAATATATTATGAATTCCAACATGGTATCAATGTTGGAATTCATAATATTTTCTAAAAAATGAACAAAAGCAAACCATCAACTCAAATGTTATACAAAAATTATAAAAGGGAATAAGAAAGGGACATATATGATGGGTGCACACAAGTACCATAAATTATATTGCACAACACTCTAATAAGAAATGAGGAGTGTGAGGGGGTATTTATAACAATATCAAAACTTTAATTTACATTATAAAGTTTAACCTAAGCCAACATAACTAGTGGGCTTTAGGTTAATTACAAATATTAAATAATATTTAACTATAGCAAGGTTAACCATGAACCATTAAGATTACATAATAAAAAAATATAAAATATTTAATACATTGTACAATAAGGTGCACTTAGGCCTATCGAATACATCACATAGTTATGACTCTTGGCCATGAATCATATTACAAATTCAAAACTCCCTATAATTTGAACTGATGGACCAAGGAGAGAAAATATTAGTGATAAAATATCTTCCCCCCATAATGGATTCTCTAGTGGGCTTCTACAGTTGAGGAAGATCCATCCAAATCTCCCTCATTATCTAAAATATGTTCACTTTACTTCAAGAACTTAGATTCAATCTTCTATAGCTTTAGCAAGCAATTCTTCTTGGGATGTCCCTCCCATTTATAGTATCTACAAATCATATTTATTTTCTTTGAAGACTTAGCCTTGCCTATGGGAATCTAGGTCTTAGCCTCAAATTGAAATCCCTTTGTATGAGAATGTATGTGAAGAGTTCAACCATAATTCCACGTTGCAACCTGAAAGTGAATTAGAAGAGAGAAATTTTGATCAAGAGTAAGACTATTTTGGGATTCCAAGAACCTAAGAAGCATATTAACTATAATGTTTAATATTTTAAATGAGGGGGAGATATTAGCAAGGATACTCTTAATGCATTCTGCATCATATTTCTTTTTTCCTCTAGAAGATGCAATATCTAACCTCAAAGCCTTAAATCTTAGAGTATAGTCCTCAATGTCATAAAACTTAACTAGATTAAGAGAGGAAAGCTCTAATTCCAAGTGACTTCAATAATATTAACCTTTCCAAAAATTTCATGCAACTCAGACCATACCTTGATAAGGTCACTCTATTATTTTATATGGAAAAGCAACTATGGTTCAATAAATAAGGAAAACAAACCTAGAGCCTATTCTACCTTTTGGTGTTAAGCTTCATCATCAAGAATTGTTACTTTATCCTCCTAAGAGATACACCACAAGTTTTACTTCATAGCAAGCCAACCATTTGAGTTGAAAAATACTATAATTTTACTCATTAAGGTCAATCGTTATGGATTTATTATCCATGTTACACAAATTAACCCCTAACACTATGGTAAGACCCCAAGGTCTTACTATAAAATTATTAACAAATTAATATAAATGTAATCGCAGGCCACTCAAAGGGGGCTCCCTTGTAATTGCTTTTCCACTATAGGGGGCTCCCTCCTTAGAATCTATGCTTATTATTCTTCTTCTTCTTGGATGATTTGATATGGATGGCCAACCTAATATATATATCTATCCTAAAGCTACGTTGGTGAAGAGACATGATGGTTCATGTATGAAGAGACATGATGGTTCACGTTATGAAGGGTTGTGATGGTTCACTTTATAAGTTAATAATATAATAATTAAATGATTAATAATACTAACTAATACTAACTAATAATGTTAGGATTGAGGATCCTAACATGCCACCCTCCTTAAAAAGAGCTTTGTCCTCAAAGATCAAAGTGAGAAGCTTTGTCCTTTGTTTTCCAAGAAGGATTTGTGTAAGTTTTTGGACTCTTTTAATGGCATCCTTTCGTAGGAAGGGATATCGAGAAGGATGAAGCATTAGCAGGGGGTTTCCAAGAACAATAGTAGAATCTTCCTTAGGAAAATCATGATGACGATGGGAGGGCAACCCTTGGGGTTCCTCAAATACTTCGGAATGATGCATCAAAAGTGATGAATAATGATTTCATATCCTTTTTTGGTTCCTTGGTAGAGCCAACAGAGGAGTGTGTAGTCACTCTACGTTGGTTCCGAATAGGTTTGGTCATATGGCAAGAACACACTATTGGTGAGGAAGGTATCTGTAGGTCTTGTAGAGTGCATGTTTGGCTAGCATTGATCACTTTGGGTATGTTTACCTCATCCTTTCTTGGTACATCAATCAATTCTTGCACATCGACCTCATTGTCTTCATTACGATGAGTAGGTGCACTAGTTGCTTCGGACACAACTACCTCATCTGCTTGCTCTATGGAGATACAGGGATCAAATTCCTTCAATAAATACAATGTTAGTGTAGCACATTTATGGTGGGGTTCAAATTGTTCATCACAATTATCATAGAGTCCTTTTGCCCATCGTTTTTTCATATCCTCAAAGCTAAGATGTTTAATTCGTAAAGTTCGATTAGATTTGGGGGTTGTGTAAGTGCTTTGTGCCCTTCCATTATGCATAGGTTTGGGAGCGATGTAAGTGGTCGATAATTTTTCCATAAGTGGTTTCCCTAATCGTTGTTGTGCATTGATTTTATCTTTAGCTAATTTTGCCAATCCATAGGTCTGCATCATTGTATAGGGATTGAACCTTGTCACCTCCATTCTAATTTCCTCTTTTAATCCCCTAATGAAGCCACTTATGAGAATTGATTCATCCAATATTGTGTTGTGTTTGGTGATATCCTCAAATCAAGTTTGATACTTACATACATAAGTGATTTGATGAAGATCTTTGAGCAATTCCCACATGATTGGGTCCCACGTGGCTCTGATACCAAATGGTAAGACCCCAAGGTCTTACTATAAAATTATTAACAAATTAATGTAAATGTAATCGCAGGCCACTCAAAGGGGGCTCCCTTGTAATCGCTTTGCCACTATAGGGGGCTCCCTCCTTAGAATCCATGCTTATTATTCTTCTTCTTCTTGGATGATTTGATATGGATGGCCAACCTAATATATATATCTATCCTAAAGCTACATTGGTGAAGAGACATGATGGTTCATGTATGAAGAGACGTGATGGTTCACGTTATGAAGGGTTGTGATGGTTCACTTTATAAGTTAATAATATAATAATTAAATGATTAATAATACTAACTAATAATGTTAGGATTGAGGATCCTAACACACTATAACAAATCTATAAATTGGATGCACCAATGCGTAGAGCTAAAAAAATCATGCAATTTTAAAAAAAGGGCTCGAAATGATTTTGTATGCAAAAGTGATGATCTCAAAAATATTTTCCCTAAAGGACCCTAAACGAATAAAACTTAAAGCCTCTTACCTTAGAAAAATATGACCTAATGTTGAGCTACCATTGGACAAGCCTTGATTCACTTGAGCACTCCAATCTACTTTTGCCACCTTAGCTGTTCTAAGTCACTAGATCACTGCCACTTGATTTTCATTGATTGGTCCAAGGCATATAAATATGTAAAATTTTTGCATAGATGGCATTAAAGTTAGCCACAACATTTGCCAAGTTGATCAAGAATCAAGGAATCTCTAAATACCCTAAAAGTTCACTTTGCAATATTTGAAGTTGGGCCTTTATCAACCTAAGCACCTTGGTCTAACCAAGGTTCTAAGGTGTCCTTTGGAGGGTTAAGGGCATGAATTCACTAAGAACCCTTACATCCAAATATACCCTTTCAAAAGAGAACATGGCGAGATAATGTGCATTATCCTGCCTTCAAATGCTCCACATACCCACATATAACCAACATACCAGTAGCAAAAGTGATGATAGATACAACCATGATTCTATTGGAGACACTAGTTGATCAATGGCGAGTACAAAAATTTTCCATCGAGATTCAAACACGAGACCTTCATTGTCCTACACTCAATAACTTGCCATGCTATCTGTTGCACCATGCAGAGGACTAGGAACAAAATGGCATGTAACCCTAAATCGCTAAATAGATTTATAATAAGAGGAAATTCCATGCATGATATCCAACTCATGACCCACCTAAGACGAATTCCTTAATGCCCTCTTCATAACTTTACTAGCACACCTATCACATTCAAGAAGGGGCACAACTCCTTTATAAAGAAACCAACTAAAATAATAAAACCAAAGGTAATCAAGGAGGCACATGAAACCCTTCGGTTGAGTTTATGCATAGAATATGGTATCAAAATTGAATATAACTTTAAATTT
Source organism: Wollemia nobilis (assembly GCA_028583015.1). Classification (NCBI taxonomy): domain Eukaryota; kingdom Viridiplantae; phylum Streptophyta; class Pinopsida; order Araucariales; family Araucariaceae; genus Wollemia; species Wollemia nobilis. The sequence goes on along the minus strand of JAQPPZ010002750.1, from coordinate 110,344 downwards.
TGGTAGTTTTTCCTTCCATTTTTTACCATAGCAGGAGGATCTACCAAAGAATCTACATATAGAAATCAGAAGGGTGATCTAGAAAAATAAATTCAAACTTCTCAAAAAAAAAGAAGGATAATAGTTTTCTTTGTGGATTTCAAAGCTTTGAAGAGAAAATTACCCTATAATTTAGAAGAATAATCAGAGGCTCTAAAGTGTCTTTTTGCATGACCAATCACTATTGTTCCATATCTGCTCTAATACACTAATTTGGTACAATGTTGGAATTCACAATATTTTCTAGAAATGAATAGAAGCAAACCATCTACTCAAATATTATATAAAATTATTAAAAGTACAAAACAAATAGATATTATAGATGCCTATAAGAACAATAAAAATTATCCATATATTATATTGCACAACACTCCAATAATAAATGAGTGTAAGAAGTGTATTTATAGTGATACCAAAACCTCAAATTACATCATAAAGTTTAACCTAAGTTGTTAATTAAAAATATTAGATAAGGTTTAACCATAGCCCACTGGACTTACATAATAAAATATTATAATATATTAAATACAATGATGTTCCCTTATGTCCATCTAATACATCACACAATATTGACTTTTGGCTATGAATAAGATTACAAATTTAATAATCAGAGTAGGTATCGAGCTACCTCATTTGGTGATGTAGAATTCCTTTTTAGGGCCTCTAATATTTTTTTTGAATTCTAGGACAAGTTTCTCTTCAAAATATCATAAGCATTTTTTGCATAAGAGATAATGAGGATTTTTACCATATCTTCAAGTTTCATCCTTCCAAAAGCATTATAGAAGAACTTTTTTCTTTCTGATAAGGGATTCATAAATCAACAAAAGGAAAATCATGATATACTTTAGAAGATATGGTCCAAATGATTAAAAAACATGAATTTTGGAGTCCTTTGGAAGAAACATCAACCACCAATTAACCTTGGCTTGGTGCCCATGCAAAAAACACAAACAATACTCATATTCAAGGAGAAGGGGTGCACTTCTACATAAGTAGAAGAGCTTCCATTATAGTTATAGGAAGGGAAACTGAGGTGCGTTCAAAACCTATCACACATCATTTTTGGTGGAAGAGAACAAAATATTTTTGGTCAATTTTTTTTTATTATAATGTTGCATTTTATTGATGTTGCCTACTATACACTTATTTGTATGTCATGGTAGTTGGTTCAAAGGTTGGAAGAAAGGATGGTAGTTGGTTCATGAAAAAAAAACAAATGACTCCTTGGGCCATGGGGTCTTGCATTAAAATTTGGTAGACAATGATCTTTTTGTTTTGGATTTTGCACTTTCCCATTGAAGGAAGGCCTTGTAAGAAGAAAAGTCTCTTTGGCTAACAAGATATTCCTTGGATTAGAGAGACCATGATTTAGGCCCCTCCAATACCTTATGCTTGTCTTGTAATGAAGGATATTTATTTGGCTAACATGGAAATTGACATGGTCATTCATGGTGCTATAGTTTATATATATATATATATATATATATATATATATAACTCCTTACACCAATCAAAAGGATGCAAGTGTCAACCATTGAGAAAGTCAAAATATCTAAAGTAGAAAAATAAGATTGGAGTGCACCTATGAATCAAAAGATGCTAAGTGACCAATGATGATTGGTTCTTTATTTTGGAATATATTACATTATTTGGTACATGCTAATGTACCACCTTGGGTACATATTTAGATTAGGAAAGAGAGTCCTAGATTAGAGTTTGAGTATTTACTTTATGCAATGTAATAAATGCACAAGTGTGCAAAGTATTTTGGTATTGTAAATGTGCATAATAGTCCATGTGCACATGAGTCCATAGAATAGGAAGTGAAGAGTCTCTAGAAGAGTGAAGGCCAAGAGTGCTCCATATGAAGAGTCACATTCCATTATATATGTGTCTATTGAGAGAGATAGAGATATAGTGAGTGACATATACAATTGTAATGGAGAGGATGGAAGTATGGTGTATTTGAGATCTTTATTCAATTGAGATCCAATTTTTGTGAGCATTTGTTAATGGCATTTATATGAGTTATTTCTAAAGTTTTTTATGAGTTTTATATGCTTAGTAGTTTTCCATTATCATATATTTCATATTGCAACTTTATTTTAGATCTTGTGGTTATTTTATCTTGAGTATTTAGCTTCAAAAGCTAACGTGGTATCAGAGCTACAACAAGGTTTTGTCTTGCATAGGTTTTTAAGTTGCAAAGGATATTTCCACTGGTTAAGGAGAAACCAATGAAGTTGAAGAAATTACCTCTGGAAAATAAAACCAGAGAAGATAGTATTTCTCACTATGTTGAAGGAAAACCAATGAAGGTTGAAGATTTACCTATTCCAAGAGCAAATTCAGAATAGAAGGAAATTTATAGGTCTTGAAGATAGACCTTGACATTGAGGAGATTAAGAGACCCTAGAAGGAGGTCCTATTGAAAATTTTGATAGAGAGAAGAAGATTCCAGATTAATATTTGGCTAGAGTCTTTCCACAGGGTTGAAGGAAAACTCATGAAGACTAGGACTCAACATAGATTTCTTTCCACTAGTTTTGAGAATAGCTAGTGAAGTTTATTGCTTTTAGAATTCTAGAAATTTGAATGTATTTGGTTACTATTGTCTAAGTTTTTGTTGCAAAAAATTAGTTCTCAGAAGTTGAGAAGCTTCCTACAATAGATAGAGAAGAATTTCACCTTCGATTGCCTGAAAGTCTATGTGCTTTCCTCGTGCAGGGATTAGTTTTTGAGTTGCAGCAAAAGAGTTGACATTGCAGATTAAGAAGGTCCAAGAAGAGGCCTCATTGAATATTGAAGACTATATATTGAAGCTAGAAGAGACCCAAGAAAGAGGTCACATTGAAGAACTTCCAAATTTGGAATATTGAAGATTGAAGATTGAAGGACTATGAAAAGGTCCTATTGCAAAGTTGAGAAGCAACAGAATTTGGAGATCCAAGAAAGAGATCTCATTGTAGAATTCCCATAGTTGGAAGATTGAAGAGACCAAGGAAAGGTCTCATTGAAGTTTTGAGAAAGAGAGTTGAGTAGCTACTGAATTAGAAGACCCAAGAGAAGAGGTCTCAAGAGAATTTGGAGAAGAAGAAGGCTAGAGAAAGCCTCATTGCAAAGTTGAAGAAGTGGTCATTGGAGGAGATTTGAAGAAAGTTCATGATAGAATATTGCAAGTAGGAGAAGCTCCTGAAAAGAAGAATTTGGGACAATTATCACCATCCGACAACAAGCCCAAAAGGAAGAAGGATTTGGCAAGAAGTTTGCCAAATTTTGAGAAGGTTTTTGAAGACCTCAAGACATTCAGATTCTTGAGGAAGAAGACAATGAAAGATATCATATTTGGAGTTAGAATTTGACAAGAAGATTGAAGAAGGAAGGAGAATTGAAGAGGCCATAGTTTTGAGAAGTTTGAGGACAACCACAAAGGTCTTGAAGGCTGATTTGTAAAAGGAGAAGGTTGCTGATTTTTGAGGTAGAAGTTGAAAGGTCACATGACAACAAATTGAAGAAAGCTTAGAGCTATGATTTGGAGAAGTTTTGGGAAGTTTTTGAAGTATACAATTGAAGGAAGGCTTGATAGAAAAATAAGGAAGCAAATTGGAAGATTCTTGGACATCAAAGAATCAGATTTTGTAAGCAACAATTTGAGAGGTTTGAGCTATGAATTTGGGCAGCATTAGAAAGAGAAAAGTGAGCTGCATTTTGAAGGAGTTTAGGGACATAGATTTGGAAGATATTTGGGCAAAAAAGCATAGGAGGATTTAGTAGAATTTGAAGGAGGATAATTGCTGCAAATTTGGATAGCAAGAGGGTAGCATTTGTAGCTGCAAATTTTAGAAGTTGAAAGCATACATTTGAAGGAAAAATAAGGAGAAAAGTTGATAGCAAGAGAGCTGATTTTAGGGCAGCAACTAGAGCTGCAAATTGATGATTCTGGAGCAGCAAAAGAAAAGGGAGTGGAGCTACAAAAATACATAAATTCAAGATAACAAATTATCAAGAAGACTAGCCACAAAGGAGGCCATAAGAGGTGTGTAATATTGGTGCTATAAAGTGTTCTTATACAAGTATTAAAAGTAGTTATTTCAAGTTTTTAAAAGCACCATATTAGAGTTGTTAAAATCTAGAAAAAGGAAGTCTGAGTTAAGTGTCTCCAAGCCAAGGAAGGAGACATTATTATCATTCTAAAATCTGCAAAATATAACAAGAATTAGAGTTAAAAAGTGCTAAAAGGGAGTGATAAGGAAAAGTATTATATGTTATTTTTTATAACAAAAAGTGCAGATTTATTCTAAGCTTTATTGAATAAAAGAAAGGTCGAATAGTGCTCAAAGCTAAGGTATATTTAAGGTGTCTAAAGACACCAAGAGGAGCACCAAAATTGCAAAAAATATTGGTGAAGAAAAGCCACCAAAAAGAGTGGTAGATCCACCAAGTAAAGCACCACCGAATAGCAAAGGTTGAGCACCATAGAAGAGGAGCCAAGGTGACATTGAAGCATAGGGGGGAAAGCATCCAAATATTGCCTAGAAGAAGAGCCACTAGATAGAAGAGAGGAGCCACCACCTATAGGAGAAGAGCCACTATGAAGAGCCACCCATAGAGGAGCACCTAAGTGGAGAAGAGCCACCATTGGAGAAGAGGAAGTGCTATTTGCAAGCTCAAAAATGTAAACAACAAAAGAAGACAAGTTTTTGGATATTGAAAAGGCATAAAGAGAGACCAAAAGTCTAGGGTTTTACAACTACCAAGAAATGAAGCGAAGAATAGGCATTCATAACATTCCTTGCAATGTTGCATTGGTTTGTTGAGAATATTACACACACAACCAAGTGTCAGGAGAAGAAAAAGAATGCAACCAAGGAGAACAAAATGTTATTTGAAGCATGAAGCATTAAAAAATCATTTGTAAGGTTGAATAACATTATAAACTTGCTTATGCCACTTGTCACAAGGAAGGAGGAGCACCATAAGTCATTGGAAGTAGGAGAATAGTTGTAGGTTACATTAGAAAGAGCAAGGAAGAGTTTTGGCACCATTTGTCACTTGTCATCCAAGAAGCCAATCATTACCAAGGGAGATAAAACATCTTGGAGCACCCATTTATTGCATGGGATGAAAATAAACTTGCACAAGCTCATTTACTACAACAAGGAGGACATATGTTAGAGTTTGAAGTGCCTAGGAATAGTTTGAAGCATAGTTGACCAATCAAAGAGGAGAAAGAGCACCCATTTTCCAAAGCAAGTTAGAATATAGCATCAAAGAAGGAGCACCTCAAATTTTGGAGGTAATATATTACATTTGAAATTTATTTTATGCCAAGATAGGAGTTATAAGGCTAAAAGAGATTATTATTGTCTAAGGTTAATATTGAAATTATTTTTGGAGAGATAAGACCTTGAAGTATTATTTTGAAACCTTAGAAATCTGATTATTGCAATTTGAAAGCTTTTATAAAGTTTTGAAGATTGATTTAAATATTGAAGTGATTATTTTTGAAGTTTTGTAATTTGAACATTTAAGTTTACAAAACTATTTGAAATATTTGCAATTTGATAAGTTTGGAGAAATAAGGTATCCTACATCAAATTAGGAATACAAAACTTGCAAATATTCTTTCATAGAGTTTCTAAATTTCTAGATTTGGAGTTATAAGGATTTCAACATCAAAATTAGTTTTTGGAAATTTAGAATTGGGAAATTATATTTTTGAAATTTGGGAGATAAAAGGAATTTAACATAGAACTTTTGACAAAGGAAAATTGCATTGATAATTTAGTCTCTAATTCAAAATTGAAAGAGACATAAATTTGAAGATTTGAAAGATTGAAATTGCATTCAATTTATTGATTGATAAGAGGAAAGTAAAAGTAGTTATTTTGAAGAATAGAAGTTGAAAATATTATATTATCATTCAATTACTAGGGAGATACAAGGTATTCTACAAAACATAACATTGAAGAATTATATTAAAGATAGGAAAAAAGAGAAACTTGAGATTGTATCAAATAATAGTTTGATAAACTAAAACTAGGGAGATATAAGGTAGTCTACTCATGACAACAAATAAATTCTTTCTCTCAGAATCTCAACTACTCAAAGGTCCTAACTACACCTCATGGAAAAACAAAGTAAGATCAATATTGATAGTAGAAAAGATTTGGGACATTGTTAAAGGAGCAAAAACTAAACCTACTGAAGATGCTAAGGAAATTCAAAAATATGAGGAAGATGAAGCAAAAGCACTCATGATAATAACATTTGCAATTATAGATGATATACAACCATACATTAGTTCAACAATAACTTCTACAGAAGCATGGAATACTTTAGCTAAGATATTTGAAGGAAAGAATAAAGCCACTATCTTGAATCTTCAAACTCAATTGCATTCTTTGAAAGTCAATAGTGGTGAAAGTATAGAAATATTTCTAAGAAAAATAGTAGATATAAAAGGAAAATTATTGACCTTAGGAGAGAAGGTAGAAGACAAGTTTCTTGTTCAAGTAATTTTGAGAGCACTTCTAGAAAGCTACAAGCATCTAGTCACATCTTTACAAATTCTAAGTAAAGATACATTGTTTGATGAGTTAGTCAATATACTACAAGAATATGAAGTGGAGAATTCAATCAAAGATGAAATGACTAACAATACCTTAGTCTCAAAAGATAATCCACAAGGAAATTTTGTTTCATTTTCAAGGAATAAAAAATGGAATGATAGATATTGTCAAGTTTGTAGAAAAAGAGGTCATAGTACAAATTACTATAGATTCAATCCAAGGAATCAATATCAAGGGAATAAAAAAATTAGGAAACCAATCAAATAGGTTATTTCAACCAAGACAATATCAGAATCAATATAGACCACATCAACAATAATTTTAGTATCAGTACAATCAACCTCAACTACAATATAGAGAAGGAAATCAAAAGGGTCACTTAGCTCAAGAGATACAAGAAATTCAAGAACTAGAAGAAACTATAGAAGAACATGAAGCTAAAGCACTTTTAAAAAATATAGTATTTTATGAAGATACTAATCATTTACTTGATCAGGATACAAACAAGGAGCAGAATGAAGAAAGCAGAAAAGAAGAGTACAAGTTCTAGAAACAAGATGAAGATCATATTGAAGACTAAAGTCTTCAATAACCAAATAATGTAATACAGAGGGGTTTTGGAATATATTACATTATTTGGTACATGCTAATGTACCACCTTGGGTACATCTTTAGATTAGGAAAGAGAGTCCTAGATTAGAGTTTGAGTATTTACTTTATGCAATGTAATAAATGCACAAGTGTGCAAAGTATTTTGGTATTGTAAATGTGCATAATAGTCCATGTGCACATGAGTCCATAGAATAGGAAGTGAAGAGTCTCTAGAAGAGTGAAGGCCAAGAGTGCTCCATATGAAGAGTCACATTCCATTATATATGTGTCTATTGAGAGAGATAGAGATATAGTGAGTGACATATACAATTGTAATGGAGAGGATGGAAGTATGGTGTATTTGAGATCTTTATTCAATTGAGATCCAATTTTCGTGAGCATTTGTTAATGGTATTTATATGAGTTATTTCTGAAGTTGTTTATGAGTTTTATATGCTTAGTAGTTTGCCATTATCATATATTTCATATTGCAACTTTATTTTAGATCTTGTGGTTATTTTATCTTGAGTATTTAGCTTCAAAAGCTAACACTTGCATCTCTAAGGTTTGGAGATTTAATTTTTGCATTTTTGAGACCTATTAGGATAATTTTTTGGAGGTCATAACTTTTGCATATGAAAGAATTTTGAGTCTTTTTTATCATTTGGATTTTTTAGCTCTAGGCATTGATGGCATCAGTTTAAGGACATACTACAAAGTCATGGGTTAAATTGTGTAAGATGGATCATCAAGCCCTAGTTACTTATTTCAATGGGATAAAATATAGTATTTAGTCTACCCAAATGGTTTGCTAGAAATGGTTTTGGAACTAGAGCTAGTAAGAATATGTGGTGCATATTTCAAAGGAAACTAGTCCTTGAAGAGATTTGCTAGCATAAGAATAGCCCTTGTTAATTGAACCATAATTATTTTTCCATGTCAAAGAAGAAGGTGAACCTATCAAGGTATGTTCAAAACTACATGAGTTATTTAGGAAAGTAAATAAAACTTAAGTAATTCATCTGAATTTAGATCTTTCTTCCCTTAAATTAATTGAGTTTGCTAACTTTAAGGACTATATTACAAGATTTAAGGGATTGAGAGTAGATATTGCATCTCTTGGAGGTGAACAAAAAATGATCTAAAACGTGTGAAGATTATCCTTGCTAATATCTCTCCTTTTTAGATGTTAAATCTCATGGTTCATATTATTTCTATGTTCTTGGAATATCAAAAAACTCTTACTCTTGATTAGATTTTCTTTCTTCTAGTTCAGTGTATTACTTGTGTGAAGAATCATATATTAAAATTACAAAGTATTGAAGCTAAATTTATGAAGATGGATGGACATCTTCTAGATTATGAGGGAGATTCAGAAGGATCTATGTTAATTGTAGAGGCCCACTAGAGCATCCATTATGGGGGGAAGATATTATTATCTCCATTGTATTCTCTCTTGGGCTCCTTAGTTTAGATTATGAGGTGTGTTGAAAGTGTAATTGATTCATAGCCAAGGCTAAAATTGTATAATGTAATATTGGATAGGCCTAAGGTAAATCATTGTATAATGTATTTAATTTATTATAAAATTTTATTATGTGAAATATATGGTCATGGTCAACCTTGTTATGGTTAAATCCATCTTATAACTTGTAGTTAACCTTAAATCCCACTTACATAATAAATACCCCAAACACTCCATCTATTGCATTGGAATGTAGTGATTCCTACCTATGGATAGTATAATGATTATTTATGGTTCTACGAGCACCCCATAATTTATATCTTATTTCTTTCTTTTGTATTTTTATACTTTTTGTATAAGATTTGAGTGGATGGATTGCTTCTGTTCATTTCTAAAAAATATTATGAATTATAAAAGAAGCACCACTTAGAGAAGGAAAATTATCATATGTGCACTATAGGTGATTTAAGATTTTAAAGATGACTAATATCCCAACTACAATATAACTCCTCTATTTATGGACTAAAACAACCAATAACCCTAACCCTAGTGCTCAAGTTCAACTAACCTAATCCTAAGGGATCAAGCTAACGAAAATGAATATAGTTGACATGGATATATTAGAGGTATTACATGGATCTCCCTCCAAAATATTTGTTCTAAAAGCTATAAATGACTAGAAAATAATCACAAGATCTCGTGTCACATGTTATTCTAGGAGATCTTGCCACTTGATGAAGAATTTTTAAATTTAGAAAAACCATGAATTATAGACTTAAGACTTAGTGTTTTTTTGGTTCCATTTGTTCATTATGCCACTCTAATAACCATATTAATTGATCCTTTGATTCCATGTTGTAGTTAGATTGAAAGATATCTCAAATTTTATTTTCTAGGAAAAAACACTATTTAAAAAAATGTCATTTCCACTATTCCAAATCTCTATCTTCACAGGGTCATACCTCCCTCAACATTTCTTAGTTTCCTTTATCACTAGTCCTTTTAAAGCACTTGAAATTTGGAATAAGATGGAACAAGTATCATCTAAAGCAAACAAACCTATACAACAAAATGACTTCTAAAAGATGAGAAGTTTTCTAAAATGCTCCTAAATTCTATAATACATACATATTCCCCACTATTCATAACTCACATATGCAATTTGATATCATACCTATCCCCAGGTACCATAAAATTACACCCCACTTAAAAATATTTTATTCTCAAAACTTGAGAAGAAACCAAATGACATGTTCTTCTAGGCAATGTTGACTAGTACCAATCTTGATCATCCATCCATCCAAGTGAAATCTTGATTGAATATGGTATTATATGATGGAATGTTGTTGTGTCACTCTTATATCCATTAGTAATCCTTTGGTTCTATATGTTTATTTTGCCATTGATGATCATATTAACTACTCCTTTTATCCCATGTTATCACTACATTATTCTGCATTAAGAGATACTTTAAATTTCATTTTAAAAAATGTGATATGAAAAATATCACTCTCATTGATCCATATGGTTAAATTCATAGGGTTGTATTTCCTTGAATATTGCTTGAATTCCTATGTATGACTCATTTTGAAATGTTAGAAAACTTCCAATAAAAATAAACATATCTATACAGATATTGCAATAATAAAAAATAACAAGAATTTATATAACAATATTACAATATAGAATAGAATACAACTTTATTATTTAAAACAAAATTTACAATACAAAATCATAGGCCTCTTCAAGGGGGAATCCTCCTTAGAAGCAGAGCTCCATTATAGTTCAAAAAAATACTTGTTACATTCCCTTACTGCACTTGCCTTTATAAAGACTCCTATCAACCTAAACCCTAACTCTCAAGGGTTGGCTTCACATGCAAGTGGGGACCCAAGCTAGTAAATCCTAATAAAAAAACAATTACATCTAGGGTTATACATAGAGACTATTTATCACCAAATTGGCTAAAATTAGGATTTTAAAAATTTGGAATTGGCTAATATTTGGGACCCTTGACCAAGGCCCATTAGCCAAAAATTTCTGGGTGCAATTTTTTTTGGGTCGATTTGCCCCAATTTTATAATAATTTGACCATTTTAAGTTTAAATTTCCAACATTGCCCCTAATAATAGTGAACCTTCTACATGCGTTTGGACACTATTCACCTAGATTTTGAAACTGATTCGTCAAATTTTTATAAATACATTTTGGGTCCAACCCCTTACACATAACTCTAATTACATATTTTATAATGATTACATCATATGGACCCATATGTCTGGGCATCCAACATGCTACATATATGTTATAAAAAAATTATATAATAATGTTAGGATAGAGTCCTAACATACCCTTTCCCTTCAAAAAATATTTGTACTCAAAGCTTGAGATAATAAAACTATTGTTGGAGCTGAAGCATTGATTTCCACATGGTAAATTTTAGTTGTAATCCATACCACTATACTAGAAATTTAATGATACTTCAATGGTAGAGTGCACAGGTTCATTAATATTGAATACTCTTGGGCTCTAATATGATCGATCCTTCCTCATTCAATTTTATAAGTGTTGATTGATCCTATACCCAACTTCCAAGAACATGTATCAAGGATGAGACATGAAAAACTAGATGTATCTTGGAAGAGAGCAACAAGTTTTTCTTGTAAGCAATAGAGCCAATCCACTGTACTACTTGACAGGGTCCATGTAATTTTGTGATAAGTTTTTACTGATCATAAACTTGTAAGAATAACTACTTGTATGACTATAAGTGAATAAAGAACATGTCCCTCACATTATAATTGTGCTATGCATAGTGTTGATTAGCCTACTGACGCATACAATTTTGAGCTATCACCAAATTATCCTTGAGTTATTGAATTAGTAGGGTATTATCATGAAGAGTGAAATCTATTGCTTGGACCTTGGAGTTTCTTGGAATATACGAGAAAAGTTATGGAGGAGGATGTCCATAAACCACTTCAAATGGTGTCATCTTGGTAGCGGCATGATAAGAAGTGTTGTACTACCACTCCACCAAGGGAATCCATTTAGCCCATTGAGTAGGCTCTCAAATACAAAGCAATGAAGGTATATCTCTAGAAACTTGTTGATAGTATTTATTTGACCATATTTTTGAGGATGGTATGCCAAGCTCATTTTTAGTTTAGTGCCCTACAACTTAAATAGTTTCTTCCAAAATTACTGTAAAGATGGGGTCACGATTGAAAATAATGGATTGAGACATACCTTGTACATGAAAAATAGAATATAAGAATATTTGGATAATTTTGGAGGCCTTATAGGGATAGGTTAGGGAGTATAAATAATCATACTTTGATATATGATCCACCACTACAAGAATGATTGTTTTATTGCCCGAATGTTGAAGCCCTTCAATGAAATACATGGAGATACATGTCCAAACATTTTATAGAGTCAAAAGAGGTTGGAGGGTACCTAGAGCGCACATGGTTTCTCCTTTAATCCATTTATAAGTGTCATATTTGGACACAAAGGTATGGATATACTTTTTCATTCCTACCCAATAGATGGTGTTATATCCTTTCATAAGTTTTAAGGAACTCAAAATGGCCTATAGTTGGAGATGCATGTAGGTCTTGAAATATGGATTCACAAAATGGTGACTTCTCTAGAATAACAAGGCAACCAATTTATCCTAGTTATTTCCCATCCCATGAATATCTTGGTTGAGAGTTGAGATTATTTTAGAGACATTGAATTAGGGCTTAAAATGTGGAGTTTTTAGCTACTTCATCTTGGAGCTGATGGATCCATTGATGTAGTGGAGTTGAAATTAGACACGACATAATTTGGTCCTCATATTGGCACAAAAGGACATAAACCACTATATTTTCCTTGCTCTTATTATAAGTTATTTTATAATAAGATCCCAATGATTTGGAGACCCACCTCTGTTGTTTTGGTTTGGATATCCATTGCTCTAGAAAATATTTTAGAGTTTGAAGATCTATTTTAATTGAATTCACCCAATAATATAGGGTTTTCAGTGATTGATGACATGTAGAATTGCCGTAATTTCCTTCTTATAGGTTGATATTCCCAAGTTCCTTCCTGATAGTGCCTTGCTCATAAAGTCTAGTGAATGTCCCTCTTAAATGAACACTACAAAAATTTTGTTGTCCAAAGCATCACTCTTTATCATAAAGGGTTTGGATAAATAACACATTTCCAACATAGGCATAATTAACATGACCTTCGTAAGGTTCAAGAATGCTTGTTCTACTAGTTCCATCCATACAAATGAGTTTATTTTTAACATAGCTATCAAAGGATCTGCAATATTTTTGTAATTTTAGATAAAAATTTGATAGTAGGCTATGAACCTCCAAAAACCCTAAATACCTTTGAGAGTGTGGGGTTTTGGTCATTCTTAGATAGACATAATTTTCTTGGTCCAAGTGTTCCACTTCTTGCATGCCAAAGGAACATTTGGACTGCTTAACACATAATTGATGTTTTGTTAGGAGCTATAAGGTCTAGTCCAAATATTGCAAATGTTCTTCCTAAGTTTGACTAAATGAGGCTACCATAAAAGAAGAACAATGCTATTTTAAGCAAAAAGGGGTAAAAAATAGCATTCATAAGACTTTGAAAGGTAGAATATGCATTATTAAGACCAAACAACATGACTAGAAATTTATAATAACCCTTGTGAGTTTGAAATGTTATTTTAGGAATGTCTTATCTTATTCTAATTTGATGATACACTAAGTGCAAATCCAACTTTGAGGAAATTTTAGCACCATGGAGTTCATCCAACAATTCATCAATAACAAGAATAGGAACATTTTCTTTGACGATAATCTTATTAAGCTCCTAGAAATCCATGCATGACTACCAAGTCCCATATTTCTTATGAACCAAAAACACTAGGGAAGAATAAGAATTGACACTTGGTCTTATAAATTTGGTTGCTAGTAGCTCTTGCACCTTGTTATCAATCTCAGATTTTTGCACATATGGGCACTTGTAAGGGTAAATGTTAGGTGATACATTGCCTAGTATAAGCTAAATTTTATGATCATGTGTGTGCCTTGGTGAAAGACCCTTTTGTTCATCAAAGATGGATGCATGCTTATCTAGAATGAGTTGTAAACTAAAGGATTGGATTGTATACTTGGTTGTTTGGGCTTGTATTGCAAATAAATATGCTATAGAAGTTTCTCCATAAAGTGAGAAGAGATAATATGAGTAGACCCTATTGTCATTCCTCAATGAGTATATTGCATTCCATGCTAAGTGAATTACATCCAAAGTTTAGAAAAATCCTAAGTTATCAGGCCCAAAGTTTGAAGTCATTGTATTCCCAACACAATGTCACATCCTTCCAAAGGAAGGTTAAACATGTTAGATTTGAGATTGTATTATTCCATTTGCACCTTGATATTCCTACATTTACCTTTACATGGTAAGGTACCCCCATTGTCTATCATAACCTCAAAATAATTGCATAAATTTATATAGCAATCTGCTCCTTTGGCAACTCAAGGATCAATGAGGTTGTGTGTGCTTCCCACATTGATGAGTACCTGTTGGTCATCAAATCTGCCTAGGAAAGGATTTTGGAAAAGTTTACGTGCCCTAGACCTAGACCAACATTGAAAGGCTGAGGAGAAGGGATGCCCCTCGTGCCAATCTCTAGAGAAAGGCCGGCTCCTATACTAAACTACTTTGGTGTTTAAGATAAGGGTACAAGAAAGAGATAAAATAGTAAGGGTGTAGGAAAGAAATAAAAGGAGTAAGGGAAGAGATGTGATAACTTAAAGTGGGAAAGAACCAAAAGCACGATCGTCGACTAATAATTTGAAATAGCAACAAGGAATACCAAGAATAAAGTGAAAAGAACATAGTGTTAACCTTCCTATGTATCCTCTGGATGAGTTGCAGGATTACCCTCCCATTTTCACCAAAATTCAGAGTTTAGAGTTACAGCGATTAGGACAAAGCAAATATAACAGAAACCTGACCCACAAGTGGCATACAAGAAAACTAATACAATGTTTTCCTCCCCTATGTATCCTTTGGGAAAATTTTAAGGATTTCATCCCCAATCGCACACCTAAATCCAGAATGCAAAATTATAGTACGCAAATGAAGAAAGAGATAAAGAAATAAACATAGAAGGTAGCATACAAGAGAGAAATTGGGCTCAAAGCTCTTTAGTATTAATTACAGGGATTCAAGTTACAGCAGCTTTCTTAGAAAAAAGTTCCATCCTTTTACAATACAATGTCTGGGCTTTTATAAAGGACCCAACCCTCTGAGCCATCAATGCACAAAATGGAGGAGTACATCCTAAAAAAGCCAAGAAGTCGGCCCTCACAACTCCCATGACTGAGCTCTCAAATATTTTACCAAAACTAGTAGCTGCGACCGGGTTAGCTAGGGAAATATACATTAATGAGCCGCTTGAACATCCTTGACCTCTGGGTGTGGTGCTCGAGTGGCTGCCATGTTCATCGGGCTCTCCTTCAGGAGTTGATACCTCATTTCCAATTACCAAAAATGAGCAGTAGTCTTACCGGGCACATAAAAATGCATTTATGAGGCACTTGATCACCTCAGAAAAATACCCAGCTTAGAGTGCGTGCCCTGGAAGTGCTTCGCTAGATTTTCGTTCACAACTCCGCTTCATAATGGGTTCAAGCCAAAGCAGATATTCTTATTTGGTTTACACTTCGCATGATGGAGCTTCGCAAGACAGCTTTGGGGGTGTCGAGTGCCAAAGCAGATATTCTTCCTCAAGGTGGGGCTCTTCATTTCTCACTGCTTCACTGGAGAGATGTGCTAAAATTGCTTCGCCGAGGTTCCCCGTCCAAGGTAAATGATTCACTAGTGAGTCTTCAAAATGCTTCATCACGAATCTCCCTTAAAACCGTGGTTCAGGGGCATTTCGACCGAAGTGCATTCTTGCCTTCGAAATATGTTTCGCTCTTTACGACCGCTACCACTTCGGGTGAAAGTACTTCACACGAAAGCTAGCCAAAGCAGATGCTTCGCAAGATTTTTGGTGAAGTAGAAATGGTTCGCTGGTGGAGAGGCCCGAAGTGAGTGCTTTGACGAATTTTTGACGAAGTATTTTTCAATGTTGCGCTCCTTCAAGTTTTGCTTCACAAGTTTTTCGCTCGAAGTGGCTGTTTGAAGTGCTTCGGGTCCGAAGTAGTTTTCTTGCCTTAGCAAATTCGGACTATGATCTAGAATTTCTTTCTTCGACGAAGCTATTCTTTTGAAATGTCACTTTGCAAAACTTTCGTCTGAAGTAGCTGCTTGAAACGCTTCGGGTGCGAAGCTCTTTACCTCCTCTATTTCTATGAAGCTATTTTCCTAGCTTGTCAGTAGCGAAGCTTTTTCATCTTCATTTTATGTAAAATAAGGTGGCAAGGAAAGCCAAAAATGCTGTAATGCTTGAACATATTGTTTCTAAAAACAAGGGAACATATTCATGAAATTCAAAGAAATACTTTACAAAAATTTGATTTTACTACCCCTCTAAGCAATGTGACAAAATTGTCAACATTCTTGATGGCTCGTGGGGCAACGAGCTCATCTCGGTGGAAAAACCCTCAGCTTTGATCCATTGGGCCAGAGTCACCTCCAGACCCTTCTCCCTTTTATCCTTCCGAGGGTGCTTCGACGACTTCTTCTTCTTCTTCCTTTGGTGAGGCTTCCTATTGTGGTGGTGGGAGAAGGCGATCGTGGATGTGTTCCATGGTTCGGCGAACAGACACCCTTCTAAAATGGCTCTTGATCTTGCAGTGCCTTGATCAAAACATGGAACCGATCAATCTGTTCGATGTCAGCGTGTTTGGCTCTGGTGCTCAGATCGTTCAGGCAGGCCATGATCTTGCAATGTCTTAGAATGAAGTCTATGACTTGTACTTCTATGATTGGCTCTGCCCACCCGTCTATCTCTAAGACAACGCTTTCAAAATGGAGCCATGTCAGCTTGAGTTCTTCCTTGGTCAGAAGGTTCCCATCATCATCCGTGAAACTTGGGAAACCTAAGGAAGAAAGATCTTGGAAGTAACCCATTGATGCGCGTTGCTCATGCTCAAATATATCTAGGAGGTCTTTCGCCTTCTGTGCTTTCTTCACCTTGGAGAAGAAGGCACGAACTGTGGCTTGGGCTGTAGACCAATCCCTAGTCATTCGACTCATTGCAACAACCTGCAAGTCCTGATATTTAATGCTTTGGACCTCGAAAGCTAGCTTGAGTCACTTTTTGATTTTTTGGATGACCTCATCTACTATTGGCCCTTCTTGAGTAGCGACATACTAGGCTTCGATGATGTATGTTAAAATTGACAGGGCATTGGAGGCCCGAGACCTGAAGTTCTTTAGCAAATGTGAGCGAATTTCTTTTATTCGGCCCCTATCAAAAAACTCCAGACTTTATTTCTCGCACAACTGCTGCTGTATCTGCAAGATCCTACTTTCAAGCTCTTTGGCCCTCAGATCAGCTTCGACCTGTATTTGGCTCTGACTTTTAGTTGCGTTCTGTAGTTGTCTTATTTGCTGTTTTAAGGCTTTTGCTTCTTTCTTTATGAGCTCACACTGCTTCTCAGCGTCTTCTAGCTTGGAGCGGGTCCTTGCTAGCTCTTATTCCAACTTGATTGGCGCTCTCAGCCTCGAATCTACGTTGATTGGCGATGTTCGCATGCGCTTGAAAAGTTTCAATTTTGACGTGCATGGATGCAGATTCATTGTCTACATTTAGGTGCTCCAAGTCCTTGGTCTTCTCCTGATAATCATAGTCTACTGGAGTCATCTCGTCCAAAGGTTTCTAGACCTTGGGGACATTTTTCACCTTATGCAGCTTTCTGCCCTTCAGGTCAAAAACTACGCATTTTTCTACTTCGACCAGAGAGTGCCCTCTCTTCTTCCTGGCCTCCCTAAGCATTTTCCTTGTGTTCTACCGGGCCTAGAGTAGCTTCTTGGCTAGAGGGCATTCCTTGATCAAGGACATATCTAATTCAAATGAGGCTAGATCTCCAGCCAAAGGGGTGAACAAATATAAGGAATGAATGGGGGATGCCTCACCAATTGGTTTGGCGACATGTGTGATGGGAGCTTCGGCCAAAGGAACGATACCTTATGCAATAGGGAAACAGGGAACATGGTTTGGCATTGGGGTACTATCTTTGCCTTGACTAGGCACTAAGGGAATGGTGGCATGGACAGGTGAAGTAGCATCAACAGACTTGTCCCAGCCAGATGACTTGAGTGGAGTTGGGCTAACGGGATCACGAGACTGGTAGGGTACCTAGGAATAGATATTTGGGGATATATTATTATATTGTATAAGGGTTGGCATGGGCCACACATAACCCAAGGTTGATTGTATTATAATATTATATTATATTTTAATATAATATAATATTAGTAGTAGGCTCTCCAAAGTAGAATAAGAATATGGATATATAAAGAAGAGATATTTGTCATTGTAAGGATTCATATCATTGAAGAAGAATCTTATGTAATCGTCGTGCCCACGAAGTGGCCTCTCATCTTGGGAGATCTTGTGGAGTTATTCCTTCCTTAAGGATTATTATTGGTGTTGCCCTACCTTAAGGGTATTATCTATCTCTCTCTCATTTGTGGATTGTTATTGTGGATAATATATTGTGGATGAATGATTTGATATTTTTGCATATTGGTGAATGGTTCATGTTTAATAATAATAAGTTATGCAACAAGTGGTATCAGAGCAACGATTTTGGCAAAGTGGGGATTTTTGTGTGAAACCCTAGAATTAGGGCAATTTTTTTTTTGGAAAAAATGTCTCATCTTTCAGGAGCCATATCTCTGCGCGAGTTGATCCGATTCAAGCGATTCTTGGATCAGATTGTGCAGAA
Organism: Wollemia nobilis; assembly: GCA_028583015.1. Classification (NCBI taxonomy): domain Eukaryota; kingdom Viridiplantae; phylum Streptophyta; class Pinopsida; order Araucariales; family Araucariaceae; genus Wollemia; species Wollemia nobilis. Next base: position 91,775 of record JAQPPZ010002750.1, on the reverse strand, counting down.
TTTGAAGAGCTTTAAAATGAGTGGTCATATGAAGGAATCTAAGCAGTATTGAGGGAGATACGACCTTTTGAAGTTAGTCATCCGAAATAAGGATAGTGACGAATTTCGCAGATTTTTTCTGGAAAAATATCTCATCTTTCAGAAGCCATATCTTTGCGACAGTTAATCCGATTTAGGCGATTCTTGGATCAGATTGTGCAGCATTTGAAGAGCTTTAAAATGAGTGGTCATATGAAGGAATCCGAGCAGTATTGAGGGAGATACGACCTTTTGAAGTCAGCCATCTGGAACAAGGAAAGTGACAAATTTTCAAATCGCAAATTTATTGAAGACGAAATTTTTTTAGTTCGGGTAAGCAAATCAGTTGCAATTTATTTTGTTGGGAAGAAAAATTGCAGATCTAGTTGTCTATGGGATTTTTGGCTTCAACTTGGTGGGAAGATATTTATTTCCATAAAACCCTAGTTTGCATTAGGGCATGATATTTATTATCAAAAAACCCTAGTTGCATTAGGGCATGAACAATGGTACTCCAAAGTTTTTTTGGAGAAGATGATATTGATGCTAGAGAATGGTGGAAAAAATTTAGATCTCTATATTGTAATGCCTCATGGGGGAAATCCATGCTTGGTATATGTCTTCAAGGGAAAGCTTTGTTTTGGTGGATAAAGTTTTGTGAAGAAAGGAATAATGAATACACTTGGGATGAAATAGAGCATGCATTCTTGATTAAATGGGACCCATATTATGTAGATCGCATAATAAATTTCATCGAAGACCTTGAAAAGAAACTACAGGAAACTCAAAATGAGCGAAATACAATAAAAGGAGAATGGGAAGTTTTCAAGAAACAAAATGAAGACTATGAAAAAGAAATCAAATTACTCAAGAAGAAAGAGGAAAAGGTCAGGGAATATAAACAAGATGTCAATATGCAGACAAAGGAAACCATACCTTTGGTAGAAGATAAATTAGAAAATGGACAAAGGAATTTGTTTGAATCTAAAAAGTCTATTTTGCAGGTTCCTGGAAGCATTCAAAAGGAGCAAGTTATTATTTCCATTGACCCTGGTAGCAAATTTAATTTTATTAATATTGCTTTGGCTAAGAAGTTGCAAGTTCAAGCAACAAAAATTAAGGACATACGACTAGAGGGTGAGCATGTTCAGATTTTTGAAGATTTGAAGATCACCATGGATAAATATGTTTTACATTCAGATTTCTATGCTATTGAGATGGATGATGAGGATATTGTTCTTGGTTATCCTTGGTTAGATTCTTTGGGTACTGTTAACATTAATGTGCAAAAGAAGTTTATGAAGTTATGGTACAAAAAAAGAAGATAACATTGCAGGATATTTCTCAGCTTGAGGAGCAAGGATACAAGGAAAATCAAGAAGTGGTTGTAGAAGAACAAATTGAAGAACATGAAACGAGAATCCAAGAAGGCAATAGTAGCAACAGAGTCCATGAAAGAAGTAGCGAGTAACTAATTCAGTGGAAATAACATTGCAGGATATTTCTCAGCTTGAGGAGCAAGGATACAAGGAAAATCAAGAAGTGGTTGTAGAAGAACAAATTGAAGAACATGAAATAGAATCCAAGAAGGCGATAGCAGCAATAGAGTCCAAGGAATATTTGATAGAAGAGCACAAGGACACACCAAACAAAGATAACATGAAAGAACAAGGTGTAGAAGAATTTAAAACAATGAAGCCAAAGGTTGAAAAGTCAAAGAAGGTAGAACATCAAGTAAAGGTTGCACCATATCGCCATCCACACCACCATGAGTGGAAACAATATTGGAGGCATGGTTCAAGGCAACAATATTATGGTTCTACATGTAATCAGCAGGGCACCAACTATGGCAGTGTTTGGCAAAGAAAGCATAGTGATCATGGTTTTCAGCATGGTTCATCAGCATCAAGGAACAAGTGGACCCATCATTCAAGTTATCAAAATACAGTAGTAGAAGCATGGAGCCAACGAAGTAGATTTGGATACTCAAGTAACAAAATGGCGTACCAGCATCATCGGGTCTCACTTGGATGGATGGATGAGCGAGATTGGTACCAATTGCTAACATTGCTTAGCAAATCATACTATTAGGTTTCTTCATATGTTTCGAGGACGAAACATTTGTAAGGAGGGTGGCATGGTAGGGTACCTAGGAATAGATATTTGGGGATATATTATTATATTGTATAAGGGTTGGCATGGGCCACACATAACCCAAGGTTGATTGTATTATAATATTATATTATATTTTAATATAATATAATATTAGTAGTAGGCTCTCCAAAGTAGAATAAGAATATGGATATATAAAGAAGAGATATTTGTCATTGTAAGGATTCATATCATTGAAGAAGAATCTTATGTAATCGTCGTGCCCATGAAGTGGCCTCTCATCTTGGGAGATCTTGTGGAGTTATTCCTTCCTTAAGGATTATTATTGGTGTTGCCCTACCTTAAGGGTATTATCTATCTCTCTCTCATTTGTGGATTGTTATTGTGGATAATATATTGTGGATGAATGATTTGATATTTCTGCATATTGGTGAATGGTTCATGTTTAATAATAATAAGTTATGCAACAAAGACAAAATCGGAGTAGTAATGGGCAACGCGTGAGGAGGTGATTGACCTTGCAAGGAAGGGGGAGATTGACGGGGAGACTTATGAGGAATTTCAGTCGGGACTGTAGTGGACACACCTTGAGAAACCAGGGCAAAGAGTAGAGAGTGCATACCTTCATGCCCTCTTGGTAGAGTAGTAGTAGTGACTTCTTGTGTGACCGGCTCTTGCTCCTTCTGAACTTCGGTACTTGCGACCTCTACTACTTCTTCTTCGGGGACCCCTTCTTGTTGGAGGAGTTCCTCCACATCGATGACGTCCACATCCGGGGTTGCTTCGGCTCTTGGTGACGTCGTCCCTTCGATATTTGTTTCAACGGGGCCGGTTGCAAGTTGTTTGGCAGAGGTACTTGGGTGCTTCGTGCGGGGTCGCTTTGGGTGGGTCGGAGGCACTTGAAATTGCTCTTGCCTCTTTCTCTTCCTCTTTTTTGATGATTGTGCCGACCCCACGGAACTTGTGTCGGGTGTAGCTTCTGTCTCTTCTTCTTCATCCTCTTTAGATGCATCATCATCTCTCCTTGGGCTTTCGCCCAAACCTGGGGCACTTGGGGGAATGAAGTCGATGAAGGAGGTGGGCTTCCAAGTCCCAACATTGGCTTCGTACACAACTACGAAGTCCTTATCCGTCTCCAAGAGTCCATATGATTTCATCTTTTGTCGATGAACTCTCATTTTCCACCATTCTTTTAGTTGTTCCATGCCCCAATATTTCAATTCCTCCCTTATATTGTCCTTCATCTTCCTCCAAAAGGTGGAGTCTGGGGTCGGGAAGGGATGCTGAGTAGGATCAAACTCAACTTCCATGGGGTAGAACTCATGCTAGGGAGGCAAGGTCTTCATCCTTTCTAAATGCCACTCTAGATCCTTCCCATTGGGATTATTTCTTTGCTCCACAATTTTTGGGTGGGGGCAAACATGAAAATTCTTGAATCGAAGGTGGTCCCTCATTACTCCCAAGGGATCGTAGAGCCACCTCTAAGGAATATAGAGCTGACCAAATCTGGAAAGCTTCTCCTCCAAGAAAACATGTTGCTTCAGGGTGAACACCTCTATTATCCCCATTTTGAAGGGGAAGTCACAGGTGTGTGCCCATTTTCAATCGTGGCTGTAGATGACATTTGTGGCATCACTCTATCGAGCGACCTCCAAGACGAACCGGTACTCGGAGGGGTAGACAGATAGCAAAAAGGGCTTCCCTGTGAAGCTGAACAAGCAGATCATAAGTCCCTACATTAGTTGAAACACATCTCCCTTCTTATCCATTATCACTGTCTCTCAAATTGAGGGGCACCAGAGGGCAGGAACCCTTCAGCAAATGAATAGTAGGTCTTAAGAATTGTTGATTAAAATAATAATATGACTCTGTCCTCAATAGGAGGGGAGTCCAATGGTACACAGGCAGAGGATTTCCATCCTTATCACTCAAAGAAATGGCAATATGGGGGAATTTATTATGTACATGATAGAAAAACAACCAAACAAGAAAAGAACAAGGTGCAAAGTACTGGCCCGTCCCAAAATTCTTCATACTAGTAAGCCACGTGTGCAAGCTTCGGGCCACCCATTCTACCAAATCAAATAAGACTGGGTTAGTGTTCGGCCTTGAAGCATTAGGGGCATAGAATTCTCCTCTCGAAATGCATTCGGCCAAAGACACCTGCCAGGGGTGCACCGAAGCATCAGTTGACAGGCTTGCCACCCATGCGATGATGGAGAAGATGTCCATGCTCTTGAAATATGTCAGGGGGAGGGGCATCTGGGGCAGCTTGCCTGAAGGGAGCCCATTCTTGAGGTTCTCTCTTAGAAATTTCAAAATGTTAGTGGAGGTAGTGAACCTCTCCATTTATTTTCTCAGGATGACATTACGAATGAAATAGCCCTTGGGTGGCCCTTGCTGCGACGTGAAGGCAGCTTGCACATCTTACTTTAGAATTGAAAACAACTTATGGCCTACAATGCCCAACACTTACCTAGAGGAGGGCTGGTAGTTATGCGTGATGGCACAGATTAGCTTAGGATAATGGTGAGCGGACGGGGTCAGATACCAATAAATTTGAGAATAGTATGCGGTAGCCCTCTTGTTTTCTGGATAAAGTCAGCTTGTCATGAACTCGATAGTGCGTCTGAGTTTGGCCATGCTCTTTGAGAGCTCTGTGTCCCTAATTTTTTCCCACCCATCAATTGGTGGTTCTTCAAGCTATTCCTCTTCAGAATCCTCTCCTTCCTCCACCGACTGCTTCTCTGGGCGAGGGTTGAGATTGATTTTCTTAGGTGTATGTTTTTTCTCCTCCCTCCCCTTCTTCGGGGTTGCCACATCAGGCTCCTTTTCTTCTCCTTAGATTTTTTCTTTCCCATTGTGAATATGGGCAACAGCAGAGTCCTTGATGTAGAGAGCTTCGTGCGAAGAACTTCGATGCAAAGGGCAGAGGAATTGCAGAGTGATAGCGGGGTTCTTAATCTTGCATTAACAGTCGATGAACACCCTTCTTACCGCTGAGATTTGCATTTTATAGCCTTAAAAGGCAACTACCCTTATTTATGGCACCTACCATAATTAAGTTTGCACTTCAAATGGAGGAGGTTTCCACACCTTTTGATTGGCTCTATGACGACATGGTACACGGGCCCATGTGGTTCGATGATTTCCCCTATATCGGGAACTTAACTTTCTGCCACCTCATACCTGGGCACAAAATTTTCTTACAACAAAATTCTTTTGGGATGCGCTCCACCAACTTGGCATTAAAATTTTTTGCCCCGAAAATTCCCCTAAGTTATCGTTGATGCGTTCCCCAAGGCACATTTTAAATGTTCCTTGTTTCACGTGCCATCGGGTTGGCAAAGTGAAACTGGTACTAAAACTGCTTCACGGTGAACCTCTGGTGTGGGTATATTTTCTATGCTTTAGGCCTAAAGTAGTTCTCCCTTGCTGCATCACTACTTTGCTTCACGGAAGGTTGGTCCCCTTGAATCTCGTCTTCTTTGGAAAATACTTCGTAGGCTTCTTTTGAAAACTGCTTCGCAAAAAATTTTCTCGAAGTAGCTGCTTGAAATGCTTTGGGTGTGAAGCTCTTTTTGTCCCCTACTTCTCTCTATTGATGACTCCATTTGTCTTTCGAGGACCTTTTGGAAGCCAAAGTGCTTCGCTGTGAAGCATCTTGTGTTAGTTGCTTCGCACTAAAATTTCCCGAAGGATATTTTTGTCATGTTCAATGAAGCTGGGGCTAGCAAAGCTGGAGTTTATCATTGTAAAACTTATCCTATCGAAGATCTCGAAGCAAAGAATATATACAAGAATGAAAAAATATGTACAAAGTAACATTTTTATTTTTTTTTATTTTTTTTACTACCTTCAGTGATGAAAAGTCTTCAAGTGAAGACCATTGACAGAAATTGGCAATACCTGGCCATATGCATCCTTGAGGATGAAAGAGTTGGCTGAATTTACCTTCATGACTTCAAACGGTCCATCCCAGAATGCGTCCAATTTGTCATGATTCCCAGGCTTGGCCTTCCAAGAATCCCACTTCCAAACTAGATCTCCCACTTCGAACGTGCGATTGGAGGATTTCTTCTTGAACCAATATCGGGTGATCTAAGCATGTTTAGCGAAGCTCTGGTAGGCCTTCTCACGGTCTTCTTCTAGCTGTAGTAGCTGAGCCAACCTATTTTCCATAGGATCAACTTCCTCTTCATCCTCCAGTAGCTGCAATGCAGGAATATGTACATTAGTTGGTAGGATGGCCTCCTTGCCATACACCAGGGCGTAAGGTGATGTATTTATTGAGTTCTTGATGGAAATTCGATCGGCCCACAAGGCCCGATCTAGAAGAAGGTGCCAAGTTTTTTTGTTCATCTCTATGTGCTTTCTTAGCACTCTCAACAGAGTCTTGTTGGTTGATTCTGCAAATCCGTTGCCCTGTGGATAGTAACTGGAAGAGACTTTATGATATATCCCATATCAGTAGAAGAACTCATTGATTCTAGCACCTAAAAACCTGGGACCATTATCTGTTATGATTGCTTCTAGGATGCCAAACCGAGTGATCAATCCTTCAAAGAAGGCGATGATAGTATCCTGATCAGCATGCTTCGTCGGAGCTACTTTGGTCCATCTGGTAAAGTAGTCGGTCGCGGTCAGGATGAATTTATGCCTGACGAAGGAGGTGGGCGATATAGTCCCTATGAAATCCAACCCCCATTGTTGAAATGGAGTTTCTACTTGTATCGGTCGAAGAGGCATAGGAGCATTTCTGATTCGGTCGATAAACTTCTGACATTGCTCACATTGACGATAGACCACAAAGGCATCGATGAAGAGTGTAGGCCAATAATAACCAGCTTTGATTATCTTCAATGCCATTGTCCTTCCTACGAAGTGGCCTCTAGACAACCCTAAATGAAATTCTCCCAGTACACTCTTCTTATCGTCCTCTTTTATGCACATGAGGAGAATGCCATCAATGTTTTTGAAAAATAGGCCTTCGGAGTGTAGCATGTATCGGAGGGACCACATCCTAAAATGCCTCCGTTGTGATGCATTTAGATGCGAAGGACATCTACCGGTGTTGAAGTATTCAACTATCTCACCAACCCAGTCCCTCTCATCCTCATTTTTGTTTGTGAAGCATCCTTCTGCTGGTGAGTCGTCCCACTGACAAGCTGTCACTTTGATTGCTATTCTCTTTGCCAGCTCCTGACACAATGCATGATTGTGAACCAGTTTTGTGGGCCTAATCTCGATGTCAAACTCTTGTATCTTGCTGACCCAATCAGATCTTTTGCTACCCAATTCTCCTTGGATAATGAAGTTGCACACATCGGGGTGAATGAAAAATACTGTAACCCAAATTTGGGAAATGAATTGCTTGAATTTCCTAAGAGACTTCATTACTGCATGAACCTGCATTTCTATGAAATTATATTTTTCTTCGTGGGGGTTTATCACCTGGCTTAGAAACGCGATGGGGTGCTCTTCACCATATTTCCCTTTTTGTGTCAGGACTGCAACATAGCTCTTAGGTTCTCCTATGGCATATAGGATGAAATCTCGGTTGTAGTTAGGGTTGGTTAGGACTAGCGCCTGAGTGATTCGAGCCTTGATTTCTTCAAATGCTTCTTTCCTCTCCTTTGTCTAAATGAAATCAACACCTTTCTTCAAAAGTTTGGACATCGGTTTGATGACCTGGGCAAAATCTGGAAAAAAATTCCTCACGAAGTTGATCTGGCCAAAAAAATATTGAAGTCCTTTCTTGTTCACTGGGAGTGGGAGCTTCAAGAGAGCCTCAGCTCTATCAGAATCTACAGTGAGACCCTTCTCTGATATCACATGCCCCAATAGTTTCCCTTCGCTGATTGCGAATATGGACTTCTTTGGATTGATTGAAATGCCAAACTCTCGGTATTTTTTGAATACTTGTTGTAGATGAAAAGGATGATCCTCCCTTCTTCGGGAGAAGACGGTCATGTCATCTAAATAGATAACAATAACCTTATTCAAGAGCTCGCCAAAATCTAGATCCATGGCCCTCTAAAAAGTGGCCCCTGCATTCAAAAGGCCGAATGACATTTGCTGGTAAGCAAATGTTTCCCACTTGGTCATGAATGTAGTTTTATGCTGATCTTCGTCCCTAACCCAGATCTGATTGTATCTTGAGAAACCATCGAGTAGAGAGAAGCACTGAGCCCCAGCCACTGAGTGCAAGATCTGATCGATCTACAGGAGAGGGTAGTGATCTTTGAGCGAAGCCTGGTTTAGGTTGCAAAAGTCCACGCATAGTCGTATATCTCCATTATTCTTTCTAACTGGGACTAGATTCGCCACCCAAGAAGAATTCTTAATGGGATAAATTATCTTTTCCTCAAGCATCTTCAGGAGCTCAGCTTTCATCAGGACCTCGATCTTCGGATTTATAGGCCTTTGCTTTTGTCGGAAGGGTTTGATTCCCTCTTGCAATTCAATTGTATGCTGGATCAGTTGTCGATCGTATCCCTTTAAGTCTTGATAAGACCATGCCATGATGTTAGGATACCTTCTACATAGATATCGGATCTATTCTAGGTCCTTCGAAGTGCAATTTGTTTCAACTTTTATTGCTTTTCCAGGTTCAAGTTCCAAATCTTGGTACTGCTTTGCATTAACTTTGATCCTATGAGAAATTGTTCAATCATTATGGTCAAAGAGGCTCTCAAGAGTAATTAATCCCTTAGGTACATGATTATTCTTCAATTGAACTAGCCCACCATATTCCTCATCGTATGGGCTTCTTATTTCAACTGTGGCTGCTTCTTGAATCATGAAATTCACAATCTGCTCATCATTGTGAAAGACTTGCCAATGTAGATCTCTGTCTGGGACAAAGGGCCTATAAATCATCCTCATAGATTTAGGCTTATGCACCATGTATTCTGCTAGAGAGTACTTGTATGCGATGGATTCTAGAACATCGGCATGTTGGTTCTTTTCTCGTGGAATAAACTGTAGGTTGAGAGATTCAAACTGGTCAAAAAAGTCCTATACTCTGTTACGGTATGACTTGAGATAGTGCTTCTTTGAAGTGCACTTATTGGTGACTTGATTGCATACCAATTCTAAGTCTCCAAAGATTTGGAGATGCTTTATGCCTAAATTTTCTACTTTTTTGAGTCCTTGGAATAATGCTTCATATTTTGCTGCATTGTTGGTGCAACTCCACACCAACCGGTAACAATATTCCTTCTGCTCTCCAAAAGGTGATACTAAAAGAATTCCTGCCCCAACTTTGTTTTTGCATCGGGCACCATCGAAGAATAACTTGCATAATTCACCTTGGGCAGAAACCTTATCTTTTGTTTTGATGTGTTTCTCAGGCTTGGCGATGGCATAACATCCCATCTCGATTTCTATCATGGCATTAAAATTTGCCAATGAAAATTCATCTTCACAACTCAACTGTGTGAGGGATTCATCGATCAGGTCCACTTGCTCTATCTTCTCCACTATCGCATGCACAAGATTGCTGCTCTCTTCTTCGGACATCTTCTGTACTAGGAAGGTAGAAGGCTTCTCATTGTAGATTTTCACCTTCTTCCCTTTGAATGGGATCTCCAAGTGTGACTAGTCCATAGATAGATATCATCCCTGATTTGCTATAAACTCTCTTGATAAAAACATACTGAAATATGGCTCAAGGTCGACGATCACCACCTCTTGTATAACTATGACTTGAGGCATCTTGTGTAGTCGGATGGGTATGTCCTTAATCACACCCACAATATTCATGGGAGTACCATCTAACTGGAGCACACCATGGCTACTTTGGGTATACTCCATTCCTATCTCTTCGCATACTGCCTTGGGCATGACTATTGTCGCCGCCCCAGAGTCAATCATACAGTTATGTACAACATACCCTTCCATCTATAGAGACAGGTAGAACGGAGGTGGCCGATTCTTCCCCATAATGGATGTGGATAGGGTCTGCACTAGGGCAAGTGGTGCTGCTTTTCTTGCTTTGGTCATCTTCAATGATTCCTACAACAAGTCCACTTGTTCGAGTAGTTGTAGTGCGTCATACAGACTGATCTTGGCCGAAATCTTCTTCAGCTTGTCTACAATATTGTATGCCAGAGAGTTGTGCACCTCAGGTTATTTTTTTGTCTCATACCTAGTGTGATACTGCTCCGTATCTTTGACCCTTTGTCGCTTGGTCAGCGAAGGAAACTTGAGCTTCTCTCTAGCTTGTTATTTAGTTTCCACCTAGGGTGGATTTACAGGGGCCTGTTGGGCCTTCTCTTTGACTGGTGTAGGCTGAAGAGCTTCCCTCAGGGCTTGAGAAGGTGGCTGTCCCTTCTCATGGTGAGCATGCACCTTTAAGGGAGATATTTGATCAACAACTACCTCTATTGACCTTTTCCCTCCTCTGGTGAGGACTACAACTTGCTCTTCTTCATCAATCACCAGGTTCTGTTCCATTTTCCTAATAATGTTGACCTGACCACCATGACTACTACTCGCCAGCATTTGTACGTAGTGTTGGTGCAGCATGCAGGTATTCTCTTCATGAGGATCATTACACGTGGAGCACCAATATATGTAATCGAAAGTGCTCGGGGCTTCATCAATCGTTGTATTTCTTGCTGATGCTCTCCGTTGCTGGACTGCTTGATCTTTAGTAAGCACGGGTGTAGGATACGACTTTCTCGATAGAAACTCGTGCTGCGCTTGCTTCTTCTTCATAATGGTCATATCATTAGATAGATTTTGCACAGTGGAGTTCAGAGACTGAACTTCCTGTAGTATTTTATCTTGCATATCATCGACTTTGGGAATCGATGGCACTGGACCCATCATGGGTATTGGAGGTAGGGCGGGGTGTTGAGGTGGTGCTAGTAGTACAGGGAATTCCAAAGAGACAGTGGGCTATGGTACAAAGAATGTGGGGAAATGGATTTACGGAGTAGCAATCTAAGATACAATAGGATTTGGGTTCCAAGATGAGATCGGGTATACAAGGGTTGCAGATATCTGTAAAGTAGTTGCATTCACATACTGGGATTAAGGGAAATCGGGAAGTATGGGCATCGACATCCTTCGGGGAAGCTTACCCACAACTATTAGATCCATCTCTGCTCTCTGGGCTAACTTGTATAACTCGAGGAAGGTATTGATGTTCGAATACCTTACCATTTCATTGATATGGGGGTTGAAATATTGAAGGAAATAGTATGCTATAGCTTCATCAGATGGCCGAAGTCCAACTAGTATTCTTTGCCATGTTCGAGCGAACCTAACATTGAAGTTAGCGATCTATTCTTGTGGATGTCTTTGGATCATTGTGAACTGATGTAGAAGAGAAGATGGATCGGTGGACTCATTGAAGCTTCACATCAATTGTCCAGCTAACTGGTCCCATCCCATTATAGTACTGGGTGGTAGAGATCTATAACAGTAGAGGAGATTCCCTCTAAGAGATAGAACCAAAAGCTTTACCATGAATTGCTCTTCTGTGATATCATGAATCACCATCAGAGAAAATATATCCTGGATGTGCTCTAGGGTAGTCTTCCCAGTTCCATCGAATGTGGGGATCTTCTTTATAGCAGTAGGCAGAACTTACCCTTGTACCGCTAGATTTAGCGGTCTCGAAGAATTCCATGTTGGGAATAGTATGGGTGACAATTGCTACTGCTACTGCTGTATTTGTTGTTGTTGTTGCTACTGTGCCATATGTATGACTGGATTTTGAGAGACAAGAATTCCTGAAGCTCCTCCTTGGTTGCTAATAGGATGACTAGTAGGAATGGAGGCACTAGGATGCTTCGGTGATTTGGAAGGATTGGGAGAAAAGCTAGCTGCTATGCTATCTGAAGTCAGGCCTTGTTTGTCAATAGTAGCCTCTTACAAGGATGTTCCATGTAATAATGACTCAGGGGTGACCAACTTAGAGAGTTCCTCGAAGGCATCAATATATAGCTCAAAGAACTTAGTTTCCTCTCCTCTATTCCTAACTCTCCATCTTGTTTGCATGAAGGCACAGACTTAAGTACCGATCTTTATGACTTAAAGATTCTTGGTTAAACAGAGTCGCCAGATGCTAAGAGTTTTTTGGCAATGAGACGAGCATCGACTCTCACTACCACTCACAAGGTGAGACTGACCGCGTCCCACCGGGCGTGCCATAAAATTTTGGTCATCAAATCTACCCAGGAAAGGATTTTGGAAAAGTTTACGTGCCCTAGACCTGGAACAACATTGAAAGGTTGAGGAGAAGGGATGCCCCTTGTGCCAATCTTCAGAGAAAGGCCGGCTCCTATACTAAACTACTTCGTTGTTTAAGATAAGGGTACAGGAAAGAGATAAAATAGTAAGGGTGTAGGAAAGAAATAAAAGGGGTAAGGGAAGAGATGTGATAATTTAAAGTGGAAAAGAACCAGAAGCACGATCATCGATTAATAACTTGAAACATCAGCAAGGAATACCAAGAATAAAATGAAAAGAACATAGTATTAACCTTCCTATGTATCCTTTGGATGAGTTGCAGGATTACCCTCCCCTTTTTGCCAAAATTCAGAGTTCAGAGTTATAGCGATTAGGACAAAAAAAATATAACAGAAACCTGATCCACATGCGGCATACAAGAAAAATAATACAACATTTTCCTCCCCTATGTATCCTTCGAGAAAATTTTAGGGATTCCGTCCCCAATCGCACACCTAAATCTAGAATGCAGAATTACAGTACGCAAATGAAGAAAGAGATAAAGAAATAAACACAGAAGGCAACATATAAGAGAGAAATTGGGCTCAAAGCTCTTTAGTATTAATTGCAAGGATTCAAGTTACAGCAGCTTTCTTCGCAGAAATTTCTCTCCTTTTACATTACAATGTTTGGGTTTTTATAGAGTACCCTATCCTCTGAGCCATAAATGCACAAAATGGAGGAGTACATCCTCGAAAATCCAAGAAGTCAGCCCTCGCAACTCTTGTGACTGAGCTCTCAAATATTTTACCAAAATTGGTAGCTACGACCGGGTCAGTTGGGGAAATATGCATTAATGAGCCGCCTGAACATCCTTGGCCTCTGGGTGTGGTGCTCGAGTGGCCGCCATGTTCACTGGGCTCTCCTTCAGGAGTTGATACCTCATTTCCAATTACCAAAAATGAGTAGCGGTCTTACCGGGCACGTAAAAATGCATTTATGAGACACTTGATCGCCTAAAAAAAATACTCGGCTTGGAGTGCATGCCCTGGAAGCACTTCACTATATTTTCATTCGCAACTCCTCTTCGCAATGGGTTCGAGCCGAAGTAGATCTTCTTCTTTGGTTTACACTTCGCATGATGGAGCTTCACAAGATAGCTTCGGGAGTGTCGAGTGCCAAAGCATATATTCTTCCTCAAGGTGGGGCTCTTCATTTATCGTTGCTTTGCTGGAGAGATGTGCTAAAACCACTTCGCCGAGGTTCCCCGTCCTAGGTAAATGCTTCGCTAGTGAGTCTTAAAAATGCTTCACCGCGAATCTCCCTTAAAATCGTGGTTCAAGGGCATTTCGGCCAAAGCGTATTCTTGCCTTCGAAAGATGTTTCACTCTTTAAGGCCGCTACCGCTTCGGGTGAAAGCACTTTGCACAAAAGCTAGCCGAAGCAGATGCTTCACAAGATTTTTGGCGAAGTAGAAATGGTTCACTGGTGGAGAGGCTTGAAGTGAGTGCTTCGACGGTTTGTTGGTGAAGTATTTTTCAATGTTGCGCTCCTTCGAATTCCGCTTCACAAGTTTTTTTCCCGAAGTGGCTGTTTGAAGTGCTTTGGGTCCGAAGTAGTTTTCTTGCCTTAGCGAATTCGGACCATGATCTAGACTTTCTTTCTTCGGCGAAGTTGTTCTTTTGAAATGCTGCTTTGCAAAACTTTTGTCTGAAGTAGCTGCTTGAAACGCTTCAGGTGCGAAGCTCTTTACTTCCTCTATTTTTGCGAAGCTCTTTTCCTAGATTGTCAGTAGCGAAGCTTTTTCATCTTCATTTTATGTACAAGGGGGTGGCAAGGAAAGCCAAAATTGCTGCAATGCTTGAACATATTGTTTCTAAAAACAAGGGAACAAATTCATGAAATTCAAAGAAATACTTTACAAAATTTTTATTTTACTACCCCTCTAAGCAATGTGACAAAATTGTCAATAGTACCGTGATTTTTTTACCTTTGAAATGACCCACCACCTTCATGGTTTAGGGGGTGTATATTCCTACTATAGTGTGTGCTGAAATTTTTGGTTATGATTTCTTTGGCACTTCATGTTCTTATTGTTGCTCCTATTCTTCTTCTTGGGACTTGCTAGTTGAGGATTCACTTGCATCCAACAAATATAATCTTTGTTGTATGCACTTATATCCTAAGGAATATTTCTCATCATAATTACAACATAGTCCTTGTGCCCTACGAGCCTCCATTTCTTCTCGAGTCAATCATTTGACTATAGGTGATTTATTAATGGGATTCATTGTTAACCAAGCTAGATGTGGGGGTCAATTTTGTAGGAATTTGAATGTGTACCTTTGAGCCATAAATTTATCCTCTACCAATATTACCAAACCTACTACTCACTTCTTGGTTTATGGTTTAAACATTTTTTACTTTAGCTTTAATATCTTCTTTTAGCCCACTAACAAAGCAACTTAGAAAAAATTCTTCACTCAAGCCCCTTGTACGATTAGCCATTTTTTCAAACTGAATTTGATATTCATGGATGGTGGAGGTCTATTTCAAATTTGTGAGGGATTTTATAAAGTCCTCATACTCATTGGGGCCAATGCATGTGAGTAATTGCTTCAACAATTCATACCAAAAGAGGATTGGATGCATATTCCTCAGTCATTGGTACCATTGAAGTGCCTCAACTTCAAAGTTGAAAGATGCTATGGTGAGCCTCAAATTCTGAGGGATATCATGAATAGTAAAACATTGGTCTACCTAGTATAACTAATCATTGGGGTCTTCTCCATTAAATTTTAGAAAGTCAAACTTGGGCATTTTATACATGTTGTTATTGGGAAATGTATTGCATGCACCCCCTTATGAACTTCTTGAACCCTCTATATATAATCAAATTCCTTATTGCCTAGCTGATTGTATGCATGAGTTATACCTGATAAATGATTGTCAATGTCATCTAGTTTGGCATTAAATGTGTCTTTTAACTTTTTTTGTTCTTGTACAATAAAATTTACATTTTCATTCACTTGTTGTATGGAAAAATATATTTGGAACCTCATTTGTCTCATCTTACATTGAATTTAATTCATTTGTTAAGTTGTTTTTTCACTCATTTGGCTCAAATTGTTGCTCCATATACACACTCCTAGTCACCCCAAACATGTTTAGGTGCTTTGGGAGTCCCAAAAATACTTATAAGTTATATATTTTAAAATAATTATCTCAAAAATATTATTGAAATAGACAATACTTGTTGGGGGGCCAGATGTGACCCCCTCGTGCTCCTTGGGCACTATGACCCCTTGTGGTTATAGTTTCAAGAAAATATTATTAAAATGGACAATACTGGGCAAAAAAATGTGACCCCCTTGCACTCCTGGGTACTATGAACCCTTGCAGTTATAGTTTCAATGTATTTTGCCTCCATCGAGTAGGTGCATTTGGTGCCCTACACCTCATGCAGAGGCTCCAATTCTAGGAAGTCTAGGAAAGCATGGAATGTGGCACCATCAAGTGACCTCCAAGTTTTTTCACCCAAGGATGGCTCCTTAATTTTGGGTGTAATATTTGGTGCTTATCTTTCTTTGCTATGCTAATATAATTCTATCTAAGCCACTTAAAGAGAAAATGTAGAAAAGAAAGAAAACATGCAACACAACGTAAAGTATAAAAATACAACCTATTTAGCCTATCTAAGGGTGGTGATGCACCAAATAAGAGAATACAATTTCCACCTCAATCTAGTGGGATAGATGAACATGTGAACCAAGCATGACAAAAATTTAAACACAATTTTTCTCATACAATTTAGCAATATGTATATTCAAAAGAGTCCCAAGGCCTATACATGTCTATCTCAAGGCTCAAGTCTAGACTACGAAAAAGAGTAGAAAAGGGAGAAAGAAAATTCCATAGATCATATAATTGACATAGTAAAAAATATAGCCTCCTCTATTTTGATATAAGAATTGCTATTTATAATATTTATAGGTAAAGTTTGAAATTTAAAATTCCCCCCAAAATGAGTGTGGGCAGGAGCACACATATCAACTATGGTTTCAATATCTAGAGATTAGTGTTGCATTAAATTTTTGGGAGTTCGAAGCTATGAAGAGTTAAATCACCATAAATTTTCCCATAGGGGTCCTCTTTTTTTAGAGAGGTTATTTAATGTGCTCACTTTCCTTCATGGAGAAACAAACTTAGGTGTTAGCTTCAGTTGACAAGATCCATTATGGATCTACATTCCCTTGATTTTTAACCTATTTTGGTGACTTATCCTTTCTTGCATTGGCTCCCTAGACTCTAGTAGAGTTTTTGGTATAGGCATCCCTTTTGTTAATTTGATTACTTTGATGACCTCTCCCCTTATCTTTCAATTAGCCCTTGACCTGGTTACCATCATTCTTGAGGTCACTGTCCTTATGATGGTTGATTATTTGAGGATAATTCTACATTGGATTCCATTAGGTTTCACTTGATGGACATGCTTCTAACCCTTGGTGGATTTTCCATGCTCTTATTGCCCCTCCCACCTTTGAGCCTCTAGGGGATATTTATGAGGATTAATAAGGTGTGTTGGAGTTGCCGAATCCTTACTTGATTCTTTCGATCCCCCATATTAATTCTCTCTAAGATCTTTGGGTTTTATTTATGGGGATGTTTCTCATGCCCTTGAACAACTATTCTTGGGTGTATGGGGTGTTGCAATCTAATTGCTAGAGGAAGGTAGCTTGACAGAGGAGTTCTACAACTAGTTAGATAGGTAGGTACCCATAAGTCAAGTTATCAAAGGCATCATCATCAAGGGGAACCACCTAGTCACCATAGAGAGGGCTTAGGGATTTCTCTTAATAATGGGATGAGGTGTAGTCACCACTAGGAAGGCAAAAATTTATGGCTGGCTTGATCTAGGTGGATGAATTCACCTTGGGGTGAGGGAAGCTTTGAGCATGCCATCAATATTTTGTGCAAACTATCCTTTGTAGGTACTTCCTTTGAATTAGCTACTTGGAATGTGAATGAAGCTTCAAGTCCCCTCATCTGGTTGGATTAGGTGGTAGTCTCTATTTATCTCTTTTCTAGGGCAAAAACCTACCCCATTGTAGTGAAAAATTTACAGACTTTTTCTTGTAGTAGTAAAAGAATCCAATAAATGGTAGCCTTATTCATTGGGCATAGAGTATCCAAGGAAGGTTTTGTAAGTTTAGGAACTTAGGAGAGAAATTTTGGGCTCTTAAAAATGCATCAAATGGAAGCCCTTATTCTTTTAGACTTTTGATTGATAAGGCATTGAAATTCTCTTGTACTAACTTTCTCCCTCCTAAATCCTTATCATGTGGTTGAATTGGGAATGATATTATCATCTATTGAATTTTCATCCATTGGATGTGGGGAATGTCCTCTTTGGAAACCTCTACATATAGCTTAAAAAATGATTACATCATGTCATACCTACCAATAATCAATCATCTTATTCCATAAACCTTTTGTTTTGCACATGTGGCAAGTTTTCCAAAATACTTTACCTTTTATATTTGTGTCACCTATTGATATTGGCTAATAAATATAGTACTTGGCCATATTTTATTTAAATATTGCTTATTTATATAATGTACATGACCTAACATGTATACACACATTGATCATTCCCTTGACTATTGTTTTACTAGAATTTACAATGCTTGAACCATGATGATCCAAATTTCTATTTATCTTGGTAGCTTGGTTGAGTGGGGACATGAGTCCTAGATTTTAGTGTGCTATGGGTATTCAAGGGGATGGCCTTTTATAGTATGTTTATCCCTTATTATTGCATTATGCATGCCTCAAGTTTAGTTGTTTTGGTTCCCTTGTATAAGTCTTCTCTCCACATACCATATACCCATTTGTCCATCTAATTATTTGGCACTTGGATGTGTACCTCATCCCTGAGTGTCTTTGATTCTCATTTAGTAATCAAATAAGCCCACTTCTCTTCAACCTTGCTGACTTGGTTGAAATATATGTAGTGCATGTGGACTGGTTTAGGTGGCACCTTGATCTTAGCTCCATAGAAGGTCCTTAGGAACATGTGGGACCAATATAGAGATAGGTATCCACTAATATTTATGATGAAATTTTGGGAGAAGTAGAGGCAAAATGATGTAGGGAGATCAATCACAACCACCTTTTGGATAATAGTCACATTGAGACAATCATACATAGAAATTTGTACGTCCTTTAGAAGGCCAAGGACAGGTATTGGGATACCATCTAGATGCACTACTTCTTGTTTTATCAGCTCGTATGTCATATCTAAGGCATCGACCACCCTTTTGGGTATGATAGAGGTGCTTGATCCTAAATTCATAAGGTAGTTATGGATGAGTTTGTCACCACATATCATTTTTAGGTAGAATGGTTAGGGATTAAGCTTGCTAGGACTGAATATTTATAATACGACTTACTCCTATTGGTTAGTGATCTTTTGTTTCTCCAAGGCTTGCTCTAGCTTCTTCATCTACTCTTGGATGGTGAGGATATCCATATAGGCATTGACATAGTGGACCTCTTAATATTATCAACCATGTTGAAAAATTCTAGTGGTTGAGCCCTTGGTGTAGCATTATACACCCACTATACCTTGGGATTTTCTATGTTGAAACTTGAGGATTGAATTGGATCCAATTTTAGTTGTACTAATGTTGGATGTTTAGGCACTGGTGGCCTGGTCCAATCTAAGATTACCTCCCATGCCAAACATTTTTTTCATCTCAAGGTCTTTGACACTAATTTTTGCTACTCTTGAACATCTTCCATTGCCCTCGTTTTGCTCCTAGTGAGAACACTAGATTGGGATTGATCCTAGTTGTTTGATTGAGAGCTTGTCTATTTGAGAATGCTGAAGACTTCTCCCTCATCCTATGTTACTAAAGTTTGTTTTGGTTCTCTAGTATCCAATACCAAGGAATCCTTTAGTTTAAGGTTCTGTGTTGTTGGGCTTGGTATCCACATAAGCTTAGTGGACAGGGGGATTAGACATGTGGCTTGTTGGAGATATCCATAGTTTGGATAGTAAGAATCTGGGTAGTAGCATGACCAACCTTAGGGATATCCTATGTAGTTGTTTTGGGATGGGACCATATTTATTACCAAGTTAGTAGGAGTTGGTTGTATAGGCACTAAGATGGGTACCATTTGCCTTTCAAGATTTTTAAAAGAACTAGATTCCCTATCAAGGGGAGGATATCTTTGATATCTATTGAGTGGAGGTCGATAAACTTGATTATTTTGATGAAAGGGGTCAAGAGTAGTTTTGGTAGCCAAACCTCCAAAAATTCTACTAAAATTTAAGGGATACTATTTCATTATTTATGTCCCTCATAGCAATTTACATTTTCTCTATTTTTAGGGATTGCAAAGATGACATGGTGGTGGTGGCAGGAGTCAGTGACACTAATGGGGAAGGTTGAACAAAAACTAAGGTTGGTTGGAAAGTAGTTGGCTAGATAACCAGAAGGGATGGTGTAATGACTAAATATAAAAAAAAGGGTCATGGATGACTTGGAGGATAACCTTCCAATTTTTATGAGATCTATTTTAGCTTGGGTGGCTATTCCATAGGCTATTAGTAATGAATTACCCCATCAGGTTTTACCATCATGACTATTTCATAATTGATTTCTTTGAGATAGTATATGAAAGCCATACCTAGTACTGATTAGATATTCTATAGGATCCTCTACCAAAACTTCCATAATCTAGCATTGAATTCATCCTTAGCTTCCATAGGGTCATTTTGATGGTTTCCAATTGTTCTAGCAATGAAACCCCATTTGTATTATCTCCAAAACATTCAACAAGTTAGCTTGCGAGCTAATCCTAGTTAGTGATATAATTTTGGGTGAGAGAGATATACCATTCCCTTGCTTTTCTTTTGAGGGAAGCAACTAGAATTATAAGAGTAATGCATTATTCCCCAATGTTGTAGAGTGCATATAGACTCACCATGTGCTAGAGATGCTCTACTAGAGTGGTGATGTCCTCTTCAATAAAATATGACAAGGAATTTACCATGGAAGTTGGGATTTTATCCCATGTAGTAGGTGTTGTTGGAGGTCACAAGAAACCTCCATTATCCTAGGCTAAGAGTGTTCTTTGATTCTAGTTACGTAAGATAGCCATAGTTTATCGTTGTTGTTAGCTTTTGATGATATATATTAAAGGAAATACAACCACAAGATGTAAAATGAGTAAGCAATGATAACTATATGATAATGGCACTAAAATATGTAGGAAAAATATAAGAGAAACTTATGCAATAACTAATAAATATGCCATTAATGAAATCTCAAAAACATAGTACAATGTGATATAATGGAGGACATGAACACTCCATAAATACATGAAGGAACTACATTGTACTCACTATAACTAATGCAACTAGTCACTATTGTATCTTCTATCACCTCTCTATATCCATCACCCACTCTTCTAACTCAAAGGCATTTATATAGAGAGATAAGTCCCTTGGATTTTAATCTAACCTATGAATCATGTACATGTGGACTACATGCACATTTTAACACTTGTGCATTTATTATATTGCATGAAGTAACTACTAAAACCTTACTCTAAGGTAAAATTCTACTCTAGTTATGTATTCAAGGTGGTACATTAGCATGTACCCAATAATGTAATATACTCCAACAATTATTTTCTCTACCACTTGCCAAGCTTGAGAGGAGGGACAAGTAGCTAGGAATTTGTTCTTGCTATTGATCTAGTGGCAAGTCTTGCACTCATCAAACTAGAGATCTATTTATTATCCACCTTGACTATGGAATTTTCTTCTCTTTCTAGAAACATAGTCACCAGGTGATGATTGTATAGCCAAAATGAGGTTCCCACCATAACCTCATCCAAGGATGGTGGCTTATTTTGGAGTCTTCTTTAGTGAATCTATAGAGTGCTTCAAAAATTTGATGACTACAGTCTTCACCAAAATAATAATTTAAATTATAGATTAAGGTATGAATGTTTTCAAATTTAAGTATGCTAGTATGAACTATTGGGGGGCTAGATGTGACCCTCTTGTGCTCCCTAGACATCGTGACCCCCTGTAGTTGTGGTCTCAATATTTTTTTCCTTTTTCAAGTAGGTGCATCTAGTGCCCTATACCTCAGGTGGGAGCACCAGTCTTGGTAAGTCTAGGAGAGCATGAAATGTTGCTCCATAAGATGACCTATAGTGTTTTTTATCCAAGGTCAGCTCCTTGCTTTTGGGTGTGATATTTGACACTCATATTTATTTGCTACGCTAATATACTTCTATCTAAGCTACTTCAAGAAAAAATGGAGAAAATAAAGAAAACATGCAACACAACATAAAGTAAAGTGTAAAAATACAACCTATATATCCTATCTAAGGGTGGTGATGCACCAAAGAAGATAATACAATTTTCACCTCAATCTAGTGGGATAGATGAACATATGATCCAAACATGATAGAAAGTTGAACATAAATCTGCTCATACAATTTAGCAATATGTATAATCAACAAAGGCTTGAGGATTGTACATGTAGTTGGCTTAAGGCTTGAGTCCAAAATAAGAAAGAGTAGAAAAAGGAGAAAGAAAATGCCATAGATCAAATACTTGATACGGTAGAAAATATAGCCTCATCTATTTTGATACAAGAACTACTATTTATAATATTTATAGGCAAAGGTTGAAATTCAAAATTCCTCTCCAAAATGAGTGTGGGCGAGAGTGAGAACATTAGCTCTGGTTTCAAGATCTAGAGGATAGTGCAACAATAAATTTTGATGAATTTGAAGCTATGAAGAGTTAAATCACAATAAATTCTTTCATAAGTGGTGTGGTTCTATTTTTAGAGTGGTTATTTAATATTCCAACCTTCATGGATAAATGAGCTTATGTGTTAGCTTTGATTGAAAAGAACTATTCTAAGATCTCACATCCCCTTGGCTTTCGACCTATTTTGGTGACTTTTCCTTTATTACATTGGCTCCCCATACTATGGTAGAGATCTAGGTGTAGGTATACCTTTAGATAATATGATTTACTTTGATGACCTCTCCTGTTAGATTCTACTTAGACCTTGATCCTGTTGTCATTGTTATTGTTGTCCTTATTCCTCTTATGGTTGATTCTCTCAGGGTACTTCTATGTAGGATTCCACCAGGTTTTACTTTATGGGCATGATTTTGATCCTTGGTGGATTTTCCATGCTATTCTCACCCCTCCCACATTTGAGACTCTAGGGGATCTTTATGAGGGTCAACAAGGTATGCTGGCCTTGCTGGATCCTTACTTGATTCTTGTGGTCCACTATATTCATTTTCTCCAAGGCCCTTGGGTTTTCCTTTATGGGTATATTGCTCATGCCTTTGAGCAACTATCCTTGTGTGTATGGGGTACCACAACCCAATTTCTAGAGAAAGGTAGCTTGACTTTAGGGCCTTACAACTAGTTAGGTAGGTATGTGTCCATAAGTTAAGCTATCGAAGGCCTAGTCATCAAGAAGACCCATTTAGTCAACACTAGAAAGGCTTAAGGGTTCCTCTTGATAATGGGATGAGGTGTAGTCACCATTAAAAAGTCTAAAATCCTTGGTTGGCTTGATCCAAGTGGATTAATTTAGCTTAGGGTGAGGGGAGATTTGAGCATGCCATCAGTCTTTGGCATAGACTATCCTTTGTAGGTGATTTTTTTGAATCAACTACTTGGAATGTGGATGGAGCTCTAGGACCCTTCATATAGTTGGACTAGGAAATAGTCTCTATTTATCTCTTTTTTGGGTAGGAACCTACCCCACTGTAGAGAACACTTCACTATAATACCCAAAAATGATGATTTTTAGTTTCTAAAAAAAGTTTATGTTGCTATATACTAGAATGATTAGTTTGATAAGATTATTACAATGGACTATACCACAAAATGATGTTTTCTTGCACCCCAAAGTTTCTACTAGATGTTTTAATGGCTAGACAACATGTTTTTAACACTTTGAGTGTTCTGATGGTTACATAGGATTTTTTGCACTAACAGAGTACCACTTGACATTTTCCTATTCTAAAATTACTAGTAATTATTAATAAACTCAATTGTTACCAAATGTTTTGAAAGCACTATCAAACTACCAACCTAATAATTGCTTGTATGATAACTACCACTATCTATTATTGTACCATCAATTTGTGATTGGATTTACCTTCTTAGTATGCTCATCTAGGTTTTGGTTTAGAAAAAGTTGAAAGGTCATTGAAAAAATTTAATAGGGACAATCTAAGCCAATGTGTGTTTGGTACCATTGTCTCTCTAGTATACTCTCTTGGTTATGAGTAGTAGCTATTTCAAGATCTCAAGGCTCTAACTACAAAGTGTTTCACTATACCCATAGCAAAACTATCCATTTTGAGTGTATAGTGAGAGTAACTTTCTATCATGTTGTTTATCAATGCACCACAAAACTCAAATGGTTGATATCTTCCTAGGGCTAAATATTTCTCCTAATACTAGAAGGGTCTTCCTATATATCTAAGGGTACATGGGAGCTCATCATTGTATGTGGATGTTGTCTAAGGCTTAGGTATCAGAGTCTAATCACCCCTCACTTTACTATACACTTTATGGGCAATCTAGCTTAACCAATAATGATAAATTTGATACCACTTGTTAGTAACCTTCCAATAAAAATAAGTACATCCACACATATATTGCAATAAACAATAAAAAATAAGAATTTAACTAAAAATATTAATATAGAATGGAAATGCATCAACTTTATTATTCAAAACAAAATTTTCAATACAAAATCATAGGCCTCTTCAAGGGGGCAACCTCCTTGGAAAAGAGCTCTGTTATAATTTAGAAAAAGACGTGTTACATTTCATTTTTTCTCTTTCCTTTATAAAGACTCCGATCAACCCTAACCCTAATGCTGAAGGGTTGCTTTCACATGCAAGTGGGAACCCAAGCTAGTAACTCCTAATACAAAAACAATGACATATTATAATGGTTACATCATATGGGCCCATATGTCTAGGCACCCAAGGTTCCACATACACATTACAAGATAATTACATAATAGTGTTAAGATAGGTGCTAACATGAACCTTTTAAAATTGTAAACAAGATGGCATAAAAATAATATATGTTGGAAAACTCTATGCAAAATATATCTCCTCAAATATGAGGTATTTAATAAATTTTTTTCCAAATTCTATAATCCAAAAATAATTTCCACTTTGCTAGAATCATGGCTTTGATACCATTTGTTACAAAAAATTATTCTTATAAACACAAATCATTTACCAATATGTAAAATTATAAAATATTCAGCCATAAATAATAATCCACACAATGAGACACAAATATAGAAAATACCCTTAAGGGAGGACAACACCAATAACGCTCCTTAAGAAATGAATAATTCCACAAGATCTCCCTAGATGAGAGGCCACTCCATGGGAAAATAAAATTATAAGAGAATACTTGATATGAATAAATATTCTTATAATGAAAATATCCTTTCTTTATATATCCAACAAATAATGCTACTTTGGGGAGGGCGTAACCCTAACCCTAGCCAACTCCTAAAACCTTATCAAAATTATTAGTATAATATAATATTACAATATAGTAAACTATGGGTTATGTGTGTCCCTTGCCGACTATCCATAATACCTATATTCAATATAAAACATATCCCAATATACCTATATGTAGGTACCATAGCATTCATCTACTTACATATGATTTATTTTCAAAAAATGAGAAGAAACTAAATATTACGATCTTTCGAGTATCATTGACAAATAGCACCATAAAAATCTAAATGTAAAACATATTTATCCATAGTGATCTTTATATCCTTGAAAACATGAATAGTTTCACTCTTAACTTGTCTGTCGTTGATATTCTTTACTTGAACTTGCAATCCCTTATCCAAATCGATATTAATAAAATTATATATGCTACTAGAGTTTATGGAAATAATAATATTTTATTTCTAAATACATCCATTAACCCATAAAATTTTAGATAAAATTAAATTCCTTTTATCCTTCTCTTGCTTTTGTAAATCCAAATATGTGGCTTCTTCATTCTTCTCATTATCTTTGTTAATTTTTTTCTCTTTTTTGTCCTTGGAAACAATTGTCCAAATTCTACAATCCAAAAGCAATCCCCATTTTCCTAGAATCATGTCTTTGATACCACTTATTGTAAAAATTTATTCTCATAAACATAAATACTTCATGAATATATAAAAATATCAAATATTCAACCATAGAATAATCCACATAATGAGACATAGATATAGATAATACCCTTAAGGTAGCACAGCACAAATAATAATCATTAAGGAAGGAATAAATCTATAAGATCACCCAAGATAAGAGGCCACTCTATGGAAAAATATAATTACAAGAGAATAATAAATATGAGTTATGATTCTTATAATGACAATATCCTTTTCTTATATCCCCAACATCTAATGTTACTTTAGGAAGAGTATAAGCCTAACCCTAGCTGACTTCTAAAACCTTATCCTACTCATTAATATAATATAATATAATATAATATAATATTACAGTCCATTAAACCTTAGGTTATGTGCAGCCCTTGCCAACAATTCATAATACTCATATATAATATAATGACATATTCCACTATTCCTATCCCTATGTACCATAGCATATAACATTGGGTATATGTTCATATCTTGATGATATGGAAAATTCCTAAGTTCTTGATATTAATTCTCATGATGTTCTTACTTGTTAAATATTCTTATTATATGAATTGTCGTATGCCTAAGTGAACTTGAACTCTTCTTCAAGATGCAAAGCCCATTATTGAACAAGAATATTTTTGAAATTCCCTCCACACCATGATATAATATCCAAGGTGGATGATTTTGGAGATCTTACTACTTATTCTTAGATAAGGGATGTCCTAAGTGTAAAAATGTGGTACAACTAAATATGATTATCTCTTAAAAAGCAAAAATAGAAGTTAGCCTCCTTGTCCAAGGGAAATAATACTATTGAATATAAATAAATTGACAAGACCAAGTTTGATTTGGATGGTCAAACTAAGAAGCACAAGGTATGGTTAATTGTTAAGGGGTTTTCTCAAAATGAGGGGTTAAATATACAAATACCTAATGTAAATTCACTGCAGGAGACCGACAATAGACTCCAAGGACAAAATTGTAAGACAAGACATTATAAAAAATACACCAGTAAAAGAAACCCTACAAATACTTCCTTTCATTATCTAAATTCACACCCCTTTACCATAGAGTCTCCCACTCCTTATACTCCCCAAAAAGGAAAACCCTAGCCTACGCTACCCCCTTACTATTTTTAGTCACTTTCTATTTTTAGCAACTCTTTTGCTATTTTTTGTAACCTTAAAAATAGAAGTCATATGGCATCCAAAATGGAATCATGCACCCATTATTCAATAATACCCACTACCCCAAGATAGCAACCCCACTCTAGTTCTACACTAATAGTTATGATAACTTTTTAGTTGCAAAAATTGATAATTACATTAAAAGCTAATTTTAGGCCTTCTAGAGGCATTTTCTTGCACGCAACCACAAAGGGCAATTTTTATTAAGTTCTCCATGCAATTCTGCACATTCTGAAAAAAGAACGGGATAAAATAGACACTCAGAGAAAAAGTTATGGCCCTGGCAAGGTGAATTATTCTCCTCTAGTTGAAAATGAATTCAGCTCCTATGAGTTTTGCTGACAAAATACCTCGAGCTTGTCAATGTTAAGTCTTTTTAGTTTCTCCTCAGAAATCCAAGTGTTATCGGCTTAGGATAAAGCTTCCCACTATACCAAGTATTTGCTATAGTTACCATTGCATGTGGTGATCACTTTCTTGTCAAGGACCTGTGTAATGCATTCCTTATTCTTCTTGGGGATTTGATTTTCCTAAGCCATGGTGTTTGCCTCTTCAAAAAATATAATATCGCCATGAAATTCATACAAATCAGAGACATTGAAAATTGGTGAAATATCAAGGTCAATTGGCAATTCCACCTTATAATCATTGTCATTCATTTTCTATAGAATCCTACAAGGGCCAATTTTATTCATTTTCAATTTATTATATGTCCCCTTGGGAAATCGTTCCTTTCAAAGGTGAACCATCACCATATACCCAACCTAGAATACTTGGATGAACCTGTGCACATCAGTGGCATTTTTATACTTAGTATTACTATTCTACAACTTGTCTCACACCTCTTCTTGAAATTGTTGTATATGTTTAGCAAATGCTTCTGCATCATCACTAACATGCTCATGGATTGGTATTTCAACCAAATCTAGAACACCCTTGGGGTTTTGCCCATAAAAAAATTGAATTGGTGATTTGCCTGTTGAGTGGTTCACTGAGCTGCTATATGCAAATTTTGCTTGCAATAGGGCTAAATCCCATTCTCGTGGCTTCTCACCAACTATGCACCTCAAAAGGTTTCCCAAGATCTAATTCACAACCTCAGTTTGTCCATCAGTATGTGGATGATAAACACTATTGAAATGTAGCTTTGTGTTCAATTTCTTCCACAATGTCTACCAAAAATGACTCAAGAACTTAACATCCCGATTTGAAGTGATGGTATTTGGAACTCCATGCAATCTCATTATTGAGAATATTCAGTTAATCCGGATGGAACTTAACCATTAAAAGGTCTATTTTCCTTATGATTTTATTGGAAAGGAGGTCTTGGATTATTTGGATATGGAAAAATTTACCCATTTTGTTTCCTTCTTAGAGATAAAAATTCATTAGAGACTATATTAAGCATAATCTTCACTACCTCAAATTCAAAATTATCTATTATAGGGGAAATTGTAGTAGGAGGGGGAGTAAGGACTATAAGTATAATTGATATTTAATAGAAATTTGTTGGCTGAATGGTTTGATATAGTTGATATGATAATTTTATATTTGGAAATAGAGGCATAGGGGTCTAGGGCTAGCATTCCTATCTGGATTAGGTTATTTTATGTCTAGATAGCTATCCCATATACATCTAGTAAAAATATTTCCTTCCTTTACCTTTATCATCATAGATATTTCTAAATCTAAGGCATTCAAATAATATATAAATTCTATACCTATAAGGGGATGAATATCATTTGGGATTATATACTTTTCTTTGTGAAATTGAATGTTGAAATCATGTGCTCTATTTATAGTTGACATTTTCTCGAAGAGAGACACTCCATATACTTTCTCTTTGAATATTTCAACAAATAGGGCAACAAGTGGATCCTAATTAGTAATCAAATATAGTGAAGTGAGACATAGCACTCATATGCTTTACCTCTAAATAATGCCATTAGAAATTTGAAAGCCATCTTCTGCTATACAACATTATAAAGTGTGCATAGGATAATAGGATGTTGTAAATGCTCCAATGATGTGGTCAAGTCCTCGCTAGTAAAGTAGGGTATAAATTTTAATGTATATATTGTGTAAAGCAAAAATCAACAACACCTATGTAGCAATAAGAAAGTCAACATACAAAATATATTGCACAAAGAATAAAGGAATGTATTGTATTAATGTGGGGGGAGCATTGATATCCAATGTTACAATATAGTGTATACCGATACAATAGTTACAATACAAGGATTCTAAAACCCTTGTTCACAAAGAATATTAGGTGTCTTCTATATCGTCCTTTGCTCCAAACAAGTTGTAGATGGGCTTGACTATCCTTGCATGACCATCCTAGTTGCAATAGCTTTGAATAATTTAGATCCTACACCTACAAATAGATCAACAACACCAAGAGGTCAATAGCACATGAGAGGGCTCCATTATGTGAGTCCCTCTTTGAATCAGATCTACAAACCCTAGTGAAAATGATGAAATACATACAAAATATAGGAAATGTAAGATGTCAAATAATAAAATATTTACCTTGTCGAAGACTATCCATTGTTCTGATCTACGTTCCTGATGTCGTACGAACGCCTGAAAACGTTCGAGGATACGATGATGACAAATTGGTTGAGGAAAAGTGCTCGAAAGCGTTTGATAATGGTGGTGAATGCTCTGCAACATTCTTGGAATGCTCAGTAGCATTTGCAAGATGATGGAAGGCATTCAGGGTTTCTGCAGAGTGTACTCCAAAACTAGATCTGGTTTGTAAAAGTTTGGGTGACTAAAAATATAAGACTTCATGGCCAAACAATATAATATCTTTAAAAAACATATTAAATACAATTTAATTGATCTAAAAAAATATGACTTTTATATATAATTTTTTAAATAAGGTGACCATATCTTACAAGAAACTTGTGAATATTTGAAACAGTAGCCATTCTTTATGAAAAGTTAACTTTTATTAAAACCTATATGTAAGGTTTTACGGAGTCACGAGTAAGCAGTTAGTTGTAAAGAGATTTGAAGATTGAAACCGACAACGATAATATTTCTTCTTATAGGTACTTAATATTTGAGAAAAGGAAAACTTCATATAAGAACATCATTCCTCACTTAATAGAAGGATAACCAGAGGTAAACAAATCCTGTTCAGGGCTAGACTTATGTGGGCCAGATATGGAACAAGCATACACACAAAACACAAATAGAACTTATGCACCGTTCACAACCAAACGTCCAAAGCAGTAGAACATATATGCAGCAGCTACACAACTGTCAGTCCACATTCTTTATGTCTTTGAGTTCATACTTGAAGAACAAGCCAGATCCCTTCATTTTCTTCTCGATGATCGGATCGAAGCGACTGTTCATTTCGGGATCGAAATGGTTCTTCCAGTCACCGACTTCACCTTTGCGAAAAAAGGAACTATTGTCTATAGTCACAGTACTTGCCTTTTGCATCTTCCCGTTCCTGTTCACGTCTAAACTCCTGAGAGACCGACTTCACCTTTGCGAAAATTAGTTGGGAGTTTTAATAATTCATAAGGTGTTAAGTTAACTATAACTACTGCTAATTTTTATTTTGTTTTTAAAATTAGTTAAGACTTTTAATAATCTATAAAGTATTGAGTCAACTATGTAGGTTGGTTTTCATTTAGTTTTTAAAATTAGTTGAGACTTTAAATAATTGATAAGATGCTTAGTCAACTATCAAATTTTAAATGTATCATTTAGTTTTTTTTTGAGACTTTTAATAATTGATAAAGTAGTGTTAATTAGACTATGCGGGTTGGTTTTCATTTAGTTTTTAAAAATTAGTTGAGACTTATAAAGTGTTAAGTTAACTATCAAATTTTAATGTAAGTTTGTTTTCATTTAGTTTTTAAAAATTAGTTGAGACTTATAAGGTGCTAAGTCAACTATCAAATTTTAACGCAGGTTTGTTTTCATTTAGTTTTTAAAATTAGTTAGACTTTTAATAATCCATAAGGTGCTAAGTCAACTATGTAAGTTCGTTTTCATTTAATTTTAAAAAATTAGTTGAGACTTATAAGGTGCTAAGTCAACTATCAAATTTTAATGTAGGTTTGTTTTCATTTAGTTTTTAAAATTAGTTGAGACTTATAATAATCCATAAGGTGCCAAGTCAACTATGCAGGTTCGTTTTCATTTAGTTTTTAAAAATTAGTTGAGACTTATAAGGTGTTAAGTCAACTATCAAATTTTAATGTAGGTTTGTTTTCATTTAGTTTTAAAAATTAGTTAAGGTGTTAAGTCAACTATCAAATTTTAATGTAGGTTTGTTTTCATTTAGTTTTAAAAATTAGTTAGACTTATAATAATCATAAGGTACTAAGTCAACTATGTAGGCTCGTCTTCGTTTAATTTTTAAAATTAGTTGAGACTTATAAGATACTAAGTCAACTATCAATTTTTTTTTTTTTTAAAGTAATACTTCTACATATCCACCATGGGGATTGAACCTGGGTCATTTAGTTTTAAAATTAGTTGAAATTTTTAATAATCGACAAGGTGCTAATTCAACTATGTAGATTCATTTTCATTTAGTTTTTAAAATTAGTTGAGATTTATAAGGTGCTAAGTTAACTACTTCATTTTTATTTAGTTTTTAAAATTAGTTGGGATTTATAAGGTACTAAGTCAACTATCAAATTTTAATGCAGGTTCGTTTTCATTTAGTTTTTTAAATTAGTTAAAATTTTTAATAATCAATAAGGTACTAAGTCAGCTATGCATGTTTGTTTTCATTTAGTTTTTAAAATTAGTTGAGACTTATAATAATCGATAAGGTGTTAAGTCAACTATCAAATTTTAATGTAGGTTCATTTTCATTTAGTTTTTAAAATTAGTTGAAACTTTTAATAATCGATTAAGGTGCTAAGTCAACTATGTAGGTTCGTTTTCATTTAATTTTAAAATTAGTTGAGATTTATAAGATGCTAAGTCAACTATCAAATTTTAATATAGGTTTGTTTTTATTTAGTTTTTAAAATTAGTTGAGACTTATAAGGTGCTAATTCAACTATCAAATTTTAATGTAGGTTTCTTTTCATTTTGTTTTTAAAATTAGTTGAGACTTATAAGGTGCTAAGTCAACTATCAAATTTTAGTGTAGGTTAGTTCTCTTTTAATTTTTAAAATTAGTTGAGACTTATAAGGTGCTAAGTCAACTAACAAATTTTAATGCAGGCTCCTTTTCATTTAGTTTTTAAAATTAGTTGAGACTTATAAGGTGTTAATTCAACTATCAAATTTTAATGTAGTGTTTTCATTTAGTTTTTAAAATTAGTTGAGACTTGCGTGTTTAGCCAACTATCAAATTTTAATGTAGGTTTGAAAAAATGATTTTGATAAGATGATATATGATAATGTTGGATAAGTTTTAATTAGTTTTTTTTAGATTAAAAAAAAATGTTTGTTAGAGGAGATGGTCAATTTGGCTCATGTTTGATATTTTTGATATAAAAAATAAATGAATGATGAAGAGGTATTGCAAATTAAATATTTTAATTAATTGGAGGATCATTAACTCTATAAATTATATGGCAAAGACTTTTAAATAAATTAATAAAGTGATTGTCATAAAAAAAATATGCTTGAGAATGGTTGGATTTTATTGATTAGATTTTTATTTGTGAGATTTTAAATAGATTAGGAATTAGTTATTGGAAAAATGTTTATAAAGTTTAGGTTAATTGATAGAGGAAAGAGGTTTGCATTATAAATTATAGTTTTAATTCGATGGATAAATTTTATCATTTTTGAATGTGAATTTGTAATATGAATTTAATTTCATATTCATGTTTTAAATAAACATTAGTTATTGTTAATATAGAATTTGAGACAAGTGATAAGAAAATGAAATGAAATTAATTTTTTAAGGTTTAATAGTATTGTATATATCAAACCACCTTATACATTTTTGGAATTACTATATGTAAAAAGAAGCACACATTTTGTACTATCCATCAATATGGAGCATATACACCTCACCTCCTTTCATATTTAAATATTGAACCTTTTATTTAGGGTATCTAAGCCTTTATTTTTGTTGTCACTTAAGTTGTACAAAAGCATATCATCAAACATTATAACATTGTCAGGTTTTAATCTAGTGTATAAACCTTAAATATTTTGCTTATGGGAGTTAGGACAAACAATGGACAAAAATAGTTTCACATTATATTAAGGTTCCAATCCCATAGGTGAACCTTCTTATTTTATCAAATGAACTGAGTTCAATTAGCTAGAAATATTGCCTTCCAATACAAAAATCAAAGTTTAAATCTTGAAAATATTGTTTGATATAATACTACTTTGGTTTTATGCAATAGAATAAAAATCATATCTCTCTTTATATATAGTGCCAACAGATTTGGATGATTCAGACATATATCTAGTAAATACATATGCACACTCAAATTTAGAGATGTTAGACACAATAGACACATATTCCTCAAACCTACCCCTAATTTGCTATAGCAACAAGAAGACAAAAGCACCATTTTAGTTGTAAAAGGGAATCAACCCCTTATATTTTTGTACAACCCCATTCGGGTTAACTGTAATTAAAACCAATGACAAAAAGTATCATTTTCATTGCAGTTATTTCTTTCAATTATTTTCTGTGGTGAGTCTTTTTATCCTCTAGAATTTAAAAAAAATCCTTGTCTTAGCTTCTTTTGGATCTAATTTTATTTCTGGTTAGATTTAAAAAGAGATTATTGTCTTTAGCTTCCTTTGGATCTAATTTTTTTCTAACTAGATTTAAAAGAAACCCTTATGTAAACATCTTTTAGATCTAATTTTTCTTCTAGTTAGATTTAAAAGGAATCCTTGTTTAGACTTCCTTCAGATTAAATTTTACTCTAAGACGATCTAAAATAAATTTTTACTTAAAAGTCCTCTTAAATATGACTTCACTATAAATTTAATCTTAGTCTTTGGGTCCTTTTATCAATATGGATTTAAAGAGAGTTCATAGCTATAATCCCTTATATGTGATATTTTAATTAAAATAATTTTAAATCTTGTAAATTCATTTCATTATTAAGGGAAATTTGATCTTTGTTCTTGATTTTAAGTTCAAAGAACTTTAGATATTAAAATTTTATTAAAGAAAAGCAAACATAGTTCTTTTGTTCTGATTCTAAAATCTCAGATCTTGTAAATTTCATTAACTAAGCCTTTTGCTTTTCATTTCGAAAATAAAATAGAAATTTGGTTAATTAAGTCTCGTAAATCCATGTTGACATTGAGAGAATCTTAACCAATAGGGCTTTGTGATTTCATAAATTGAAGATTAATATTTTGCTTCAATTTTAATTTAAGAGATAATCTTAGTTTAAAATTTTACATTATATAATTTGGTCTTCAGATTAATCATAGTCTTTAAGTTATTTTATCAATATTGGCTTTTAAAGGAATAGTTCTTTTTTTTGAAAAATAATTTGAAAAAACTTGTATTAAAACAAAGATCATTTACAAGTCGGGATGAGACTTCTCGTAGCTTTAGCCAAAGAGAACACATTTTTATAATAGTAAAAGAAGATTTGCATTGGATCAAAATCTCTTAAACCATATTTCTACAATGGATGTTCACCTGTTTACAACTATAAAAGAAGATCTACATTGGAGCACAAATCTCCTAAACCACATTTTTGGAATGGTTATCCAAATTAGCTAAACATTGAATTTGCTCACCAACCTGCCTAATCATCTCATCCTCAATAGCCATGTCACTGTGCCATTGAACCCCTACCTCCTTCTCCGTGCCCATCTTAGACAGGAAGTCTACCACTTTATTTAGATATCTACTCACATCAACTAGAATCACATCATATAATTTCCTCCATAATTCCTTAATTTGAGTGACAAGAATCCTCAACCTCCATGTCTTCAAAGCAAAGTTCCTCATGCAATCTAGAGCTCCAACCATTATTTGAGAATATGATTCTAGGATTATCCTCTTGTAACCTTGTTTTACTACCCAAATAGAAGCAGATTTGATAGCTAAGGCTTTCAATTCATTGTTTATGGCTCATACCAAGCCTTAAAATTCCCAATAGAGCACTGTTCCAACATAATTATGGCAAACCACTCCAATTTTAGCTCTACCTGGATTACATTTTATAGCTCCATTAATATTAATTTTAATTCAACCTTTTGGGGGTGGTTTCAGACTAACTTTGTCCTACCCCTATTACACTTCAAATTCCTTCTCCATTACCCATATAACAACTTGAGTTTCCTCTTTAGCATAGACTGCCATAGTTTCTGTGACTTTGCTCCAAATGACCTGCCCAACTCCATATAAAGAAGAAAAATTTTCTCTAAAAATTATGGTATTTCTCTCCAACCACACTTACCTCCAAATGAAGTTTAATCCAAGATCCCAAAAAATACAAAGATATTTAGATTTAAATCTACCCCTCTTCCATATTTCCCAAATATTAATCCGATTTAAATCACCATTAACTTAAATTTTATAATATAAAAACCATCTCTCCTAGATCTGGCACTTGAATGGGCACTCAAACATTAAGTGATCAGATTTTTCCTCACTCTTGTAGCATAAACACATTTATATGGACTAATGATTCCACTACATCTGAGATTATCACAAGTAAGAATTCCATTATGTATAAACTACTAGGAAAAAAGTTTACTTTCGACCAACCCTTGGACTGCCAAATATTTCTCCAATCCTCAACATGATATGTATGAGGAGAAGGCTCTGGAAGGATCTTATCATATCCATACTTCACTGTGTAAACACCAAGGTTCCCATAGCACCAAGCTAATTCATCCTCCTCATATTTACTTATGAGAAATATTTCTGCTAAGATTTTAGTCATGATGGGTGTCAAATCCGGAGGGATTGAAATTAGCCACTCATTCAACTTCTTAAACTACTTAGAATTATAATCCCCCAGCTCACTAGTGTTGAAATAACTTTCAATTTGGATCCAACCCCTAGTTTCCATGGTTGTTTTTATTGGTTGCAGTTCAAGAAATTCAACAATGATAGGTGGTATTGATCCCATGAATCTATCTAAAATCGTGCCTTCTCCCTTCTCCCCACTTTCTAAAATAATTCATATTTTACTACCCGAGATCCTAACTTGAGAGCCTGCCACACTAAGGATCCATTACCATCCAAAGGAAAATGACCCATCTCATTTGGGCTTACTTGTTCCAGATATTTACTAGTTAAGATTCTACTAAATAAAGAAGTTGGTTGGGAAATCCACCTCTAGTAAAGCTTTCCAACCAAATATTTATTATTTAACTTTGATATTCTCAATCCCAAACCTCATTTTACCTTGTGTTGGCTTACTTTCTCCCAACCTACTAAGACCTATTTCATCTCTCCTTTTACTCCTTTCCATAAAAAATTTCTAGCCATATTGTCCAACTCTTTCCATATGGTATGTAGGGCAGCAAGGATAGAAAATTTATAAATTGGCATGGCTTTAATGACTGACTATAAAAAAGTTAATCTACCCCCATAGCTTAACCATTTGTGAGGCCAATGATTATTTCTTTCCTTGATACAGTCCAAAATATTCCTCCAGATATTTATTTTGAGTTTTTTAAAATGCAAAGGGACACCCAAGTATACCATTAGGAGAGAAGTCCTTATGAATCCCAAGATCTCTAAAATTCTATCCTTAAAAAATTCTATCTAGATATCTATTTATGACTTGGTTTGTAGCCCTAAGGTAGACACTAAGTGTATATCTAATCATTTGTGCTTCCCTAAAGCTGGCCACTCCCACAAATCTTGTGTCATCCATAAAATATAGGTGAGTCAAAAATTCCTTACCCACCTTGATACCTTGTTAGCAAACCTTGTTGTCTTCGCCTAAATATGAGTCTACCCATGTCTTCAACCAATAAGAGAAAAATATATGGGGAACAAGGATCTCCTTAATGAAGACATCGAGTAGCTTCAAACAGTTATGAGGGAAGACCCTTGATTAGCACTAAGTATATCAAAGTAGAAACATAGCTCATGATCCATTCTATCCAATCTTGAAAGAAACCAAAGGCTGCCATCATCTTTGACATGAAGCTCCACTCCACCCTATCATAAGCTTTTGATATATCTAATTTTATTAACATTCCTCTATTACCAGATGTTTGCATTGAAGGAATACCTCCTGAGCTAGAACCACACCATATAATATCTACCTACCCTCTACAAAACCCCCTTGCTCTAAGGAGATAATGCTATGTAGAAGAGGTTTTAGCTGCTCATCCATTACCATTGTGATTATTTTATATATGACATTGCATAAGGTAATAGGTCTATAATCTAAAATATGTACCCCCTCATACCATTTCAGAATTAAGGTAATGAAAGTATGATTTAATGCTTTAAGCATTATTTTACTACCTTTGGACTCCTCTATAACAACCATTACATCCTCCTCCAAGTTGTCCTAGAAGGCCTAAAAAAACTCAATTGGAAAGCCATTTGGACCTGGTGTTTTTTCGGTGCTCATTCCAAAGACTATATTCTTTAGTTCCTCTCTATCAATGGGTTTAAGTAGGGCCTAATTTTCTTCTTCAGAGATAACAGAGGGTATGATAGCAAGAATTTTTTTTTGAGCCTCTTCATCTTGTACCATACTTTCCTTAAATAGTTTAGAAAAATAATCCATTGAATGGAAATCCATACCTGGAATTGTATCAAAGGAGTGCTCGTTCTCATGTTGAAGAGATTCCATGTTGTTCATCTATCTCCTAGCATAGACAACCCAATGGAAAAATTTGGTATTTTTATCACCTTATAATAACCAAGTGGTTCTTGCTCTCTGCTTCTAGTAGGTCTCCTCTTGGTTGTAAATATCCTCAAATGCTTTATGTAATACATCATCTTCTTATTTGATCTGCTCTGTAATTGTTCCTTCCCTAAAGTGTTTTTGAACCTCATCCCATATGGCCACCAATGGAGCTCTTTGGACCTGAAAGTCTATCTTGTTAGCTCACCTCCATTGTTTAAGTTATTTTATCAATATTGGCTTTTAAAGGAATAGTTATTAGATATGATATTTTATCTATTAAAAGGAATATTAATGATCTCACACCTTTTATTAATCTTGTTAAAGGATGTTCTTTAAAACTCACATTTTTTGCATTTCTTATCTTGCACTCTCATTTTGTGTAAAGAAAATCTTTACTTTTAACTATTATAATATTGCATTTTCAAGATCCTATTTGAAAGGATCATATCCAAAAACTATTTTTAGGTCATATCTTGATTTTGAAAAATAAATTTTTGAAGTTTGCATCTCTCTGTGCATATTTACTCTTTTCATTTATTTAATAAAAATGTATATTTTCATTTTGATTAGTTTCCTTAATCTTAACACATAAACAAAAGAGATATATTTCTTTATTGTAGTTTCCTTGGTCCTTGAGGTTTTTCAAGATAGGAGAATAAAAGCTCCTCGTGAAGCAAATGGGATGAAATCAAGAAAATAATCAAGCTCTTTTTGAAAGACCCTAGTAGCTCTTTCTCTTTTGTTTGTTGTGTGCCTTAATAACTCATTTAAAAGAGGCTTCAAAATAAAATATTTTAACCTCTTTAATTGATACATTCTAGGCATTAAAATAAGAAGTGCATGTAGTTATATTTAGGCTATTCTATCTATATGAATCAATTATTTTACCCTTGGTCAAAAAGAAATTTTTATCTTTTGATGTCTCTTTAGGATAGATTTCATGAAATAAATTTAAACATTCTTAGGTTAGCTTTTGTTTTACTGCATTTTCATTCCATGCATATTTCTATTTCAACTAAATATATATTCTCAAGTCTATTAAAAGGCAATAGAAAATACCTTAGTATCCCCTTTTCATTGTCTATAAAGTAGGCATTCAAAATAAAATCACATATAGATCTACACTAGTCTAATTTGCTTGTCTACATCTTGTCTAAAATTTTATTTTATAAAAGTTATAGACTAGCATTGAATCAAAATTGTTTATAGGCCTTATTTTTTGCATTTATTGTATTACTTTGCATTGACCTATCATAATTTTACATTTAGATACTAGGTTAGTCAAGAATTTAGGTGTTTGTATAAACCAACACATAAAAAATAGTTTTAGAAAAATTGATAAATTCCCTTGGTGAACCACAAAACTTTTATTTTTGCCAAAGATAATGCTTGAAGTAATGCACAAACCCCCAAGTGATAGTAGCACCATCTCATATGAGTGTGGAATTTTTAAGGAAAGAAGACCTGTCGAGGCCAATGCCTCTC
Organism: Wollemia nobilis; assembly: GCA_028583015.1. Classification (NCBI taxonomy): domain Eukaryota; kingdom Viridiplantae; phylum Streptophyta; class Pinopsida; order Araucariales; family Araucariaceae; genus Wollemia; species Wollemia nobilis. Next base: position 52,733 of record JAQPPZ010002750.1, on the reverse strand, counting down.
CATGGGGGTCCCTTTTTGGAACCCACATCTTTGTTGAACCCAATATGAACCACCACTTAGGTACCCATCCTACCCTTTTTGACCAAGCTAATCTTAATCAAGATAAAAATATATTAAACTTAATAAAGACCACTTTAAATATTTTTGCATATTTAAATCATATTAATAAAAATAATAAGAACCTAACCAATTATTAATCATTCTAAGATAAGGATAACGACCCCTTGATAATCTTGTTGTATGAACCTTGGGGAAAAATCTCCCTTGGCTAGTATATTATGAGGGGTTGGCAAGAGTAATAAGAAGGGTTGTTATTCCCATGTGACATAAGGGTCTCAAACATCTTCTTTTATTTTTTTTTAAGTACTCTAGAAATAAAACACTAATAATTGAAATCCCTTGGCCATGATTGAACTACCATATATAACCAAAAATATTACACATCAATTGGCAAAAAATTCAAATTCGCTACTTGAAATTTTTGATAAGAAAAATGTTATAGAGAACATTGTCTATGAAGAAGAAGAGGATGAAGAACATCCTCCTTTTGGTACCCTTTCCCCTGTATAGAATCAATGAGGGGAACTAATTTTTTGGTCCACTGACCATTTAACTACTTTCTTTAAATAAAATAGGGAAAAATACAATAAGTCCTTGTGACTGAAGAAGGTCCTTTGATTACTTTGGCTGTGGAAGAATCCCTTATGGATCTTCCACAAAAGTCTAGTTCAAATCCTATGGAATATCAAAGAGACCCCTCACATTGGTCCTTATATATAGATATAAATCCAAATCAACTTAAAAGAATGGGTTCTAAACCCATCATTATTACAACTATAGTAGAAGGAAGACCCCCTAGCATCCCCTTGTCTTTTAGGAATCGAGGTTCCTTTCCTCTGAACTTGGAATATTTTAGGCTAAGAAATCCTATATTCCAACCCATAAGTGTCCCACATAGTCAAAATCTAGACATTTTCTAGTATACCCAATACTTTCAATTGTATGACATCTAATCCTTTTATCAACTTACCATTGCCACAATTTTCAATTCTTAACATCACATCATCAAATCCTTTTATTTTCAATAATCCTATAGCCAATAGTCTAGTTGTCCTTTTAGGTCAACTCACCTTAAATTACAATACTATCCTCAAATTAATCCACAACCTCAATTTATGGTACCACCAATTCCTTCTCTAGGTTTTCAAGATTTAAATACAAAACTCAAACAACTTGCTAAGGGAAATTTTGAGTTTAAGAAATAAATAGCCTCCCTACAAGGAGGCACAACAAAAAATATGCTTATATGGATTGTTGTAATGAACCTATATATTCCGCCCTAACAGATAAACCCTATTCCTCCGGCTTTGTGTTATCAAAGTTTTAAATTTATATGGGAGAAGGTGATCCAATGGAACACCTTTAATTTTTTAGAGTTGCATTCCATAACATAAAACATGATGAGATGTTTCTATTGAAAATATTCCCTACTAGTCTTGGTGGTGAGGCTTTACCGTGGTTCTACCAGCTACCTAACCATTCGATTAAAAGTTATTTTCAGTTGTAATAAATGTTTATACAATATTTTGTTACTTCCATTATAGAGAAGTGTACAATTTTTAATCTATATCAACTAAAAAAAGGTAAGAATGAAATCCTTAATAATATTATTCCCTTATGGAGGACATTGGTGAGGTAGCTTCCATTTTTCCTACCACGCACCTAAATAACTCTTGCATATTTTCATACACAACCTTCAAGACCACTTATCCTATCCCCTAGAGATGATCCACATGGTATCTTTTGATGACGTAGTTGATCTCACTAAATAAATAAAAGATGCCATCTAAAGGGGGCAAATAAAAACTAAGGAAGATGAAAAATCATCTTCTTATTCCAATTTTAAATCACAATACAAAAATAAGCATGTATTGGGCAATGGGGTTACCAACTCATTATTTCACTTGGCATTACTATAGATGACTAGGAGGTTTCTTTGGGATATAGTTGGGTAGGGTAGGTGTTTGGAGCTAGGTAGTACAAAGTAGTGGATTCCTCCACATAATTGTTTTGGATGGAACTATCTCCTTGGAAAGGTTAGGAGGTATCTATTATAAAGGGGTTGTAACTAGCACCATTTGCTGAATATAGCTCTGTGCTTGGATTACATCACTATTGACATGGAATTGGAGCCTTAGATAACCATTAAAAGGTCTATTTTCCTTATGGTTTTATTGGAAAGGAGGTCTTGGTTTATTTGGATATGGAAACCTTTACGCATTTTATTTCCTCCTTAGAGACTAAACTTCATTAAAGACTATATTAAGCATATTCTTCATTTCCTTAAGTTCAAAATTATCTATGATAGAAGAAATTGTTGCAGGAAGGGGAATAGGGACTATAAGTATAATTTGGATTTAATAGAAATTTGTTGGATGAATGGTTTGAGGTGGTTGATATGATAATTGCATATTTGAAAATAGAGGCATAGGGACCTAGGGGCTAGCACTCCTATCTGGATTAGGTCATTTTATGTTTGGATAGCTATCCCATATGCATCTAGTGAAACATTTCCTCCCTTAGCCTTTATCATCATAGATATTTGTAAATATAAGGTATTCAAATAATATATAAATTCTATAACTATAAGAGGATGAATATCATTTGGGATTATAAACCATTCTTTGTGAAATTGAATGTTGAAATCATGTGCTCTATTTATAGTTGACATTTGCTCGAAGAGAGACACTCCATCTACTTTCTCTTTGAATATTTCAACAAATAGGGCAACAAGTGGATCCTAATTAGTAATCAAATATGGTGAAGTGAGACATACCACTCATATGCTTTACCTCTAAATGATGCCACTAGCAATCTGAAAACCACATTTTGCTCTACAACATTATAAAGTGTGCATAGGATAATAGGATGTTGTAAATGCTCCAATGATGTGGTCAAGTCCTCGCTAGTAAAGTAGGGTATAAATTTAATTTTAGATGTTGTGTAAAGCAAAAATTGACAACACCAATGTAGCAATAATAGAATCAACACACAAAATATATTGCACAAAGAAGAAAGGAATGTATTGTATTAATGTGGGGGGAGCCTTGATCTCCAATGTTACAATATAGTGTATATCGATACAATAGTTACAATACAAGGGTTTTAAAACCCTTGTTCACAAAGAATATTAGGTGTCTTCTATGTCATCCTTTGCTCCAAACAAGTTGTAGGTGGGCTTGAGTATCCCTGTAGGGCCACCCAAACTGCAACAACTTTCAATAATGTAGTTCTTGCACCTGCAAATAGATCAACAACACCAAGAGGTCAATAGCATATGAGAGGGCTCCACTATGTGAGTCCCTCTTTGAATCAAATCTATAAACCCTAGTGCTAAAAATGATGAAATGCATACAAAATATAGGAAACGTAAGATGTCAAATAATAAAATATTTACCTTGTCGAAGAATATCCATTGTTCTGATCTGTGTTCTTATGTCTATGATCTAATGTCGTACGAACGCCCAAAAGCGTTCGAGGTACGATGATGGAAATTTTGGTTGAGAAAAAATGCTTGAAAGCATTTGATAATGGCAGTGGATACTCTACAACATTTTTGGATGCTTAGTAGCATTCATAGTATGTTGGGAGGCATTCAGGGGTTTCTGTAGAGGGTACCCAAATATTGTCTGTAGGGGTTGGGGTAACTAAAAATAGAGGACTCAGTGGTGACGATGAGTGAAATGAGAGCTTGACGGGAATGCTTAACCACTTCAAGAATCAAAATACCACTTAACCTCATTCATGAAAATGAATGACCTTTTATAACCTGCCTTCCATATGCTAGGGTTTCGATGACACCAATGTGCGATCAAGATTAAAACATAATGGATGGCTAGGATTATATCTTTGCAATGTGACATGGATCAAGTCAAGTGGATGGTTGAGATTAAAATATTAATGAGAGGCTGTGATTTATTCATATATATATTAAATATAAAATATTTATATTTATATATAAAATATAAGTATATATATAAATAATGAGTAGATGTGATTGGATGATGCGGATGGATGACAAGTGGTTAGGTTTTGGTGTCTATAGATACCCTTTTTGTATCGCATTGTGTAAAACACAATGCGGTGCAAAAAAAAAGACACCTGGTTTGATGAAGCAGATTTTCTTTCCTTGGAGTGCAAGAAGATCTTGAAGAAAAAAATAATGTGGGTGTAGCTTACCCCCTCAATTGGTGAGTGAGTGAAGAATGAATCTCATGAGCCAATTGATAGAATTGTGAGTGGAAATGTGGGTGTAAATGTAATGTATTCTATTTTTGCCCCAATAGATGCAAGGGGGTTTTGAAAATGTGGATGTAAATATGATGTAAATGTCAAGAAAGTGACATAGATGATGATGCAAAGATTTGTTATATTCTTTTTTCCAACAAAAAATGGGTTTTTGCCAATTGTGTGTGATGTAAATGTGGTGTGTTATGTTTTTGCCCCAAAAAATGCAGGGGGTGTTGGAAATGTGTATGATGTAAATGATGTATCCCAATGTAGGAAATCAATATCAAATTTGGTTGCCCCAAGTTTTGAGGTGGTCTTGTGCTTTTGAAAAATGTGTCATATGGCATCATTGAAATGAAAAGTGATGAAAATACAAAAATGACATAGGGGAATATGACCATTATAGTGACTGTTGTGAAGTTCCTTCCACTAGGAACCAAATATTCTACTGGTCCGTGTCCCCAATGACTGTCTGTGTAAAAGAGATGATGTATTGGAAGTTATATATGTTTCAAGCCCCACGGACAAGGCCATCAATGATAGCTTTTGAGAAAATTAATCTGGGCATAGTCTCACTCAAAAAATGAGGGACCAAATGGATTTTGATTTCAAACAAGAGGATGTTGGAGGATGGTATGAAAAAGCATGGATTTGCTTGAGAATGTGAGTGGAATTGGCAAATGTTGAGTGATAATGTATGGAATTGTGGATGATATGAATGATGTAAATGAGTGCATATGGATGATGCAATGATTGGTGGGTGAATTTGATGATTTTGTGAAATGATTTGGAATGATTTGAAGCAATTTGGGGAATTTTGCAATTTTTGGTCGCAATCAAGAATTAAACACCCAAATCAATCCAAATTATCATAGAATGTTATGGGATGATGTGATGTATGTGTAGAATGATGAATGTGGCCGTTTTGTGAAATTTGGGGCCATTTTGAAGCTTTTGTAAGCAAATTTGGTATTTTTGTGACTTTTGGTCGTAAATGAAAATGAAGCATCCAAATCGATCCGAACCTTCACAAAACATGATGTGATGATGAAATGGATGCATGGATGAATTTTGGAGTGATTTTGTGGAGGTAAGCTACATTTTTGGGTCCTATTGGTCTTTTTACAACATTCTAGAGCTAGACATCGACCAACATCCACACCATGCACAAATGTTGCTAAGCGTCTATCATCTTGCAAATGTAGAATTGCATTTGAGTGCACCAAGTAGACACCCATGAGTATTTGAGTGTTGAAAAAATAGCTATAAGAGTGCTACATAAGTGAAATTGGACTCATTCTTGTGTTCAAGAGTTTTAGAAACAACATCTGAGGAGGGTGAGTTAGTGAGTGAAGGAGTGTGATGGATGGTGGATGGAGGGTGTGGATGCGGTAGCAAGCATAGAGGTGCAAATGGATGAGGTAAGTTCCCTTGGCACTCTTGTTTGGATTTTTGCAATTTTTTTTTTTTTATGTGTAAATATTTTTTATTATGCAATGAATGTGATGATAATGTGTGTTGTGTTGCTATAGTTGAGGATCTTAGAGGCTCATCATATATTCTCACTGATTATACTAGGGGTGAGGAAGGCCTTGCAGGAGGATGATTGGAAGAAGTTGGAGGGGATGGGATTGGTGGGGGTGGCCCGGATAGAGGTGGTGAGGGTGGATGAGGGGTACCTCTCCGCCTTAGTAGAGAGGTGGGATCTAGATAGGGGGACCTTCTAGCTCTCAATCGAGGAGATGATAGTGATATTGGAAGATGTATATCGCATATTTCGAGTGCTAGTGGAGGGATTACGTGTCCAAGTTGGGCATGATAAGGGGTATGAGATGAGTTAAATATTTGGAGATGGATGGAGGGATGTAAACATCCAAGGTAGAGGGATAAGGTATTTGGCTATGTATGTGAGGTAGGAGTTGGAGGCCTTGCCCACCTTGATCATGTTTCTGTTGGCCAACATATTGGTGCCTAATAACATTGGATGTCAATTTCCATGGAACATGATAAGGTTGGTATATGATATGATTGATGAGCCTTGGGTGTATGCATGGGCACCTACTCTACTAGAATAGCTATATTTGGAGTTATATGAGGTGAGGAGGTGGGGACGGAAGGGGTTGGGTTGTAGTGTGCTACTATAGTGTTGGGGCTAGGAGCACTTTAGTGTGGCTTGTCCTATGGGGTTTCCTTGTGAGGATTGGGATAGGGATCAACCCTATGCTTTGAGGTGGTGGGTGGCTAAGGAGGTACAACCTAGTCATCCTAGTCATAGTGGCTAGGAGTGTAGAGATATATGGGTAGGGCTAACACTAGATCAGGTGTGCTAGAGGCCATGGTTGGAGGCTAGGTGGGTGGTTGGGAGAGTGAGGTAGAGCTTATCCAGTTCTCATGGGTGTTACGATAGTTTGAACTAAGGTAGGGAGTTTTGGAGGTGCCTTTGCTCTATAGGCATCAATCAGATGAGTCGAGCCTACCATGTGTTGAGGAGTGGTGGGTGGAGTATAGGGATGATGAGGAGATAGATCTCCTAGATGTGGATGATGTTAGGACCACAATAGAGTATGAGGCTTGGTTTACCTCATAGCCTCTATGGGTGCTAAATCAGGTGGTTGAAGTAGGGTGGTGGAGATGAGGAGGAGGTAGTAGCAGATGAGGATTCCCAATGTCAAAGACATCATTGGTCTAGCAGGTAGGTGAAGGATGTAGTAGAGCAGTCTTCGAAGGTTGGAGATGATGATAGTGGTAGGGATGATATGGAGAATATTTTAGAGAGACATACATATTAGAGTGAGGAGGAGTGGGTGAGGCTCGAGGTGGAGTGGGACTAGCTTCGATAGATGGTTTCAGAGTGAGATGTGAAGATAGTAGCTCAAGAATTAGTGATAGCAGCTTGGGATGTCAAGAATGCTCAACTATGGGTGGATCTAGAGGTACAGAGGGTAGTAGGTAGAGGTGAGGATGTGATAGTGAGGCTCTAGGTAGATCTCAGATAGAGGGATCATCTCATGTAGCATGTTTTGTTAGGTATAGTGACTCTAGGTATAGTGTCTCTAGGTCTAGGGCTCCTTCGAGGTCATAGGGGTCTACCTATGGATGTTAGCTAGTGCTTAGATGCACTTTTTGTATATGAGCCTTGGTGCTCCATTGTATATAGCCTTCGAGCATTCATTGTACATGTGATTTTATATATATATACATGGTTTTTAATTTTATGTTATGAATTTGTGTGGATGTGTGTGTGAATGCATATGTATATGTGATGGATGGTAATGTAATGATGATGTGTATGTGTAATGAAAATAATGCAAATGAACTAATGCACTAATGATCATTTGTAGTTTAGATTTTTTCTTGACCATTATTGATCATTGTTGTTTAATCAAGGGCACCAAAATGGTGGTATGTGAAATGGAAGACTCATGTAATGATATGGTAATGTTGATATGGATGTTGATATGGATGTTGTTGATTGAGGATGAGGATTGAAGTGTTGATGGATGTTGTTGGCTTATGAATAACTGATTGTTTTGTAGAGACTCAAACATACTAGTGATTTCAACCAAACTCCCTAAGTTCTATCTAATTTCTCTAAGACCAAATGTGTGTGTAGTGAAATGTTCATTTACCAAATCATGAGTGTGGTAAGGACTCAAGGTAATCAAGAACCAATGTGTGTGCAAGTGATTTCATTAACCCATCTTGAGTAAATTGAGATGAAACCTATCATGGAGGAGACCAAGAAGCTAGCTTGTCCTTATGTGTATTCAGAGGTCTCTTCAAGAGAGACGTGTCACCATGCATGAGCGTACTCCACTACCAATCAAGCATCTATAGCCCTAGTGGAGATTAGCTCCATAGTCCAATGATCTGATCTCTAAGATTTGGGGATTTGGACTACCTAACCATCTATATGGAAATGTAGTTCTATCCTTACAACTTGAGGATCTATGGTGTGTGATGTGTAAAAGAGTTAGAGCTTTGGGGAATCGGATTCTCAACCGAAGTGTGATGAGAATTTTACCCTATCCTTACTACTCATTCTTTTGTTTTGGAAATGTGAGTAGTGGTGAAGACCATTATTTTTTATTTTGGACTATGTGCATAATGGGATAAGCAAAGATGACCTTTTTCACTTTGAGGTTCAACCCAATCATGGTATTATCCCTCTTTGACACAAGATGTTTTTAGTATGTGTAAAATGTGGTTGGTTCAAGAGTGTTAGAGTCAATCCCAGAACTCAAGATTTTATTTAGTGAAAATGTGACTTGGTCCTAGAGAAAACTTGACATGTATTGGAGTTTGCTTGAAACACTAGGAGTGGCTGAGTGACCGAAAACACCTAGGGGTAATGAAGTGATAGTGCAAATGGTAAATTGACTTGTGAAATGGTGTAATGAAATGGATATGAACTTGGGTGTGCCCCTGATTAAGGCAACAAGATTTATTGGATCAATTATTGTCTAAACTTAACAAATGACCCCTAGTATGGTGGATGAAATGCATCAAAGTGACACTTAATGTGATTGTATGCAATGCAATATGAGGTGTGTAATGTGAATGAATGCAATGTGTATGGATGCAATGCATATGGATGCAATGTTTTTATGTATGAGCCATGTATATATACATATATGTATGTAAATATCATTAAGCATGAAATGCTCTCAAGTGAATGATGTTAAGTGGTTCGGGCTCTTCTTCTCCCTCTAGACTAGCAAGTCTATATGTTCCTTGACCCACTTTTTGGGTGACAATGTATGGACCTAACCAATTAGCCATGAATTTATCATGAAGATGCAGTAATGCATTGGTATTTTGTTGATTCTATTTAAGAACAAGATCTCCTACTTGGAATTCACGTAGATGGACTTTGGCATTGTAAGCATGCTTGAGATGATCTTGATATACTCATAAATGTTCTAAGGTATTAATCCACCTTTCATCAAGGAGTGTAAGTTGGTCAAGATGTGCTTGTCTAGTAGTATCATCATCTATGAATTCTTGCAATAAAATTCACAATGAGGGGATCTCGAGCTCAAGAGGCATGATGGCTTTGGTACCATAGACCAATGAGAATGGTGTTGCCCTAGTAGGCATGTAAATGCTTTTTCGATAAGCCCATAATACCAAGGAGATTTGAGTGTGCCAATATCGATGATTTTCTTTGACTAGTTTCTTGAGAATAGCAATCAATGTCTTATTGGTTGCCTCATCTTGTCCATTTGTCTGTGGGTAATAAGGAGTCAAGAAACTATGTTGGATATTATATTTTTTGCAAAGTGCTCGAACATCCTTGTTCTTGAAATACTTGCCATTGTCAAAAATGATTTTTGAGGGAATACCAAAATGATAGATGATGTGTTGAAGTATAAACTCCACAATCCGAGGTCCTATCGTACTGGTTAGAGGAATTGCCTCAACCCACTTAGTGAAGTATTCAATGGCTGTGATGATGAATGTGTGTTGTCCTAAGGAAGGAGGTAAGATTTTACCAATCAAGTCCAAACCCCATTGTGAAAATGGCCAAATACTTTGAATAGGTTGTAGTTCTTGTGTTGGTACATGAGTTAAATTAGCATGTTGTTGTTATTGTTGACATTTCTTGACGTAATTGCAACAATCGCGTTCCATGGTGGGCCAATAATGAACCATGCATAAAATACGCTTTGCGATGGCCATTCCACTAAAATGACCACCACAAGTACCATCATGAGCTTCTGATATTGCTCTTTTGGCCTTAGTACGCTCGAGATAGCGAAGGAGAACTCCATCATAACCATGTCTATACAACACATCCTCCAAGAGAGTAAAATGATCTACCTTTTGCTTGAAAGTGTGTTAAGCAATCCATGACATGTTAGATGGGAGTGTTCCAAACTTGAGGAAGGCTTTTATTTAGCTAGACCAAGGCTCATATGACTTTGCATGGATAAAGCAAACGTCCCTCTCATCTTTAGACTCAACATAGGAAATTTTATATTTAGAGAGTGTTGTGATAATTAATGGATATACCTCTCCTTCAGAGTTCTTTGGAATTAGTGCTCCTAGATAGACCATCACATCTACAAATCTATTAGTCGATCTAAGCAAGCTATAAATTTCATACCAGTCAAATTTGGAAAGCAATTTCATTACTACTTCATGGTAAAGTTTTAGAATTGGTTCTTTGCATTGGTATTATTTGTTTACTTGGTGAACAACAAGTTGAGAATCACCAAATATCCTGATTGCTTTATGCTCATAGCTATGGCTGCTTGAATTACTCTGCATTATTATTTGTGCATGGGAAATTGAGTTTGAATGATAAGGGGATAGGCATCCGCTGTGGTGTATGAAATACAACTCCAACACCTTGTTCATTTGTGCACTTAGAACCGTCAAAGAATAATGTGATATCAACATCTTCCTCTGGAATGACATCTTTTTCTTGTTCAATGATAGTAAATATTGAATCATCTAGGAGCTCAATAATCAATGGATGATCATTAGGAAGTGAAGATTTCGCAAGTTGATCGACTATATCCTAACCTTTGATGGATTTTTGGCTAATGAACTCAAGATCGAATTCAATCAAGAGCATTATCCATTTTGTGATGCAGATGTTATTGTAAGTGTGAGACATCATGTAACACAAAGGAGTTTTGTGAGCTATGACATAGGTTGTGTGGCTTAGCATGTAATGTTTGAGTTTCTTAGTGGCAAAAACCACTACTAAGCATAGTTTTTCTACATAAGTGTATCTGGTTTCATAGGTTACCAATGTTCAACTAATGTAATAGATATCTTGCTCTCGAGTATTTTCATTCTTTTTAGCAAGCATTGTCCCTAAAGCAAAGTTTGTTGCTAAAACATAAAGATGGAAGGGGACCCCAGAGAAGGAGGATTTAATATTGGTGGAGAAGCTAGGTATTGCTTGATGTCATCGAATGATTTTTGGCATTCATATATCCATGAAAATGTCACCTCCTTTTGTAATAGGTGGTTGACTGACCTACATTTGTCTAAGAGTTGTGCAATGAAGTGGCATATTGATTTAATATTTCCTTGTAAACTACGTAGCTCTTTCAAGTTTGTTGGGGGAGGCATCTCCATGATGGCCTTGACCTTGTTTGGATCCACTTCAATGCCTCTTTTGGAGATAATGAATCCTAGTAGTTTGCTTGAGTTAACACCAAAGACACACTTATTGGGGTTTAACCTTATGTTATGCTCTAGAAGTCAATCAAAGACTTTTTTCAAGACACCAATGTGCTCTTGTCAAGTTTTAGATTTTATCAAGAGATCATCCACATAATATTCGATGATATTATGCATGTAGTTATGGAATATGTATGTCATGGCACATTGAAAAGTAGCACCTACATTTTTGAGGCCAAAGGACATGACCTTATAACAAACATTCCCCTAAGGTGTAGTGAATGTTGTTTTGTGTTGGTCATAAGGATTGATTCAAATCTGATTGTATTCTAAAAAATCATCCATTAAGGAAAGCATTTCATGGCCAACACAAGTGTCGACAAAAGTATCGATGTTTGGTAGAGGAAATTCATCCTTAAGACACACATTGTTAAGGTCTTGAAATTCAGTGTAAATATGTATTACCACGTTAGATTTATGAACCGGTACCATGTTTGAAAGACACTTAGGATAGTCAATGGGTACAATGAAACCCACATCTAATAGCTTTTGAAGCTCTTATTTGACCATGATGGCAATGGTAGGATGTATATTTCTTAGTTTTGGTTTGATCGGCTTAGCATCAAGGTGCAAGATTAAATTGTGGAAAACAAGGTAAGGGTCAAGGCCGGGCCTGTATTTGTAGGACCATGCAAACATTCCCTTCTTTCTCTTGAGAAGAGCTATCATTGCTCTTGTTCATTAGTAGATAAAATTTTTCCTGGTTTAACGATTTGTGGATTGTCTACATCTGAACTAAGGTTCACATCGATGCTATCTTCAATGGATATGTGAAAACCTTATTCAAGTTGATGGGGCATTGGGATCAAATGAATATTATCAATGATATTATCAAACTCTTTTGACTCAATCTCTTCTATGTCTTCTTGGAAAACCTCAGGATCCAAGGGTAAAGGCGAAGGTGAAGGTGGAGGTGATAAAGGAATGTAAGAAACAGAAGCTCTTAATAATTCCTTAGAAAGGATTGTGGTGATGAAATATGTTCCATATCAATAAGGCTAATGTTAATTGGAATTGGATTTGCCAATTCATATGGATTATAGAGTGGGGTGTATAAGTGAATAGGATTCTTGATGACTTAGTGAGAATGGTAGTTGGCAATGTGAAGGGTGGGTTGGTTTTATCTATTGAGATCGATGAAGGAACCTTGGGAATATGAACAACAACAAGCAACACTTGTAAATGCAAATAACAAAAGTCATGCACATGCAATGCAAAGATTTTTTCTTTTTGAATGTTTTTTTGTATTTTTAAAAATAAAATTGATATATGTACATATGTTACAAAATGTTATGATAAGGTGGATCAATGAAGTGGAGGTGGTGGTTCACCAGGTGGTTCAGCTTGCTCCCTAGGTATGGGTGTCAATTCCTTAGTATATTCATCTAAAGCTATCGACATAATATTTTATTCTTGATAGATTTCCTCCTCAAAGTCATCATTGTGGATGGTTTCTTCTTCTGAACCTAAATGAAGGCTTTGGAAAGCTTATTCAAAAGAATAAATGATGGGATGAGAATGGTAGCCTAAAACTAAATGTTCATGCACTTCTCAATATGGAGTATCAATGATTCCATGCATGACTTGTTCATGTCATCCTAGGCCATATACTTTCCAATTGACTCGATGAAAGTATGATGAAGTAAAACCCATCATGCACTCTATGTTGTCAAGGACTGGTTGTGTAGGTTCATCTAGGTAAGGTGGATCAGACTATGAATCAACCCCTCCATACAAAAAATTAATGCTATTAGGTTCTAAATATATATTGTACACCATTCCTACGGATAAGAGTGGATGCTTAGTGGTGTAATTGTGATGTCTTGGGCCACGTATTCACCAATGCTAGGATTGGTGAGGTGGATCATAACTTGTAAGAATGTGTATGAAGTGGATGTGGAAGTGGAAGTGGAAGTGGGAGGCTCATGGCTGGGTTATGACTCAGGTGATGGAAGAGATGTGTGGTAAAATGGCATCTCACAGTCTGTTAGATTGACTTGTGAGACATCTATTAGTGTGGATGGAGATGGATTTGGTTGAGGGGTTTTATGGATGAAATGGTAGTGGGTATAAGTTGAATGGGTGATGAAGAATTAGTAGTGATAATGGGTGATGTTGATGTTGATGATGTGGATAGTGTGGATTGAGTTTGAATGCATGTGCATGTGGCTGACTATTATGAAAGTGGGGTGGAGTGGAAGGTTCATGTGGTGTAATTATAGGAAGCTCTTTAGGAATAGAAGCCTTGTATGAAGAATTGGTGGATGGGGTTAGGAATAGGTGGGTGGATAGAAGTATGGGTTCATAGGGATTTGAAATGAAATTGCAATACTTAAATGATTTGATGTCCTTTGGTATGCAATGGACCTGTCCCTCATGTACATATTTTAGATATGGATGTAATATTGAGGGAACACATATCATATCCCTAATGCAAGGGTGTCCAAGGAGTACATTGTAGGCCATGGACCCCTTGATATTTTTACCCCCAATTCTATGGATAGAACGACAGTGACAACTATGGAACGAAGAGCATCGTTGAATGCTCTCAAGGTGAATGTGGATATGGTAATGTGTGATGGTGGAAGGTTGATATGTTGAAGTGCAGATGTGGTGATGATTTTGATGGATGAACCAATATCAATTAACACTTGTTTAAATGGATTCCTATCAACCTGAGCCATAATATGTAATGGAGGGTCCACTGCTTCTCACGACATTGATTTAATTTCAAAATCATAGAATGTAATGGAAGGCTCCATGCACGTTCAAATACTCCCCAAAAAATTGTTAAAGACATTAGTGTCTTGTGATTAGAGTTCAATGGATTTTAGAATTTCCATTAACGCCTTGTGATGTGAGGGAGATTGTTGAATTAGCTCATTGATTGATAGTTTGGCTAAAGCCATTTTGAGGCTAGTTATTAGCAAGCTATTTAATGAGATGATGGGACTTTGTGAGTAGTTTAGAGGATGAATTAGCTATGGTGGATGACTTGGAAGATGGATTGGTTGGGATGAATTGGTATAAAAATGTATGGGTGATGGTAGAATGATAGGTTGTGGTGATACACTTGCTTGAGGTGCTATAGGAGGTTGGACTGCCTATTGTTGTTCATTCTATTTGTTGGTGCTTCTTTGACCATGGGTAATTACATGAATAGTCCCCATAAAACCTTGATATTGTTGCACATGGTTGACCTGATTAGGAGGAGTCTTAATGTTTGAATCTCCTATTGTCTATTGTTGTTCCTCATGATGAGGAAGTGGTGTTTGGTATATACCAAGGTTTTGGTTTTTTTGAGCCAAGGAACTGTCAATATTGATGGTCCCTAGCTATATAATATCGTGCACCATGTGTTTAAATGACTAGCAATTATTATATCATGCCTTTTATGTCGATGAAAAGGAGAAAATAAGTTTTCCCTATAGTCCTTGCCTCATTTAACTTGATCTTCTAGTATGATTTTGGACAAGGAAATAGTGTTGGTGTCATACAACCTTCAAAAAAGGGAGGCATATGATTCAGGCAATGGTGTGAAGATGTATTTATGTCGAACATATTGTAGATGTTGGTGAGTCTTCATAGTTGGCACTATGGTGTGAGGTTGGTGAGGTGGGGGAACTACTTGATAATTGATTTGTTACGGTTGTTGTTGCATGGGTTTTTATTATTGTTGAGTCATTATCGGCTGACTCAAGACCACTTGATTTACTTGACTAGGCTTTGATTGGCCAAAATAAATTCCTTTTGATTGGCCCTTATTCTACAATTCTTTCTTCTTAGGCTTTATATCGCCCTCTTGAATTTTGATCTCTTCAAAGATACACACTTGGGCAAGAGCCTAATTGAATGTTCTATATTATTATAGCTATAATAGTAAAGATATGGGTTTTAAGCAACTCCTTTTGAACATTCGGGTTAGTTCTTCCATTGGTAGGAGAATGGTAATTTAGTGATAACAATCCTCCAAAGGTTTTTGAAATCATAAACTAAATCTTATATAAATTGTCTAAGGTTTTATAGGTTAGTCAATGTGGTTTTCTTTCAAACATTAAGGGAAAATATCTCCAAAAATTTATCTACCAGCTATTCAAATGTGTAAATGTTGTGGTGAGGCAGATGGTTATACCAGTCTTGAGCATCTCCCCCCAATGTCTGAGGAAAGGTTCTGAGCATTAAAGCATCTTGGTCTTGGATCCAAAAACATGAGTGGATAAATGCGCTTATGTGCTCTCTAGGATCCTTTGTCCCTTTAAACTTGTCAAATTTTGGTACTGTGAAATCTATTGGATATGGTGGTGATGGTACCAAAATATGGATAGGTTGATTGATTAGCTATCTTAGGGTGGGCTTTTGGTACATCATACTAGAAGTATGTTGAATCAAGCTATCAATATGCTATTACATTACTTGAATTTTGGGATCTTCCATATGTGTATGAAAGCCCTAGATTATTTGATGATTAAGTGGAGGTGATGTGTGTGAAGGAATGAGTTTTTGTGAAGAATTGTGATGTTGATGGTTTGATGGATTAAAGGGAATTTGATGATGTTGGGTTTTTTGTTGGATTTGATGTTGGAATGATTGATGTTGATGAAGTGGATGTGAAGTTTGTGGGATGTGAGTGTTTTGGGTTGTGAGAGTGGTGTTGGTGTGGGTGAATGGAGGTGTGGGTATAACAAATTGAGAAGATGGCGATACCCAAGATAATTTAGGTGTGAAGTAAGTGTGTTGGCTTGGGATAGAATGAGGTTAGAAATTTGTTGTTTGAGGTTGTTGTTGGGGACAAGAATGATCATATTGCTGGCCCATGAGTAGTTGGTTGAGATGTTACCATGCTTTGAAGCCAAACAAATGTAAAATCAATTGCAATGCACTCACGAAGAGAGGAACGAAAAGAATTCAAATATATTATTGCCACTTGAGGAGGGCTAAGTCCTTCACCACTAAGGAGGGCTTAGTCCTTGCGAATACACAAATTAAATTCAAATATGAAAGATGATAAAAATAAATCACAACCTACTCTATTTATATTAATTAATCAGTGAATAAATCAAAGTTGGAAATATAGTCGACTTGGCTATATTGGTATTGTAACATGGCTCCCCTCCTCAGAAAGCTTTGTCCTCAAAGCTGGAAATGACTCAAAGATACTTTATGTTTCCCATGTAGCATCTTCTACTGGTAGGTCCTACCATTTAATTAGAAATTCTTTGATGTGACGAGATCGAAGAGTACGTGATCTACTTTGCAATATTGCTTCTAGCTGGAGATATATACGTCCTTCTTCATCAAGTACTGGAAGTTTTGATTGAGAGTGTACTCTTTGTCCAATCACCTTCTTGAGACATGAAACATGAAATACTAGATGTATATAGGATGAGGGAGGAAGCTCTAGTTGATATGCCACTTTGCCTATGCGACGCACTATCTTGTAAGGACCATAAAATCTTGGAGCCAACTTTTGACTAGTCTTGATCTTCAATGATAGTTGTTTGTAGGGTTGCATATGCAAGAAAACCATATCACCTATATTGAATTGTCTTTCTAAACGGTGTGAGTCTTGTTGCTGCTTCATACGATTTTGTGCTTGGACCAAATTATCTTTGAGAATGTTAAGCATTGTCTGTCGGTGTTGGAACCAATCATCTACTTGAGCCACTTTGGAAGATCCTGGAACATAATATGCTATTGTTGGTGGTTTCACTCCATACAATGCTTCAAATGGGGACATCTTGATGGAATAATGGTATGAAGTATTATACCACCATTTTGCTAATGAAAGCCAATGACTCCATTGATACTACTTATCTTGAGCAAAACATCGTAGATAGGTTCCCAAACATTTGTTAACAATTTTAGTTTGACCATCTGTTTGAGGATGGTATGCAGAAGATATATTTAATTTTGTACCACTAAGATGAAATAATTCCCACCAAAAATTGCTAGTAAATATGGGATCATGATCACTTACAATATTTTTGGGTATTCCATGTAACTTGAAAATGGAGTCCATAAATACCTTAGCCACTTTGCTAGCTGAAAATGGGTGTTGTAGAGCATTGAAGTGGGCATACTTGGAGAGTCGATCCACTACCACAAAAATCACTATTTTACCTTTCGATTTAGGAAGACCTTCAATAAAATCCATTGATATATGTTCCCATTGGTGGTCTAGAATTGGTAATGGTTGAAGAAGTCCTAGAGATTTGATTGTTTCACCCTTATTGCATTGGCATATTTCACATTCTACCACAAATATTTTGACATCATATTTTAATCCTTTCCAATAAAAGGATTGTTTTACCCGCATATATGTCTTCAAAAAACTTGAGTGCCCTGCTAATGGAGAAGCATGTGATTCCTCAAGAATCCTGGATTTGATATTAGAATTGTGTGGAATGTAAATGTGATTCTTTCTTCTTAACACCTTGTCATCATATGAAAAATGAGGATGCTTGGATGATCCTAGAATCAAATCTTGAATTATTTGAGCAGTTTCTGTGTTCGATAACCATTCTTCTTGGATCTGAGAAACCCATTGGGAACAAGGACCCAAAATGGCATTGATAACCACTTCATATTCATATTTACGAGACAATGCATCTGCTACCACATTTTATTTCCCTTTCTTATACTCAATAACAAAATCATATCCCAATAATTTTGTTAACCACTTGTTTTGCTCAGGATAAGAAAATTGTTGTTCTAGAAAATGCTTGAGACTACTATGATCTATTTTTATGATGAAACGACTACTGATTAAGTAGTGTCTCCATTTCTCAACTGCATGTAGAATAGCCAACATCTCTTTCTCATATGTGGACCTTCCCAAATTTTTACCTGAAATTTGCTTGCTCTCAAATGCCAAGGGATGCCCTTCTTGCATTAATACTGCCCCAATACCTATTCCCGAGGCATCACATTCAATCACAAATGGTTTGTGAAAATATGGGGTTGCCAAAATTGGAGTAGTACACATTGCTTCCTTGAGTGCCATGAATGCTTGAGTGGCTTCTTTCAACCAATGAAAAGCATCTTTTTTTGTGAGAGCGGTGAGAGGGGCTGCAATTTTACCGTAATTGCAAATAAACTTGCGATAGTAACCAATAAGACCCAAAAAACCATGAAGTTTCTTGATGGTTTTAGGTAAAGGCCAATCCTGAATGGCCTTAATTTTATTAGGATCCACTTTAACACCTTCATGAGAAACGATATGACCCAAATATTCAACTTCTTGAACACCAAAAGAACACTTGGAGCATTTGAAAAAAAGTTTTTCCTTATGTAATATATGAAGAACCTTTCCCACATGCATCAAATGATCCTTCCATGTTTTACTGTATACTAGAATGTCATCGAAGAAGACTAAGACAAATTTGCGAAGGAATGGATGAAAGACATGGTTCATGAGACTTTGGAAGGTGGAGGGGGCATTAGTGAGACCAAAAGGCATGACTAAGAATTCATAATGACCTTCATGAGTATGAAAGGTAGTTTTGGGAATGTCCTCATCTCTTACTCTGATTTGATGAAAACCAAAACGTAGATCCAATTTTGTGAAAAATTTTACATCATGCAATTCATCTAATAAATCATCTATGACAGGGATAGGGAATTTATCCTTGATTGTGATTTTGTTGAGGGGATGAAAATTAGGACACATACACCAAGATTTATCCTTACGATGGGCCAAAACCACTGGTGAGGAATAAGGACTAGTGCTATGATGAATGACTCCATGTTCTAAGAGTTCTTGGACAATATTTTCAATTTCTATTTTTTGAGGTTGAGGGTAGCGATAAGGATGGACATTAGGAGGGAGGCTTCCTGGAACAAGATGTATGGCATGGTCATGAGACCATTTGGGAGGTAGTCCTTTTGGTTCTTTGAAAACTTCATCATAGTTAGCCACAATATCTTGAAGATCCTTTGAGTGAATTTTAGGAATATCTTGTGCTTGCACTTCCAAACAATTGATTTGAGCTATGAATCCATAACCTCCTTTCCTTAATATTTTTTCCATGCTGTGAGAACTCACTACCTTTGATGGTGGAGTTTGAATTCCTTGGAGGCAAATAGTCTTTCCATTTTCTTTCCATTCCACAAATAGTTTTCTGAAATTAAAACTGATAGTGTCTAGTTGTTCTAACCATTCAACTCCCAAAATAACATCTGAATTTCCTAGACTCATGACAAAGAGAGTTCCATGCCAAGTATAACTTCCCATTTGTATTGAAACTGGAGATGTTCTACCAATACATTGAGCATTTCCTCCATTTGCAACTAAAACTTGAAACTTATCTTGATTGGAGGAGTTAATGTGCAAGTTCAATGCTTTAGCAGTTTTGAGGTCAATAAAATTATGAGTACTACCTGAATCGATCAACACATTTATCCTTTTCTGCCTAATAAATCTTGGTACCTTAATTGTATGGTGAGTTGTTAATCCCATAAGAGCATGTACTGAAATAGCCATAGTATCTTCATCAAATGTTGCTTCATTATTATCCATTTGTTCTTCATACATAGGTGATTCTTGTTGATTGATATCCTCTACTTCCTCTTCCTTCCTTATTATCATATTCTATTTGAAATTTTTATCTTGGTACACATGCTTGATATTTTGGATGATGATTGTGATATTTATAGCAATAATATCTTGATGGTTGGTCATTTCTATGAAAGGAATTGTTGCGATATTGAGGATGGTTATAGGAGTCACGTTTAAAAGATGTCAAATTTTGCATCTTTTTCTCAACAAGCTTAGCAATCCTTATAGTTTCATCCAAAGAGTATGGATCATGTAAGTCTACTTCAATTTGAATATTCTCTTTCAAACCATGTCTAAAGGCCGAAACCACCACATCAGCTTGTACATCTCTCGTATAAGCAAGAAGACTTGTGAATTCTGAAACATAATCTCTGACAAACCCAGTTTGTTTAAGCGCCAATAGTCGAACGATGTAGGAAGAGGAACTACCTTCATCAAATATCTTGAGGAAAAGATCCTTAAATTCAGGCCATAATATGGGATGAGTATGTTGACATTTTTTCCAAGCGAACCATTGGTAAGCTTCGGTACCTAATTTGGAGGAGGCATAAGAAAATTTTTTGGCTTCAGGAACATGATATAGGTGTAGGATACCCTCCATTTTAGCTAACCAACCATGTGGATCCCCACCCTCAAAAGTAGGCATATCAACACGTGGAATATTAACACCTGTAGGCCATCTTGCATGTTGATAAACTTCCTCTATATCTTGATCCGCATTATCATTTTGTCTATGGTAGTTATTTGGGGAAGGAGGAGCTTCTTGGTTTTGTTTATTCACTATTCATCCAAGCATTATTGACATGTTGTTCATACTAGTCATTATTTGAGTCAAACATGCTTGTAATTCTTGGTTGCTTGTATTGGGGATTTCTATTTCCTCATGTGTGATATTTTCTTGGGATGAGTTGGGTGAGTTGGAAGGAGCCATGGGGTTAATAGCAAGATGGTTGGGGTTAAAACTATTAATGCATAAAGGAGAGTTATGTTGCGTACCTTTATTTCATGGAGGTCTTCTTGGTGACTTCGAGGGTCCTTCATTTGTATTATCTGTGCTATATAACCTTCCATTTGACCCTTTATTCTTGTTGGGAATGAGCAAAATATGATATAATATTATACAAAAAATGAGTACAATATATAGGCATAAGCCTATATGAAGAATATGAAAAATGTCAAAGAGAATGACAAGTGTCAAACTAAAGAAGGCATAGTGCACATTAATTCTAACATTCCCCCTTAATGTGCACTATCCTAACTATAGAAAAAAATAAGTCAACATTAGGTAACATTCCCCTTTAATGTTGAATTCTCTAAAAGAAACCTATCATTCTCCTTTATTACAGAATTTGTTCTAGGCTCGTGCTCTTTGTGCTTGGATCTCCAACTATGAATAATTCTAGATCAACGGTGTATACATCTTGGTATGTTTCCATAGGGTCAGCCACTTCCTTGGATTTTTTGCCTTTGGGTCAACCGTCTAAGTGCCTTAGGGTTATCCTGTGTGCGTCAAGGTCATCCACTTCTGGCTCTGTTGCCTTTGCAGGTCATCCTATAGGTATGTTGCCTCTCGTAGGTCACTAACTAGATTCACCATGAATATCATCCCCCCTCATGGTGAACTCAATATAGAAGGTGTCGGTATCTTTCAAAAATGTACCTTAATACAAAAGAAATATGAGCCATGAAATACAATAAATGAGCCATAAAATCCAAATGTGGAGGAGAAGAAGAAATAAAATAGAAGAGAATCTCCTGAAGTGTCTTCATCTATAGTCTTCAAAAGTTGATCCAAAAAAGTCCTCGAATAGAGTCTAGGGTGTCAAACTAAAAGTAGGCATGGTGCACATTAATTCTAACATTCCCCCTTAATGTGCACTATCCTAAATATAGAAAAAACAAGTCAACATCCTTCTTTATTGCTGATTTGGTCTAGGCTCTCCAACTATGAATAATGCTAGATCAACGATGTATACTTCTTGGTTGTTGCCTCAGAGTCAGCCACTTCCACAAGTCTGTTGGCTTTGGGTTAGCTGTATAAGTGCCTCAGGGTCATCCTAGGGTCAACCACTTCTGGGTTTGTTACCTTTGCAGGTCATCCTCTAGGTATGTTTCCTCTCGTAGGTCACTGAATAGATCCACCATGAATATCATCCCCCTCATGGTGAACTCAATCTAGAAGGTGTCGGTCTTTGCCAAAAATGCACCTTAATACAAAGTAAATACGAGCCATAAAATACAATAAAAAATTAGCCATAGAATCCAAATGTGGAGGAGAAGAAGAAAGAAGAGAATAGAAGATAATCTTCTGCAGTGTCTTCATTTGTAGTCTTGAAAAGTTGATCCATAAAAGTCCTCGAATAGAGTCTAGGGTGTCTATGTTTGTATTCCCTAGAGTAGGTTTCCTTATGGTAATCACCTCATCTTCCCGAAATACATGGATAACCAGCCACTGCATCTGCCAAGTGTGATAGAGGAGAATACTAGATACTAGGATCACATACAAAATGCCTTGGGAGTGTCGAGTTCAACTGAGAGTGCACTCCAAGGTACAACATATTTGACACTAAAAAATTCAAATGGAACATCTTCAAAATTACAATTGGACACCACAAATGTGTCCGTATTAGAAAAACCTTTTCGATGACTATAAATACCCCTATTTTTGGGTGTCAATGGGGCCTTCATCTCTAAAAAAGAAACATGCCTCTCTAGGAAGCAGATAAATATCTCATTTTTCCCTCGCAGGATTACATAGGGCTACAAGGCTTTCTACTTCCATGTTGAAAAAATAGATTATTTAAAAAAAAATGGCCAAAATACCCAAGTGGTCCCTCCACATTAAAATAAAATATACCCCCTTTCCTGTCAAATATCCTTAAAAAATGCCTTTTAAATACAAATTTCCCCCTTTATGATTAAAATAAACTGCATTAAAAAAATACATGCGTTGCTCGGTAACCATGCCATCACCCTCAAAAACAACTCGGCTTTAGAGATGCGCTGCTACAAAGCCAAAGGATAGAAAACATGTTCAATCTCCTGGTAGACATTGACACTCCTAGAATAGCACCATGACGAACAACATCATGACCACGTCCACACCCATAATAACAACACGAACACGTGAACACTATAAATAGTCCACTACATCGGTTTCACAGGGAGGGCGAACATGATTTAGAAAACCATTCACAAAAAATATCCACCAAAAATTAGGGTTTAAACTACAATTTTCAAGCTGATATTCGCTCGAAGGACGTGCACGATAGTTTTTTGCTCATCGGGTAAAAAACATACTGCTCATCGTAGCACAATCTCACCATAGCTTCTGAGAATAGAGTGACACAACCACTAACAAAAAAATAAAGTGGAAGCTCTTCACTTGGCATATGTTTGTTTCCCCCATCACGTCGTTACATTTCCACTTTCCCTTGGAAAATTGTAAAAAATTACAGATAAGAAGAACCACCATAGAACTAGCTCCTAGGTCCTCCACTACGCAGACTGCGACCCGTGCTACTATGCACCATGAGTAGTTTAAACCACATTCTGATACTATTGAAGGGGTTGCGACTTCATCAATAGGGAGGACATCTCTACGATTAGAAAAATGATCATGTGGCATTGATATCAGAGCTGATCACCGTTAAACTCCACTATTGTGGATGTTACTTCACATATTAATCATCAAGAATGACTGTACGACTCCACTGCAAGATTGGGATGACCATTTTATACAACGGGAATAGTACTTAAATAGTCGAGAACACCATAAATCCCCTTTGAATTACAACAAAAAATTATAAAGTCGAGAATGCCACAAAAATCACTGGGTGAATATGCTGATTGGATCCATCGAGGAACACTATAGATGGGCTGAATTTGCAAGGAGGATATGTACCAGGGTGCCACCTTCGTCCTCATAGATTTTGAACAATGCCTTTTCTAGCTCCATTGACATCTCAATGAATCTTTTCTCATAACATGCTACCAAAAATATCTATCACATCTACAAATTTGCAGTTAACAGTGAATGATCATGGCAGTTTTGGCATCCCCATCATGGTCTCTCACACCATACATGCATCCACAAAAAAATATTTTCTGCATTCTCTTCAATAGGTACCTCCAGATTGCATTCAAACCACCATTTCAAAAATTAAATCTCTGCCATGGATAAAAATAGCAAAAGTCATGGTAAAAATGACATAGTGGAAGAATAAATCATCATCAGTCATGGTGGTTACTGCGGATGTGCAACGGGGTGGATTTTTAGATCCATTTATTCCATGATGGTCTCACTAGGATCACCATCGATATGTAGCTTGAGGGAATTATCAAACTATCAAATTGGAAAGCAAGGATTTTGGCAGGCGCTCTTAATGAAAACATGCAGTCTTCCACCGAAGATAAAAAAAATTTCACCACCAGATCAGTGTCATAATAAAATTGATTTCATCAACAATTCATGAATCAAAACTATAAAATCATGATCTCCGCTATGGGTGGAGGGGGTACTTAGCTAGATGATTAATGCTCAGAAGAATTAAAATGCAGAAAACAACCATAGAGTTGATGCGTATGCAAATCCTACCTCATTGTCGCTCAACTGGTGGATCTTCGAATAGAAAACACCGCCTACGATCCCAAAATAGATTGGTAAAGTTTTTAGCAAAAAATACCAAGCACGATCACCCAAGATTTGAAGTGCATCTAAGGTGAGATTTGACGCTTGATAAATATGTCAAGGTTTGAAAAAAATGCGTCTGGAGTCAGACTAAGCAAAGCTTCAGCGAACGATGAGTTAAGGTATTGTTCAACGTTGCATTAAACTGTGCCAAGCTCCATCCATTGCACACTTAAAATGTTGTTACTTGAGTATGATGCCTATAGCCTTTACGACTCTCAGAGTCCATTTCCACGACACCCATTTGTGATCTCCTATTTCTCAAAAGGTAGAATAATGCCACTGCACCTCCATAAGAATCTGCAATAAGAAAAATAAAAAAATAGATAAAAATTCATGTCCCAAGCATTAAATCTTCAGGGGCAGCCATGAAATCCTCTCTTTCTCTAACTAACTTTCTAGTTTATGATCCAGAAATGTAGAGATCATACTCCCTGATTCATGGAGAATAAAAATGTGATGAAGGAATGAGGAGAAAAAAAAATTGGGGGGAGGGAGGATTTACATGAGGTAAATCCCCCGTTAAGCTCACAAGCTTAGGAGAGCTTCTGGATCTCTGATACCAAATGTTGGGAATGAGCAAAATATGAGATATATTATACAACAAATGAGTACAATATATAGGCATAAGCCTATATGAATAATATGACAAATGTCAAAGAGAATGACAAGTGTCAAACTAAAGAAGGCATAGTGCACATTAATTCTAATAATTCCACCTATCGCTCATGCACTTGTTTAATAAAAAAATATTGGACCAAATTGATAAAAATTTGGTTATTTTTTTGCAAAACAAAAATATGTTAATTTTGTTAATTGGACAATTTTTTTTTTCTTTTGTCAATTTTCGCTCCAACTGCAAAACTATCACTTCAATTGCAAATTTTTGAAATTTACTTCAATTTAAACTCTGAAAATGGTCCCAATGGTTAGTTTACCGTCCACTTGAAATTCAAACTTTGTTAGGAACTTCAAAAATACTACTTACAAATCAAGCAATTATTGAAGCCCTTTTTGTTATATAACACAATATATTTTTAATGGTCATTTTTATCTCTAGTGGATATAATTAGCAATGGCTATAATGGTCACTTTGTTGTATAACACCATATACTTATAATGGTCACTTCGGGCTCCAACGGATATAATCAATGGCTATAACGTTGACCAAAATTTAAGGAAAGATCTGTTGACCAAAGCTTGGTCAGTACACCCATGGCTATAACACTAGATTGGCATGCTATGATCGGGATGATTGTACACGGTTGAATGACATATGAGGGAACAATGATTGGATGGCTGGCACATGAATAAGATAACAATTGGATGGCTGGTGGATGTTTTAACACCAAATTCTCTACACTCAAGGCAAGGTGGGTGTTTCCATGTTGGTAAATAGAAAAAATAAATATCCTTCACTTTTAGACTTTAGGACATGGATAATACACCAAAAATTATGCCACTCTGTAGTACGCAATCATATTTGAAGATGAAATTGCAATGATCCTTTGTCCTTGTACTTTGTATTATATAAAAAGTATAATCCCTCACCTTTAGAATTTAAATTTTGAATGGCTATAATCTCACCAACTCCCACACGGCTTTAATCTTGATCAAATTTGGATGGACCGACTATCGTATGGTTTGAACATGGATGGATGGTGAAAGAAAGGCTATGCAAGGTTATGAAATAGATAAATATAGATACAATTACGAACCCCAAAATGAAAGACAAGAAACATGGCTTTTGTCCTTGTACTTTGTATTATATAAAAAGTATAATCCCTCACCTTTAGAATTTAAATTTTGAATGGCTATAATCTCACCAACTCCCACACGGCTTTAATCTTGATCAAATTTGGATGGACCGACTATCGTATGGTTTGAACATGGATGGATGGTGAAAGAAAGGCTATGCAAGGTTATGAAATAGATAAATATAGATACAATTACAAACCCCAAAATGAAAGACAAGAAACATGGCTAACATGAAGATGAAATAGAGGATAGTGGATGCTAGAGTGTGATGTGGGAGGAAGCTGTAGAGGTCATCATGAGTTTTGAGGACACACTAAATGATTTGTTCAAGAAGACCAAATGGTCATGCGCGTAGGAGCTACCATAACTACCTACAAATGGTTATCCATGTTGTACCAATTGGTACCTTAAAACCACTCCAATTGCCCTAAACCTTAAATCTGTGCTAGATACTACCACTACTACCTGAACACCACAAACTTCTTTTCTTAATATGGAAAAATTGACCTACCAATATATGCGACCACATGTCTGAATGCTTGCATGATTACTGCGTGATTAATTTATATACATCACAATACAATATTGGAATATAATAGTGTTTACTCTTGCTATATGTTCTTCCAGCCATGTTCAACAATCAATTTCTTGTGCATGGTTTATATTTTTAATGCATAGATATTACAATTATACTTAAGCAAAGACGTGAATGAAGGAATGTTACACGAATGAAGACACGATATACCTCTATTTGAATTTCCATGTGGATATATCCCGTACGTGTTTGTATTAGGGTTCGAAGGAGTAATAATCTCGAGAAAAAAATTAATTAATCATTAGTCTTCTATGAAGGTATTCATTGTAGTCTTGATAGCCTTTTGTGAGTCGCTTTATTTTTTTGGTTGGATTTTGCTCTTTTGCGAATGCTGCTATACATACTATGATCCTTGTTGTGGATATATTTGTGACTAAATTAGAAACTTGATAGTAGCCTCCAATGACCTTGTTTTCGTGAATAGAATCACCTTGAGAGAAATACGAAGGGTTGCTGCGATCGCTGGTGAAAAAAAAATTGCTTTTCTTTTCATGAATATTCTGGATGCTCTAGCTTGAACTTGGTTGGGATGCGAAGTTTCAAAAAGTATGTCTAATTTTACAATATAATACTGTGTGACATCTATTGATCTTTGTATGATTACTGCAACAACATATCATTCAACTTAATTTTTCACATTTGCTTCTCTAAAACATTTTGCATAGACCAGGATACGTGACTCTGATACCAATTGAAACCAAATAGATGTAAAATCAATTGCAATGTACTCAAAAGGAGAGGAATGAATAGAATTCAAGTATATTATTGCCACTTTAGGAGGGCTCAGTCCTTGCGATTACACAAATTAAATTCAAATATGAAAGATGATAAAAATAAATCACAACCTACCCTATTTATATTAATTAATCAATGAATAAATCAAAGTTGGAAATATAGCCAACTTGGC
Organism: Wollemia nobilis; assembly: GCA_028583015.1. NCBI lineage: Eukaryota > Viridiplantae > Streptophyta > Pinopsida > Araucariales > Araucariaceae > Wollemia > Wollemia nobilis. The sequence continues at coordinate 24,736 of JAQPPZ010002750.1, read as the reverse complement.
TATATTCGTATTGTAACATGCTTGTTGTATGTCAATTTCTAAAGTAGAGTGTGTGGGTGTGATGGAGGTGGATGTGGGTAAAGTATGAATGTTGGCAATGTTGATAGATGTTGGTGGAGGGTAAGCTACAAAAGGAATCACAATAGAATGGGGGGTAGTGGATGACATGGTATATGGAATGTGTGAAGCTACATTGACATGTGCTTCATAAAGTGGATTGGTGTAAGTGGTGTTACATGTAGATGGAATGGAGGTGATTTGGCTATGTTGTGGTGGGGACATGTGATGTGAAGGGGTGGATGTGGCCTCAAAAAGAGGGTTGGTATAAACTTGGCTAATGTTGGTGTATTATGGGTGAGCAAATTCTTACTAAAAATAAGGAACTTGGTTGTGTGGAATTGTAAGTTGCTCTAAGACAGGTCTAATTGATCTTAAGTAAGCACCAAATTTATCCATGTATATGTATATGATGCAAGTTTTAGAAGGTGTGGAAGGCCCGGTCTCTAGGATGGAAGTGTGAATAACCCTTTCCATGACATCTACATTTGAAGTAAACATGGAATGTGAATATCTAGAAAAAAAGAATAGTTTTTTGTCACACTTGTAAGGTTAACCCCAAAAGTGGTTGGGAAAGATATGATGCACTCCATGGATGAAGTGGATTGGCTAGTGGATGCTTGAATCATGATTCTAGCTTGGTTTTGAGTTGAAACCATAAGCTAATGAGCCAACTTGGGTAATGAATGTGAGGAATGTGTTTGAAAATGTGAAGTGATAATGAAAAATACATAGAATCAAACAAAAATTTGAATCCTATGTCTTGCAATAGTGCTTTTGATTTTTTTTTTTTGGTTTTGTGTGTTGTGATGTATGCCTAAGCCTAAATTGCCATGCAGGATGGAGTCCTAAAGTAGATGGCAAATGAGGATTTTTTGGTGATGAAATCAAAAAAAAATCTCATGGGTTGCTATGGTATCTATGGGGCAAGACAACGGATGGAGGCGAAGCCCACCATCACTAGTATTGATCAATAGTTGGTGATGAAGTCCAACGTACTGATGTTAAAAGTGATGTGTGCTTGTGTGTGATTCATTTTAAAGTTTTAGTTGTCTATGGTGCTCACACAATTCTAAGAAACCTACTTCTACCTAGTTAGGCTAGTGACCAAGAACATTGATACCGAGTTCCCTAAAAAAACATAGGGTACACCACTTAAGATCCATCCTAAATAATCAAGTGATCCCAAAAACGGAGGGTTCACCTAGCTCTTCCACCCTAAATCATCAAGTGATTCCAATAGTGGGAGTATGCTCGAATATCACTAACTGGTTCCAACTTAAAAGAAATAAAAGTGGGAGACTTTAGCCTATGATGCAGCTACTTATGCTCTTTCGTATTATTGCAAGCAACAAACAATGTAAAAAGTAGAAACACCACATACATCAAAAACTTTAAATTTATTAAGATGTAACTAGCATGGATGAACAAATGTAAATATACCCTATGTGCAAACTATATGAAGTGGTATTTGTAAATGCCTAAGATGTATAATGAGTTGCTTTTTAAATAGAATATAAATATCTTCTTTTCAATGTCTTTGTAAAAAGCACAAAAATAAAATAAAAATGGAGATGGGGTTTGATTCAGACTTACCAAGAAGCCCACATATTTCTTCCCAACACTCCTAGATGCATTACAAAGTATCTTGAACATTGTGAGACATATCCTAGATATGGTGGGGCATCTCTAAAATGCTGGAGGGCATCCATGTGACCACAGATTGAATTTTGCTACTCCTAGAAACCATAGTTTCATGATTTTTGCATGATAAAATATTTGAAAACCTGCAATAGAAACACAAAAACATAGATCAAAAGATAAGGTAATTTAAAATATAGAACCCTTTGTGGGTCCTACCCTGATCACCATTTTGTAAAGTAAAAATTGACAACACCAATGTAGCAATAACAGAGTCAACACACAAAATACGTTGCACAAAGAAGAAAGGAATGTATATCAATATTACAATATAATGTATATCAATATAGTAGTTATAATTTTACAATATAATGTATATCAATACGATAGTTACAATACAAGGGTTTTAAAACCCTTGTTCACAAAGAATATTAGGTGTCTTTTGTGTCATCCTTTGCTCCAAACAAGTTGTTGGTGGGCTTGAGTGTTAGTCTCACAATGACACTGAGAGGGGGGGTGAATCAGTGTAGCTCTTTAAAACTTAAATCTTAAACTCTTAAAGCCGAAACAATGAGAACTTAAAAACAAATAAAGCAAATATAACAAGAGAGCATCACACAACACAAGATGTACCGAGGTTCACCGATTTGGCTACTCCTCAAAAATTGACTGTTTGGACTACCATCCAAATCCAGCCTTTGCAAAGCACAACTTTACAATCAATTTACCAGCACCCACTGGAAGGAGCACCAACCCCTGATTTATCTGCACCAATAGAAAGGAGCACCAACCCCTGATTTACCAGCACCAACTGGAAGGAGCACCAACCCCTGATGCCAAGCACCAACTTGGACTTCAATTTTGAAACTAGAAGATTGACATAAAAATGCCTTCACTTTTACAAGACCCTGACTGGTCTATTGCTTACTCAACATTGCTCAAAATTCACCCAACACACACCCTTCTCGCTCGCCTCTCACGTGCCTCTCACTCTCCTCTCACTCTCTTCACACACCCTTTATGCATAACTAAAATTCTCCAAGCAACACTCCTTTTATAACCATCCTTTCTCTTTGTAACTCCAGTTGTAACTCCTTTCATTTCTCATACGCCACTTGTCAATTGTAACGCCTTCTTTATGTAACTCCTTTTGTATATATAGAGTAGGCATTTCATCAAACACGTTACATGCAAAGAATTAACACCATATTCTCCTACCATGACTGTTCGTCTTCTCGGTCATGACTGTTCGTCTTCTCTTTGCATGTCTGTTCTTTTTCTCTTTGCATGTCTATTCATTTTCTCCCTGCATGACTGTTCATTTTCTATTTTAATGACTGTTCATTTTCTCCTTCCATGACTGTTCGTTTTCTTGGTCATGACTGTTCATTTTCTCCACATGGGCATGCATCCATTTCTTTCCATATGTAATGACCATCTTAAATGATTTCAAATTATTAAATATTCCTTATGGGTCCACGTCACTCTGTAGTCTTCAGTTTCACCATCCTGGTATTCATGTCATGATATCGTGACACTTTTGTTTCTCTGCCTGCTGCCTTTTGAGTCATGAAAATGCGACATGTCGCGATATCGCGACACTTTTGTTACTCTGCCTGCCTGCCCTTCTTGAGTCATGAAAATGCGACATGTCGCGATATCATGACACTTTTGTTTCTTTGCCTGCTGCCTTTTTGAGTCGCAAAAATGTGACATGTCATGATATCGCGACACTTTTTTTTCTCTGCCTGCTTGCCCTTTTGAGTCACAAAAATGCGACATGTCGCGATATCGTGACACTTTTTTTTCTCTGCTTGGCTGCCCTTTTTGAGTCATGAAAATGCGACATGTCGTGATATCACGACACTTTTTCTTTCTCTCTCTTTCTCCTTGCTTTGGCTCATGAAAATACGACATGTCGCGATATCGTGACACTTTTTCTTTCTTCTCTTTCTCCTTGCTTTGAGCCATGAAAATACTACATGTCGCGATATCGTGACACTTTTTCTCCTTGCTCTTTCTCTTTGCTTTGACCGTGAAAATACAACATGTCGCGATATCGCGACACTTTTTCTCCTTGCTCTTTCTCTTTGCTTTGGCCTGCAAAAATACATGTCGCGATATCGCGACACTTTTTCTCCTTGCTCTTTCTCTTTGCTTCGGCCCGTGAAAATACAACATGTCGTGATATCGTGACACTTTTTCTCCTTGCTCTTTCTCTTAGCTTTGGCCCACGAAAATACAACATGTCGCGATATCGCGACACTTTTTCTCCTTGCATTTTCTCTTCTCTTCTGGCCATGAAAATGCAACATGTCGCGATATCGTGACACTTTTTCTCCTTGCATTTTCTCTTTGCTTTGGCCGTGAAAATGCAACATGTCGCGATATCACGACACTTTTTCCTCCTTGCATTTTCTCTTCTCTTTTGGCCACGAAAATGCAACATGTCATGATATCGCGACACTTTTTCTCCCTTTGCATTTTCTCTTCTCTTTTGGCCATGAAAATGCAACATGTCGTGATATCGTGACACTTTTTTTCTTTGCTTTTTCGCTTCTCTTTTGCATATGGGCCACTTCGGTCTTCTTGGACAACTTGTAACAACTTCACCCAAACATCAAAAACATCCTCATGAGCATTTAACTTCACTGTACATACTTTGAGTAACCTCTGAACTCCTGTCCACTACATCAACCGATCTTTCTGACTGTGTTGACAACAATGACAATACTGTCACTGCACCTTGCTCAACAATCTCCCCCTTTGGAATTGTTGGCAACACATGTGCAATTTCCTGTAACTCTTCTCCCCCTTTGACAACAATATCAAAGGGCTGCTGCAGACTCCCCCTGAGTCCATGCACAACATTCTCAGGCAAAAATTATTACACTTAGCAAAAATCACAAATATGAGCAAAAAGATAAACAAATACACAAATGCTCCCCCTAGAGAATGTGGTCCCGATAGCTAGTCAATTCTTGGGAAGCGTGACCACTCCCAATTTATTGTGAAGGTACTCAAAGACTTCCTTGGGCAATGGTTTTGTGAAGATATCCGCTACTTGCTCTGTTGTTGGAACAAAATCCAATTTAACCTCACCTTCCGCAACTTTCTCCTTCAAAAAGTGATATCGGATAGCAATATGTTTTGTGCGAGAATGCATAACCGGATTCTTTGAGATGTTAATGGCATTGGTGTTATCACACTTAACTGAAATTGGCTCATTGAAGTTAATACCAAGATCTTTCAAGGTTTGTTTCATCCATAATACCTGCGTACAACATGTTGTCGCTGCAATATATTCTGCCTCTGCTGTGGATAAGGAGACTGACTCTTGTTTCTTACTGTGCCACGTGACCAACCTGTCTCCAAGATAGAATGCACCTCCACTGGTACTCTTTCTGTCATCTACACATCCTGCCCAATCTGCATCTGAATACGCAATAAGGGTGAAGTCCTTACCTTTCGGATACCATAACCCATACTCCATAGTACCCTTGAGATACCGAAGAATCCTCTTCACTCGTTGTCACATGAGTCTCCTTGGGACTAGCCTAGAAATCGTGCTACCATGCATACTCGCTCGCAAAATATCCGGTCTGGTAGTTGTCAAGTACGATAAGCTCCCAATCATAGATCTGTACATGGTTTGATCAACATGTGGAGATTTGTCATCCTTGCTCAACTTGCAACCTGTTGTCATGGGAGTGCTAACTGGCTTACAATCCTCCATTGTGAACTTTTTTAGTATCTCTTTCACATATTTAATTTGAGAAATAAATATGCCCTTCTCATTTTGATTAACTTGCAACCCGAGAAAATACGAAAGTTCACCAATCATTGACATTTCAAATTCTTTTTCATCTTATTTGCTAAATCTTTACACGACTCATCTTTGTTGCTGCCAAATATGATATCATCAACATATACAACAAGAACAATAAGATGGCCATTTTCTGTTTTGACATACAAATTACTATCCACCATACCTTTCTTGAACCCTTGTTGAGTAAGATAGTTGTCTAGCCTTGCATACCATGCTCGGGGTGCCTGTTTTAAGCCATATAATGCTTTCTTCAACTTGCAAACCAAGTTGGGATCATCACCAAGTTGGAAACCATCTCGGCTGCTCAATATAAACCTCTTCTTCGATTTTCCCATTCAAAAATGCTGATTTCACATCCATTTGATAAACTTTGAAATTCTTGTAAACTTGCTAAAGCCGGAAACATTCTAATTGCCTCTAGTCTAGCCACAGGTGCAAAGGTTTCCTCAAAGTCAATACCTTCAACTTGTGCATAGCCTTTACATACCAATCTTGCTTTATTCTTGACTACTTGTCCGTCTTCATTCAACTTGTTTCGAAAGATCCATTTAGTACCGATTATATTTTTATTTGCAGGTCTTGGTACTAACTCCCAAGTTTTGTTTTTCTCGATCTGATCTAATTCTTCATTTATTGCCTTCATCCAACTTTTATCTTTGCTTGCGTCAACAACATTTTTGGGCTCAATGCTGGATAATAGAGAGTAGTTGCTTACTACTCTTCTTCTTGTCTGAACACCAACTGTGGGGTCTCCAATTATTTGCTCTCTAGGATGATCTTTCTCGCCATTGCTCTGTTTTGAATTTATTATTTTCTTCCACTTCTGAATCACTGTTTGAATCATCCGAGTCAATTTTTTGTTTTTCCTTTTCCTTTTCCTTATCTCCTTCAATAACCTCTTCATAAATTGGGTAGTTCTCTTCATAGCTAATTACTCGTTCCCTACCTTCATCAACTTTAACATCGACACTATCCACAATTTTCCTTAGCTTCTTGTTGTAGCATTTGTAAGCTTTGCTTTTTGATGAATAGCCAAGAAAAATACCTTCATCGACTCTATCTTCAAACTTACCAAGGTTTTCTTCAGTTCTTTTGATGTAACACTTGCTGCCAAAAACTTTAAAGTATCTTACTGTTGCCTTTTTACCAAACCACAACTCATAAGGAGTTTTGCTTTCATGCATCCTCAACATGCACCTATTTTGGATGTATATCGCAGTATGGACTGCCTCTTTCCAAAATTTGTCTGCTACTTTGCTCTCTGTCAACATAGTCCATGCCATTTCCTGCACTGTCCTGTTCTTTCTTTCTACCACACCATTCTGCTGAGGTGTCCTGGCTATTGAAAACTGTCTTCTAATACCATATTTTTCATAGTACTCTTAAAATCCTCTGAAATGAACTCTCCTCCTCTATCTGATCTTAAACATTTAATCCTTTTTCCTGTTTGATTCTCAACTTGGTTTTTGAAAACCTTGAACATCTCAAAAGCTTCTGATTTGTGCTTCAAAAAAAATACCCATGTCATCCTGGAATAGTCATCTATATACAACATAAAATATTTGTCACCATTTATACTTTGCGTTCTCATGGGTCCACATAAATCAGTATGTATTAGTTCCAAAGGTTTGCTTGTGTAGTACTCTTTTGTTTTAAATGAGACTCTAGTTTGCTTCCCCTTTTGGCATGAAGCACAAATGCTATTTGATGGTTTTCTAATGGTGGGAATATCTCTCACTCGCCCTTTTTGAGCTGATTTTTACTAGATTGTCAAAACTGATATGACCGAGCCTCTTGTGCCACAACCAATTTTCTTCTACCCGTCCAATCAAGCAAGCTCCTTCTGAAGTCTCCGAGAGAGTGTACAGGTTGCCAGATGTCCTCGATCCGAGTTGCTATCAACTTTCCATAGTTTGCTTTTCTGACTTCACAACCCTGCTTCTTAAAAATCACTTCATGACCTCTATCACAAATCTGACTTACACTCAACAAGTTATGCTTCAGACCAACCACAAACAAGACTTCTTTTGACTTGATTTTTCCATCACTAATCTTCACTGAACCTTTGCCAACTATCTTAGCTCCATCATTATTTCCAAATTTTACTGAACCACCTTCATATTGCTGTAACTTCTCAAATTTTTGTTTGTCACCTGTCATATGACTGGAGCATCCACTATCAAGTATCCATGGTGCAGATTTATTCTGTGCTTTAAATGTTGTTTGTACGATCAAGGATTCCTTTTCTTCCTTAGATCGATATTTTTCTTTCCACTCTGGTTTGATTACAGTTTTGGGCTCTTGTTTTGACTTTTCTTTTTCAGTAGCTTGTGCATGTTTTTCGAGAAATTTTCTATTTTGTCTCATTCCATTTGGTTGAGATTTTCTTCCCTGAAATTGATTTGATGCAAATGTACTTCGACAATTTCTTGCAATGTGCCCAAACTTATGACAGTTATAACATTCTACTGCATAATCCATCAAAGGTGAAAAAACATTTCTCTTGGTAAAATTCCTTGGTCCTACGTTATACTTGCAATCTGAAATCTTATGTCCATAACCATTGCATTTAAAATAGTAACCAGAAAAGAGATGATTGAACCTGGGTGATGGTCTTTGCCATGTTGTCGTAGGAGTCATAAATCTTCTTCTTCTTTGATGTGTGACATTGGTGAATCCATCATTGTCAATTCTCCTTTCGTGCCTTGCATTATTGCTTTCTTTTGCCTGAGTCAATTTTTCTTGATCAACCTGTTTCTTATCTTCATTCTTTGATCCATTTGATGATTCTCCTTCGACAAAGCCCAAACCAAATTTCATGCCTGTAGTCCTTTGGATATTTATGATCTTATCCAGCTTCATAGAACTTTCTTCATGTTTGTGATGACAACTAATTTTACGATTCATCTCTTCTATCTGCATTCTTAAACCAACAGTCTCTTCTTCTAGTTTGCAACAATAATCTATTTTCATGGTTATTTGCACTTCGAGATCTTCAGATATTTTCTTGGATTCTTCTATCTGTACTTTCAAACTGGTTATGATTTCATTTGCATCCTCAAGCTTTCTTGAAATTTTCTTATTCTTTTTTCTTTCTATCTTCAATTCATCCAGAGTTGCAATTAGTTCCTCTTTCAAATTTACTTCTGCATCACTTTCTTCTTCATCACTTTCCTGTTCTTTTTCTATTTTTTCATCTATGAGTGCCATGAAAAGAGCTTCACCTGTTTCCTTTTTAGAATCCTCACTGTAGCTGTCTTCTGATGAATCGACATTCTTGGAGATGAAACTTTTCTTCTTGAAGTTGCCTTTTCTGAAATTTGTTTTGTTCTTCCAGTCACTTCTTTCTTGGTGCGATCCTTCATCAATTTTGTTCTTCTCATTAAGTGGACATTTAACTACAAAATGCCCAACGCCTCCACAATTGAAACATTTAAACGGTAACTTTCCTCTGTATTTTCCTTTTCCCCTTTTTAGTTTTCGAACAAAGTTTGCTTCCATTTCATCTGATGTCTCTTCTTCCTCGGATTCTTGTTTTGCTTTCATATTTTTATGGGCTTTAAAAGCAGCTTCTCTGTCTGTGGGTTTAGATTTTCCTATTCTCATCTCATATGCAGTCAAAGAACCATGCATCTCATCCATACTAAAAGAATTTAGATTTTTAGCTTCTTCTATAGCTGAAACTTTAGAATCAAATCTTTGGGGAAGAGATCTTAATACCTTTTTCATGATGATAGAATCTTCGATTTCCTCGTCGAGTCCTCTAATCGCATTAATGACTTCATTAACTCTCAGCATATATGCCTCTATGTTCTCATCATCATTCATCTTTAATACTTCGAACTGAGCTCGATGTGTTTGTAACTTGGCCTCCTTGATCTTATCGTCTCCTTCATGAATGCTCCTCAGTTTGTCCCATATTTCTTTTGCCATTTTACAACTCATAATTTTTACCAGTTCTCTATCCACTAATCCGCACATGATAGCATTCTTTGCTTTTGAGTTATTCTCAAATAGTTTCTTACCGACAACATCGGTTGGAGAAGTGGTGGGTATTGTGTATCCACTATCTACTGAATCCCAAATGTCGTATCCCAAAGCACAAAGATATGTCTGCATCCTGAGTCTCCAATATGCATAATTAGTTTCATCAAACAATGGTGCTTTGTTTGATGAGAAGCCTTCACCACCTACCATTGTGTCACTTCCAAGATCACCCTAGCCGGTTAAGCTTGTTCAGGAACCTCGCTCTGATACCAATTGTTAGTCTCACAATGACACTGAGAGGGGGGGTGAATCAGTGTAGCTCTTTAAAACTTAAATCTTAAACTCTTAAAGCTAAAACAATGAGAACTTAAAAACAAATAAAGCAAATATAACAAGAGAGCATCACACAACACAAGATGTATCGAGGTTCACCGATTTGGCTACTCCTCAAAAATTGATTGTTTGGACTACCATCCAAATCTAGCCTTTGCAAAGCACAACTTTACAATCAATTTACCAACACCCACTGGAAGGAGCACCAACCCCTGATTTATCTACACCAACAGAAAGGAGCACCAACCCCTAATTTACCAGCACCAACTAGAAGGAGCACCAACCCCTGATGCCAAGCACCAACTTGGACTTCAATTTTGAAACTAGAAGATTGACATAAAAATGCCTTCACTTTTACAAGACCCTGACTGGTCTATTGCTTACTCAACATTGCTCACAATTCACCCAACACACACCCTTCTCGCTCACCTCTCGCATGCCTCTCACTCTCCTCTCGCTCTCTTTATGCACCCTTTATGCACAACTAAAATTCTCCAAGCAACACTCCTTTTATAACCATCCTTTCTCTTTGTAACTCCAGTTGTAACTCCTTCTTTCATTTCTCATACACCACTTGTCAATTGTAACGCCTTCTTTATGTAACTCCTTTTGTATATATAGAGTAGGCATTTCGTCAAACACGTTACATGCAAAGAATTGACACCATATTCTCCTACCATGACTGTTCGTCTTCTCGGTCATGACTGTTCATCTTCTCCTTGCATGACTGTTCTTTTTCTCTTTGCATGTCTGTTCTTTTTCTCCTTGCATGACTGTTCATTTTCTATTTTAATGACTGTTCATTTTCTCCTTCCACGACTGTTCATTTTCTCCTTCATGACTGTTCGTTTTCTCCACATGGGCATGCATCTATTTCTTTCCATATGTAATGACCATCTTAAATGATTTCAAATTATTAAATATTCCTTATGGGTCCACGTCACTCTACAGTCTTCAGTTTCACCATCCTGGTATTCATGTCGCGATATCATGACACTTTTGTTTCTCTACCTGCTTAGCCTTTTTGAGTCGTGAAAATGCGACATGTCGCGATATCATGACACTTTTGTTACTCCTTTCCTGGCCTTTTTGAGTCATGAAAATGCGACATGTCGCGATATCGCGACACTTTTGTTACTCTCCTGCTTGGCCTTTTTGAGTCATGAAAATGCGACATGTCACGATATCGTGACACTTTTTTTTCTCTACCTGCCTGCCCTTTTGAGTCATGAAAATGCGACATGTCACGATATCGCGACACTTTTTCTTTCTCTGCCTGCCCTTTTTGAGTCATGAAAATGCGACATGTCGCGATATCGTGACACTTTTTCTTTCTCTCTTTCTCCTTGCTTTGGCCGACGAAAATACAACATGTCGCGATATCGTGACACTTTTTTTTCTCTCTCTTTCTCCTTGCTTTGGACCACAAAAATGCTACATGTCGTGATATCGTGACACTTTTTCTCCTTGCTCTTTCTCTTTGCATCGGACCGTGAAAATACAACATGTCGCGATATCGCGACACTTTTTCTCCTTGCTCTTTCTCTTTGCTTTGGCCCATGAAAATACATGTCGCGATATCATGACACTTTTTCTCCTTGCTCTTTCTCTTTGCTTCGGCCCATGAAAATACAACATGTCACGATATCGCGACACTTTTTCTCCTTGCTCTTTCTCTTTGCTTTGGCCCACGAAAATACATGTCGCGATATCGTGACACTTTTTCTCCTTGCATTTTCTCTTTGCTTTGGCCACGAAAATGCAACATGTCGCGATATCGCGACACTTTTTCCTCCTTGCATTTTCTCTTCTCTTTGGCCGCGAAAATGCAACATGTCGCGATATCGCGACACTTTTTCTCCCTTTGCATTTTCTCTTTGCTTTGGCCATGAAAATGCAACATGTCGCGATATCGCGACACTTTTTCCTCCTTGCTTTTTCTCTTCTCTTTTGGCCGCGAAAATGCAACATGTCGCGATATCGCGACACTTTTTCTCCCTTTGCTTTTTCCTTCTCTTTTGCCAAAATCACATTCCATATCCGCACTTTTTTTCTTTGCTTTTTCGCTTCTCTTTTGCATATGGGCCACTTCGGTCTTCTTGGACAACCTCGTAACAACTTCACCCAAACATCAAAAACATCCTCATGAGCTTTTAACTTCACTGTACATACTCTGATTAACCTCTGAACTCCTGTCCACTGCATCAACCGATCTTTCTGACTGTGTTGACAACAATGACAATACTGTCACTGCACCTTGTCCAACTTAAAAGAAATAAAAGTGGGAGACTTTAGCCTATGATGCAACTACTTATGCTCTTTCATATTATTGCAAGCAACAAACAATGTAAAAAGTAGAAACACCACATACATCAAAAACTTTAAATTTATTATGATGTAACTAGCATGGATGAACAAATGTAAATATACCCTATGTGCAAACTATATGAAGCGGTATTTGTAAATGCCTAATATGTATAATGAGTTTCTTTTTAAATAGAATATAAATATCTTCTTTTCAATGTCTTTGTAAAAAGCACAAAAATAAAATAAAAATGGAGATGGGGTTTGATTCAGACTTACCAAGAAGCCTACATATTTCTTCCCAACACTCCTAGATGCATTACAGAGTATCTTGAACATTGTGAGACATCTCCTAGATATGGTGGGGCATCCCTAAAATGCTGGAGGGCATCTGTGTGACCAAATATTGAATTCTGTTACTCCTAGAAACCATAGTTTTATGATTTTTGCACGATAAAATATTTGAAAACCTGCAATAGAAACACAAAAACATAGATCAAAAGATAAGATAATTTAAAATATAGAACCCTTTGTGGGTCCTACCGTGATCACCATTTTGTAAAGTAAAAATTGACAACACCAATGTAGCAATAACAGAGTCAACACACAAAATACGTTGCACAAAGAAGAAAGGAATGTATATCAATATTACAATATAATGTATATCAATATAGTAGTTATAATTTTACAATATAATGTATATCAATACAATAGTTACAATACAAGGGTTTTAAAACCCTTGTTCACAAAGAATATTAGGTGTCTTTTGTGTCATCCTTTGCTCCAAACAAGTTGTAGGTGGGCTTGAGTATCCCTACGGGACCACCCTAGCTGCAAAAACTTTCAATAATGTAGTTCCTACACCTACAAATAGACCAAAAACACCAAGAGGTCAATAGCATATGAGAGGGCTCCATTGTGTGAGTCCCTCTTTGAATTAGATTTATAAACCCTAGTGCTAAAAATGATGAAATGTATACAAAATATAGGAAAATTAAGATGTTAAACAATAAAATATTTACCTTGTCGAAGAATATTCATTGTTTTTATCAACGTTCATATGATTGCGATCTAATGTTGTATGAATGCTTGAAAGCGTTTGAGGGTACAACAATGGAAAATTGACTGAGGGTAAATGATTGAAAGAATTTAGCAATGGCGGTGAACACTCTGTAGCATTCTTGGAATGCTTAGAGTGTTTGTGAGATTTTGGGAGATATTCAAAGGTTTCTATGAAGGGTACTACAAAACCATATCTAGTTCATAGGGGTTTGGGTGACTAAAAATAGAATATTCGACAGTGATGATGAGATAAATGGTAGTAGAATGCTAAGGGTTTGGGGATGATGGAGATGAGGGTTTGACAAGAATGCTTAACCACTTCAAGAATAAAAATACCACTTAACCTCATTCATGAAAATGAATTACCATTTATAACATGCCTTCTATATTCTAGGGTTTCAACGACACCAATATACGGTCAAGATTAAAACATAATGGACGACTAGGATTATATCTTTGCAATGTGATATAGATCAATTCAAGTGGATGGTTGGATTAAAATGTTAATGAGCGGCTATGATATATTCATATATATATAATGGGTGGATGTGATTGAGTGATGCAGATGGATGACAAGTAGCTTGGTTTTGGTGTCTATAGGTTACAATGGATATAAGTCATTCCATGTAAGGAATATTCTAGGTGGTTGAGCAACCATGTTTTAACATTGGTCTCTCCTTCTTAGAATTGTGCTAAGAGGGAGAACCAACACTCGAGGATTTGCAACAACGTAGGATCTGGTAGTAATTCTTGCACTGATAAACCTTTGGGTGCTTTGATTTGAGTGGAGTCACTAGGTGAATATTGCATATACTCTTCAATCAGATAGATTGAGACTTTCACCAAAATATCAATTGAAAATCCTTTTTAGTGGCTTATTCTAGGTATTTTTCTTTTGGTATAGTCACCAGGTTAATTTTTAGATACTTCAATGAAGCAGATAGGTAAATGTCTTCACCAAGATATCAACCTAACATAGTTCTTTTTGTTATTGAGGACCATTTATTTAATTGCATCACATAGGGCATGCCATTATACTATTTTCCACTTTGATTATCATGGTCACCCTTTGTAGGGGTCATATGCACTTCACATTTGTGCTTTGCATGGAGTGATAAAGTGGGTAGCTCTGAGAGCTTAATAATTATCTTAATTAGACTGCCTATGGGGTTTTCTACAATGTCATATCTTTACAAGATGTGATCTTCAATGCTCACCTACTCTAGCCTAACCTAGCCAAATTTTACATACAAAATAAGAGGGAAAGGAAAGAAAAACCATTGGAAATAAGGATAGCAAAAAGGAAAAAATGTCCTAAGCTAATTGAGGGTGATGCACAAAGATCATTATATTCTTTTGAATAATAGTGGAATTAAAGGAACACATGAATGTTTTGTGTCAAGAACTCAAAATGAATACATTCTCTTCTCGATACACATAGGTTGCATATATAAGAAATGGAATGAAAATAAAAGTAGTCACTGATTTTCATACATGAACATATACATATAAACACATAGAAAATGAGATAAAAATGATAAGTAGTCACAAATTATCATATATATAAATGAATATAAATATTATAATCAATCCAAAAAAAGGGCTAGAAAGCTTGCCTACCAATTGAATCAAGGCTTGATTCTAGACTATTATACAAAAGAAAATAAAATAAAATTTATATACCAGGCCTGGCAATACTGTCAAATAAGCAACCAACTAATGCTTTACAATGCCTAAATAATCATTATTTATAGACAATAATGGGGAGATTTTCCCTCCAAAAATTGTGTAGGAATTAGATAATACCTTTTTGCTACTTTGCTTGATCTAGTCTGCATTACATCCTTTTAGCCCTTTGAGGTCTCTAGAATGTAAACTACTGCTAATATTTTCAATCACCATCCTAGGGATCCTAAAATTTGAACTTAGGTACCTAGTGTAATCAATGTTATCAGACTTGGGGGTGTTGTTTTTATAGCTACAACATTGGTCCATATTCACCTACATTTTTGGAAATTTTCAAACCAGTAGTAAATTCTTGGGAATCACTATTTATGCAATCTGATCTTCCTCCTTCCTATTGATTCACTATATTGGACCATCATTTCTTGTTGGACATTTATACATTTTGTATACCTTGTTTTATCAAAATTTTATGTCTTCTCCATAACTCACCTATTTTTTAAAACAATGTGGATTGTTGATCTTCAATTGGTAGGTCCTTAAAATTTTTCTTATCTTTCTATGTCAATATTTTATAAAAGTTTCATAGTCTGGCCTAGGCTTTTGTACAAAATTTCATAGAAATATTATCTCTTATGTTCTTATCGGACCTTTTGGATGGTTTGCCATCTTGGGGAGCCTTTGCAACTTGTGATATGACCCATGAAATATTTATTCTCTTTCCTCCTTTGGAACTTTATCAACTTTTGATCTTCAAAAATTTTGCTCTCCTTACACCCTTCATAACTTTTTATTCACATTTTGACCCTTGGAATGTTTTATAATATATGGACTTTTGAATAATTTTCCTTCTGCCTTAGGTCAAAGCATTTATAAAATGGTGTCATATTTTGGTCAAAACATTTTTGGTTGTATTTTCCAATGTCTCTTTCTTCACCTTTCACTTATTTTGCCTTTGCTCTAGTCTTCTTTCAAAATTATTATAAGGCAAAATTTTTTGTGTAGTGATCATTCACTATAAGATGCATTGGGTAAACTCATATAGCAAATTGATTGGATAGATTCTTGTTTTCCAACACATGGTTACAAATAAATATTACAATTTTTTTATATATATTTATGTGAGCATGATCAAATCACAAACCCATTCTTTTAACTTGTGATTTACCTAATAATGGTCATCCAAATCCATTTTAATTCTAGTGCATGTGGCTCCAATACCCCCATTTATTCCAAATGGTTATTTTATGGTGGGATAAAGTAATTTTTTAAGGATCATATATGTAAAGTTTGATATTGGTAATGCATAGATGCTTCAATATTTTACATTATGAAATGATGGATATTTAAATACAATGAATGCCCAAATATGGAATAACAAACCTTTAACTAATCCTACAATTACCCTTAACCTTTAGTGGATGCATAGTCCTTGTGATGGGTGGTTATACCACACTCATTGTCATGTGGACTATGATGTAATAATTATTAACATACCTCCTCTTATTACATCATAGTTGAAGAACACAAGCTTATACTAAGAGAGGGGGGTGAATAGTATAAGACCACTTTTTAATTTTCTTTCCCAAATAGTATTAATTAATATAATCAATGGCAATATCAATAGCAATAACCAAATCAATGCATAAATCATCACACACAATAGAGACACCACAATTTACGTGGTTCACCCAATGTGGGCTACTCCATGGAGAAAATCATTCACTAAAATTTTCTCAATCAATATCTTGTGAATCCTTTCCTTATTGCAATGTTTATGGACCTTTTTCCAATGGAGATACCAATCCCCTAAATCAAGTTCATGGATATCTATACACAGGAGAACTCCTTCTCCTCTACTCTGGCTGGTGATCCTCTAAAAGACTACTGCCTCCACTACACTGGCTTGTGGATCTCTCTCCACTAAAGACTCTTATCCCCACTCAGAAGACCTATCCTCACTACCCTGGCTGATGGATCTCTATCCACTAGAAACCACTATCCTCTTTGCTCTATCACCTCCAAAGCTCTGTCTCAAATATGCAATAAACTCACTCCTTCAGTCTAGCATAAATATGCTCAACAAGTCCACTTAGAACTTGCTAAAATATGATCAACAAGCTCACTCATAACTTGATCGAATTTGCTCAACAAGCTCATTTTGAACTTGCTTAAATTTTCTCAACAAGCTCACTCATTTTTTGTCCAAATATACTCAACAAGATCACTCAGAACTTGTCCAAATCTACTCAAAAAGATCACTCATAACTTTTCCAAATTGGTTCAACAAGCTCACTCAGAACTTGTCCAAATATGATCAACAAGCTCACTCAGAACTTGTCCAAATCTGTATTGTAAGCTTCCACCAAAAGCTCACACAAAATCATTCGACAAGTCTTCTCAAAGACTTACCTCAAATTTGCTTAACAAGTCCACATAGAACTTGTCCAAATATCATAGAAACATAAAGAGAATTGTTAGAGACTCAATATGTTCTAACCTCAATGCTCAATCACTTTCTCAACTCAAAATAGAATATAGAATAGTTTATTTTATGGAACTTGAACAATCACTTCACACATCCACTTGACTAGGTTCAATCAACTCTACTCAACCAATCACTCAATGAAACACCCCTTTATCACAAATCCTAGTCCAAGTATATAACCATCAACTCAAAATATTTCCAACAATGCTCAACAACAAATCTCACATAGCAATGATACTCATGTTCTTTTCAAACCCTAGTTCAAGTTCTTCACACAACTCACTTCAACAACAATGCTTATAAAACAATATTCACATAACAATGATGCTCATTTTCTTTTCAAAACCCTAACTCAAGTTCTTCACACAACCAATGGCTTCAACAAAAATGCTAATCAAACAAGGTTTTAACAACAACTCTTTATTCTAGAAAACCTTGAAGCATTTACTCAAACACTCTCGAAAAAGAAACCCTAATCAAGTCATTTTCACTCCAAAATTATTTTATAGAAAACCAATCAATCAACTCAACTTATAGAAGAATGTGCTCATACCTTTTTATTGATGATGAAGGGATCTCATAAATCTGTCACAACGACAAACACTTCTATGCCAATATCAAAGAGGTTAGAAGATAAATCTTTCTCACAATATAATGTAAATACTCAATTACACGTTATCACTCCACCTTTCAAAAACAACCATCAACATACATAAAATATTTATCCAATAACACCTTATAAACTCCCAACTAAAATAAACTTAACATTCACCAAACATTAACTCAAACCTCTTTAATTTAATTTAATGGTAAGAGAAACTTTGATAAAAATCAAAACAACTTTCTTTATAATTCCAATGATATAAATCACTCATCAATAAAACAACCTTTCTCAAACCCTTATAACTCCAAAATAATATAAATCAAACACAAAACTTTTCACAAACCCTTATTACTCCACATTAATATAAATAAAACACACAACTTTTCACAAACCCTTATAACTCCAAAATAATATAAATCAAACACACAACTTTTCACAAACCCTTATTACTCCACATTATCCTTTAGAAAAACCTTAGGCAAATAATAAATTAATTATCAAAATTTACCTTTGCCTCTTAGTGGGTTTTGAACCCACAATCTCTGCCTCCATGAGTGCTCTAGATGTGGCTTTGACCGCCATGTGTGCTAGATGCACGATTAAGATATTAGATGCTCTTTGTCCCCTTTATCCTCAGTTGTCATGCCAAAACAAGGTACGTGCAAAAGGAACTTTCCTTGGTGCTCAAGACACACACCACTCCATGAGAATCGATCGTGAACTTCTCAACTCCCAACACCTTCGCAAAATGTGCATTTTCAATGGACCACCATGTTATTTATGTTTCAATCAATCTGATCTCTTCTTTATCTCTTTTACCTAGCACTAAAGACAAGCAAAATTCTTGTCTTCTTCCTCAATGAATAACAGATGCATGAAAACATTTCACTTTGTCGCATTAATGAATAATGTCGACGGGTAAGTTTTGAATGCCTCTTTGGCATTAATTTATACATGAAAAATCCCTTTGTTTCTTAGACGTTTCCGCTCCCACTTTTGATGATGTCGACGCTCCCACCTTTATAATTTATAAATTATTTAAATTTGAAGGAATTTAAATTTTATAAATTATATTTATAAAATTTAGCTTTAAAGAGATTAAAGCCTTCCTTAGATTTAAACTTAAACCTTTAACTTGTAAAATATTCTGCCACCATGGGTCTTTTAAAATCTCAACTGCCATCTCAATGTGTGAGGAGACTTTTATATCCTCATAATAATTTTAATAAAACTATTTAATCTTCCACCATGTGTTTACCATAAACCCTCATAAAATATTATTTTACAAAATTTCTCTTCAAATCTTCGCACTATTCTTGGTGCTATTTATGGTGTGCTCCATGGTATTAATGACGTATTTTCACCTTGACATCAATGACAACTAAATAAGCTCAAAATTTCCAACAATAATCTTAGCTCTAACTCTAGTTTTGGCTTTGGCTCTAGCTCTTAGCTTCTAACTTTAGATTATATTTTGGGGTTGTGTTCCATCAATCATGCACTATAAAAAACATACACACTACAATATATAATATTGAAATATTCAATTGAAGAATGATGTGCCTCCTCCAATGTCTTCATGTACTACCATGCATATAGTATTGACTATTAAATTGACTGGTTGCCAACATTTGACTTGAATATTTGTTAAGGTGAGATAAATTTGTGCAAAGCTATTTTACCTCTTTTTCTTCACCTTATTTTTCTTTTCATTTGTGCTATCACCACTCTCTTTAGAAAGTTCTTAGTTCTTTGCAAATTTCTAATTTATTATGAGTTCTTTAATATGATTAATAGGATGTATATTTTGAATACAATATTTAGAAATTCTATGTACTTGTTTTAACCCATTAAATGATCCCATAACTACCATAGTTTTCTCTTGAATAAGAATGTAGAAACCTATCAAGTGCTTAATGAACTTTAATATTGAATCATTACAAACTAATAGTTCCTACTGCTATTTAATAAATATCCTTTTATTTTATATTATGTAACCAATTATGATGATATCACATTGCATTTTTCATCTAGTATTTTGATTGCATGTAGTGTTGGTACACTCCTTGACAAAAGTTTTATCAGATCCTAGGATTTGATAGTGATGTAAATATCTCTTCTTTTATGATTTGTATAAATAGATAATATTCTCTTAACAATATTGATTTTGCATTCTATGCCATGCTCCTTTAGAGCTCTTGTCTTGATAGCTCACTCATATTTCAAATATTTTCTTTGTACTAGGGAGAGAGAGTGGAAAAAGAGTTACTTTCAAGTAAACATTTTTTATTCTAGGAAGTATTTTGCTTCTTAGCCTTTCAATGATCAATGATAGATTTATCACGTGGCTTGGTATTTTCATGTTTACCTTTGCATTTTGATGCCCTTTCCTTGTATTGATTCTTTAGTGGTATGGAATGATTGAATGCATTATTTCATGAAAGTATTCTTCCTGTATGACTCGAACAATCTGAATAAAACCATTTTTTTATAGTTCACATGTTTGGTTTCTTCATAATCATACCAAACAATATTTGACTAGCTTAGTTGTACCTAGACATAAAATATTGCTTTTCTTTTTCTAAGTGATTATGGTTGTCTTCTACAACATTAGTTTGTTGAAAATTTCTCTAAATTTACTTTTTATTATTTGATGATAGCATATTTTGTTGCTCCTTTGTTTCTTGAGAAGAAGACCCATTTGTGAAGGGGTTATGCCAACATTCCTTCACTATATGGCCATTTCTACCACAAAGTTTGCACATCTTTTGTGTGTGCAAATTGTTTCTCTGTTACTGATATCCTTGCATGTGAAAATTATTTCTCTATTATTGGAATTGTTATTGAGGTCTTGTGCCTCTTTTGAATGACTACTTCTCTTTTTTATTTGTAAGAAGAATTTGTTCTTCTTGTGTTGTATATGAGGCCTCTACTTTTTGAAGTAGGTTCACCAACTTTTCAAATATTGGTGTTTGCTTTATGATATTCAAGGTTCTCACAAATATATTATATTGAGAATCAAGGTTATGCATAGCGGCTATTTATCACCAAATTGGCTAAAATTAGGATTTTTAAAATTTGGAATTGGCTAATATTTGGGACCCTTGACCAAGGCCCATTAGCCAAAAAAATTTGGGTGCAAATTTTTTTTTGGGTCGATTCACCCCAATTTTATAATAATTTGACCATTTTAAGTTTAAATTTCCAACATTACCCCTAATAATAGTGAACCTTCTACATGTGTTTGGACCCTATTCACTTGAATGTCGAAACTGATTCACCAAAATTTTATAAATACATTTTGGGGCCGATACCTTATGCATAACCCTATTGAGAAGGAAAGATATTAAAAAAAAAAACAAATGTCTCATTAGATATATTTTCTCTCACGTCTTGTAGTGATGTTTGTAGTTCAACTCTCCTCAAGAAATATTCAAGTTTTTCTCCATTCTTCATTTTCAAGCATTGAGGTTGACTTTACAAAAATAGGATTTCATTATAGTTCCTTGCCTCAAATACTATCTAAAGTTTCTTCCATGGATATTTAGCTATGGTAGAATAATGAATGTATAGTTGTACTTCATTAGCTATGCCAAACATGATGATCAATCATGCTTTTCTATCTACCTTGTTGAATTTTGTTTATCTTCATATTTTACATCAAGACAAGTAGTAGCTCCATATACAGGTTTCCATTTTTCTTCAAACTCAAGTTGCATTTTGAGTTTGGTCTTCTAGTCAACATAATTATTTCCCCTTAATAGTTGGGAATTGGGCAATAGAAACTTTGGTTCATCACTAGCCATTTTAATATTTTACAAAACTAGATTTTTTTTGTTCTATTAGATTGGCCTCAAAAATGCTTTCCAACAAGTATATATAAGTCTATACTCATTACTTGAGTGATAGTTTGAGTTGTAATAAAAGCAATGCTCAAATATAAAATAGCAATTAAAGGGAATATTCTTCCTTTATGAAATATCCTTTGGAATATTCCAATATTTTAAAATATTATGTGTGCCTTTCCTTTTCACCTACAATCAAATAAAGGAAAATAAATAACATATTTGCTTTAATTAGTCTCCCCACTCTCAATGTGGGATATTAGAAATGCAACTTTCTAATCTTCAAAAATTTGTTATTTCTTTCCACGGATCTTTAATCAATCTTCAAATAATAATGTTGATGGTTAGAATTTCACCTAGCAGCTTTTGATTTTCAAATTTGAATAAATAGATATGATTTATTTAAGGATATTTTGATTTTGAATTTCTTATAGAAAAATGAGTCTTTGATTTTATGTTTACTTTGTCCAATTGCACTGCAATTTGTTAACCATTTTAATGTCGCTATACCTTTTGATAGATCTTGAGCAACCCATATTTTCAATGGAAATGTGTCGATGATAATATTTCCAATTCCAAAATACTTCTTTTCATTTTCTTGATCTCATTCATAGGAATCAATTGACCTTCCACTATCGAAGGAGTCTCTAAAGTTATCCAATATGTGTAAGTATCATTGTTGATACCTTTGGATGATGTGTTGTCTGTGGATATTAAAAAATCAATAGGGTGGTCTTGAAAATATTTTATTTCTTCTCAAAAAATTGGTCATATATATGATTTGCCTTCTTTTGTAGAGTGAGGTACTTTGGGTTGTCTTCTTCTCAAAAAATTTTGACCTTAGTTCTATTATTTGTAGCACATGCCACCCATAGTCCTCAAATGAGGATATGAAATAACTCTTCTAGTTGATGTTAGATCATGCCTATGATGGATATTTGACAAAATACTTCATGAGAGAATTAAAATCTTATCATATTCTTAAAATATTTATTCTTCTAATGTGTTCAAAATACATGTCTAATCATACTAACATTTGATGTTCAACATGTTATGTTTTTGACATCTAGGCTTTTATTTGGTTAGTCAAGATATCTTTCTCTGAGAGGGTGTATCATCATCCAAAATTTAGGCTTCTCAATGATGATGATTATTTCCTCCTATTGAGTGCTTGTTCTATATAAGAATCTAGATCTTATGCTATATTTTCTAAATCATGGTTCACTCAAGAAACACCTTGATATTGGAAATACACTATTTTAGGTTAAAAATATGTTGCTTTGTACCCATGTAATTTTCTAGTTTATGTGCACCTCATGGATGGTTAGTTCTAATTATTTTTGAAACATTGCAAGTCACATGATACCTTTTGCTAGAACTTGTTGAGGATATATTTGCTTCCTTGATGATTCTTGTAGCAAATTTATAATATTGGTGCCTTCCTTTGCTTATTGATGACTAGACCGAATTCCTTCAATTTTTTCTTGGTCATTTATATGATATAAATATTTTTCTTAAAATGATCCTATGCAGGACTTCTTATCATCATATTGCTTCTTTTTCTATGGTCTTTGGTAGGATTTTATATCTTGGGACCCTTCTTAGTAGGAATCTAGTCCTTGGTAGGGTTCTTGTACCCTATGATCTATTCTTTAAAGGAGATCTCTTTGTGGCTACTCTGTGTCAAATCTTGAGGAAGAAATCAATGTTCATCCTCATTGAGGCATTGAGATATGCTTTGATACCAATGATACTACAAATTCTTAGATGCTTTGATGTTTTACAGTATGAAATAATGAATATTTAAATACAATGAATATCCAAATATGGTATAACAAACCTTTAACTAATCCTACAACTACCCTTAACCTTTATTGAATGCATAGTCCTTGTTATGGGTGGTTATACCACGCTCATTGTCTCATGGACTATGATGTAATGATTCCTAACACAAATTTTTTCAAAAGAAGAAATATTTAAAGGAACAAATGCATATTTGAAGTGTCAAATATTTTAGTAACATTTCTAAATAAAATAAAGAAATTTATTCCAAAATAAAAAATTTATAAGAGATATTAGAATAAATGGAATATATTATGATTCTTATGCGAAAGGAAAATAATTACTTGTTGATTATCATAATGCATTGAAAAATATAGAAATACAAAAAATAAAATCATGCTATAGCATTTTCTTTTGTCACATCAAAAATATTTTAACTCTAGATGGAGGAAATATTGAGGAAGAAGAAGATATAACGATGGAAGCAATTAATTATTTCAAAAATATATTGTTAGATACTAGGCAAGATAAGGAGGCACAAGATAAGCTTTTGAAAAATATTCCATCAAGTATCACATAGGGGCAAATTGAAATATTGATGTAGAATATATCTATGGAGGAGCTATACAAAGTATTTTTCTCTTTCCATCCTAACAAGGCATTGGCCCTATGGATTTCCTACAATTTTCTTTCAAATTTTTTAGGATTTATTGAATAATGATATATTGGTTATGGTTGAAGAGGGCCCCAAAAGAAGGCTATAACAAGTGAAATCAAATCCACTTTTATTACATTGGTTTCTAAGAAATGTGAGACAAAATATTTGATAATTTTCATCCAATAAACCTTTATAATATGATTTATGAGATGTTTTTACAGATTTATCAAATAGGTTGAAAATCATTATAGATTGTGTTATCTCAAAGAAATAAGGTGGTGTTGGTTATGGTAAAAAACTTCTTGATGGTGTAATCATTGTAGAGGAGGCCATATATTCTCTTTATTCCATGAAAAAAACTAGGTATGCTTATTAAATTAGATATAAATAAAGCATATGATAGGGTTTCCTAGAGTTTTCTATATGATATTCTCAAAAAATTTGGTTTTGATCAAGGTTGATG